>OZ024798.1:18184324-19674324 GCA_964017045.1 Omphiscola glabra | reverse complement strand
TAGATATCAGCCAGACTGACAGTCACTATAAGGCCCCCACCCCCTTTTGAAAGTGCTGATTTTTTTTAGGATAACAGGTTTAAACAGAGGAGGATTCAGCAAATTGAATTTGCCAAGACGCGTCACCTAGTCAATTTTGTTCACTCACACAGTAGGGAAGAGGCTAAATTTCCGATATATTATATCAAACAATGACGTCATGACGAAATACACGATTTGAATTCATTTTTATTTTCGATATTAATCCGCAGTGGGAGACTGTAATAATGATAAATACTAACATCGACATTCTATAATTACTTTATGAAACATTCATTCCTTCACTCATTCTTTTTAGAAACACTCTCATTACCTCCCGGGCGACCTACCATTTGCCTCATGCTAACGTTATAATCACTGTAGTTCAATTATTACCTCCCCTCCGACCTTTCATTTGCCTCATGCTAACGTTACAATCACTATAGTTCAATTATTACCTCCCCTCCGACCTTCCATTTGCCTCATGCTAACGTTATAATCACTGTAGTTCAATTATTCTCAATTTTCCCCATTCTCCCTTGGTGTGCTTTCCATTTTCATCAGAGAGCAAAGTTTTAAATTGAACAACCGAGAAATCAATAAATTTTAGAAAATGAAATTTTTGAGGAGGGTCACGAAACGAAACAAGGAGCAGTGGTTAAAGTACGTCACGCTCCAAAAAAGGTGGGGGGGTCTAAGAAATTGTGACACGGGGGAGGGGGGTTAAGAAATTGTGACAGTTTGTGATACGGGGGGTGGGGTTAGAAAGGATGACCGTTTGTGACACGGGGGGGGGGGTCTAAGAAAGGTTTACAGCTTGGACAAGGGGGTCTAAGAAAGGGTGACAGTTTGTGACATTGCAAGGAGGTTAAAGAATGTTTGATAATGTGGGACCAGGGGGTCTAAGAAAGTGTGACACTTTGTGACACCGGGGATCTAAGAGAGTGTGAGAGTTTGTGACACGGGTGTCTAAGAAAGGGTGACAGTTTGTGACACGAGCGGTGGTCTAAGAAAGTGTGACAGGTTGTGACACGGGGGGGGGGTCTAAGAAAGGTTTACAGTTTGTGACAAGGGGGTCTAAGAAAGGGTGACAGTTTGTGACACTGGCGGGGGTCTAAGAAAGTGTTACAGTTTGTGACAGGGGGTCTAGGAAAGTGTGACAGTTTGTGACAGGGGGGTCTAGGAAAGTGTGACAGTTTGTGACAGGGGGTCTAGGAAAGTGTGACAGATTGTGACACGGGGGTCTAGAAAAGTGTGTCAGTTTGTGACACGGGGGTCTAGGAAAGTGTGACAGTTTGTGACACGGGGGTCTAGGAAAGTGTGACAGTTTGTGACACGGGGGTCTAGGAAAGTGTGACAGTTTGTGACAGGGTGGTCTAGGAAAGTGTGACAGTTTTGACACAGTGGGACGGGGCTCAAGAGCTTGTGGGACGTCACATATTTTAAACTATTTTTTGATTATACGTATAAAACCGGAAGTTGACATCGAAGTTGAACTTTCTGTTGGATGCATTCTGACAGAAGAAGTAACTTTGGTCAATCTAAGAATTTAATAGTGAAGTCTGATTTAGATTCAATTCTAATTAGTTATTAATTTTTTAAATACATTTTTTTTGTTCGAAAGTTAGACGTACTTTGGGGGAGGGGGGGGGGAGGGGGGGTCAAAATTGTTCAAACAAAAAAAAAGTTGACCCCAAAGAGAGATACTTTAAAAATATATGGATAATTTTAGAACTTTTTGTGTTCAAGTGAAACATACAACAGTGTTGTTATCATGGCAAACAAAACCACGCCCAGAACAAAGCCTGAATTTAGGCGCCCTCTTAACAGTCAAAATTAACATACATATTTTTCATGAAAAGTGACGATTTGTGGCGACCGCTTCACACGTCCCTGGTTGGTATCAGAAATAAAAATAATTAAAAAAATATGTTAAGTTCTTGTAAGGGGAAAAAAAAACACATGATAATCAAACGAGCGTATCGACAAGACGCCTTCGTCAGCAAACAAATAAAAATGTAAAAAAAAAAAAATTAAAATTTTTTTTAAAGAGAATCAGAGCAATCGTTAAAATCTCAAGACGACGGAGATACAATATTTTAAAGGGCAACTCCAAGTTCTACGAATCTTAACTCTTTCTCTCACTCTCATTTGTTTCGTGTCATTCGTTTAAATGTCCCATTTTTTCCATTCCATCGCCTTCGTGACCATGAGCCAAATAGTTTCATTATACTAAGTATTTATATTTTATCTACTCTCCCTCCCACCCCCACCCCCCCCCTTTCCAACCAATTTAAAAAAATGTTTCAGTGGAAAAGCACTGTTTAGCCTTTTAACATGGTTTCTAGCGCCACTAGTGTAATCATGTTCTCAGACATGACAGCCTTGGCTTATCACACGTTCTTTGAAAAGCCCTAACTCTGGCTGAACCTCGGCTCCTTGTTGAGACAGATCAATACCACGCCTACACGTCGACACGCCTATATCGTATACTTAACGTTTACTTCTATTTTCACACACACACACACACACACACACACCTTCCTCCCCACACCACAATCTTCTGACGTTCGTTGGGAACTGACCAACCAGTTGTCATGTGGCTCAATGGAGCAACGTTGCATCGTATTTACCTGAAGTCCACAATGTGTGTCCAGGTGCACTGTTTCAAGGGATTTGGTGCACCGTTCACATGACTTGGTGCACCACTGTTCACATGATGCGGTGCACTGTACAGATAATGTGATGCCCTGTTAACAGAATGTGGTGCACCTTTCTCATGATTTGATGCACTTTTTCACATAATCAGGTGCTCAGTTCACGTGGTATGTTGCACTGTTTAAATGATGTGATGTTCACACCGCGTGGTGCACTGTTCACATGATGTGATGCACTGTTTACACGATGCGGTGCACTGTTGAAATGATGTGATGCACAGTTCACATGATACGATGCACTATTCCCATGATGTGGTGCACTGTTCCCATGATGTGGTGCACTGTTCCCATGATGTGGTGCACTGTTCCCATGAGGTGGTGCACTGTTCACATGTTGTGGTGCACTGTTCCCATGATGTCGTGCACTGTTCCCATGATGTGGTGCACTAAACCCATGATGTGGTGCACTAAACCCATGATGTGGTGCACTGTTCACATGGCGTGTTGCACTGTTCACATGATGTGGTGCACTGTTCACTGGGCGATGAATGGACAGTCCAACCCGGGTGGTGGATGGACAGTCCAACCCGGGCGGTGGATGGACAGTCCGACCGGGCTGCATATCTGTCTTTCTATGGAGAGGCCGGCGATGAAATGACCCGGTGGCGAAATGGCGGCGGCGAAATTGTCCGATTCCCCATCTGCGCCATCTTGCCTCAAATTTCCATCGTATCCGGAAATTTCGTCGACGGAAAATTGAGTGGTTCAATGTGTGTTGGACGTTGGATGCTATGATATATATTTTTTTTGTAGAAATATTAATAGGATTTGTTTTTTATGACATAGTTTAATTCAAAACACTTAATGTAAAAGGATAAAAAATAATTATAATTAAACCACCGTTTTTATAGCCACGAGATAAAATATTTATTGGGCGTAAAAACGTATAAGGAAGCTTAAAAAAGGAAAATCTTGTAATCAAAATGATATTATTTTGTTTTATAAGAATTCTCTTAAACACTAAGCATCAGTTTTTTAAATATATGATTTGAAAATTGTTTATCTTCAAAGAACCCAAAGTTGCTCCTTTCTTTGCCATAGACATAACTGACAATTAATAAAATAATCAATGTGGAATGCTTTTTATTTGATAAGATTCGAAAGCATCTACGACTGCAATGACCAACAATGTTACAGTCCCGCAGTCCACTCAGTCTCACGTATGCGCGCCCGTTG
This sequence comes from Omphiscola glabra, assembly GCA_964017045.1. Taxonomy (NCBI): domain Eukaryota; kingdom Metazoa; phylum Mollusca; class Gastropoda; family Lymnaeidae; genus Omphiscola; species Omphiscola glabra. The sequence continues at coordinate 19,670,413 of OZ024798.1, read as the reverse complement.
CCTCTGATTTTATCCACTGTGACATTCGACATCAGAAACAATTTGTCACGATTCATGACATCTAATAATATCAGTTCATGACATCTGATAATATCAGATCAGTGAATAAAATCTTATCTTGATCTATGATGACATCTTGAGAATTTATGAGCTTTTCACATTTACAATACTCGTAGGTGTATGATCTATGATAGTCGTAGGTATCTGATATGTGATAGCCGTATAGGGGTCTGATCTGTGATACTCGTGGGTGTGAAAATGTCATGAAAAGAAAAATGAAACTTATAGACAGCGATCATTCCTAGTAGAATACAAGGGAGTTGATTTGGGTCTACCTGTGACGAAACATTAGTGTAATGCTTTAAATGCAACATACAAATTTTCACTGAGGTGAGATTCTGGAGCTCAAATCCCATATCTTCCGATTTCGCTGGCCGATTTATCAGGAATTATCAATTCCTACTTTGCTAGACTTAAGAGTAAAAAGACAGGGAATAGGGTCAAGCTCAAGCTGTGATGTGACATTATTTTACCTGTGCTGGTTAACTTCTATAACTTATAGAAATAAACGCTACCTACTTGAAAATTAGATATGAATAGATTGAGACTAGATTTTATAGACGAAGGCTGGTGAACAAAAGGTTGTGGAAGAAGAATATAATATAGAATTTAATATAACAAAGTATTGCATTCTTCTGCTATAAAATAAGAAGGAATTAGTTAACCTAAATGAAATGTTCATACCCTAAACAAAGGCCTTCTTTATTTATAGTTGAAGAATACAAATCTCTTATATATATATATATATATTTGGCTTCTGATGCGTCCTGTGTGGCGGCTGCGAAATTGTCCGATTCCCCATCTGCGCCACCTTGCCTCAAATTGCCATCGTATCCGAAAATTTCGTCGACGGAAAACCGCCCCCCCCAAATCTCAACTCCACATGTTTCATATTAATAGTACTGAGTGAAACACAAAAAGAGGCTGGCAGACAGCGAGCTTCAAGTGTACCGTCTGATCTGTGGTACATAGGTGGATTCAATTTTTAAAAAAAAATGTCACTGTTTTTTCACATCTTTGTTCTGGGGCTGCACACCACACAGAACTGGGTGCTGCACACCACACAGACCTGGGTGCTGCACACCACACAGAACTGGGTGCTGCACACCACACAGAACTGGGGCTGCACGCCACACAGAACTGGGGCTGCGAGCCACACAGACCTGGGTGCTGCACACCACACAGAACTGGGTGCTGCACACCACACAGAACTGGGTGCTGCTCACAACACAGACCTGGGGCTGCACACCACACAGAACTGGGTGCTGCACACCACACAGAATTGGGGCTGCACACCACACATAACTGGGGCTGCGAGCCACTCACAACTGGGGCTGCACACCACACAGAACTTGTTTTGTATTTTATGCTAAAAGAATTAAATTACTTCTTAATGTAAACGGGACTATTCTCGATTTCGATCCTACAATTAAGGATACATCGATAATGAAAAGAATAAATCACAGATTATCCAGACCAGTGGTTCCAAACACCCCATATCCGTGGTGCCGCACCTAGAAAAAACCCATAGGCATACCCCCTGACTTACAAGTCTATAGTTGGTGTGTTGATACTGGGGGTCGGGAATCCAATGAAATCTCCATTACAAAAGATTGTCCAGCCCCGTGTTTGATTAGAAATTACCGGCCCTGTTTCCAATGGCCGCAAGTCGAGCCGAAGCAGAGATAACAGGAATCCGGCGAGATAAAAATATGTTTGCTGATCTTGTTGTTTTCTTTACAAACCATTCGACCCTCGGCGGCCCCAATCAGCGGTGATCTCCCGTCGGGAGAATACAGCTGAGCAGAAGCAACAGAAGGATGGGGTTGTCGCGTCTGCTGGAGATTGCATCACGTCGTCTGAACTACAACAGAGCGTGATTGCTTGGTGTTTGGGTTTCGTAAGACCAGCATAGTTATGGGCATTTGAACCAAATGGTCTTCAGCGGGACGTACACATATTATAAAATCCTGTTAGTTGAAAGGTGGCGCTCTTTCAATATAAATTTGCATTTAAAAAAATACTCGCGGCCTTTTCGTTCCAGGCTTAAACCTTGTAGGACTAACTAACACACATATTCTGGTGAAGGTCTGAGATTACTCTCTTAAGACCCCGGCTAGTAAATTGGCAATCAGTTCCATCTGCTGAGCTGTGCCATACAACATTTTCGTCACATAGGGTTCCCCCTCCGCCCTGGCCTCCCCCGGAAGTTCCAGTGAGGGACATTCGGTCAACAGATGCGCCAGCGTTTCCGGGACCAGGCTGCAATGCCGGCAGGTAGGATCCCGATTGTTGTCTAGACGCCAGAAGTATGTGCCTATGGGGCAATGCTCGGTGCGCATTTGCTTCACTAAACTTTGCTGTTTGCGGCCTAACCCCCACCATGGGTCTTATTTGCTAGGAGTTTGCAAGTTTGAATAGACGCCTCTAGCTGTCGTATTGTCCGCCCACTGCCTGTACCACTTTTTCCTAAAATGATCCGCCAGCCAGTTCTTTATTCCCAATCCAGTCATTGGTATTTCTGGCTGAGGCTGGGCAGCCCCGGTTTTCGCAAGAGTGTCTGCTTTCACATTGCCACTGATGTCGACGTGGCCAGGGATCCATTGCACTGTTACCTTGCCTCCTAGTTCGCCAATTTTGCACACGTCATCGATGATGACGTCAACCAAGTGAGTGGTACCCTGTCTCTTTCCCAAGACATCGAGAGCAGATCTTGAGTCCGAGAACACGACCACATCGAGTCCCGCAAGTTCATTTTCTCTCAGTGTGCAATACACGCTCTCCAGAGCCCTGTGTATAGCTTCAAGCTCCGCATCAAAGTTTGATGCTGTGGTCCCACAGGGTCCGGAGAGTTCTTGACTAACGTGAGAATTTGATTTAGTACAATCCAATGTCACCTGTTGGTCAGTTTGGAGCCGTGATGGCAGTGATGGGGATCTAAAAACTAACACTTGCAAGAGGCCATGAATTCTTTCCTCGTTTATTCATGACGTATGAAAGTTTGTCCGGCGAGGGTTAACTGGAAGCTTGACCTTCACCTTCAAAGGAAAACATTCATGCATCGTCATCTCTTCTACGTTTTTGCTGTTAAGACAAATATTGGCGTGTCTGGGCAATGAGTGCCACACCCTCTTTTTTTCCATTGGCCACGCCCTCATTTGTTTCCGTAAATGAATATGAACATCAATTTCTTTTTTTCTTCCCTGCGGAAGGTTGATTGATAGTTATGGGCAACCACATATCCCCACCCTTTTTCTTGTCGCTATATTTTCCCTCCAACCATTAACAACACACGTCCCAGACCAACACTTAACAGACCATATACCGACACGCCAGATATGTTGGACCCCACTTCATCACTCGCCACCCCCCCCCCCCCGACTCGCCGACCCACAGTGGCGTAGTGAGGGGGGGCAAGAGGGGGGCATCATGCCCCGGGCGCTACTCACAAAGGGGCGCCAAATGGTATATTTAACTATAATATTGTATGGTTTTCGAATAGGGGGGGGCGCTAAAAAGGTATTGGGGGCGCTAAAAAGGTATTGTGCCCCGGGCGCGAGGTAAGCTCGCTACGCCACTGTCACTGTCGACCCAATACACACATGACTCGAATTTCATGAAAACAACAATGTCTTTTCAAACAAAAAATCCAAATAAAGAGCACAGAGACAGTGCTGTAATCGTGACTTATCTGCCGGTGGTGGGGTTCTGGGACGTTCGTGATACGAAAGAAGAAGTTTTTTTGGAGAGTATGTTGTACACAGGAAATAGGAAAACCAAAAAGGGGTTTTCTGGACTGGGGCCATTTTTTTTTTATGAACGGTGGTATTATTATGTTTCCTATACTAAGAAGTGCAACCTAGACTGGGGCTGCCTGCTACAAGATCGATAACTCATTCATCTAGAAGACGCGGTAAAGGGCGGCAGTTTGATATATGAAAGCGATGCCCTTGGATCAAAAGCAGTAGGTTTTCTTTTTGTCTAATCCCTTTGCCGTGCCTTCATTACAGGACGTGACAAATATATGCTTGGGTTTTGTTGGACAACATAGCTGTGAGTATATTCTCTTCTCCTCTTTCTCTTCTCACCCTCTCTTCTTTTCACTTCTCTTCTATTATCTCTCAATCTTCTCTTCGTTTCTTTTCTTTTCTTTCACTTCTTATTTCTCTTCTTTTCATTTCTCTTCTCACTATCTATTTCTTTTCTCCTCTCTTCTTTTATCTCTCTCTCTTCTTTTTGTTTCTCTTCTCTTCATTTCACTTCTCTCTCCTCTTTTACTTCTCTTCTCTCTCTCTCTCTCTCTCTCTTGTATTCACTCCCATCTCTCACTTCACCTGTCACCTCTCTACCCTCTTCAATTCCCTCACCTCTCTTCACTTCTCTTCCCTCCCTCCCTTCCATCTCTCTTCTCTTCCTTTCTCTCCCCTTAACATTCGTGACATAATAATCAAGTCATTTAGACTCTTACAACCGCAAGTAATTCGAGAAAACACAACTTTATACCGCCCCCCCCCCTTTTTTTTTCAACCCCAGGCTGCCACGGCATCTAAACATCTTGCAGTCATACCATCTAAACATCTTGCTGTCATCTAAAATCTCTGTCCACAGCATCCAAACCCCTTGATGAAATCGCATTTATGCTTCTTAATGTCATAGCAACCCAACTCTCTGCCGTCATATTCGTCTTAATTTTGTGTAGTGCCGGACCATCCACGTGAAGCGCCCTTGGCAAGCTCTCTCCGTGGTGTAAGAGCAGGATGAAGACGTCGGTTGTTGCTAGTTACACATTCGTGACTGGCAGTTCTTGTATGTCTAAAAATAACACGCAATAAAGCGTACATTTGAAATTCAGCTTTCAGCTACTCCAAGTGCCTCATTCAGCTATTCAAAGTGCCTGATTCTGCCACCCCAAGTGCCGCATTTAGCTACTCGAAGTGCCGCATTCAGCTACTTGAAGTGCCGCATTCAGCTACTCGAAGTTCCGCATTCAGCTACTCGAAGTGCCGCATTCAGCTACTTGAAGTGCCGCATTCAGCTACTCGAAGTTCCGCATTCAGCTACTCGAAGTGCCGCATTAAACTACTTGAAGTGCCGCATTCAGCTACTTGAAGTGCCGCATTCAGCTACTCGAAGTTCCGCATTCAGCTACTTGAATTGCCGCATTCAGCTACTTGAAGTGCCGCATTCAGCTACTTGAAGTGCCGCATTCAGCTACTTGAAGTGCCGCATTCAGCTACTCGAAGTGCCGCATTTAGCTACTCGAAGTGCCGCAATTAGCTACTCGAAGTGCCGCATTTAGCTAGTCCAAGTGCTTCATTCGGTTTCTCGAGTATTTCCATGTAGCCCATTAACCATGGTTGAGGACCACTGATTTAAAAGGAACATTGAACAAGATTGAACACAAATCTCGTGCCTGCAACTACCTAAGAGACACAGAATTTACCTTTTTCTTACCTTGGCGCTAGGCTACACTTGAGCAGGCGTCTGTGCCAGAAACCGAGGCGCTATGGTACGAGGAGTGTGTGTGTGTTAATGTGATGGTGAGCGCGTGAGGACTTGACTCGGGGAATGCGTTGCAGCAACTTACGTAACGAAGTGTAGCGTGTAGCCCGTTACAAGAAGAGCGTGTGCAGTACACAATCTGATGTTGAACGGTAGAGTTTGGGAAGGTGGAATGGGACCCCCCCTTGGTAAAGGTTCTGTGTGTTAGTGAGGAGCAGGTTGTGATGGCGTCTAACGTGTTTTTGGAGCGATACTTTCATCTCTTACACTTACATCTCACCCCCAACGAAACTAAACCACCATAAGAACATTGAGACAAGATCAATTCAGACCCGTTTTTGTCAGCCACGTCTAAGCAAAGCATCGCACGTACTTCACATTTGGTCTAAGCCTAAGCAAAGCGTCGCACGTACTTCAGATTTGGTCTCAGTCTAAGCAAAGAATCGCACGTACTTCACATTTGGTCTGAGTCTAAGCAAAGCATCGCACGTACTTCACATTTGGTCTGAGTCTAAAGTCTAAGCAAAGCATCGCACGTACTTCACATTTGCGAAGTAGTCATTTTGGTCAAAGTTTCTGGTTGAAAGGGCGCGTAGCGAGTAGCCGGTTACCTGTAGCTAAAACGGTTCTTGGTTTAAGGAACTGACAGAAGTAGAGCTAGTGTAAAATGCCTAAACCGGAAACAGGGGCATCATTTTCGACGAATTGTCATCTGGCATCAAAGTCGCAATAAACAATTTTACATCAAAAGTGGTGTCCTATCATACACAAAGGAAACCTCTTAAAACAATTTTTAAAAGACTATATTATTATTGACTAGATGATATGACCCGGTGTTACATTAGTAATAATGCACGGCAAAATGCACTACTTTCTACCTGCTTTTGCGAAGTCTCAACATATAAAAATACATTTTAACCAAAACAGGTTTTGATGTATTTTATACTAAAAAGTAAAAATTAAAATTAAAACAATTTCCTAGTCCTGAAATGTATACGTAGTGTCAGTTCACACGATCAAATTAGCTTAAAGTTTTGCGTCACAATTGTGTATGAACGCACTATTTTGTGCATGGTTTCTTTTTTTTTTTGTGTGGACAAAAATGGGAATTTGATCAAATAGTGATTTGAAAGTTGTGATAAGGCTACATACAAAAATCGCATCAAATGCTTGATCGGAAATTTAATTGTGTGAACTGACGCTTAGGAAATAACAAATCAGACGTTAAGTTATCTATTGAAAGAAATGTCTCTGTACAGATGTTTCTAACATTGTATTTTTTTTTAATGTTTATATTCTATAAAATATAGAGCCACCCAACCCCTTCTCACGCCCCTGAACTACAAATTAAAACATATTTCGAAAAGTTCTAAAATTTTATATTATATTATACAAGATACCCAGTTTACATACCTGTAACATTAACGGTGCTATTCGTTTTAGGAAAATGGGGTACATTGGATACATGAACAGCTAACTAAGCAGTGACTCTGCGTTCTTCTCGCGGTAACATATTAAAAGTCTGAACACCGATAGTAAATGTTTCCTGACGTACTGATGATCACAGTGAGACAAGTCAACTATGCAATATAATAACCATATCATTTTGTTTCTGTTTTTAAGAACAAAGTCTGAAAATGAAGATGCTGAATCGGTAAGAAATAGATCAGGCATTTGGACGTTAAAGATTTAACATTCCGAAACGAGACAATACTTATAGATTGACTTCTGCCCTCCACCTCCACCCCTACCCCCCTATTCTGAACTAATCTCTGTTTGATAAAAAATGTGGCTCTGCTTTGTAAGCGACTTTCTAAAATGTCAGCAGCTAAGTGCGCAGTCCCGTGTAGGAGAGCGCGGATGAACACAAGTTCGTGTAAGAACTTGCAGACGTGTTACAGCTGTCGTACTGATGGCGGGGAAACAAAATAATCCATCAACTCTTCGATGCGTCATACTTTTTTTTTAAAAGTCATTTGTTTACTTACTACTTTTAGCCTATGTTTTCTTAAAATATCGCCATGCTTAAAAAGTGACTCTAAAAATTATATCTATAAGTTTATCAGCTAATGGTACATAGATTTAGCGTCGGTTTACACGATCAAATTTCGCGTCAAATTGTTGTTTGAGCGCACTATTTTGTGCGTGGTTTCTTTTTGGGGGAATTTGATCAAATAGTAATTTGAAAATTGTGACAAGGCTTCATACACGAATTGCATCAAATGCTTGAAGGTTACTCTGCACATCTCTAGACAGTTAGTTGACTCCAAGGCTACGTTTACTCTGCACATCTCTAGACAGTTAGCGGACTCCAAGGCTACGTTTACTCTGCACATCTCTAGACAGCGGACTCCAAGGTTACGTTTACTCTGCACATCTCTAAACAGTTATCGGACTCCAAGGCTACGTTTACTCTGCACATCTCTAAACAATTATCGGACTCCAAGGCTACGTTTACTCTGAACATCTCTAAACAGTTAGCGGACTCCAAGGGTGGTAACACTGACACGTTCATGGTGTTGGATGATTAATTACCGCGGTTGAAGCTATCGTGGATAAATCACTCGCGGCATTGTCCCCCCCCCCCCTTTTTCCTTGGTTTCAATTACCACTGGGGTCTCTTAGTATAATAGCTCATCAAGAAAGGAGAAAACTGCTTTTGAGAGCATGGTTAAGCTTTAGGGAAAGTTGATTTAATATATCGTATTAAATAATATATAATTAATTGAAGTAAATCTCTACAGTAGATTCTAGAAATCTGGTTTTTATGTCCAGGGTAACTTCGTATACAAGTGCACGATTAGCTCCCCTGATTTATTTAGACACGACTGTATCAAATGTTGAACATTTGGGTCCCATGAAATCTGTGATGTCAAATATTGAATATTTGAGTCCTATGAAATCTGTTTCAGGTGTTGAACATTTGGGTCCCATGAAATATGTGTCAGATGTTAAATATTTGGCCCTGGGTCTAATGATATCTTTGACATATGTTGAACATTTGTGTCCCCTGAAATTTGTAAAAAATAAGACATTATTTGAATACATCCATTAAACATTTCAAAAAAAGGTCTCGTCTAGGTCTTGTTTAGGTCTTTTCTAGGTATTGTCTCGGTCTTGTCTAGGTCTTGTCTCGTCTTGTCTAGGTCTTGTCTAGGACATACATGGGGCACGGCCTGGGTGTGACACATATGTTCCTGACAAGCGGTCTCCAGCTGATATATATCACCATGTTTGTATGAGTCTGTGTCTATGAGCATGTTTGTATGAGCCTATGTCATATGACCATGTTTCTATGAGTCTATGTCATGTGACCATTTTTGTATGAGCATATACCATGTGACCATGTTTGTATGAGCCTGTCATATGACCATGTTTGTATGAGCCTATGTCACATGACCATGTTTGTATGATTCTATGTGATATTATACGGATCATACAAATGTAAAGCGAACATTGAGATATACACGTTGAGTTATACCATTAAAAAAAATTCGTTTCAAATATGTTTCTCCAATGTCTTATTTCTGACGGACTTTTTTGATGTTTTTATGGACATGTCCCATTAGGTGCTATTGATGCGGACAAGTCCCATTAGGTGCTATTGATACGGACAAGTCCCATTAGGTGCTATTGATACTGACAAGTCCCATTAGGTGCTATTGATACGGACATGTCCCATTAGGTGCTATTGATACGGACAAGTCCCATTAGGTGCTATTGATACGGAAACGTCCCATTAGGTGCTATTGATACGGACAAGTCTCATTACGTTCTATTGATACGGACAAGTCCCATTAGGTGCCAATGATACGGACAAGTCCCATTAGGTGCTAATGATACGGACAAGTCCCATTAGGTGCTATTGACACATTGATACGGACTGTCCGACAACGTACGGACGTTTGGAAACCCGAAATCCGCATGATTAGTTTCCTATCCTCGCTGACCCAAGACTGTCAAAAAGTTGCTCAGGGATTCAGGAAGATTAACGAGGTAATGACATCATCAGAAGAGTGGGGAAAAAAGTGTGTGTATGGGGGGGGGGAATCTAGAATCGATTATAGAAAAAAATATCCGTCCGCCATTTTCAGAAATCTAACAAGATCAGTCAGTGCTCCGGTTGAAATTCCAATCGAACAGTTCCTAAGGCCATCACTTATTTTAAGTTCCAACCTTGACCTTCTAGCGATTGAGATTAATCTCTTCTACCTCTGTCAGAAGTCTTTAATCCAGCACAGGGAGAGGGAACTTATTAAAAGGGTCTCTAGTCCAGCACAGGGGGAGACAACGCATTAAAAGGCGTGTCGCGGAAACAAAGTACCCTAGTTTAGCAGACAACAGTCTTGGACGACAGGAAGTTGAGGAACATTACGGCAGGACCTTGTGGAATACTGCGACAGGACATTTAGGAATACTACGACAGGATATTGTGGGATACTACGACAGGACATTTAAGAATACTGCGACAGGAACTTGAGGGATACTAGAACAGGAACATTTAAAATGAAAATTAATGTCTATAATCTTCCTGACATTGCGTGGAATTAATGTCTGTATGAGATTTATGCCTTAAAATAGCATTTTCGAAAGAATTCTGCCCCCACCCTCCATTGCAGGAGCTCACCCTCCAATGTTCATCTTGACCCAGCTCTAGATGACCCAGCTCTAGTTGACCAAACTCTAGTTGACCCAGCTCTAGTTGACCCAGCTCTAGTTGACCCAGCTCTAGTGGACCCCAGCTCTAGTTGATCCAGCTCTAGTTGACACAGCTCTAGTTGACCCAGCTCTAGTTGACCCAGCTCTAGTTGACCCTGCTCTAGTTGACCAAGCTCTAGTTGACCCAGCTCTAGTTGACCCAGCTCTAGTGGACCCCAGCTCTAGTTGACCCAGCTCTAGTTGACCCAGCTCTAGTTGACCCAGCTCTAGTTGACCCAGCTCTAGTGGACCCCAGCTCTAGTTGACCCCAGCTCTAGTTGACCCAGCTCTAGAAGGAAACTATCCATATTGATGACTTCTTCGTCTTCCATGTTTCATTCAGCTATACAGCCGTTACACATCGGTTTCTTAACTCCAGAAACAAATATGACCTGAGAAACAAACTCCACATTTGTAACACATTGTTCCAGGACGTACAGTGAGGTTTCGATAGTCCGGTCGACGAAAATCCAGAACGTTGAAAATCCCGATTGCACACGGCTAGGAAAAAAAATAATTAATTCTGCGCAGCGAAAATCGCAGCTTAATTTAACTTGGACGCATTCGCAGTTTAGGGGAATGTTCGTCTTACTGTACTCGTGTAGAGGTCAACCTTTCAACAGCATTCCAAGATTTAGAATGTGTTTACTAGATTTCCTCGTTTTAAAATACCTGATAGGCGAGATAATCTGCTGCTATGTTATCTGCAGTTTTACACCTACCTGAAGGTAGTGTTTCCTACAACTGACGTTCGGATTGCGGCATCCGACCGTAGACCGCCAGATCAGGGCGTCCAAACATAGACGTACTTAATAGGGCGTCCAACCAAAGACATCTAGATTAGTGCGTCGAACCACAGACGTCCAGATTAGGGCGTCCAACGAAAAACACACACATTTTTTAACGAAACCTCTTTTTTAAAGAAATACAAGAACTTTGATGACGAGGAGTAGATAGTTCTTGTAGAGTAGATAGTTCTTGTAGAGTAGATAGTTCTTGTAGAGTAGATAGTTCTTGTAGAGTAGATAGTTCTTGTAGAGTAGATAGTTCTTGTAGAGTAGATAGTTCATGTAGAGTAGATAGTTCTTGTAGAGTAGATAGTTCATGTAGAGTAGATAGTTCTTGTAGAGTAGATAGTTCTTGTAGAGTAGATAGTTCATGTAGAGTAGATAGTTCTTGTAGAGTAGATAGTTCTTGTAGAGTAGATAGTTCATGTAGAGTAGATAGTTCTTGTAGAGTAGATAGTTCTTGTAGAGTAGATAGTTCTTGTAGAGTAGATAGTTCATGTAGAGTAGATAGTTCATGTAGAGTAGATAGTTCTTGTAGAGTAGATAGTTCTTGTAGAGTAGATAGTTCTTGTAGAGTAGATAGTTCTTGTAGAGTAGATAGTTCTTGTAGAGTAGATAGTTCATGTAGAGTAGATAGTTCTTGTAGAGTAGATAGTTCTTGTAGAGTAGATAGTTCTTGTAGAGTAGATAGTTCATGTAGAGTAGATAGTTCTTGTAGAGTATAGATAGTTCTTGTAGAGTAGATAGTTCTTGTAGAGTAGATAGTTCTTGTAGAGTAGATAGTTCATGTAGAGTAGATAGTTCTTGTAGAGTATAGATAGTTCATGTAGAGTAGATAGTTCATGTAGAGTAGATAGTTCTTGTAGAGTAGATAGTTCATGTGGAGTAGATAGTTCTTGTAGAGTAGATGTTCTTGTAGAGTAGATAGTTCTTGTAGAATAGATCCATCATGTTATAAGTTTCATGAACAAATTAAAACAACTTATTTTCTTCTTAACACTACCCCTTGGAATGAGTTCTTAGATGTATGGTGGTAGGATAGTATGGTGGTGGGATAGTATGGTGGTAGGATAGTATGGTGGTAGGATAGTATGGTGGTAGGATAGTATGATATTAGGATAGTATGGTGGTATGGTGATAGGATTGTTTGGTGGTAGGATAGTATGGTGGTAGGATAGTATGGTGGTAGGATAGTATGGTAATAGGATAGTATGGTGGTAGGATGTTATGGTGGTAGGATAGTATGGTGGTATGATAGTATGGTGATAGGATAGTATGGTGGTAGGATAGTATGGTGGTTGGATAGTATGGTGATAGGATAGTATGGTGATAGGATAGTAGAGTGGTATGGTGGTAGGATAGTATGGTGATAGGATAGTATGGTGTAGGATAGTATGGTGATAGGATAGTATGGTGGTAGGATAGTATGGTGATAGGATAGTATGGTGGTAGGATGGTAGGGTGGTATGATGGTAGGGTGGTAGGGTAGTATGGTGTAGTATAGTAGGGTTTTAGGATGGTAGGGTAGTAGGATGGTAGGATAGTATGGTGGTAGGATGGTTGGGTGGTAGGATGGTATGGTGGTAGGATAGTAGAGTGGTATCGTGGTAGGATAGTATGGTGGAAAGGTGGTAGGATAGTATGGTGGTAGGATAGTATGGTGATAGGATAGTATGGTGGTAGGATAGTATGGTGATAGGATAGTATGGTGTTAGGATGGTATGATGGTAGGGTGGTATGATGGTAGGGTGGTAGGATAGTATGGTGTAGCATAGTAGGGTTTTAGGATGGTAGGGTAGTAGGATAGTATGGTGGTAGGAGGGTTGGGTGGTATGGTGGTAGGATAGTAGAGTGGTATGGTGGTAGGATAGTATGGTGGAAAGGTGGTAGGATGGTATGGTGGTAGGATAGTATGGTGATAGGATAGTATGGTGGTAGGATGGTATGATGGTAGGGTTGTATGATGGTAGGGTGGTAGGATAGTATGGTGTAGGATAGTAGGGTTTTAGGATGGTAGGGTAGTAGGATGGTAGGATGGTTGGGTGGTAGGATGGTATGGTGGTAGGATAGTAGAGTGGTATGGTGGTAGGATAGTATGGTGGAAAGGTGGTAGGATAGTATGGTGGTAAGATGGTAGGGTGGTAGGATAGTAGGGTGTTAGGATGGTAGGATAGTATGGTGGTAGGGTGGTAGGGTAGTATGGTGGTAGGATAGTATGGTGGTAGGATGGTAGGGTGGTAGGATAGTAGGGTGTTAGGATGGTAGGATAGTATGGTGGTAGGGTAGTATGGTGGTAGGATAGTATGGTGGTAGGATGGTAGGGTGGTAGGATGATAGGATAGTATATTGGCAGGATGATAGAGACTAAACGGTAATGTTAAACTCTTACATTCCTTTGTCACACTGAGAGCTCATCTTCATTATGAATTCACACAGTTCATCATAAGCAGCAAGTAGATAAATATGACGGCCGAATCAAGTCATTCGATGTTCGCACAGGCTTAAAGGGTATCTTTAGTTTCAGTATCATGCATTAGAGACAATACCCCAAGATCATGAGTACAAACGAGTTCATCGGTGCCATCAAGTTCATCAGAATAACCAAGTTCATCAGTACTCTTAAGTTCACCAGCACCATCAGGTTCCACAGCAACACCAATTTGTTCAGGACAAACCAGGAGCCACAAACAATAGAAATTTGTGAATGCGTTTCACATACAAGTCTCTTGTTCTGCGTTTGTTTTTAAAACAAACACAATAAACTCTTACCAGACCAGGAAGCTTATTTTCAATCCACATTTTTGGTCAATGGATTTTTACTATTGAGATTACGAGATTCTTTCATATAATATGCTCAATAAAGACACGAATTTTTTTTTAATCCACGATTTTATTAAGAACATAAACCGATTCATTATCTGACAAGCCATTTTGGTTTCATTACAGTTGAACCGTCTCGACGGCATTGGCTTGTATTTAGATTTTTGTATTTTATTGCGCATCGGTTCACACGATCAAATTTTCCTTCAAGCATTTGATGCAATTCTTGTCTGAAGCCTTGTCACAACTTTCAAATTACTATTTGATCAAATTCCACCCCCACAAAAAAAGAAACCACGCACAAAATAGTGCGTTCATACAACAATTTGACGCGAAATTTGATCGTGTGAACTGACGTTTTTATTAGGGATGAAGCGTGTTGAAGTTTATTATTCTTATTATTACATGAAATGTATAGAAGAGTTGAAGGCTGGAACCGTTGAAGGCGGCCATACAGATATCACTGTCTCTATTTTGAATCCAAAAAAAAGTATTACCAACCCTAGATAACGATTAGCTGGGCCTGTCTATCGATTAGCTGGGCCTGTCTATCGATTAGCAGGGCCTGTCTATCGGTTAGCTGGGCCTGTCTATCGATTAGCTGGGCCTGTCTATCGATTAGCTGGGCCTGTCTATCGATTAGCTGGGCCTGTCTATCGATTAGCTAGGCCTGTCTATCGGTTAGCTGGGCCTGTCTATCGATTAGCTGGGCCTGTCTATCGGTTCATCTTGCGCACTATGGTTCTTAATGAGGACTCGCCACTATCGGCGTTTAAGTTGCGCCGGGCTCTAGCACCGGCTATTTCAAGGTGGACTACAGAGAACCCCATCCACGGATCGATAACAAAACACGAAGCTCGATACTGCCTGGCTCGATAACCAGTGTATGAAATGGGGACACACACGTGCTGCGTTGTAGACAATAGGGCCAAGCACTGAAAGAGATTGTAAAGATGTTGCGGTAGAACAGAGGTCCTCAACCTTTTTTTTTGGCATAAGAGGTCACCACTAAACCAAATGTATAAAAGAAGTACATTTCGGATTGGAGTAAGATATCCTACTGCACACGGACACAGCACAACCAACATATCCTACTGCACACGGACACATCACAACCAACAGATCCTACTGCACACGGTTACAGCACCACCAACATATCCTACTGCACATGGTTACAGCACCACCAACATATCCTACTGCACACGGTTACAGCACCACCAACATATCCTACTGCACACGGATACAGCACCACCAACATATCCTACTGCACACGGATACAGCACCACCAACATATCCCACTGCACACGGTTACAGCACCACTATCATCCACTACGATACACGGAGCACGCGCCGCCAACAGAAACTACGACTCACACACACGTACCCAACACCACCCACAAACACTACGACACAGGTACCCAACACCACCCACAAACACTACCACCCACAGACACTAAGACACAGGTAACCAGCACCACCCACAGACACAACGACACAGGTACCCAGCACCACCAACAGATACTACGACACACACACAGACACTTACCCAGCACCTCCCACAAACACTACGTCACATAGACACGTACCCAGGACCACCCACAGACATTACGACACACACACACACACAGACAGACACGTACCCAGGACCACCCACAGACACTAAGACACACACACATACGTAACCAGCACCACCCATAGCAGAGGGCTAATCGAATGTCGCTAAGGGGTTGAATAATTCAATAACATTGGAGTAGCCAAAGAAAGAGTAGGGCGGAGATGCAAGAAAAATAAGGGTGTTAACTCTTGAGCACCAGAACTCAGCTAAGAACAGGCTTTCCAAAAAAAAAATTAAAAAAATCGGAACGTGTGATCGTTCCTTTGTACACGCACGCACGCACGCACGCACGCACACACACACACACACACACACACACACACACACACACACACACACACACACACACACACACACACACACACACACACACACACACACACACACACACACACACACACACACACACACACACACACACACACACACACACACACACACACACACACACACACACACACACACACACACACACAATGACCAATGGCCACGACCTATGCTATTTTATTATTATTATTATTATTATATTTTTTTTTTATATTCCGGGTCACCACTCTTTAAATGACAAAATTCAGTGGTTCTCAACATAAACCCCCCAGGAAACCATAACATATTTCTGGGTTTGGGGGAGGGGGAGGGGCATAAAAACCTTGAAAATAAGTCCTATTGTTTACATAAAAAGATGAAGTGTTTTATATCAATAAAAGGGACGGGGGCACGCAGGAAACTAAAAACGTTAAAGGGGGCCAAAAAAAAAAAGAAATGTTGATGTAAAGTGTCGGTACTCAAATTAGCGCCCGTGAGTCGGGAAGGGGGGGGGTGTAGAACACCACACACTTTTAGAAGACTTTGACCTTTCTCTTGGCTAGTGATCGATCGGATTGAATCCGAAGAACCAATAACGTAATAGCGTAACTGACTTTTAATGATACCTCCCAGCAGTGTTTATTTCAAGGATCCACATGCAACCGGGAGGGGGGGGGGCGAGGTGTTTTTGTCCAAGGGTTCCAAAAATCTGAGACCATTTTCTGGCGTAGAGTCTGCCGCTGAGCTAAGCCAATGGGCTAATGTGACGTGTCGCCTGCCTGCCAGCAACACACGGTGGCAGACGTTTCTGCTGCCCTATCTGTCCTGGAGAAGGCGTCTTTTTAATTGGGAGAGTTGTCCCCCGCTCTCCGATCTGAAGGAGGTCGGCAGGTGACCAGATAGACTTCGGAAATGGAAAAAAAACACCCCAAAAAACATGTCCGAGATTGAAATTGAATGTTGCAAAATAACTTGCTCTTCGCATGCTCAGTGAAACAGACAGGTTATATAGCTTACGATGTGAATGTGACAAGGTCACTTAAAATTATATATTGCATATATGACAACATACGACGTCTGCAAACATATAACGAGAAGAGCAACAAAATAATTCCGAACAAAACCAATGTTCGCCCCTGCGTAAAGCTTCTTATAACCCGTGCTAGTGGGTCATTATTTTTAAACGGTTCCGACTACTGAAAATCAACTCTGAATATGATACCAATTTTTCTTGCAGTTGACGTTCCATAGTATCGAAATATACCGACTTCATGCTGATGATAGTTTAGACTTCATGCTGATGATAGTTTAGACTTCATGCTGATGATGGTTTAGACTTCATGCTGATGATAGTTTAGACTTCATACTGATGATGGTTTAGACTTCATTCTGATGATAGTTTAGACTTCATGCTGATGATAGTTTAGACTTCATGCTGATGATAGTTTAGACTTCATGCTGATGATGGTTTAGACGTCATGCTGATGATAGTTTAGACTTCATGCTGATGATAGTTTAGACTTCATGCTGATGTATAGTTTAGACTTCATGCTGATGATAGTTTAGACTTCATGCTTATGATAGTTGAGACAAAAAAAAGGGGAGAAATAAAATTTGAATAGTCCAAAATGTTATATATTACAGAAAAGGGAAGGCGACCTTGTTAACATTATTCAATGTCAAGGTTATTTTGTGCGGGATTTAGAGAGAAGAAGAGAAAAAAAAACGGAAATAATGCCACCGATTATAAATATTTACTTAACATTTTGTTGATCGTTGAAAGCGCAGACGACTTGTGTGAATTGAAAAAAAAAATATTCGGTCATGAATAGAAAACTTGGCTACGTTATTTAGACACAGACAAACCTACCCCCAGAAAAATAGATTGGTTATTACAGACTTGCTTAACTAGGAGGCCCGGGGGGGGGGTCATTGACCAACTGGAGAGACTATATGATAATAGTCTTACAGCCGGGAGAAGGTGTACCCAATACAATGACGTACGACGCCTTAAGTGTAGACAGTGTTTGTCCATGACAGAGCATGTTAGACTATTTTCTTTCAAGCCTTTTAAAAAAGCATGGCGGGTCCTTTAATTTAGGCAGCAAATATAACGCTGTTAAAAAAATCTACAAACAACGTTCGGCAAATGAACCTTGTTGTGTGATTTGATCATCGTAAGATTGTCACGCTGTTTGAGAATCACTGTTGTTAGCATGGACGCTGGTTTTTTGGGGGTCCGTGTGTTGTGTCCCGGGTGTCGTTGCTGTGGCTGAACGATCGGTGGATGACGGGAATAGAATCACACTGTAACCAGGCGAATCTGTCACAACCAGGTGAATCTGTCACAACCAGGTGAACCTGTCACAACCAGGTGAACCTGTCACAACCAGGTGAATATGTCACAACCAGGTGAATCTGTCACAACCAGGTGAATCTGTCACAACCAGGTGAATCTGTCACAACCAGGAGAATCTGTCACAACCAGGTGAATCTGTCACAACCAGGTGAACCTGTCACAACCAGGTGAATCTGTCACAACCAGGTGAATCTGTCACAACCAGGTGAACCTATCACAACCAGGTGAACCTGTCACAACCAGGTGAACCTGTCACAACCAGGTGAATCTGTCACAACCAGGAGAATCTGTCACAACCAGGTGAATCTGTCACAACCAGGTGAACCTGTCACAACCAGGTGAATCTGTCACAACCAGGTGAATCTGTCACAACCGCGCGAATCTGCGTGACAGATACACGTTATAAAGAAGAACACCTTATAGTCATTCATTAAGTGTTTTGCGCTCCAACATCCGGTGTGCCTGGGCATTTGCTGACAGACGGTGTTGTAAGTGTACCATCGGCAAAACGTTGCCAGGAAAATACTCGAAGATGCTAGACTACAAACATTCGATGTCGTAACCTCCGCTCCCGGGTGGTTTATATAAATACGAAGATTTTTTAAAAGATTTCATAAGAGCAGACGTCGATGAATACCAACACCATTTAGAGATAGAGTGTCTGTGTTAGTCGTTTTGGGGATGGTGTCCTTCCGTTTGTTTGCTAAGGGGAACTGATAGAATTTCCCATAGCAGCAGAGTTTAAACGACCTGTCTGAGCAGGAATGCAGACAAGAATAGAAACATTAGGGCAGAGGTTCTCAAACTATTTTCTTTCGAGTCAACGCGCCCTTGATTCATTCAGGTTTTCCCATTGCGTCATCTAACAACTTCAATGTAAAAAACACTATGACTATGTTTTTTATTGATTTTGTTTCACGTCGGGGCGCTCCTGTGAAGAATCCTTGGCTCCCCCGGGGCGCCACGGCACACAGTTTTGGAAACTCTGCATCAGTGGGGGCAATAAATGGCGATAAAGCTGTAGGCATTATTGCAAAGTTGGAGGGTGGTAACGATAACCACTAGTAATCATAGATTAATTTGCAATCGCCACTAGCAAAATATACTTATAATAATGGAATCATTTCAAAGCTTCAGTTCAAATGCTTCAAACCAGAGGCGTAGCTAAGGAGGACATGGGGAAACAGATCTCCCTGGGCGCCAGACTAGTTAGGGGCGCCAAAATGTGCTTTGATATTATTTCATTGATGAAAAAAGAAAGGGAGGCTCTTTAAAATGAATCTTGTCCCCGGGCGCCAAAAACTCTAGCTACGCAAGTGCTACACAAAGTCGCTTCAGTTCAAAAACATGTCGCTTCAGTTCAAAAACAAGTCGCTTCAGTTCGAATGCTACAAACACGCCGCTGAACATTGACCATCGATCACGTCTGCCGTAGGCGAGTCACGTGTCATGATGTTTGTTGGCTAAATGCCTGGTGTGTAATCAGAACAGATGTTTTTTTTTTCCCTCGGCTCGTGCAGTGTAAGTAAAGATAGTTTTAACAAGCCGTGACTCGATTATTTCCGTAAGAAATCAATGGTTTCAAAAGCGTTCATTCAGACGGGTATCGCTGGAGGAATCCCACGGTATCGAAATGGCCCGTGGCAAATAGAAAACGATTGACACTAATTAATTTGAAAAAAAAACACACACACACACAAAATCCGAGTAAATCTATATATAGATTTTAATCTACATACAAACATACGAACAAACGCGCGCAAAAAAAGTCAGGGATATATACTCATGTTTTCAGATATACTGAACTGGGGAATTAATAACCTAGCCATCTCTAAATTTAATATTGGTGACCTCCACTATCTAATGTTCGTAACATCTGTCGGTAGACAGCAGCACTGAACCAGTGGCGTAGTGAGGGGGGAAGGGGGGTATCATGCCCCGGGCGCTACTCACAAAGGGGCGCCAAATGGTATATTTTACTATAATATTGTATGGTTTTCGAAGGGGGGGGGCGCTAAAAAGGTATTGGGGGCGCTAAAAATGTATTGTGCCCCGGGCGCGAGTTAAGCTGGCTACGCCACTGCACTGAACATATCTTGAGTGTCCAAATGTTATTTAGCTACAGTTAGTTGTTGTCTGTTAATAAAAAGACGACAGAAACAGCACACGTCCTAGGTGAAATTAATATCCATCGCTATCATGACTATGATCAGGAAATCGTTAGAAAACGGCCTCTTCATGTCCTATAGACAGGGGCGTATCCAGTAAAATAAAATAATATTTTTTTTTCTTTTTTTCTATTAGTCTTACAAGTTGGAAAAATGGTTTGGGGGAGGGGGAGTAGAAAAGTAGTTTATTTTAGTTAACGGAAGAAGTAATTTTACAAACATAGACTCCTTTCAATTATCTTTCATTTGATACCAAATTTTGTCTTACAAATCTGACAATAGTATTTTTAATATTTTTTTAAAATCCAACCTCTCACTTCTGATACCGGGTCTGAATAGCCGCAGCCTATATGTAATTATATGCAATCTTTAAAATTTAGGTGTAATTATTATAAAGTGGAAATAAATTTAAGATAAAAATTATGTCAAGAATTATTTTAAGCACTTATCTGAATATGAGAGATAAAATATATGTATGCAATTTTCACAGCGAAATGGACTACGATGAGTCGATTGTTTTGTCACGTGATAAGCGTAAGTACGAGTAAGACTTCCGGTAGGCTGTCTGCAACACACTAGTCGCTCACAAATTTTTCTTCAAACAACTTTCTTCCTTTAATCATAACTGAATTATAATTATTGTCACATTTATAAATGCTATTTTAAAAATCACGTGTATTCAAGAATATTTTGAAAAGTAAAATTTGTAATTAACATTGGGGAAGCGCTGATGGAGACAAACATTTTGCTTTAAAATTAATGATAATGGCTGATCAGTTGTTGTCTGTTGTTATGTGTTGTTATGTGTAGCATAGGCTACCGAAGGCTTACACGTATCACGTGACA
The DNA here is from genome assembly GCA_964017045.1 of Omphiscola glabra. Taxonomy (NCBI): domain Eukaryota; kingdom Metazoa; phylum Mollusca; class Gastropoda; family Lymnaeidae; genus Omphiscola; species Omphiscola glabra. The sequence goes on along the minus strand of OZ024798.1, from coordinate 19,649,251 downwards.
AAACAAGGAAGTGACTCATCGTAGTCCATTGGTGTATGAACGCACTATTTTGTGCGTGGTTTCTTTTTTGGGGAATTTGATCAAATAGTAATTTGGAAGTTGTGACAAGGCTTCATACACGAATTGCTTCAAATGCTTGAAGGAAAATTTGATCGCGTGAACCCTAAGTGGACGACATATTTGTTATTCATTGTGAGCAGTGTGCATGCTAAAGTAGCATGGATACACGCGCTGTATAAATATCAAGTCAATCAGTCATTAGACTTTATGCGAGCTTTGAGCATGGTAGGTAAAAAATGTCAACTTTAAGATGACCTTGCCCGCACTTATTAAGATCTTATGATTATTTAGATATTTATGTTAAGGGCTCGAATTATTCCAAACAATATAGTCCTTTCGCTTGAACTCAGCGCTGCTAAAATTAGAATACTCTTATAAGATCTTAATTTAAAACCGCAAATCTTTTACTTGTTATTTACGGCATGACAAATTTTATGCGCCCCCCCCCCACACTTTTTTTCAAAATAATTGCTTGCTTTTAAATTGCTAACTTTATTTTTAACACACAATTTAATTACTAGCTTTTTAAGTCGGTAACTTTATTTTTAACAAACCACACTTTTTTTCCTTCCCTCTAAAAGATTGTCAGTGTTAAATTTACAAAATAGCACAAAGGAACTTACGCATGAATAGTTAAAATAAGACAATGCTGATCACCCAATATTTTCAAATATTGCGTGCAAATAGGAATACATACCTTTCAAACAGCAGTTTCAACTCATTATTTTAACATGTTTTTTTTTTTTTTTTTACATTTCAAGAGCAAGGAAAATTGGGTGTGTGGGTAGGTTGGGGAATACATTTAATACACACATATATATATATATATATTAAAGTTTATATAGACTTGTTTATATTCGCACGCGAAAAGCGAACAACACAACACATAGACAGCTCGCCAGGACGTGAATTTTGTGCAGGTCAGTCTCTGGACACTCAGTTATTCTCATTGGCACGCATAGCCATTCATGAAAACTCATAAACATGAGGAGAGGGGCTATTCACTTGCCCCGGGCGCGCTCCCCCTTGAACCCGACACAGTTTACGATCTAATTATTCAGATTTCAGCCCGGGGGGGGGCAGAAGTTGGCGAACTGATTGAATCAATGCAGCCAATTTGTCTGACCAGCGAAAGACAGGGGGGGGGGGGGGGGTGGAGGCAGACATACACCAAATTCAAATCAAAAAGAGTGCCAATACTCTTACCAGACCTGGGAGTAGCTACCTATGGACGCCACAGGACACTTATGGTACATTCTAAAATAAGCTCGCCCCCCCCCCCCCTGTGATCTAACGTGATATTTATGTATACGCACTCTTGTTGTTTTGGAGTGTGAATAGTAAACTTATGGGGAAAAACAAACAACAACCACCGGAGCTTGCGTGCCAAACTCAGGCTTAAATATGTTAACCTAACATAACTTCAGTTCAAATGGCAACAACCAGCGGGCAGTTTGAAATGTATTCAGCTCAACGTAACCAGCCACACAAAGAGTTTATGGAGCAAAGAGGTTGAAAACCTCCTTGGTTTATTACGCATTACAGTCAAGACGAAATCCATATACGCACACACACACACACAAAAAAGCGTTCACATTTATGTTTCTCGCCTAGGATTCGCCCTCACAACAAATCCATCATAGATGCAAAGGTTTCGTAAAAGAAATTTAAAAAAAAAAAAAAAATACATAAAAAGTGCTGATCAAGCAAAATAAGAAGAAACTGTCAGTGCATAAAACAATTATTATTTTACTTAAGCCCAAAACCCGCAAGGCATGCACAGTGATAGAAGTGTATCAACAGCAGACCCATTGACAGGATGAATTATACATGTGCACACAGCAACAGGATGAATTAGCACCAGCAGGCACAGTAGCATGATGATTAGCACCAATGGCAAGGTAACATGATGAATAAGAACCAGGGGACACGGCGGCATGATGAATTAGCACCAGCAGACACAGTAGCATGATGTTTAGCACCAATGGCAAGGTGACATGATGAATAAGAACCAGGAGACACGGCGGCATGATGAATTAGCACCAGCAGGCAAGGTGACATGAGGAATTAGTACCAGCAAACAAGGTGACATGAGGAATTAGCACCAGGAGACAAGGTGACATGATGAATTAGCACCAGGAGACAAGGTGACATGAGCAATAAGCACTAGCAGACAAGGTGACATGAGGTATTAGCACCAGCAGACAAGATGACATTGGCAATAAGCACCAGCAGACACATTAACATGATTAATTAGCACCAGATGACAAGGTAACATGATGATTAGCACAAGTAGACAAAGTGACAAAATGATTTTGCTTGCACCAGAAGCCTGGGTTACTTTATGATTTAACACCACATGACACAGTGACAGGATATGTCAACACCACCAGACACAGTGACTGAATATGTCAGCACCACCAGACGCAGTGACAGGATATGTCACCACCACCAGGCACAGTGACAGGATTTGTCAGCACCACCAGACACAGTGACAGGATATGTCAGCACCACCAGACACCGTGACAGGATATGTCAGCACCACCAGACACAGGACAGGATATGTCAGCACCACCAGACACAGGGACAGGATATGTCACCACCACCAGGCACAGTGACTGAATATGTCAGCACCACCAGACACAGGGACAGGATATGTCACCACCACCAGGCACAGTGACAGGATTTGTCAGCACCACCAGACACAGTGACAGGATATGTCACCACCACCAGACACCGTGACAGGATATGTCAGCACCACCAGACACAGGGACAGGATATGTCAGCACCACCAGACACAGGGACAGGATATGTCACCACCACCAGGCACAGGGACAGGATATGTCAGCACCACCAGACACAGTGACAGGATATGTCAGCACCACCAGACACAGGGACATGATATGTCAGCACCACCAGACACAGGGACAGGATATGTCAGCACCACCAGACACAGGGACAGGATATGTCAGCACCACTGGTCGGTAGGGTGCTTTCTCATTTTTCGGTTTTTAAATCCTTTATCTTAACTTCGCCTTTGTTCATGGCTGGCTGGCTGTCTGGCTGTCTGGCTGGCTGTCTGGCTGTCTGTCTGGCTGGCTGGCTGGCTGGCTGTCTGGATGGTAAAATCTTCGACCTGCTAATTAACCTATTTCCCATCAACCGATCGAGCACACACACAGACTCGTTGCTCGTTCTATCAAATTTTCAGTCCCCCAAATATCAGTTTTTCCTGTATTTCAAGGAGAAGATGAAGGAAATATGATGAGGCTGATTTCACAAAATAAAATTCCCGATAACTGCACTGAGATTCTTTGAAAAAAGAAAATAAAGTTTTTTTCTGAAAAGTTATTGAATAAATCTGCGGTGTAAAAACGAGTGGGTCAATGAACAAATACTATAGTTCAGTGGCGTAAAAAATGTGCAGTTGCGATCCTTGAGGTGGGGAGGAGGAAGGGAGAACTAATTAAGATTCTTATAAAATTACTTTTATGCATGTTTTGTCACCCCCACCCCATTGCTCGATTATTACAATTTATAAAGGCTTTATACGAACAACTGTGTTTAATGGTTGTTTACATTAAGGGTCGGTTCACACGATCAAATTTCCCTTCAAGCATTTGATGCAATTCGTGTATGAAGCCTCGTCACAACTTTCAAATTACTATTTGATCAAATTCCCCAAAAAGGAAACCACGAACAAAATAGTGCGTTCATACAACAATTTGACGCGAAATTTGATCGTGTGAACCGACCCTAAGGGTTGTTTAATTCCTTCACTCATTGCATAAAAAACTTTCGTTACGTCAAGCCGACCTCAAATATATTTCAGACACCTCGCTCCTGTTTCTTTGCCTTCCCTTGTCCATACTCTGGTCCTATTTATCATCGTTTCATCCCTTTCTGGTTGTCTACCCCTCGTCAGAATTTCCAATCTGATCATTTCCATCTTCGTTCCATCCCTTCTTAGTTGTCCTTCCTTGTCAGACATTCCCCGCTTACATTTAAAAACATTTTTACAATCAAGTTCCGTCCATTAATTCCTTTTTATCTCTGTTGGGTTTCCCCGTTATGAAACCATTCAAACTGATTGCCGAGCAATTCTTAAGTTGTATCGATAGATTGTTGCAGTATCGTGCCCCCGCGGCCACCCTCAAATACAATTTTTTATTCAACACCCACCCGCCTCTTACGAAATCCCAATATTATTTGTTGGTTTCTGAAATGACGCCCCTGCTCATACGCCAGACACAAATCAAAAGAATTTAAAAAAAACAACAAAAAAACCTTTCTTCATAATACAACATGTTGACTGCTTACCGTGATTCAGTTGACAGAAAAAATAAACTAAAAATAACTTTGCAATCAGTGATTCATCTTCGCTTGCATATCATTAATGAGGATTATTGCAATTCATTGTATCATATCCAGCACTTATCCACGCAGGAATGTTGCTGGTTCGTCAGCCGAGAGTCGACCGTGATCATTCTACACATCGGTCTGTTGCCGGGGTTGAATCTATCTGTGGTTGCGCAGATGGCTGATCAGGCCTATTCTGACACGAAAAGTTCTGGTACAGAAGGTGCGGGGGATGGATGGGGCAACTCCATGTGCAGAGTTAACTTGGGCTTTCTGGCTTGTCCTTTGTGTTCTGCAGGAGCCGTTCCGTCAGCCTCGTGAGCCGTTGTGTATGGATGAGGCTATATTCTTTGAGGAATTTTCCCACATGCCCGGATCAGTGTGAAATGCTTTCAAAGATGCTTTCAGTGTGTCTTTTAAAGCGTTTCGTCTGTCCTCCAGCAAAGCGCCTGCCCTGCTCTTAAATTCACCATAAGATATTTTGGGGGGCAAGCGGTCGTCTGACAACATGGCTAGCCCGGTGAAGCTGGGACTGCATTAATAGATGTGCATGCTGGGGAGACCTGCTTGTTTGAGTAACTCAGTGTCTGGGACCTTGTCCTGTCCTTTAATGTTGAGCATTTTTTGGAAGGCTTATATTGTGAGAGTGATTTAGTTTCCTTGCATGGCGTTGATAGTCTTTCCATATTTCACGCTCATATTGTAGCGTCGGAAGCACAGCTGCCTAGCAAACCTACTGGGTGCTGATGCCCCTCCTTGTCCATACATTCTTAGAGATGTTTTCCGAATGTTACTCTGGCTCTTGCAATTCGAAGGTTCGCCTCATCCTCAATGGTTACGCTTCGGGACAGTGTGCTGCCGAGGTGAGAGAATATGTCTACCACTTTAAGCCTATCGACTTGGATGTTGGGTTCGATGTACGGTTTTCTTGGAGCTGGTTGGTACAGAACCTCAGTCTTTTTTGTGTTAATGGTAAGACCAAAGTTTTTCTAGGACTCCAATGTCTCCCCCGATGACAACACGCATGTTACTCTCAGGATAAGCTGCTGATTTTCCTAAGCCACGTTCTCAAGTCCCAATGTTTTTTATTTAAACATAGACCACACACACTCACACAAACATGCACACAATCACATCCACACAAATACACAAACACACATGCACTCAATTATTTAACTGTTGCGATCGATCTAAATGACTCGAATGTGCTTTAACACTGTTACCCCCCCCCCCCCCCAACCATCCTTTTTTTCCCATTCCCTTATTCACCCTGCCGGCTCATTTCACCTGCTACGACCTACATTACCTGTTGATGGATTCCAGTAATGGCATTCTAAGAATAACATTAATGCAAGTTGCCAAATTCCCCAACAACTACTTCCTCGCTACTCCACCAGCACGATACAAATGCGCGGACAAACTTAAACTTCAGTTACATACATCCGCTGAATGTTTCTATCAAAATCCCATTAAGTATTCTTTTCAATCACTAACCTCGTTAAAGCAAGTTTTAAAATGTGTCGATTTTTTTTGTTTAACAAACGTATTTGACATGTTCGTGACGTCCTTTTGAGATGCACATTATTCTTGGCATTGTCCTGCCCTGTGTCGTCTAAACAAGATTTCATCTGGCGCTATAAAGTGTTTTCCCCCCACCCCCACACATATACACCCCCACCACCCCCACCAGCACCACCACCATCATCACCAGTACCACCACCAGCACCAGCATCAGTACCAGCACCTCCACCACCACCACCACCACCACGACTAGCACCACCACCAGCACCACCAGCACCAACAAAACCAGCACCACCACCAGCACCACACCACCCCCACCACCAACATTATTGCCCTGAACACTTGCCAGCTATTTCGATTCCATCATAATAATCGTAATAATGCTGTGTTTATTTGTGTCGTGCATAAGATTGTATAGATAGTCAGAATGGTAAGCATTAGTTTTTATGATCAGGAAATTGAAAGTTTGTGATGCACTTTTCTGCAGAATTTTATTTCAGGTAAAGTAAAGTAAATGGAAGAATTGGGCTAACGGTGACAGTCGGGAGATTAGGGGGGGGGGGCGTAATGTAAGGGGTATGGGGAAGAGATTGGGAAGGGGTATTGGACAAGGATGTAGTGTAGGGGCGTGTGTCATGGGGTCTAAGGTATGGGTGGGTAGAGGGGGGATGTGTGGGGCACAGTTGGGGAAAGGGACGTGGGGAAGGGTAGTGGGGAAAGGGTATTGGATAGGCATGTGGTGTGCGGTGTAGGAGTGTGGGGTAAGGGTGTGGGGTAGGGTGTAGGTTAAGGGAGGGTAGAGGTGGGTGTGTGGGGCAGGGGTGTGGGGCAAGGGGTATTGGATAGGAGTCCGTTTAAAGGTTTGTGGGGGTTCTGGACAGAGTGTTGAATGTTTTGTTCCTAAACGAGTCGACACATTAAAGTGACTTGTTGTTATGGGATAAGCTAGCACAGTGGCAGAGTTCTAGATGTCATTGATAATTAAGCTGATATTCTCGTTCATATAACTGTGATATAGGCGGTCCCATAAACCCTCTCTTTTTAATGCACATCCTGGATACTGGAATTGAATCGTTTATCATTTGGATACTCCTTTTTCCTCAACACTCTTACATTGGGATAATCCATGCTCCCCAGCACCTTTACACTGGGATACTCCATGCTCCCCAGCACTCTAAAATTTGTAACTCCATTCTCCCCAGCACTCTTACATTGGGATACTCCAAGTTCCCCAGCACTTTTACACTGGGATAATCCATGCTCCCCAGCACTCTTACATTTTTAACTCCATTCTCCCCAGGACTCTTACATTGGGATACTCCAAGTTCCCCAGCACCTTTACATTGGGATACTCCATTCTCCCCAGCCCTCTTACATTTGTAACTCCATGCTCCCAGCACTCTTACATTGGAATACGCCATTCTCCCCAGGACTCTTACATTGAGATACTGCATGCTCCCCAGCACTCCTACATAAATATGGGAAGATATCTGATCAGCTGTTTGTAAAATAGACCTACCAGTGCCACTTGACCTTAAATTAACCTTTAACCTTTAAGCAGGCGTATCTCCACCCCCTATGACACAGTCGGATCGCTCACCTTTACACAGCACACAATACCACGACTGCCAAAGGTGGGGGTATTAGCAAGCCGTTTGTGTTCCATGCCAGGTAAATGGAAATTGTGCTTCATGTGGATACAAGAGCACTGTTTGAAAGCCTTATTATTGTTTTTAGATTGTATTTGTGGGGAAATCCCATATCGGTGTAGCGTTCTGAAACAAGTAATAGCCACTCGCACCCAGCTGCTTTTAAATTGTTCCGTTGTACTTAAGAAATAGAGAGGTCTCTTCAAAGGACTTGTCTTATCTACTTCGAATTAGTGTAAGCGTTTTCGGTATTTTCATTAAAAAAAAAAAAAAATTTACTCTAGGCATGTATATTATAACGGCAGTAACTCTGTGTTCAAAGGGTGCGCAAAAGGAAATCTAACACTTGCGCTAATTTGGGATTCTTTAAAAAAAAAAAAAAAAAAAAGAAAAAAAAAAACTATGCCAGAAGTGCGTTCAGTGGCGTAGCGAGCTTAACTCGCGCCCGGGGCACAATACCTTTTTAGCGCCCCCCAATACCTTTTTAGCGCCCCCCCCTATTCGAAAACCATACAATATTATAGTAAAATATACCATTTGGCGCCCCTTTGGGAGTAGCGCCCGGGGCATGATGCCCCCCTCACTACGCCACTGAGTGCGTAACTTGGGTAAATGTTCTGTCAAGTATCTTCAGTAATGGTAAAGGCTGAGTTAGGTTGCCACGACCACGGGGCGGGGGGGACTGCCATTTGAAATATATTTGTATCGCTTTTTTTTTTTGTGGGTTATTTCTAGTTGGATTCGATTACTGTAGATGTAGAGGATTAACTCGTACTAACACAGGAATGAATGTATACTTGTGCATTCGCTGCTGATGTCTACTGATCTAAGTGCTGAATACTAACACAGGAATGAATGTATTTTTGTGCATTCGCTGCTAATGTCTACTGATCTAAGTGATGGGTACTAAAACAGGAATGAATGAAAATTAGTGTATTTATTGCCAATGTCTAACGTACCACCACCATACAACAAACACACCATATTGGTTCTTCTCTTCCTACTTTCAGAATCAGCGTATTTTTTCCTCCCCCTTTCTCCTCACTTCTCTTATACCCTGCAATCCTCCTTCATTCCTCTTCCTTCTCGACCGGTTTTTCCATCTCATTTTCCTAATTTCCACTACCTATTCGCCCAGCCCCCCCTGTCTTTCATCCACACCAGGAACTCCACCAGTTCTCACCTATGTCCTGATACCACCACCTATTTCGTTGAAGAACTTTGGCCAAACTCTATTTGCCGTTGGATACAATGTGGTCTTCGTTAGCACGCATGGCCTTGACTTCTCATAATGACCCAACTGAGACAATTACCTGTCTGTACATACCTATAGGCTTTCAGAACCTGGCCCTGGATGAGACCTCGCCATCTCCTCTTCGTAATTCACGCGCTGAAAGAGCTGGAAATTTTTATTTTTTTTATTGTATCCATTTATTTTAATTTGTAGATACATTTTGTTTCTAAAACATGTTATTTGTTACAATTATACACATAGAGTCTAGGAAAATGTGATCACCCTAAATTTCGGCTATATTTAAGCCTCGATTTGCCATAGTGTGCACACACACACACACACACACACACAGATATAATGTAACTTACGCAGGTGTAAGAAAAATAACAATGGACGATCCACTTTACGGAAACGTGCGTCATGGCTAGGGGAGGTAAACGCGTTACCTAGCAACAGAAAACTGTAATGGATGGTTGCCGAAGCACATATATGATATCATTTAATTTTTTTTTTAATGGAGAGGAAAGGCGTTTTCCGAACTCGAGCACCTATTACAAAAAAAAGTTTATAAATATCCAGGCAACCACTGCCTGTAGTAACTATTTACTAGGCAATCGCTGTCTGTAGTGGCTAGGCAACCAATGTCTGTGTAGTATAAACTCTGCAAATAGTTTACAATTACAACCAACGGCAACGGTCACCAAGGTGGATGCCCTTGTTGTATTTCTAGGAGGACAGCCAAATGTAATTCAATATTCATCAAATTAAATAATAATTAATTTAAAATCTATAAATAAACTTATTTGTATATAAAATTATAAAACTCAAATTAATGGAGACCTATTAGTAAATTGCCTATCGTGTCAAGCAAGGTTACGGAATAATGAGTGAATGTTTGATTGTGATGAGCTCTTTACTATGAGATGTGAAGGTATCAATAAGCTGGAGAACAACGTAGAGAGTCAGGGTTGGTTGGAGGGGGGTATCATGTAGGGGGGTATCAAAGCTTAACTGACCACAATAAACACGGGCAATACAAGTATGCTGAGGATATACGTCATGCTTGGTGTGAGTTATCGGATCGTATAAACACTGTGCGCGATGTAGCATGAGTGCGTTCAGACCAGTGGCCATGTAGTTCAGTAGCAGTGCGGTGCAGTTAGTGTTGGAATGATCTGTTGTTAAGTGAGACATTTTTCAACCAGGCGGATGTTTTGTCAGAGTCTTGTTTGTTGGACCCGGCCTGTGTTGAAGATGTTCCCAATAGTTGTTCAGAAACGTTCATTTGGTGATAGGGCGTATTAAAGTATGTACACATACAATAAATCATATGTATTTAAAAAAAAATTAAATAATATATATATATATATATATTTATATATTAACATTTGCACCAAGTATGCTGATGTGTTGAGTAACATCTCGAGTGTGCTGATGTGTTGAGTGACATTTCAAGTGTGCTAATGTGTTGTGTAACATCTCAAGTGTGCTGATGTGTTGTGTAACATCTCAAGTGTGCTGATGTGTTGTGTAACATCTCAAGTGTGCTGATGTGTTGTGTATATATAACATGTCAAATTGCTGATGTGTTGAGTAACGTCTCAAATGTGCTGATGTGTTGTGTAACATCTCCCTAGATCCTCCACAACTGACGTCTTACAGCACAACATTTACATATGTCTAACAATTGACCCCAACACATCGGTGGCGATCTTCAACAGCCATGTGAACGTTTTCCTTGCATCAGCACATTGTAGATCTTAATTTCCTGATCTAGCACATTGCAGATGTTAACATCCTGATCTAGCCCATTGCAGATGTTAACATCCTGATCTAGCACATTGCAGATGTTAACATCCTGATCTAGCACATTGCAGATGTTAACATCATGATCTAGCCCAATGCAGATGTTAACATCCTGATCGAGCACATTGCAGATGTTAACATCCTGATCTAGCACATTGCAGATGTTAACATCATGATCTAGCCCAATGCAGATGTTAACACCCTGATCGAGCACATTGCAGATGTTAACATCCTGATCTAGCCCAGTGCAGATGTTAACATCCTGATCTAGCCCATTGCAGATGTTAACATCCTGATCTAGCCCATTGCAGATGTTAACATCCTGATCTAGCCCATTGCAGATGTTAACATCCCGATCTAGCACATTGCAGATGTTAAAAGCTTGACCTTTGAACCAGTTTGAAAAACATGTTAAATAAAAAAACAACAACAACAACATGCCCTGATGAGCCACATCCAAGATCAACCAATGAAATGATTTGTTTATCCAACAAACCGCGAAAGCTGTCAGATTTTTAAAAAAAAAAACAGAACTATAAAAACAAAAATTGGTTGAGGAGAGGAAGTGTTATAGCCATAATAAACGTGTATGGATGTGTTCTATTTCCGTGTGGCTACAGGTCAACACAAGCCGTTTGCTTTAAGCCGATCGATTTTTTAAAATATTTTTTCAAGGTACCTGCCGCTTTCTAGTTATCAGTGTCAAGTAGGTCAGATATATTAGCTATGTTTGTTTTGTTTAGTGTCTTGGTCAGTGTCCTGGGTCATTGCACTGGTCAGTGCCTTGGTAAGTTCCTTGGTCATTGCCTTCGTCAGTGCATTGAAGAATTGGTACGGGCATTGGTCAGTGCCTTGGTCTGTGCATTGGTCAGGGTATTGGACAGTGACTTGGTCAGTGCATTGGTCAGTGACATTGGCCGCGTTGGTTTAGTCACTACATTAATTTATAGAGCTGTTGAGCCATATATTTGGTTTATTTGTTCGAATCTTGTGACATCTCGGAGAAGCCCGTTTACGTCGAGTAACAATCATGTTACTCCGACAGCTACCTCATGAACTAGACTAACATTCGTAACGATAATATAATAGCGTTCATTTTCACTAATCACTAATCATTAATACTAAATATAGTGTTAATCTCATTTGTCTGGTGATGAAAACTCCACCATTGCCCTCCTCCCCCACGCCCGTCTCCCCATGGCTAACCGTACCGCCGTAAGAAATAAAAGTCACATGATCACTTGGATTGAAACAAGATCACGTGACTTCGATGGATGTCAAACGATCAACAAAGTGAATATATTCATCCGTCCTTCACAAAACTTTCATAGTGGCACTCAGTACCTGCAGTGTTATGACCCTTTTCACGATTTCATAGTGGCAGTGTTATGACCCTTTTCACGCTTTCACAGTGGCACAGTACCTGCGGTGTTATGAACCTTTCACGCTTTCATAGTGGCACTCAGTACCTGCGGTGTTATGAGCCTTTCACATTTTTATAATGACACTCAGTACATGCAATCGTATGACCCATTGACGCTTTCATAGTGGCACTCAGTACCTGCAATCTTATGACCCATTGACGCTTTCATACTGCCACTCAGTACCTGCAATCTCATGACCGTGCATAAATAATTGAGACTAATGATCTGATGACGTCAACGCTGTTGATTTGAGTAGTGTTAAACTCATTGGCGCGGGTTAAACTCATTGGCGCGTGTTAAACTCATTGGCGCGTGTTAAACTCATTGGTGCGTGTTAAACTCATTGGCGCGTGTTAAACTATTGGTCTTGACGTCAACTAAACACCAATCGAACACGATCTCAGCTGAATATTTCAAAAGGTGTTCATTCGATTCTGATTGGTGCATAATTCAACCGATGTTCATTCGATTCTGATTGGTGCATAATTCAACCGATGTTCATTCGATTCTGATTGGTGCATAATTCAACCGATGTTCATTCGATTCTGATTGGTGCATATTTCAACCGATGTTCATTCGATTCTGATTGTTGCATATTTCAACCGATGTTCATTCGATTCTGATTGGTGCATATTTCAACCGATGTTCATTCGATTCTGATTGTTGCATATTTCAGCCGATGTTCATTTAGATCTTTTAAATTAGTATTTCAAACAGTTTTCATTAAGATCTGTTAGATTAAAAATTCCTTGTGTCTTGTTTAAAAATTAGGCTGCCAATGACTTGCATTACTACTGAAAATAACGGGGTTGATTTATTGAACTTGTAAGACAAAAGTTATCGTGACGTGGGAACGTGTCATAGATCAACACGTGTCATAGTTCAACACGTTTCATAGATCAACACGTTTCATAGTTCAACACGTTTCATAGTTCAACACGTTTCATAGTTCAACACGTTTCATAGAACAACACGTTTCATAGTTCAACACGTTTCATAGTTCAACATGTTTCATAGTTCAACATGTTTCATAGTTTAACACGTTTCATAGTTCAACATGTTTCATAGTTCAACACGTTTCATTGACTATTTCAGTTTACAGATCAGTCCCCGATCTCCTCACACACAAATACAAACAAACACACAAACACATCCTACTCACACACAAACACAAACATGCACACACACACACCTCTGCTCAAACATAATCAGAATCATGAAAACATCCACCTCGCACACACATCCTACTCCCACACAAACATCCACACACCCTCCCCATACACAAACACAGACATGCAAATACACACACACCCTCCTCAAGCACAATCACCAACATGCACACAATCTCTTCACGCTGAAGCTTTCATAGTGGCACTGTTGAGATGACTGGGGTAAACACACCCTCCTCACACACACACACACACACACCCCATCCTCCTCACACATAAACAGAAACTTTGCACACACACACTAACACAAACATCCACACAAACACACACTCCTTACAAACAAGCATGCACACTCACACCCCTCCTAATACACAAACATACTGACGCACACGCACACACATTGACGTAACTAGGGTAAGTGCCGCTCGGGGCGTTACAGGAATTTAGTCGTCCCCTTCCACCAATTAAACCCTGTAGTAAATGCCGCCCCTCCATAACAAGAAGAAGAAAAAAGTGTCGCCAGGGGCGGAACATCCCTCACCGTTCCACCTTTCTACGCCACTGCCACACAAACACAGCACTTCAAACTGAGTTACGCCATATTATTAATTAAAATCATCAAAATGCCTGGAACCGCATTTCACATTGGTGCTGTAGTGCTGTGGTGATGTGGGGCTGTGGTGCTGTAGCAACCCTTGTCATGGTAACTTATTTCAATCTGAGGTTGTCTCAACCCATCTGTGGTAGTTCACTGGTGGTATAAGTGCACTGGTGGTAGTGCTCTGGGTGTAGTGCACTGGTTTAGAAGTGCACTAATGGTAGTGCACTGGGGGATCGTGCAAAGGTGCACTGGGTCAGCCAGTCATACTATATTAGACAGATACTGGATTTTGCACTGGATCTGATTAGTCTGACCTCGAGGGACCGCAGTGTGCAACCCCCCTACAAGGTTCTTGTAAACAATTATATTTTTCCTTTGCAAATTTTGTCATTTTAAAAAGAAATGATCCCCATATGTCTTAGCAGGCCATATAGTTGTTTTTAAATATTTGAACATCCACCAAGGTCCATGCCAGTAGGCCAACATTTAATAACAAGCTGTTAGTGTAGTAAACACAATCTATATGTTCTATTAATAAACGGTTGTACTCCGACAATAAGTAAGGACTTTTGCGAAAATCAGTAAAGCCGCACCTTCATTTGAGGTAAATCTAAGCAGCAATATCAGGCGTGCAAATAAAAAGACCTTGGCTGCCTTACCCATAATGCCCCAGGGACCGTCATTGATCGATCTGTATCCGTTTCCAGTGACGCTCATTTGTGGCGGTGTCCTATCATTACTTAGTCTGGAGACGGTGGGCGCGTTGGGGGATTAATTGGTTGAATAGTTTTCTCTTAATTAAACACTGATAACGACTTGGTTGTGTATTGAGGTGATGGATGGGGTGATGACCGGGGTAATGACTGTTGCGAAAGCCGGGGTAATGACTGGGGTGATGACTGTTGTGATGACCGGGTTAAAGAATGTTGTGATGACTGGGGTAAAGAATGTTGTGATGAATGGGCCAATGAATGTTGTGATGAATGGGCTAATGGCTTGGACGATGATGCATGAGATTATCACTGAGGTGGTGACTTGTGTGATGACTGGGTTTCGGACTAAGGTATTATTTTGATGGCTGGGGTGATGACTTGTGTGATAACTGGGTTTCTGACTAAGGTATTATTTTGATGGCTGGAGTGATGACGATGAGGTCAACTTCAGATGTGAGAATTGAGAGAACTTAGACCATTAGACAATGCTTAGACCATGAGACAAAGCTTAGACCATGAGGCAATGCTTTGACCATGAGACAATGCTGAGACCATGAGACAACGCTTAGACAATGAGACAATGGTCGACACATGTACAAGATAACGTCGAAAAAGCCATGCTTAAAGCTCATAGTTATTATTGGCGATTTAGCGTCGAGCAAGCCTGAGATGGGTCAATGTCCTAACCAACGGTGGTCAATGTCCTAACTAACGGTGGTCAATGTCCTAACTAACGGTGTTGTGCGATGGATTCGCCCCTTGCTACAATGTAAAACAAGTAAAACATCCACACCTGGTATCGCTTTTCTGCTCGACCCACCGCTCTCCCACCGCTCTCCCACGGACTTGTGGATAATGGGGTGGAATGACAATGTAAGAAACAAAACAAGTGAAGACGTAAAACAAGAAAAGATTTGGTGATGAAACTCAAGGCGTACGGAGAGGGATGAGAGTACATACAAGGTAGATGTCCATCACAGAATACAAACACTAATTTAGAACTTTGTTTGGGTGTGAAAAATATAACTAGGAAAACTCTAAATTCCAATGTGATCAGTGTCAGACGTCACAGCACAGCTCTACATTCCAATGTGATCAATGTCAGACTTCACAGCGCAGCTCTACATTCCAATGTGATCAATGTCAGACTTCACAGCACAGCTCTACATTCCAATGTGATCAATGTCAGACGTCACAGCACAGCTCTACATTCCAATGTGATCAATGTCAGACTTCACAGCATAGCTCTACATTCCAATGTGATCAATGTCAGACTTCACAGCACAGTTCTACATTCCAATGTGATCAATGTCAGACTTCACAGCACAGCTCTACATTCCAATGTGATCAATGTCAGACGTCACAGCACAGCTCTACATTGCAATGTGATGAATGTCAGACGTCACAGCACAGCTCTACATTCCAATGTGATCAATGTCAGACTTCACAGCACAGCTCTACATTCCAATGTGATCAATGTCAGACTTCACAGCACAGTTCTACATTCCAATGTGATCAATGTCAGACGTCACAGCACATCTCTACATTCCAATGTGATCAATGTCAGACTTCACAGCACAGTTCTACATTCCAATGTGATCAATGTCAGACGTCACAGCACAGTTCTACATTCCAATGTGATCAATGTCAGACTTCACAGCACAGCTCTACATTCCAATGTGATCAATGTCAGACGTCACAGCACAGTTCTACATTCCTATGTGATTAATGTCAGACTTCACAGCACAGTTCTACATTCCAATGTGATCAATGTCAGACGTCACAGCGCAGCTCTACATTCCAATGTGATCAATGTCAGACGTCACAGCGCAGCTCTACATTCCAATGTGATCAATGTCAGACGTCACAGCGCAGCTCTACATTCCAATGTGATCAATGTCAGACTTCACAGCACAGCTCTACATTCCAATGTGATCAATGTCAGACTTCACAGCACAGTTCTACATTCCAATGTGATCAATGTCAGACTTCACAGCACAGCTCTACATTCCAATGTGATCAATGTCAGACTTCACAGCACAGCTCTACATTCCAATGTGATCAATGTCAGACTTCACAGCGCAGCTCTACATTGCAATGTGATTAATGTTAGACTTCACATCGCAGCTCTACATTCCAATGTGATCAATGTCAGACTTCACAGCGCAGCTCTACATTGCAATGTGATTAATATTAGACTTCACAGCGCAGCTCTACATTCCAATGTGATCAATGTCAGACTTCACAGCGCAGCTCTACATTGCAATGTGATTAATGTCAGACGTCACAGCACAGCTCTACATTCCAATGTGATCAATGTCAGACTTCACAGCACAGTTCTACATTCCAATGTGATCAATGTCAGACGTCACAGCACAGCTCTACATTCCAATGTGATCAATGTCAGACTTCACAGCACAGCTCTACATTCCAATGTGATCAATGTCAGACTTCACAGCACAGCTCTACATTCCAATGTGATCAATGTCAGACTTCACAGCATAGCTCTACATTCCAATGTGATCAATGTCAGACTTCACAGCACAGCTCTACATTCCAATGTGATCAATGTCAGACTTCACAGCACAGCTCTACATTCCAATGTGATTAATGTCAGACTTCACAGCACAGCTCTACATTCCAATGTGATCAATGTCAGACGTCACAGCGCAGCTCTACATTGCAATGTGATCAATGTCAGACTTCACAGCACAGCTCTACATTCCAATGTGATTAATGTCAGACGTCACAGCACAGTTCTACATTCCAATGTGATCAATGTCAGACGTCACAGCACAGCTCTACATTCCAATGTGATCAATGTCAGACTTCACAGCGCAGCTCTACATTCCAATGTGATCAATGTCAGACGTCACAGCACAGCTCTACATTCCAATGTGATCAATGTCAGACTTCACAGCACAGCTCTACATTCCAATGTGATCAATGTCAGACTTCACAGCACAGTTCTACATTCCAATGTGATCAATGTCAGACTTCACAGCACAGTTCTACATTCCAATGTGATCAATGTCAGACTTCACAGCACAGCTCTACATTCCAATGTGATCAATGTCAGACTTAGGAATATGATATTCGTGCTGTAACCCGGATAATTTTATAAATTTTATTTTTCATAAGAATGTATCTTGATATATTCATTGATAGGCCCCGTAGACTTTGCAGACAAGAGAGTTGAGATATGTCCCCCACCCTGCACTGAATACTGTCGCAAAATCTCCGTGAAGATAGCGCAGGAATAATTTCTAAGTGGCATTCATTGAAATCACTTAGTTTTCACGTCATTGAAATCACTTGGTTTTCCCGTCAACATTACCTTTTTTTTAAATTTTTTTAAAATTTTTTTTTAGGGTAATTTTTTTTTTTAGGGATAAACGTGGGCTACAGAAGAAAGGTAAGATGCATAGGTGTTTTATAGGTGGGGTAAGCTTGGGGGAGGGGGTAAAAGAAACGGCACAGAATATTGGTTCTAATGAGGTCATCGTGCTCTAGGAAAGAAAACATAACAGCTGATTGATATGTTATCACTTCTGCGGTCGCGCGTACCGAACATTGAACCCAACCCGAAGGGAGAGAACATAGGAATCACAGACGCCCACCAGTGAGTGGAGATTTGGCATTACTCAGGGGTGCGGGGATGGCAGCTTCTGATTGGTTCATGACAGACAGATACAGTTATATAAGTACGGGGGTCATTGTGAAACACGGACAGGTACCAGTACTAATGTTCGGTGGACTCTTTCAGGGGGGAACGCTTAGCTGGTGGGCAGAAAAGAAACCTCTGACGACTTTCTTAAAAGCTTCACTCAAATCCATGGATGTTGACCTTGATTCGTGGGAAACACTTGCTATGGATCGTACCAGCTGGCGATGAAGACTCACTGTTGGAGTACAGACTCCCTGTTGGAGTACAGACTCACTGTTTTGACTCCAATCCAACTAGGACCCCCAAAAAAACAACGTGTATCTCGCGTGCGGGAAAGCTTTCCAAGCACAAACAGGACCGGCCAGCCCCGTGCGTACTCAACGTTGAATATAGCCACGGTCGCCATATTCAACAACACAGGTACGGAGTCATCGTGAAACACATACGGGTGCGGCTTCAGCGTGTAACACTTACGGGTACGGAGTCATCGTGAAACACATACGGGTGCGGCGTCAGCGTGTAACACTTACGGGTACGGAGTCATCGTCAAACACATACGGGTGCGGCGTCAGCGTGTAACACTTACGGGTACGGAGTCATCGTGAAACACATACGGATGCGGCGTCAGCGTGTAACACTTACGGGTACGGAGTCATCGTGAAACACATACGGGTGCGGCGTCAGCGTGTAACACTTACGGGTACGGAGTCATTGTGAAGTACGTGATCGAATTCAGCTTTAGTTAAATATGTCCTTACGGGCCACAGCCGAGTTTCATAGTGACAAAACTTCAGGGAAGTCGATTCTTTGAACCAGTAAATGCTATAGGGCAACAGAGAGCTGAAAGTTGCTGTAGATTATTAGAATGAAGCTCTCGCAGTGTTAAGGTCTTGCCTTTGTCAAGGGGTTTTGGAAACGTTAAGGCTAAGGGCGCCCCCCCCCCCCCCACTTTAAGAACCACTACTCTACATAATTGTTCAGCTCACCCTCTGAATGGTTTGTACCAGCTCATCACGGCCGTGTTTATTTACCACCAACGTGGTCTCGTGCGTGTAACAACAACAAGGTATCTCTACCTTCGCGAATCTTTTTCCTGTTTGGTAAAGGACTACTCTGAGATAACTCAGATGATCAGTTCCCTCCGTTCGGGTAGGCTACGTAAACAGCCTTTCGAGTATTTGGCGCTACTGTGAAACCTTTCAAGTGTCTCGACCTTTTCATATTTCCCAAAGACTGTTCGCACCCACCGATCTTTGTTTATAGTGACGCCATAAATCTTTGTTTGGGCTACTCTGCTGTACCCAATCAATCTGGGTTTGGGTTACTCTGTTGAACCCAATCAATCTGGGTTTGGGTTACTCTGCTGTACCCAATCAATCTGGGTTTGGGTTACTCTGTTGAACCCAATCAATCTGGGTTTTGGGTTACTCTGCTGTACCCAATCAATCTGGGTTTGGGTTACTCTGCTGTACCCAATCAATCTGGGTTTGGGTTACTCTGCTGTACCCAATCAATCTGGGTTTGGGTTACTCTACTGTACCCAATCAATCTGGGTTTGGGTTACTCTGCTGTACACAATCAATCTGGGTTTTGGGTTACTCTGCTGTACCCAATCAATCTGGGTTTGGGTTACTCTGCTGTACCCAATCAATCTGGGTTACTCTGCTGTACCCAATCAATCTGTGTTTGGGTTACTCTGCTGTACCCAATCAATCTTTGTTTGGGTTACTCTGCTGTACCCAATCAATCTGGGTTTGGGTTACTCTGCTGTACCCAATCAATCTTTGTTTGGGTTACTCTGCTGTACCCAATCAATCTGGGTTTGGGTTACTCTGCTGTACCCAATCAATCTTTGTTTGGGTTACTCTGCTGTACCCAATCAATCTGGGTTTGGGTTACTCTGCTGTACCAATCAATCTGGGTTTGGGTTACTCTGCTGTACCCAATCAATCTGGGTTTGGGTTACTCTGCTGTACCCAATCAATCTTTGTTTGGGTTACTCTGCTGTACCCAATCAATCTTTGTTTGGGTTACTCTGCTGTACCCAATCAATCTGTGGTTAGGTTACTCTGTTGAACCCAATCAATCTGGGTTTGGGTTACTCTGCTGTACCCAATCAATCTTTGTTTGGGTTACTCTGCTGTACCCAATCAATCTGTGGTTAGGTTACTCTGTTGAACCCAATCAATATGGGTTTGGGTTACTCTATTGTACCCAATCAATCTTTGTTTGAGGTACTCTGCTGTACCCAATCAATCTGTGTTTGGGCTACTCTGCTGTACCCAATCAATCTGTGTTTGGGTTACTCTGTTGAACCCAATCAATCTGGGTTTGGGTTACTCTGCTGTACCTATTCAATCTGTGTTTGACGGACTCTGTTGTACCCAATCAATCTGTGTTTGATGGGCGATGTCTGGTTGGGTGGAGATGAATGGTGGCGCTCAGTGAGTGAAAAAATTTAATTGACTATGGCTTACAAAACTTGAACCTGATACATCATGGGTCATTATCTACTACAGTGTTTCTCAACCTTCCTAATGCCGCGACCCTTTAATACAGTTCCTCATGTTGTGGCGTCCCCAAACCAGAAAATTATTTTCGTTGCCACTTCATAACAGTGGAGCTTGTGTGTTCTCCGATGGTCTTAGGCAACCCCTGGAACATTGGTCGTTCGACCCCCAAAGGAGTCGTGACCCACAGGTTAACTAACCGGTGATCTAATACCTCATGCATCTTTAGGTCATTAATACCTCATTCATCCATAGGTTATTAACTAATAGCTCATACATCCACTGGTTATTAACTAATAGCTCATACACCCATAGATCATTATCTAACTCATACATCCACAGATCATTATCTAATAACTCAAACATCCACAGGTCATTATCTAATAACTCATACACCCACAGATCATTATCTAATAACTCAAACATTCACAGGTCATTATCTAATAACTCATACATCCATAGATCATTATCTAACTCATACATCCACAGATCATTATCTAATAACTCAAACATCCACAGGTCATTATCTAATAACTCAAACATCCACAGGTCATTATCTAACTCATACATCCACAGGTCATTATCTAATAACTCATACATCCACAGATCATTATCTAATAACTCATACATCCATAGATCATTATCTAACTCATACATCCACAGATCATTAACTAATAACTCATACATCAATAGATCATTATCTAATAACTCATACACCCATAGATCATTATCTAATAACTCATACATCCACAGGTCATTATCTAATAGCTCATACATCCATAGGTCATTATCTAATAACTCATACATCCACAGGTCATTATCTAAAAGCTCATACATCCATAGGTCATTATCTAATAACTCATACACCCATAGATCATTATCTAATAACTCAAACATCCAAAGATCATTATCTAATAGCTCACACATCCATAGGTCATTATCTAATAACTCATACATCCACAAATCATTATCTAATAACTCATACATCCATAGATCATTATCTAATAACTCATACATCCATAGATCATTATCTAACTCATACATATACAGGTCATTATCTTATAACTCATACATCCATATATCATTATTTAATAACTCATACATCCACAGATCATTATCTAATAACTCATACATCCATAGATCATTATCTAATAACTCATACATCCATAGATCATTATCTAGCTCATACATCCACAGGTCATTATCTTATAACTCATACATCCATAGATCATTATCTAATAACTCATACATCCATAGATCATTATCTAACTCATAAATCCACAGGTCATTATCTAATAACTCATACATCCATAGATCATTATCTAACTCATACATCCACAGGTCATTATCTAATAACTCATACATCCATAGATCATTATCTAATAACTCATACATCCACAGATCATTATCTAATAACTCATACATCCATAGATCATTATCTAATAACTCATACATCCATAGATCATTATCTAATAACTCATACATCCATAGATCATTATCTTATAACTCATACATCCATAGATAATTATATAATAACTCATACATCCACAGGTCATTATCAACACGACTTGTCAGCAAACTGTATTCAGTGCTTTAACACAACACGACTTGTCAGCAAACTGTACCCCGTGCGTTGACCAGACGATAAAGGGAGACTACTTTGACCATTCTTGGTCATGCCTGCTGACAGCTCCGTTGATATCCCCGAACGTGCCATTAAATATTTGTTCTGCCCACGCTCCTGGGTACCGCGATTGCCTCGACGCTCGGACCAGAACCAGTGGTCAGTATCGATTCTGTGTAAGACTTATCTCTGCTTTGAATCTGACCATCGGGGAAACGGACTGAGTTCGATGACAAGGCGGTCAGATCCAATGATCAAACCTTTCGCTAAACGATTACAATATTATTTGTAGAAGGATGTTTATCTTTACTCTAGGGAGAGAGGAGATGTCTTAGGTTTACTTCATGGGACAGGGGAGACAATGTGTTAGGTTTACTTCATGTGATAGGGGAGACAATGTGCTAGGTTTACTACCTGGGACAGGGGAGACAATGTGTTAGGTTTACTTCATGGGACAGGGGAGACAATGTGTTAGGCTTACTTCATGGAACAGGTGAGACAATGTGTTAGGTTTACTTCATGGGATAGGGGAGACAATGTGCTAGGTTTACTTCCTGGGACAGGGGAGACAATGTGTTAGGTTTACTTCATGGGACAGGGGAGATAATGTGTTAGGTTTACTTCATGGGACAGGGGAGAAATTGTGCTAGGTTTACTTCATGGGACAGGGGAGACAATGTACTAGGTTCACTTCATGGGACAGGGGAGACAATGTGCTAGGTTTACATCATGGGACAGGGGAGACAATGTGTTAGGTTTACTTCCTGGCACAGGGGAAACAATGTGTTAGGTTTACTTCATGGGACAGGGGAGACAATGTGTTAGGTTTACTTCATGGGACAGGGGAGACAATGTGCTAGGTTTACTTCATGGGACAGGGGAGACAATGTGCTAGGTTCACTTCATGGGACAGGGGAGACAATGTGCTAGGTTTACTTCATGGGACAGGGGACACAATGTGTTAGGTTTACTTCATGGGATAGGGGAGACAATGTGCTAGGTTTACTTCATGGGATAGGGGAGACAATGTGCTAGGTTTACTTCATGGGACAGGGGAGACAATGTGTTAGGTTTACTTCATGGGATAGGGGAGACAATGTGCTAGGTTTACTTCATGGGACAGGGGAGACAATGTGCTAGGTTTACTTCATGGGACAGGGGACACAATGTGTTAGGTTTACTTCATGGGATAGGGGAGACAATGTGCTAGGTTCACTTCATGGGATAGGGGAGACAATGTGCTAGGTTTACTTCATGGGATAGGGGAGACAATGTGCTAGGTTTACTTCATGGGACAGGGGAGACAATGTGTTAGGTTTACTTCATGTGATAGGGGAGACAATGTGCTAGGTTTACTACCTGGGACAGGGGAGACAATGTGTTAGGTTTACTTCATGGGACAGGGGAGACAATGTGTTAGGCTTACTTCATGGGACAGGTGAGACAATGTGTTAGGTTTACTTCATGGGATAGGGGAGACAATGTGCTAGGTTTACTTCCTGGGACAGGGGAGACAATGTGTTAGGTTTACTTCATGGGACAGGGGAGATAATGTGTTAGGTTTACTTCATGGGACAGGGGAGAAATTGTGCTAGGTTTACTTCATGGGACAGGGGAGACAATGTGCTAGGTTCACTTCATGGGACAGGGGAGACAATGTGCTAGGTTTACTTCATGGGACAGGGGAGACAATGTGTTAGGTTTACTTCATGGGATAGGGGAGACAATGTGCTAGGTTTACTTCATGGGACAGGGGAGACAATGTGCTAGGTTTACTTCATGGGACAGGGGAGACAATGTGTTAGGTTTACTTCATGGGATAGGGGAGACAATGTGCTAGGTTCACTTCATGGGATAGGGGAGACAATGTGCTAGGTTTACTTCCTGGGACAGGGGAGACAATGTGCTACGTTTACTACATGGGACAGGGGAGACAATGTGCTAGGTTTAATTCCTGGCAGAGGGGAGACAATGTGCTACGTTTAATTCATGGGACAGAGGAGACAATGCGTTAGATTTTACTTCATGGGACAGAGAACACAGTGTTCTAGGTTTCCTTTATGGGACAGAGGAGACAATGTGCTAAATTTACTTCATGGGACAGGGGAGACAATGTGCTAGGTTTACTTCATGGGACAGGGGAGACAATGTGCTAGGTTAACTTCATGGGACAGGGGAGACAATGTGCTAGGTTAACTTCATGGGACAGGGGAGACAATGTGCTAGGTTTACTTCCTGGGACGGGGTAGACAATGTGCTACGTTTACTTCATGGGACAGAGGAGACAATACGCTAGATTTTACTTCATGGAAAAGAGAACACAGTGTTCTAGGTTTCCTTTATGGGACAGAGGAGACAATGTGCTAAGTTTACTTCATGGGACAGGGGAGACAATGTGCTAGGTTTACTTCATGGGACAGGGGAGACAATGTGCTAGGTTTACTTCATGGGACAGGGGAGACAATGTGCTAGGTTTACTTCATGGGACAGGGGAGACAATGTGTTAGGTTTGCTTTATGGGCGGAATTTTCCGACAAGAAAAACCAAAAGGAAGTAGTTATCGTGATGAGCCCTTCGTGTGATGCATTAATCCAGCGGTTCTCAACCTGTGGGTCGCGACCCCTTTTTGGATCGAATGACCCTTTCACAGGGGTCGCCTATGACCATCGGAAAACACATACTCTACAGTTATGATGTATCAAAATGTATGGATTAAATGGATGGATAAAAATGAGACTCATGGATTTATATCAATGAGTTAAATTCGGGGTAGCCAAGGAATGGTAAGTTATGAATTAAGAAAGTCTGCTTTTAGCTGAGCTAAAGGGAGGAACAGGGTGGTAACAGTGGGGTAACAGGATGGTAACAGGGGGTAACAGAATGGTAACAGGGGGGTAAAAGGATGGTAACAAGGGGTAACAGGATGGTAACAGGGCGGTAACAGGGGGTAACAGGATGGTAACAGGATGGTAACAAGGGGGTAACAGGGGGTAACAGTATAGTAACAGGGCGGTAACAAAATGGCAACAGGAGCGTAACGGGATGGTAACAGGGGGTAATCGAATGGTAACGCTTTTCAAATTTAACCTTCGATTAGTTTGTGGGGTGGGGGTGGTATTGGTTGTGGAGTTAAACCTACATTAGAAGAATCCAGGTAGCAGACTACTGGAGATAAACGTGCGCGTGCTACACCTGGCCTGACCTACTTACTGTGTGGAAATGCTAAAAGTGAAGGCATGCTGGGAGGGCGGCCCTGTTTCTCCTGTTTCTTTCTTTCTAAAGCTACATTTTTTGCGAAAAAACTCAACATTAAATCGGTGGCTATTTCGGGAGAATCCCACCCCCATGACCCCAGGGTCGAGTGACCTCGTCCCCCCTCCCCGCCCCAACCAGCTGACGTTAACTAGAAATGTAACGATGATCGATTAGGTAACTATATGTTGATAAAACTGGTTATTTCTGTTCACCCCCTAACCCTACTCCTACCCAGAGTCGTAGCTAAGGGGGGCGGATTCCTCGGGCGCTAGACTAGTTACGGGCGCCAAAATATGTTTTGATATTATTTTATTGATGAAAATAATGGGTGTGAGAGTTGAAAAAAGAAAGGGGGGCTCTGTAAAATGAATTTTGTCACCGGGCGTCAAACACTATTGCCACCCCTCTGCTCCTAACCCTACCCCAGCCGAGTACAGTGCAGATTTCACCTGCGGTTGTCCTACGCACATTGTTAGTGAAACCACTACACGTCTTTGGTTACACGTCTTTTGTTGCACGTCTTTGGTTACACGTCTTTGGTAACACGTCTGTTGTTACACGTCTTTGGTTACAAGTCTTTTGTTACACGTCTTTGGTTGCACGTCTTTGGTTACACGTCTTTGGTTACACACCTTTGGTTACATGTCTTTGGTTACACGTCTTTGGTTACACGTCTTTGGTTACACGTCTTTGGTTACACGCCTTTGGTTACACGTCTTTGGTTGCACGTCTTTGGTTGCACGTCTTTGGTTGCACGTCTTTGCTTACACGTCCTTGGTCGGGGTTGGTACGTCCCATCTATCAAATCTTTAAATGATGTTTGATAGTTTATAGGTGTTTGATGTAGATACTAGTTGTGTATGATGTAGATGCTAGTTTCTATGTGTATGATGTAGATACTAGTTTCTATGTGTTTGATGTAGATACTAGCTGATAGTTTCTATGTGTAAAATGTAGTTACTAGTTGACAGTTTATGTGTATGATGTATTGTTTAAGCGTTTCGTTGTTCCCATGTTTGCGGAGCTGAGACGTGCCTAGAGTCTAAGAATTTTATGACTCCGATGGATCTGCTAGCACATGACTCCTGACTCTAGAACAGCTTATTATTCGAGAAAATATTAATAATTTAAAAATAGTTCACAACGCTACTTCGGATATGAAAAAATATGGATTTCCAAATTCGACAATTGAAAGTCTAAAATTGGCCTGATTCAAATAAAATGAAAGAGTCACGGAAAGATGCAAATAAAACTTATTATTCATCCGTTATCTTTTAGTGTTATTGAAGGCTGTTTTTTCTTCTTTTTTTTAACTTTTTTTTTTTAATTTTTTTTTAGTCGGCGGGGGGGGGGGGGGGGGGGGGGGGGGCTGATGACCATTAAACTGTTGTTAAATAAATCTATAAATTTATAATATTCTACTATCAACGAATTTAATTTTGCTTAATAAAAGTATTATATTCGTCTTAGTATTTACCATTATTTTAGTTGATTTTGATCGAAAATACAAACCCATCCCCCCCCACGCCTCCTCCCCCCCCCCCCCCCCCCCGCACGCTAGGGATAAAGCACTATTGACGATAAATTAAGATAATTTACGATTTTGCCGGCTTAAGGATGCGTGGGACACGTAAGCGCCCCAAGGTGTGATATGGAACAAATGCCCCAAGGTGTGATATGGAACAAATGCCCCAAGGTGTGATATGGAACAAATGCCCCAAGGTGTGATATGGAACAAATGCCCCAAGGTGTGATATGGAACAAATGCCCCAAGGTGTGATATGGAACAAATGCCCCAAGGTGTGATATGGAACAAAAATGTAATGATCAGCTTTGAATGCAGAGGGCTTTAAACTGAAGAGTGGCAGGAGGCAAGAGGGCAGGGGGCAGGAGGGCCTCAAAAAGTCACTTGATTGATACACCCTTGAAATTTAAGAAAAAAATGTGTACTTAAAAGCTCCATTCAGATAAGTCTACATTTGAGCTGTAATCATAAGTTTTCTGCATGTAATTTCTGAATTAAGAGTCTATCTTCAAATTAAGTTTCCTGTAGTGCCAGTGCATTCGTGTAGTGCCAGTGCATTCCTGTAGTGCCAGTGCATTCGTGTAGTGCCAGTGCATTCGTGTAGTGCCAGTGCATTCGTGTAGTGCCAGTGCATTCCTGTAGTGCCAGTGCATTCCTGTAGTGCCAGTGCATTCCTGTAGTGCCAGTGCATTCCTGTAGTGCCAGTGCATTCGTGTAGTGCCAGTGCATTCCTGTAGTGCCAGTGCATTCCTGTAGTGCCAGTGCATTCGAACTTTGACCCTAAAAAAACGCCCCGTTATAAACATTGGTGATTACGTTTCAGCTTTTAATTTTTGTTAATTGCACGGCGGTAGAGTTCAATGACCTCGTTTGTTGTTTTCTTTTTTTTTTTACTAGCTTTCAATTTTAACATGTCGAATTTTGTTCTCTCATCTCATCGCGCCTGATCTTAGCCGACGACAGCCGCTCAAATGCGGCATTTTGATGATAACGATACCAGGACAAAATGTTCGTCGTCTTGTTTCCTTTACTTCTTTCTCTTCTCGCCTTCTTCTATATATTAAGGGCCCACGATCAATTTCTTGATCATTGTGGCTCCTGTGCGTGTAGACGGGATTTGCAATGTTTCTGTGACCGGTGTTGATGAAGATATTTCACCGGTTGCAATGGCTACTCAGCCAGTGTATCATGGACCGGTTGTTAGAACGCATGAGGTAATAGACGCAAATGAGTCAAGTGTTGTCGCCTCAACTGTTTCTTTTTTGGAAGCTTGTTCCAGGCCCTGATTGTCTTGTGGCAGGAGTGAGCAGTTCCTGTACTGGCTTTTTGCTGGTATGAGCCGGAACTGCCCACATTAAATAGTGTTGTATCCGAGCTTACATTAAGGGAACAACGGGGTGATATCGCCTCAGACATTCGTCCCGGCCGAAGTTCTTTCAAGATCATATCACTTTAAGACTTTAAAAAATAAGGATTAAATTTTACTGGGCCCCTGTAATATCTTATCTTATCTTATCTCGTAGGACGCGGGGTCCCTAGGCCTGGGCCTCATTTTCATATAGGATAATCCGGCACTTGTCCTCGAACTAGTCCCCGAAACCGTTTTGACTTTTAAGATCTCCGAAACGCTAGATTCTAACGACTAACAAGACTAACGAGATTAATCGTTTCTCGGCATTGCCAGAAACATCAAAGCTGTCGCCCCCCCCCCCCGGTCTCTTTATCATCAAAGCAAGTTTCCACGGGTGCGTGGTGAGATGACCTTGACCTTGGCCGGTAACATCATCACCGGCAGCTGCTTACCTTCACGGCTAGGACTGTTGTTGAAACAGTCGAGATTGTTTGTGAATCTTAAATCTTTTATGTGACGCTGCGTAGGGTTTGTTGGGAGTACAGGAGAATAACCCTGCTTAATGGAGGGTGGGGTGCCGGGAAGACTGAAAGAGAACTGAATTTAATTCTTTAAAAAAAAGAAAACTTTTTTTATGATGTATTGAGAAGAACGGCGCACGATGATGCAGTTAGTGTTGCCTGTTATTTTGGTGTGCGTATTCCGTATTGTGCTAATAACCGGAAGGAGTTATGGTACTTTTATTTGATGTCCATATGCTACTGATTGGTTTGTCATTTAATGGTGGAAATCTATTACTAGAACTGTTGTAATCGTCCGGGTACTCGGGTCGGACAGAATGTCAACACTGTTCAATACTATTATGCTAGCGTAGACGGCCTTAACTTAAATCAAAACTTGTTTACAGCTAAATTTTATGAAAGATTTTACAATTTTTAAAAAAAAACTGATATTTTGTGAAATGGGGCTTCATTACGCGTACGGCACCTGTAACAGTGACTCTAGATACAAGGATCGTCCGAACGATATGCTGAAACACACTATTAGCCGCCATGTTTTAAACTCCTCCGCAGACGGGCGTATTCTTTCTGTCCCCAAGACTCGCACAAAAACATACGGTGAAAGATCTTTCTCTTACTGTGCCCCCAAACAATGGAATTCTCTTCCACTACACATCCGCAATATATCAACTATCACAGCCTTCAAAACTGCACTCAAAACACATCTCTTTAAACTCTACTACCCCGACTGATTCCCCACATCTGACCGATAAACGCTGCTGCTGGCCGCCGTCCATGGCTTGTCATGTAAAAGTTCTGGTGTGGATGAGGTGAATATGCATTAGATTTTGTTTTGTCTCTATACATCTGTTCTTTATTATATATATGTATTTTATGTTAATATCACCATTATGTCTCTTTTTTTAACATTTTTATGTACAGCGCGGGGTACCACGCTATATAACACAACAAATAATAATAATAATAATAAATATTTGTCCGACGTTCTAAAAATAGTAAAGCTGTGATGTTTACCGGTCTGAGAAATGACAAGCCTTATACAAGATAAAATGCTCAGAGTTTTTAATTATTTTATTTTTAGTTAACTTGTGGTAAAGGACGGCAGTAGTAGTTAAGTCCTCTAAATCAATTTCTATTTAGCTCGGAGCATTCATTCCTGGTTAATCCTTGTCTTTACTTTGTAAAAAAAAAAGAAGATAAATACGCTTCTTAACCAAAGAAATCTTGCAGGGAACTACTAGAGGAGGAAGAAGAAGAGGAAGACAGAGAAAAAAGATGGGAAGATAACATCAAAGAGTGGACGGGATTAAAACTAGGCGATGCCATGCGTAGGGCAGAAGGCCGAGAGGAATGGAGAAGGATACTTTGCATGTCATCTGTGTCGCCCCAACGGGTCGAAGGACTACGGGACATGATGATGATGAACCTTGCCAATGTTTTTGTATAGGAGCAAAAAGTCAAAGTACAGAAAGAAAGATTTGCTCTGACCAGGCTCCGAACTTTGTGCTGATCAAAGAGATCACACAAGTATTTTTTCCCCTTTCTATTCATTCTTCGGAAGAAATCCACAATGTTGCCATGCGTATCCAGAGATTTGATCGAAAGAAATTTTGTCGACGGAAAATTGATCGACGGAAAAATTGTGCCTCAAGTTTCTTTTTGAACACATTATTTTGTTTTACTATATAGTATAGTGCGTTTAAAAAGAAATTTGACGAAAATTTTAACGTGTGAACTGAAAAAAAGATTCGACCAAATTACCGTTCGATCAAATTTCCGTCGATCAATTTTCTGTCGACGAAATTTCTTTCGATCAAATTTCCGGTAACCGTTGCAACGGTGTTCCGTGGTATTTTGCGTGTTGTGTGTGTGGGGGGGGGGGGGCTGTTTCAATCAGGGCAGCACATTTTTTTTTCTTTGTGGGGCGACATTTTCGACCAACTGCAGAATTTTTTTGACGTGGAAGAAGTTCTGCAAAATGCTTGGCCCACACCGAGCTGCACCAACCCTCTGGCTACGCCCTTGCTGCTCGATACCACGTTTTGTCCAAGATTTCCCTGCACATATGAACTCGTGTTTTCTTTGTGTCTGTCAGTTTCCGCACTAATCATGGGCGCACCCCCAAGAGTTCGGGGGGGGGGGGGGGAACTGGTCAGATTATTTAGTATTGCCATTGGGTTTCAACTACCGCTATCTTTAAACCCGTGTCACACTAAGACTGCTCGTACTATCTTTAAACCCGTGTCACACTAAGACTGCTCGTACTATCTTTAAACCCGTGTCACACTAAGACTGCTCGTACCATCTTTACAAAAAAAAAAATTTTTCCCATGATCAGGTTCGCCCATCAGCGTCCTTGCATGTCGGGTCAGCATTTACTCAGAAAACCATTCTTAAGAATCAGATGGGCGATTCCATTTCGCGCGGTGCATTGGAAACCGCGGGATAGGACGATCGATTATAAAAGCAATAAATTACGGGGATATTTGCGCATGTAATTACAGTTATTATTCTTTTCTGGGGATGAGCAGGATATTTGTGCCAGGAAATGTAAGGCAATAAATGAAGAGCTCTTTTTGGCAGGAAACGTCAGGCAATAAATGAAGAGATTTTTTTTGCCAGGAAACGTCAGGCAATAAAATGTAGAGATTTTTTGCCAGGAAATGGCAGGCAATAAATGAAGAGCTCTTTTTGACAGAAAATGTACGGCAATAAATGAAGAGATTTTTTTGACAGGAAATTTAAGGGAATAAAGGAAGAGATTTCTTTGCCAGGAAATGTAAGGCAATAAATGAAGAGCTTTTTTGCCAGGAAATGTAAGGCAATAATTATTTATTGAAGAGATTTTTTTAGCCAGGAAATGTAACGCAAGAAATGGAGATATTTTTTTCAGGAAATGTAGGCTTTTAATGTTCGCTTATATATATATATATATATATATATATATATATATATATATAATGGCCTTACATTTTATGTAAGCGTCACAAGCACACATTAAATGTATTAGCGTCCACAAGGATGTGATCCGTGTTTTATATATACTTATTTGTAGGTGTAAAACGGAAGTCACGTGATGTAATTCCAGAATTTAACATGTATACCTTCCTATAAACACCGTATTGCACCGTGTTTTATCAGGTTAAATAACAAACACACTAAACACAAACCGCCGCTCAGTTGAGAATTCCTCCTAACACATTCACAAACACGCAACCTCATCACGCCTCATCAACCACACACACTCACACGCGCGCACATCGATCACACACAGCCACAAATGTGACATCGCGACGCGAACCAAATATTAACATATTTTTTTGTTTTATAATGATTTATTTTTATGACATAATTATTGATAATTTTTTTAAAAACTAAAAATATTGTATACAGTTGTTCTGAAAATAAGTATGTTTCTTGTGGCCTGAATCTTGTGACAAGGTTTAGGAGACACTACAATTATAGCGTTAAGGCCACTTTCATGTTGAATTGAAATAACTTCTGGTCTCAGATTTTTATTTATGATGTTTTAAATTGTTGTTATTATAAACCCTGAACGTCATTTTGATTGTCATTTGTCGTTATTGAGGCCTTCAAATACAGTCATTTGTCGTTATTGAGGCTTTCAAATACAGTCATTTGTCGTTATTGAGGCCTTCAAATACAGTCATTTGTCGTTATTGAGGCCTTCAAATACAGACATTTGTCGTTATTGAGGCCTTCAAATACAGTCATTTGTCGTTATTGAGGCCTTCAAATACAGTCATTTGTCGTGATTGAGGCCTTCAAATACAGTCATTTGTCGTTATTGAGGCCTTCAAATGCAGTCATTTGTCGTTATTGAGGCCTTCAAATACAATGTCCACACAAAGTCATCTGATCTATACAAAAATAGGATAGAGATTATTGGGGGGGGGGGGAAGAGGGCAGAAGTAAGGAAAGTGGTATCGAGTATCGAGTACTGAAAAAAACAACAACCGGTGAATACTTAAATTGTCAGGCCAGCACATGACCCGGAAGTAATAGTTACTACGGAAACGGGCTCGTGTTGATCAATCTGTCTTGGCTGAGTTAAGCCCCGCCCACCACATAGGAATAATTACCAGAATATATGACTGACTGGTGCAACATGAATGTTAAAAATGGTGAAATCGTACATTTATATGTTGTAAATATAAGATTGACTGGTGCAACATGCATGTTAAAAATGGTGAAATCGTACATTTATATGTTGTAAATATATGATTGACTGGTGCAACATGAATGTTAAAAATGGTGAAATCGTACATTTATATGTTGTAAATATATAAACATTGATGCTACAATTTCCTGTTAGTATCTTCACACCCCCCCCCTTTTTTTTTCAAACTACCCCCCCACACACACACACAAAAGAAATAAAATACACAAAAATTATATTTAAAAAAAAAACATGGACCTGTCTTCCTTCATTTTATTTATATATATATTTATTCATTTATATATATAAACCAAAGGAAGGGCGAGACCATTTTTTCTCCATGATATATACATACATATATATATATGTACGAAAGACCATTCCAATCTCTACCACTTTGTACTTATTACCAATCTCTACCACTTTGTACTTCTTA
The DNA here is from genome assembly GCA_964017045.1 of Omphiscola glabra. Lineage (NCBI taxonomy): Eukaryota > Metazoa > Mollusca > Gastropoda > Lymnaeidae > Omphiscola > Omphiscola glabra. The sequence continues at coordinate 19,615,646 of OZ024798.1, read as the reverse complement.
CCAATCTCTGCCACTCTGTACTTATTACCAATCCTCACTATTTCAGTTATGTGTAGAAAGCGGTAATGGGCCACCCACTCCATGGACACCGCTCAAGGCCGGGGGGGCCGACAGCCTCAGTCTAACGCCTCGAATCGGCGTGACCCCGACCTTGACCGCAACTCCGCCAAGGACGGAAGATCCACCGCTAAACCAAGGGCCCATGGGGGCGCCGCCACGCCCTCCAAGAGCTCCCCCTCCCAGCTCAGTCCCTTCAACGAAGCCGGGGCCGGGCTGGGGATCGGAGACGTTTTATCACAACTTAAAAAACAGCAAGGAGCCGGGAGCGCCAGCCCTAAGCCCAGACGCACTAATGACGTGGCCACCAAATCGAAGGCCCCCAAAGACGATCCCACCAAGAAGCCAAAGCAGGCAAAGGAAGACATCGCCAATAAGAATAAATCCCCGAAAGATGTCGCCGCGGCGAATTCAAAACCCGACAAGAAAACGAGCGCCTCTAAAGAAAAACTGGCGGACGAGAAACCGCGCAGGTCAAAAGACATGCTCGCCGTTGAAAGCGCAGCGAAGTCACAAACTCCGAAAAACAAGCGACGGGCGAAGAGTGCCAGCAGGCCCAAGACGCTCGAAGCGAGCTCAAAAGTTTCACAGCCTCCTGTCACGACCGCGGGGAACCCAAGCCACGACCGTCGTGCATCCATCCCTGTTATTCGACTATCGCGCGAGGATAGCAAGAAACAATCCGAGTTGTCTGAAGATATATTGGACTCGCCGAAATTCAAGCGGCGTCTGTCGGTTCTTTCACAGGCCAAGCTCGCCTTCGAGAAGGTAGCGATGGCTGTAACGGATGCTGAAACCGTGACGGTCAGAGAAGGGGGATCTTCGTCGGGGGGAAAGGCCGGCAAGGAAAGGAAGGCGAGATCTCAGTCGGCTCCGCGGGAGATCAACAGTGAGCGCGCCGCAAAGTCATCAGAATCCGCGGGAAAGAAAAAGTCCCATGCAAAAACTTTGACCCGGGATGGCGATGGCGAGGCCACCAAAACTTACGGTGCAGAGGAGGAGAAATCTATGCAGCAGTCTAAGCAACAGCACAGGAAAACTGACCTCAAGCGGAAAGATGGTCGAATAGAAGGAGAGTTTTCCATAGAAGGCGTGTCAACCTCCAGCGCCCCACCAAAAACGTCAGTCATTTCAGCACCGAAGTCCTCATCCAACCCACTGAAACTGCTTCATTCTATAACCCGACCTTCTAGTATTGCCTCGCCTTCTCCACGACAGTCGACTCCCTCACGCCCTCGTAAGAAATTCTCTAGGGGTCACATAGATCAGGATCCACTGGAAGTCGATTACGAGATCCTTGATGACAGGGTCACTAGCATCGAACCGAGACGCTCCATACCTAGCCTGGACGCCAGGAGATCGATACCTTTCTCGGACAGCTACGAAACCTCCGTTGAAGAGCCCTTATTATCTAAGCATCGAGAATCATTGGCGAAGCAGGCTTTGCACAGAGAACCCGAGTACATTCAACCTGCGCCCAGACCCCAGTCCATGCCTTATCTTCAAACTTTTCCAAGGACTAAGCAGCGAGAAACAGACACAGCTTTACCCTCACAAACATACACCTCTGCCACTGTAGACCAGGGCAGACCCAGAAAAGTCAACTCCTCTGATCGCTTGCGCCACTACTCCTCCAATCAACTTGGCACCCCCGATTCTGTCTTCTCCCCTCTCTTCACCGTTCCTAGCTCATCCTCCTTCACCTCGTCTGATGCCAGATCGGACGTCTGCCTTGATCTCCCAGACGCAGCAGACCCACTGGTCAGTGATCTTCGGCTCCGCGAAGCCGAGCGTGACCTCAAAGTTCAACTCGGCTTCCCCAACGCCCCCTATCACCGTATTGTCCACCCAACCGACTCCAGCTTATTCCTGGCCATCCTTTTTGCCGTCCTGATATTCTTGCTCTCTTTCATCCTGGTTTGGCCCATGCTGGTCATCATCCTCGTGGTCGTTCCCCTCGTTGTTTTCACGAAAAGGTTGTGCAGCTGGCTGTGCTGCTGCGGGGCGTCCCTGTGGGGGCGGTGCTGCCTGTGTATCTGCCACACCCACCTGACCAGCTCTGAGCTCATGTGGCTGGGCCGTGGTCAGGGTGCCGGACACTCGGTGGCGCAGAGTCTGATGGTCCTTCAGAAAGGTCTGGACACTGACCGGATTAGAAACTTGATCGATTCCAGACTTCTCTCTGTGGAGAATCGCCACGGTCAGAAGGTTTATCCAAGATTCACACAGAAAGTAAGTACACAAACGCAGAAAGTGGTTGTTAGTTTCACGCGTCATTTTAAATCATGGGACATCTTTTGTTGTTGTTTTTGTGTTCCTCTCTATCGAGTAACACTATAGTTTAAACATGTGTCAACCATGTCCAATTGAAGACCTTAGTGCTAAAAGTACTTAGGTCAAATTTTTCTCAAAATCAATCTAAACTGTGATCTTTTCTTACCCAGTTTAGCCAAGTGTACTGCAGAAATTTGAAGACATTAAAATGTGCATTAGGCCCTTAATTAAACAAGACAAAAATGAAAATAGTCACATTTTATAGACGAAAAGTATATTTGAACTTGATTATCTCAAAATGTGCATTTTGTGACTTAAGTACTTTTAGCACTAAGGTCTTCAATTCAATAATGAAAACTCAAATGTTTTTTTTTTTTATTGCAACGCACGGGCGATGTACAGTTGTTATCCATCACTTATGTCATGGGTACAAAGACATTAAACGTCAGAACATAGATAACAAGGATGTCTATCGCATAGATTTTCATACAAATATATTATCGATTGTCGAATTGTTATCGTTTGCATAGAATTAAATATCGACTACGTCCTGCTAGCAGAGTCAGACAAAATACTGTACTGCAGTAGCAAAAAAAAAAAGTGCATTGATTTGCTTCACATCTTCTACACTTTGTAGACAGCCGAAATATGGTTCACTACTTCTCCAATGCTATAAATTGCCACAAATATTCCACACATTTTAGATAGATAATTTTTTTTACCAATCTTTCACACAAGCTAGTTAGCCAAAATTTGCTACAAATCTTTTACACAATCTAGTGCCAAAATTTGCTACAAATCTTTTACACAATCTAGTTAGCCAAAATTTGCTACAAATCTTTTACACAATCTAGTGCCAAAATTTGCTACAAATCTTTTACACAATCTAGTGCCAAAATTTGCTACAAATCTTTCACACAAGCTAGTTAGCCAAAATTTGCTACCAATCTTTCGTGTAGACCTGACCTCTCAACCCCTAAAATATTACCTTGACTGATCTTTAATTACATTGATTCGATTTACTTCCACATGAACCACATTAATCGTGTTCCAGGTCGTGCCGTTCTGTTGTGGTCAAGCGTGGGTCACTGACAAACAGTTCATGGTGGCAAAACACGTGTACAACATGCCCGGATACATCGAGACCCTGGAGGACCTGCAGCAGTTCATTTCCAAGATGGCGACGCAGCCCTTATCTACCGATCACCCGCTTTGGGAAGTCCAGGTCGGTATTCAATGGCCACGCTACGAAACTGAGGAGAACAACTGAAACAAAATGAAATAAAAACCCGCACACCAAATATCGCATCCGCTGATTTAAGGAATTAGAAAATTAGAACGACACATGTCCAGATGCTAAAAGTCTGCTATAGCTTGAAGCTATGCTGTTCTACGCGTTAATACTATATATAGTGATGGTGAGGGGTCTGTCTGTTTTGCCCTTTTGAACTTTCACCCACAATGACCTTTCACGTGAGGGTGCACAAAAGTTAAAATTAAACTGAAGCCACCTAGGAGTAACCAGAATATAACAATGTTCAAGTACTACAATCCCAAGTACTGCACTGTTCAAGTACTTACTTTGTTCAAGTACTTAATGTGTTTATATTTCAATTTTATGAGGATTAGCAAAGTTTCACCAATTACTAGATCCTCTTGCTTAGTTTGTATCGAAACTCAATTAACTACACTCAGAGGCGTACGAGCTAGAACGTTAAAAATATCCAACCTAGTGAAGTTTTTAGTCTTATTCAAAGTGCGCCCCCCCCCCCCCCGACACTATAAACTATTATGTGTATGGACCTGAAAAATGAGTATGAGGATTATTGTAGCCCTTTCATGATCGTTTGAAATCATGTTTTAAGATATATAACTGACATATGAATATGTATAGGCAGAGACAACACAGCTCACATGTATCTCTCACCTATACAGGTACAGCTCACAACTTTTTTGTCACATCTACAGGTACATCTCACCTCAACCATTTCTCTAATATCTACAGGCACGTCTCACCTCAACTATTTCTCTCATATCTACAGGCACGTCTCACCTCAACTATTTCTCTCATATTTACAGGAACATATCACCTGCACTATTTCTCTCGTATCTACAGGTACATCTCAACTATTTCTCTCAAATTTGCAGGTACATATCAACACACACTTTTTCTCAAGTTCACAGATGCATCTAAGCTCACCTGTTTTTCTCATGTTCACAGGTACATCTAAGCTCGCCTATTTATACCCCACCTTTACAGGTACATCTAAGCTCGCCTATTAATCTCATCTGAACGGGTACACGTTGGCTCACCTATTCCACTCCCATCTACAGGTACTTCACAACTTCCGTGAGCCACGCGATACCGTCCTGCTGTTCCGTATGCACCTGTGTATGACTGACGGCATCTCTATTGTCCATATACTGGAAAATGCATTGGTAGATACACAAAAGGTAAAGTTGATTATTTTGGGGAATTTTAGCGTTTTATCTTGTAATTCCTTCATGAAGTTTTTCATATTTTTTAAAGCCTCGTTAGTTATACTTTGCCCTCAGAACTATGAAATACTACATTTAACATTATTATGGATGAATAATTGATTTGTTAAATATTCTTGATTGAATGATTCATATTTTTGCATTTCCCGCTTTTAATACAAAAAGCTTAAGAAAGATTCGCAACAAGCAGACATTGCGTTGTGAGATATATTTTAGAAAAAAATATAGTCTGAAATTGTATTGTTATTCCACCTTTGGCTAATGTGTAGAGATAGGGCCATGGCGTCATTTGCATGACAGGTTAGGGTGAGGGATAGATTTAGGGATAGATTTAGGGTTCAGGTTGGGTGAGGGATAGATTTAGGATTCAGGTTAGGGTGAGGGATAGATTTAGCCATGGTAAAAAACGGGGTCCCATCTCTTCACATTTACCCCACCTTTTTCTTTATAAAATAAATACACCAGAAACGGTTGGTAAATTTGATTTAAATTCCTATACGACGAAGTAAGGGATAGGTTGCTTACCTTAAGTTTAAATACTACACGGTATAATATTTATTGATCTTATAAAATAGTTTCGGAAATAAAGACAAAGACTTGCACTGTACACAATCGGCTGTTGTTGAATACAATTATGTAAGCCCTAACACATCTGTTGTTAAATTTATACGTTGCATCCTATCGTCTGTTCCCCCTACAGACTTCAGGCCGTAAGTCAACGTTTAGCTCAGACGCGGCCAACACTTCACCGTTCAAGGTGCTGTTCTCCGGCCCTGTCACCTTCCTGTCACGTTACTTGTTTGGTGGTCAGGACTTCAACCTGCTTCATGGTCATCACGTCCACCCGTCTGGAGAGATGGTCGTCGCTTGGTCCGAGCCATTCAGGTAATAATCCCATAGAAGCATAGACGAATGAGGGGGACAATGATGTTTGCTGTTCGATAATGCATCGCGGTGATTTAAGATTTCGTTTGAGGGTTGGGGAAGGTGGCATTTTAAAAATGTTCGCAAACTCCATTGCTGAGGTTCGTCAAAATTCCACTCGATGAGTTTACAATATTTTTTTAATTGATAGGGCAAGTTCAGAAATGTGGGACTTTTTCTCATCTGAAAATGGTATTTTATTATGAGGGAGAATGGAGAGTGACGGGGGAGAAAGGGAGAGAGAGACGAAATATCTCGTATATATTTTATTGCTGGTTCCGGACCCTGTGTCAAAGAAACTGCACCCGGTTAGGCCCCAGTAACACAATAACTTTATATTTAATGCGTTTTTTGTTTGACCAGCCTCAGCGCCGCCATGCGAGTCAAGCAGGTCGCGAGATGCTCTTTGAGTGAACTCCTGCTGTCAATCACCGCAGGCAACATCCGAACCTACCTCCAGGTCAGCGGGATCACTCATCCATTCAACATCAGGTGTGCCCTGCCTGTCGACTTTCAGTCGATGGATGGCGGAGCGATGGATATGGAAAACAAGTTAGTCATATTTAATGAATACTTTGGGTTGTCTACACTGTCTTATGTAAAATCTATCTTAACTACTTGTTACATGTTTTGTTACACTAATTTCTTTACTGTGTTTAATATTTCAGTCGAAAATTGTTTAATTAAACCAATTCCAGATTACATTTTAACTCCAATCTCATGACGCATTTTGACATCTCTAAGAGCAGTCGGTTAAAAATTAGTTATTACCCTTTGTTTAACCTTAGATTTCAGACTGACCTGTAGACCTCAGATTTAATTGTATACTTAAAACTTACCTGTAGCCTTCAAACTGAACTGCAGTGGCGTAACTAGGGGGTTTTGCCAATATGGGAGGGCCAAGATTTTTGCCGCCCTCAAAAAACGAAAAAGCCACCCATTTTACAATGCTACTTTAAACATTAATTTTGTGGAATTTCTTTCTTGAATTTTTTTTTTCAAGCTAATCAGCATGAAAGTATTTCTGGTGAATTACTATTATTATTATTATTAGTTGTCTTATATAGCGTGGTACCCCAACCTAGGGCTGGGCTCACCGCGCTGTACATAAAAATATTAGCAAAAGAGACATAATCGTGACAATAAAATACATTTATGTAATAAAGAACAACTGTATAGAAACAAAACAAAAACAATTGCATATTAACTGAATCCAAAGTAAATGTTGGTTTATAAACAAAAATAATATCACATCTTCAAGAAAACAGATACATCATTGTATAGAAAAAGTGCCTTACTACGCTGGTGCTTACCTATGTAGACTTCAGTCTTACCACCTCGCCCCCTACTTTACCTTACTCCATGCCCTACCCATGCTTTATATTCCGACTCCACACGCTACACAAATTCCACACATTTCTCCCACCCCACATTCTAATCAAACCCCACTCTCTGCACAAATCTCCCACTTTACCCCTACAGGTTGCCCCACTCCACAATCTATAAAAACCTCACCTTCTACCCCTACCCAACACTCTACCCCTACCCCACACTCTTCCCCTACCCCACACTCTTCTCCTACCCCACACTCTTCCCATACCCCACACTCTTCCCATACCCCACACTCTTCCCTGACCCAAAACTCTTCCCCTACCCCACACTCTTCCCCTACCCCACACTCTACCAAACCCCCACTTTGCCCCCATACCTTTTCCCCTTCAATGCTCTACCCAAATACTTTGACCCACCCCACTCTCTACCAACACACCCCCACTTTTCCACCCACCCTCTACCCAAACCTCACACTTTTCTCCCACACTTCACACCAAACTCACACTTTACCTAAGCCCAACACTTTGCCCCCACCCCACACTCTATCCCTACTCACACTTTAATATAATAGTCACCCCTCCTTTAAAAAAATTAAGTAATTACCCGAGTTCAACCGTCACCAAGGACGCAGGCTACCCGGTACCTTTTTTTTCACTCAGTGCTACTGACATCAAACATGTGGAGTTGGGGGAAGGGTGGGTTGAAGAGAAGCAGAACACACCAGAAGCTAAATATACAAAAAGAAATATGTTCAATGTTATTCTTGTTTAACACTTTGTCAGATTTTCTATGGTGATCGTCCAACTTCCCACTAACACCGAGGGGACGATACCACGTCTCTGGGAGACCAAGTACAAGATGGGCAAGTTCAAGTCGTCTGCTGAAGCAGCCATTGTCAATGGGACAAGATGGCTGTCTTATTGTTTACTTCCAATTTCATTCTTCCAGGAGCTGTGGCGAGAGGTCAGTTTCATAGAGTCTTTGGTGGTGACCCCTAAACTTGTTAATGTCTTAAAATGAAGGCTGTTGCCTTCATTTGCTGTGTGTACCGCTATTGCCGTGTGTACCAATATTTCTGTCATCATTACCATAGTGTTAAACTCGTCAAGTCCATGCAATTAATAAATTAACATTCCTTGCAAAATGATCCTTATGTTGACACGGACCAATATGTATGACAAGTGGGTAGGCAGCACCACAGCAAGGGGTATGCACTCTAACATACACCCAGAGACCCAGACTGAGCAATGGTGAAAAGTGAGCCACCAACACTTAGAAACAAACCACTGCACCGAACGGGCCACTTTAACAGGCTAAAACAAATAAGAATCCTAGCTGCCGGCAACGCATCCAATCCACAGACACATTGGAACACCGCTAAACGATGGCCCCGATATTATCTTTGGGAGAAGTTGGAAAAAAAAACATGGGAGTGGGGAGGCGATAAGTAATGTAGGAAGTTCTAGGTTGCACAGCCCAACAGCTACAGTTTTTATCATAAGAGTATTACCCGGGTCAATTGGTGGTGGTTAAATGCTGCATACCCAGGCATAGATTAGATTAGCAGTGATAGCCATGGTTATAAGATCTAAGACCTTGACCTCCATGGACTGCTGTTGAATGTACAGCCCTGGACACTCTCCCACACCCGGCATCATTGGGACAAAACCCTTGAAGCTGGTCCATCAAATCATCTTTGAAACAATACCCTAGACCAGCGGTTCTCATCCTGTGGGTCGCGACAAATGTTCCCTTTAAGCTGCGCAGCAGTTTTGAGCATCCGCGCAGCAAATTTTTATAAAAATAAATTCGAACAGATACGCTGCACTCTGTAAAGTAAAACTTTGCACACGAACCAGCAAACCTTAGAGGAACATTGGTCGCGACCCTTTAGGGGTCGAACGACCCTCTCCAAGGGGTTGCCATATACCATCGGAAAACACATGTACTCTACATTTATAAAGTAGCGAAGAAAATAATTTTGTAGTTGGGGGTCGCCACAACATGAGGAACTGTATAAAGGTGTCCCGGCATTAGAAAGGTTGTGAACCACTGTCCTAGACACAACCGTCCAGCTGGCATTTGGGTAAAACTCTGGACAATCTTCTGTCGAGACATCAATGGGACAAAGAAGAAATTAAGACATCAATGGGACAAAACGTAAACACTCTCACATCAGGACATCAATGGGACAAAGAAGTAAACACTCTCACATCAAGACATCAATGGGACAAAGAAGAAATTAAGACATCAATGGGACAAAACGTAAACACTCTCACATCAAGACATCAATGGGACAAAGAAGTAAACACTCTCCCATCAAGACATCAATGGGACAAAGAAGTAAACACTCTCACATCAAGACATCAATGGGACAAAGAAGTAAACACCCTCACATCAAGACATCAATGGGACAAAGAAGTAAACACTCTCACATCAAGACATCAATGGGACAAAGAAGTAAACACCATCACATCAATACATCAATGGGACAAAGAAGTAAACACCCTCACATCAAGACATCAATGGGAGAAAGAAGTAAACACCCTCACATCAAGACATCAATGGGACAAAGAAGTAAACACTCTCACATCAAGACATCAATGGGACAAAGAAGTAAACACCCTCACATCAAGACATCAATGGGACAAAGAAGTAAACACTCTCACATCAAGACATCAATGGGACAAAGAAGTAAACACTCTCACATCAAGACATCAATGGGAGAAAGAAGTAAACACTCTCACATCAAGACATCAATGGGACAAAGAAGTAAACATTCTCACATCAAGACATCAATGGGACAAAGAAGTAAACACCCTCACATCAAGACATCAATGGGACAAAGAAGTAAACACCCTCACATCAAGACATCAATGGGACAAAGAAGTAAACATCCTCACATCAATACATCAATGAGACAAAGAAGTAAACACCCTCACATCAAGACATCAATGGGAGAAAGAAGTAAACACCCTCACATCAAGACATCAATGGGACAAAGAAGTAAACACTCTCACATCAAGACATCAATGGGACAAAGAAGTAAACACTCTCACATCAAGACATCAATGGGACAAAGAAGTAAACATCCTCACATCAAGACCCTCAAGACATCAATGGCGTAAAACTGAACACTCAGTTTGGGGGGGGGGGGGCATTTTGAGGTCGGCTCTGAATATATCAACATGAATGATGTCAAATAAAATAACAAAACCATTATTTTTAGTTTATGAATTACAGAGTTAAAAAATTACAAACCTGTTCAAAACGACACAACATCAACTGAAAATGTGTAAATTAAATTATTATAATTAATTGTTAAATAATAATATCGGGGGCCCTTTCCCTGGTGGTAATAATTTTGTATTTGTATATTATACGTTACATTTAGCCTATATTTTAAAAAAAATTTAATTCATCCACAAATTGTCGAACTAAACTACTAGAGCTTCTCTCTGTCTAGTATTATTAACCCTTATGTTAACAATTAACTATTTTTAGAATTTTGATTCATTCTAATTTTTTTAATTTATTTACTTATTTTATTTAATTCAATAACATTAATTTTTGTTATTGCATTCTTAACTTAAATAAATAAAAGCTTTTTAAGATATTTTTTTTCGGGGAGGTGTGTGTAAAAGGGGAGCGCTATTGGTTGCTTTGTCACATCCTCTTTGATAAGCCAATTGGTATAATTTTACTGAACCAAGCTGACCACCTTGTTCCATCTTTGACATTAACAATTCGTGTAAGCAATCATTATTCTTAATTGCCCAATGTCTGCTGACCCAGCTTGTAGCAATGGTGATATTTAGCCACATCATAGATGGGCAGCCATGAAGGGATCTAGGCATATCTGGGCCATTGTCAGGAATATATGAAGAGCTGATTTTCAAAATGCTGTATATCCATTTTGGGGGTTTTGAGATTATTCAACTTTTTACAAAAAATTAATAAAGCGTTTAGAGAATTAAATCATTTTTAGACACAAATAAAATAGGAATATAATGTGTTTAGTATATAGAATTTACCATTTCTTAAACGAACCTGGTTTGCTCTACAAAATGGTTAGGTTTTTTCATTTTTTTAAAAATGGTGGATACCACGTTTTGAAAATAAGCTCTTCATATGTATATTGTGATATATATATATATATATATATATATATATATATATATATATATATATATATATATATCCTATAATTACAGACATTAAATTATACATTTTCTGCTTGAACATTGTTTTAGAATTTAAATGCTTGTTTCTTTTCTGTTTGCGCCATTTGTCTGGAAAATTAGGTCTATATTTTAGTTTTAGTTTTACAAAAATATAATCAAAGTTCAACAGAGATCACAAAATAATAAAAAAAATTCAAATTACAAAATTGCTGCTCAGCAAAATACTAATACTTTTAAGTTGTAACACAAATAACCCCCCAAAGATATAATTTTATAAACATTTCCACACATTATTTCTATAGCCTACTATAGGCTACAATGTAATAGGCTTATATCCAGAGTCGAGTTACCAAAAGGATGACTACTGAGTGTTAATTATATATATATGCCTCAGTCTTATAAATTTTCTTTTTTGTTTTTTTTAAAATCTTATAATTTCTTTAACTCTAGATTTACAGCCGGTGTACCCTAATGGTTGCAAACATAGCAGGGCCAACGAACATACTGAAGCTTGACTCCCGAGAGGTCAAGTGCATGATGTACTGGGTTCCACCCTTGCATAAAGTTCCACTCACTGTGTCTTTCATCACCTACGCTGACCAGATCAGAATGGCTGTCATATCGGACCGGTCGGTCATACCTAACCCCGATCTGCTGACCAGGGATTTCAACTTTAAGGTACCAAGTTTCTCAACTTTGTGTACAGAAAGTCTTTCTGTTCCCCAAACAACCTGAAAAGTGTTTATTCTAAAACAAAGCATATGAAATAAATAACACGCAAATATTTGTGGTTCTCGTATGTAAATCAAATACCAAATCCGTCCAGATCCAAATAGATATATACTTTTTAAATCAAAATGATCCATAAAAGTTATGGTATCTGTAATTGCGCATGCATCGACCATTTTTTACATGTCACCACAGTTTATTTTTCCCAATGGTACCTTAAACTGGTTAATAAATCATAGAAAATCAAGCAGACATTAAATGACAGCTGGAAGTTTTTTCATGAATATTTGTTTCCTCCATGTCACCTAATGAATCAAATAATAATTTTAAAATTTGCGTGTTAACTATTGGCATGTAGCTATTAAGGAAATTTTATTTTTGATAAAAATTAATATCATGATTTTAAAATAGTTTTTTTCATTTTCATGTTTGAAAAATAGTTGGAAAATCTTTCAAAGCTTCTTGCCCATCGAAGAATACCTGGTGAAAACTCAGCAGCTAACAGACATGAAAATATCCATCTGCTTTCTAGCTTTACACTAGATGACCTAACAGCTGAACAGGTATGATGGTGTTTTACTTTTTTTAAAGTTAAATTCCATTACAATCTAAGACCTGCTCAATCAATCCAGTTGTGATGACTGATATGGAAAAAAAAAGATATAAAAAGAAGAAACACTCTCCTTTTTTTAATTAAAGATTTTTCAGATGTGCTTAAAAATCCCTATTGTGTTTATTATTAGATTTATTGCATCTGTTTCTGTGAACTACCTTTTGTCAGGAGCTGTGGATTTTAGTTTGGGGAGAGATTTTGCTTTAATGTCTTTCTTTTAGTGATATATTCAGTAATAGTAATTGATTAACTATCAAGAAATTAAAACACTTTTAGTTGGAAACATTGCTTGGAGAGGATATTCAAAGTTTTAAATTAAATAATAGATAATACAAGTTGACCTCAGACTTTTCAATGTCATCTAAATAAATTATTCAATATTTTGTTAGATCCAACTTGAGATGTCTTTAGTCCAACAAGAAATCCTATTCAATATTTTGTTAGATCCAACTTGAGATGTCTTTAGTCCAACAAGAGTTACATGAGATGAAACTACAGCTAGAGTCCGGCCCCAGTAATTACATCAGTCGTAATGACACTGAGCTCATGAGCAGAATTGAGGCACTCAAGGAGAGATCTAGAGAGTTGATGATGTACTTAAGGAAAAGAAAGGCAGATGAAAGTGAGGGTGGTGTTATTTTCTCAGAGGAGGTAAGGTCCAAATAAGTTTCAGCATGCTGATCGATGGGATGAAGAGTTTATAAATACCTAATAATTTCTCAATGTAGCATAATTTTTGTATTGCATTTTCTGTGCTTTAGAACAATATAAAATGGTATTCTGTGTTTATGAAAGCAACACAAAAAACAATAGCATCTTCTGTGTAAAAAGTTTTGTTTAATAAAAGAATTTTTTAATTAAAAACTTCTATACTGCCCTTGTCTAAAAAGTGCTTGTCATGTGGTTACTACTGACAAATATTAATTGCTCCATTAATTGCTGCATTAATCTCTTCATTAATCTCTTCATTAATTACTTCATTAATTACTTCTCAGGATGACTTAGAGTCTGAAGCAGGAGGACAGGAGAGACACCAAAAACCATTCCGACGTCGTACGTTGTCAATGTCTAGCAAAATGTCCACTGCGTCAGTCTCGTCAACCCACAGGCCCTTATCCACTGCTTCTACTTCCAACCTTCCATCCCCCGTGCACACAACTTTACCCTCATGGCCTGAGGGAGACTTTGGGGTAAGTTGCATATTTTTCAACAAATGTAATTGTTAATAAGATATGTTCTTTATAAATTACTGCAATGTTAATTATTAACTGAAGTGTAATCATTCTATTTGAAACTTGATGATGGCACACTGATGTCTTCCCTATTCAGTTTTAACCAGAGTTGTTGTTTTTTTTTATTCCCTTAGACAACAAGCATAGCAAATAAACTCTGACATTATCCTGCATAAAAAAAAGCTGTGCCTGAGCTTAAAATAATTATTATATTTAGCACTGTAGCTTGTCCAATTTATACTCATCTAAGATAATTAAAACAAGGAGCCAGTCATCTAGCCATGATCAGGCCATGCAGCTTCTTGAAGGATTTTTGCCTTGTCTTAAAAACATAATCAGAACTTAAGTTTTGTGATGATGGCATGGGGTTAAAGCAGCATGTATGGATTAAAATGCTCCACATAAAAAAATAAAAATTTAATACATTTTCCCCACACAATTTTATGTGAACTTTTGACCTCATCTGAATCTCACCCAGTGTTACTTTTTTTTAAATTTTGATTGGTTTTGAACATATTTTAGACTCCTTGAGGATCTTATGTGAGCATAATATTAGTTCTTTCAACATACAAAGTAAGTCAGTGAAATTTGATGTTAATTTTTCAGCATGAACACGTTTTCACAACTCTTTATCCACTCGTATATGCATATTATACTTCTGAAACAAAGCTCATTTAACAGTAACGTTGGACTTTTCATATATAAATTTTTTTTAAATTTACAGCCAGATGACCTTGATGGAGCAACAAAAAGCAAGCACATGTACGTGCAGGCACAAAGGGCAGCTGGAAGAATCGGCAAAGATGTTAGCAGTCCTGTCTATAACTATTCTGATATTAAGGGGCGCTACCACAATCTTGTTTTATAACAAGGGAAATGGCATTCAACAAAAGTAATTTTATAAAATTTTTGTCTGACAAAAGATGCTGTGATTGCACCTTATCTCCAATAATCCCTTTAACTGTTTGGATCATATGGCTATGATATAAAAAGCAGAGCTGTGTGGCGCTACTTATGGAGGCCCCCCTGCCACATATTAGTTTTGTGTCCCCAGCATTCAAAGTTGATAATTTGCATTTTTTTCCACATCACAGCGTTGGCCCCCTCTAAATATCTGAGGCCCAGGGGTTTTAGGGCACATTGACGGCTCTGATCTGAAGCCAACTTAAGTTTACCCAATGCTTTTTTTTTTGTGAACGTATCTGCTTAATCTTTTTAAAATTGCTGAAAAGCAGGGATGTATTTTGTTCAAAATTAAATAACTAATATTGCTGATAACAGAACAACTTACAAAATTAGGACTATTACAATACTTAAACACCCACCCACCCCCAAAATAATGAAAATAAAACTTAAACAAACACTCCCACACCAATCAATTAAGGGATTTGCATTCAAATTCTCTAAGTAGCTATGTTTTTGCCCATCCATAAAAACTCACTTTGCTTCCTTTTTCCTATCCTTCACATTTGTGCCCAAACTAAGTATTTTCAAACTTTTGTTTGAGTTATCTAAAGCATAATTGTTATGATATTCTGATGATTAAAAAAAAGATTTTATCACAAATTAAATTTTTTTAAATTTAGCGTTTTTCATTCACTCAGCAAAAGTTTTCCAGCAAACTATTTTGACATTACCATTTATAAATAGCTTTAAAAATATAATTTAATTTTTTAGATGTCTTTATTTTATTTTTTAAAAGATATTAATACAATTATCATTGATTTCTTGTTGTTGTAATCCTTCTATGTAGGAATTTAATACTTGTATATAACCCTGGAGTGTACAAATTTTATACAAAATATTTATTGAGGTGTCTCTAGATTGGATGAAATATTGTAATTTGAAATTAAGTGAGTGAGTGTGAAGTTCATTTTTGTCCAAAATCTAGCCTCTGAAAAATGTCATTCATGTAGGTATATAACTTAAAGTATTAAATAACTCCATTTCTGAAGTGTGTGTTAGAAATACTGAAGTAGAATGTGTACATCTCACACTTATGAAACAGTTTTCTACAATGTTAATTGTAATATTCCTAGTATTTTTGTCATGTAATATTTTTGTTTTTCCAAAAAGCTATCTTAAAATGCTTTTCATTTTTCATGTTAACTTTTTACTAAGGCTTCAGAGTTTGAACTCAAAATAATTAGTGGTGGGGACTGTGGTCAGATTATGAAAAAGGAAATATGAAAAAAATAAAAAGGAAAAGCTCAGTGATAATATAATACAGATTTTTTCCAACCCAATAAGATGTACTTTTGACTACTCATTTCATACTAGCCAATATAATGAAATGGCAACAATTTCTAATGATGTTTACTTTAAAGATCCATCTTTTCACTGAGACTATCACATTGAACAAGTGCTATTTGAAATTCTCTATTCACTCATTATGTGGTGGTCAGTCACAACCCCTATTAATCTTTGAAATTTTTTTATCAAGAATATTTTATTAATTGGTTTATAATGAATAATAGGTAACTATAATATAGTACCATACTATATAGAAAATATTTTAAGTGCAAAAGTTTCCCAAGTTATTATTAGGTACCAGTATACTGTGGTTGGGTAAACGTTAGGAAAAAATGCTAGATGGCATATTTGACTTATTTCTTGTTGTTGATGTCATATTGTTGTAGCTATTTAAATTTGCCCATGTTTTGAATTTCAAAGGAACATTTTTTTCTTTTTCCAATAGAATTTCTTATTTTGTACATTGCTGAATTGTATGTAATATGTTTCTTAAATTGGCAAACTTAATTAATTTTTAAAACAATACTACCATACTTATGAAATCTTTTGTTTTATTGTGTTTAGATAAATACCGGTGTACACAAGAAATGACTGAGTCTTTCTACATTTTTTCCTTCACAGAAACTTTAAAACAGCATCATCCTCTTTAAGAGATTCCACTTGAAGGCTTATTTAGAATTTTTCATTTTTTAATTGTAACTCAGATGTTTAAAGAGTACAGTGGAACATCTCATAACGAGCATAATTCGTTCCAGAATCTTACTCGTTAAGCGAAACACTCGTTAAACGAAACAATTTTTCCCATAGAAATCAAGGTAAAATAGGATAATGCGTTCCATGCTGAAAAAATACTAATTTTTCAAAAAATTTAATGAACATTTATTAAAATAAAATTACTTATGAATTGTTAAGGAGTGTAACAACTTGGAATACAATTTAGATCTGAAATAAAAACGTAAATAAAAATATGAATTTATGACAAATAATTAATCCTTTTTAACTAGAAAACTATCTAAAGACATTTGTTTTTGCCGACGCTTCAAAATTTGACAAAAGTGTGTCACAGCATTATCATTGAATAAATTTGTAGCACGAATAGCCACCTTCTTATTAGGGTGATGCTTCTCAATGTACGATGCGACAGTTTCCCATGCTTTCAGCACTTCTCTTTTTGCGCTAGAAGATTGTTGCTCTGCTACTTCCTCCTCCATTAATGAGCTCTCCTCCATAATTTCTTGCTGTGAAACACAATGCAACTCCATAAGCTCTTCGGTGGTCAACTCTTGGCTGTGCTCTTTCACAAGCTCTTCAATATCGTTGTTGCCCACCTCGAGTCCCATGATATTGGCCAATGACACTATCTTGTTTACTGTAGACTCCACAGGTACTGTTTCAAAATCACATTCAACAACACTCTCTGGCCTAAGTTTTTTCCAAGCAGAAGTGAATGTCGGGAAAAAGGGACTTCCCCTATCAGCGTAACTCTTTATGTGAAATGTAGCTCGTTAAGGGAGCAACTTCTTCACATTTTTTTTTGCTCGTTATGCGAATTACTCATTATGAGAGGTTCCACTGTACTTTGAATTATAAAATATTGTTTATTAACAATCAAAAAATTTAATTAACAACAAATGATAAGATTTATAACTCAAAAATTGTGTTTCATTTGTTTACCAAGCTAAGGATTTTCAAAGCAAAGTTAGTTAATATATATTGAATTATTCATGTTTCATATTCAAATATTTGCTAATTAAAACTGAATATAATAATTACTATTGAATTTTAGTTTTAAACATCTAATTTTTTTTAACTAGTACATTTTTAAAATTATTTTATGCAGTATTATTTTTGTATTTAATCAACTCCCTCCACCCTTTTTTTGTCCTGAGAGAGCCTTTGATATTATTTTTTTTTTTTATATATATGTTTGATTTTGTTTCAGTGTGGCTTTTTATTTGTAGTTTTATATTTATTTCAACAGTTGGCATGTTTAATTAAAATAATCAAATTTTTTTATTCAGCAACAAATAGTATGGCACAATTGAAAAACATGAAAAGCTCTTTAATTACATGTTGTCATTTTTGTGTGAATCCTTTATTGTCTCAAGAAGCTTTTCAATTTTTTTTAAACTTCAGTTTTTTTTAATTTTTTGATTAAGTAGGCCTTACATTTACATAACTTATAGTGCTTCATTTAAAAAATAATTAATATTGCTTTTTCCTGGATTGTTGTCATAAAATGTGACACTGTTATACATACTGTAGATTAAATCCTCTAGGCTGTGAATTGTAGATAGAAAGTTTGTAAAAAAAGAAAGGAAACCTTATGTATATATTTACCTGTACTTATCTCTTGTGTTGTTCCTGTTGATCTTTTACCACATACTATTTAAAAGAATGTAAAGTTCAATTTCAATGAGAATAATTTGTGATAATGTGTTATCAAATGTATAACAAATAGGCCTAAATTGATTGCCTGAGTTTTACTTCTTTTCATACTGAATATTTCTACGATAGAGTTTTATAACAGAGTGCAAATGATATACACTTTCCATTCTCCGTTTCATGTTTTTATGTACAAATTGTGTTATCTATATGAACAGTTGACTTTTCAACAAGCTTTACACTGTTAATATATTAACATTGAAATTTTTCAGTGAGTTTTGCAGGCTTATACCTGTTCCGTTGCAAATACAAACGTTTTTATCCATAAAATTATTCAGACAAGTTTAGATGGTACTTTTAGTTTACTTGTCATTAATGTTACTTAGGCAGAAGATATAAATTCTAACATCTTTAAAGCAGAACAAAGTAATAGCTGCATAAATAATTCTGTTATAATATATTATTTCTCATTTTGTAATATATAAAATTAATCTAACAAATATATTTGATAGTCAATTGGAGATTGCAGTTATTCACACTGTTCAACTCTTTTTATTAAATTTAAGAAGTGTAAAGAGTTTGTGATATTTTTCGTTATACATGTTCCTAGACCTTCCTGCAGTTCAAACAGTTGCAGTTTTTCATTGTGTGGCATGTGAAGTTTGTTAGAAGGATACATGTTAAAGGATTTGAAATGTTTTGTGTTAACCTAAAAAAAAATTTCAAGCTGCCCTTAGTAAAAATAAAAAAGAATGAAAACATGTATGTCAATAGAATATTTAATTTGTTAAATCCATTTTTCTTTTCTGGAAAATCGTTTCTTGATTTTATAATAGATTGATGGATGTTATGAAAGTTTAACAAAAATACAACATATGAAATCCTCTCAGTGTATAGTCTCAGTATATTTTACTCCCAAATGAAACTTTGGGGTCAAAATTATTTATCTTCATATTGTATTAACTACTTGTAGAGGTTTATTTTATAAACAAGATATTACCCCTTGAACAGATCATTGATGTGAACCTCTGTAATGTAAAGACATTTGAAATGCATGCTTGTTTATTGTAAGAAAGACAATTTTACTATCATGTCCGATGTTTGCTGTACTTAATTGCTGATTATTGCTCACCAAAGGAAAATAAATAATCATAATATATACAGAAAAAAAAAGATATTCAGCTATTAACCATCAACATCTCATAGCAGTTCCAGCAATAATCATAGAGAGTTTGTGTTCCAAGTGTGTAAGTTTGTTACCCAAAATTTGATAGAAAAGATATTCTTCTTGTTGTAAGAATATGAGTTGGACATGTTGGGAGTATCTGGACAGATGTATTAGATAACATAACATTACTTCCCCTAACATTGCTTTAACTTTTTGTAGTTAGGATTGCCAGCGTGGATGCTTTACTTAACTTTTAAATCCTTTGATAGAACATTAAAACCATTGTGCTAATAAAATAAATTCAAGAGTTTTGATTTGCTTCTTTCTACTTACTGTGCAATCGCTGCTTTCATTTTGATAAAAAGTCTCACTGCATTAAATTGTTAGGATATTTTAAACAAAAAACATGGGCAAAAAGATTTTGAACTCACTGGTCAGCCCAGAACTAAGAAATCCTTGCATTGTTTCAAGATATCCCTCTCTTGATTCTAGAGTTCCCTAACTTAATCCAAGATTTCCCTAACTTTGATCCAAGATTTCCCCTACTTTGTTCCGAGATTTCCCAAACTTTTTCCACCAATATGACTACTTTATTATTGATTGACATGGGCAAAAAGATTTTGAACTCACTGGTCAGCCCAGAACTAAGAAATCCTTGCATTGTTTCAAGATATCCCTCTTGATTCTAGAGTTCCCTAGCTTAATCCAAGATTTCCCTTACTTTGTTCCAAGATTTCCCAAACTTTTTCCCTACCTTGATGTGAAATTTCAAGTTCTAAATCCGAGACACCAATATGACTACATTATCACTCCGTCAAGTATTGGCTAACATTCAAGTCATCATTTGGGATTATTTTATGCAGATATTTTCCACTATTACCAAAGCAGTGCCCAGTGCCTATTAACCATAGGTGAACTAGCACTGTTGTGAAATGGGCCTTCAAGTCTCTTCACATGACATTATATTTGCTTAACACATAATGGTACTGGCCAAGCTTTGTTCCTATTATCCAGCTGGGCCAAGGACACACCTGCTAAAAATCTGATGAATGGAGGTCATTAACTTTCAGTGTCATAGTGGGTGCATAACATCTGCTTTCATGGCAGGTCAACAACATCTAGTGTCATACCAGGCCAGTGACATCTTGTGACATACCAGGCCTATAAAATCTAGTGTCATACCAGGCCTGTGACATCTTGTGACATACCAGGCCTATAAAATCTAGTGTCATATCAGGCCTGTGACATCTTGTGACATACCAGGCCTATAAAATCTAGTGTCATACCAGGCCTGTGACATCTTGTGACATACCAGGCCTATAAAATAGTGTCATACCAGGCCTGTGACATCTTGTGACATACCAGGCCTATAAAATCTAGTGTCATAACAGGCTGGTGACATCTTGTGACATACCAGGCCTATAAAATCTAGTGTCATAACAGGCCTGTGACATACCAGGCCTATAAAATCTAGTGTCATAACAGGCTGGTGACATCTTGTGACATACCAGGCCTATAAAATGTAGTGTCATACCAGGCCAGTGACATCTTGTGACATACCAGGCCTATAAAATCTAGTGTCATAACAGGCCTGTGACATACCAGGCCTATAAAATCTAGTGTCACACCAGGTCTGTGACATCTTGTGACATACCAGGCCTATAAAATCTAGTGTCACACCAGGTCTGTGACATCTTGTGACATACCAGGCCTATAAAATCTAGTGTCACACCAGGTCTGTGACATCTTGTGACATACCAGGCCTATAAAATCTACTGTCATACCAGACCCAGAAATAATAAATTACAGCATGCACTCCCATTCTTCTTTCATAAACGTAGCTTTCAGTGAAACAAAAATAGGAATAGTTCAAATTTTATTGAAACAATTTGGAACAAAACTCAATTTTCCTCACAGAGGTAACTTCAGTTGACAGCATTTAACATTTTTCATACCAAATGCAATATAAAATATGATGCTTTTGTACAATCAGACTTTCAGAATATCAAATTTGATGATGAATATTTTTGCATCACCATGCCTTGCTATCTTAACATGTTCATGAACATCTTCATGAAGGCAAATGCAACATGTCTGGCATAAATTGTAAAAGCAACCTCAGTATCAGTTGATGTATTACAAAAAATGTGCATGAATGGAACCAATAAAACCGTTTGAGAAAATCATTATAAATACATAGTGATCTGCAAGTTTTTAAAAATTGATAACACCATATCATGATTGTTTAAAAAAAATTATAATTTCTATACAGCAAACTTGTCAGATTTTGTATCCGGAAATTTGATTGAAATAAATTTTGTCGACGGAAATTTGAGTGAGCGTTAAAATTGTGCGTCAAATTTCTTTTTGAACACATTATTTTGTTTTACTGTATAGTATAGTGCGTTCAAAAATAAATTTGACGAAAATTTAAACGTGTGAACTGAAAAAAAGATTCTACCAAATTTCCGTTCGATCAAATTTCCGTTGACAAAATTTCTTTCTATCAAATTTCCAGTAACGTCATATTTTAATATTTAGATCAATAAAATAAATAATACTTTTTCTCCAAACGTTTGATACTAGTTGGCTACATGATCAGTTTTTTGTGTTAAAATGGACATCCATCTCAGGCAATTAATGAAGCATGAAACTGCAGGGGAATTTGTGAGGTTTTATCTGAGATATCTAACAACAGCAAAACAAACTATCAAAACCCTGAAGTCAATTTTACTAAAAAAGACTTTGCTTGTAATCTTTACATAAAATTGTGATTGGTTTTAAATTACATTTTCTTTTCCTCAGGAATTTATTACAGCTCTTTGAAAATCGATTCTAAGACTACAGCCTGGTGACTACTGTCATGACTATTGTAACACAACAAAAATTTAGGCTTCTTAACTCAATTAAGAATTGAACTCATGGTTTGAGGCTGATATCTTCTTAGTTTGGGCAACAAATATACTCTTCAAGACGTGCTTAAAATATTATTACACTATATAGAATCACGTGCAGAGAAGGAATATTTCTCTCAGTCATGTACAGATCAAAGTCTGGATAAAATTGCAAAGCTGGCATGTTATATTAGTTTTAAAACAATCACTTTGTGCTGGCTGCAAATCAAGAACAGATAATAGCAGTGCTCATGGTAAGGCTTTATAATGTCATTTGTTGAATTAAAAGGGAAGTAATCAAGTGTAAGGGGAAACAATACCAACTTGTGGTGGACATGGAGAAAGTCAGAACCGTCCTGTCAATTCATTTGTTAATGAATTATTCATTTTATTTCTTACATCATAAATTTTTGTAAATAAAACCATTGTTTTAAAAAAGAACACCTGCACAAATCAAGAGTATTTTTAATTCCACAAAAAGTGACAAACATATATTGTGTGCATGCAGGGCTGTGCACAGGCAAAGATAACCTAGTAAATCACTCAGGGCCTTGCACAGGCAAAGATAAACTAGTAAATCACTCAGGGCCATGCAGAGGCAAAGATAACCTAGTAAATCACGCAGGGCCGTGCACAGACAAAGATAACCTAGTAAATCACTCAGGGCCCTTCCTTCCCAGGGCAGAATTTAAAAAAAAAAAATTATTTTGAAATTTGTGGAGGCCCACCATTTGGATTTCCTCTGGGCCAAAATATCCTATGCACAGCCTTTTGTGTGCATGTATTGTGTGCATAGTATCATTGTGTTAATTGCTGGGCCCATTGGATTAGAGTTATTCAGTTACAAAACATACCCAAAAGAAGAGTTTTTTCCCAAAGTCTGCACTAGCCATCTTTAAAAGACACTGAATTTAATAACTGGATTTCAAACGGTGGCAGTCACCTGGGCCAGACCACCGGGGCCCACCTGCCAGGACAAAAGTCAAAACACAACTGAATGTTAAACTGTTGCTAATCTAAGAAATCAACAACTTCCTCCAACTCTCTCTGTTTAGCTTGTTTGTGGGCCCATCTGTTCTCCATCACTTCAGCTGCAATCTTCCACTTTTCATGAAATATTTGCTTACTGCATGCTGGACATTTTTTACCCTCTGAAACAATAAAGAGTAACTGGGGTAAGATTTACTTGCATTACCCAGCAACTGAGCTAGTAAATTCAATTTTTGTGTGTTTAATGCACACCAGCTTACATTCCATAAAAGTAAAATCACATCTGATCCTTGTGTCGAAGGAGGTTCACTTTAATTTATTGAGACAGAGTTTTGCCAAAATAGCATAATATTAAAGATAGTAATTAATAATATAGCTAAACATACACAAAGAACCCTAAAAAATATTTCATGTTATATATTATTTAAAATAAACTGCATAAAATATTTCTAAAATGTATCAAATGAAAGATTTCTAAAAACATATTTTCAAACAGTGACTAACCTGAAAATGGTGGTGTTTTCATGAAACCATTTAAGCAAATGTAGTGGAATAGATGACCACAGTAAACTTTAACAGTTTTTTGTTTTCCTTTAGTAGCACATTCATTCTGAGAAGATCAAATTGCGGAAATATATTATTACATATTTAAAAAAAAAAAATAAAACTACAATTTATGGAATTAAAATGAAGATATGTAGCATATTGTATTTATAATAAAAATAAATTTATGATTTTTATTTTTTAGCCTTCAAATTAATTTTTTTTTAAAAACAAGACAGAAAATAATAGAAATTATCAGTGAATCAGCCGTAATGATTCTTTCAAATGTAACTTACAATTATTTCCACAAAAAAAAAAAATGTCTTTTATTTACTTTGATGAGAAGGTGAGGGGCATTGGGTGGCTTACCTTTGGATCAGAGGGTAATACTTTTTCAAGACACAAAGGGCATTTTTCCAGCGGGTAAGTTTTAACACAGTTGATGATATATTGACAGAGGGACAACACAGAGGGCTTGGGTTTGAAAGGTGGGTCTCTATAAGATAAACCAAGTCAGGTATTGAAATTGAAGAGTATAAAAACAAAGTCAAGTCAAATATTATTTTAAGCATGTTCATGGGCTGCTCATGGAGTGTTTGGTATGGTATGAATTCAATTTGTCTGCTTCTAATCCAAATCTAGAGTTTAACTTTAAAAAATCATCTTAAACCAGACCTGTTTACAAACAAACTCTTAAAATCCTACAATGTCATCACAAAATGGTTCAATACATTATCTTAATAGTAAAAAATAAACATACAGTAAATATAATGTATAAACCTCAAAATCGTACATTGTAGGCCAAAATCGTGAAAGTAAACAGGTCTGTTAAACTAGCTGTAACCTAGGGCAACTTTTCTTAAATTACAAATTCATTCCTCAAGAGTAAATTGGTCCAAGCAATTCATTCCTCAAGAGTAAATTGGTCCCAGCAATTCATTCCTCAAGAGTACATTGGTCCCAGCAATTCATTCCTCAAGATTACATTGGTCCCAGCAATTCATTCCTCAAGAGTACATTGGTCCCAGCAATTCATTCCTCAAGAGTACATTGGTCTCAGCAATTAATTCATCAAGAGTACATTGGTCCCAGCAATTCATTCCTCAAGAGTACATTGGTCCCAGCAATTCATTCATCAAGAGTACATTGGTCCCAGCAATTCATTCCTCAAGAGTACATTGGTCCCAGCTTTTTCTATAGTTTCCTTCTTCACCACTCTCTTTGTTTTTTCTGCTGCTTTTTCCATTCACCATCACAAATTCTCCAGGAATGTCCATATTTTTCCCCAACTGGAATGTTAGTTATATGTTCACTTGATTATTTCATCATCAGCATCACCCAGATCCTGCAGCCACTTGGGGCACGTGCCCTTCGGCCCCCAGGACAAGCCGAGAAACTTGTAACTTCTCTGCAGCTGTTACTTGCCAGAGTATTTTGTGTTGGTGTAGTTTGGTATCCTTGGCAGATAAGTAAGGAGTAAGTCATGGAGCACTGGGCAGTGAAAGAGTTACTGGGCAGTGAAAGAGGCACTGGGCAGTGAAAGAGGCACTAGGCAGTGAAAGAGGTACTACTACTAGGCAGTGAAAGAGGTACTGGGCAGTGAAAGAGGCACTGGGCAGTGAAAGAGATTTTGTGTTATTGTCTCATTGGGATCAATGCAGAGGGAGCACATTGGGTTCTTATCTGGTCTTGTGCGGTTAAGGTGTGAATTAAGTTATGAGTGACCTATGACCCGTTCATGTCTTCAAATGATACTTTAAAATGCTAAACCTTCAGCTTGATTAAAAAAATAGTTTCACTCATTCACAATAGTACTGTCTATCAGAATTTTTGTTTACAACTTACGCTTAAACCAATTAACGACCACTGGTCCATTTAAAGTTAGCTTTGATCAGTTAATTGTCTAAAATATTTTGTTATCTAAAAACAACAGTCAAATATGATATATCAAAAACTACTGGACGGTATCCAAAAAGATGTAATGCCTGTAACATGGGAAGAAACGATACAAATATTTTAATCTGTAATAAAGCATAACATAATTATCACTCCTTTAGTGTAAATCTAAGGAGTCTAAATCTAAAGAGTGTAAATCTAAAGAGTGTAAATCTAAAGAGTGTAAATCTAAAGAGTGTAAATCTAAAGAGTGTAAATCTAAAAGGAGAAGTACAGTGTCTTATAGTATTCTATTATTGTCTATTAACATTTGTATAAAGAAGTTTGCATTCTCACATCTGTCGCTCTGCGTACACCAATATCCATTAGATCAGCTCCATCCGAAACTACCTCACAGTTGGCGCAACAAAAACACTAGTATGTGCTCTTGTTCTCTCTCTTGAATATTGTAACTCTCCTCTGTCAGGTTCAACAAAACATTTCATAGAAAAACTGCAGAAAGTTCAAAACTCAGCTGCAAGGTTAGTTCTAAAGGCAAAGAAAAATGATCACGTCAATCCACTACTTCACTCACTTCATTGGCTCCTTATACAGGCATGAATTGATTACAAGCTGTCTGTTCCCTGTCACATCTTTTTCTCTGGTTCCTGCCCTTCCTATTACTGAACTTCTTTCTGTCTATTCACCCCTTAGAAAGTTTTGTTCCTCTGCAGACACAAGTATTCTTTCTGTTTTCAGAACATGCACTAAACATGGTGAACAATCTTTCTCTTACTGAGCCACAAGACAATGGAATTCTCTCCCATTACACATCTGCAATATAACGACCATCACAGCCTTCAAAACTGCCCTCAAGACCCATCTCTTCAAACTGTACCATACCGACTCATTCTCATCCCCCTCTAACTGTTAAACAACCCTCAATACTGCTGGGTGCTGTCCATGGCTAGACAGGGGTAGATAGTACTTGGGTGGGTGAGGTCAAGTTTTCACCAATTGTTTTTAATTGTATAATTTTCTGTCTTTTCTAATTTTTATGTGACGCACAGTGAGCCTAGCCCTAGGCTAGGGTACTGCACCATATAAAACCACCTTAGTAATAATAATTATAAAACATGTAGATTAATAACACTAGCTATTAGGCCAAATACCAGAAAAAAGGCATCATCTCATAAATCAGATTTCTTTTTCATGGTGTATGAATAAAACTTACTTTGGATTGTGCTTTAATGGAGGATGGACACATTGTCTTGCTATCTCAGCTGCCTGAGCTTGAAAATTCACACGCAGAAACTCTGGAAAATTGTGCTCATCAATTTGAAGACTTAAAAAAAAAAAAAAAAAAAAAAGAGAGTGAAGGGAGTTATACCAATTAAAATTAAGTAAAAAATAAAAAAAATTTTTAATAAAAATGATAACAGTGGTGATTTCAAGAATTGTTCAAATAATCTGATTTAGAAATAAATAAAGGCTACAAACTACAAGGTTGGTGAAAATTAGGACAGAAAAGTTGGCCAAAATTTTTTGTTTCAATAGAACAAATTTTCATCAAAAAGGAACAATTTTATTGTGTTTATAAACTAAAGAATGATGTCACAGAACTTGATATTGCATGATCAGTTTTATAAATAAAAAAGAATAGGATTCAAACCAATGGCAAACATTTTTTAAAACATTGATCTGAATCAAAATTTCTTACAAGAAAGAATATATTTGAATCAAATAACCACACAATTAATAAATGAAATAACAAACTATCCTGGTGAAAGATTTTATTGCACTAAAGACTCCTCACCTGACTTGTGTGAGTGGGTATGTTTCAGGTACAGACAGTGTGAGATGTATGAAGTAGAGATCCTGGTGGACCCTCACAGCTATCTGAGATGTTTTTTGTTTGAGCTTGACCTCATCATGGTCCCCTGTCAACAGTTTCTTCAGTGAGGAAATCTCCTCAGAGCACACACACAAGGGGTTCTCTTCTATGAATGTCTTTACAAACTTTATGATGTGCACGGTCTGCAAGGTTCAAAAGAACAAATATGTAACACTTAGAACTGGCTGACCTGGTGTGCACGGTCTGCAAGGTTCAAAAGAACAAATATGTAACACTTATAACTGGCTGACCTGATGTGCACGGTCTGCAAGGTTCAAAAGAACAAATATGTAACACTTAAACTGGCTGACCTGATGTGCACGGTCTGCAAGGTTCAAAAGAACAAATATGTAACACTTAGAACTGGCTGACCTGATGTGCACGGTCTGCAAGGTTCAAAAGAACAAATATGTAACACTTAGAACTGGCTGACCTGATGTGCACGGTCTGCAAGGTTCAAAAGAACAAATATGTAACACTTAGAACTGGCTGACCTGATGTGCACGGTCTGCAAGGTACAAAAGAACAAATATGTAACACTTAGAACTGGCTGACCTGATGTGCATGGTCTGCAAGGTTCAAAAGAACAAATATGTAACACTTAGAACTGGCTGACCTGATGTGCACGGTCTGCAAGGTTCAGAAGAACAAATATGTAACACTTAGAACTGGCTGACCTGATGTGCATGGTCTGCAAGGTTCAAAAGAACAAATATGTAACACTTAGAACTGGCTGACCTAATGTGCACGGTCTGCAAGGTTCAAAAGAACAAATATGTAACACTTATAACTTGCTGACCATCAATCATAGACCTTCCCCGAAGACAGGAAAGTAAACACCTTTTGATGCAAACGTTTGAGTGTGGCAAGTTTTAGAAGGAACAGCACTAAAGAGACAAATAGGAACTAGTTTTGTAGCTTGTGCAATCAAAATGTCACATTGCCTGCAAACTGTATTCTTTATAACAGGAAAAGACTCCTTGAAAATCCTTTTTATGCCTTGAGTTGAGAATAAAGCCTCAAGGAGTTGGTATGTATATAAAAATATCAGAAGATGTCAAAAGAGCTAATTAAAGCTTTTTTAGTGAGTTTGGCCCGCAGCTATTTAAATAGATTGCACCCACTGCGGGACCCGAGCTGCCGCCACTGTGGCCAGGCACCGGAGACAATCGAGCACCTTCTAGCCGAGTGCTCAACGCTGGCAACTGGCGTGACTGGGGTCCTCCCAGCCAACCATGTCGAGAGTCTAATTTACGGGACTGCCCACCAGATGAGGCAGGCCTGTACCTTACTTGCCGGGGCCATAAAAGAGCGATAGCTCGGTCCTTTTCAGTGAATGTAATATTTCAGTGAGTTGGGGACAACTGAAAAGTTTTCAGATTTCCACTCTATTAAATTAATCCTTTGTCTAACAACACAAAATAAGCACAAATGTCTTATCTGCTCTTTGACAGATGATAGAAATTTTGCTTGGTTAAAAAAAAATTAATACAACAAATATGACTAAGATTTAACAATCTTACCATTGTTGAAGTTCCATCATTGCCAAACATAACAAATATGCTGACAATTTAAACCAAAAGAGTAACTGGGACTCACCTGTGGTCTTCCTGTTAACTTTTTAGCCTCAGCATCACAGACTTTTGACAGGCGGTCCAAGAACGTGTCTGCCAATGTCTTTGACCTGAGTTCTGTCACAACAGGCACAGTGGGGTAGGACGGCTGAAACATGCATGACACTGTCAACTGCTTGTACTTGGTTTTTCTGGCAAAACAAAAATCAAGTTTGAGTAAGCTAACTTATTTGGTTCACAAAAACATCCCCAAGATGTAAAGATCAGACAAAGCACTGAAGGTTCATGTGTAGGATAATAAAATGAGCAAATCCCAAGATATATAGATTGGACAAAGTACACACGGTGTATGTGTAGGAGAGTAAAGTGAACAAATGAGGAGTTGGGTCAGAACCTCCAGAGAGCTAAGAAAAAATTATTACCAGTTCAATTCTAGGCCCCTTGATTTTGTGATCAGAGCAAGAACATGCAGTGTTTGAAATTCACATTCTTGGCAATTATTAAATGTGACAAAAATATATTGAAATATGATATCTGATTAAAACAGTAAGAAAATATTATGATATTAATATTTCAGTGTACATCTAATTTCAAATTTTAAAAGGAAAACATTAACAAAAAACAAAAATATATAAGGGGTAAGTTCTTTATTATTCATTTTCATTGTTCCCTGAAGAAGTCAATTTGCCAATATATTTGCTTTTGTTCAAGTTTCCTTTACCCTGTGTTCCTTAAATTTTATATCCTCTTTTTAAATCCTTTATATTAACTTCACTTGTGTGTTTTGTGCTTATTCCTTTCTTTATTTGTATATGCAAAATCTTTAGAAGGTTAATTGACTCACTGCCATTATCCTATCAAGCTGAAATTTGGTACATAAGGCTCGTGGCAGATGACAAAACATTCTATAAAATTTTCATCCCCATCTCCCGACCCCCAAAACACTGTATTTCCTGTTTTTTCGGAGGGGGGGGGGGATGTCAAAGATTTGTTTGATGGTTGTGTGTTTTGACATGGAGATATAAGTGTGTCGCTCATGCTATGTGCTTTGAATTTGTGACGTATTAGGGTTTAAATATATCTTTAGTCTATTAGGTTTCACATGCACTAAGTTTGGTAAAAACAACTCCGGTACCAAAAATCAGTTGCTACAATTATATAAATCATAAAAATTTCATAAATGCAAAAAAATGAATAGAAAGGATTTATACAAAAAAACTTTGTTTTTTAAGGGTTGTTTTTTTCATGTGAGATTTCTGTGGTATATTTAGTCACTTTGGAGGTAAAGTTTTACACCTTGAGTTGCTACTTACTTAATTTCTGCCCTGACCAGAGATGGAACAGCAGCAATCAATTTGACATCCTCTAAAGCAGGAGCTTCTTGTTTCACAAGTTCCAGCTCTGCTCTTATAGCCTCATTGGATTGACTTGTGCCAGAGGTCATTGCAGTATTCAAAGAATCATTACTCAGCTTAGTTACATCTCTTGACCTGGAAAATAAGGAAAAATGCATTGACATTGAAAAGCTCTTTTATTGAGCAAGAAAGTGCATCCATTTAGGGTGGTTCACAACATATAGTGAAAAATGCAAGTTTATGAAATTCAAATGTACTTCATTTTCCTTTTTATGTAAAAAGTGCTTGAGCAAAATATCAGCTCAAATGATTCATTTAGGACTGCCTCGGAAGCTCTTTAAGATTAGAACTTATCTCTGTACATGTGAGTAATGGCTGTGACTCAATCTTAAGCAGCTTTTTACCTCCTCAGAGAACCACTATGTGATTTTGTTGCTTTAAGTGATGTTTTGAAAATGTACTTTTTCCAGCACAAGAATATTAATAGAAAAAAAAAAATGGCATAAAACTTGTCACTGAGAAGATTTTTTAAAATTTGTGGAAAAGCTTAAATTCCAGTGTCAGAGGAAAGAAGTATTGTTTGGAAGTTAGAAGCATTACTTACCAAGTATTGTAATCTATGTCAGGAAAAAAACCATTGCGGTGAAGCCTTAGTTGCAAAAGAAAATGAGTTTGTGAACAAAATAAAGACAGTTTTTGATATTTCACACCTCAATGCACTCAATCTGATAAAAATTGATGAGGACTAAACATTTCTCACTGATCAGCGTTATGTCATCGGTGGAATCGACACAAAAGAAAGAAGTAAAGAACTTTTTCAAATAGAAAAAAAAGAAACCAGAAAATGTGCAGCCACTGAACTTGTAACTGTCTGATTATTCAGAAGATGATAGTGAAACTGGTGAGGAAGATGAGGTCAGATTTGTTTTCAGTCAAGGTCACAGATCACCTAATGAGACAGTCATAACACATTCGTTAGAGTGAAAATCTAATTTACATTAAGACAAAATATTATATATGGTACACATTTAGAGTTGTAAATTGTTTTATCACACCAGAACCAGACCTGGATTAACCATTAGGCAAATAAGGCATGTGCCTTTCGCACCAAGCGTTTGGGGGCACCACAAGTCCTCAAGAAATTTTTTTTTTGAACAAATTTAAGTCCAGAAACAACTGAAAATTGAACAAGTGCTATGAAAATGAAGAAATACATTATAATAAAAATTCACATTCAAGTTTGGTACAATCTTGAATGCTTAAAGATTAAACACATTAAAAATTTTAAAAACTGCTGGTAAATGGTAATGAGTAAAATGCGGGCCACGCGGACTCACTCGGTTTGTAAATAAATAATGCGGTCGTATTCGAATTTTAAAAATTTTTGGGAAGTTTTATAAAAAATTTTAAACCATTTTTATATTTTCAATAAATAATATTAAAATAATAACATTAATTAATTAATTTGACCGGGAACCCTTTAGTAATAGACACAGAAACTTTTGAGAAAGATTTAAGCTAGATTTAGAGTTGGCATAGCAAGATTTTAACTGTAAGTAAATATATATTTTTTTTACAAGTAACTTTTGTATGTATGGATCTATGTATTATTTTAAAAATGTTATTGTTTGTTATTTGGCTAGAAATTACATAATTAACTGCTATATTTTGGCACAAGTAAATGACAATTTAAAATTTCATTTGACTACAAATTGTTTTTCTGTTTTATAAATTACAATTTTATAATTTGTTAAAATAAATAACCTGAACAATTATTTTTTTTAAAAATTTTTTCATCTAATAAAAAAATAAAGTATTTTTGTCTATTATTATTTCAAAATTTATTAACTATTAATTTTAATACAGAAATACTTTGTTGTAGGTTTTATATAAGTGATAGTAGTACAAACTACAAACATATTTGTTAACAACTGTTTTCTTTGCATAATATTGAACATACCAGCGGTCACGGTCAGTGAAAGATCAGGGGCCCCGGGCAGAAAGGGGCACCCATGTGGGTTTGTGCTTTGGGCACTAAAATGGCTTAATCCGGCCCTGACCAGAACCCATCTAAAATGTGGGTTTAATTCCTCACTAATGCAATATGGTAGTTATGTGGTTCTTTGGTGGTGAACATAGTTGACATTCTCATTGTTCGGGTTTCTATTCTTTACGCTTGCTGTTTTTTCATTGTTATTATAGTTCTTCATCTTAGAAAGATAATATAGCATTAGATAATTATATTCCTCAATTGTTTAAGGTTAAGCAGAATAATATTCACATTTAATATTGCGTAGTATTTTTTAAATACAGTTTGTTCAGAGTATTACTGTTTTAACTTTTACAAAATATGACGGTCATTTAATCAATCAGCTCTGGCTGTGACTATGCTTGGGTAGATGACAGAGTCAGTAGGCACTTAATATGCAGTAAACTGGTGTTTCTATGCTTGTCTTGGGAAACTGTATTCATGTGACACAGAAAAACTGCAAACAGGTCATTTAGTCGCTCATTAATGTTATCTTTGACATATCTTAATATTAATATTATTGAGCAAAAACTTTAAGTGGATATTTCATAAAAAAGTATTATTGTACTGGTTAAGCAGAAGCACCTCAAATAACCCAAGTGTCCCTAACAGAAGCAGCCCAGGTCACCCAAATATAACAGAAAGCCCAAAGGCAAAGGCTATATTATAGTATATTTATTATATATATATAAATATAATAAATATATATCTATAAATTAGTTGTTAAAAAGGCTATTTATCCCACTATCCAAATCATTTATAGCAGTATTATTACTATTATAATACTTTTACTAGGCTTATCTACATCAAAGACAAGTTAAGTGGTGATCAGGCCCATGTGACACTATGCCCATGTCCATGGCAACCAATACCAAAATTAAAACCACTGATATTTAATTATAATTATAAGTATTTATGTAATAAAATATTATTTGTTTAAAAAATGATTTATTTTAGTTATGTTTTCCATTTATATTCTGGTTCTGAATAACCAAACCCAATTTAATGAATTTTTAACTAACCCACAACGGTCGCTATCGATAATAGGTAATAAGCAGACAAGCATTGTCATAATGATGACAATTCACATATAATAGCCAAAAAAATGTGCAACTCCTTAACTTTCATTTTTGACAACCCACGGTCTACAGTCTACACTCAAGGATTTTGGGTATTTTATTGATGAGTAAAGTTACCTATTATTAACTTAAATTTTCAAAGCTTTACCAACTTTAACCCCGAAAAAATAATCAAATGAATTCTCGGTAATTGAACGTTACTGGTACCGCGTTTTTTTTAACATGGCCGCCATCTTGGTTGACACGACCCGTAAAATTAAGAATAAAACGTTTAAAAATAATGGAAAAAAAAACTTCCTAAATGTATCCCTCACCCTAACCTGAACACTAAATCTATCCCTCACCCTAACCTGAACCCTAAATCTATCCCTCACCCTAACCTGAACCCTAAATCTATCCTACCTAACCTAATGAAATGAGGTACCACAGATGAGCATTAGCCGAATTCTCAAAAGAACAAGTAAGAAATGGCGGATGTACAATTTATTAAGATGCTAAAAGGTGGAACAACGATACCCTCGGTAAATTAAAAAGTGGAGGTCGCCATTTTGACAACGAAATTACCATACCCGATTTTCGAGTGTTTCCGGATGATACCGAAGTGCCTACAAAAGGAATGGCCCAGGCGATCCAAATATCACCGGTAGAAGCGGCCTAGGCCGCCAAAAAACACTGAAAGAAACAGCGCCGGCGGACAAAATATCACTGACAGAAGCAGATCTGGCAGACCAAATATCACTGACATAAGCAGCCTGGGCGGCCACAATATGACAGGCCCACCTGGATTTTTCAGTGTTGATAATTGTTGTTGTATGCGTCATTTCTAAAAATAGATGAACTTCCAACTTTAAATTAATTTAAAACTGGATTGGATTCTGCTTCGGAGGGTATAAATACAGTTTCAAGTCGCCACATACAATTTATTTATCCTATAATTTTTTTCTTCCAATAAACAGTTGG
The DNA here is from genome assembly GCA_964017045.1 of Omphiscola glabra. Classification (NCBI taxonomy): domain Eukaryota; kingdom Metazoa; phylum Mollusca; class Gastropoda; family Lymnaeidae; genus Omphiscola; species Omphiscola glabra. The sequence goes on along the minus strand of OZ024798.1, from coordinate 19,580,803 downwards.
TAGACGATCGAATGCTTTATTTTTTTTAATGTTAACGTTAAAAATCTATTTAAAAGCAACGAAAATACATTACAAACTAATTGTAAAACAACTAACAATAAATACTTGTTCTATTAACTATTGAAGTACTTAATTTAATGTAGTTCCAACAGCTAAATGGCTAGTTTTCGGACGCTTAATAAAGGCGCACTCGACAATGGCGTTTAACTTATTGCGCTAAAACTAAAATATGAGATTGTAATTTTTTTTTAAAATGAATATATCCGATAGTCCTCGGTATTTTATCCAGGACAGTTCAGTAGGTTAAACTGATTTGTGAAAATAAATGTAGACGTAGCAAAAGTATGAGTAGGGCGATACAAAAAAATAATAATATAATACGAGTTGCATTATTATTATTTTTAATAATCTTGGAAAATAAATAGAAATGATGAATTTTACAGTGCTCAGCGCCTATGTAATATAATAATATTGATATTGATGGCCCCATAGGCCTACGGCTGCAGCGTGTACATGTTCTGGTCTGGTTCTGGTTCGGTACGTTGCTGCATCCATAAACTGGCATATGTGCAACGGTTGGGGAAGCGATGTTGCCAATCTAACGGCTCCTAGCAGATGCCAGGGCGGCCTTGAAGCTTTCGATCGTTGTCGAGTTCATGTATACAACTCAACTGTAGCATTGTGATTGGCAATTTCAATTAACTTCCCAGGTACACGTTTCCCACTTTAAGGCAACGGGAACCCTAGCTGTTGTCAGTCCTACTTCTGATATAGACTATTTAATTTGTTTTAATTTTTTTTATCAGTCATTAACATGTGGCACTGTGATCATTTGGTCCATAGGCGCTATAAAATATGACACTGTGAACTTTTGGTCCCTTGGAGCTATAACATTTATTAACATATGGCACTGGGAACTTTTGGTCCATAGGAGCTATAACATATGGCCCTGTGAACTTTTGGTCCCTTGGAGCTATAACATTGATTAACATATAGCCCTGTGAACTTTTGGTCCCATGGAGCTCTAACATATGGCACTGTGAACTTTTGGTCCCTAGGAGCTTTAACATATGGCCCTGTGAACTTTTGGTCCCATGGAGCTCTAACATATAACACTGTGAACTTTTGGTCCCATGGTGCTCTAACATATGGCCCTGTGAACTTTTGGTCCCTAGGAGCTATAACATATGGCACTGTGAACTTTTGGTCCCTAGGGGCTATAACATATGGCACTGTGAACTTTTGGTCCCATGGAGGTCTAACATATAACAATGTGAACTTTTGTTCTCATGGAGCTATAACATATGGCACTGTGAACTTTTGGTCCCACGGAGCTCTAACATATGGCACTGTGAACTTTTGGTCCATTGGAGCTATAACATATGGCACTGTGAACTGTTGGTCCATTGGAGCTCTAACATATGGCACTGTGAACTGTTGGTCCATTGGAGCTCTAACGTATGGCACTGTGAACTTTTGGTCCATTGGAGCTATAACATATGGCACTGTGAACTGTTGGTCCATTGGAGCTCTAACATATGGCACTGTGAACTTTTGGTCCTTAGGTGCTTTAAGATTTTTTTTTTGTCCTTGAACTCTTGAGCTACCTATCACCTGGCCTTAACGTTTAATTGGGGCTCATTCATAAAGGACATCCATAAAGATGGGGGAGTTGGGGGGAGGGGGCTCGTTCAAATGCGAACAAGGTGGGGAGGGGGTTTCGAGGAACATATTTTTGTAATACGTTGCTATAGGTCCACTGTGTGTATTCGGAGAGGCGTTGCTATAGGTCCACTGTGTGTATTCAGATAGGCGTTGCTATAGGTCCACTGTGTGTATTCAGATAGGCGTTGCTATAGGTCCACTGTGTGTATTCAGATAGGCGTTGCTATAGGTCCACTGTGTGTATTCAGATACGCCTACGCTTTAACTTTTGATGGGAGAGACCCTCCTAAATATTTGGTTGCTATTTATTAACAAATGGGGAAAAAATGCGCGTTTGGGCTTTTCATTTTTTACTCTAATGATCAGATCTGGTTGACTAATCCAATGATTAGATCTGGTTGACTAATCCAATGATCAGGTCTGGTTGACTAATCGTATGATTTATATGATCAGATTCAGATTTATTTAGAAGTATAAATCTACTGATTTCGCTCTTTATAATCATTATGCTTCCTAGATTTTCGCACTTTATAATCCCTATGGGGATATCTGGAACCCAGGCGGGGGAGGTAGGATAGGTGGCATGTGGACAGGAGGGGCGGGTAGGATAAGCGACATATGGACAAGAATGGCAGGTAGGATACGCGGCATATGGACAAGGGGGCGGGTGGGATAAGTGGCATGTGGACAAGGGGGCGGGTGGGATAAGTGGCATGTGGACAAGGGGTGGGTGGGATGAATGGCATATGGACAAGAGGGACAGGTAGGATAAGCGGCATATGGACAAGAGGGGCAGGTAGGATAAGCGGCATATGGACAAGAGGGGCAAGTAGGATAGGCGGCATATGGACAAGGGGGGCGGGTGGGATAAGTGGCATGTGGACAAGGGGGTGGGTAGGATAAGTGGCATGTGGACAAGAGGGCCAGTAGGATACGTGGTATGTGGACAGGCGGGGCAGGTAGGATAAGTTGCATAAAGACAAAAAGGGGGGGGGGCGGTGGAACAAATGTGGACGTCCTTTATGAACTTATTTGCTTAAAATATATGAATATCTTTGTAATAATTTAGGGACATTAAATTTTGATGAGACGTTGACATTTTTTTTACACTATTTGAGTTATCTCAAACAATGTAACACTGGACAGTAGGGTGAACAGATACTGATATTGAGTTATATGTCTTGTTAACCCTGAACTGTAGATTAAATCAATAAACTGATGCTGGTCTCCAAATTTGTCAGCTGACTGATGCTTCTTCTCTTTCGCCAAATCAAAGTAGAATGTAAGAGGAACACATTTACTGTGATGGTGGACCTCTTACGCACCAAATAAAGGTAGAATGGACGGGTGTAACAGAGTAGGTGACAGCTAGCTTTTTTAGGGATATAACAGAGTAGGTGACAGTTAGCTTAATTAGGGATATAACAGAGTAGGTGACAGTTAGCTTTATTAGGGATATAACAGAGTAGGTGACAGTTAGCTTTATTAGGGATATAACAGAGTAGGTGACAGTTAGCTTTATTAGGGATATAACAGAGTAGGTGACAGCTAGCTTTATTAGGGATATAACAGAGTGACAGCTAGCTTTATTATAGGGATATAACAGAGTAGGTGACAGTTAGCTTTATTAGGGATATAACAGAATAGGCGACAGTTAGCTTTATTAGGGATATAACAGAGTGTCATAATTTCAGGATAATTATTAAATGTACACACTTTCTGCAGGCCACCACCATTAAGCTTAGGCATAATCTCCAAAATCACCCCCACCCAATTATCCCGCAGTGAGTAACTTATCAATGGATGAACCAATATAATACTGATTTATACATTTAAATATCTATTATTTTCTCTTAAAATTATTAAAAACTCCTTAACATTTCGCACTGTAAATTTCCATTTAAGCTCCTGTGGACATTCGCAACCCGGATTATGGTTCCGGATTATTTTTACATAAATAATTTCTTAAACAAATTAACAAAACAACATAGGGTTGAAAATACAAGTCTAAATTTAGATAATTTTCTAAAGTGAGAAAAACACAAGTACACATAGTGGGGGAGAACTCAGAAACCAACTCAGCGCGCTGTAGTTTGAATTAATTCAAATATCTTCGAAGTCGACCGGAGGGAAATCTCACTCATAAAACGATTGTTTACCGTGTTCCGACACAAGGGACGCTATACCTTAAAAATAAAATTAAGAAAGGTTTAGCAGAAAGTATAACTAATTACCTCCCCTTTTTCGTTGTGTGCGTATAGCATATTATAATCAGTGGGTACCTAGGGGCTAGTAAACATATAATCAGTGAGGTACCTAGTGTATAGCATATGATCAGCGTTTCTTGCAGACAGGGGGCATTTCAGATATTTTTTTGGGGAAGAGGGGGGCAGTGCCAGTAGCCAGAGGCTTAGTTATGGGGTGGTAGATTGGACATACGTCCCGGGGCGTCGACCAACGGGGCACTAAAATGAGCTTTGATGGTATTTAATGGTTGAAATTAATTAGTTTCAGAGTTGAAGAAGGGGTGGGGGGTGGGCGTGAAATTGAATCATGTCCTCTGATGCCAAACACTCTAGCTACGCCCCTTCCAGAAGCGTAGAAAGGGGGAGGATGAGGTTGTTCACCCTGTTGTCACTTTTTCTTTATCTGGAGGTGCGGCATTTTTCGGAAAACTGCACAGTTTGTATCGTGAAAGGAAGAGTTGCAAAAACATTTGGCCCCCTTGGTGGCACTAACAGTAGCTACGCCTCTGGGCAGTGTATCTTTCGTCACAAACATTAGCAATCATTTTCATCGGGGTGTGGGTAGAAATCGAGAGCGCCAATGAATCCTGATTTTATTTACCATATATAAATTATAAAAAAAGATAATAATTGATGGACTGCATTCAAGTTGTGTAAATGAAATATAAGGACATTGTATGCTAAACTTGAATTCATAGACAGGACAAAAGATTTTGACGTTTCGGCTTAAAAACCTTCATCAGAAAACAAGACAAAAAGAAGGATAACAAGTATCAGATAACAGTTTAAAAAAAACTTACGAGATTTCCTTTTTGTTGCCGGAATTTAAAAAAGTTATATTGTTGTACACATTTTGTTCCGGTTGGGGGGGGGGGCACTTGACTTCCCGGGGAGGCACTGTGGGCACCGTGTGCCCCCCCCACCCCTGAAAGAAACACTGCGTATGTCATACGGTTAGTGGGGTAGCCGGGGCGTTCATTGACTTTGCTACCCTTAACTTGGCGAAAAATACAATGCAAACAGATAGCACATAAAAAATAATCCATGTGAAGTATTGAATTAGAAAGAAAATAAGTGCCCCCACCCCCTCTCCCCGTGCGATAACGATTCCCAAAATAGACGCAAAATTAGTGTCAATCTAAGTCTAAGGAAACGTGTCCTTCCCTCTACGGAGCCTCACCCGTGCTGACTTGGTGTATTGTGTGAACTGAAAATTTAAACACTGACCTACATGAGGGGGGTGTCCGCAAAGCCTTACCTCACGTTTGGCACGCTTACCCGTACCGGTACTTGTTTTCCTTGCTTCGCGCTCTCCTCGGGCGTGATAAGTACCTTTAATTCCCTGAACATCATTGTTAAAGATTATGTAATGGATCGCTGCTGACATTGGACTATCTGAAATTTCATTGGATAACATTTTCCCTATTTGGAGTTTTGAAAAAAAAAAAAAAGAATTTTTAAAATTCAACCATCTTTCTCTCCCCACTTCTCTACTTTTTTTACTCCCCCCCCCCCCCTCCGCCCCGAATTCCGTTGCCCACACCATTGGCGTGAACTTTTTGTTGTGTGCTAATTGTTGACACACTTAGTCAGTCATTTTACTTACTGATGTCTTAGTTGGCAGTCATTCATCGTGATGCTTGTTGTGAGTTACTGTGGTGGCTTGTATGTGTTCAGCTGGTTTATATTTTTGTTGAAGTAAGTCATTGCTTTTGTAAACTCTCATTTAGTTAAATATTATAACTGTTTCATCTTCTTTATTAATAGCAAATATTGTTAACAAGCACTGAGCATGCAAACAAATAATAGTACTTTCTTTCAGCCATTGGACGTGCACTTATTCGTTTTCTGATTGCTTTTGCTACACATTCGTAATATGTACACAACCAAACGCTTTCATCGTATACATTGAACTTAAAGTGTAAATAAACAATATTGTAATTATAATATGTCAGTCTTTCATTGACCCTTATTTTAGTTTAAATTCTTAGCTTTTAAAGCTAAAAGTTTGCCAATTAATTCTTTATATGATTAAACTTTCTGTACTTCCAGTCACACCACATGACTAATTTTTAAAGTGTCATCACCTGTCTGTGGATCCAAACCAAAGATGATCAGTTTGACCTGGCCGTCACACAACCATTCTCTCTAGGCATTGTAATGTTGGGAACTACACAAGTTTACAAGTGAGTTTTTAGTATACTACACTTACACTTAAGGGTCTCAAATGCATTTTTTTTTAATTACTTGATTTCTTTAAGTTATAATTTAAGAAATGCTTTTAGATCTTTAGTTTTTTTTAATCCAGTCAGTAGGCCTACATATTTCATTGAGAACACTTCTAGTGATTTTAAACAAACTTATTTGGTCTTTGAAATGTAAAATATACCATTAACTTCATTAACGGGTTACCGGTAATTGTAGTATTTTGATTGTGGAATTATCACTTATGTTTCTATTCAGACCAAGGCTACATGCTGCATCTTACCACAAGACAAATCCGTCATCCTATCAAACTGCTGGACTTATCTAACCAGTTTCTTGATCCTAGAAAATTTACTGAAGACTGACTTTCTACTACTAATAGTATTAGTCATTTGTAGATGGCCTTCCAGTTTACAAGATTGCGGGCACCGCCAAGACGTTAGCATGGCAGCATTTAGTTACACAGTGCCCTGACTGCTCAAGTTATAAACATGGGACTCAGGCCTATCAGGTAGGCCTACATGAAAAATTCAATTACATTCACTAATCGTAACTTTGAAGATCCGTTAAAAATCCAGGCCCCCCTCTTGCCTCCATCTTTTAAACTTACACACAAACAGTAGAGTACACATTCTTATACGGCTAATACCCATTGAACATACACACTGTAAGTAGTGGGTGCCATCTTCTATACAGGGCTACAAGAGAATCCAGGAGGTCTACGCCACACATTAAAAACTATTGTACAGACTGATTATAGCAGCACAGTCTACCTCTATTTCCATCTTCTGCTTGCTGTCCCAACGTTTAACCTTTTTCACTGGCTCTATGCTTGCAAAAGTGCTCAGCAGAGTAACAGCCTTGTTGTCGACCCATTTTACCACTATTAAATCTAAATTATCAAAAGATCCAGTTTTGAGAGACTGGTACCTCTGCCATTTTTTGAAAGTTCCTTGTCTGAAGAAAATGTACAGCCTTTCAGACTGTTGGAACGTACGGTCCCAAGATGCTATACCATCCTTCCAAAGTGTAGCTTGTAGGGGAATTGAGTTGAACCAATTAACTAAAGACACCTCAAAGGAACATCATTTAGGAGCCGAAGATCCCCCCAAGTCAGGTTGTCATGGGCATGGATTTATCTTCCCTGTGTAGAGTTCAAAATCATGTATTAGACTGTTGTGGCCAGAACAAACAAACACCTTGTAGCCCCACTTTTTGGGCTTGTTGGGGTTGTACTGCTTCAGATCTGATTTCCCTTTAAAGGGTATAACCTGCTCATCAATACTTGAAAGTTTTGATTTGGGCAAGATGTTGACCTTGGCTTTAAAAGCGTTGAGAATAAATTTTATTTTGTGCAATTTATCTCCATGAAGATTTTTTAAAAATCTGCTCAAAACGTTTTTGACTGATGGTATACGCTATATGAGGTAACTTTTACGTGTTCACGGGTCGGGACAACCAAGATGGCGGCCGTGGAAAAATAAAATAACTCATGTTTTTGCTAAAATTACGAATAAAAAGTTTTTAAAAATGAAAAAATGATCTAAATCTATCCCTCACCCTAACCTGAACCCTAAATTCCTCCCTAACAGGGTTTTGACCCTCTCCCTAACAGGGTTTTGACCCTCTCCCTAACAGAGTTTTGACCCTCTCCCTAACAGGGTTTTGACCCTCTCCCTAACAGGGTTTTGACCCTCTCCCTAACAGGGTTTTGACCCTCTCCCTAACAGGGTTTTGACGCTCTCCCTAACAGGGTTTTGACCCTATCGGAACCAGCGTTTTGACACTCTCCTTAGCCTAACGTGGCGCTGGGTTTTGACCCTGAAAAGTAGGAAAATTTTAAAAAAACAAAGAAAAATGGCCAAATTAATTATAAAATAAAGAAGTAATGAAAACCCAACTTACATTTTCATGGAATACACTTTTACACACTTTATTTCAGGTTCCAACGAAGAGAATATCCAAAAATTAATGAAACACAGCGTGCTCACCCTTTAAGATTATCTTAAAAAATGGCGCCGCCGCTTATTAAGATATTTAATAGGCCAACCAATGAAATTTTAAAAATTATAATTAATTAACCAATAAAAATTTGCCAAAAATTTGCCTCCGTCATATTAATGAAAATGTAACTCTAATAAAAAAAATAAGGGGAGTGAATCCACGCAAATGACGTCACGGATACGCTCGCCAAAATCAGCCGACAACTCCAAAGAATTGCTCAAGCTCATCCTTTGTAATGTTCAGGGGACGATTAATGTATTTTGAATACTGTATCTGTTTGACTCCTCCACAATTTTTTCTAGGATCTCTAGATCTATAATATTTTTGAAGTGTTCTATTGGGGTACCAGGTGTCTTAGGTTCCCTTTCCTTGACAAGGAATTCCTGAATGGTAGTACTAGTAGTTATTTGAGGGCCTTCCTTTCTCTGCTTCCAAATTATTCCCCTGGAGCTTCCGACTGAAGCTTGTGTCCGTGCAGCAGATTCATCTTGACTTTCATCTGAAATTTTAAACACCAGTATTATAGAAATAAAACACTGCAATTATAATTCAAACATCAATACATGTTTCTTTAAAATATTTATATGCAATCTTACAAAATATTTATGCAATGTATTAGTATTGCTAAATCATTTAAATTTTTTCAAAATGCCAAATTATATTTGTATTATAATTACACTATTTATACTGAATACTGACAATGCATACTATCTGCTTCTGAATCAGAACTATTCGACACAGTTGAGACATCACTATCACTGTCTTAGTCGAACTGGTCCTCCTCATCTGAAGAAAGTTCACTGTCCTCCGAGTCTGCTGGCAATTCTCTAATATGAACTTTATTTGCCTTTTTACTTTTACCATAAAAACTTTTGGGGTCCATAATGAAATCTGTAGAGAAAAGTGGGGAAATTATTTTGATTTATATCTTTTAATTTAAATAATAGGCCTACGCCTACACCTTTTAGTTTTGTTAGTATAAAAAATAATTGATAATTATTTTTACCATTACATTATTATTCACATTCATTATAATTATATTTTATAAGTTTTAACTGTTTTTAAATCATTATTATAATTACAGTAAATAATAATATAGGCCTACTTAATAGCTATAAATAATAAAATGTAAGATATTAACAAGATGGTTATAAGTTATATACAAAGTTCCTTTTATATGTAATGGAAAAAATTACATTATGTTGCCATTTGAATTCGGGAACATACTCAAAAATATTACCTCTATTCTTTTGCGCTATGAGACTATGATTGAACTATGTTGTACTATGAGTACAAAGTCAAATGGCAACATAGTAGGCCTACATACTAAATATAACTGCATGTGTTTCATTCAAAAATGGTGTTTATATCTATTCAAAATTGAATGCTTCTGCTAATTAAGATAGATCGTACCTCATTTCATTAGGTTAGGTTTAGGGTTAGATTTAGGGTTCAGGTTAGGTTTAGGGATAGATTTAGGGTTCAGGTTACTAACGGTTAGGTTTAGGGATACATTTAGGAGATTTTTTCATTATTTTTTAATGTTTTATTCTTAATTTTACGGGTCACGGCAATCAAGTGGGCTGGGCGACCATGGTAAAAAAAATGCGGTACAATCTATTCGAATTTACCACAAATAAACCTGAACCCTAAATCTATCCCTAAACCTAACCTGAACCCTAAATCTATCCCTAAACCTAACCTGAACCCTAAATTTAAATCTTTCCCTAACTAACCTAATGAAATGAGGTACGATCTATCTTAATTAGCCGTTGTTTCATGCATAAATGCATGTTGGAGAGTGAAATATTGTGTAGACTTCCCTTATCAGTGCTGAACAAAAATTAAGACGCCCCTCTTTGATTGGTATGTTGCCAAATGGCATCATTTCACCATGTAGGGATGAGCTACATTTGTGCAATAATGAGATCATAGTAAATAGTAGTAGCTACAATTGTGCCAAATTTCAAATCTTTATCTTTAAAGACAAAAAGAAAACAACACAGTGCACAATGTGGAAAAAACACAAAAAACAAAGAACAGAAAAAAAAAATCAAACAACTTTGAATCAAGATATCATACAAATATTTTATTATATGGTTAGCAGACTTTCTATTTTAATAATAATAATAATAATAGCAAATATAGGTTACAAAATGTAGATGCAAATGATTGCAAAATGGAAAGATTTACATTTTTATTGATTATTTTACAGAATGATACCCAAAAAAAAAAAACAACTAAACGTATATAGATATATATTGTAGTTTTACATACATATGAATAGTTGTTTAAGATAAAATTCATTGCAATGATTAAAGCATAATAAATGCTAATAATGAGTTAAATTCAAATATTACAAAATGTATTAACTGTGAAGAAATATACCAATAATTTTAATGCATAAAAATTAAATTTCACAAAACTAGTCAATCTAAAATAATACTAAAAACCGCCCACGCTATATCAGATTCCCTACCTTCTTCCAACTGTGTTGTTTTATGTATATGTGTTATTCCCATGCTAATAGGTGAATGTATGTGTATTATTCACATGCTAATTGATACATGTATTTGTGTTATTCACATGCTAATTGGTATATATATGTGTGTTTTTCCCATGCTTATAGATTTATTTTTTATTTCCATGCTAGGAGCAGTAGACATGGAGTGGCAGACATGGGAGCGGCTGATGAAGTGGCAGGCATGGGAGCGGGAGATGGAGGGGCAGATGTAGGAGCAGCAGACGTAGGAGCAGCATACGTAGGAGCGGCAGATGGAGCTGCAGACTTGGGAGCGGATGATGGAGTGGCAGACATGGGAGCGGCAGATGGAGTGACAGACATAGGAGTGACGGACGTGGAAGTGGGAGATGGATTTGCAGACGTGGGAGCAGCAGATGGAGCAGCAGACGCGAGAGCGGAAGATGGAGTGGCAGATGTAGGAGCAGCAGATGGAGTGGCAGATGTGGGAGTGGCAGATGGAGTGGCAGACAAAGGAGCAACTGACAAAGGGGTGGCACAGACCTGGGTGTATGTATATTTATAATATCCAAGTTAATTGGTATATAATTGTGTTATTTCCATGCTATGTGTATGTATGTGTTTTGTTTCATTGGTAATTGATATATGTATGTGTGTTTTTCCTATGCTTATTGGTGTATATTTTTGTTCCATGCTATTGGTGTATGAATGTGTTATTTCCATGTGAGGAGCGGAATAAGTAGGAGTGGCAGATAAAGTAGCGTCAGACACAGGCGTGGAAGACAAAAGGAACAGCAGACGTAGGAGCAACAAATGAATGAGAAGCAAACATGTATTATTTCCATGCTATGTGTTTTGTTTCATTGGTAATTGATATATGTATGTGTGTTTTTCCTATGCTTATTGGTGTATGTTTTAGTTCCATGCTAATTGGTGTATGTATGTGTTATTTCCATGCGAGGATCGGAATAAGTAGGAAAGGCAGACATAGGAGTGGCAGATAAAGTAGCTGCAGACAAAAGAAGAAGTAGGAGCAGCAGACACAGGAGTGGAAGACAAAAGTAACAGCAGACTTAGGAGCAACAAACGAAGGAGAAGAAAACATGTTATTTCCATGCTAACTGGTATATGTGTGTGTTATTTCATGCTATTGGTATGTGTTTTATTTCCATACTTGGTATATGTATGTATTATATTAATGCTAATTGGTATGTGTGTGAGTTATTTACATGTTAATTGATATATATGTGTGTTATTGCTATGCAATTTGATATATTTGTGTGTTTTTTCCATGCTAATTGGTATATGTGTGTGTTATTTCCAAGATAATTGGTATATGTATGTTATTTTCATGCTTATTGATATGTATAAGATGTTGAGCGACAGACGCCAGAGCTAGACGTAGGAGTGCAAGACTTGGGAACGGCAGATGTGGGATAGGCAGACATGGGACAGGCTGACGTGGGATCGGTAGACGTGTGATGAACATATGTGAAAGCGGCAGATATGGGATCTGCAGAAGCCGGAATGGAAGACTTGGAAGCAGGAGAGATTGGGAGCAGCAGATCTGAGAGGAGCAGACTTGGGAGTGGCAGATATGAGTGCAGCAGACTAATGAGCACCAGACATGGAAGCAGCAGACTTGGGAGCTGCAGACATCTGATGAACAGACGTGACAGCGGCAGACCTGGGAGAATCAGAGGTGTAATTGGCAGGAAGGGTTGCAGACATTGCAGCGGCACATGTAGAATCGGCAGAGAGGTAATATATATCATCAAATTTGTTTAAAGTTTTAAACCCTTATATGTTAATAAACTGTTGACCTTTTTAAAACAAAATTCATTGCTTATTTTTAGACATGGGAGTGACAGATTTGGGAGTGGCAGACGTGTGATGAACAGATTTGGGATTAGCAGATGTTGTAGAGTCAGACACAGAATTGGAAGAGAGGTAATACATATCATTACATTTTTTAAAAGTTTAAACCCTTTAACCGAAATAAGTCGTTAACATTTTAAAAACAAATTTCACCGCTTATTTTTAGATGTGGTAGCAGCAGGCGAAGGAGCTAAAGAATTAGGAGCAGTAGACTTAAGAGCGGCAGACTAGGGAGCAAAAGACTAGGGAGAGGCAGATTGAGAGGGGCAGTAGTAGAAGAGGTATAATATAATAAATTTGATGAAAGTTTTCTAAAGTTTTACGGCTTAAACACATTAACTCAAGCAAATTATTGACATTCTAAAACAAAACTCATCCCTTATTTTCAGACGTAGGACCTGCAGATGTGGGAGTGACAGACATTTGAGTAACAGACGTAGGAGTGTAAGATGTAGGAGAGGAAGATTGGGAGTTCTGATGTGGAACCGGAAGATGTATGACCGTCAATGTGGGAGCAGCAGACTTGGGATCGGCAGACATGGGAGCAGCATACATAGAAGCAGAAGACTTGGGAGCAGCAGACTTGGGATCGGCAGACATGGGAGCAGCAGACTTGGGAGCATCAGACGGGAGCATCAGACTTGGTATCGGCAGAGATCGGAGCGGCAGATGTGGGAGCAGCAGACATGGGAGCAGCAAACATGGGAGCAGCAGACATCTGATGAACAGACGTGACAGCAGTAGACGTGGGAGAATCAAAGGTGTAATCGGAAGAAGGGGTTGCAGACATTGAAGAGGAAGTTGTTGCAGCAGCAGATGTTGCAGCAGCCGATGTAGAATCGGCAGAGAGGTAATATATATCATCAAATTTGTTAAAGTTTTAAACCCTTATATGTTAATAAACATTTGATTTTTTAAAAACAAAATTCATTGCTTATTTTTAGACATGGGAGCAGCAGACTTGGGAGTGGCAGACGTGTGATGAACAGATGTGGGATTGGCAGATGTTGCAGAGTGAGACATAGAATTGGAAGAGAGGTAATATATATCATAACATTTTTTTAAAGTTTTAAACCCCTTAAATGAAATAAGCTGTTTTGAAAACAAATTTCATTGCTTATTTTTAGATGTGGTAGCAGCAGGCGAGGGAGTGGAAGAATTGGGATCGGTAGACTTAAGAGTGGCAGATGTGAGAGGGGCAGTGTTTGAAGAGGCAGACATAGGAGCGACAGAGAGGTATAATATAATAAATTTGATGAAAGTTTTCTAAAGTTTTACGGCTTAAACACATTAACTCGGGCAAATGATTGACATTCTAAAACAAAACTCATCCCTTATTTTCAGAAGTAGGACCTGCAGATGTGGGAGTGACAGACATTTGAGTAACAGACTTAGGAGTGTAAGATGTAGGAGAGGAATATTGGGAGTTCTGATGTGGAACCGGAAGATGTATGACCGTCAATGTGGGAGCAGCAGACTTGGGATCGGCAGATATGGGAGCAGCAGACATGAAAGCAGCAGACATGCAAGCAGCAGACATGGAAGCAGCAGACATGGAAGCAGCAGACTTGGGAGCAGCAGACTTGGGATCGGCAGACATGGGAGCAGCAGACATGGAAGCAGCATACTTGGGAGCATCACACTTGGGATCAGCAGACAAGGGAGCGACAGTTGTTGGAGCAACAGACATGGCAGCAACAGACATGGGAGCAGTAGACATCTGATGAACAGACGTGACAGCTGCAGACGTGGGAGAATCAGAGGTGTAATCGGAAGGAGGGGTTGAAGTCATTGAAGAGGCAGATGTTGCAGCGGCAGATGTTGCAGCGGCAGATGTAGAATTGGAAGAGGTAATATATATCATCAAATTTGTTAAAGTTTTAAGCCCTTATATGTTAATAAACTGTTGACTTTTTAAAAACAAAATTCATTGCTTATTTTTAGACATGGGAGCAGCAGACTTGGGAGTGGCAGACGTGAGATGAACAGATGTGGGAGTGGCAGATACTGTAGAGTCAGACATAGAATTGGAAGAGAGGTAATATATCATCACATTTTTAAAAAGTTTTAAACCCCTTAACCGAAATAAGAAGTTTTAAAAACAAATTTCATCGCTTATTTTTAGATGTGGTAGCAGCAGGCGAGGGAGCGAAAGAATTGAGAGTGGTAGACTTAAGAGCAGCAGACTAGGGAGCGGCATACTAGGGAGCGGCAGACTAGGGAGCGGCAGATTAGAGAGCGGCAGACATGAGAGGGGCAGTGGTAGAAGAGGCAGACATAGGAGCGACAGAGAGGTATAATATAATAAATTTGATGAAAATTTTCAAAAGTTTTACTGCTTAAACACATTAACTCAAGCAAATTATTGACATTCTAAAACAAAACTCATCCCTTATTTTCAGACGTAGGACCTGCAGATGTGGGAGTGACAGACATTTGAGTAACAGACGTAGGAGTGTAAGATGTAGGAGAGGAATATTGGGAGTTCTGATGTGGAACCGGAAGATGTATGACCGTCAATGTGGGAGCAGCAGACTTGGGATCGGCAGATATGGGAGCAGCAGACATGAAAGCAGCAGACATGGAAGCAGCAGACTTGGGAGTAGCAGACTTGGGAGTAGCAGACTTGGGATCGGCAGACATGGGAGCAGCAGACATGGAAGCAGCATACTTGGGAGCATCACACTTGGGATCAGCAGAC
The DNA here is from genome assembly GCA_964017045.1 of Omphiscola glabra. Taxonomy (NCBI): domain Eukaryota; kingdom Metazoa; phylum Mollusca; class Gastropoda; family Lymnaeidae; genus Omphiscola; species Omphiscola glabra. The sequence continues at coordinate 19,565,622 of OZ024798.1, read as the reverse complement.
AAGGGAGCGACAGTTGTTGGAGCAACAGACATGGCAGCAACAGACATGGGAGCAGTAGACATCTGATGAACAGACGTGACATCTGCAGATGTGGGAGAATCAGAGGTGTAATCGGAAGGAGGGGTTGAAGTCATTGAAGAGGCAGATGTTGCAGCGGCAGATGTTACAGGGGCAGATGTAGAATTGGCAGAGGTAATATATATCATCAAATTTGTTAAAGTTTTAAACCCTTATATGTTAATAAACTGTTGACTATTTAAAAACAAAATTCATTGCTTATTTTTAGACATGGGAGCAGCAGACTTGGGAGTGGCAGACGTGAGATGAACAGATGTGGGAGTGGCAGATACTGTAGAGTCAGACATAGAATTGGAAGAGAGGTAATATATCATCACATTTTTAAAAAGTTTTAAACCCCTTAACCGAAATAAGAAGTTTTAAAAACAAATTTCATCGCTTATTTTTAGATGTGGTAGCAGCAGGCGAGGGAGCGAAAGAATTGAGAGTGGTAGACTTAAGAGCAGCAGACTAGGGAGCGGCAGACTAGGGAGCGGCAGACTAAGGAGCGGCAGATTAGAGAGCGGCAGACATGAGAGGGGCAGTGGTAGAAGAGGCAGACATAGGAGCGACAGAGAGGTATAATATAATAAATTTGATGAAAATTTTCAAAAGTTTTACTGCTTAAACACATTAACTCAAGCAAATTATTGACATTCTAAAACAAAACTCATCCCTTATTTTCAGACGTAGGACCTGCAGATGTGGGAGTGACAGACATTTGAGTAACAGAGGTAGGAGTGTAAGATGTAGGAGAGGAATATTGGGAGTTCTGATGTGGAACCGGAAGATGTATGACCGTCAATGTGGGAGCAGCAGACTTGGGATCTGCAGATATGGGAGCAGCAGACATGAAAGCAGCAGACATGGAAGCAGCAGACATGGAAGCAGCAGACATGGAAGCAGCAGACTTGGGAGCAGCAGACTTGGGATCGGCAGACATGGGAGCAGCAGACATGGAAGCAGCATACTTGGGAGCATCACACTTGGGATCAGCAGACAAGGGAGCGACAGTTGTTGGAGCAACAGACATGGAAGCAGTAGACATCTGATGAACAGACGTGACAGCTGCAGACGTGGGAGAATCAGAGGTGTAATCGGAAGGAGGGGTTGAAGTCATTGAAGAGGCAGATGTTGCAGCGGCAGATGTTGCAGCGGCAGATGTAGAATTGGCAGAGGTAATATATATCATCAAATTTGTTAAAGTTTTAAACCCTTATATGTTAATAAATTGTTGACTTTTTAAAAACAAAATTAATTGCTTATTTTTAGACATGGGAGCAGCAGACTTGGGAGTGGCAGACGTGAGATGAACAGATGTGGGAGTGGCAGATACTGTAGAGTCAGACATAGAATTGGAAGAGAGGTAATATATCATCACATTTTTAAAAAGTTTTAAACCCCTTAACCGAAATAAGAAGTTTTAAAAACAAATTTCATCGCTTATTTTTAGATGTGGTAGCAGCAGGCGAGGGAGCGAAAGAATTGAGAGTGGTAGACTTAAGAGCAGCAGACTAGGGAGCGGCAGACTAGGTAGCGGCAGACTAGGGAGCGGCATATTAGAGAGCGGCAGACATGAGAGGGGCAGTGGTAAAAGAGGCAGACATAGGAGCGACAGAGAGGTATAATATAATAAATTTGATGAAAATTTTCAAAAGTTTTACTGCTTAAACACATTAACTCAAGCAAATTATTGACATTCTAAAACAAAACTCATCCTTTATTTTCAGACGTAGGACCTGCAGATGTGGGAGTGACAGACATTTGAGTAACAGACTTAGGAGTGTAAGATGTAGGAGAGGAATATTGGGAGTTCTGATGTGGAAACGGAAGATGTATGACCGTCAATGTGGGAGCAGCAGACTTGGGATCGGCAGATATGGGAGCAGCAGACATGAAAGCAGCAGACATGCAAGCAGCAGACATGGAAGCAGCAGACATGGAAGCAGCAGACTTGGGAGCAGCAGACTTGGGATCGGCAGACATGGGAGCAGCAGACATGGAAGCAGCATACTTGGGAGCATCACACTTGGGATCAGCAGACAAGGGAGAGACAGTTGTTGGAGCAACAGACATGGCAGCAACAGACATGGGAGCAGTAGACATCTGATGAACAGACGTGACAGCTGCAGACGTGGGAGAATCAGAGGTGTAATCGGAAGGAGGGGTTGAAGTCATTGAAGAGGCAGATGTTGCAGCGGCAGATGTTGCAGCGGCAGATGTAGAATTGGCAGAGGTAATATATATCATCAAATTTGTTAAAGTTTTAAACCCTTATATGTTAATAAACTGTTGACTTTTTAAAAACAAAATTCATTGCTTATTTTTAGACATGGGAGCAGCAGACTTGGGAGTGGCAGACGTGAGATGAACAGATGTGGGAGTGGGAGATACTGTAGAGTCAGACATAGAATTGGAAGAGAGGTAATATATCATCACATTTTTAAAAAGTTTTAAACCCCTTAACACGAAATAAGAAGTTTTAAAAACAAATTTCATCGCTTATTTTTAGATGTGGTAGCAGCAGGCGAGGGAGCGAAAGAATTGAGAGTGGTAGACTTAAGAGCAGCAGACTAGGGAGCGGCAGACTAGGGAGCGGCAGACTAGGGAGCGGCAGATTAGAGAGCGGCAGACATGAGAGGGGCAGTGGTAGAAGAGGCAGACATAGGAGCGACAGAGAGGTATAATATAATAAATTTGATGAAAATTTTCAAAAGTTTTACTGCTTAAACACATTAACTCAAGCAAATTATTGACATTCTAAAACAAAACTCATCCTTTATTTTCAGACGTAGGACCTGCAGATGTGGGAGTGACAGACATTTGAGTAACAGACTTAGGAGTGTAAGATGTAGGAGAGGAATATTGGGAGTTCTGATGTGGAACCGGAAGATGTATGACCGTCAATGTGGGAGCAGCAGACTTGGGATCGGCAGATATGGGAGCAGCAGACATGAAAGCAGCAGACATGGAAGCAGCAGACATGGAAGCAGCAGACATGGAAGCAGCAGACTTGGGAGCAGCAGACTTGGGATCGGCAGACATGAGAGCAGCAGACAAGGGAGCGGCAGTTGTGGGAGCAGCAGACATGGGAGCAGCAGACATCTGATGAACAGACGTGACAGCGGCAGACAGGTAATATATATCATCAAATTTGTTAAAGTTTTAAACCCTTATATGTTAATAAACTGTTGACCTTTTTAAAACATAATTCATTGCTTATTTTTAGACATGGGAGCAGCAGACTTGGGCGTGGCAGATGCTGTAGAGTCAGACACAGAATTGGAAGAGAGGTAATAAATATCATAACATTTTTTAAAAGTTTAAACCCTTTAATCGAAATAAGTCGCTTATTTTTAGATGTGGTAGCAGCAGGCGAAGGAGCTAAAGAATTAGGAGCGGTAGACTTAAGAGCGGCAGAGTAGGGAGCGACAGACTAGGGAGAGGCAGACGTAAGAGGGGCAGTAGTAGAAGTGGTATAATATAATAAATTTGATGAAAGTTTTCTAAAGTTTTACGGCTTAAACACATTAACTTAAGGCAAATTATTGATATTCTAAAACAAACCTCATCCCTTATTTTCAGACGTAGGACCTGCAGATGTGGGAGTGACAGACATTTGAGTAAGAGACGTAGGAGTGGCAGACATTGGAGTGACAGATGTAGGAGAGGAAGATTGGGAGTTCAGATGTGGGACTGGAAGATGTATGACCTTCAATGTGGGATCAGCAGACATGGGTGCATCAGACTTGGGAGAAGAAAACTTGGGAGCAGCAGACTTTGGAGCAGCAGACCTTGGAGCAGCAGATGTGGTAGCAGCAGATGTGGGAAAAGCATGCTATTAAGTCTATATAAGTTATTGTAGTGTGCTATTCTCATGTCAATTAGAATATGTTTGTTTAATTAAAAGCTAATTAGTCTAAAGAAATGTCATTTATTTGCCTGCCAATTAGTAATTGCATGTGTTTTATTGTCATGCCAATTTAGTGTATGTATGTTTGTTTCCTTGTAAATTAGTTAATATATATGTGTGTTATTCTTATGCCAAATAGTTTATGTATATATGTTATTCCTAAGCCAATTAGTATCTGTATATATATTATTCTAATACCAATTAGTATATGTATGTGTGTTATTCTTATGCCAATTAGTTTATCTATATATGTTATTACTAAGCCAATTAGTATTTGTATAGATATTATTCTAATACTAATTAGTATATGTATGTTATTCTCATGCCAAAAATTATATATTTGTGTGTAATTCTCATGCCATTTAGTATATGTATGTGTGTTATTCTCCTGTCAATTAATATATGTATGTTTATTTCAAAGTTAATTAGTTGATATAAATGTGTGTTATTCTCATGCCAATTGGTATATGAATATATATTATTTCTAAGCCAATTAGTATTTGTATATTTATATTTCAAATACCAATTAGTATATGTATGTTAGTTATTCTAATGCCATTTAGTATAGGTATGTTATTCTCATGCCAATTAGTATATGTTTGTATGTTATTCTCATGTCTTTTAGTATATGTTTGTGTGTTATTCCCATGCTAATAAGTATATAAATGTTATTCTCATGCCAATTAGTATATGTATGTTTATTTACATCTTAATTAGTTGATATAATTGTTTCTTATACAAATTAGTATATGTAATTATGTTATTCCTAAGCCAATTAGAATTTGTATATATATAGTATTCTAATACCAATTACTATACATATGTGTGTTATTCTCATACCAATTAGTATATGTATGTATTTTATTCTCATGCCATTTAGTATATGTATGTTATTCTTATACCAATTAGTATTTGTATATATATATGTTTCTCATATGAATTTTATATGTATGAGTGTTTTTCTCATGTCAATTAGTATATGTTTGTGTTTATCTCATGCCAATTAGTATATGTATATTTCCATGTTAATTAGTAAATACCTTATGTGTGTTATTCTAATGCCAATTAGTTTATGCATATATGTTATTCCTAAGCCAATTAGTATTTGTATAGATATTATTCTAATACTTATTAGTATATGTATGTTATTCTCATGTCATTTAGTATATGTATGTTATTCTTATGCCAATAAGTATATATATATGTAGTTATCCTTATGCCAATTAGTATTTGTATATATATGTTTCTCATATGAATTTTTATATGTATGATGGTTTTTCTCATGTCAATTAGTATATGTTTGTGTTATTCTCATGCCAATTACTATATGTATTTTTATTTCCATGATAATTAGTTAATATCTATTTGTGTTATTCTAATGCCAATTAGATTATGCATATATGTTATTTCTAAGCCAATTAGTATTTGTATAGATATTATTCTAATACCAATTAGTATATGTATGTTATTCTCATGCCAATAAGTATATATTTGTCTGAAATTCTCATGCCATTTAGTATATGTATGTGTGTTATTCTCATGTCAATTAGTATATATAATTATTTCAAAGTTAATTAGTTTATATAAATTTGTGTTATTCCTAAGCCAATTAGTATTTGTATATTTATTTTTCTAATACCAATTAGTATATGTATATATGTTACTAGTAATGCCATTTAGTATATGTATGTTATTCTCATGCCAATTAGTTTTTATTTATATATTATTCTAATACCAATTAGTATGTGTATGTAAGTTATTCTAACGCCATTTAGTATAGGTATGTTATTCCCATGCCAATTAGTATATGTTTGTGTGTTATTCTCATGTCTTTTAGTATATGTTTGTGTGTTATTCCCATGCTAATAAGTATATAAATGTTATTCTCATGCCAATCAGTATATGTATGTTCATTTACATCTCAATTACTTGATATAAATGTTTCATATACTCATGCCAATTAGTATATGTTATTATGTTATTCCTAAGCCAATTAGTATTTGTATATATAGTATTCTAATACCAATTAGTAGATGTATGTATGTCATTCGTATGCCAATAAGTATATATATGTATGTTATTCTTATGTCATTTAGTATATGTATGTTATTCTTCTGCCAATAAGTATATATATGTATGTTATTCTTATGTCATTTAGCATATGTATATTATTCTCTTGCCAATTAGTTTTTACATATATATATTATTCTAATACCAATTAGTATATGTATCTAAGTTATTCTAATGCCATTTAGTATATGTATGTTATTCTCATGTCAATTAGTATATGTTTGTGTGTTATTCCCATGCTAATAAGTATATGAATGTTATTCCCATGCCAATTAGTATATGTTTGTGTGTTATTCTCATGTCTTTTAGTATATGTTTGTGTGTTATTCCCATGCTAATAAGTATATAAATGTTATTCTCATGCCAATCAGTAAATGTATGTTTATTTACATCTTAATTAGTTGATATAAATGTTTCTTATACTCATGCCAATTAGTATATGTAATTATGTTATTCCTAAGCCAATTATTATTTGTATATATATAGTATTCTAATACCAATAAGTAGATGTATGTGTGTTATTCTCATACCAATTAGTATATGTATGTATGTTATTCTCATGCCAATTAGTATATGTATGTTTATTTCCATGTTAATTAGTTAATATCTATAAGTGTTATTCTAATGCCAATTAATTTATGCATATATGTTATTCCTAAGCCAATTAGTATTTGTATAGATATTATTCTAATACTTATAAGTATATGTATGTTATTCTCATGCCAATAAGTATATATTAGTGTGTTATTCTCATGTCAATTAGTATATGTATGTGTTATTCTCATGCCAATTAGTATTTGTATATTTATTATTCTAAGACCATTTAGTATATGTATGTATGTTTATTCTAATGCCATTTAGTATATGTATATATATATGTTTCTCATATGAATTTTTATATGCATGAGTGTTTTTCTCATGTCAATTAGTATATGTATGTTATTCTCATGCCATTTAGTATATGTATGTGTGTTATTCTCATTCCAATAAGTATATATATGTATGTTATTCTTATGCCAATTATTATTTGTATATATTTTTTTTTTCATATGAATTTTTATATGCATGAGTTTTTCTCATGTCAATTAGTATATGTTTGTGTTATTCTCATGCCAATTAGAATATGTATGTTTATTTCCATTTTAATTAGTTAATATCTATGTGTCTTATTCTAATGCCAATTAGTTTGTGCATATATGTTATTCCTAAGCCAAATAGTATTTGTATATATATAGTGTTCTAAAACCAAGTAGTATATGTATGTGTGTTATTCTCATACCAATTAGTATATGTATGTATGTATGTTATTCTAATGCCATTTAGTATATGTATGTGTGTTATTCTCATGTCAATTAGTATATGTATGTTTATTTCAAAGTTAATTAGTTGATATAAATGTATGTTATTCTCATGCCAATTAGTATATGTATGTATGTTATTCCTAAGCCAATTAGTACTTGTATATTTATTATTCTAATACCAATTAGTGTGTGTATGTTTGTTTATTCTAATGCCATTTATTATATGTATGTTATTCTCATGCCAATTAGTTTTTCCAAAAATATTATTATAATACCAATTAGTATATGTATGTAAGTTATTCTAATGCCATTTAGTATAGGTATGTTATTCTCATGCCAATTAGTATATGTTTGTGTGTTATTCTCATGTCTTTTAGTATATGTTTGTGTATTATTCTCATGTCTTTTAGTATATATTTCTGTGTTATTCCCATGCTAATAAGTATATAATGTTATTCTCATGCCAATTAATATATGTATGTTTATTTACATCTTAATTAGTTGATATAAATGTTTCTCATACTCATGCCAATAAGTATATGTAATTATGTTATTCCTAAGCCAATTAGTATTTGTATATATATAGTATTCTAATACAATTAGTATATGTATGTATGTTATTCTTATGCCAATAAGTATATATATGTATGTTATTCTTATGTCATTTAGTATATGTATGTTATTTTTATGCCAATAAGTATATATATGTATGTTATTCTTATGTCATTTAGCATATGTATGTTTTTCTCATGCCAATTAGTTTTTACATATATATTATTCTAATACCAATTAGTATATGTATGTAAGTTATTCTTATGCCATTTAGTATATATATGTTATTCTCATGTCAATTAGTATATGTTTGTGTGTTATTCCCATGCTAATAAGTATATGAATTTTATTCTCATGCCAATTAGTATATTTATGTTTATTTAGATCTTAATTAGTTGATATAAATGTTTCTTATACTCATGCAAATTAGTATATGTAATTATGTTATTCCTAAGCCAATTAGTATTTGTATATATATAGTATTCTAATACCAATAAGTAGATGTATGTGTGTTATTCTCATACCAATTAGTATTTGTATGTATGTTATTCTCTTGCCAATTAGTATATGTATGTTTATTTCCATGTTAATTAGTTAATATCTATGTGTGTTATTCTAATGCCAATTAGTTTATGCATATATGTTATTCCTAAGCCAATTAGTATTTGTATAGATATTATTCTAATACTTATAAGTATATGTATGTTATTTTCATGCCAATAAGTATATATTAGTGTGTTATTCTCATGCCATTTAGTATATGTATGTGTGTTATTCTCATGCCAATAAGTATATATATATGTATGTTATTCTTATGCCAATTAGTATTTGTATATATATGTTTCTCAGATGGATTTTTATATGCATGTTTGTTTTTCTCATGTCAATTAGTATATGTTTGTGTTATTTTCATGCCAATTAAAATATGTATGATAATTTCCATTTTAATTATTTAATATCTATGTATCTTATTCTAATGCCAATTAAATTATGCATATATGTTATTCCTAAGCCAATTATTATTTGTATAGATATTATTCTAATACCAATTAGTATATGTATGTTATTCTCATGCCATTTATTATATGTATGTGTGTTATTCTCATGTCAATTATTATATGTTTGTTTATTTCAAAGTTAATTAGTTGATATATATGTGTGTTATTCTCATGCCAATTAGTATATGTATATATGTTATTCCTAAGCCAATTAGTATTTGTATATTTATTATTCTAATACCAATTAGTGTTTGTATGTATGTTTATTCTCATGTCATTTGGTATATGTATGTTATTCTTATGCCAATAAGTATATATATGTATGCTATTTTTATGTCATTTAGTATATGTATATTTCCATGTTAATTAGTAAATATCTTATGTGTGTTATTCTTATGCCAATTAGTTTATGCATATATGTTATTCCTAAGCCAATTAGTATTTGTATAGATATTATTCTAATACCAATTAGTATATGTATGTTATTCTCATGCCAATAAGTATATATTTGTGTGAAATTCTCATGCCATTTAGTATATGTATGTGTGTTATTCTCGTGTCAATTAGTATATATAATTATTTCAAAGTTAATTAGTTGATATAAATTTGTGTTATTCCTAAGCCAATTAGTATTTGTATATTTATTTTTCTAATACCAATTAGTATATGTATATATGTTACTAGTAATGCCATTTAGTATATGTATGTTATTCTCATGCCAATTAGTTTTTATTTATATATTATTCTAATACCAATTAGTATGTGTATGTAAGTTATTCTAACGCCATTTAGTATAGGTATGTTATTCCCATGCCAATTAGTATATGTTTGTGTGTTATTCTCATGTCTTTTAGTATATGTTTGTGTGTTATTCCCATGCTAATAAGTATATAAATGTTTTTCTCATGCCAATCAGTATATGTATGTTCATTTACATCTCAATTACTTGATATAAATGTTTCATATACTCATGCCAATTTGTATATGTTATTATGTTATTCCTAAGCCAATTAGTATTTGTATATATAGTATTCTAATACCAATTAGTAGATGTATGTATGTCATTCGTATGCCAATAAGTATATATATGTATGTTATTCTTATGTCATTTAGTATATGTATGTTATTCTTCTGCCAATAAGTATATATATGTATGTTATTCTTATGTCATTTAGCATATGTATATTATTCTCATGCCAATTAGTTTTTACATATATATATTATTCTAATACCAATTATTATATGTATCCAAGTTATTCTAATGCCATTTAGTATATGTATGTTATTCTCATGTCAATTAGTATATGTTTGTGTGTTATTCCCATGCTAATAAGTATATGAATGTTATTCCCATGCCAATTAGTATATGTTTGTGTGTTATTCTCATGTCTTTTAGTATATGTTTGTGTGTTATTCCCATGCTAATAAGTATATAAATGTTATTCTCATGCCAATCAGTAAATGTATGTTTATTTACATCTTAATTAGTTGATATAAATGTTTCTTATACTCATGCCAATTAGTATATGTAATTATGTTATTCCTAAGCCAATTACTATTTGTATATATATAGTATTCTAATACCAATAAGTAGATGTATGTGTGTTATTCTCATACCAGTATATGTATGTTTATTTCCATGTTAATTAGTTAATATCTATAAGTGTTATTCTAATGCCAATTAGTTTATGCATATATGTTATTCCTAAGCCAATTAGTATTTGTATAGATATTATTCTAATACTTATAAGTATATGTATGTTATTCTCATGCCAATAAGTATATATTAGTGTGTTATTCTCATGCCATTTAGTATATGTATGTGTGTTATTCTCATGTCAATTAGTATATGTTTGTTTATTTCAAAGTTAATTAGTTGATATAAATGTGTGTTATTCTCATGCCAATTAGTATATGTATATATGTTATTCCTAAGCCAATTAATATTTGTATATTTATTATTCTAAGACCATTTAGTATATGTATGTATGTTTATTCTAATGCCATTTAGTATATGTATATATATATGTTTCTCATATGAATTTTTATATGCATGAGTGTTTTTCTCATGTCAATTAGTATATGTATGTTATTCTCATGCCATTTAGTATATGTATGTGTGTTATTCTCATTCCAATAAGTATATATATGTATGTTATTCTTATGCCAATTAGTATTTGTATATTTTTTTTTCTCATATGAATTTTTTATATGCATGAGTTTTTCTCATGTCAATTAGTATATGATTGTGTTATTCTCATGCCAATTAGAATATGTATGTTTATTTCCATTTTAATTAGTTAATATCTATGTGTCTTATTCTAATGCCAATTAGTTTGTGCATATGTTATTCCTAAGCCAAATAGTATTTGTATAGATATTATTCTAATACCAATTAGTATATGTATAATATTCTCATGCCATTTAGTATATGAATGTGTGTTATTCTCATGTCAATTAGTATATGTATATATGTTATTCCTAAGCCAATTAGTATTTGTATATTTATTATTCTAATACCAATTAGTATATGTATGTGTGTTATTCTCATTCCAATAAGTATATATATGTATGTTATTCTTATGCTAAATAGTATTTGTATATATATGTTTCTCATATGAATTTTTATATGCATGAGTGTTTTTCTCATGTCAATTATTATATGTATGTTATTCTCATGCCAATTAGTATATGTATGTGTGTTATTCTCATGTCAATTGGTATATGTTTGTTTATTTCAAAGTTAATTAGTTGATATAAATGTGTGTTATTCTCATGCCAATTAGTATATGTATATATGTTATTCCTAAGCCAATTAGTATTTGTATATATATTTTTCTCATATGAATTTTTATAGGCATGAGTGTTTTTCTCATGTCAATTAGTATATGTTTGTGTTATTCTCATGCCAATTAGAATATGTATGTTTATTTTCATTTTATTTAGTTAACATCTATGTGTCTTATTCTAATGCCAATTAGTTTATGCATATATGTTATTCCTAAGCCAAATAGTATTTGTATAGATATTATTCTAATACCAATTAGTATATATATGTTAGTTATTATCATGTCAGTTAGTATATGTTTGTTTATTTCAAAGTTAATGTTAATGTGTGTTATTCTCATGCCAATTAGTATATATATATATATGTTATTCCTAAGCCAATAAGTATATTTATTATTCTAATACCAATTAGTGTGTGTATGTATGTTTATTATAATGCCATTTTGTATATTTATGTTATTCTCATGCCAATTAGTTTTTCCAAAAAATGTATTATAATACCAATAATATATGTATGTAATTTATTTTAATTACATTTAGTATAGGTATGTTATTCTCATGCCAATTAGTATATGTTTGTGTGTTATTCTCATGTCTTTTAGTATATGTTTGTGTGTTATTCCCATGTCTTTTAGTATATGTTTCTGTGTTATTCCCATGCTAATAAGTATATAAATGTTATTCTTATGCCAATTAGTATTTGTATATATATGTTTCTCATAGAATTTTAATATGTATGTGTGTTTTTCTCATTTTAATTAGTATATGTTTGTGTTATTCCCATGCCAATTAGTTTTTCCAAATATATTATTATAATACCAATTAGTATATGTATGTAATTTATTCTAATGCCATTTAGTATAGGTATGTTATTCTCATGCCATTTAGTATATGTATGTGTGTTATTCTCATGCCAATTAGTATATGTATATATGTTATTACTAAGCCAATTAATATTTGTATATTTATTATGCTAATACCAATTAGTATATGTATGTATGTTTATTCTATGCCATTTAGTATGTGTATGTTATTCTCATGCCTAATAGTTTTTACATATAAATTATTCTAATATCAATTAGTATATGTATGTAAGTTATTCTAATGCCATTTAGTATAGGTATGTTATTCTCACGCTAATTAGTATATGTTTGTGTGTTATTCCCATGTCTTTTAGTATATGTTTGTGTGTTATTACATGCTAATAAGTATATAAAGGTTATTCTCATGCCAATTAGTATATGTAATTATATTATTCCTGAGCCAATTAGTATTTGTATATATATAGTTTTCTAATACCAATTAGTATATGTATGTGTGTTATTCTCATACCAATTGTTATATATGTATGTTATTCTCATGTCATTTAGTATATGTATGCTATTCTTAAGCCAATAAGTATATATATGTATGCTATTCTTAAGCCAATTAGTATTTGTATATATATGTTTCTCATATGAATTTTTATATGTATGTGTGTTTTTGTCATTTTAATTAGTATATGTATGTTTATTTCCATTTTAATTAGTTAAAATCTATGTGTGTTATTCTTATGCCAATTAGTTTATGTATATATGTTATTCCAAAGCCAATTAGTATTTGTATATATATTATTCTAATACCAATCAGTATATGTATGTGTGTTATTCTCATGCTAATTAGTATATGTATGTTATCTTCCTGTTATTTTGGTACATGTATGTTTTTTTCCATGCTTTTTAGTATATGTGTGTGTTATCTCCATGCTAATTGATATGTATGATATTTCCATGCTAATTAATATATGTGTGTTATTTCCCTTCTATTTGACTTATATGTGTTATTTCCATGATTGGTATGTTTGTTATTTGCATACTAATTTGTACATGTACGTTATTTCCATTATAAATTTATGTGTGTTGCCTCAATGCTAATCGGTATTTTGATTTATGTATGTGCTATCTTTAAGCTAATTGGTATTTGTGGTTGTTATCTCTGTTCTATTTTGTATATGTGTGGGCTATTGCCATGCTAATTATTTTATTTGTATTTATTTTCATGCTATTTGATATGTGTATGTGTTTGTGTGTTTCTTTGCTTAAAGGTCTGTGTTTTTTTTCCATATTTATATTTGTTTATTTTTTTTTTCATGCTTATTGTATATGTGTGCGTTATATCCATGCAAATTGGTATGTGTCTGGGAATCGCAGATTTAGGACCGGCAGATGTGGGAGTTGCTGACGTGGTAGAGGCTGATGTGGGAGAAGAAGACTAGGGAAGTGCAGAAATGGCAGTGACAGACATGGGAGCTGCAGAGAGGTAATACATTTCATCAAATATTTAAAAAGATTTACGGCTTCAACCTCTTAGCTTAGGCAAAATACTTTTATAAACAATATATTTATCCCCCTTTTTAAGACATTAAAGTGGCAGACGTAGGTGCGGCAGAAGTGGGAATGGCAGATTTTGGAGCGACAGACATGGAAGTAGAAGATGTGGGAGTGGCAGACATGGAAGCTGTAGGCGTAGAGACGGTACAGGTAGAAGTGGCAGAAGTGTGATCAGCATTCGTAAGAGCAGCAGATGTCAGAGCAACAGACGTCTGAATGGTAGATTAGGGATCGGCAGACGTTGCAACGGCAGACATATAAGTGGCAGATGTGGTGGATGCAGATGTGGAAGCAGCATGCATGGGATCTGCAGGAGCCGGAATGGAAGACTTGGGAGATGCAGACATGGGAGTGGCAGACGTGTGATGAACAGATTTGGGAGCGGCAGGTGTGGGAATAGAAGACGTGTGAGCAGCAGATGGAGTGGCAGACATGGGAGTGGCAGATGTTGCAGAGTCAGAATTGGAATAGAGGTAATATATTTTATCATCACATTTTTAAAAAGTTTTAAACCCCTTAACCGAATAAAGCTGTTGAAATTTTAAAAACAAATTTCATCGCTTATTTTTAGACTTGGTAGCAGCAGGCGAGGCAGCTGAAGAATTGGGAGTGGTAGACTTGGGAGCAGCAGATGTGAGAGCAGTAGACATGGGAGCAGCAGACATGGGAGCAGCAGACTAGAAAGCAGCAGACTTGGGAGCAGCAGATGTGAGAGCAGCAGACTTGGGAGAATGAGAGGTGAATCGTTAGGAGGAGTTTTAGACATTGAAGAGGCAGATGTTGCATCATAAGATTTAGAATCGGCAGGGAGGTAATATGTATCATCAAATTTGTTTAAAGTTTTAAACCATTATTCGATAATAAACTGAGAGGGGCAGTGATAGAAGAGGCAGACATGGGAGTGACAGAGAGGTATAATATAATAAATTTGATGAAATTTTTCAAAAGTTTTACAGCTTAAACACATTAACTCAGTCAAATTATTGACATTCTTAAACAAAACTCATCCCTTATTTTCAGACGTAGGACCTGCAGATGTGTGAGTGGCAGACATTTGAGTAACAGACTTAGGAGTGGCAGATGTAGGAGTAGCAGATGTAGGAGTGGCAGATGTAGGAGAGGAAGATTGGGAGTTCTGATGTGGGACTGGAAGATGTATGACCTTCAATGTGGGAGCAGCAGACTTGGGATCGGCAGACATGGGATCAGCAGACTTGGGAGCAGCAGACATGGGAGCAGCAGACATGGGAGCAGCAGACGTGAGAGCGCAGACGTGGGAGAATGAGAGGTGTATCGTCAGGAGGAGTTGCAGACATTGAAGAGGCAGATGTTGCATCATAAGATTTAGAATCATCAGAGAGGTAATATATATCATCAAATTTGTTTAAAGTTTTAAACCCTTATACGCTAATAAACTGTTGACCTTTTTAAAACAAAATTCATTACTATTTTTAGACATGTGAGCGGCAGACATGTGATGAACAGTTGTGTGAGTGGCGGACGTGGGAGTGGCGGATGTTGCAGATGCAGATGTAGAATTGGCAGAGAGGTATTATATATTATCACATTTTGACCATAAAATATAGTTTTAAACCATAAACGCTAATAAACTGTAGACCTTTTTAAAACAAAAGCGATTGCTTTTTTTAGATGTGGGAGCGGAAGACGTCGGAGTGGCAGATATGAGAGTGGCAGACTTGAGAACAGCAGATGTAGGTGGGACAGATGTGGGAAAGCAGAGATAGGAGCGGCAGACATAGTAAGAGTAGAGAGATAAAACATTTCATCTAATTTTTCTAAGGTTTTAAGGCTTATACCACTTAACTTTTTGTTAACAATTTATGGACATTTTAAAAACGAACATTCATCTCTTATTTTCAGACATGAGACCTGCAGATGTGGGAGTGGTAGACATAGGAGCAGACGTGATGGTGGCAGATGTAGGACCAGCAATGTGGAGCAGCAGACTTTAGACGTTTACATTTTTTCCATGAAAATGTGTATATGTGTGTAGTATCTCCATGCTAATAGGTATATGTTTGTGTTATTTTCATCCAAATTGATATATCATATATGTGCATGTTATTTCCATGCTAATTTATATATATGTTTATTTCCATGCTAATTGATATATAAGTGTTATTTCCTTTATATTAGATGTATGAGTTATTTTCATGACAATTAGTATATGTGTGTTATTTCAATGCTATGGGTATATGTATGTGTTATTTCCATGATAATTTATATATTTATGTGTTATTTCTATACAAATTGGTATGTATGTGTATTATTTCCAAGCAATTTCATATATATATATATGTGTTATGAACCTTGTTTTTTTATTTCTGTGTGTTATTTCCATGCTAATTTATTTATGTTTGTTTTATTTCCATGCTAATCTGTATTTGTGTGTGTTCTTTCCATGCCATTGGTATACATGTGTGTTATTTCTATGTTAATTGTTATATGTTTGTTATTTCCATGCTAATTGGGTTATGTGTATGTTACTTCCATGCTATTTGGTTTATATATGTACTACTTCCATGCTAATTGATTTATTTATTTCTTACTTCATGTTAATTGGTTTATGTATGTGTTACTTCAATACTAATTGGTCTATATGTGTGTTACTTCCATTGCTAATTCATTTATATATATATTACTTTCATGCTAATTGATTTATGTATGTGTTACTCCATGCTAATTGGTTTATTTGTATGTTACTTCCATGCTATTTGGTTTATGTATGTATTACTTTAATGCAAATTGAATATGTATGTCTTACTTTCATGCTAATTGGTTAATGTGTTTGTAACTTCCAAGCTAAATGATTTATGTTACTTCAATGCTAATTGGTTTATGTTACTTATATGCTAATTGGTTTATATGTGTGTTACTTTCATGCCAATTGTTTTATGTGTGTGTGTTACTTCCATGCTAATTGGTTTATCTATGTATTACTTCTATGCAAATTAATATATGTGTGTTACTTCCATGCTAGTTAGTTTATACGTTTGTTACTTTCATGCTGTTTGGTTTATGTCTGTCTTACTTCCATGCTAATTAATTTATATATGTGTTACTTCCATGTTAATTGTTTTATGTTTTGTGTTACTTCTATGCTAATTGGTTTATGTGTGTGTGTTACTTCCATGCTTATTGTTATATGTGTGTGTGTTACTTCCATGCTAATCGACTTATCTATTTACTATTTCCATCCTAATTGATTTATGTATGTATTACTTTCATGCTAATTGGTTTATGCATATGTTACTTCCATGCTATAAGGTTTATGTTCATGTTACTACAATGCTTATTAATTTATGTGCGTGTTTTTTCCATGCTAATTGGTTTATATGTGTGTTACTTCAATGCTCATTGTTTTATGTGTTTGTGTTACTTCCATGTTGAATGTTTTATGTGTGCGTCTTCCATGCTAATTGGTTTATGTGTGTCAGTTCTATGCTAATTGATTTATCTATGTATTACTTCCATTTTAATTGGTTTATGCATGTTTTAATTCCATGCTAATTGGTTCATGTGTGTGTTACTTCCATGCTAATTGTAATATATATGTGTGTTACTTCCATGCTAATTGTAATATATATGTGTGTTACTTCCATGCTAATTGGTTTATATATGGTTTTTTTCAATGCTAATTGGTTTATATGTGTGTTTCTTCCATGATAGATGTCTTATGTGTGTGTGTTACTTCCATACTATTTGGTTTTTGTGCATGTTACTACTATGCTAATTGGTTTATATGTGTCTATTACTTCCATGCTACTCTTTTTATCTATGTATACTTCCATGCTAATTGATTTATATATGTGTTACATCCATGCTTATTGGTTTATGTGTTTGTGTCTTCCATGCTAATTGGTTTATGAATGTGTTATGTCTATGCTAATTGTTTTGTGTATGTATCACTTCCATGCTAATTGATTTGTGTATGACTTACTTCCATGCCTATTGGTTTATGTATGTCTTACTTCCATGCTAATTGGTTTATATATGTTTTTCTTTAATGCTAATTGGTTTATATGTGTGTATATATATGTGTTTATTTATCTATGTATTACTTTCATGCTAATTGATTTATGTATGTATTACTAAGTTTCTAATTGGTTTATGTGTGTGTTACTTCAATGCTAATTGGTTTATGTATGTTACTTCCATGCTAATTAGTTTACATGTGTGTTACTTCCATGCTATTTGATTTATGTATGTTACTCTAATACTTTAATGCTAATTGGTTTATATGTGTGTATTACTTCCATGCTAATTGATTCATCTATTCATTACTTCCATGCTCATTGTTTTATGTATGCGTTACTTACATGATTATTTATTTATGTTTGTGCTTTTTCCATGATAATTGGTTAAGGTGTGTGTTACTTCCATGCTTTTTGTATTTTGTGTGTGTGTTTCTTTCATTTTAATTGATTTATCTATGTATTAACTTCCAGGCTAATTGGTTTATGTGTGTGTCTTCAATGCTAATTGGTTTATATGTGTTGTATTTCCATGCTAATTGGTTTATGAGTGTTTTACTTCTATGCTAATAGGTTTATGTGTAGGTTACTTCTATGCTAATTGGTTTATGTATGTGTTACTTCCATGCTCATTGGTTTATGTGTATGTTACTTCTATGCTTACTAGTTATATGTGTGTAATACTTCCATGCTATTTGGTTTATGTATGTCTTACTTTCATTCTAATTGGTTTATGTATGACTTACTTCAATGGTAATTGGTTTATCTATGTATTACTTCTATGCAAATTAATTTATGTGTGTTTTACTTCCATGCAAGTTTGTTTATACGTTTGTTACTTTCATGCTTTCTGTTTTATGCCTGTCTTAATTCCATGCTAATTGTTTTATATATGTCTTACTTCCATGCTGATTAATTTATGTATGTGTTATTTCAATGCTAATTGGTTTATATATGTGTTACTTCCATGTTAAATGTTTTTAATATTTTGTGTTACTTCTGTGCTAATTGGTTTATTTGTATGTTACTTCCATGCTAATTGGTTTATGTATGTGTTACTTCCATGCTAATTGGTTTATGTATGTGTTACTTCCATGCTCTTTGGTTTATGTGTGTGTTACTTCTATGCTAACTAATTTATATGTGTGTATAACCTCCATGCTATTTGGTTTATGTATGTCTTACTTTCATTCTAATTGGTTTATGTATGACTTACTTCCATGCTAATTGGTTTAAATATGTGTTTCTTCAATGCTATTTGGTATATATGTGTGTTACTTTTATGCTAATTGTTTTTTGTGTGTGAATTACTTTCATGCTAATTGGTTTATGTGTATGTTACTCCTATGCTAATTTGGTTTATATGTGTGTTTTACTTCCATGCCAATTTATTTATCTATGTATTATTTCTATTCTAATTGATTTCTGTATGTTTTACTTCCATGCTAATTGGTTTATGTGTATGTTACTTTCATGCTATTTGTTTTATATATGTCTTATTTCCATGCTAATAGATTTTGATTTCTGTATGTCTTACAACCATTCTAATTGATTTATGTATTGTTTCTTCATTGTTCATTGGTTTAAATGTGTGTGTTACTTTCATATTAATGGTTTTTAGTGTGTGTCTTACTTCCATGCTCATTGGTTTACGTATTTGTTACTTCTATGCTAATTGGTTTATGTGTATGTGTCTTCCATTGTAATTGGTTACTTCTATGCTAATTGATTTATATTTGTGCATTACTTGCATGCTAATTGATTTATGTATGTCTTACTTCCATGCTTATTAGTTTATGTATGTCTAATTGGTTTATATGTTTTTCTTAAATGCTAATTGGTTCATATGTGTGTTTAACTTCCATGCTAATTTATTTATCCATATATTAACTTCCATGCTAATTGGTTTATGTATATTTACTTCCATGCTAATTGGTTTATATGTGTTTTATTTTCAAGGTAATTTTTTTATGTGTGTGTTACTTCTATGCTAATTATTTTATATGTGTGTATTACTTCCATGCTAATTTATTTATATATGTATTACTTCCATGCTAATTGGTTAATAAGCCTGTTACTTTCATGCTAATTAATTTATGTGTGCATTATTTCCATGCTAATTAGTTTATGTGTATGTTACTTCCATGCTAATTGGTTTATGTATGTATTACTTCCATGCTAATTGGTGTATGTATGTGTTTCTTCAATGCTGATTGGTTTATATGTGTGTTACTTTCATGCTAATTTGTTTATGTGTGTGTGCTACTTTCATGCTAATTGGTTTATGTGTGTGTTACTCCTCTGTTAATTAGGTTTATATGTGTGTTTTACTTCCATGCCAATTGATTTATCGATGTATTATTTCTATGCGAATTAATTTATGTATCTTTTACTTCCATGCTAATTGGTTTATGTGTATGTTACTTTCATGCAATTTGGTTTATGTACGTTTTACTTTCATTCTTATTGGTTTATGTATGTGTTTCTTCCATGCTAATTGCTTTATATATGTTTTTCTTTAATGCTAATTGGTTTATATGTGTGTATAACGTCTATGCTAATTTATTTTTCTTTGTATTACTTCCATGCTAATTGGTTTATATGTGTGTTACTTCGATGCTAATTGTTTTATGTGTGTGTTTTCCATTATAATTGATTAATGTATGTTACTTCTATGCTAATTGATTTATATTTGTTTATTACTTCCAAGCTAATTGATTTATGTATATCTTACTTCCAATCTAATTGTTTTTCTTGAATGCTAATTGGTTTATATGTGTGTATTACTTCCATGCTAATTTGTTTATCTATGTATTAATTTCATGCTAATTGATATGTATGTGTTTCTTCCATGATAATTCGTTTAAGTGTATGTTACTTCCATTTTAATTGGTTTATGTATTTGTTACTTCTGTGCTAATTTGTTTATGTGTATGTTACTTCCATGCTATTTGGTTTGTGTTTGTTACTTCCATGCTAATTGTTTTATGTGTGTGTGTCTTCAATTATAATTGGTTTATGTGTGTTACTTCTATGCTAATTGATTTATATTTGTGTATTACTTCCAAGCCAATTGATTTATGTATGTCTTATTTCCATGCTTATTGGTTTATGTATGTCTTACTTCCAATGTAATTGATTTGTATATGTTTTTGTTTAATGCTAATTTGTTTATATGTGTATATTACTTCCATGCTAATTAATTCATCTATTCATTACTTCCATGCTAATTGATTTATGCATGTGTTACTTCCGTGCTAATTGGTTTATGTGTGTTTTGCTTCCATTTTAATTGGTTTATATGTGTGTATTACTTCCATGCTAATTGATTCATCTATTCATTACTTCCATGCTCATTGTTTTATGTATGCGTTACTTACATGATTATTTATTTATGTGTGTGCTTTTTCCATGATAATTGGTTTAGGTGTGTGTTACTTCCATGCTTTTTGTATTTTGTGTGTGTGTTTCTTTCATTTTAATTGATTTATCTATGTATTAACTTCCAGGCTAATTGGTTTATGTATGTTTACTTCCATGCTAATTGGTTTATATGTGTTTTACTTCCATGCTAATTGGTTTATGTGTATGATATTTCCATGCTAATTGGTTTATATGTGTTTTACTTCCATGCTAATTGGTTTATATGTGTTTTACTTCCATGCTAATTGGTTTATATGTGTTTTACTTCCATGCTAATTGGTTTATATGTGTTTTACTTCCATGCTAATTGGTTTATATGTGTTTTACTTCCATGCTAATTGGTTTATATGTGTTTTACTTCCATGCTAATTGGTTTATGTATGTGTTACTTGCATGCTAATTGGTTTATGTGTATGATATTTCCATGCTAATTGGTTTATGAGTGTTTACTTCTATGCTAATAGGTTTATGTGTAGGTTACTTCTATGCTAATTGGTTTATGTATGTGTTACTTCCATGCTCATTGGTTTATGTGTATGTTACTTCTATGCTTACTAGTTATATGTGTGTAATACTTCCATGCTATTTGGTTTATGTATGTCTTACTTTCATTCTAATTGGTTTATGTATGACTTACTTCAATGGTAATTGGTTTATCTATGTATTACTTCTATGCAAATTAATTTATGTGTGTTTTACTTCCATGCAAGTTTGTTTATACGTTTGTTACTTTCATGCTTTCTGTTTTATGCCTGTCTTAATTCCATGCTAATTGTTTTATATATGTCTTACTTCCATGCTGATTAATTTATGTATGTGTTATTTCAATGCTAATTGGTTTATATATGTGTTACTTCCATGTTAAATGTTTTTAATATTTTGTGTTACTTCTGTGCTAATTGGTTTATTTGTATGTTACTTCTATGCTAATTGGTTTATGTATGTGTTACTTCCATGCTAATTGGTTTATGTATGTGTTACTTCCATGCTAATTGGTTTATGTATGTGTTACTTCCATGCTCTTTGGTTTATGTGTGTGTTACTTCTATGCTAACTAATTTATATGTGTGTATAACCTCCATGCTATTTGGTTTATGTATGTCTTACTTTCATTCTAATTGGTTTATGTATGACTTACTTCCATGCTAATTGGTTTAAATATGTGTTTCTTCAATGCTATTTGGTATATATGTGTGTTACTTTTATGCTAATTGTTTTTTGTGTGTGAATTACTTTCATGCTAATTGGTTTATGTGTATGTTACTCCTATGCTAATTTGGTTTATATGTGTGTTTTACTTCCATGCCAATTTATTTATCTATGTATTATTTCTATTCTAATTGATTTCTGTATGTTTTACTTCCATGCTAATTGGTTTATGTGTATGTTACTTTCATGCTATTTGTTTTATATATGTCTTATTTCCATGCTAATAGATTTTGATTTCTGTATGTCTTACAACCATTCTAATTGATTTATGTATTGTTTCTTCATTGTTCATTGGTTTAAATGTGTGTGTTACTTTCATATTAATGGTTTTTAGTGTGTGTCTTACTTCCATGCTCATTGGTTTACGTATTTGTTACTTCTATGCTAATTGGTTTATGTGTATGTGTCTTCCATTGTAATTGGTTACTTCTATGCTAATTGATTTATATTTGTGCATTACTTCCATGCTAATTGATTTATGTATGTCTTACTTCCATGCTTATTAGTTTATGTATGTCTAATTGGTTTATATGTTTTTCTTAAATGCTAATTGGTTCATATGTGTGTTTAACTTCCATGCTAATTTATTTATCCATATATTAACTTCCATGCTAATTGGTTTATGTATATTTACTTCCATGCTAATTGGTTTATATGTGTTTTATTTTCAAGGTAATTTTTTTATGTGTGTGTTACTTCTATGCTAATTATTTTATATGTGTGTATTACTTCCATGCTAATTGATTTATATATGTATTACTTCCATGCTAATTGGTTAATAAGCCTGTTACTTTCATGCTAATTAATTTATGTGTGAATTATTTCCATGCTAATTAGTTTATGTGTATGTTACTTCCATGCTAATTGGTTTATGTATGTATTACTTCCATGCTAATTGGTGTATGTATGTGTTTCTTCAATGCTGATTGGTTTATATGTGTGTTACTTTCATGCTAATTTGTTTATGTGTGTGTGCTACTTTCATGCTAATTGGTTTATGTGTGTGTTACTCCTCTGTTAATTAGGTTTATATGTGTGTTTTACTTCCATGCCAATTGATTTATCGATGTATTATTTCCATGCTAATTGGTTTATGAGTGTTTTACTTCTGTGCTAATTGGTTTATGTATAGGTTACTTCCATGCTAATTGGTTTGTGTGTGTTACTTCCATGCTAATTGGTTTGTGTGTGTTACTTCCATGATAATTGTTTTATGTGTGTGTGTCTTCCATTATAATTGGTTTATGTGTGTTACTTCTATGCTAATTGGTTAATGTGTGTGTAACTTCCAAGATAATTAATTTATGTATGTGTTACTTCCATGCTAATTGGTTTATGTGTATGTTACTTTCATGCAATTTGGTTTATGTACGTTTTACTTTCATTCTTATTGGTTTATGTATGTGTTTCTTCCATGCTAATTGCTTTATATATGTTTTTCTTTAATGCTAATTGGTTTATATGTGTGTATAACGTCTATGCTAATTTATTTTTCTTTGTATTACTTCCATGCTAATTGGTTTATATGTGTGTTACTTCGATGCTAATTGTTTTATGTGTGTGTTTTCCATTATAATTGATTAATGTATGTTACTTCTATGCTAATTGATTTATATTTGTTTATTACTTCCAAGCTAATTGATTTATGTATATCTTACTTCCAATCTAATTGTTTTTCTTGAATGCTAATTGGTTTATATGTGTGTATTACTTCCATGCTAATTTGTTTATCTATGTATTAATTTCATGCTAATTGATATGTATGTGTTTCTTCCATGATAATTCGTTTAAGTGTATGTTACTTCCATTTTAATTGGTTTATGTATTTGTTACTTCTGTGCTAATTTGTTTATGTGTATGTTACTTCCATGCTATTTGGTTTGTGTTTGTTACTTCCATGCTAATTGTTTTATGTGTGTGTGTCTTCAATTATAATTGGTTTATGTGTGTTACTTCTATGCTAATTGATTTATATTTGTGTATTACTTCCAAGCCAATTGATTTATGTATGTCTTATTTCCATGCTTATTGGTTTATGTATGTCTTACTTCCAATGTAATTGATTTGTATATGTTTTTGTTTAATGCTAATTTGTTTATATGTGTATATTACTTCCATGCTAATTAATTCATCTATTCATTACTTCCATGCTAATTGATTTATGCATGTGTTACTTCCGTGCTAATTGGTTTATGTGTGTTTTGCTTCCATTTTAATTGGTTTATATGTGTGTATTACTTCCATGCTAATTGATTCATCTATTCATTACTTCCATGCTCATTGTTTTATGTATGCGTTACTTACATGATTATTTATTTATGTGTGTGCTTTTTCCATGATAATTGGTTTAGGTGTGTGTTACTTCCATGCTTTTTGTATTTTGTGTGTGTGTTTCTTTCATTTTAATTGATTTATCTATGTATTAACTTCCAGGCTAATTGGTTTATGTATGTTTACTTCCATGCTAATTGGTTTATATGTGTTTTACTTCCATGCTAATTGGTTTATGTGTATGATATTTCCATGCTAATTGGTTTATGAGTGTTTACTTCTATGCTAATAGGTTTATGTGTAGGTTACTTCTATGCTAATTGGTTTATGTATGTGTTACTTCCATGCTCATTGGTTTATGTGTATGTTACTTCTATGCTTACTAGTTATATGTGTGTAATACTTCCATGCTATTTGGTTTATGTATGTCTTACTTTCATTCTAATTGGTTTATGTATGACTTACTTCAATGGTAATTGGTTTATCTATGTATTACTTCTATGCAAATTAATTTATGTGTGTTTTACTTCCATGCAAGTTTGTTTATACGTTTGTTACTTTCATGCTTTCTGTTTTATGCCTGTCTTAATTCCATGCTAATTGTTTTATATATGTCTTACTTCCATGCTGATTAATTTATGTATGTGTTATTTCAATGCTAATTGGTTTATATATGTGTTACTTCCATGTTAAATGTTTTTAATATTTTGTGTTACTTCTGTGCTAATTGGTTTATTTGTATGTTACTTCTATGCTAATTGGTTTATGTATGTGTTACTTCCATGCTAATTGGTTTATGTATGTGTTACTTCCATGCTCTTTGGTTTATGTGTGTGTTACTTCTATGCTAACTAATTTATATGTGTGTATAACCTCCATGCTATTTGGTTTATGTATGTCTTACTTTCATTCTAATTGGTTTATGTATGACTTACTTCCATGCTAATTGGTTTAAATATGTGTTTCTTCAATGCTATTTGGTATATATGTGTGTTACTTTTATGCTAATTGTTTTTTGTGTGTGAATTACTTTCATGCTAATTGGTTTATGTGTATGTTACTCCTATGCTAATTTGGTTTATATGTGTGTTTTACTTCCATGCTAATTTATTTATCTATGTATTATTTCTATTCTAATTGATTTCTGTATGTTTTACTTCCATGCTAATTGGTTTATGTGTATGTTACTTTCATGCTATTTGTTTTATATATGTCTTATTTCCATGCTAATAGATTTTGATTTCTGTATGTCTTACAACCATTCTAATTGATTTATGTATTGTTTCTTCATTGTTCATTGGTTTAAATGTGTGTGTTACTTTCATATTAATGGTTTTTAGTGTGTGTCTTACTTCCATGCTCATTGGTTTACGTATTTGTTACTTCTATGCTAATTGGTTTATGTGTATGTGTCTTCCATTGTAATTGGTTACTTCTATGCTAATTGATTTATATTTGTGCATTACTTGCATGCTAATTGATTTATGTATGTCTTACTTCCATGCTTATTAGTTTATGTATGTCTAATTGGTTTATATGTTTTTCTTAAATGCTAATTGGTTCATATGTGTGTTTAACTTCCATGCTAATTTATTTATCCATATATTAACTTCCATGCTAATTGGTTTATGTATATTTACTTCCATGCTAATTGGTTTATATGTGTTTTATTTTCAAGGTAATTTTTTTATGTGTGTGTTACTTCTATGCTAATTATTTTATATGTGTGTATTACTTCCATGCTAATTTATTTATATATGTATTACTTCCATGCTAATTGGTTAATAAGCCTGTTACTTTCATGCTAATTAATTTATGTGTGCATTATTTCCATGCTAATTAGTTTATGTGTATGTTACTTCCATGCTAATTGGTTTATGTATGTATTACTTCCATGCTAATTGGTGTATGTATGTGTTTCTTCAATGCTGATTGGTTTATATGTGTGTTACTTTCATGCTAATTTGTTTATGTGTGTGTGCTACTTTCATGCTAATTGGTTTATGTGTGTGTTACTCCTCTGTTAATTAGGTTTATATGTGTGTTTTACTTCCATGCCAATTGATTTATCGATGTATTATTTCTATGCGAATTAATTTATGTATCTTTTACTTCCATGCTAATTGGTTTATGTGTATGTTACTTTCATGCAATTTGGTTTATGTACGTTTTACTTTCATTCTTATTGGTTTATGTATGTGTTTCTTCCATGCTAATTGCTTTATATATGTTTTTCTTTAATGCTAATTGGTTTATATGTGTGTATAACGTCTATGCTAATTTATTTTTCTTTGTATTACTTCCATGCTAATTGGTTTATATGTGTGTTACTTCGATGCTAATTGTTTTATGTGTGTGTTTTCCATTATAATTGATTAATGTATGTTACTTCTATGCTAATTGATTTATATTTGTTTATTACTTCCAAGCTAATTGATTTATGTATATCTTACTTCCAATCTAATTGTTTTTCTTGAATGCTAATTGGTTTATATGTGTGTATTACTTCCATGCTAATTTGTTTATCTATGTATTAATTTCATGCTAATTGATATGTATGTGTTTCTTCCATGATAATTCGTTTAAGTGTATGTTACTTCCATTTTAATTGGTTTATGTATTTGTTACTTCTGTGCTAATTTGTTTATGTGTATGTTACTTCCATGCTATTTGGTTTGTGTTTGTTACTTCCATGCTAATTGTTTTATGTGTGTGTGTCTTCAATTATAATTGGTTTATGTGTGTTACTTCTATGCTAATTGATTTATATTTGTGTATTACTTCCAAGCCAATTGATTTATGTATGTCTTATTTCCATGCTTATTGGTTTATGTATGTCTTACTTCCAATGTAATTGATTTGTATATGTTTTTGTTTAATGCTAATTTGTTTATATGTGTATATTACTTCCATGCTAATTAATTCATCTATTCATTACTTCCATGCTAATTGATTTATGCATGTGTTACTTCCGTGCTAATTGGTTTATGTGTGTTTTGCTTCCATTTTAATTGGTTTATATGTGTGTATTACTTCCATGCTAATTGATTCATCTATTCATTACTTCCATGCTCATTGTTTTATGTATGCGTTACTTACATGATTATTTATTTATGTGTGTGCTTTTTCCATGATAATTGGTTTAGGTGTGTGTTACTTCCATGCTTTTTGTATTTTGTGTGTGTGTTTCTTTCATTTTAATTGATTTATCTATGTATTAACTTCCAGGCTAATTGGTTTATGTATGTTTACTTCCATGCTAATTGGTTTATATGTGTTTTACTTCCATGCTAATTGGTTTATGTGTATGATATTTCCATGCTAATTGGTTTATGAGTGTTTACTTCTATGCTAATAGGTTTATGTGTAGGTTACTTCCATGCTAATTGATTTATGTATGTGTTACTTGCATGCTAATTGGTTTATGTGTATGATATTTCCATGCTAATTGGTTTATGAGTGTTTACTTCTATGCTAATAGGTTTATGTGTAGGTTACTTCTATGCTAATTGGTTTATGTATGTGTTACTTCCATGCTCATTGGTTTATGTGTATGTTACTTCTATGCTTACTAGTTATATGTGTGTAATACTTCCATGCTATTTGGTTTATGTATGTCTTACTTTCATTCTAATTGGTTTATGTATGACTTACTTCAATGGTAATTGGTTTATCTATGTATTACTTCTATGCAAATTAATTTATGTGTGTTTTACTTCCATGCAAGTTTGTTTATATGTTTGTTACTTTCATGCTTTCTGTTTTATGCCTGTCTTAATTCCATGCTAATTGTTTTATATATGTCTTACTTCCATGCTGATTAATTTATGTATGTGTTATTTCAATGCTAATTGGTTTATATATGTGTTACTTCCATGTTAAATGTTTTTAATATTTTGTGTTACTTCTGTGCTAATTGGTTTATTTGTATGTTACTTCTATGCTAATTGGTTTATGTATGTGTTACTTCCATGCTAATTGGTTTATGTATGTGTTACTTCCATGCTAATTGGTTTATGTATGTGTTACTTCCATGCTCTTTGGTTTATGTGTGTGTTACTTCTATGCTAACTAATTTATATGTGTGTATAACCTCCATGCTATTTGGTTTATGTATGTCTTACTTTCATTCTAATTGGTTTATGTATGACTTACTTCCATGCTAATTGGTTTAAATATGTGTTTCTTCAATGCTATTTGGTATATATGTGTGTTACTTTTATGCTAATTGTTTTTTGTGTGTGAATTACTTTCATGCTAATTGGTTTATGTGTATGTTACTCCTATGCTAATTTGGTTTATATGTGTGTTTTACTTCCATGCCAATTTATTTATCTATGTATTATTTCTATTCTAATTGATTTCTGTATGTTTTACTTCCATGCTAATTGGTTTATGTGTATGTTACTTTCATGCTATTTGTTTTATATATGTCTTATTTCCATGCTAATAGATTTTGATTTCTGTATGTCTTACAACCATTCTAATTGGTTTATGTATATTTACTTCCATGCTAATTGGTTTATGTATATTTACTTCCATGCTAATTGGTTTATGTATATTTACTTCCATGCTAATTGGTTTATATGTGTTTTATTTTCAAGGTAATTTTTTTATGTGTGTGTTACTTCCATGCTAATTGGTGTATGTATGTGTTTCTTCAATGCTGATTGGTTTATATGTGTGTTACTTTCATGCTAATTTGTTTATGTGTGTGTGCTACTTTCATGCTAATTGGTTTATATATATCTTACTTCCTTGCCAATTGATTTCTTATGTATGTGTTACGTCCATGCAAATTTTTTTATGTAAAAGTTACTTCCATGTTAACTGGTTTATATGTATGTTACTTCCATGCTAATTATTTTATTTTTGTATGGTATTTCCTTTCTAATTGGTTTATGTGTATGTCACTTCCAGGCTAATTAGTTTATGGTTGTGTCACTTCCGTGCTAATTGGTTTATGTGTGTGTCACTTCCGTCCTAATTAGTTTATGCTGTGTCACTTCCATGTTTTTGTGTGTGTTAATTCTATGCTAATTTGTTTATATGTGTGTATTACTTCCATGCTAATTGATTTTTGTATGTCCAACTTCAATGCTAATTGGTTTATGTATATCTTACTTCCTTGCTAATTGGTTTATGTGTGTTGCTTCCATGCTCATTGGTTTATCATAGTTTATGTGTATGTTACTTCCATGCTCATTGGTTTAGGTGTAGTTTGGTTATGTGTGTGTTTTTTCCATGCTAATTGGTTTATGTGTCTTTCCATACTAACTGCTTTTTGTGTGCGTTACCGTCATGCAAATTGATTTATGTTTGTGTTACTTTCATACTTAAGGTTTATGTGTGTTACTTTCATGATAATTGGTTTATGTGTGTTTTATTTCCATGCTTATTGGTTTATGTGTATGTTACTTCCATGCTAATTGGTTTGCGTATGTTACTTACGTGCTAATTGGTTTATGTATGTGTTTCTTCCATGCTCATTGGTTTATGTGTATGTTACTTCCATGCTTATTGATTTATGTATGTTACTTCCATGCAAATTGATTTATGTATGTGTTACTTTCATGCTATTTGGTTTATGTACATGTTACTTCTATACTAATTGTTCTTTGTATTTGTTACTTCCATGCTATTTGGTTTATGTATGTCTTACTTCTATGCTAATTTGAATATGTGTTTATTTTCATTATAATTGGTAACTTTGTGATATTTCCATGATAATAGGTATGTGTGTGGGTTATTTTCATGCTTATTTTTTTGTTTTATTTTCGTGCTAATTGGTATATGTGTGTTTGATTTTTATGCTAATCGGTTAATCAGGGTCATATTTTTATGCTATTTGGTGTATGTATGTGTGCTACTTCCCATGCTAATTGGCATATATGTGTGTTACTCCAATGCTTATTGGAATATGTGTGTGTTTATTTTCCATGATAATTTGTATAATCATGTGTGGTTATTGCTTGGTATGCGGCATAGTGTTGATGATTTGAAATAGTTTATTTTTCGTTTTGAATAAATTTGGCAGTGCATACTTTAGATGAATATTTACTTTATTTCGAAAAATTACTTTTGTCTGCAATATTTAACTCAATTTGTTTGTGATAATGTCCGTCAATTTATTTCCTTCTTTACTAAAAAAAATAAAAAGTGTAGCTGATATCATACACAACATTACATAAAATATGTATCAATCATAATTTATCGTCATTCCTTTTGGATGCAAAGGAATTGGAACAGATCAACAGTATAAAGATCAACAAAAATATCCTGTCACAAGAAATATATATCTAGAGAGATATAATCTAGCAGTAGATGAAAACTTGACATAACATTTAGTCCAATGCAATTGAAATATGAATTATGTCCAGTAGGCCTACTGGATGTTGTCGTCATGATAAGCCGCTTAGAATATTTTTCTAAATTATGTTAAATTGTAAACTTTTGTTTAATTTTTTTTCATCATTTATCAAATGTGTACATTGTACACACCTACCAGGAATAGTATAGTCTTTATCAGGATCCCACAGTAGTAGCCAAAAGAAAAAAAAGCTGGGCTTTGCTGGGCTGGACAATTAGAAAGAATGCCAAATGACGGAGGAGTGATCAGTGTGCATCACCAGAAATCCCAGAGGAAAATGGGTTGATGGCAGCCTTATAGTTATAGGCTTAGATTAATGGATGATGTGGATCAGCAGCTCGGGATCCAAGCTTGGAAAAGAGAAGCATCAGTTAGGTCTGAGTGGAAGGATGTGGTGAGGCAGGTCAAAGCCAAAGCCCTACATGGACTGTAGCGCCACAGGGATGAGGGATGCTTAATTTAGGAAAAACCACAATCCACATATTACATGACAGTTTTTGAATTTGTTTAGCTCTTATGAATCAATTATAAGATTTACACGTTAATTATAAAAAACTCAAATCCAATTGGAAATGGGTTTATATGTAGGGTTATATCCACCAGGGGTGAAATTAATGTCGGAAGCATGACCAAGAAATGTGGGTATATATAAATTTAAAATGCAATTACAAACAAGAAATCTTTCAGACTCAGTATGCACCCAAAGTGAAAGTTCTCAACCACAGTAAACAGAATCCAACTTATGTGTGATCAGGTCAGCTGTCTATTTTAGCAAAATGCCCCCGTATCATCTTTCAGTCCATTGACACTGAGTCAAATAAGTCAATTTAAAATACCTATTTGTCACAAGCATTTCTTTTGGGCCTGGAGAGGTCGCTGCAGTTTTAACCACTACAGTAGCCCGGTAGCATCACCAAAGTTTGAGCATCTTGACTGGAATCTGACGAGAGCATATTAAATATTTTTAGCAGGCTTACCCTGCATCTCAGTTATGTCAGGATCATTTCCTATTTAAGCTATTAGTATATTAGGAACTGGATGTATATGACCCGATGGTATTGGGATAATAATGATAGGAGGTCCTTTGCGATAATTTCCACCTGCTATTGCAAAACTCATCAGAATTCCTAACTTTAAAAAAGAATTATCTATGTAATGGTATTTACGTTTCCAACATCATTAAGTTTTGAGAAGTATTTGTCTGCTATATATTATACGCCTACCATACCCCCTTTTCATTTGTGTTCCACCTGGCGGTTGCCCCTTTTCCCCCCACCATAGTCAATAACTGAAAAACAATAAATCAAATACCGGTACAAGTTATAGTAACCAATGAAATGTTTTAAAATAGGCCTAGTTCCATCGGAGCTAATAATAAGTTTTTAATTTATTTCATTCAAAATAATTAATTGCACTAACATGGGAGATTACCGATATTTCTTTTTTTAGTCTAAACCAGTGATGGGCTTACAGTTTATAATAATATGTAGGTCTCATGTATGGTTTTTAAATGAACTCACACATTTCTTTTCAATAGTCTTTAAAATAGCCTTTACAATAGGGCGTTTATTTACTTTCTGCAAATTTCACTTCACTATTGGCACTCGCTATGGGCTAAAATATCAGAGGGTACTATTTTCTAGATATCAGGCTTAACAGGTGCGCTATTTTCTTCGCC
This sequence comes from Omphiscola glabra, assembly GCA_964017045.1. Taxonomy (NCBI): domain Eukaryota; kingdom Metazoa; phylum Mollusca; class Gastropoda; family Lymnaeidae; genus Omphiscola; species Omphiscola glabra. The sequence continues at coordinate 19,532,629 of OZ024798.1, read as the reverse complement.
CCGTGCGCTCTTTTCAAATTCGTGACGTAGTGGTAGAGTTGTTCATAAATAGGCCAAAATAACGTGAACATAAATGTTTGTGTTAACAAGATGAATTATGTGTGTCATGGAAAAATAAATATTCAAAAGAGTAAAAATCCGACAGAAGATTGTAATTATAGTTTATAGTATAGCCTACAACAACGATGTCGGCAAAACTCCTTCTCCGCTACCGATAACACAACCTTTTGTTTTTATCTTCTCCTTGAAAACAAAAGAAAAACATAATATCGTCTTTTCAACACAACACTTTGTTTAACACCTTAATCTTTGTGATATTGCAAGGGAACTGAAACTCTATATAATGGAAACAATGTATCGCTTGTTCCATACTGTCTTTTTATTTTATTTTTGGCGCGCATACATAGATTGTGTGTTTTGTGTGTGTACATCTGAATTGTTGGGCTCCACGAAACTCTTTTCATGCGCCAAAAATGAGTGCATAAATATCCCATTGGACAATTGCCCTATGTTTCTATAGCCTACCCATCCATCCAGGGCCGGCCCTAACAGTTGCGGGGCCCTATGCGAAACGGATTGCGTGGGGCCCAGTCTGGGTAGGGATACGGATAAAAAGTGAAAATTAAGATTTTGTAATATAAAATAAATTCGCGCGGGGCCTATGAAAGTGCGGGGCCCATTGCGGCCGCATCGGTTGCAATGGCCTAAGACCGGCCCTGCATCCATATGTGTCCCTGGCAAAACATGTTGGACGATATTGTTTTACAAGGTTCAAGATGTTCTGTCTGGAACTTCCACCAGGAAGCATTTTCCAGTGGACTTTTTTATCCAAGCAAAAACCTAGTGGCCTTGACACCACGCTCCTCTGTGATATTTCGCCTAAACAACCATTATTGTCGAACCCATTAATCTGCTGGTTAAGATAAACCCCTATATTCTCCTGAATAAAATTAAACCAGTCAATCACGTTGTTTCTGTATTACAGACTCATACTTTGTAACATCTTGAGGAAAATCATTTGCAAAACAGTATACGAGAATGACTATATATCTTTATATAAGAAAGAGATAGAGTATCCAAAATAACACTAAAGAAACGAATTGATTTAAATACATTCGGATTCTTAAAAACAATGATAACGGAATTCGAATAAATTTAAATGAGCAAAAAAATAAGATATATCAGCTTTTATTTTAGTGTAAGCCCTAAGTTTGAGTATTATTATTGTTGTAAATATATAGCCTACATTTCAAATAATAACAAACTATTTTAAGCCTTTTTTCAGAATTTGAAAGTTATGATATTTTATTATCGATAAATCATGATGTAAGAATTATTTATATTGAATCATAATCACATTTATCGGGAAAACCCAAACATCTGCTGTTGTGTAGTGCGTTGTTAATATTGAAGATTAAATTAAATTGATCTGTCTTTAGATAAATTTCATAACTTGCTAATCAAAAGCTTTAAGTTAATCTGATTTAACCACCACGTGTGACAAAACTAAGAATAATAATAATGTATTTCCCCCCTTTTAAGAGTAAAATAAATAAATATAATAAATTGTTAATAAAACAAACCAAATTTTAGCTTTGCATTTTTACATTTAATAAGTTATTACTTATTTTTCATTCCGAAAATGTAGTTTTATCAAATTTATACAGTAATAAAAACATTTTAAAATACTTTTAGTATGAAAATTCCTTTCACTCACTTTCAGTCCCATACAGCGAAACGAGTTCGTCTTATTGTATATAATCACCTGCTCACCTGCATTGGTGTAAGAAAAAAAGTAAGGGGCGGGGCCTCAAATTAGAGCTGACCAATCACGGATCACGTAGTATATTCTTATCATCAGTATGAGATGACCATCAATAAAGGACCTCACGCCATCATGGCCGATTTCCCCCACACCACATGGTGTCAAAAATGATTAATATATATTCGGAGACCCCCCCCCCCCACCACGCCATCTTCACTGCAAACAATTTTTGTCAATTCGAGCTCTGCTCCAGCTCCGGGAACGACCTTGCTCGAAAGCTCCCAGCTCCGCTATCAATCCTTCTTCTTCACCCCTAGTCGAATATAAACAAAGGCGTTACCACGTGCACGAGCAGTGTCTCTCGTACCCTGCTCCATTGGTGGTTTGGACATCGGTCGCTCTTTGCGTCCGGACAAATATTGTCAATAAAAATAAAACGCTGGAGATCCATTAGTAAAGAGAAGAAGTACTATGTAACTGTGGAGAGAGGTGTGCCATTAGTAAAGAGAAGAAACACTATGTAAGTGTGTAGAGAAGTGTGCCATTAGTAAAGAGAAGAAGCACTATGTAAGTGTGTAGAGAGGTGTACCATTAATAAAGAGAAGAATCACTATGTAAGTGTGTAGAGAGGTGTGCCATTAGAAAAGAGAAGAAGCACTATGTAAGTGTGTAGAGAGATGTGCCATTAGAAAAGAGAAGAAGCGCTATGTAAGTGTGTAGAGAGATGTGCCATTAGAAAAGAGAAGAAGCGCTATGTAAGTGTGTAGAGAGATGTGCCATTAGAAAAGGGAAGAAGCGCTATGTAAGTGTGTAGAGAGATGTGCCATTAGTAAAGGGAAGAAGCACTATGTAAGTGTGTAGAGAGGTGTGCCATTAGAAAAGAGAAGAAGCACTATGTAAGTGTGTAGAGAGGTGTAGGAAGGCATGGGGTTACACCATTAGCTAATTAGTAACACTTCATCGTATGACCCCAGTGTAAGGTGATGCCTCTGAATCTGAATTATTTGTCTATTCTATTTAACTTACTTTAACCATACGAATATTGCTTTTGGCCGAAGACTAGGAAAAAAATTGGGGGGGGGGGGGGGGGGTAATGGTCACACATCTTGCGGAATAGACAAGAAACAAACTTATCGATTGACTGATTTTTTAAATACATTTTTTATATTGAAAATCCCTTTGCCTTTACTTTAAAACGCTAAAATAAGAAAGGATTATCTTATATGGTAAATTTGTGCAATAGGCGCCACTTATTTCCCACGGCCACAATCTTGGTTGCCATGACTGCACGTGTAACAGCAACCGAGATCGCGGCCGTTTACAAAAAACAAAAAATAATAACAATAAATAATATTTAGCAAATTTACCAATTTTTTCAGCAAAACAATTGTCATTATAATTATTATTATAATTATTTTTAATATAGCCTAATTAAAGCGACTTTTCTGGTAGATGTATCATTTAAAGTGCATTTAAGTTCAAAGACAGTATAAATTATGAGTCGAAACAGTGTAGACTTTGCAATTGCGTAGCTAGGGTTGGTGTCACCCGTTGCGGTAAACTCATGGCGTCACCACACTCCCCCCAACTTCCACGATGGATTTCTTCTTGTTAAAATAAGTACACAGTATAAAAATGACAAGAGCAAAAACAAATTAATTAAAGCTCAGGAGGTAAATGAATTTAAGAACTGTAACAACGTTGAGTTATTTTACTAAAGCTTACACCCAAGATCAACCCACGGTTTTATCGTAAATGAGCACGAAGTATTAGTGGCAGCGCTAGAGGGTGGGCAGCTGGGACACCGACCATACTTCTTGAATAACAGAATAACGGAACTTTTACTATACGTTGCATTTTAACGATCATTTAACGATTATAATCCCCTTCTCCCAGCATCAAACGGGTTGAGGCGGCAGTCTGTCAGTAATTTCAGCGTCCAACTCGACCGACAACAAATAGAAGATCATAAATGGTTAACCGATCACACGTCAATTTTCCTCACATATAACCAATCCGAATGCTTGCTTAAATTAAAAGTTCAAGGTTGATGCGTTAGAAATGAAATGATCCTATAAATAGGTCAAAGTTACCAACCTGTCACTTTCAGTTGATGATAGAGCCAGATCAGAAAGCCTTGACTGTCCCATGGTGGATCGTAAACAGTTCTTGATAGTCTTAGTTTTGATTGAAAAGCTCCGCTCACATATAAAGCCCCACAGAAGACACACAGATAGTAAGAAACATTTGAAGGCTTAGGACTTAGGGCTTTGCGAGAGTATAAAAAGAGATTCTAGGAAGTCCCAATCAGCAATGAATTTCAAAAATCAAATACTGACCAGTCTTAAACTTTTTTTCCCATTCACTTCATATATCATTCAACTATGAGTTTCAAAACATCAAATTTTGACAAGTTCAAAACTTTATGAAATTCAATATCAGTATCAACTGACTTCAGACGTCTTCTAAACCATGATATTTCTTTTTAAATGTTCATCTTCTGATAACTCATCGTAGAAAGAGTTTAATTTTGGAACGGACACAAATAACTCTTCTTCACTTCTTCTCACCCCAAACATATCTGCTACTTCCTTGATCGTTGATGATCTGATCTGGTACTCAGATTTAAAGCGATTTTTACACTCCAGCATCTCCCTACTGTTTTCTTCTCACTGAGAGAGTCCAGCATCTATTAATTGTTCTCCTGTCCCTGCCATTCTCTTCTTAAACCTTAATCTACTCTCTACCGAATTCCATACTGTTCTGATTTTAAAAGTGCCTTTTCGATAGCATGTTCCACCAAGTGACGTAGACGTCATAAATACTGCCATGTAAGATTAATTTCCTCAAGTAGATAAACGTGAAATCCCAAACAACATGTAGAAGATCGTGTGTTGTATGACAACCGCGCTCAAATGTTAAGAGGCGTAGCTAGTTAAGAATTGTCGAAAATATTAATTTTTTAGTATTTCTGGGTTTCGATATATTTGGTTTAAAAAATTAAATAATTTTAATAATTTTACATTAATTATTAAAAGATATTTAAAAATTTGGTAAAATATTATTTTGTTAGATCTAACCCTATAAATTAATAAAAAGTAATTTTTTAATGGTTCTAATTTTTACCGATTCGATTCATGTACCGGTACTAAGAATCGCCAGACCACATCGCATTTGGTATCAATGGAAAGTTTTATATCTCAAAATTTAGATATATATATAGCTTCCTTTCACTTAAGAACGTTACCGAACACTTCAAGAGTCATGGTCAAAACGGTGTTTTTCTGACCTATTTATAGGATCATTTCACTTCTAACGCATCAACCTTGAACTTTTAATTTAAGTTTAAGCAAGCATTCGGCTTGGTTATATGTGAGGAAAATTGACGTGTGATCGGTTAACTTTTTATGATCTTCGGTTAGACCGAGCAGTGTGCGCTCTGTAAGTAGGCAATTTTTCAATTTGGTGTCACCCCCCTGGGATGTGTCACCCGGTGCGGTCTGCATCCCCCTAGCTACGCAGTTGAGATTTTGTCTTAGTCTCATGATGTCTTAATGTGGAGGTGGGATGATGATCAGAGAAGGTCAAAATGATGGATGATAATATATGTAAGCTCGCGCAATTACGACTCACTAGACAAATTCAGGAAGGTGAGAAGGGTAGCGTTTATTTGTACAAGAAAACCAAAACCCAACCAGCCAATTAGTGCGGTTAGTGCTACATCTTAAACCTTGAAATTGAACACTGTCTTGACATTTCACTAGCAACTTAAATTGTCATTTTCAAAAAACGGGGAGTCCACTTAGCGCAAAAAGGAGGACCAGCAAAACAAAAACATACATTCACACTGACGAAACAAACTTAAAATTTCAAACTGACGAAACAAACTTAAAAAGACCACTGGTCTACATATAGTAAGTCCTAACAATTAAGCCAGCACAAACCCACATGGGTGCCCCCTTCTGCCCGGGGCCCCTGATCTTGTTCAAATTTGTTCAAAAAAAATATTTCTTGATGACTTGTGGTGCCCCCAAACGCTTGGTTTTCAAGGCACGTGCCTTATTTGCCTAATGGTTAATCCACGCCTGATAACAATGGATGAACATATCGAATGTCCTAACAATGTATGAGTATGATAATTATAAATTTTTGATCAAGTTTTAAGGAGTGAATTTACTATTTAGCTGGTTGGTTGGTTGGGGGAGGGGGTGGGGGGGAGTTAGTATAAATTGCTTGAAACTGTATTTGTTTGCTAGACGAAGTCCAAAGTTTAATTGTTTCACAAATATTCGATATTTGTTTTCGAGTTGAACGCTGAAATTACTGACAGACTGCCGCCTCAACCCGTTTGGTGCTGGGAGAAGGGGATTACAATGATCGTTAAAATGCAATGTTTAGTAAAAGTTCCGTTATTCTGTTATTCAAGAAGTATGGTCGGTGTCCCAGCTGCCCACCCTCTAGCGCTGCCACTAATACTTCGTGCTCATTTACGATAAAACCGTGGGTTGATCTTGGGTGTAAGCTTTAGTCTGGAACATGTAACACCTAGGCTAAGACGACCAGGGCGGTAAAGGATATGAGGAGAAAATACCTATTAATACTAGTACTAGACCCACCGACCACACAAATTTGTCAAATAAAATTACGGGCAAATAAAAAGTTTTTCCATGACCTTTTTTTCCCCTGTGAAAATGGTTGTAAATTTCTGTTTGTTTCTATACTAGACCTTCGTTATCTTCGATGCCACGTGTAGAAAGAGGGGCGCCTTGCCCCCTGGTAGTGTGAGTGTGGCGTGCTGTTGCTGATAGGTATCAGACCTGTCAGTCTGATCCCAATAAAATATGTTAGATCGTATTCTTTGTGGTCTTTTATTACCTGACATACGTACCGTGTACTTTATTCTCATTGGTTTTCTTTTGGTTTCTATACCCTGAAACTTTATTCATGTATTGATGGGTGCGTATTCTTTGTGGACTTTTATTGCATGTCGGAGCCATCCATAAATGACGTCACGCGTCTAAAAAAGAGTGGGGAAGAGTTGGGGGGGGGGGGGGTGGGGGTCCCACACTTTTTTTTTGACGTGGGGTGTTTTTAAGCAATATGACGTCACATTAAAGCAGAACATTATAGTAGAAAAAAGTAGGAGAATACCAATAGCTTCCTATGGCTAAAGGGCAATAAAAAAAATGACGTCAAACAAATTTTGCCTATTTTTGACCCCCCACCCCCTCCCCGTCACAAAAAGTTAGACCCCTCAAATATAACGTCACAAATCTCTGCACCCCCTGCCCCTGTGTCCACTACTATCCTTTACAAACCCTTAAGAAATGCACATCCCATGGATATCAAATTACTGCAACTGTTTCAGAAATATTTCACCAGAAAAGTGTTTCTCAACCAGGGGTAAAAGTACCTCCACAGCACTGAGGTGCAGGAGACCAGAAAATTGTATTTGCTGACATTTCTAGTTGTAGCTGCTGTTTTTAAAATGCAATTTGATTAGCAGCAGTAATGTTTTTCTAGAGAATCTTCTTTGCTCATTATTTGTATTGTTTTTTTTTTCTATTGTTTATGAAAAGTTAATTAAATAAATAAAAAATATGATAACTAAATTAATAGATTATTTTCATATTTTAAATTTTATTGCAATATAGGCCTAATTTATACGGGCTGACCTGCAGCGCAGCAAAACGTTTAAGAATCCCTGCCCTCGACCATTTACTAAGATCAACGCCCATCCCCGGGTCAACCATTTTTGTCCGCTCCTTCCCACTTCACGTGGTAGCCGTAATTCTATGATTGCCCGTCTCCACATTTGGACATACATTCTCACGACTGTCATTGTCACTACACCCATTCCCTCCTCCGGTAACTTGATCAGAGGCCATTTCTCGGACCTCGTATACCTGTACTGATTCTCTAAGTGATCGTAGTTTAAAAATATTTATAATTGTTTAACAGAATAATGTCAAACTGTCTGTAATGTAGGGTTATTAAGTGCTATTCACATTGCTTAAGCGCCCCCCACCTTTCGGGTAACAAAATGTGACACCCCCCACCAGACGCGTGACGTCTTTTATGGATGGCCCCTAATTATTTAGTAGACTCAGGAGATGGTACACTGTAAAATCTCTGTTTTGATTTTCTTGCTTATTTCTTGATTAAATACAAGGATAACAATCAATTCTTTTTAAGCTAACTCATTTTTGTTTCATTTAGCTATAACTTATAGTATAAGTTGCAACTAAATTCTGCAGCTAGGCCATCAAATAAATACATACAGGGGGTTCTACTAAGGCCGAAACTAAAAAAACAAAAAAATAGCAACAAGCCTTTTTCATTTATTTATTGGTAGATGTCAATTTTTGCACGTTGTCTTTGATTACTATTATTTACAAATCATAATTTAAACAGATATGACATTGAGTATCCAGTTAATGACCTGATTGTGGGTCTAGACTCATTCAAACCTTTGGGAATCATTTTTTATAGTGCATAAATTAACATCATAAATGCTTTTAACAAAACAATGGCATACCACAATTCTTAGTAAAACAGTGATGTTACTTATATTCATTTCAAATTATTTTTTTAAAATATTAAGATATTCATCGATTCAACAGTAAAAAGTTTAACCAAAAATGGATATTTAGAATATGGAGATTTCCAGAAATTTGATTTCTATAATTTCAATCCATAAACTTGTATACAAATAATTTAAATAGTGAGAAGCCTTTAGCCATTGGCTGTAGACCAAATACTGGTATATTAAAATATAAACCACTTTGTAGTGTAGCTTCTGTAGTACAGTTAAAAAATCTATCATAAACATTTTGCATAAATTAACTTTGAATATTGATGTTAAAAATGATGTTTTGGAAGTTAGTTTATTTTAACCAATTAATTGAAATTCTACACTATTTCAGAACTTTAAAATGTGTTCCATATTTGTAAATACTTTAGGTTAGCCTTTATTTTAATACTGCGCTTATGAGTCTCTTCTTTCGCCTTTTCGTCCTCGAGGAACAGCAGCCAATCTTCATCGACGTCTGTGGTTAGGACATAGGCCGCCTACAAGAGCCCTCCAGGCATCACGATCCTGAGCCAATCTCTCCAGCCTCCCCCAAGTGTGGCCAAGTTTCTTGGTACCCGCCTCCACTTCACGGCGCCAAGTGTTCCTAGGCCTGCCTCTTTTCCGTTTTCCTTGAGGGTTCCAGTTCAAGCGCTTATGAGTAAACTATATAAATTCTACTTCTGATGGAACAAAAGTGGATAATATGAAAATATCTTATTCAATGGATGATAATAATTGGATGTATAAATAGCCTAATCATATTTTTGAAGATGATGGGAAATTTTGTTACTGTGTATATCCATGAAAGTAAACAAAATAATAACATACCATAAAAAATGTGGGTTTATTTTTAGATTCCTTCTATTTTTATTTTTTTTATTCATGGCCCATGACTTTTTGTTTTAAGTGCTTTATAGTTTTCTGTTGGCAAAATTATTATTTAATAAAGTTAATCAGAATGCATGATGATGTACTTCATGAAAATGTTCATGTCAATTTGAACTTATAATTTTTAATTATTATTAGCTATAAAGTAATCAGTAAAAACAACAGTACTAAAATATGAGTACAAGAACAAAATTAAGTTACAAGAACTGTTTCTGAAATCATTCTGTCATTTCTATTTAATAAAGGCACATAAACAAAAGCAATACATGGCCTTGCAGCAATGTAATAATAAAGAAATGACCCCAGAGTCACACATTCAGCAAAGGTTTAAGTTCAAATATAGCAACTAATTATAGAACATTTATCAATCATCATCATCCTCATCTCCTGGTTTGTCGTCCGGATCATCACTCTCATCATCCTCATCATCCAATTCCAGATCCCCCATGTTCTCAAACAATGACTCGTCAACTTCCAATGTGTCTCCCTCTATAAGACAAAAACATATTCATTCTTGAACATACTAAAAATTAAAATAATTTTTTTTTTCAATCCAGAAGGCCTTAAAAGTATTATAAATTAAAGAAAATCTTGTATCACAAGCGTTAAGGGATCCCTGAATGGGGAAACAAGTTATACTATCTTCAGTTTTTTTATCAAGGCATCAGCCTTGTAGGGGCTAGACTTTATTTTGTTTTCTTATAACGTTGAGTGGGGGACCCAACCCCTTGTGACAAAATCAAGCTGTCCTCCAAATTTCAAAATATCTGAAACACATTCTTAGTACGCCCCGCACCCCCTCCCCCTTTTTTTGTGTTCCGCATGAATTATTCTCTTTTATTGTTGTTATTCATGTGAATCGCTCATTAATATTTGAGCAGTGGATTGAACCACACAGTAGAAACACCCCACCCCCCTTTTTTTTCCCCATTTTGGCCACGGGAGAGGTGTTGTTAGCCCATGGAGATTTTATGACACATCCAAATTTTAACTTCATTGGTCTCAGCACGTTAGGGATTTATCCAATGATCAATTATAGTATATCCACTATTAATCATCATCAGTGGAAATACAGCCCATACAGGGCCCTCGCCTGCTCCACCACATCCTTCCACTCAGATAGATCCATGGCTTTCCATCTCCATGCGTGTACCTCAACTGGTTTAAGTCCTTCTCTACATCGTCGACCCATCTTAGTCTTGGTCAAGCGGTGAGACGCCTGCCTCTAGGTTTCTGCCTGTATATCGCTTTTTCTGCTCAACATTCCGGCATCCTTTACTCATCTAGAATTCATTCCATCTTAAGGATGGTGATGTAGCCACTGAATCTTTGCTATCCAATATTTGTTTGAATTTAGTATACTAATACATGCTTTATATTTATAATTCATTGTATAATTATGTTTGAAGAGAATCCTTTGCCAGATGTCAACGCTAGCCATACATGCTTGCGTCGGTTATGTTGAAGACGCATAAGGTTATCCACACATATTTTGCATCAAAAGCTCATATCCCCTTCAATACCAAAATATGAATTCATTGTTGTTAGAAAGGGATCTGTTAGCTCAAGAATATTTTAAAAGTTGCTCCCTTCTTTTTCTTGTATCATTCACATATAGCCTGGTTACCATATCGCTGTGTCCATGGCTCTCTCAGACAAAAAGGTCCCCGACCCCTGATTTAGCCCCATGAAATCCAAAGAAGGTGATCTAACTAAGAAGTGAATTAACTGGTCTGAAATCATGCATCTGGGGTGATGGGTTGATTCCATGTAAGAAACACAACACTGACAATGACTAAGGCTCACCATTGGTGCGCCATGGTCATCATCATCAGAGCTTAATGACAGTGAGTATAAACTAACATATCTCCAGTTGAAAACCAGTAGAACCCTAGCACCCACCAATGAACCGCACACCCCCCTGCAAACAGAGAATAATGTTTAAATACCTGCTTGTAAAAACTTGACATCAGAATCATTCAGAGACTGGTCTGCAAGGAAGAGCTCTTTACCTAAATAATAGTAATAATGGAAAATGTTTGAAACAGTTTTTTGAATTTTACAACCATAATAAAGGTGTGTAATGACAAACTCGGGATAGTAGTAACTATTTCAGTGCTAAAAAGCAATTAAATAATGAATTTAGATTTATAATTCTTTTGCATGAGAGCTAAGAATGAGAATGTACAATTATTATTCATTGAAAAAAATATATGGGAGTTAGCTTGTTCATACATAATAAAACAACTTTAAAACAAATGATACAGATTTTAAATTTCGCTAAAGGTTCAAGATGAGACAGACCAACATGGTTTCATTAAGGACATTGATGCAGCCAAGTTCACTAATCCAACAATAAAAGTAATTAGTATCCTCATTGTTATGGTTAAACAGCGTTTTTTTCCACAATCCAGGTCATGTTACTTCTACCTGTCGGCTTCTTAGCTTGACCATCTGAATAGCCTTTCAGTCTCCTCATTTCTGCTCTCTCAGCATCAAACTTTAATTTCCAGACCATAAATGACTCCACATTGACTCGTGTACCCTCAAATCTTTTCTGGAAATCAGAAATTACCAATGCATTAAAAAAAGACTTTGTTAGATAGCCTGCTTTACAAAAGGTAGAGAAAGCATATTGCAGACAGTTCTTTTACCAGTTAAAACAGTACTTTATTGAATCACTATCAGTATCCTTATCATAAAAGAAACTAGACTATGTTGACAAAAATTGCTCATCACATAAAATGTATTTCTTTTAAATACTTTTATAATCTGATGGAAGTCAGGTAAATTGACTAAAGATTACGGCACTGATTTGCAATTGTATTTGAAAGGTAATGATATTTAATTGACATTTCTTATTTATAGGTCAAAATAATGGCTTTTATTTTTTAATAGAATTGCTAAAAACTACACAAAATTAACATTTACAATCATTTTAATTTATAATGTACACACTCTTTCAGCTTCTTCATCTGCTTTCTTCTTCCTTTCCACTGCTTCCTCTTCGTCTTTTGCAGCTTGCTCCATCATGCTTGTCATTCTTTCTTGAACTGCTGAGATGATTGTGAAAATCATAGCCATCCCTAAATTTTCTTGAGCCTAGAAAGTCAGTTAAAAGCATTAAGGAAAATACAGTCATTTAATTTGATTTATATACCGGTGTATGAATACATAAACAACCAACAGCATAGAACATTTAAGTTACCATATTCTCCAGCAAAATTAATAGCAAATGTGATATTATTATTAATATAAACTTTCATGGGTTTTTTTTTGTGGTGGTGAAACATAAAAACAATGGACAAAATTATGCGCAGAAATCTAAATTATTAATGTTTTCAGCTAATTCCATACTTGCGTTTTCATAAACTCCATTAACAAATCTTGCTGATCATCATCCATGTTTTCAGTTGAATCTAATTCCATAATTGGGGCAGTGTCTGGATACTCTGATGTGTAAGTGAATTGCAGCACTGCAGACACTGGCATTGACAAAATAATAATTACTAATAAACGGTGCTAATATTTTGTCAGGAAAAAAATTCTTAGCATCGAAAAAGTGTTTACCCAAAATTAAACATTTTATTATTTGAATTTAAAAGTTGTTAAATTCCCCACATAAGTATCTCGTTAGGAGATAAATATTATACCAGTTTTAAATGTGTTTTTTGGGGAGGATAGCAAGCTACAAAACCATTTAAATCAGCAATAAAGTCATCTTTGCTAGAAAGCCTACATAAACAAAAGAAATAAAGTGATTTCTTTCACAAAATGTCTGCTAAAGCACATGAGTCATAGCATAGCCAGCTATCTGGTTTTGAACAAGGCAGTCCAGTATTCAGCTGACTGACAGCAAAAAAATAAAATATTGGGGACAAAGATATCTGGCAACCCTAATGATGGATGACATTTGATGTATAAAATTTGCCATCAGGCTTCATAAGGCAAAGATGTTGTTTCCTGTCTGCACCCCCTGACTGGAGAGTCTGATCCTGTCATGGTAGTCAATGCTCCACTTTCTGAGGTAGATGTTGAAGTTTTAGCATTTTCACTTTGTAATTTGTCATTAAATTCCATTTGACAGCTAGACGCCAGTCAGAAGGGTCTTCACCACAGTCCTCCTAATTGTTCACCACAGCCATCCTAGTTGCTGGTATGCAGGCTGACTTTCATATCTCTCTTGCATACATCCTTGTAATAAGATATGAACGTGCAACTGATCCTGTCCACCCATCTTTACTTTACAAGTTTGATCACACTTGCCTTGTACACATGCTTTTCTGTCCTTGCTTTAAGGTTGAGGTTCCAGGCTGGCTTGTTCTATCAGGTCATAGAATTTTATTATAGCAGGAGAAGGTAAATCAAAGGTAAGTGAAGTTCTTAAAAACTTGAAGTCAAACCTAGTAAAGATGTGCCCCTTCTTATTTGAGGAACGTGAAGAAGAAATTTTCAAAAAGAATGAAAGATTATGACCTGTTCGTCTTTGGAGGCAATTTATTGGACCTTTAGAGTCTGAGCATGTGAGAACACACATCTTCCGTTGAGCCCATAGCCGATCAATTTAAAATTTTAACACTCTTCTTTTTTTGTTAGCTTTGATAATCCGCTTGGCAGTGTTTAGTGATGTAGGTATGTTTGGCTGTTCATTGGATGCTCCCTGTTTTGCAATTTTGTCTGTTCTTGTTTCCCAGTATACCGGTAATGTGATGTCCTGGTATCCATTGTAAGGTTAATCTGACTGTGTTTATTTCCAAAAGTAGTTATTTTACTGCTGTCAGTGTAAGATTTTGATGCTTAGCTGCTGGAAGTATTCACTAGCAATCAGAGAAGATAAAACATTTCTTTGTTTGCTGGGGTAAGCTGTGTAGATAGCAAACAGTTAATGTAGTGATGCTTCGATAGCAGTCACTTTTGCTTTCAATTTAAAAAAATATGCCCATCTATAGTGCCTAAATACAGTAAATTTTATTCATAGTCATAAGCTTACATACTTGCATGATCTGGAAAATTTTCAGCATCTTGGGGCACTACCTCCATCTTAAATATGTAAAATGGCTCTTCTTCGATAACTGTAATTGTAAAGAACAATATTTTAATAGGAGATTTTAAAATTGAAATACTGTAATAAGCCCTACTTCCTCAACCCCCAAAAGCTGGCAGAAATGCAGCATGCATGGAATTCCCATACACTACAAAAGCCTCTAAATGGATGGTGGCAACTTAATAAAAAAAAGCCACAAGCTGGTGAGGAAAGCCACCAATGTCCAAACTCCCAATGAATAGCCTTAGTCTACATCCCTTCCCACCCAGCGGTTGAGTCAGATTTTTATGGTGGCTATGGAAAACAGCTTGTTTGGTACCTGAATTAAATAATCTTAGTGCTTAGGCAGACTGTTGTTTTACTTCAAATTTCAGTGGTAAAACCATATTCATCACCAGCTACCTTTTGTAATTTATGGCAACATTTTTGGTCTATTAGAACAGGCTTGGATTTTTTAAATCCTACTGGCTATGTTTTTTTATACTCCTTTATGAGGGGGAAGATAACAAATAATTAAATACACTAAAAAAGATAACTGACTTTGGGCAGATATATATATGACAAAATTAATTTATTATTAGAAAACTGTGACGTAGAATGCAAAAATCCAAGGTCCCCATAGAGCGTATTGTAAAATGGCCAAAAAAAGTTTTTCCATCCTTTTTGACATGCGTAGAACATATGCCCCAATGAGTTTCCAAATATCTATATATTGGGTTCAGATATATAGCCTATATAATATCTTTAATATTCCTTTACTTTACAATGCTAATTATATTAGCCAACTATATGAGATTATCAATACTGGTTAAGTACAACCCAGGTTATGTACATTTATAATGGGAACGCAACCCCTATTACTAAAATACTGTTTAGGGATACTTAATTTGAACTTTCATCTTTGGCACATGACTAATTAACTAAAGTTCAAGCTTTCCCTAACCAATGGTTTAATAGATTTTGCACACAGCAAACTTTTATGAATAAAACACTTTGATAGCATACTACGGTATAGTATAGCAATTATGCAAGTGACTGTGAATGGCTGCGCATGACAACGTTTTGCACACTGCAAATTATGATTATTAAAATATGGACTTTATCAGGATATTAACCTCAAATTAAAATATTATTCTTTAAATAACATTTAAGCTCATTCTAAAACATAATTATCAAATATTTTGATATGAATAGGGGTAATAACTATAGGTACTTCGCTAAAAATTTCAAAGTTGTTATATATTAATGAAACTTATATCATTAGAAAGGACTTAGTATTTCCTTTCCATTGATACCAAGTTTATGTTTCTATCTTAATTAGAAAAAAAGTTATCGCATTTTTAGTGTCAGAATTATTCCTTATATAACCTTAGTCAATAATTTCCAAAATTCTGTGACCGAAAAAAGACATCTTTGATACTCAAAATGCGATAACTTTTTATTCAGCAAAGTTAAAGCTCTGAAATTTGCAACACATTTCAATTAAGTATTGGGCTTTAATAATAAATAATTGTTATGCAAATACTACAATAAATATATTAATGCGAGGGAATTGAACAACAGAGGGTACATAAATTTCATTAACATTGTAGCGCCTGTTCTCAATACTAAAAACGCCATAACTATTTTACCTGTCAAGTTAAAGCCCTCAAATTTTCAGCTTAGTTTAATTAGGTATTGGTCTTTTATAATAAGCCATTTAAATATTAATACATCAATAAATTAATTAAATCAGAGGCATTGAAGCAACTGCGAGTGAATAAATTTAATTTTAAAATGTAGCCTGTTTGTGCATTAAAATACAAATTGCATAAATATTACAATTACCAATTCAACCTATTGTTAATGCATACAATCATATAGTGAATTATTATTAATACTGTGAATAAACAGAAAAGATTTATAAAATTATTTATAATAATGGATAAGTTGCATTGAAAAAATGCTAATCACAAATGTTAAATCCAATCATCCATGTTCCAATCCATGAAATTGACAATCCAAGTAGCCATGCTAGTGCTATTAGTATTAGAAATCCACAGTAGAAATGGTGATCACTTAATATTATATTAGTACTTTTATAGTTCACTGAGCAGCTGAATAAAAGAATACATTTTCTTTCATAGAAAGATGATAGTCAAAAGTAACGTTTTGGTTGAGTCCATGGCAATCTTGATCAAATTTGTGACAGTTATAGATACCATTGGTAATGATTCAGTTTATGACATAGACGAATGGAGTCCTAGTGTAGATTCCATTGGTAATGAACAGTTTTTCAAAAATGGTTTACACTGTTTCAATATTGTTGATTCCACCCATCACGATGATAAATAGGAGTCCTGAGTGTATAAATTGCCAAACAAATGCAGTTGATAGTGAAAAATATCAATAGGTGTGAAGATTATGCTCTGGTAGTCCATACTGTGGTGGATTGTCCAGTTGGAAATTCAGTCACACCTGACAGGTTTTTGTTAAAACAGGAAAGTCCAATACAACAAAGTTAAATTGTTCACGCAGACACATTTTGGCAGTAGGGGCCATATCCAAGAGAAGTATCCAGAGAAGTATCTGGAAAAGTTTTGCTGAAGAAACACTTGATACAGCTAGGTAGTCAGTATCTCTAAGCAAAAGAGGCACTATCTTCCACTTCATCGCTACACAAACGCCTTGTAATTAAATGTTGGTCTCGTAGTAAAGACAAACTGAAATAGAGATAGAAATAAATTCATTTTAACTAAACACAAAATAAGCATTTTATCATAAGTAACAAAAGGTACCATCTATATTTGATTTTTATATATATTTAATTAAGTAAAGATTGTGTATTTCCGTGTGGTAGTTTTGTAATTAAATTATTAATTAATTAAGACAATGGTGATTTAATTTATCCTGTCTATCCAGTATAGATAATAGGCCTATATTGTGATGTTCTAATATTATTGTTTTTCAGAGTAAGCCAAGTATTTATTACATATCCATTAGGGAACATTATTCATTCATCGAAAATAAATTTACTTATATAAAAAAGTCTGGTAGTCGAGTCCCCATTACAGCTTGTCCAAATGGAATGAACATGTGTGAATCCGAGATATGGGTAGTACTAGAAGCACAACTCTTCTCAGCTCCTCCAAAAAGTGGTGGTGACATTGCTGTATATTTAAAAGAAAGAACATTATAAGACGTTTAAGAAATGTTAACACCAATATTTGAATACAAACTATGGGCTTAGCTGTTAATGTTATTTTACAAATGAATTTATTCAATGACCAGAATTCAGACTAGACTAAGCCTGAAAAGTCAAATATAATAGCTTTGAACTAAAGCAGTAAAGCTTAAAAAGGCAAAAAAGGATATACAAAAGTAAAATTAAAAAAGGGATACATGTTATTTAGAAGATAAATATAAATAAAATTATGTAACCTAGTAAAAATTGACAATGAAGTTCAGTAGCTGCCGAGCCTACAATTCATTGATTATATAAAATGAGTTTAAGATAAATTATATCAAATTTCATTAAGGACATTATTATCCATTACGAAAAATATAATTAACAATTGGATATTTTGATAATTATTACAATTAAAACATAGATTTAAATAACTAAAGTTGATTTAGTTATGACATGGTGTATTCATGAATATAAATTTTATTATTAAAAAAATAATAATGAAATTTCATAAAATATGTAGACATTTGTTTTCAGTCATAAAATTAAAACAAATTAAGTAATATTAATGAACCGGATGGCTTTTAAAAACAATAGATTATAAAGATTTTAAATACTTCTTATGCCATAAGTTTGAATAAGAATAATAATAACAGAGAATGGCTATCACTTCCGGTTCATTTGGCCTAATCGATAATTGGTTACGAATTATGCTCAAATAGCAGACCTGTCTATACAATTTACGTCCTATCTAAATGTCATCATGTGTCTTGTTTCAATTAGTTAAATCGTTCTTACACTCAATACAAAAGAAATTAATTGCAATACTATTATAGTTTCCGAAATATAGTGCTAGCAAACTTACCGGTTTTCCAACAAAAGATATCTGTTACAAGCCCTGTCAGTCCGGTGAAAAGGTTTATGTTGTAATGATCATCGTCCTCGTGTGCACAAAACAGACTATAGTAAGTTCATTGTCTCTCCCTTACGTGGACAAAGGAAACTAAATATAAATACGACCCCGTGATCTACCGGCATTGACCGGTCATCGGTTTATTGCCTGTTTCCGACAACCGAAAAATCGATCGACGCGCGTTGCTTAGTGAAATACCTAATAACTAAGTATCGGCATCTTCCGCAATAAAAAGGGGGCGTGGCCCATCTCACTGGGACAATCGTATCGATCGTCGGACATGACCTACATCACTGAAAATTGGCACATGTATACATCAATATATAATTATGCTCTTAAAGATTTAGTGTTAAAGATCTTTTCTTTGAATTTCTAAAAAGAATTTTTGAGGGAAAGATGCCTTACATATAGCCATAGCCTACCTATGAATTTCTATAAGGTCGATCAAAAAAGGCAAAACAGTATGTTGGAAGTAGGTCAAGATGTCCCTTAATGTGAACATGTGGAAGGATACCACAATTTTATGACAAAATAGCTATTTTAGGTACTTTGACAGAAATTTTCAATATTGTCCTATTGCAATAAATGATACATCGTTTTAAAGGGCTAGCTATAAGCTTTGCAAAAATACCAATTTCATCTTTCTAGCTTTTATAGAAATGAAGTTATGATTTTTTTGGTGAATTTTTTAACCCCCTTCTTTATCTTTGTATTTAATTGTAAAAACTTGTGACCGACTTTCCAAATTTCTGCCTTATTTTGCCAACAACTTTTTTATTTGAAAAGATAATGCAACCAAATTTTCAGGAAACATTCTCAATGCAATATACAACTCAATGAACAACAAAATTTGCATTTTGGATAATTTTATTTGTGGGTATGTTACGAAAAAAGTAAATGGAAAAATTGGAACAATCATTATTTCTGAAGAAAAAAAGCAGAAAATAATATGTTTATTTAATTTAAACTAATTTTACTAAGCTTAAGCTATTGTTAAATTTTAAATCAATTGTCATATTTATAAAAAGGTAAGTATTCTTTTTTTATATCTAAAATTGATGGATATAATTATAAATAAAAATTACTCAAAAAAATTAAAATCATCCATAAGTTATAAGACTAACGGTAAGGACACACAGTAGGAAGGGTAAGTATTAGAATGTTACATTAACTTAACAATTATTAAAAATTTATATTTTAATATTTTATTAAATTAAAAAGATACTAATAGGCATGTAAGTGTGGTTGTATTAGTTAGTAATAGTTAAATTTAGTATAATGTAGTAAATATATTCTGTTTAATATCCCTAGCGAAAGGATAAAATTATTATTATTCCTATTATTGGTTCAGTAAAGGAGAACATATACAATGTTTAGACATTAACTAAATAAACTTACAGTTTTTGACATAATTTGATGCTATATTATGTATTAATTTACTATTATACCTTATAATAGCTATTTATGTATATCAAGGGACAAAACTTGTCAGAAATTCAACAGATTACAAAAACTTGAATTTATATAAACTTCTTGAATTATTCGGTTGTATTAACTTCTAATAATATTGTAAAACTGTTTCTCATTTATTAATTGGTTAGTGCTTAGCGGATTTTTCGATATGAACAATAATAAAAATATTTTTATATCATTATATAAAATTGATGAGAAGAGCCATTTCCGACAACCCAAGTTTTATTTGTGAAGGGGGATAACTGGTGACAACTGATAATTTCATTGAAGTTTGAAAATTCATAACTTTTTCTTGCAAGAACCATTCTTAACGAAGTAAAGTTATTCTTTTGTGTGAAGGATCACAGCATTACTACGGTAAAACCACTATGTCCTACGACTTTACACAAAAAAGTGTTAAGCCATTAAAGTATATACCGTTACAAAATAATAAATCTGATGACAGTCTAAAAATTCACCATGATGCAAATATATCGCCGTGTTTGGAAAAATATGCGCTCTACGTCACTGATGTCAAAACAATTTATTCTTAGAAAACTGTGACGTAAAACGCAAAACAACGAAGTCCTCCCCGAGCAGAATGTAAAATGGCCACAACAGTTTTTCCGTCATTTTTCGGATGCGCAAACCGCGTGCGCGTGAGACCTTCAAAGTACCTAGCTATTTTATTAATAGAAAATCACCAACATCCAAAAATTAAAAACTGGATTCTTCAGCGCAAATGCCCACTTCCCATACAAATTTTAAAGTAGTCTCACTTGCTTTACAGGAGCACCTAATCAAGGCTATTCAATAATCAATAAAATAAGGACCATTCAATCATAATCATATCATAAACTAAACTGTAAACAATGCTGATCACGAGCCTCAAAATTCAACAAACAAAAAATCAAACAAGGTCGTGGAACGGATACTGATTCATTAATTTCAGCTCTGGAACAGAGGTTTGGCTAGTAGTAGTAGTAGTAGTAAATAATTATGTGCTTAAGATAGTAATATGCTTAAACTAAGTCAGTAATTAAATAATAATACGATGTGAAAAACATTCTCGAGATGTTTTTTTTTTTGTGGTTCGTACTTTCAATTTCATCCGGATAAATTGACTGCAATGCTTCGATTTCATTTCTCTGCTCTTCCTTGTAATCTGTCATCCTTTAGTATTGGATCTTTTTGCATATATTAAGCAAGAAAGACAACAGATTAATCCGATAAAATTTCTCTACCACGAAGAGAAAATAACATTATGAAAGTAGAAACATAAACATCAGCAGTCAGTACGGTACAGCATGCAAATGGCATCCATATTGGTTCCGGCACAACAAAAATTTGTAAACTGGTTGTTGATTGGATACTTATAAATATTAACTAATCAAAATTTATTTATAATTCGTTCTTTCGCTGTGTTTACTTCCGGTACTCTCATTGATAAGATTAACTGTTATCGAGATTAGGTAGTTTACTTGCTGGTTAATGAAAATTCTGCAATCAAAGGCGACGAAGGCTATAAAGTAATCAAGTAATGTCGAGACAAGCCAATAGAGCTGGAGATCCAAGGAAAGTGGTTGGTTTTTTAAAAGGCTCACTAAATTTATCATATACTCTTGTTGAGTTCAATATTTTGAATATTTGCCACACCCCCCCTCCCGGTAAGTACCCGAAAACTGGGATCGACTCGGTACTCATCATTCACGGACTGAAGAAGGCGATGCAGTAATGGACTGAAGAAGTGTGTACAAATTATTTCATACCAAATAAATCTGTATTCTAGGTTTCATCATCATCATGTCCCGTAGTCTTTCGACCGTTGGGGCGCCACCGATGAAATAAAAATGAAAACTATTCTTCTCCATTCCTCTTGGTCTCCTGCCCTATGCATAGCATCGCCTAGTTGTAATCCCGTCCATTCTTTGATGTTATCTTCCCATCTTTTTCTCTGTCTTCCTCTTCTTCTTCCTCCTCTAGTTGTGCCCTGCAAGATTTCTTTGGCGAGCCCTTGTTTTCTGGTCATGTGGCCATACCATTCAAGTTTGCGCTTTTTTACAGACGCCAGGAGGTCATCGTACTGCCCAGTTGCTTGGCGAATCCTTTCTTTTACTTGTTCATTGGTGATATGGTCTCTATAGCAGATGCCAAGAATGCCTCTGAAACATCTCATCTCCATCGCCTTTCTTTTCTTTTCAAGTTCTGCTGTTAATGTCCAGGACTCACAGGCATATAAGAAAATGGAGAGGATTAATGAGCGCATCAGCCTGATTTTGGTGCTGGGGGCTATATTTTTGACGTTCCATGTTTTCTTAAGCCTCTTTAGTGCTGTTGTGGTCTGGGCAATCCTGGCCATCAATTTGGGCTTGGAGCCTTCTTCCGAAACTATTGCTCCGAGGTACTTGAAGCTGCCAACTGTCTCTAATCTTTCCTCACCGACCTTAATTTCAGTGGTAATGCCAGTGGTGCTATTCGTCATCATTTTTGTCTTTTCTGCACTGATTTGCATGCCAAAGGATGATGAAGTCTTGTCGAGACGCTTTACCAGGTTGGCTAGCTCTTCTTCGCTTCCAGCCAGTCCATCTAATTCATCTATGTCATCTGCCATGCATAGGTTGGTGATTGTTCTGCCACCAATGCTGACTATTCTAGGTTTACCGAACTCTAAGACTTTGTGTGAAGCTTTTCTTTCACTCATTAATTCTAAAGTTCATTAAAGGCTAAAGACTTAAGGATAGGCTTTCGCATTTGATCCTTTGGCTATAATAAAATTAATCTTTTACTTTTAATAGTTTTAATGAACTTGGGATTAATCAGGATAGGACTAGGCCTAGGACCCAGGAGGCTTCAGTTAAGGCACTTTGGTATCGCCCAGAAACTCCTGAAAATCTGGTATTTAATATCATTGTCAAAATGGCGACCTCCACTTTTTAATTTACAGAGGTATAGTTGGTTCGGCTTTTATAGTTGATTTTTAGCATAAAAATAAATTCTACATCCGTCAAAGTTAAGTCTTGCTTGTTCTATTGAGAATTCATTTAGTTTGATTTATTTTTTGAGGTTAAAGCTTTGAAAATTGAAGTTAAAATAGGTAAACTTCACTTTTTTTTTAAAGCGGTGATTTGTTTTTAAGAAAATATTTTTAAAAGGCTCATTAAATTTATTATGTCATTTATAACGTATCCAAAATTCATGGTGCATAATGAAAATCCAAGAGATCACTTTTTTAGGCTATGTAATGTACCCAAATTGAGATCAGATTAGAATGTATGAGCTTAAAACAATATGTTAGTGTATGATTTGCTATGATTTCATGTACCTATGCAGTATTAAGATGTGATCTAGTAAAATTATATAAAAAGCAAGATTAAAAAATGAATAAGCTTAATTAATTTGTTGAAAAATATTGAAATATGCTATTTTAATCGAATATCATCACAATATTCCACAAGAAAAAACACACTCTCTGGCACAATAATCCAAGATATTACTAAAGAACAATCATAAAACCTTGAACTTACCTCAAGCAAATGATTAGAACGTATTTTAATTTCTATCAACCACCAAAGTTGATTTTAACAATACATGTTTATTTGTGAAACAACATTACTAAATTAAAATAAATGACATACACATTTTTTGTTAATATTTATAATATACATATGTTGAAATTTGTTTTTTAAAAAAAGGTATAATCATCAATTTTAATTAAATGAATCAAATAATCCTTGTATTGTTTGTTTATACTTATAAATGTTAAACAGTTCCACATAAAAGTTGAAATTAATATCTAAAGAATATTATTATTGGGAAATTTAATAGATATATATTCAAACAAAATTAATTAATTAATTACAAATAAGTGAAGAGTTAGCATATTTTATAAGCTTGTATATTTTAAACATTTTAATAAGGAAAATTATAAAGATTTTTTTTTTTTTAATTTCTGGAATATTACCAATAACTAAACTTATATTTAGTGGCTTTTTTTAGCTGAACACATATTTATCAATGTTCCCTGTAAATATCATATTTATTTGTTTCATTTTATAATAAGTTATAGGCGTAAAAACAAAATAAGAATCATGAAATGTGGAGGAAAACTCCATGGTGAAAAAAGTGGTTTTACTTTAAAAAATTCATAACTTTTGAACCACTTAAGCTAGAAAGTTGATCCTGGTGTTTTTGAAAACCATTCTCTAGTCTCTAGGCTCTGTAGTATTGTAATATATATATTTTTGAAATTTTTTATCAA
The DNA here is from genome assembly GCA_964017045.1 of Omphiscola glabra. Taxonomy (NCBI): domain Eukaryota; kingdom Metazoa; phylum Mollusca; class Gastropoda; family Lymnaeidae; genus Omphiscola; species Omphiscola glabra. The sequence goes on along the minus strand of OZ024798.1, from coordinate 19,508,569 downwards.
AGTGCCTACTTAAGTTAGTTTTAGTGTGATGGTGAAAGAGAAATGTGTTTCATGCCACTTCTATTTTCAGTCAGTCATTATTAAAAGTACAAGTAGAGGCAGACCTGATGCTTACTCTATTCCATGTAGGCCAATATATCAATGTCATGGTCACAGGCCCTGGCTATATTATGAATAAGGGCATGCGGCATACTGAATAGGCTTACCTATATTACATAGCCTAGCCCCTACAATAATGAATGATTTCCGATGAAGCATAACATAGATTAAGATGGGTGAATGTGCAATCATGTGTTTCAAGACTAGAACATATGAGTATGGAGTCATGAGTGCAATACCCAGAAAAGCAATCAACACAACAGAGTATATTCAACTTTGAATGGTGGCTAATCTAATTGAGAATTATTACAACTCTGATTACAAATCTCTGCTGCCTTTCAGCTACAGACCCATGGTTAAATTTAGTTAAAGTTAAAGGCTAAGTGAGTGAGAAAAATCTAGAGATGGAGTCCTTTAGGCTGCACAACATTGACTCAATGAAAATTACGGCAACTCATACAACGCCCTGTTGTTCCCTTGGGTTTGTTGTCTCAATGGGGAGGGGGAATCTGCTCATACAAGTGATATGGAACCAGCTTATTCTCTGTAACAAAATCCCATCCTTTGTGATTTTGCAACTGACAGTAAATACCATACCATGGTCTCCTTGAGTAGGATAAATGCCCCCAAAAAATAAAATAATAATACATAAGCCTAAATCTTGATAATTTAATACAATTACAATAAATCCTCTTTAGACTTTTTAGTATTTCATATTTTAGTTAACTTGCTTGGTAAACACATTTGTCGATAACATCAATAACATGCCATCATAAACAGAATGTTTGGCTATTTCATTAGTCTAAGTTGATGGCCTTAGTTATGAGTATATTTATTTTCTCTAATATACTATTTAGACATTTTAATGTTGATATCAAGTCTGTACAATAAATGCATTATTTTAAATACAACACAAGTGATGGGAATGATTGAATGCTTTCAATTTTTACATATTTCAGAATGGAGAGTTATTTACATTAACCTATGGAGCACTTGTAGCACAACTAATTAAAGATTATGAAAATGATGAGCAAGTCAATAAACAGTTGGATAAAATGTAATATATTTTAAAAGTTCTTTGGATTTTTTTATAATTAATTTATTTTTATAATAATAACAAATTATGATTTTTAAAATAACAAATTATGATTTTTAAAGTGTGTCCTATTTCCACATCTTTTCCTCACATAATTATTATAATCAAAGGTTTTTTCATCTAGTAAAATTTTCAACTTTGCAAGATGGATTCACATTATGTTTTAATTGTTCATTTTATTGCAAGGGGCTATAACATGGGAGTACGCTTGATAGAGGACTTTCTTGCTAGAGCCAACACTGGAAGATGTAATGATTTTAGAGAAACAGCTGATGTTATAGCCAAGGCAAGCTGTCTTTGTCTAACATGTATCAAAAGCAATTTTTTAAAAATACAGATTTTTAAAGATTGATGATAAACTTCATTAACAAAAAAACTTAGTTTTAATTTATAAATGGAAAATTAATAGTTATTATATAAATCCCAGATACCGTTTAAAAAAAAATTAATTTATGTACTTTTGATTGCCCTATTTAAATTTTAAAAAATACCTTTAAATAGGGTAAAAAATAACAACTGTAGATGCTAAACATTATTTTATTTGATTTATTTCAAGTGCAGGTAGCATTCAAAATGTACCTTGGCCTAACTCCAGTTGTAAGTAATTGGAGTGCTGCTGGGGATGAGTTCTCCCTTTTGTTGGAGTCAAACCCACTGACTGACTTTGTTGAACTTCCTCCTGGTCATGCCAACCTGAATTACTCCAACCTGATGTGTGGCGTCTTGAGGGGTGCTCTGGAAATGGTATGAACTTATTTACTAACATGTTAAAACTTTTTATCTAAGAGCATCAGTGTTGTTAAACATATATATATACACAGCATTTTTAAAATTAAATTGATCATTTAGATTTCTAATTAACTAATGAGTTACACTGGTTTTTCTGGTCATCAGTTCTTTTGTGTGAACTTTTGATGTTAGTGAAAGTCATTCTTATTAAAATAAATGCTGCAGTCAAAAAAATATTTTGAAATTTTTCTTGAAAGACTTTTTTAAAAAAAAAATATATAATTAAAAGTAGACATCTTGTACCTGTAGTAAAATATTTGTTTTTAATTTTTTTTTAATGTCTATTTGTTTCTAGGTATCAGATGAATGTTGATCTTGTACATGTAGTAGGGTGCTATGGTAGATATTTGTTTGTATAAAAATAACAATTTTTGCTAGGTTCAGATGGATTTTGATCTTGTACCTGTAGTAGATAATTGTTCAAAATAAAAATGTCTCTTGTTTCTAGGTTCAGATGGATGTTGATGTCAAGTTTATACAGGATACACTCAAAGGAGACAATATCACAGAAATCAGATTGAGGTTTATCAAACGTCTGGAAGATGCTGTTCCTGTAGGGGAAGATTAACAAGAGAAATTACTTAATATTTACTGAGAAAGGCATGAAATTACTGAGAAGTAGTGGGTAGACTGAGTGACAGAAATATTAATGTGATTTGAAAGTAAGAACTAGTTATGTACTTTGCTTCATTTACCATACTTTATCAACTCATAATTTTGAAAACATTTTGTTTAGTTTGATAACTGTTATATAAATTGCAAAAGGCAAATACAGGAGCTAATAATTATTTGTACATACATTTTCTCTATCAGTTGTTCCTCAATGCTATTAGCTTTATGAAAATTGATGCATTTGATAAGTTCTACTTTAAATACTAACCCTCTAGGGCAGCGGTTCTCAACCTGTGGGTCGCAACCCCTATGGGGTAGTGCGATTCTTTCCCAGGGATCGCTAAGACCATCTGAAAACACATATACTCTACAGTTATTAAGTAGAAATAAAAATAATTTATGGCTGGGGGTGGTCACAACATGAGGGACTGTATTAAAGGGTTGCGGCATTAGGAAGGTTGAGAACCACTGCTCTAAGGTTTTATATGTCGTTAGCTTTTCAATGGGTTGTTATGCTCTAATTACTTATAGTGGGAAAAATTTAGTGAGTCAAAAAATGAAATTGAACTTAATTGTACTTTAGTTATTTTAGAACATATGGTGTTAACTTTTAAATGATTGCTCTGAGATGAACAACATTAGCAAATGTAGTTCAAATTTTTTAATTCTTGGATTGATTTACCATTTTCTTAGATGATAATTGCAAGAATTGGAAGTTTGGTTGAAAAATTCTTGTCCAAAATTTAGTATGGTACAATATATTGCTCTGATTTTAATACTTATTAATAAATATTAATAGCATTGTTAGGACCTGCTGTGATGGATGGTTTCTCACCACAATCCATGTAATAATTGGCTGTGAAAATGTTGAAATATCCACATTTTATTGGGCCCTTTTATATTTTGTATAGAGCCATATTCTAGAGTTGGGACCAGACATGCTTGATTGGGGCTGTTAGTAAATCATGAGTTTGAATGTTCTTTTATTTCTTATTTAATTATGATGTGTTTTTGAGATGAATTGATGTAATAAATTTTCATTAAAATGATGCACAGTGTTTTCACCTCTCATTTATCATCCATGTTTGTGGTTAGATGTTATTCAAGTAAATATTTTGTTTTTTTATTGAGCTGAAACTTGGCACATAGACTCAATGTCGATGATAACACATTCCAGTGTTTTTTCAGACATTTTCACAGGGGGTGGGGGGGGGTGGACTTTTTTTTTGGTCGGGGCAGTGCCAGTAGGCAGAAGACAGATGCGTATCTAAAGGGTGCCAGATGGGACATATGTCCCCGGGATGCAGACTAGGGGAGGCTCAAAAATAGGCTTTGATGTACTGTATTAAATGTTTGAAAATAATTAGGTTTTTTTTTAATCTGGGCAAATAGGTGGGGCAAAATAAATATAGGCTAAGAATTTTTTAAAAACTGTTATTTAGGAAACTTTGTTACAAAAGTAGCTCATTTTAAGAAAACACAAACACTTTTTATGTAATAATTGATGAAATTTGCCCTTTTTGTAAGCACCCGTTAAATTCTTAATTTAAAAAGAATTATCTCATTTTTTTTTTACAGTTTCTACTGTATATAACGCAACATACATGGAATCGATTAAATTTATAGTTATGCTAATAAAAATATTTTTTAAAAACTAATGCCATCATAAAATTTATAATTAACACCTATCCCTACTTTAAAAGTCATGCTTTTATAATGAAATAGAATTTGACAACAGATTGCGCAGGTTTAATTCTTAGCAAAAACTATTAGTTAGTTTAAAAACGTTAGTTTAATACAGTGTTATTAAAGTCTTTAAACTTGTGAAGTAGCAAACAAATGAAATAAAAATACTGATATGGGTCGTCCATTAATTATGACAACAAAATAGGGGGGGGGGGAATGTTTGACAACTGTTGACAAAGGGGAGGGGGGAAAGATTAGTTCACGTCAACAATCTTGTTTTCTCTATTAAAATTTTATTCTTAAAAATTGACTGGTTATTACATTATTTTAACATATTTCCTGCACCTCAACAAAAAAGGATTCGACTAGTGCAAGTAGCTGCCAGGAGACATTTATGGCAATTATTGCTCACACTGACAATGCTTCTATTTTAAGTGCTGAATGGTTAGATGAGGATGATGTTGATTTATCTGGTATATCAGTTCCGCAAGATGAAATCATAAATCAGCTACTATGCCCATTATTACGATAGAGCAACACCTGGCTACTCCATGGGAAAATAATAGATGCTAGAAACTATGCTACAATTGTCAGCTACAATGAGTGACAATAATCCTATTTATACTTCCACAAATAATGATAATTAGTCTTTAACAACCTTTTCATTGAGTTTTCGTTATAAAATGTAAGTGTAGAAACCTTTTTACTTGTTGATTAACAAGCTAAAGATGCAATAAAATGTTTTTCCTAACATTTTGTGTCTTTAAAATAGATTAGCACAAACTTAAAATGTAGACATTTAAATATTTATTTATATTTTAATTCATTTGGGGGGGGGGGGGGGGGGGGGGGGTTATAAAAATGTTGACATAATTACTTAGATGGGGGGGGGGGAGGGGTCATTGAAAGTGAAAGTTTGGTAGTTGTTGACAAAGGGAAAAAAGGGGGGGGGGGGTAAAAAATTGCTTAAAAATTGTTGGTGTACTTAATGGACGCCCATGTGATAAAGACTTCGGCTAGTAATCAGAAGCGACATTAGAATATCAATTTTAAAAAATTAAATAATTTTAAAATGCACATGACATATAAAAATGTTGACATAATTACTTAGATGGGGGGGGGGAGGGGTCATTGAAAGTGAAAGTTTGGTAGTTGTTGACAAAGGGAAAAAAGGGGGGGGGGGGTAAAAAATTGCTTAAAAATTGTTGGTGTACTTAATGGACGCCCATGTGATAAAGACTTCGGCTAGTAATCAGAAGCGACATTAGAATATCAATTTTAAAAAATTAAATAATTTTAAAATGCACATGACATATAGGATTTACACGAAAAACTTTTTTTTTTTTTTTTTTTAAATTTAATTAACTTTCGATATTGTAGTAATCTCTCTCTCACTCTCTCTCTCTCTCTCTATATATATATATATATATATTTAAAAATATATATAATATATATCTATCTCCAGTGTCTAAACCTCACCACTATTACCGATTAAAAAATTTTGTTTTCATCTAATAAGCCAAATTTACATTCATTTATTAATGACAAGAAATGTAGTAGTATTGCTTCAAACCCCCCTTCCCCAACCCAAAAAACAAACTAACAGCGGTAAGCATTTAACAAATAACAGTTTGACAGCTTTAACTTTAGGCCAGTAGTCACTGTCATTTAGGCCAGTAGTCATTGTCATTTAGGCCAGTAGTCATTGTCATTTAGGCCAGTAGTCATTGTCATTTAGGCCAGTAGTCATTGTCATTTAGGCCAGTAGTCATGCATATGCAGCATGCAATTACAATCACTTTACTTAATGCATATTATAACAACTTTTAGTAGTTTTTGTGATAATGTGGAACACCGGCGCACGGTCACTTGAAATGAATTGCAAAGTCCCGATCATCTGTCCTTTTTTTTTATATTCGTTGCCTGCTGTTGTAAATTTTGTAAATTAGGCAACAGTCATAGTCCAGTGACGATTTTCAAACACAGCTTTTAACTTAAGTTCAACCAGTGTAGCAATAGCTTTTAATATTTTAAACCAGTTCATTTCTTTAAATGAATAAAAAATAACATGATCAATTCAATAATGGCAATAGCAATGGCAATGGGCTTATAATGTCATATAATGATTCATAATGGTTTCATTTATTAATTTAGAAATGATTTTACATATTTTTAATCAGTGATCAGTCATAATTATACTTTAAAGTTTAAAGCACTCGACCACTCGACCATTTCAAATTAATTTTAATTTAATCGTATTGTATTGATTGTAATGAATCTTACTGCTTATTGATATTATTAGGATATTTTATAATTTATATTATTTTTATTTACACGCTTACTATTTAAAAATTGTTAGCATTTATTTTATAATTTAAAGTAGGCCTATGTATGATGTGTTGGTGGCATATATTATAAATAATATACTATATATACACAGTTAAAATATTTCAAAGTTGGTGCTGTCTTGTTAGTGAGAAAATTATTTAATTTTCAACTTTTTTTTATTAGTATATCAATATCATTTTGACTAATGGTCAGTGGAAACCAGCCTTAACCTACCAGACCAGGCACTCTTAATGAAAAGTTGCTAAAAATCATCAAGATTAATCCCATTTTTTTAAAAAAAGGTAGTCTGAGATTGAGATTGGTTACGGGATTAGTAGTAGTCGTCTAAAATTATAATTATAGGTTAAATTTAATCATTTAATCATTCAGCAATAATCATTATTTCTGCTACTGCTTAGTAAATTTCTTCCTTAAAAAAACACAATGAATTTACTAATTAAGCGTAATGTGTGTTAATTAATTATGTCAAAAATTTTAAAGCAATTTTTTACCCCCTTACCACCCCCTTATCAACAACTGTCAAACTTTCAGTGACACCCCCCACCCCCCAAGTTATTATTGTCAAGAGTCTATAGCTGACAATTGTAGCTTGAACCTTGTCCGTGTTCCATACCTGCAACATAACCGCAAACATACCTCCATAGTCAATTGCAACAAATAGAATCTACAACTACACTGTAGTCTACAGGCGAAGAGAGGTCAACTTTTGACTTCTCTTGCACCAACAAAATGTGCTAACATTCTGACATACCATCAGCAGTGCACAGACAGACACACATTAAAAAAAATAAATCTTAGATTGTTAAAAGCCTACAAATTATATAACTATTTTAATTTATACTCATTAAATTTGTAAAAATAATGTAACCAGTCAATTTTTATGATTAAAATTTTAATAGAGAAAACAAGATTGTTGATGTCAACTAATCTAAACCCCCCTCCCCCTTATCGACAAGTGTCTAACATTTCCAAACCCTTCCCCCCCCACTATTTTGTTGACATTATTAATGGACGACCCCATAGTCGATTGCAAATAAATTTATTTAATTTATTAAAAGTTATTGTTTCCAAATGAATTTCTGAATAAGCCTTTAATTTACTTGTCTGCTTTCTTCAATTACAATGTACTAGGAAAGTGGTTGTGCAAGTAATTCTATGTCTATAATGACAAACATTGAGAAAAGGACCAATTTGTATCCAGAAATAGAACCCTATGACAATGGCTTTCTCAAGGTTCTTTATTATTTGTTTCCCATTTTTTAAATAAAATTTATCAAAATAACTACACTACCATTGATATTATTTTAATTAATAATGTAACCTAAAAATTTATGAGATCATCTAAAAATTACCCCCTTTAATTTAGTCTTTAGCTATAGCATTTTGTTTGTCATAATCAAGGATTATGATTACAAAGATATTGGTGGGCCACTTTTATGTATTTAAATTTAAGGTAATAATTATTGACAAAATATTTCAGACTGACATTTGCTAAAATTGACACATTTTTTTTATTTACAGGTATCAGACTTACATGTACTATATTTTGAGCAGTCAGGCAATCCTGTTCTTTTTCTGTAATTATGTTTTCTTAGGATGGGTTGTAGTTGTAGGGGCCTAAATAAAAAAGGCATTGAGGATGATATCTTTCCTAGAATTGTGCACTTGAAATACATCGTTACATATTAGTTGCATTTTAAATAATGTGAATTAAAATGTAACAATTTTTTTCACAGATAATAATTTACTGATAAAGTATTTTTATAATTATAGTCATGGAGGCCCAGGGATGGGATGCAATCTACCTACAGAGAGATGTTGGTTTGATCCAGCTTATTACAGAATTGTACTTTTTGGTCAGAGAGGAGCTGGCAAGTCTATGCCATCAGCTGAAATAACTGTTAAGTTGTTTTTTTTGGACTAAAACTATTAATAACTATTTACATAGTAGTAGACATAGATTATGATAGATAAACTGGTTCAAGAGCTTAACTTCATGTTCTTATTAGTAATAAGGAGCAGACTATTCTAATCACATTTTATTTTAACCATGAGTTATAGAATAATAAACTACTGCTAGTAAAATGCTAGAATTTAAAAAAAAAACAAAAAAAAACATACCACTGTGGGGCCCATGATATAAATAGGCTTCCTTTTAATAATATTCATTTCTTTTTTGTTTGTGAAGTGGCCATAAGCCATAGCACATCTGCTGTGTAAAGTAGTCACTCAGTTTTGTTGAATGACAACGACTGGTGATATTTAAAAAAGTGCTAACTATCCTTAGTTATAAGTGAACATAGCAATGCCGGTCTATCGACGATCAATATTATATAATCAAATGCTGCAATTTTTACAATCAGGAAAATACAACATGGGACCTTGTATCAGACATTAAAAAACTCAGAGAACATCTGGGCATCAATACATGGGTTTTGTTTGGCTGCAGTTGGGGCTCAACATTAGCATTGACTTATGCCATAACACATCCAGAAAAAGTCAAGGCCATTGTTATACAGGGCATCTTTCTATGCACAAGGTTAAGAACATCTCTCACAATAAAAATATATCTTCTTTTTATAATTCTTTCAGCTGATTAGTTGTTCAAAATGTTCATTAACAGTGCATTTATCTTTTCATACATCCATCCCTGTGGGACTACAGCCCAAGTAAGGCTTTGGCCTGCCCCACCACATCTTTCCACTCAGACCTAACGAATGCTTTTCTTTTATATGCTTGGATTCCCACCTGCTGTAGATCCCTCTCCACATTATTCATCCATCTAAGCCTAAGTCTGCCTTTGAGCCGTTTTCCTCAGGGGTATTGGTGGTGCACCATCTTCACTCCTCTGTCATTTGGCATTCTTTCTAAGTGTGCAGTGCAGCCCAGCGTAGCCTGTCCTTTTTTATTTCTAATACTAGTGTGTGATCCTAAAAATATAGACTATACAATTCCTGGTTGGTTCGTATTCTACATCCATAATCATCTTTTGTTGGTCTGAGTAGTTTCAAGAGAACTTTTCTCTCCCATGTGTTAAATAGGTTTTCTGCCATTTTTGTTAGGGTCCAAGTTTCACCTTAACATCAAATGGCCAAATAACATCACCAACAAAGATCTATTAGAAAGGACATACCAGGTGCCCATTGATGAAGACATCATAAAGAAAAGATGGAGGTGGATTGGGCATACTCTGAGAAAACCCCCAGATAGCACCACCAGACAATGTCTAACATGGAATCCACAGGGGGAAAAGAAAGAGAGGAAGACCTAAGAATACATGGAGACGCGAGCTAGAGACAGACACTCAAAATATGGGATACACCTGGAAGCAATTGGAAAGGAAAGCACAGGACCGGGATGAGTGGAAAATTCTTGTGGACGGCCTATGCCCCAGACGGGGTAAAAAGGCATAAGAAGAAGAAGTTTCACTTGCATATGTTACAACTGGTCTGATAACAGTCTTTATATATAGTTTTCTTTGTTTTTATTTTAATGTTTTTACTTCTGAGTATTCTCTGACTACTGAAGTATGTCCTGTTTCCCACCAAAAATTATTACTTTTATTTCTGTTAGTAATTCACTTCTTTCATTTAATAAGGATATTTATCTTTTTCAGGGGCAATAAAATATTTCATTAATCTTTTCTTCCTTAAGGCATGAAGAGATCAAATGTATTATTAGTAATACATATTTTCTATTTATATATATATAAGAATGAGCTATAGGGACATAACGCTTAAAACCCGAAAATATTTTGATTCGTTCGGACTCTTAAAAACAATAACAAATGCTTCACTGTGCCTCGGAGTAACACAGTGCAACATAAGCAGTCATTTTTTCCACGCACCATAATTGCTTGGAACAACCTGGACAATACCGCCGTGAACTCGACAACGATCGAAAGCTTTAAGGCCGCCCTGGCATCTGCTAGGGGCCGTTAGATTGGCAACATCGCTTCCCCAACCGTTGCACATATGCCAGTATATGGATGCAGCAACGTACAGAACCAGAACAATCATAGTTATTTTCTATTATTTTACGGAAATCGAATACATTTTACATGCGCAAAAAATAGTATATTTCCGCTTTTATTTTAGCAAAAGTATAAGTATTATTATTATAAATTACAAATACATATAAAGAAACGATTAAGGAACTATCTTAAGCATTTTATATGCGTTTGAAAGTTATGGAAAAAAAATTAAATAGAAAAAATATGATCAAAGAAATACACAGTAATCACATTTATCGGGGAAAACCTAAACATCAGTTGTTGTTAGTGCGTTCTTTAGCGCGTTGTCAATAAAGCGAAATAAAATTAAAATTAATTAGTTCTAAATAATCACGCACATGACGTCATAGTGCGAATTGCCTATTTAGCAAAAGCTAAAAGTTATCTGATTTAATAAAAGAGCGTGACAAAACTGATGATGTGCATTCCCTATCTTATAAGTAAAATTAATAAATAACATTGATTGCTTTTTAAATTGCTAAACTTAAATACTAATTTAACTTTGTATTTTTAACATTTAATAAGTTTTTACTTTTTATTCATTCCAAAAATAAGCTTTTGTGAAATTTATAAAGTAGTAAAAACTCTACATTTAAAAATAATTTTAATAAGAATATGCCGTTTAATTAAATTGGTGCAGCAAAATTAAATAGCCAAATAGCATTTTTAATCACGGATCTAGTTAAGAAATAAGCATATTAAATGCAAACAAAATCTTTTTGCGTAAGTAAGGGGGCTACAATCCAGTAGATTATTTATTTATTTTTTTAAAAACTCTGTGTAGCCCACTATACACTATACATTCATTTTGCCCAGTGCAGCACAAGAGAAGCCTCAGAATCAATTTGATCACTAATTAACCTTCTTCGATACATTTATATCGATGGTAGGAAATTGAGTTCATGCATTTTTACTTGGATGACAATATCTTTCAATCCAATGACATTTCAGTTGTAAAAAAAAAAGAATTAATCTTTATCATCTTGATTACGAGATAAAAAAAAATAATTTGATCTACGTACATGGCTTAAACTAAAAAAGAAGATTAGAAAAAAAACTACCGCTACTAAGAAATTTAACAAGCAAAAAGAAAAAAACAACTAAATAGAATAAAACTATGAAATAATGGAGAAAAAACATTTTTTTGTTTAAATTCTCATACTATTATTGTTAATTCAACCGGGCCCGAAGCCAATTTATTTATACGGAGCCACTGCGGGTCCGAATAGTCATTTTTGTCTAAAGGTACTCATATACCTATAGGTGCTGCCTTCAATTAATTTGTTTTTGTTCTCGTCATTGTTATACTGTTTACTGTGTGGATTGATTTTAACTAGAAGAAATCCATATCGGAAGCGCGGGGGGGGGGGGGGGTCATACAGGTCACCAGCCGGCGTATCCAGAACGAAATCTCCCCCCCCCCCCCCCAACCGCTTTTTCCCCCGAGCCATTAAATTTAATTAGATAACATTTTGCCGCTTAGAGTTTTGAAAATGAAAAGAAAACGGATTTACACAATTCAGCCATTCGTCCACCCCCTCCCCACTGAGCCCACTTCTCTATCCCACCCCACCCCAACTAAAACAAATGTCATTGCCTTCACCACTGGAGTGATCTTGATGTGTGTTAATTCGTGACACACGAAATGTCCTTGGAATGTTGTGAATTGTGAGTTATAGTTCAGTTTTAGTGGCAACCATTTTCTCTACTGTGTTCAGCTGGTTTTCATTTGTGTGACGTCACATAGCTTGAGAACCCCCTCCCCTCGTCACAAAAATCTGACTCCCTCCCCCCTAGACGCGTGACGTCATGTATGGATGGCCCCTTAGTACATTCCACGTCGAAATCCAAAAATCATGTCCATATCCAGGCATAGGTCATAGGTTGATTTCCATTGGTATCAGTCCGGATTTTATTCTGTTGAATGGCTTTCGTAGCGTTAATTTTTTTACATGGCCGGATTGTTAGCCTTGCGCACAACCGTTTTGGGGGCTGCCCCTTACAGCTCTCTAGATAGCTGCCTTAGTTTTGGGGTAAGGTTCCCTCGCATTTGTGGATCCCCCCACTTCCTACAAGGCAGTAGGTTCTGGTTTTGGTCCGCCCCAGGTATTTTATTTCCCCGGTACCCGCCATATCTGGTGGGCTTTCCCCTATCCGCCACCTGGGGAGGCGCTCGATGGGAGATCAGTATAGCGAAATACTAAATAAATAAACATTCAGTAAAATGTATACCATAACTAATCGCATGTCTAAAAAAATTCAGATCCCAAAGGTGTAGACAGACGTTTATATATTTATACACAGCACTTCCTTGAAAATAAAAAGAAATGCCGCATTCGCCATTTTTATAGATGAAGCGGGTGAAGGCCACTGAAGGGGAGCAGTAATCGAGGGAACCAGCCGACGTCACCCGAGCGAAATCCGCCCCCCCCCCCCCCCCCGACCATTAAATTTGATTGGATAACATTTTGCCTATTACTACCATCAGAGTTTTGAAAATAGAAAAGAAAGCGGATTTACAAAATTCAACCATCTTCATTTCCTTCCCCACTAAGCCCTCTTCTCTACTTTTCACAACACACCCACCAAAAAAAAATAAAAAATTCCATTGCCTACACTTCCACCGTTGAGTTAACTAATGTGTGTTTATTGTTGACTCACAACACTTGCTTGTATTGTGAGTTGTTGTAAGTTATCGAGGCAAGCATTCTACTCTACTGTGTTCAGATTCAGATGGTTATTATTTGTGTTCAAGAGTTCAAGTAAGTTAAGGCTATTTGTTAACACTCATCTTGAGTTTTTATCAAGTTAAGTATAATGAAAAGACGCACTGTTTCATCTTCTTTATTAATAGCAAATATTGTTAATGATAAATTTAAATTGGAGCGCAGTAGTGTAAGCTTTTGACTTTGACCACACATTATACTATGATTATACACAACACTAAACATGCATAAAATCAAAAGTATTCTCCTATCATGCAAACAAACAGTAATCAACACTTTCTATTAGCCATGCCATTGGAGGTGCCAACATTTTGTAGTCTCTTGCTTTTGTTACACTTACACATTTGTAATGTACACAATCAGAAGTGTTTATCTTATATATAGGCCTACATTGAACTTACACACAAGAATATATTTCAATAACATGTCAAATCTTTCATTTACCTTAATTTTGGTTTAAATTCTTAGTTTTTAAAACTTTAAGTTTGCAAATGAATTCTTTATATGATTAAACCTTTTTGTATTTCCAGTCACACCATATGACATGTCATTTTAAAAGTGTTGGCACCAGCCTGTAAGTCCAAGCGGAAGATGATCAGCTTGATTAGGCTGTTACACAACCCTGCTCTCTAGCCATTGTAATGTTTGAAACTACAAAGATTTCCAAATGAGTCTTTAGCATACTTCACTTCAGAACATCACTATTTTCTTTTTGTGAGTACTTGATTTATCTAAGTTATTTAATAAATGATTTTATATATTAACACTGGTATAGAAGCCTCAGATCAAGAAGCTGATATATTTTTAGTTTATTTCATCATCCCATCAATTTCAAACTAAGTTTGACTTTAGTCTTTCCTTACTAAACAGTAATACATCACACGGTCTAAATACTTATATTTGTTTATTAATACATCAAATGGGCTAGTTTTGCTATATTGCACTTATAATGTATCAATCTTTTACTTTATTTTGGCTTAAATTCTTCTTAGTTTTTAGAGCAAAAAGTTTGCAAATAAATTCTTTAAATGATTTAAAATATCTCTGTTTCCGATAACCACACCATATGACTGTTCTGAGTGTCATCACCTGTCTATGGATCCAAGCCAAAGATTATCACTTTGATTGGGCAATTACACAACCCTTCTCCCTAGGCATTGTAATGTTTGGAACAACACAAGTTGCCAAGTGAGTTTTTAGTATACCGGTACTTCACTTCATAACTTCACAAAGTACATCTAATTATTTTATTTATTAAGTATTTTGTTTATTCAAGTTATTTAATAAATGCTTTTATATCTTAACACTGGTATGTAGCCCTCAGAGACCAAGAAGCTGATATATTTTGAGTTTATTTCATTATCCCATCAATTTCAAACTATGTTGGGATTTAGTCTTTTCTTAATAATCAATAATACTTTTATCACTAACACATCACATGGCCTAAATACTTATCATATTTGTTTATTACTAAAACATCAAATGGGCTAAATTAGCTATATTGCACTTATACTGTGTCAATCTTTTACTTTATTTTGTCTTAAATTCTTTTTATTTTTAGAGAAAAAAGTTTGCAAATAAATTCTTAAAATGATTAAAAATATCTCTGTTTCCGATAACCACACCATATGACTGTTATGAGTGTATCACCTGTCTATGGATCCAAGCCAAAGATTATCAGTTTGATTGGGCAGTTACACAACCCTTCTCTCTAGGCATTGCAATGTTTGGAACTACACAAGTTTCCAAGTAAGTTTTTTTAGTTTAGTAAACCACACTTAAGGGTTTCAAATGCAATTATATTGTTTTGGTTAAAGCAAAGAATTGAGCCATAACTTCATTTGCGTGTAAATTGAAGTTGCACTGAATTAGTGTTTAGGTTAGGTTTAGGGATACATTTAAGGTTCATGTTAGGTTCAGGGATACATTAAGGTAGTTTACTGACAGAATTAACTGGTCGTGTCAACCAAGATGGCGGCCATGGGGAAAAACATGGCATCCATACTTTGCATTAACCTATTTTTTTGTTACTACTTGATCTATCTAAGTTAATTAATAAATTCTTTGTTTTTTAATCCAGTCAGTAAATATTTCATCGAGACCTAGTTTAACATGTAAAATATACCATTAACGTTACCGGTAGTTGTAGTATTTTGATTGTGGAATGTTCACTTTTATTTCTATTCAGACCAAGGCAACATGCTGCATCTTACCACAAGACTAAACCGTCATCCCAACACTACTGGACTGGTCTTCCTGCTTCTAGAAGATTTAATAAAGACTGACTTTATACCACCAATTGTGTTGGTCATTTGTGGATGAACTTCCAGTTGACAAGATTGTGGGCACTGCCAAGATGTAAGCATGGCAGCATTTGGTTATGCAGTGCCCTGGCTGCTCAAGTTGAGGCCATTTGATTGGGGCCAATCAGGTATGTGAAATATTCAGTTACATTCACTAACTGTAAATTTAAATGCCCATTAGGAACCCAGACCCCTCTTGCCCATTAGCAAGCACAAAATTTGTACTTTAGCCTTGTAGTATACATAATACACATTCAATAGTGTACACACATGTAATGAGCACACTAAAAATTCACATTAAGGGGTTTTTACAGATTGTAAACTCATCTCTTTAATTACGAGATTTAATTCACATTTTTATGTTTGGTGTGCATATATGGGTTTCGATAACATACGATTCTTTTATTGATCCAAACAAATTGAAATGTTATTTTGATTACATTGTACATATACGTTTTCAGCACATAAATAAATACATATTTCAATAAAGTTGATATTTTCCAACTAAAACAATTTTAACAAAAGACATCTACATTAAATTATTTCCCTAGTCTAAGAAAAAGCCAATCAGTTAACTCCCTTAGTTATAAAAGGGACTTAATTAGTGATCATTTAGATTTTGTGACCTCTGGGGGAGCAGGTTGGTAAATTCGTACAGATTGGGGAAGAAACAAATTTTTATATCTTTCAGTCCTCGCCTTAAGAAAAAGAATTCATCCCGAATGGGCCAATCTTAAGTATCTGTGATGAAAAGGGTGGGATGTAAAATCCAAAATTTGTTAATTTTACAATGACATCGTTCTTCGAATAGTTCTTCAAGTGTGAAGTTAGTTTAGTTTGTGTGATGTTTCTAGCTTTCTTGAGTAGTCTGTTTTGTCGGTGTTTGATATCAGGCATGAATTCCCGCAATGAAATTAAATAGGCTTCCAACTATTGCACCGTAGAATAAGTTAACAACTTGTTTCTTTACGATGAAATTATACAGTTTTTAAAGATGGAAAAGTCTTTGGTTGAATTTTTTATACCGTGCTCATACCATGTTAGCTTTTTATTAATGGTGACACCTAATTGCTTATATGTTGCTACTTTCTCTACACTTTGTGATTTTTTACATTTGAGATCTGCAATCTGGTGTTTCCCCCTCCGGATATCGACCACCATTTCCTTTTTTTTTTTTTTTGTTGAGACATTCAGCTGGTTAAATTTACTGCACCAATTGATAAAGCCTGTACTACTAAGTTGCGGTATAAGCCTTCTCCTTCTGTTATTAAGCCAACAATGGTGTTATCATCAGCAAATTTTATGTTTGTAACGGTGTTGCTTGGGCTCTGAATAGCACTGGTATATATTTTATACATGGACAAGGGAGAGAACACAACCTTGTGGCGCCCCGGTACTTATTTCTCTGTTTAGAGATAATTGGTTATTCACCTTGACATATTGTGGGCGATTGTTTGCTTTACTTTATTCACAATATGTCTCAGAAAAAGTTTCTCAAAACAGTTCATTACAACAGAAATAAGTGCGACAGTACTTAAGTCGTTGTTGCAAGTCACCTTATTTTTCTTTGTAATTGGTATGATTTCTGAACTTTTCCAAATCTTTGGTATAGTGTTAGTTACATTAAATACAATTTATAAAATATGTAAATAAAGATGTAGGAGAGCTGCTCTTAGCGTAGTTTATCAAGCTGGCCACTTTATCTGTCTGGCCCCAAGGCCTTGGCCGCGTCCACTTGTTTAACTAACGACATCACGCACTTTTTGTTGAACAAGAAAGTATCATCCTGTATAGTACTGCTATCTTTCAATGTGTACACTTCCGAAATCCAAAACTACAATAAAAGTCATTTTAGTCGTTGACTAAATTCTTCACATCTTCAACACACACGCGTTCACGCTTAGGAATATATCCTGTTATTTGTTTTAGACCAGCCCAACAAGCATTTGAGTTGTTAATATGGAATACGTTTTCAATGTTTTGTATGTTTTTTTTAACCTGATGCATTTTTTCCTTTAATATTTTTTTTTAGCTTTATTGAATTTTTGATGGCTAATCTTAAACATGGTTTTCTTGTGAAGTATGGCCTCCTATGGTTTTCTTGTGAAGTATGGCCTCCTATGGCTTTCTTGTGAAGTATGGCCTCCTATTGTTTTCTTGTGAAGTATGGCCTCCTATTGCTACACAGAACTTAATATTGGAATTGACTGTTTTTAGGTCGTCAATGTCCAGGCAAGTGTTTGTTAGCGCAAATGTCGTAAATGTCCGGGTAAGTGTTTGTTAGGTTAGTCATTGTTAGGGCGGGTGTTTGTTAGCTTGTCAATTTAGGGCAAGTGTTTGCTAGGTTGTCAATTTCTGGGCAAGTGTTTGCTAGGTTGTCAATTTCCGGGCTAGGTCGTCCCTTTCCGGGCAAGTGTTTGTTAGCTCGTCAATGTCATGACAAGTGTTTGTTAGCTTGTCAATTTAGGGCAAGTGTTTGTTAGCTCAGCAATGTTAGGGCAAATGTTTGTTAGGTCGTCAATTTCTGGGCAAGTGTTTGCTAGGTTGTCAATTTCCGGGCTAGGTCGTCCCTTTCCGGGCAAGTGTTTGTTAGCTCGTCAATATCATGACAAGTGTTTGTTAGCTTGTCAATTTAGGGCAAGTGTTTGTTAGCTCAGCAATGTTAGGGCAAATGTTTGTTAGGTCGTCAATTTCTGGGCAAGTGTTTGCTAGGTTGTCAATTTCCGGGCTAGGTCGTCCCTTTCCGGGCAAGTGTTTGTTAGCTCGTCAATGTCATGACAAGTGTTTGTTAGCTTGTCAATTTAATGGCAAGTGTTTGTTAGCTCAGCAATGTTAGGGCAAATGTTTGTTAGGTCGTCAATTTCTGGGCAAGTGTTTGCTAGGTTGTCAATTTCCGGGCTAGGTCGTCCCTTTCCGGGCAAGTGTTTGTTAGCTCGTCAATGTCATGACAAGTGTTTGTTAGCTCGTCAATGTCATGACAAGTGTTTGTTAGCGCATCAATGTGAGGGCAAGTGTTTGTTAGCTCATCAATTTAGGGCAAGTGTTTGTTAGCTCATCAATATTAGTGCAAATTGTTTGTTAGCTTGTCAATGTTAGAGCAAGTGTTTGCTAGGTCGTCAATTTCCGGGCAAGTGTTTGTTAGGTTATCAATGTTAGGGCAAGTGTTTTTTAGCTCTATGTCCGGGCAAGTGTTTATAAACGTGTCCCAAATCTGTACTTTCCAAGATGCCTTGAAGTTTTTCTGTCACCTTATCCGACCATAGTTCAATATTTCTTTTTAAAACTGGCCTGTAGCATGGTGTTAGGCAGACCATTGTGTGGTCCGATTCTCCTCCTGGAAATAAACCATGAGATGTGTAGGCCTTTTATTTTTACCATAAAACGTCTAGGATTCAGTCTTGTCGTTTGGAGCAAGTAACGAACTGGGTGTACATCGGCATGGGGCAAGTAACGAACTGGGTGTACGTCGGCATGGGGCAAGTAACGAACTGGGTGTACATCGGCATGGGGCAAGTAACGAACTGGGTGTACCTCGGCATGGGGCAAGTAACGAACTGGGTATACATCGGCATGGGGCAAGTAACGAACTGGGTATACGTCGGCATGGGGCAAGTAACGAATTGGGTATACGTCGGCATGGATTTAACCAGTGAAAATTGATAATAAAAGTCCCCATTAACAATATGGACGGAGTATGTGTTTTTTGTTTCAAAATAATGGATTAAATACAAAAGTCTCTCAGTAGCCTGCTCCATGTAAAATCTTTTAAAATTGGTTATTATGACCATGTAATTTTTTAATATTTTAGAATAATCATAACTACATTGGTAAAACTTGATACTGATAATCTTGAGGATATAAATGGTGACTCGTAGAAACTTGTTACTGATTATCTGGATAATATTATTTATAACTATTAGAGACTTTGTACTGATAATCTTGATGATATTATTGGTAACTCGTGTACCCATGGTGTCTTATATCTTGAAACACTTTTCTCCTATGCTTAACCCGTGGTGCCCCCCCCCCCCCCTTTTGTTTTCCATTAAATTTAACGGAATAACATTTTGCCGCTTTTTGTTCAATTTTCGTTCGCGTTGTGTCGCGTTCCGTGACAACATCTGTGGCCTCCGGGAACTGGCGACTGGGAGCTGTCAACTGGGAACTGTCGACGGAGTGCTGGTGACCGGGCAGCTGGTCACCGGGAGCCGGCAAAAGGGAGCTGGCATCCGGCAGGTGGCGACCAGGAGCTGGCGACACAGTTGGAGGTGTATTTATGTTAATTATATTATTTTGTGTATTTTAATGTGTTAATTCTCGCATTTCTTGTTGTTAGGTTGGTGTCCTTTTGTAGATGAAGCATCACTGATGGATGGAGCAGCAGCACAGATGAAGGGCAGGCACAGACGGAGGAGAATTTCGCTCCTTTTTTTTCGAGTTGCGTTTGCGTTGTTTCGCGTTCCGTAACAACATCTTTGACTTCCTTCCGTCTCCTTCTTTCTATATTTGGCGCCGGCGTCATCTTTTCTGACTGACTATTCTGACATGGGGAGGTAAAAAAGCATGGATGTGAATACAAAACCTCTCCTGCTTTAGAGGTAGCGATTGCCTCGATGTACCCGGTACTGCCTCATCTATAGTATCCCGGATATGTCTGAATATGGCCTCTCCTACCTAAATGTGTCTGAATTGGGCGCCTTCACGAAAGTACTTCAGCTCGTGTTGTACTGGGCCCTCCCCGTTTTTAACGGAGTCCCATCAGGTGCGACCGAAGTCCGGCGGTATAACTGGACCCTACTCCCCTTGAGTAGGTCTGTCTTCAACCTTATCCTCTTTTTGCTGCTGTTGCTGATTTCTTTTGCGGCTCGGGAGCTGGTGAAGGGGAGCTTTCAACCGGAAGCTGTCAACTGGGAGCTGGTGACCCGGCACTGGCAACCGGGAGATGGTGACCGGGAGGTGGTGACCCGGAGCTGGCGACGGGGAGTCTCTAGCTGGTCTCTGTCTTCAACCTTATCTTCTTTTGTCGGCTGTTGCTGGTTTCTTTTGCGGCCCGGGAGCTGGTGACGGGGAGCTTTCAGCCGGAAGCTGTCAACTGGGAGCTAGTGACCCGGCACTGGCAACCGGGAGATGGTGACCGGGAGGTAGTGACCCGGAGCTGGCGACGGGGAGTCTCTAGCTGGTCTCTGTCTTCAACCTTATCTTCTTTTGTCTGCTGTTGCTGTTTTCTTTTGCGGCCCAGGAGCTGGTGACGGGGAGCTTTCAATCGGAAGCTGTCAACTGGGAGCTGGTGACCCGGCACTGGCAACCGGGAGATGGTGACCGGGAGGTAGTGACCCGGAGCTGGCGACGGGGAGTCTCGAGCTGGTCTCTGTCTTCAACCTTATCTTCTTTTGTCTGCTGTTGCTGATTTCTTTTGCGGCCCGGGAGCTGGTGACGGAGAGCTTTCAATCGGAAGCTGTCAACTGGGAGCTAGTGACCCGGCACTGGCAACCGGGAGATGGTGACCGGGAGGTAGTGACCCGGAGCTGGCGACGGAGAGTCTCCAACTGGAAGCTGTCGACAGGGTGCTGGTGACCGGGCACTGGCGCCTGGGAGAAGGCGACCGGGAGGTGACCACCGGGAACTGGCGACTGGGAACTGTCGATCGGGTGCTGGTGACCGGGAGCTGGTCACCGGAAGCCGGCAAACGGGAGCAGGCATCCGGCAGGTGGCGACCAGGAGCTGGCGGCCAAGTTGGAGGTGTATTTATGTTAATTATATTATTTTGTGTATTTTAATGTGTTAATTCTCGTATTTCTTGTTTTTAGGTTTGTGTCCTTTTGTTGATGGAGCATCACTGATGGATGGCTGATGATGGATGTTAGACCTGCCCCTGGCTGATGATGGATGATGGACCTGCCCCTGGCTGATGATGGATGATGGACCTGCCCCTGGCTGATGATGGATGATAGACCTGCCCCTGGCTGATGATGGATGATAGACCTGCCCCTGGCTGATGATGGATGATAGACCTGCCCCTGGCTGATGATGGATGATGGACCCGCCCCTGGCTGATGATGGATGATGGACCCGCCCCTGGCTGATGATGGATGATGGACCTGCCCCTGGCTGATGATGGATGATGGACCTGCCCCTGGCTGATGATGGATGATAGACCCGCCCCTGGCTGATGATGGATGATGGACCTGCCCCTGGCTGATGATGGATGATGGACCTGCCCCTGGCTGATGATGGATGATGGACCTGCCGCTGGCTGATGATAGACCTGCCCCTGGCTGTTGATGGATGATGGACCTGCCCCTGGCTGATGATGGATGATGGACCTGCACCTGGCTGATGATGGATGATAGACCTGCCCCTGGCTGATGATGGATGATAGACCTGCCCCTGGCTGATGATGGCTGATAGACCTGCCCCTGGCTGATGATGGATGATAGACCTGCCCCTTGCTGATGATGGATGATAGACCTGCCCCTGGCTGATGATGGATGATAGACCTGCCCCTGGCTGATGATGGATGATAGACCTGCCCCTGGCTGATGATGGATGATAGACCTGCCCCTGGCTGATGATGGATGAAAGACCTGCCCCTGGCTGATGATGGATGATAGACCTGCCCCTGGCTGATGATGGATGATAGACCTGCCCCTGGCTGATGATGGATGATAGACCTGCCCCTGGCTGATGATGGATGATAGACCTGCCCCTGGCTGATGATGGATGATAGACCTGCCCCTGGCTGATGATGGATGATAGACCCGCCCCTGGCTGATGATGGGTTATGGACCTGCCCCTGGCTGATGATGGATGATGGACCTGCCCCTGGCTGATGATGGATGATGGACCTGCCCCTGGCTGATGATGGATGATAGACCTGCCCCTGGCTGATGATGGATGATGGACCTGCCCCTGGCTGATGATGGATGATAAACCTGCCCCTCGCTGATGATGGATGATAGACCTGCCCCTGGCTGATGATGGATGATAGACCCGCCCCTGGCTGATGATGGATGATAGACCCGCCCCTGGCTGATGATGGATGATAGACCTGCCCCTGGCTGATGATGGATGATGGACCTGCCCCTGGCTGATGATGGATGATGGACCTGCCCCCTGGCTGATGATGGACCTGCCCCTGGCTGATGATGGATGATAGACCTGCCCCTGGCTGATGATGGATGATGGACCTGCCCCTGGCTGATGATGGATGATAGACCCGCCCCTGGCTGATGATGGATGATGGACCTGCCCCTGGCTGATGATGGATGATGGACCTGCCCCTGGCTGATGATGGATGATAGACCTGCCCCTGGCTGATGATGGATGATAGACCTGCCCCTGGCTGATGATGGATGATAGACCTGCCCCTGGCTGATGATGGATGATGGACCCGCCCCTGGCTGATGATGAATGATTGACCCGCCCCTGGCTGATGATGGATGATGGACCTGCCCCTGGCTGATGATGGATGATGGACCTGCCCCTGGCTGATGATGGATGATGGACCTGCCCCTGGCTGATGATCAATGAAAGACCTTCCCCTGGCTGATGATGGATGATAGACCTGCCCCTGGCTGATGATGGATGATAGACCTGCCCCTGGCTGATGATGGATGATAGACCTGCCCCTGGCTGATGATGGATGATAGACCTGCCCCTGGCTGATGATGGATGATAGACCTGCCCCTGGCTGATGATGGATGATAGACCTGCCCCTGGCTGATGATGGTTGATAGACCTGCCCCTGGCTGATGATGGATGATAGACCTGCCACTGGCTGATGATGGATGATAGACCCGCCCCTGGCTGATGATGGATGATAGACCCGCCCCTGGCTGATGATGGATGATAGACCTGCCCCTGGCTGATGATGGATGATGGACCTGCCCCTGTCTGATGATGGATGATGGACCTGCACCCTCGGTGATGATGGACCTGCCCCTGGCTGATGATGGATGATAGACCTGCCCCTGGCTGATGAAAGATGATGGACCTGCCCCTGGCTGATGATGGACCTGCCCCTGGCTGATGATGGATGATGGACCTGCCCCTGGCTGATGATGGATGATGGACCTGCCCCTGGCTGATGATGGATGATAGACCTGCCCCTGGCTGATGATGGATGATAGACCTGCCCCTGGCTGATGATGGATGATAGACCTGCCCCTGGCTAATGATGGATGATAGACCTGCCCCTGGCTGATGATCGATGAAAGACCTTCCCCTGGCTGATGATGGATGATAGACCTGCCCCTGGCTGATGATGGATGATAGACCTGCCCCTGGCTGATGATGGATGATAGACCTGCCCCTGGCTGATGATGGATGATAGACCTGCCCCTGGCTGATGATGGATGATAGACCTGCCCCTGGCTGATGATGGATGATAGACCTGCCCCTGGCTGATGATGGTTGATAGACCTGCCCCTGGCTGATGATGGATGATAGACCTGCCACTGGCTGATGATGGATGATAGACCCGCCCCTGGCTGATGATGGATGATAGACCCGCCCCTGGCTGATGATGGATGATAGACCTGCCCCTGGCTGATGATGGATGATGGACCTGCCCCTGTCTGATGATGGATGATGGACCTGCACCCTCGGTGATGATGGACCTGCCCCTGGCTGATGATGGATGATAGACCTGCCCCTGGCTGATGATGGATGATGGACCTGCCGCTGGCTGATGATAGACCTGCCCCTGGCTGTTGATGGATGATGGACCTGCCCCTGGCTGATGATGGATGATGGACCTGCACCTGGCTGATGATGGATGATAGACCTGCCCCTGGCTGATGATGGATGATAGACCTGCCCCTGGCTGATGATGGATGATAGACCTGCCCCTGGCTGATGATGGATGATAGACCTGCCCCTGGCTGATGATGGATGATAGACCTGCCCCTGGCTGATGATGGATGATAGACCTGCCCCTGGCTGATGATGGATGATAGACCTGCCCCTGGCTGATGATGGATGATAGACCTGCCCCTGGCTGATGATGGATGAAAGACCTGCCCCTGGCTGATGATGGATGATAGACCTGCCCCTGGCTGATGATGGATGATAGACCTGCCCCTGGCTGATGATGGATGATAGACCTGCCCCTGGCTGATGATGGATGATAGACCTGCCCCTGGCTGATGATGGATGATAGACCTGCCCCTGGCTGATGATGGATGATAGACCCGCCCCTGGCTGATGATGGATGATGGACCTGCCCCTGGCTGATGATGGATGATGGACCTGCCCCTTACTGATGATGGATGATGGACCTGCCGCTGGCTGATGATAGACCTGCCCCTGGCTGTTGATGGATGATGGACCTGCCCCTGGCTGATGATGGATGATGGACCTGCACCTGGCTGATGATGGATGATAGACCTGCCCCTGGCTGATGATGGATGATAGACCTGCCCCTGGCTGATGATGGCTGATAGACCTGCCCCTGGCTGATGATGGATGATAGACCTGCCCCTGGCTGATGATGGATGATAGACCTGCCCCTGGCTGATGATGGATGATAGACCTGCCCCTGGCTGATGATGGATGATAGACCTGCCCCTGGCTGATGATGGATGATAGACCTGCCCCTGGCTGATGATGGATGAAAGACCTGCCCCTGGCTGATGATGGATGATAGACCTGCCCCTGGCTGATGATGGATGATAGACCTGCCCCTGGCTGATGATGGATGATAGACCTGCCCCTGGCTGATGATGGATGATAGAACTGCCCCTGGCTGATGATGGATGATAGACCTGCCCCTGGCTGATGATGGATGATAGACCCGCCCCTGGCTGATGATGGGTTATGGACCTGCCCCTGGCTGATGATGGATGATGGACCTGCCCCTGGCTGATGATGGATGATGGACCTGCCCCTGGCTGATGATGGATGATAGACCTGCCCCTGGCTGATGATGGATGATGGACCTGCCCCTGGCTGATGATGGATGATGGACCTGCCCCTGGCTGATGATGGATGATAGACCTGCCCCTGGCTGATGATGGATGATAGACCCACCCCTGGCTGATGATGGATGATAGACCCGCCCCTGGCTGATGATGGATGATAGACCTGCCCCTGGCTGATGATGGATGATGGACCTTCCCCTGGCTGATGATGGATGATGGACCTGCACCCTCGGTGATGATGGACCTGCCCCTGGCTGATGATGGATGATAGACCTGCCCCTGGCTGATGATGGATGATGGACCTGCCCCTGGCTGATGATGGACCTGCCCCTGGCTGATGATGGATGATGGACCTGCCCCTGGCTGATGATGGATGATGGACCTGCCCCTGGCTGATGATGGATGATAGACCTGCCCCTGGCTGATGATGGATGATAGACCTGCCCCTGGCTGATGATGGATGATAGACCTGCCCCTGGCTAATGATGGATGATAGACCTGCCCCTGGCTGATGATCGTTGATAGACCTGCCCCTGGCTGATGATGGATGATGGACCCACCCCTGGCTGATGATGGATGATGGACCCGCCCCTGGCTGATGATGGATGATAGACCTGTCCCTGGCTGATGGATGATGGACCTGCCCCTGGCTGATGATGGATGATGGACCTGCCCCTGGCTGATGATGGATGATGGACCTGCCCCTTGCTGATGATGGATGATAGACCTGCCCCTGGCTGATGATGGATGATGGACCTGCCCCTGGCTGATGATGGATGATAGACCCGCCCCTGGCTGATGATGGATGATGGACCTGCCCCTGGCTGATGATGGATGATGGACCTGCCCCTGGCTGATGATGGATGATGGACCTGCCGCTGGCTGATGATAGACCTGCCCCTGGCTGTTGATGGATGATGGACCTGCCCCTGGCTGATGATGGATGATGGACCTGCACCTGGCTGATGA
Source organism: Omphiscola glabra (assembly GCA_964017045.1). Lineage (NCBI taxonomy): Eukaryota > Metazoa > Mollusca > Gastropoda > Lymnaeidae > Omphiscola > Omphiscola glabra. The sequence continues at coordinate 19,482,008 of OZ024798.1, read as the reverse complement.
TGGATGATAGACCTGCCCCTGGCTGATGATGGATGATAGACCTGCCCCTGGCTGATGATGGCTGATAGACCTGCCCCTGGCTGATGATGGATGATAGACCTGCCCCTGGCTGATGATGGATGATAGACCTGCCCCTGGCTGATGATGGATGATAGACCTGCCCCTGGCTGATGATGGATGATAGACCTGCCCCTGGCTGATGATGGATGATAGACCTGCCCCTGGCTGATGATGGATGAAAGACCTGCCCCTGGCTGATGATGGATGATAGACCTGCCCCTGGCTGATGATGGATGATAGACCTGCCCCTGGCTGATGATGGATGATAGACCTGCCCCTGGCTGATGATGGATGATAGACCTGCCCTGGCTGATGATGGATGATAGACCCGCCCCTGGCTGATGATGGATGATGGACCTGCCCCTGGCTGATGATGGATGATGGACCTGCCCCTGGCTGATGATGGATGATGGACCTGCCGCTGGCTGATGATAGACCTGCCCCTGGCTGTTGATGGATGATGGACCTGCCCCTGGCTGATGATGGATGATGGACCTGCACCTGGCTGATGATGGATGATAGACCTGCACCTGGCTGATGATGGATGATAGACCTGCCCCTGGCTGATGATGGATGATAGACCTGCCCCTGGCTGATGATGGCTGATAGACCCGCCCCTGGCTGATGATGGGTTATGGACCTGCCCCTGGCTGATGATGGATGATAGACCTGCCCCTGGCTGATGATGGATGATGGACCTGCCCCTGGCTGATGATGGATGATAGACCTGCCCCTGGCTGATGATGGATGATGGACCTGCCCCTGGCTGATGATGGATGATGGACCTGCCCCTGGCTGATGATGGATGATAGACCTGCCCCTGGCTGATGATGGATGATAGACCCGCCCCTGGCTGATGATGGATGATGGACCTGCCCCTGGCTGATGATGGATGATGGACCTGCCCCTGGCTGATGATGGATGATAGACCTGCCCCTGGCTGATGATGGATGATAGACCCACCCCTGGCTGATGATGGATGATAGACCTGCCCCTGGCTGATGATGGATGATAGACCTGCCCCTGGCTGATGATGGATGATGGACCTGCCCCTGGCTGATGATGGACCTGCCCCTGGCTGATGATGGATGATGGACCTGCCCCTGGCTGATGATGGATGATGGACCTGCCCCTGGCTGATGTTGGATGATGGACCTGCCCCTGGCTGATGTTGGATGATAGACCTGCCCCTGGCTGATGATGGATGATAGACCTGCCCCTGGCTAATGATGGATGATAGACCTGCCCCTGGCTGATGATGGATGATAGACCTGCCCCTGGCTGATGATGGATGATAGACCCGCCCCTGGCTGATGATGGATGATAGACCTGCCCCTGGATGATGATGAATGATGGACCTGCCCCTGGCTGATGATGGATGATAGACCTGCCCCTGGCTGATGATCGTTGATTGACCTGCCCCTGGCTGATGATGGATGATGGACCCGCCCCTGGCTGATGATGGATGATGGACCCGCCCCTGGCTGATGATGGATGATAGACCTGTCCCTGGCTGATGGATGATGGACCTGCCCCTGGCTGATGATGGATGATGGACCTGCCCCTGGCTGATGATGGATGATGGACCTGCCCCTGGCTGATGATGGATGATGGACCTGCCCCTGGCTGATGATGGATGATAGACCTGCCCCTGGCTGATGATGGATGATGGACCTGCCCCTGGCTGATGATGGATGATAGACCCGCCCCTGGCTGATGATGGATGATGGACCTGCCCCTGGCTGATGATGGATGATGGACCTGCCCCTGGCTGATGATGGATGATGGACCTGCCGCTGGCTGATGATAGACCTGCCCCTGGCTGTTGATGGATGATGGACCTGCCCCTGGCTGATGATGGATGATGGACCTGCACCTGGCTGATGATGGATGATAGACCTGCCCCTGGCTGATGATGGATGATAGACCTGCCCCTGGCTGATGATGGCTGATAGACCTGCCCCTGGCTGATGATGGCTGATGATGGATGATAGACCTGCCCCTGGCTGATGATGGATGATAGACCTGCCCCTGGCTGATGATGGATGATAGACCTGCCCCTGGCTGATGATGGATGATAGACCTGCCCCTGGCTGATGATGGATGATAGACCTGCCCCTGGCTGATGATGGATTAAAGACCTGCCCCTGGCTGATGATGGATGATAGACCTGCCCCTGGCTGATGATGGATGATAGACCTGCCCCTGGCTGATGATGGATGATAGACCTGCCCCTGGCTGATGATGGATGATAGACCTGCCCCTGGCTGATGATGGATGATAGACCTGCCCCTGGCTGATGATGGATGATAGACCTGCCCCTGGCTGATGATGGATGATAGACCCGCCCCTGGCTGATGATGGGTTATGGACCTGTCCCTGGCTGATGATGGATGATGGACCTGCCCCTGGCTGATGATGGATGATGGACCTGCCCCTGGCTGATGATGGATGATGGACCTGCCCCTGGCTGATGATGGATGATGGACCTGCCCCTGGCTGATGATGGATGATGGACCTGCCCCTGGCTGATGATGGATGATGGACCTGCCCCCTGGCTGATGATGGACCTGCCCCTGGCTGATGATGGATGATAGACCTGCCCCTGGCTGATGATGGATGATGGACCTGCCCCTGGCTGATGATGGATGATAGACCTGCCCCTGGCTGATGATGGATGATAGACCTGCCCCTGGCTGATGATGGATGATAGACCTGCCCCTGGCTGATGATGGATGATAGACCTGCCCCTGGCTGATGATGGGTTATGGACCTGCCCCTGGCTGATGATGGATGATGGACCTGCCCCTGGCTGATGATGGATGATGGACCTGCCCCTGGCTGATGATGGATGATGGACCTGCCCCTGGCTGATGATGGATGATGGACCTGCCCCTGGCTGATGATGGATGATAGACCTGCCCCTGGCTGATGATGGATGATAGACCCGCCCCTGGCTGATGATGGATGATAGACCTGCCCCTGGCTGATGATGGATGATGGACCTGCCCCTGGCTGATGATGGATGATTGACCTGCCCCCTGGCTGATGATGGACCTGCCCCTGGCTGATGATGGATGATAGACCTGCCCCTGGCTGATGATGGATGATGGACCTGCCCCTGGCTGATGATGGACCTGCCCCTGGCTGATGATGGATGATGGACCTGCCCCTGGCTGATGATGGATGATGGACCTGCCCCTGGCTGATGATGGATGATAGACCTGCCCCTGGCTTATGATGGATGATAGACCTGCCCCTGGCTGATGATGGATGATAGACCTGCCCCTGGCTGATGATGGATGATGGACCCGCCCCTGGCTGATGATGAATGATGGACCCGCCCCTGGCTGATGATGGATGATGGACCTGCCCCTGGCTGATGATGGATGATGGACCTGCCCCTGGCTGATGATGGATGATTGACCTGCCCCTGGCTGATGATCGATGAAAGACCTTCCCCTGGCTGATGATGGATGATAGACCTGCCCCTGGCTGATGATGGATGATAGACCTGCCCCTGGCTGATGATGGATGATAGACCTGCCCCTGGCTGATGATGGATGATAGACCTGCCCCTGGCTGATGATGGATGATAGACCTGCCCCTGGCTGATGATGGATGATAGACCTGCCCCTGGCTGATGATGTTTGATAGACCTGCCCCTGGCTGATGATGGATGATAGACCTGCCACTGGCTGATGATGGATGATAGACCCGCCCCTGGCTGATGATGGATGATAGACCCGCCCCTGGCTGATGATGGATGATAGACCTGCCCCTGGCTGATGATGGATGATGGACCTGCCCCTGCCTGATGATGGATGATGGACCTGCACCCTCGGTGATGATGGACCTGCCCCTGGCTGATGATGGATGATAGACCTGCCCCTGGCTGATGATGGATGATGGACCTGCCCCTGGCTGATGATCGATGAAAGACCTTCCCCTGGCTGATGATGGATGATGGACCTGCCCCTGGCTGATGATGGATGATGGACCTGCCCCTGGCTGATGATGGATGATAGACCTGCCCCTGGCTGATGTTGGATGATAGACCTGCCCCTGGCTGATGATGGATGATAGACCTGCCCCTGGCTAATGATGGATGATAGACCTGCCCCTGGCTGATGATGGATGATAGACCTGCCCCTGGCTGATGATGGATGATAGACCCGCCCCTGGCTGATGATGGATGATATACCTGCCCCTGGATGATGATGGATGATGGACCTGCCCCTGGCTGATGATGGATGATAGACCTGCCCCTGGCTGATGATGGTTGATAGACCTGCCCCTGGCTGATGATGGATGATGGACCCGCCCCTGGCTGATGATGGATGATGGACCCGCCCCTGGCTGATGATGGATGATAGACCTGTCCCTGGCTGATGGATGATGGACCTGCCCCTGGCTGATGATGGATGATGGACCTGCCCCTGGCTGATGATGGATGATGGACCTGCCCCTGGCTGATGATGGATGATGGACCTGCCCCTGGCTGATGATGGATGATAGACCTGCCCCTGGCTGATGATGGATGATGGACCTGCCCCTGGCTGATGATGGATGATAGACCTGCCCCTGGCTGATGATGGATGATGGACCTGCCCCTGGCTGATGATGGATGATGGACCTGCCCCTGGCTGATGATGGATGATGGACCTGCCGCTGGCTGATGATAGACCTGCCCCTGGCTGTTGATGGATGATGGACCCGCCCCTGGCTGATGATGGATGATGGACCTGCACCTGGCTGATGATGGATGATGGACCTGCCCCTGGCTGATGATGGATGATGGACCTGCCGCTGGCTGATGATAGACCTGCCCCTGGCTGTTGATGGATGATGGACCTGCCCCTGGCTGATGATGGATGATGGACCTGCACCTGGCTGATGATGGATGATAGACCTGCCCCTGGCTGATGATGGCTGATAGACCTGCCCCTGGCTGATGATGGATGATAGACCTGCCCCTGGCTGATGATGGTTGATAGACCTGCCCCTGGCTGATGATGGATGATAGACCTGCCCCTGGCTGATGATGGATGATAGACCTGCCCCTGGCTGATGATGGATGATAGACCTGCCCCTGGCTGATGATGGATGATAGACCTGCCCCTGGCTGATGATGGATGAAAGACCTGCTTCTGGCTGATGATGGATGATAGACCTGCCCCTGGCTGATGATGGATGATAGACCTGCCCCTGGCTGATGATGGATGATAGACCTGCCCCTGGCTGATGATGGATGATAGACCTGCCCCTGGCTGATGATGGATGATAGACCTGCCCCTGGCTAATGATGGATGATAGACCCGCCCCTGGCTGATGATGGGTTATGGACCTGCCCCTGGCTGATGATGGATGATGGACCTGCCCCTGGCTGATGATGGATGATGGACCTGCCCCTGGCTGATGATGGATGATAGACCTGCCCCTGGCTGATGATGGATGATGGACCTGCCCCTGGCTGATGATGGATGATAGTCCTGCCCCTGGCTGATGATGGATGATAGACCCGCCCCTGGCTGATGATGGATGATAGACCCGCCCCTGGCTGATGATGGATGATAGACCCACCCCTGGCTGATGATGGATGATAGACCTGCCCCTGGCTGATGATGGATGATAGACCTGCCCCTGGCTGATGATGGACCTGCCCCTGGCTGATGATGGATGATGGACCTGCCCCTGGCTGATGATGGATGATGGACCTGCCCCTGGCTGATGTTGGATGATAGACCTGCCCCTGGCTGATGTTGGATGATAGACCTGCCCCTGGCTGATGATGGATGATAGACCTGCCCCTGGCTAATGATGGATGATAGACCTGCCCCTGGCTGATGATGGATGATAGACCTGCCCCTGGCTGATGATGGATGATAGACCCGCCCCTGGCTGATGATGGATGATAGACCTGCCCCTGGATGATGATGAATGATGGACCTGCCCCTGGCTGATGATGGATGATAGACCTGCCCCTGGCTGATGATCGTTGATTGACCTGCCCCTGGCTGATGATGGACCTGCCCCTGGCTGATGATGGATGATGGACCTGCCCCTGGCTGATGATGGATGATGGACCTGCCCCTGGCTGATGATGGATGATAGACCTGCCCCTGGCTGATGATGGATGATAGACCTGCCCCTGGCTGATGATGGATGATAGACCTGCCCCTGGCTGATGATGGATGATGGACCCGCCCCTGGCTGATGATGAATGATGGACCCGCCCCTGGCTGATGATGGATGATGGACCCGCCCCTGGCTGATGATGGATGATGGACCCGCCCCTGGCTGATGATGGATGATAGACCTGCCCCTGGCTGATGATGGATGATAGACCTGCCCCTGGCTGATGATGGATGATAGACCTGCCCCTGGCTGATGATAGATGATAGACCTGCCCCTGGCTGATGATGGATGATGGACCTGCCCCTGGCTGATGATGGATGATGGACCTGCCCCTGGCTGATGATGGATGATGGACGTGCCACTGGCTGATGATGGATGATAGACCTGCCCCTGGCTGATGATGGATGATAGACCTGCCCCTGTCAGATGATGGTTGATAGACCTGCCCCTGGCTGATGATGGATGATGGACCTGCCCCTGGCTGATGATGGATGATGGACCTGCCCCCTGGCTGATGATGGACCTGCCCCTGGCTGATGATGGATGATAGACCTGCCCCTGGCTGATGATGGATGATAGACCTGCCCCTTGCTGATGATGGACCTGCCCCTGGCTGATGATGGATGATGGACCTGCCCCTGGCTGATGATGTATGATGGACCTGCCCCTGGCTGATGATGGATGATAGACCTGCCCCTGGCTGATGATGGATGATAGACCTGCCCCTGGCTGATGATGGATGATGGACCTGCCCCTGGCTGATGATGGATGATGGACCCGCCCCTGGCTGATGATGAATGATGGACCCGCCCCTGGCTGATGATGGATGATGGACCCGCCCCTGGCTGATGATGGATGATGGACCTGCCCCTGGCTGATGATGGATGATGGACCTGCCCCTGGCTGATGAAGGATGATAGACCTGCCCCTGGCTGATGATGGATGATAGACCTGCCCCTGGCTGATGATGGTTGATAGACGTGCCCCTGGCTGATGATGGATGATAGACCTGCCCCTGGCTGATGATGGATGATTTACCTGCCCCTGGCTGATGATGGATGATGGACCTGCCCCTGGCTGATGATGGATGATGGACCTGCCCCTGGCTGATGATGGATGATGGACGTGCCACTGGCTGATGATGGATGATAGACCTGCCCCTGGCAGATGATGGTTGATAGACCTGCCCCTGGCTGATGATGGATGATTGACCTGCCCCTGGCTGATGATGGATGATAGACCTGCCCCTGGCTGATGATGGATGATAGACCTGCCCCTGGCTGATGATGGTTGATAGACCTGCCCCTGGCTGATGATGGATGATAGACCTGCCCCTGGCTGATGATGGTTGATAGACCTGCCCCTGGCTGATGATGGATGATAGACCTGCCCCTGGCTGATGATGGATGATAGACCTGCCCCTGGCTGATGATGGATGGTAGACCTGCCCCTGGCTGATGATGGATGATAGACCTGCCCCTGGCTGATGATGGCTGATGATGGATGATAGACCTGCCCCTGGCTGATGATGGATGATAGACCTGTCCCTGGCTGATGATGGATGATGGATCTGCCCCTGGCTGATGATGGATGATGGACCTGCCCCTGGCTGATGATGGATGATGGACCTGCTGGCTGATGATGGACCTGCCCTTGGCTGATGATGGATGATGGACCTGCCCCTGGCTGATGATGGATGATGGACCTGCACCTGGCTGATGATGGATGATAGACCTGCCCCTGGCTGATGATGGATGATAGACCTGCCCCTGGCTGATGATGGCTGATAGACCTGCCCCTGGCTGATGATGGCTGATGATGGATGATAGACCTGCCCCTGGCTGATGATGGATGATAGACCTGCCCCTGGCTGATGATGGATGATAGACCTGCCCCTGGCTGATGATGGATGATAGACCTGCCCCTGGCTGATGATGGATGATAGACCTGCCCCTGGCTGATGATGGATGAAAGACCTGCCCCTGGCTGATGATGGATGATGGACCTGCCCCTGGCTGATGATGGTTGATGGACCTGCCACTGGCTGATGATGGATGATGAGGTGGCCTCTGGGAGCTGGCAACTGGGAGCTGTCGATCGGGTGCTGGCGACCGGGAGCTGGTCACCGGGATCCGGCAAACGGGAGCTGGCATCCGGCAGGTGGCGACCAGGAGCTGGCGGCACAGTTGGAGGTGTATTTATGTTAATTATATATTATTTTGTGTATTTTAATGTGTTAATTCTCGCATTTCTTGTTGTTAGGTTGGTGTCCTTTTGTTGATGGAGCATCACTGATGGATGGAGCAGCAGCACAGACGAAGGGCAGGCACAGACGGAGGAGCATTTCGCTCTTTTTTTTTTCTATTTTTGTTCGCGTTGTTTTGCGTTCCGTGACAACATCTTTGACTTCCTTCCGCCTCCTTCTTTCTATATTTGGCGCCGGCGCCATCTTTTCCGACTGACTATTCTGACACGGGGAGGTAAAAAAGCATGGATGTGAATACAAAACCTCTCCTGCTTTAGAGGTAGCGATTGCGCCGATGTACCCGGTACTGCCTCATCTATAGTATCGCGGATATGTCTGAATATGGCCTCTCCTACCTAAATGTGTCTGAATTGGGCGCCTTCACGAAAGTACTTCAGCTCGTGTTGTACTGGGCCCTCCCCGTTTTTAACGGAGTCCCATCAGGTGCGACCGAAGTCCGGCGGTATAACTGGACACATTTCTCTGTTTGCAACATGTTTAGGTGACACACATAGGTCTGGTGGTTGCCTAAACAAAATGTTCTTTTTAGATACCTGATTGGTGTTCTCCATGCTATCCTTCTTATGGCAACCTCCTCATTGACAAAGTGATCTGGTGGCAATCTGATTTCATGACGTGATGCTCGCCTGTCACTCTGTTTCAATGAAACAATTTCTGTATGAAACTTTATTAGAAACCTTATTGCTAATACTAACAGGTGTTTTACACCCAATAGGTATGTGTATGATTGATTTTTGTATGCTTATTTGTATATTTAATTGTGATTTTTCATGCTAATTGGTGAATGTTTTGTGATTCTTCATGCTAATCAATTTATGTATTTTTTATATTTACATGCTAATTGATATTTGTATGTTTGTTATTTTATAGCTAAATGATATATATTATATGTCTGTTGTTCCCAAGCTAATATGTGTATGTATCTGTTCTTATTTTAATGCTTATTGACATATTGGTGCATTTTATGTGTTATTTTTATGCCAATTGGTCTATGTGTTATTTTCATGCTAATTTATATATGTATATGTTTTATTTCCCATAATTAGTAACTGTCTGTTGCCACAGTGGTGTATAAGGCAAGGTGTTGATGATTAGATATAATTTTTTTTTTCGTTTGGTACTAAAATGGCTGTATACATTAGATAAATAAAAGGTTATTTTAAAAAAAAATATTTTTTCTCCAATATTTGTTAATATAATTTCTAGCTGAGGTGGATTTCTCTTTGCAACTGGCAACAAGCTTAATCTTTGCCTGGCATCCCAATTTGAAAGAACTGAAAAGTATTGGGTGATTAAATCTTTTAATTTTAACTTAAACAATACACATAAATAATCTTAAATAAAGGATTTAATTTTAATAATTAAATTAATATTATTACTTTCTAAAATTGAAATGAAAATAATTAATCTTTATCATCTTAATTACGAGATTAAAAAAAATTTGATCTACGTACATGGGTTAAACTAAAAAAGAAGATTAGAAAAAAAACTACCGCTACTAAGAAATTTAACAAGCAAAAAGAAAAAACAACTAAATAGAATAAAACTATGAAATAATGGAGAAAAAACATTTTTTTGTTTAAATTCTCATACTATTTTGTTAATTCAACTGGGCCCGAAGCCAATTTATTTATACGGAGCCACTCCGGGTCCAAATAGTCATTTTTGTCTAAAGGTACTCATGTACCTATGGGTGCTGCCTTAAAAGAATTCTTTATCAAATTTTAGTGATATTATATGTGTACAATAGTCAAGTTTTTTAAAGAGTAAGGGCTGAATTTGATTAGTTAATAATATTTGGTTCAAAAACAAAGTTACTAGTGGGGCCTAAATTAGGGTTTACTTTTCTTTTTTGCCTAGGGGCCTACCATGTATACCAACTTGGTTAAAGAAGTAAAAAAATCATAATTTAACTAAGCAATGGAGGCATATTACAATATAAAATCCTACTTTTAAAAAAAGGCAAATGAAAAGAACCAGACAATTATAAAATAAAACCTGGAGGAAGGCTACCAAAATTTGTAGTGGAAAAAACCATGATTGAGAAAATAAAAAAATAGAAACAGCAGAGCTGGCAAAAAAGATCTTTGTGCGGGAAATGTACCTAAAGAAAAAGTAGAAAGAAATGGCTTCCAATCAAGGTCCCACATGCAGTGGTGTAGGAGAGGGTGGTCCACCCTCGGTAGCACTTCTTTTCTTTATATGGTGGGGCAGCATTTTCTGCCAAATGAAGAGCTTTCTAACCCTAGCTACGCCATTGCGCACATATGAAGGTATAGATGGGGAACTGATTATAGAGAGCAACAGAGCACTAGAGAAATGGCCTAATTATTTGAAGACCTGCTCAATATCTCAAATGGAGGATTAAAAAGTATCACAAGAAGGACTTCATACAGTGATCAGCCAACTATATCTGAATATGATCTTGGCCATGTAGAATAATAAAGCCCCAGGGAAAGAACATATCACTGCAGAACTAGGTGAAAAATAACTGCATGTCCAAATAACTCTTTCAAAAAATTGACCTGTAGAAGGACTCGATCATAGTCCTGGCGATTAAAAATGGCAGGCTACACGGGTCAAGAATGCCACCGTAGCTTATAGAGGAGTGAAATTGGTTTACAGACAGAAACCAAGTGGTAGACAGACTGAAATTGATTGCTGATGTAGAGTCAGATTTACATCTGCACATGGAGACAAAAGCCATGGATTGTTTGACTGGGAGTTGTTTGCTTCTCTTAGTTATTTTATATATTTTGATCGAATATTGTCACATTTTATTGTTTAAAAAGTTAACCAATGGAATATTGTGTCTGTGTTGAATTTAACATATTGGAATGTAATGGAATTAAGCAATGTCTCTGTATTTAGGTTAACATATTGGAATATAATGGAATTTAGCAATGTCTTTGTGTTTAGGTTAGCAGCAGCTGTTTTCCAAGTTTTACTCTCTTAAAAATACCATAAACCAACTTTAGGCAGAGCAGGGCAGTATGCTCTCCCCTTATTGGGATTTCAGTAGTATTTTGTAGTTGAAGATGTAAAGATGCTTTATTAGTATTACTATAAAAAAAAAATATTTTTTTTAAAATCCTACTCTGTGCCACTTGGTTTTAAAATGTTTTTTGAGTTGACAATATTTTACGCAAATTTTATTTTTAAAAAGAACTGGGTACATCTTAATTAGAGCCAAACAGATTTTAATCTCCCTCTGCAATAGTTAGTACAGTACAGCTAATACTAATAAAGCAATCTTATTTAATCTTTTTCAACATTCCAACATTAAGTATAATAATAATTAAAATATACAATTTAATAAAATTATTTAGATAATGTTAAAGTTGTATTTATTTATGAAAGTCCTGAAATAATTTTGGACAGTAAAACGCTGGTACTGGTATTTATATGATTTTTTTTCCCCACCTATTTATTTATTTTTACCAGGCACTACCACAATCAGAGCTTGTAATTGCACCATTAGATGGTCACTCTGATAAAGACCAAGATATCAGATCTGCTCTATTGGAAGCTACAGAAAAGTACAAATACTTATGAATTTGTGCAATTGCACCATTAGATAGTCACTCTGATAAAGACCAATATATCAGATCTGCTCTATTGGAAGCTACAGAAAAGTACAAATACTTATGAATTTGTGCAATTGCACCATTAGATAGTCACTCTGATAAAGACCAAGATAACATATCTGCTCTTTTGGAAGCTAAACTGGCTTCAGGACCAAGATATCAGATAGGCTCTATTTGAAGCTACAGAAAAATATTGAAAAATACTTATCAATTTCTATTCAGTTATTAATTATGAATTGGGTGAATAAATGCATTTTATTAATATTATGATTAATAAAATTTAATTTGAAATCTAAAAATTTACAATATTTAAAAAATATTATTTTCTCTTTTTTGTTATTTAATGTATGCAGAGATTTGTTTAGTCTTCAGTTGTAATGAATGTTGCTTTGCATTGCAGTATTTTAAATATTTTAAATAAAATGTATGTAATATTTGGGATCATTTTTTTTTTTTTTGTTTTTTTTTTGTTTTGTTTGTTTGTCCTTAATTATTATTAGAGATAAAGGAATGAATCATTTTTCTACGTTTATTTATATTTAAATTCCCATGATGCCACTCAAAAGAACTCTTTTGGTTTACGAAATCACACCTTTATTACTCATCAACAAATATGGCGACCACAAACGGAATAGCTTCAAGCCCAACTGGAAGTCAGAATTCAGCGAATTCTGGAAGCAGAAGAAATCAGGTCCTCATCAAATTATAACTGCCTTGAGAAGCTTTATTTATATATGCGAATGATTATAAAAACTTACTTTCTATCTCTAGCTATTAAATTAGACAACCTTAGTTACATACTAATAGGCAGGCATAGGCTTAAATTTAAATGCCATAAAAATAGGATAGAAAGATTCTGCAGTCATAAAAAATAATCAAAGTAGTACTATTAATTAGTAGTAGTAATGGTACTTCGGTAAAAAAATTATAAAAATGTGGTTAAAGTGCAGTTCAGGTGCGTATATTATTTCTTAACGCATTTCGTTTTTTAACCAAGTAAACTTACATGTATTCTTTATTAATTAAATCCAGGCAGTAATAGTTAACTAATGCTGAATTTTTAAGCCCTTTTTTTCTTTTTATTTGATTTCTAAAGCGTCTTTAAACATCCCCCAACCAATGTTACATAGCCCCATTTGTTTTGTATTTTTTTCTGTCACCCTGTGGCCAGATTTTTAACCACCTGTAAGTTAGTATGGTAAATGAAATTTACAAGTTCACAAAAAAGAATGAAATACTGGAGGACAAAAAAAAGGGTTTGGATTTTTGGGGGGTGGGGGGGGGGGGTGTTTGAACCTTATTAGATGTTCCGTTTAGAGATATGGGCCAAATATTCATGTGTTTTTTTATTATATGAGATGTATAATTATAATTCCAAACAAAGGCTCCTGCTTGGGTGAATGGATTTAGATCAAACTTATTAGACATACAATTGATTATCCATATTCAAATACCGGTACTGAAGGGTAATGAACTCATAATTTTAATTTTTTTTCGTGTCCCAACTGCGTCCCTCGTGGCGGCGGCGCTCGTGATGGCATTCAGAAATGAACATTTTTTAAAAACCCTTTAGCTAACATTTTAAGGGGCCTGTAAAAAACACATGAATGTTTTTTTTTTTAATTCTAACCTTAAAAAAAAAACATTCATAAAATAGAATCCGAAAGGTATCCCGATCCCCCGTGGGATCTCTTCCCAGTTGTGATTCCAGTCCTCAGTATGGGATCCTGCTCCTGAAGGGATCCTGTACTCAGCGAGATCCTGATACAATAAAATCCCGTTTCCCGATGTGATCCCTATCCCGGAGGCATCCCAAACTCATTCGGGATCCTGATGGGATACCGTTACCGGTGGGAATCTCAAGCACATTGGAGTCCTGACCTTGGCGAAGCCTATCCCGATAGGATCCAATTTCCCGGCGTGAACCAGAACCCGGTGGGATCCAGTTTCCCCGATGAGATCCCATACCCTTTGGGTTCCTGTTCTCCATGGGATCTCTTTTCCCAGGGCGATCCCGTTCCAAGATTGGGTCCTGTTCTCCGGTGGGATCCCGTTCCCCGATGGATCCTGTTCTTCAATGGGATCTGGTTTCACGATGTGATCCTATTCCTGGTTTGACCCCATTCTACGATGAGATCCCGATTAAGCCGCGAGATCACATTCATGGGAGTATCTATTCTCTGTTGTGATACTGTTACCAGACTGGATCACGTTTTCTAAGTTTGATCCCGTTTCCCGTTCGGATCCTGTTCCTCGGTGTGATCACGTTCTCAGAGGGATCCTTTGTATGAATTGTTTTGGCCCATTTTGGCTAATATCCATCAACACAAGAAGCCTTCAACTTCAATATCTATATAGCTTATGCCATAATAATGGACGATTACTTTGGAAATTTCTGGTGTAGGCCCATGTCATTAGTGTCTGTGTCATAGCTTGGGTGGTGGGGGTGGGCTGGAGCGTGGGGGTAAGCTTATGACACGGACGATCGGCAATACGCACGCCCCCCCCCCCCACCTTATTTTCCCCTCAGAGCGCTCGGAATATACTGATAGACCATAGAAGGGAAGCCTTGGTTGGTGGTGGGGCGGGGGGGGGGAAATTATAAGTGGATTACCGACCAAGTCAGCGGACGCACACGTCATCATTGTCCTGGAGTGTAGCTACTGGAAAGTGGGGGGGGGGGGAGAAGGGTATTTATTTGTATTAATGTGTGATCATGCGTCCCATTTTTTAAACATTTGTGACGATGCAGAAATGGGGGAAATCGGCCATGATAGCGTGAGGTCATTAAGCAAATACGTTGCCAGTGATTTGTGGGGTCCAATTTGAAGGTGAGGGCTGGTGATCATATATAATAAGGCGGACTCATTTTCCGTTATTACTAGTAGTGGGATCGCTTAGTTCAAAATGGGTTTGTTTGTTTGTTCCACAAAGGCTTTTACATGGCATGTTGGATCTTGACCAAACTTGGCACATATATCCATCATTATCCGGCGCGGGCGCAAGAACGCTTAGAGCTCTATTCCTAGAGCCAGGCAGTTTAAGGTCGGTGATGGATTACAGCATGCCAGTCCAATCCTTTGCAAGCAAGGCCGCATTGGAAAAGTTGGGCCAAATCCATGTGTCTCGTATGCCACAAATTTCCTTGACAACCAACAATGCACTGCTAAGATGGGATTGTCGATACAAACGCGAAATACAGTAGTGAGATGGTGAAGTTGCATCGATAACTAACTTTTCAAAAGCTGGCGATTGGTCACGGGGATCGAGATAACCAACGTTAAGTGGCAAATTCGGTCATCTTTTGTGCTCGAGATATTAGGGTTCGGCGACATAAAAGAATCGACATAACCGATGAGAAAATGCTAAGACAAAGAGAGAATTTGGCGGTTCCACTTCAAAAGCGTCGACTTAATAGGGTTGGCGAATTAACCGAGGTCGAGATTAGCGGGTTCGACTGTATTTGAAGGAGATCAGTTGAGACGATACAGTTAACATTTGAGAGACATCATCATGGCTGGTAGACCTCGCGCACCAACGGAGATTGTGCCTGCTCACACCATTATTCCAATGCGGGTAAGAAATGAAAGTTTTAACATGGATTCATTGCTACCCGAACTGACTGACAATACAGAGCGTCCAAATGGGCCTCTATGAACACTGACACACTTCAGGGATTCGGTTCTGTGGTAAACTGACAAACCCTGGAGACTACAACCCAAATTAAAGTTGATATCCCGGACCCAATCCTTAACAACTTAAATGTGTCCTTCTTAGTTTTGTATCGGCTATCTAAGATAAATTTTTATATTTCTAAGAGTTATATACTTTTTGAGATATTTAAATCAAATAGGTTGGGAACCCCCCCCCCCCCCCATGAATGAATGTGAAAACTCTCTTAATTACTAAATATTAAAATACCCTATAACGATGGAGACTTGTAAATATACTAGAGTATAGCGAATAAACTCCCCTTCCCAACTAGATATCCTTTATAACTTAATTCACTAGGGTTACCGAGATATAAATTATTTAACTTATTTCTAAAGCACACATAGTGGCTCCCACTATTTAAGTATTCTAATTCTACGCGATGAGGGAGAGCCGCCGGTCAGCCTGAATGGGGTGAACTTGACCAGAGGTCAACATTCTGATCCCGTGTTGGACGAGATCAAATTTCAATACAGTGTTGGTGTTGGGCGCGATTTACAAAGCGGGGCCTACACTACCACAGTTAATTAAACTATTAAACCCCAGTTACTTCACAAAGACAAGGGGCACTAAAAATAGCCCCGGTACGCGATCCCATCGGGTAACAGGACCTAATCGGGATCCGGTTTCCCATTGAAGGAGAGGTTCCCATCGAGAAAAGGGATCCCACCCGAAAACGGGATCACATCGGGAACCTAGTGCGACCGGGATCGTGATCTATCATCTCACTGGGAAACGGGATACCACCGGAAAACGGGATCCCGACGGGATCGGAGTCCAACCGGAATCGGGATCCCATCATGACCCCTCCAAGCAACGGGACCCCACCGGATCGGGAACCCTACGTGACCGGGATCGGGATCCCACCAGAATTGAGAGCCCACCGTAAAATGGGATCCCGATCATGATCCCTCCACGAAAAGGGATACCATTGGAAAACGGGATCCGAATGCCGAATCCCACCAGTATACCATCGTGGAAAGAAATGTTTACAAAGGTTATTATATGTCTTTTTATAGGAGAGAAATTAATTGTTTTATTTTTTAAATATAGTGACATCATAGTAATATATTGACATTTCGCTTAATACTAATGTGAATTAAAAGGCTTTAGCAAGATTTTTTTTCCGAATGCAGTCCCGTGCACTATGCCGGGTATATTGGCTAGTAAAGTTAAACAATAAACACAAAACTTATTTTAATCATGACACATCCAATTTGGCAACTTTTATAACGTATCTTTTAATACAGAAGAGTTATCCTTGATTTACCACAATGGCACCGTAAAGGACAAAAGATTCAAGAAAATGTATTTTTTTTATCTCGTAAAACTTGTTAAATTGTTGTTTTATTCCAACAAAAAGATGATATTTTATTTTTAAAAATACTTTTATAAAGAATTATCATAAGTTTACACTAAAAAATACGAAATACGATCAGAAATAATATACGCACCTGAACTGCACTTTAACCTAAAAATGTTATGGTTATATAGAGCAAATTTCATAGAAAAAATGAAACCAGAATCAACTTTCTAGTTCTAGACTTGAGTTATTTTTGGATCACAATCACACATTTTTTAAGTTCGAGTTCGTTAGATATATTTTAGGCAGTGTCTACACGTCTGGCAACAAAACAGATATTGCCGGAGATATTCTTCCTGCGGGCATGTCACGTGACTGCCGGACGACTATTGTGTGTTATTATTCCGGCAGATTTTTCATGTGACAAGAAGTCGCTGGCAAAATTTTTAAAAAATTCGTTATCTTGGTTTAAATATCTTATAAAGCTCTACCTAGTAGCCTAAATTTAAAATAGGAGCCAAAGAAAATAAGACCAATACTTGCCAGTTGACCGTCAATAGACATACTGTCAAAAAAGTTTTATTTTAGGCTATTATTATTGCATGAGAAATAGGCTACCCCAACAGCACACTATATTGGCCCTATATTAAGATTTAGGGTCTACTTCTTTGTGAACTTTCGACTTCCCCGCCTTAATTATATATCACCCTCACTATCATTTGTATCCTTTCTCTCTCACAGTATTTTTTTACTATTAGTATGCATTGCCCCCCCCCCCCTTATTTCTTGAAATGACTTGTTACTCACCCCCCTTATGCATCTCCGATGCCAGTTTTATGACAGACTATTAGCTGTCACGTGACAAGGCCGATGGACAGATATCTCACCCAACTTTGTTAGGGCGGTCATGTGACCTGGTCGCCGCACGAATATCTCGAGAACTTATACGTCCGGTCGCCGGACATGTAGACACTTTGTATTTTTTACTATAATTATACTATGGACCAGTATGGACTACACCTCCACATTTTGAAATGAAACTCTGAGACAGTGCTACGGTATAGCCATTACGCAAATGGCTTAGACTGGTTGCCCTTGACAATGTTTTTCACACAGAAAATTAAGATCATTTTTAATATTAATATAGACTCTACCGGGTTTTTAAACCTCAAATTAAAATATTCTTGTTTACATTACTTCTAGGTTCATTATAAAATTATTAACTGTTTTGATATAAATAGTGGTAATATGGGAATATTTCCTAAGTATCGACATCTTCCGACATAGAAAAGGGGGCGTGGCCCATGCTATGGTCAAAATTGGGTTAAGTGACCTTATGGTAACGCAAGTTAGGGGTAGCGAACGTCGGACACGACCTACAACAATGAGAATTGGCACACGTATAGATTAATATATAATGCTTTTCATTATTTAATATGAAAGATTTTTATTTTGAACTTATCAAACATTTTTGACGGAAAGATGCCTTATATTAATAACTTATATTTATTTTTACATTGAAATTTTGAAGTAGTCTTCCTTACTTTATTAGGTGGCACTTATCTTTCAAAAAAAGGTCTGTTTCCGCAATCTGAGCCATGTCATGTGTCAGTGTCTGTGTTGGATTCTCTCCATTTTATTTATCTTTGTGCTGTTACTAGAGCTAACTTTTCCTTAATAATACGATGATGGAATGTTATAAATGAAAACTTCATTGGTTTGTTAACTATAATATTTTAATTTTCCAGCATTTGGAAAATGGGTTAATTATTGTATTGTATTATTCATTTTCTGACAACTTTTGGATTTTCTTTCTGGTGGAACCTGAAATAAAGTGTGTCAAAGTGTATTCTATGAAACTTTAATTTGGGTATTCAATATTTTAAAATTAATTTGTATTGTTTTTCTTCATTTTGACAGTTTTTTTACCACAGTGTGTAATTGTAGCCACACATGTTTTAGTTGAGGGAAACGAGCATGTACAGGCTGAAATTAAGTCAGGGAATGGGGTGATGGCAGGTCATTGAGACTTCTTGACAAATATCTAGATGGATACAATAAAGTAGCTATGTTCACCACAAAATTTATGTACCAGCGAAAAATTTTCCTTTAAATTGTAACATTTTGGTCCTTTTTTTGTTTCTCTTAGTATATAGCTAAACCAGCACATTCTCTCCCTTTCCCCTACCCATTGTAGAAGACATGCGTTTTTTTTTACACTGTGCAGATATTGTAAACTTATAAAAAAAAAAGGTTATTATCATGTTAATAATATTCTTCTTCTGCAACACTCTTAAACATTTTTATTAGGTTATGGTTGGTGAATTGCCCAATGACTTCTTACGTACTGGCCCACAATTAACTCAAGAGCAGGAAGATGAAAGAATTGCAAGAATTTTACAAGCACAGCAACAAGCAGGTGTAAATGTTGTCTCTGCAGCTAGCTTTGTTGGAAGACTGAGTATTTCTGTTGTTCAGGTAATAATGCCATGGTCAATAATTGTTTTAGCAAGATAATGCTCAATAATTATAGGCAGGTAGTAACTAATTATTTAGTCATTTATCCATAATAATAATACATTGAGTGGATGGTAGTTTTCAAAAAATAGTTTTAACTGTTGTTATAATAATTATTTTGTCTTCCGATTTTCAGGCAAAGCTCATAAAGAATTATGGCATAACAAAAATGGATCCATATTGTCGAGTGCGCATAGGTCACACTGTGTTTGAGACTCCAACAGCCTACAATGGAGCTAGAAATCCAAGATGGAATAAAACAGTGACAACGTAAGATTTAAAAAAAAAAGATTTTGACTAAACACTTCAAAAGACTTGCTAACTATAAAGTGTTCAAACATATTTGTGTAATTTTAAGTTGGTTATTTAATAATTTAATTTGTTGAAATTTTCTATATATTTTAGTCAATTTGAATTATACGGTACACTTGGTAAGCCTTACTTTACTCTATGCTCTGTCATTTATTCTTTTTAGGGGAGAGTGCATTTCCATCTTTTCATCCACTAGAAAGTTCTCTGTATGGGTACTGTATAATCTAAACAGTCCTGAACTATAAATATTTAAAAAAGAAAAATTTACATATTAACTTTGTCTTTTCTTCTTAGTTATTTGCCTTTCGGGGTTGACTCAATGTACTTGGAGGTATTTGATGAGGTAAGGCATAAATATTTAATTTATTCCCATCTGTCACCCGACTCGCATACATAAACTTTAATCTTGGGTAATTTGATATTTCTCTGATATTTAATTAAATTACACTGTATATTTTCAATTATTGTTGTAAGCTACATGATAAAGAAAAACGGGCTTAGGATGGATTAAGTTTGAGAATATATGATGTTAAATCCGTTAATGGTAAAGGAAATAAAGTGCAATGAAATTTAAACCCCCCCCCCCCCCCCCCCCACTGTCTTCCAGCACATTGGACCAATGTGTGTACATATTTATAAACTACAACTATTTATATATATATAACTATATATATATATAATTATACATAAAAATATATATTTAACTATATATATATTTATATATTTGGCATCCTTCCGTCTTTGCGAGACGATGGAGTGCCTATGTACGCCTATACTTCGACATGTGGCGATCTAGGCCAATCCTGGAATGACAATCTCGACTGCATTTCTCGCTGGAGAATATTGATTCCTGGTTAGATTTGGCCTTCCGTGTTGTTCTTTTTGTTGCACATCTTCTGCCTTTTTTACTCCTTCATACACTGCTGTTCGCCAACTAGAATGTTGTTCCGCAATGATCTCCCATTTGTTGATTTCAAATATAAATAAATAAATAAATACATAAATAAATATATATATATATATATACGGAAAGAAGATGAAAACTCATAGCAACCTTTATTAAATATATATCACTCAGAATTACACCATTTTTGGTACTCTCAAATAATATATTACTTAGTCATGACTGATTGATAATAAACCCAACTGATAGCTGACTTATTATAGAATCCTTGTTGTTCATCTTCAGTCCTTTCTCTAGCTCAATGTGTGCTTCATTATCCGAGTGCTGAAATGATCAGTCAATGACATGCTTCTTAAATGTGAACAAACATTTGTTTTCAAGCGATCTTTCACAATGGATGACCGTATTGCATGGGCACACATCAATATCCCGGAGGCAGTAATGACCGGAGAGACTCTGGATGAATGGTTTCCACTCAGTGGCAGACAGGGTGATGACAAGGAGGGTTCAATAAATTTAGTTTTGTCACTGACAGTAAGTTCCCTTTTTTAAACAGTGTTGCTAATTTTACTTTTTTTTTTTTTTTTTCAACTTATGTATTTGGCTGTTCTACACATAAAAAGAATTTATTTCATATTCATAGAAAATTATTCAGTATAACCAAAATCTATTCCTTTATATTTAAAAAAATTGTTTGGTGCTTTATTAAATGTTGTATTATTAAATGTTGTACGGTATTGTTTTTGGGGTAATCTTTGTTGTTTTTTTTTTAAACTGTCAAAGTTATCACTCTTGAATATCTTGTGTTATGTGTATAAGAGAACTGTGCCACTAGAAATCACTCTTGAATATCTTGTGTTATGTGTATAAGAGAACTGTGCCACTAGATATCACTCTTGAATATCTTGTGTTATGTGTATAAGAGAACTGTGCCACTAGATATCACTCTTGAATATCTTGTGCTATATTTGTATGAGAACTGTGCCACTAGATATCACTTTTGAATATCTTGTGTTACATTTTTTTTAGCAGGCTCCTGTTGAGAACAATGTGATTAGCTATACCTACACTACCCCTGTGCCTATGATGATGCCTATGTACTACCCACCACAACCTCAAGGCACAATAGGCTACCCACCACAACCTCAAGGTACAATAGGGCTCATTATTTTTAACTTCTATACATGTAATGCAAATTTCATACTGGTACCGTACCATACAAAGAATCAGAGATTCAAATACCACAAAAGATGTTTGAAAGACACTTAGATGCAAAAATGGTTTACCAAATTAAAGCCTTAGCTTGCTTGTGTCACTGCTTGTGAAATACTCAAATTCTTGATCTTCTTAAAACTTAGAATAATAATTATTCTCATTCATCTTAGTACATTGACAATAACTCGTTCATAATTGAAAGTTATTTTTTTTTTTTGTCTTTAACTTTATCCTTTTCACAGCTGTTGCTATTATTATTAATTTGTACCACGAGTTCTTTCAAAATTCATGGCCTTGCGCACTTTCACAAAAAAATGTCTTTATGAAACCTTAAGATGAAGAAAAAAAACAACTTTTTTAAACAGGTTTATTGTAGGTCATTAACTATTTTAAATAAGCACCCACCCCTCAGCTAGGTGTACTGTAGGTTATTAACTATTTTAAATAAGATCCCCCCCCCCAACCCCTCAGGCAAGTGTATTGTAGGTTATTAACTATTTTAAATATGCTTTCTCTCTACCTCAGCCAGGTGTATTGTAAATTATTCACTATTTTCAATAAGCTTCCCCCCACAGCCACAACTTTATATTGTGGATTTACCTCTGTTCAGTAATTTATATTTCATAGACTAATGAGGTCATCTTTCTTTCAGTGATGGGACCTATGCCAGGTGGCCAAATACCTGTCTATCCCCCCCAACAACCTCAGGGTCCCATGTATACAGAAGAAGATCTAAAACAGGTAACTTATTATTTCTCTAAGTTTCAAAGGTGCACACCTAAATTGGGCATTCATACCTGGATTTATTCATAAATGTTACTATTCGTTTTTAATAAATGAAAATGTGATCAAAGTTACAAGGATAGGTAGATTGGTTGGTTTGGGTTAGGGTTACAAGGATAGTGAGATAGGTTGCATTTGTAGAGTGTATTATAGTCTAAAGAAAACAAATATACCTGTATAATTATTTTGTCCTGACAGGTGAAAGACATGTTTCCTAATATGGAAGATGAAGTGATCAAATCTGTGTTGGAGGCAAACAGGGGAAACAAAGATGCAACTATCAACTCCTTGCTGTCAATGAGTACTGAATAAGGTGTTGCCACCTATGTGAACAATGTCAATACATTACCGAACCCTAAAGGTGTTGCCTGTATCCTGATTCCAAATTTTTTTTTTTTTTTTACACTTTTCAAAGAAGCAAAATACTCTTTGAGATTTACTTTTATGAAATTAAGCATTGTTAAAAATATTCTTTCCTCACAGAAATGTATAAGTTTTAATGCTTATTTTAAAAAGTATATTGAAAATATGCATAATTATGTTTTGAAATGGAATACCGTATTTTACGGACTATAAGACGCACCATAATTTTTAAGCAATTTTTGAAAAAAACAATGTTTTTACCATTTTTATATTAATTTCGAGTATAAGACGCACCTGAATTTTGGAAGCAATTTTTCGAAGAAAAAAGTGCGTCTTATAGTCGGTAAAATACGGTACCATATTCAATATCCATTTTTTATTTTGTGTACTAACTAAAAGCTTGGCTGAGTGTAGTGTTTGACACCTCTAAATTGTTTTAGCAGTTAATTCAAAATTAAACTATTTCTTTTTTTCCTGCTTGAACTCTATTTACTTCATTATTACATTAGTATACTGTGAGGTAATCAAGTCATTTACAGGGATATACAGATTAACAAGTGGTAGCTGTTTTTTCAGCAACTTTGCAGAATATATTATTGTTGAAATTAAAATAAGGGTTTCTCTTTTTTTTTAAATTCTCGATATAATTATTTTCTTGTTTGCTTTTACTATTTTTGCAGCCTTTTTTTTCTGTCTTGAATGTTATTTAATTTAGTGTAGTAAATAATTTCTATTATCTTTGTATTAAGTAATTGGTTTTCAATTTCATTTGACTTTTCAGTCATTTCTTTTATTAAGTTCTGAGGTGTGGCGGACAAAATTTTACAGATCAAAAAAGGAATTGCTAATATGTCCTACATTAAGATACACAACTCTGTAATGAGTAAGATGTATTATACATTTTTTTATGCATGCATTTTTTTTTTACCAACTGGCATGAATTAAGTTTCAATTGTTATTTTTCCAGATTCCTAACCTTGACAGCTCCAATTTATAAATCGTTTATTTTTATGGATTTAAGCAATTTAAAACTGCTAGATTTTCATCATTTAAAAATGTTACCCTCTGCTTCTTTGCTGTTTATTTGCACAAAGAACAACACATGCTTATTAAATGTTGTTAATATTTAGCATTAAATAAAGCATTTAATGTTAAGAGCAACCAGACTTGAGAGAATAATTCTAAATCAGCTTAAGCCTGGACACAGCTTTGATTAATTTTTTTTGTTCCTTTTAGATATATTATGAGCACTCAACATGAAATTCCTTACAATAGCATCTTATAGGAGAAATTCTCAAATCTGTATGCCACTTTCAGTAAATTTATATGAAAGTCAAATTACTGATACTCAAGCATTCTCTGAAGTATTTAGCCCGCAGCATTATTTAAAAGTTTGAAGGTAAACAGTATACATTTTTATTTGAAATTTTATGATTAAAAAAAATAATTTAAAATTGTAACCAAATTTATAAAAACATACCTTTTTATTTTTTCCACTGAAGGATACCATAACAAATTATACATAAATTTGTTGGCCTCACTTTCATTTGGAAAATAATGGAATGTAAAAATAGTAATTCAATGGTTTCTAAAGAGTGATATTTCATTTAATATCTGTTGCTGTTCACTATTGCAAACATTAAAAAAAATGGTAATTAATTATGTTCATTTGAAATTTCTACGGTTGTGTAAACATTGTAATATTCTCAAAGGCTTTCAATTGTGATAAACTATCTCTTTTCATAGTCCATTTTCTGTGTGTTACTGCATGCTATATGTGTTTGTTCAGTGTTTACTGAAGTCGGTGTAGTTTCTTGATGGGGATGAATTATACTGGAAGGTGTTTTATTATTTTATAGAGCTTTATGCTGGTCAAATTGAGCTTCAATGTAGTCATAGTGAATAGGGAGCTTCAGCTTCATGAACACTTTCTGTATTTCAAAATTCTCTTTACAGTTTTGAACTGACTCCATCAAGATTTCAGAAAAAAGTATTAAAAAAAAAAAAAAAAAACCCTTTCCTCATTATTATTATTAGCTCCAAGAATCTTGAGCTCTTTCATCTCTACCAGAGATCTGTGTGTTGGGAAATTTATACATTTTACTTTATTTTAACTAGACTGGAGGGACTGGAAAAAATAAGTGACTTTATATAACACCTTTTTGTTACTTAATTTTTTAAAAATTCTCACTTCATTATTCCAGTCATATTTAAAGTACATTCTGACTTGGAAGTTGTTTTTTTTTAAATCCCTTTTTAATTATCCCAATCCACTTGATGTTCTTTGAAATTGTTCTCATTGTTAAAAATATTGTGTCTCTATCATTTTAGCGGTGGTTTTTTTTTTTTTTTAGTGCAACTTTTTTTATCGGATCACAGCTTTAACAGATGATAAAAATATATATATTTGTAAATACACATTTCTGTATAAGCTCCACCAGAACTAATATAATAAGCTCTAATATAATGCATTTTCTTGGCTTGGTTCTTGCTTATTTTATTTTTAAGAAGCCACCAGGTAAATAAAGTGTTTACATAATAACAGAATCAGTTTAAATTTTTTTGCTCCTGTGTGACTAACTTTTCTTTTAGTGTCTTAGAAAAAATGTGTTAATATATATGCATATCTCTTATCATGTTCTGCTAGAACATTAATAGTGACATAGTTAAAATAAATACCTGGTGGAGGGACACAAAATGTATTACAGTTTTAGTCCATATTGCGTAACCGAGTAATCTTGACTAGGACACTTAATCCCACTGATTAGGAAATTTAATCCCACTGATTAGGACATTTTATCCCACTGATTAGGACATTTTATCCCACTGATTAGGACATTTTATCCCACTAATTAGGACATTGAATCGCACTGATTAGGACATTTAATCCCACCTTGAGGCATTTAATTTTGATTAATTAATTGGCTATGTGTTTAATCCTATATTTTATTACAGTGGTCTTATACCATATTTATCTACACCAGAGGGTCTGTAACTAGACCAAGGATCTCAGGAGAAATTGATGGTCCTCGGGCAGCCACATTATTATGCATTGTCTTTTATTAAAATATGTAACATGAATGACTTTTACTGGCTCCAAGAGAGAGAGCTTGAAACCCCCTGATCTATATCACCTGGTGACATAAAAGTGATTCCGAGAGAAGATTTCTATTTTGTTTTATCTTCAAACTTAAAATATTTTATCATTTAGGTTATATTCCACTAAGAAATGAAATTTGGTGGAGTCTAATAAATGTGCTTTATAAATAGTACAGTTATTATGAACGTATAATGCTTTTGAGTATGTATTATCATGTTTATTTATGCAATACGAGAACATGGTAAAACTCTGTATGACAAATTAAATGTAAACTTGTTTCAATTTCTTGGAGTTCTTATTTTTTAAAATTTCCATTGCTTGAGATTGAATAAAAATATGTTCTGGTAATTTTTAAAGGTTTGTTAATTTGAAAAATACAGAAAGAAAAAGAGCATCTTTTCTTAAAAGAATACAAATATTCTCAACAAGAAGTGTAAGATATTATTATACTTATACATCCTCTGCGGTTATGTGATGGTGACATGTTTTTTAATAGGGGGAGAGGCGAAGGCGAAAGAAATGTGACATTACATAAAAAAAAAGTTTAAGTCAAAATTAAATGGCAGAGTTTTCTAAAAAATTATCTTTCAAATTCATCAAAAAAAGCTTTTACTTTACGTCATTTTAATTTGATAAATTTCAAAAAGATAAAAAATATAATTGTTACTTTCTAATTCCTTAAATTAGTTATATCGGTTAAAATGACAGGGTCTAACTAGGTCAAAGTCCAACTTCACAGATTGGAGGATGCAGCCATGGATTAAAATATTGCCAA
Organism: Omphiscola glabra; assembly: GCA_964017045.1. Taxonomy (NCBI): domain Eukaryota; kingdom Metazoa; phylum Mollusca; class Gastropoda; family Lymnaeidae; genus Omphiscola; species Omphiscola glabra. Next base: position 19,454,974 of record OZ024798.1, on the reverse strand, counting down.
GTGACAACAAGCACTTAGTACATATTGCTCATTTTATAAAATTTATAATAAAATCTGTTTGAATGTCAATGCAACTGCAAAATAAATAGAGAAGACCATGGAACAAATACTCTGAACACACTCTCGTGAAAACATGAACAAAGTGGCTGGTTCTCAAAGTTACATTTTATTACCATGTACAAATTTACAATAGATTTAAGCATAAGATAAATGTATATGTTCAGTAACATAATATCACACGTAACATATTCAATAAAGTTTATAATTCATTTAAAGTGTAATTTTTATATATTTTGTTGATTCTTCAAAAAAAAATAATTTCTAGATCAGGGGCAGGCGACCAGTCTTGTGAAAGACAACTGGATTAATTTATACATTCCACATACATCCCACATCTGTTCCCCCAGGGCCTTTGCAGCTCTAGAGATGTGGCTGTGAGATTGCCACATGAGAAGCCATTACCCAAATCATTTTATGGGCCTACCACTGAGGGGATGTAATTTACAAAGTACTGATTGATAATTTAATAAATGATAATTGTTTATTTTCTTAGTAAAGAACATGTTTCAAGGTACTGGGTAATTTATAAAAAGATAAATAAATTGTACCATATGCCTTTGCAAGTAATGACAAAATTCATCAATTTTATTTCTTGTGGTACTATTTATATACATATTTCACCACCAACTGAGAATAAATAATCTATTATAACTACAATGACCATACTGTTTTTTTTTTTTTTTTTTTGTATTGCAATTAAGCATTGAGAAATATCACTTATAAGCTAACACCATCAACAAACAAGAAAACCAGAATTGCTGTAACTATTTCATATTAAACCACACAAACACTGACCAGGTTTATATATCATTGCCAGCTCACACAACTTCTACATCTACAAGAAAAGAAAAGAAAACAAGGCAAAATGGTGACGTTTAAAAACTGCATACAATAAGAAACAAACCCTTTAAGACAAAGTCACACTCATAAAAAAAACATTCCTGTCTTGGATTGGTCTTCAGAGAAAAGCCCTGCACAGTCAGAGTGCTTTGTTTAGGGCTTTGACCAAGTTGTTTTCAACATGGTATCAGATTAATTAAATGAAAAACAGCACTCGGAAATAGTTATCCTTTGATTTTTCTTTACAAGTTATCTTCAGCCTCAGAAATAATTACCATTTGATTTATGTCTCTCTTATCTTCAGCCTCAGAAATAATTACCATTTGATTTATGTCTCTCTTATCTTCAGCCTCAGAAATAGTTATCATTTGACTCTGACCAAAAAGGTTAAGCACAACTGTTTGATGGAAAACGTTTATTATTTTTGACAGTAACAAATGCATCCAATCAACAACTGTAGACCAACAGCATAAATTATAGTATCATTATAGATGGTTGCGAGTAATGCAACACTGTAAAACTATGTTCTATTTTTATATTAGGCCTTCAAAAAATAAAATAACTATATTTTTTACAGCATAATTGCTTCAACTAAATCTCTAGCATGCAAGTCCATTATATTCTTATTGGATGGAAATAGTGTGTGGCAGAAAATAGTTCAACAGTTTTTAATTGAACAATAAGAGTAATGGACTAACGGATCTCAGCACAACCACAACTTCCTAAATTCATAAGCACAATCAAATTACAACTTCCTACAATCCATTAGCACAATCAAATTACAACTTCAAACAATCCATCAGCACAATCAAATTACAACTTCCTACAATCCATCAGCACAATCATATTACAACTTGAAACAATCCATCAGCACAATCAAATTACAACTTCAAACAATTCATCAGCACAATCAAATTACAACTTCAAACAATCCATGGATTAGCATTGACAGAGGCATACACAACCCATGTGGCATGCATCCGAGGGAGGGTTTCTATTAGAACTATGCAGCATTTACAAAGTTGAAGATTTGTAGGCAAAAACTTGTTAATTTTTTTACTGTAGCCCCTCTCTTTTAACTTGCACACCAATAACTCTACTTCAATGATCAAGTAGGGACAACTCTAATAGGAGAGAATGTTTCACAAAGCAAAACTTTCACAAGAGGTTTACATTGAGACTCTCAGAAAGACCAATTCATAAAGTTTTAAAAACCTTTTCACGTGGTTTAAACTTTTCAGAAATTAGTTTTGTTTTATATACCCAAGTCAAAAACAGGTGAAGATTATATGACATTTCCAAAATGAGTATTATAAAAATAAAAGAAAACATATCATTAAATTTAATAAGGAATATCACGTATGATGGCATGTTAACTTATGAATCATAAATAAGGATGACGCATAGTTGAAAGTATTGCTTGCTGTCGTGATCTGGTCATCCTCTTCTGATCAGAAGTATAAACATCTTTTTTAAAGGACCGAATGCTATATTAAGAAAACGATGTTGGCTAAAATAAAATTATTGTAACTTCAGGTGTATCAAATTTACAATAAATTAAATTGAGCCCAGGGAAGGACTTTTGAACTAAGGGCTGCAGTAGTGTCAGTAGTCATCACAAGATCCAACTTTTGAACTAAGGGCTGCAGTAGTGTCAGTAGTCAACACAAGATCCAACTTTTGAACTAAGGGCTGCAGTAGTGTCAGTAGTCAACACAAGATCCAACTTTTGAACTAAGGGCTGCAGTAGTGTCAGTAGTCAACACAAGATCCAACTTTTGAACTAAGGGCTGCAGTAGTGTCAGTAGTCAACACAAGATCCAACTTTTGAACACGGCATCAAGGATTGTGTTTTATTTTTTGTATCTACTTCACACATGAAATGAAAAACCTGAACCAACCTTTGGATCATACGATCTTATCAAAACAGTGACAAACAGAGCTTTTTGTTTGCACTTTTTACAGACTACATTGAAGGAAAGCAAGTCTTTAATGGAGTAAAGAAGAATAGGATGAAGACAAACGATAGTTATTGGGACCTAATATAAAGGATAATGACCAAAACATGTCTAGATTCACCATTCAACCAAAGGTCAGATAGGCCTCTCACTCACACTTCCATTATACTGCCTGCATTCATCATACAACCCAACGTTCAGATAGGCCTCTCACTCACACTTCCATTATACTGCCTGCATTCATCATACAACCCAACGTTCAGATAGGCCTCTCACTCACACTTCCACTATACTGCCTGCATTCATCATACAACCAACGTTCAGATAGGCCTCTCACTCACACTTCCATTATACTGCCTGCATTCATCATACAACCAACGTTCAGATAGGCCTCTCACTCACACTTCCACTATACTGCCTGCATTCATCATACAACCAATGTTCAGATAGGCCTCTCACTCACACTTCCATTATACTGCCTGCATTCATCATACAACCCAACGTTCAGATAGGCCTCTCACTCACACTTCCATTATACTGCCTGCATTCATCATACAACCCAACGTTCAGATAGGCCTCTCACTCACACTTCCATTATACTGCCTGCATTCATCATACAACCAATGTTCAGATAGGTCTCTCACTCACACTTCCATTATACTGCCTGCATTCATCATACAACCAACGTTCAGATAGGCCTCCCAATTACATTAACATTACTGTGTGGTGCCAATGAAAAACATTGGGAATGACTTTAACATCACCTTTCTGTGGTAGGGAAGGACCACAACAGAGGTGTAAGATTTAAATAGGGGGAAGGCAAAAAGGTTAGTGGGAAGGGGGAGAAAAGAGGACAGTGCTATACTTCAACTATTCAACATTAACAAATGAAATGCTAATCTCTTCTAAATCATGAACATATTCTCCAATAAATCGAATTGGAGACACGTAACAATCCATTGAAATAAATTATTTCTAAAAGCGCATTAGAGCAGTGGTTCTCAAAATTCCTAATGCTGCAATTCTTTAAAACAGCTCATGTTGTGGTGACCCCCAACCATGGACTATTTTCGTTGCTACTTCATAAATATGTGTTTTCTGATGGTCTTAGGCGATCCCCGTGGAAGGGTCGTTTGACCCCCAAAGGGGTCATGACCATGACCCACAGGTTGAGAACCCCCGCATTGTGTACCACTACTGAAATAATCTATTTCTAAATGGCATTATAGGCCTGTGCACCGCAATTGAAATCATCTATTCCTGGAATGTTACAGAGTGATGTCATTTAAAATCCCAGGTAATTATTGAACAACCCAACCTCTTGAACAATCCAAACCTATGAAGCAAACCAAGTTGCCATCAACATGAGATTATGCTGTTGATGATACAGTAGATCAAATCATGAATTTGAGCACAGCTGCCAATCAATCACAAGAGTGACCACAAACATAATGCGTATCGCTCAAAATAACAAAGTATCTAAATATTACTGGATAAACTGGACATATGTTTCACAGATTGATGTAAAGAATCAAAAAGCTAGTAGTAGTAATTTCCTCGGGAAATAATGGCATCTCAGTTTAAAATTACGATTGGACAGGAAAAAAAAGAAGATAATATTTAGGTATGGCAAGTTATGCAAATGACATCTCTGAGCTTAAAAGCATCAGTGCAACGAGTGCAGCCCTAACAATTGAGTGTACGACTATTCTAGTTTAAGTGGTTGATAGAATGTCCTAGTTTAAATATCCTAGTCTAAGCAGTTGATAAATGGTTGATAGAATGCCCTAGTTTAAATATCCTAGTCTAAGCGGTTGATAAATATTTGATACAATGTCCTAGTCTGTGCTTGATAAATGGTTGATACCATGTCCTAGTTTAAATATCCTAGTCTAAGCAGTTGATAAATATTTGATACAATGTCCTAGTCTGTGGTTGATAAATGGTTGATACCATGTCCTAGTTTAAATATCCTAGTCTAAGTGGTTGATAAATATTTGATACAATGTTCTTATTTAAATATCCTAGTCTAAGTGGTTGATTCTATGTCCTAGTTTATCTCAGACAGACAACCAAGGACGAGATGTGAAAGAAGCCTGGGAACACTTACTGTACCATATAGGATGTGATTAAACTGAACCTGTCCGATGGCTTTCCGATGGATTTGATGCGTCCCAGGGAACAAGAGAGTATGTAGTTTTCTAGGCTCAGAGGGTTTTCTAATGGATTTGATGCGTCCCAGGGAACTAGAGAGAATGTAGTTTTCTAGGCTCAGATGGCTTTCTGATGGATTTGATGCGTCCCAGGGAACAAGAGAGAATGTAGTTTTCTAGGCTCAGAGGGTTTTCACAAAAAAATAAATCTTTACCTCATATCTTATCTAACAGATGCAACACACGCATTCAAAATAGAATATTTCATTGTTGGTTACCTTGAATTTTAAAGACTCCAATGTTCCAATAGTGAGACAGTATATACTACACTTTTTTTTATATATTAACTTCAGGCTATTGAGCCCCCCCCCCCCCCCCAATCTCCACAGGTAATCAACTTTCATTTTCATGCCATATTTTTGCCATCCCAATCCTACAGTTTCTAAACCAGTCTCACATGCATCATCCCCCTTGTTCTACATTTAAAATGTGTTTCCATCCTTTAGAAAACTGATGTTTTTAAACAAATGAATTCATGCAATAGCAGAGCTTAGTACATTGATGAATACAACATTTTACTAGAAAATTATTTTGCTCCAACTCTAACTGAGCCTGAGTCTTCATTCAATCCTTTATTATTATTATAACTTTTTTTTTTTTTTTTTTTACTACTGATTATTTAAAGTTGTGAAGCTCACTCAAGCAGTCCCACTGTGGGAAACAGACACACATTTAATGTTATCAAGACACTCAGAGGCCATCATCACAAAGCAATAACTGATGAACATCATCAGGCAAACATCACAAGGCAACATGGTAGTTTTCACAGGGTTGCATGCAGAGCAGGAATCTGCCAGTGTTCCTTATAACAAACTGACTGAGATATTTGATTTCAGCAGGTTAAAGTGTCCATTTAATGATTAAATTCAGTCCAATGGATAGCTTTAAAATATGAATGGTCAAGAAATTATCATTTTAATAAGGATTTCAATTATAATAAGTGGGTCAAAATAACATGACCCCATTTCTTCCAGCTTAAGTTGAGTCCACTAACAGAGTTCTACTATGAAGGTATGTGGATCTCTGGACAGTGATGAGACAGACGACCTATTATATAAAAACTATATTAGGTTAAAGTCACTTTATTGAAAATAACATTATGGGTTGCAGTGAATTATCATTGGATCAGTGGTTCCACATTCACTGTCAGCTTGAAAATCACTGCACTATCTGGTCTATTTTTAGTAATGTTCTACAACAGCCCTTGTTAAGGCATTCTGGCTTTTATAAGAATTCATGATACAACAGTTCAAGCCCAGAAAGCCCCTTTCCTAGCTGAGATGCTGCACATGCTGTGTGACTCTTCATACATTCTTTACACAGCAAACTGGCCCCAACTGCTCAACACTTGGGTTTCATTTTTAAGATAAATAAACTTACACTGTAGCTGTACATCAATTTTAAATAGCTGTATATCAATTTTAAATAGCTGTATATCAATTTTAAATAGCTGTATATCAATTTTAAATAGCTGTATATCAATTTTAAATAGCTGTATATCAATGAGTATTAAAAGATACCAGATGTAAGCATTCCAAAAATTACAAAGCTAATAAATATTTAACTCTAGAACAAAAGGAGCGGGGGTGAGGTTTAAGTCAGTAAATTATTTATTTTTTAAAAATCTGTGTTGTCTACAACTCCTGCTGTAATGGAGTCAATTAACCATAAAATAAACAACAGAATGACATCAATTCTTTAAAAAAAATTTTCAATTTAGATTCTTAAGCTACAGAAAGCAACCATAGGCTCGTATTGACAGCTACCAAGGCAGGAAATGAAATGTTGAACACACTCCCCTCCGACACAACACACCACACATGCAGTAAACAAGCAACGCTAACAGCCTCTCTTCAACCGGTGCCACAGCTAAGAACATGGTGGTATGGTATGTACAACTAAGGCAAACAATGATGTTTCACAAGATAGACAAGTCATCCATCCAGTCTTTATCCACAATCCAGTCATCCATTCTCTCTGTCCTTTGATCTGTGTTCAAGGATGGCTCTCCACAAACGACACTTATGTCCACCCCTGAAAATATAAACACTAGATAAAAATATTTTCTATTAATATATATATTAATATATATATATATGGCGTCCTACCGTCATCATGAGGTGATGGAGTACATATTGAGGCTTCATCAAATTGGTTACAAGTCTAATCCTGAAAAAATCAGTCTCGGCTGCACTTCTTGTAGGAGAACCTTCAAGCCTTGTTAAATTTTCCATAATGCTTTTTTGTTGCAAGGACTTTGTTTTGTGCACCTTCTGCCTGTTTGAATCCCTCAAATACTGCTGTTCGTCAGCTGGAGCAATGATAAGCGATTATCTCCCATTCGTTGATTTCTATGTTGGCTTCCTTCATAATCCTTTTGAAGACATCCATAAATCGCAGCTGCAGCTGTCCAATAAGTTTTGCCCCTTCTGCCAACTCTCCATACAACAGATTCTTTGTAATACGGCCTTCCTCCATTCTCCCTACATGGCCTAACCAGTAAAGGAGCATCTTGCTAAGAGCGGAGAACATGCTACACATTTTGGCAGATCCCAAAACCTCAGTGTTAGATACTTTCCCCTGTCACCAAATTCCCAAAATGTGACGCAGACATCTTTGGTACAATCTGTTGAGTTTCCGCTCATGGCTTGCATAATATGTGGTCCACACTTCATTGCCATATAGGATCATATTGAGCACACATGCCTGATAGATACCTAGTTTTGTGATTTCTGTGAGTGTAGGATTATTCCACACCTGTTTTTAGCCTAAGTTGCTGCTGCTTTTGAGATACTGATATATGTGTATGTGTATATGAAGAGCTTATTTTCAAAACGCGGTATCCACCATTTTTAAAAAAATGAAAAAACCTAACCATTTTGTAGAGCAAACCAGGTTCGTTTAGGACATGGTAAATTCTATATACTAAACACATTATATTCCTATTTTATTCGTGTCTAAAAATGATTTAATCCTCTAAACGTTTTATTAATTTTTGTAAAAAGTTGAATAATCTCAAAACCCCCAAAATGGATATACAGCATTTTGAAAATCAGCTCTTCATATATCTATTGTATAATATTTCACTCTAGGATGGCCAGGCTACAAAAGTCAGACCAGATAAGTAAATCCAATACATATCCTTACTCTACCCTCCATACATCACAAGATCTCTAATTTGATGACTCACAGTGATGAGAAAAATTGTACATACAGACAAAAAAAAATTTTTTTTTTAAAATAACCAAAAATTGTAAGTCAAATATTTACAAACTGGTATACATAAATATTTTTTTATTTAAAAAGTCTGATTTTTGCTAAAGACACTGTTGGCACTTACTTGATTTTAAGCTGCCTTATATCTTGCCATGTTACCAACTCAAGCAGGTCACTCAGCGTGTATTCTTCCTCACAGACCTGAAGTGCAATGAAGAGGCAACAAAAAAGATGAAACTACTAGATAGACTTTTTTTTTTTTTTTTCTTAGCATATATATATATGACATCCTTCTGTCTTCTTTAGATGATGGACTAGCTATGTACTTTTCAACAAATGACTCACTAGGCCAATACCGGAATGGCAATCTCTGCTGCATTTTTAGCATAGTAACCATGGAGTAGCTATGTACTTTTCAACAAATGACTCACTAGGCCAATACCGGAATGGCAATCTCTGCTGCATTTTTAGCATAGTAACCATGGAGTAGCTATGTACTTTTCAACAAATGGCTCACTAGGCCAATACCGGAATGCATTTTTAGCATAGTAACCAGTGCATAACAAAGCTAAGAATCAGTCTCAACAACTAATTCCATAATGATACAGCTACTGACAATTAAATCCATCAAAGACACAGTCCTCTGGAAAATGATCTATCTTCCGCTTAACTGCTGACAGTTATACCTCTATGAGACCTTAATGTGAAATCAGCATATATAAAAGAGATATAAAAACTATTCATATTCCACATTGCCTGAAAATGAGGGACAACATTTGTTTAAATATATCAAGCTGAAATGACAACGTTTCAAAAAGTCAAACTACTCACAGCTTGGATAGTCTCTGCATCTAGTCGCAAATTGTCTAGCCACTGGACACATTCCTGGTCATAACTGCTTGAATCTGTCTGATTTTTTTCACTTGGGGTCAAAGACACATCTAAAATGAGAGATGGAATCAGAATTATAACAGTTGAGAGATATTGAAAAAAGAGATCCAGTCGAAACCTTTCCAGTAGAGTAAACTATTTGCTTTGCATGTGACCCTTTTTTTTTTTTTGGGGGGGGGGGGGGGGGAGGGAGAGAGACTGCAGACATTTAATTATATCCTCATTAAGTTGGCTATTGTCTTAGGATTTGAGGTCTTTTATTCCAGGGCCCCCCCGCCCCCCAAACCAAACCCCATCAGAATAGCTACCTAGCTTGGATGATGTTTACTGCCCAAGGGGGGGGGGGGCCAGTCATGGACACTTTTCAAACTCATCACTACTGTTTTTATGAGGCAGAAGCAGTACAATGGAACACCGTAATGTTCAAAAACTCACCAGGTGCAGGGGATGATTCTCTTGAATCACTTGGACTTCCTTCCCCTGTCAGAATTACCCTGATGATATATTGATGGAATTTTATACAACACATTAGTCAGCAATTATGACTTGAAAATACAAACAAGAAAATGGCTGCTTGAGAGTTGTATTTTAAACAGTTAAAAAAAAACACACGCAAAAACCAAATGATGCAGACAAATTGCAGCATCCAATGAAACAAACCCTAACCACAAAGGTGTTTGTATAAATCCTTTATATGCATTTTTGTTTGCATTTATGGAATTGTACGCTATTTATCCACACCATTGAACAAATCCTATTTCATTTATCTCCCCCTTGAAAAACAGGGAAAAACTGAATTTTTGGGGTTTGGGGCTGAAAATTGGATAGAATGTGTTGTCCTGGGGCAACAACCCTTAGGTGCCAAGTTTCAATTTGATAGGATGATGGGAAGTGGGACAGTTAGCAATCCGAAGATTTTGCCACAACACATGAACAAAAGTGGAGTTAATAATAATATAAAGGATTTAAAAACTAAGTTTAAGCCTTTATTGAGATATAATTACACCCCCACCTTCCCATCAAGAAAGTCCTGAAGAATTACCTGAGTTGTAGAATGGACATCTTCTTCTCCTGCAGAGATTGTTTGATCAGTGTTTGATATTGTTTCTGAGCTTCCACCAGCTCATGAAGTAATCTGAGGTAACAAAGAGAAGTAATCTGAGGTAAAAAATAATTCTGACATCAAAAGATACCCTTTGGCAAAGCAGACCTACACATTCAAAGTTGTCGAGTTTTACAGTCGTGCAAATAAATTGCTTGAATTTTTAGAACTTCAACAATAGTATTTATGCTTAATTTTATTCCTAGATTTTGGGATCCATTCGTGACATTCTGAAAACATTGCCAACATTGGTATTTTCCATGCTTCAACATAAACTTGTCATCTGATATGGTTAAACAGTCAAATCAAATAAACATTGTTGTTTCATGGCCAGTGTCAAGGGTATGAAATCACTGTGGTTATGTTGGTACGTAAAACATGTTTAGTTAGAGATTATATGTTTAGCTTTATATATCGTGTTTAGTTAGAGATTATATGTTTAGCTTTATATATCATGTGAGAAGGTTGTGACGTATTTGGGTAGGGGGGAATGACATTTGTCTTTGAGTGAGTTGTTGTTATTGTGCATGTAGATGGCCGTTAGACAAGAGGATGTTGATTAGTTTGTTAGGCTGGAACTTCATTAACACATATATATATATATATATATATATATATATGTGTTAATGAATATAAACACACATATATATATAAATATATATAAATACACTATTGATAATTGTGGAGAATGAACTTTGTTGCACAACTAAACAATTGTAGTTAGTGTATCTGTATTAGTGCAGTGTTTACGCTGACCCATCAGATGAGGTAGGGCATAGACTGCCAAAGTACGCATATATAGTCATTGCTAGTCATTACAAGAATATTACGATCTTACGGCTCATACACCAAAGATACTAAGCAGGGCCGGCCTTAGGCCATTGCAACCGATGCGGCCGCAATGGGCCCCGCACTTTCATAGGCCCAGCGCGAATTTATTTTCTATTACAAAATCTTAATTTTCACTTATTATCCTTAACCCTACCCAGACTGGGCCCCGAACAATCCGTTTCGCATAGGGTCCCGCAACTGTTAGGGCCGGCCCTGATACTAAGCTACAACGGCTCGTCAGCCAGCATGTCAACTGGTATGGTGAAACAGTCACATCAATTAAACACGTTACATAAATATGATAAATTAATATGTCTATGATTTCAAACCTGATGTGAGCAATCCTGCAGCATGATTTCATATATCATGAATTAAAACAGACAACAATTCTCATTTTTAATCAACTTTTTAAATATTATATGAATCATTTTATAAACAGGAAATAACTGAACAGAGCATGATTTATTAGTATAACATTTGTCTCAACAAGGTCATACATTTTCTGAGAACATTTAAAATGATTGCAATGACTTAACATTTAGTTACCTGAGATTTTCTTCTTGGATTTGAGCATTCTGGGTCTCCAGCTCCTGGCTGGCCTGCTTACGGTAGGCTATGACCTTGAGGGAGTTAGCAGACGACACTCCTGATGTCACAACTTCCTCATCACCCCGTGTCTCACCTGCCAGATTGGCGCCAAGTTCTGGCATGAAATTAAGGTATTGCGTATCAAGGTCATAAAACTTTTTTAAACGTCTACAAATTTATTAACCTCAGAAAGTCTTAAATATAGTTGTAAAAAACTTTAAAATAAAGTCAAACACATCCAATGTTAAAACTGGTTCTAAAATTAAGCAGGGCAAGGTCCTGACCAAAATTTAATATCTCAATTTTATACATCAATGTCCTACTTCAATACCACACCAAAATGAAATACCTCATGTTAAAGGAGGTACTCACTCCTTGACCACAGATGTTAAAGAAGGCACTCACTCCCAAGTAGTTTCCTATAACATGCCTGGCCATGGCAAAGTAGTTTCCTATAACATGCCTGGCTATGGTAAAGTTGTTTCCTATAACATGCCTGGCCATGGCAAAGTAGTTTCCTATAACATGCCCGGCTCTGCCAAAGTCTTCTAAACTGTGTGCAGATGGATTCCATCCGTACATTTCAGTAGCTTCCCTCTGACCCACTGGTGGCTTAGAATACTCTTTTAAAGCCAAAAGTGCCATCAAGTGCAATATGACTACTGGTGATGACGATAACGAGTGACACTTACCAGGTGATAGAATAGTGATAGCCACTTGGACAGCCCCTCTCAATAGGTTATCTAAGGCAAACATCCAGTGAGGTTTAATGCTGTGCTCCCTGAGATTCATGCTCACCTGGATCACACAGAATGAAACAAATATTTTACTGACATATTGGCACAAAATTATTGCACCCTCACATTATAGTGTTATTCCAATCTCTAAAATCATAGTGATAATTTTGATATTCAAATCTCTAACATCATAGGGATATTCCTATCTCTAACATTATAGGGTTATTCCAATCTCTAACATCACAGGAAATTTCCTACCTCTAACATCCGTCTTGTCCACTTAGCTTTGGATCTAAAACTCACTTGAAATATATTTTGATAAGGAAACCTTGAAGCAAACCCTTTAACACATGCTAATTTTATTTCTGTGTGTTTTGTCAACACTGATTATTATCCTAGATGGAAGTAATTCCATGCTTTTATATGCATGCATTTCAATCAAAATTCTAAATAGTTTTTAAAAATTTTATCAGAATAAGAACTTACAGCATCCTGAAAGACATAGAGAGCTAACTGTATTTCCATAAGAGCTGCCACATCAAACTGTACATACTCCCGTAGGTTATCTGTACATAACAAGTACACACATAGTTTACTTTTATTAAACGTGTGAACGTAGACTAAGGATGATTTAATATTTGGGAAATTCTAAGTAAATCCAAAGTCAATCATCAAATGGGTCCAGTCCAAAATCAGAAAAAGGAAAGATTTATTTTATAATTATACAGTTTCATAACATTAAAATTAATTGGCCCATCTTTGTGTGAATAGAGTTTGATAACATTAAAATAAACTGGTCCATCTTTGTGTGAATACAGTTTGATATGATTGAAATAGACTGGTCCATCTTTGTGTGAATACAGTTTGATATGATTGAAATAGACTGGTCCATCTTTGTGTGAATACAGTTGGATAACATTAAAATAAACTGGTCCATCTTTGTGTGAATAGAGTTTGATAACATTAAAATAAACTGGTCCATCTTTGTGTGAATACAGTTTGATATGATTGAAATAGACTGGTCCATCTTTGTCTGAATACAGTTGGATAACATTAAAATAGACTGGCCCATCTTGTGTGAATAGTTTGATAACATAAAAAGAAGACTTAAACTGCAGACAGCCTAAAGATTGTGAGGCAAATACAAAAATTGTTTCTGCAATTGATAGTTACCTAATGCTTCTTTAATGGATGTTGTTGACTGGTCTAGTATATAACCTTTGATACCCATTAGAATACACATCAAGTGGTCCTGAAATTAAAAGTAAATTTAATGAATAAAGCGCCTGTTTCAAATACATAAAGTAATACAAAGTCAATTTTTACTTGTTCCTTTAAAAATTGAATTCTTCGGGATACCAAAGGGATCCAACTTGTCTTTTTACAAAAAGATTTTTAGATAGCCATTTATTAGAACTATTGCATACTGATGTGAGCTTAGGCCTAGATATAGTGGCGTCTCTGTGGAGCATGTCCAGCCAATTGGCGCATATCTGGGAAATGGAAAACAAAGACAAAATTTAAGAATATGTTAATTATATTTAAAATAGGAATTAATCTATACACTGAAAAATCTAAACAAGGTCTGACCTAAAAGGGGTAAAAAAATTGTTATATTATGCTATAGGACTATTGGAGTTGGAGTCTATATGCTAAGCTACTTGAAGAAACAAACACACATCCTGAAGGCAAGGCGTAGTAAATTATATTACTGACACAGGAGTCAGCCGATGCATCAATCTGAAGGCAGGGTTTAGACAACTGTATTATTGACACAGGGGTCAGCTGATGCTGATGTCTGAAGGCAGGGTTTAGACAACTGTATTATTGACACAGGGGTCAGCCGATGCTTATGTCTGAAGGCAGGGTTTAGACAACTGTATTATTGATACAGGGGTCAGCCGATGCTTATGTCTGAAGGCAGGGTTTAGACAACTGTATTATTGACACAGGGGTCAGCTGATGATGTATCCATCTGAAGGCAAGTCAGATAGATGAAGTGGGAGAGCAACATTTGGTCCACAATATAAAGTAGCTAACCCTTTATTTAGTGCACACTGCACCTCATTAAAAACCTCCAACAACAAATCCTGCTCAAACCAAGCATTTTATGACCTTTTGTAGCACTCTAAGCATTTTATGACCATTTGTAGCACTCTAAGCATTTTATGACCTTTTGTAGCACTCTAAGCATTTTATGACCTTTTGTAGCACTCTAAGCATTTTATGACCTTTTGTAGCACTCTGACCTTCTCATAATCCTGTTCTAAAATATGCACGAGCGTCTGGCGTCTTTCAGAGTCTTTTCTCAGGAGATAAAAGCCACCCTCTTTGGAGAAAGTTGACTCATGAGATTCAATATCAGGTGACAGCAAGTAGGTCGCTACAGGACTGGTGTCTGCTGACATGTTGGACTCAGAGCTGATGACAGAGTGACCAGAACAAAAGTAATGAAATACCAAGCTAACAATGATGAAGTGGATTGGTTTGAGTATTTTACTTCAAAGTAACTTATAAATTAATTCAGCGTGACAGAAACCAAAAGTTAAAATTATTGCTTCCCACAAAATATAAATGTTTTTTTTTTGGGGACCAGAGTTGTCAGATTCATCTTAAACACTTACAGGTAGAACTATCAAAACATCCTAGCATTAAATTCTTATAGGTAGAGCGGTCAAAAACTTCCTAACATTGAACACTTATTGCTAAAACAGACACATTGTAAAACTTTTAACACTTTTAAATTGCTATGCCTAAGAATAAATACTGATAATAATTTAATTCTAGAAATACATTTGGATACATATATTATTAATATTGTTTATACAATACTATTTCCATTTAGTAAAACCTCTCCTTTTCAGACATTCATCATTAGTAATTTAAGGACATCGGCATATCTTTGACGGCCACACGAAGAGAAGAGATTATTCATTCCCAAAGAAGAAGAAAAAAAAAAAAAAAAAACAACTACAAAGAAAGCCATGCCAGATTTTGATAATCAGAAAATATGACAACCTGCAAAAAACAATTTGGTTCATTAGAGAGGGAAATGAATTTGTTAAGGAATTAACACTGGCACGACTCATGACATTTTTTAATCAAGAAGTTGAAGATCTAATTTAACTTATTTCTTTTAAGGGGGATAATTTTCAATCAATAAACAAGGTTTTTAATAAATTATGGTCATAAACTCTCTAAAAACTCTCTAAATGATTGAGCAAATCCCATTTTTCCAACTTGCTATACCATCATAAAGTTAAAATTGCAGCAATATTAAATCCTGATCCCCATACAGTTCACAACTAAAACACTATCATTGTCTGTTGGTTTAAAACAAAAGAAATCACAGGGAGAACAATTGAAGACCAAAGTGTCTCCTAGACAATCCTGAACGAATATGACATCTCTGTCCTTGTAGACATGAATGAACACGATGGATTTTGGCCAGACATGGGCTTCATTTCCATACCGCTGGGTCAAACAAGTAAGGAAACGATTACCATACAATGACAGTAACACTGCCAACTATTACTGCATATTTATTAACTTCAGGTCATCACAGATATTTTCTTCTACTTAAATTCCCAAAATCTTTCAGACAATCAAACACACGCATAAAACAAAGTCTAAAATAAATGACACTGTGGAGATGAATTATATTCATGGTTAATTAAACATCCCAGGATTTTCATGGTGCAGTCAGTAATATGGCTGTGTGAAGGGCAAAGCAAATCAGCATGATGCGCCTACATGCTCAACTTACAAAAAAAAACAAGTAGGAGTTCGTTATCTCTCATAAATCATCATAAATATTTCTATTTCTCATAAATCATCATAAATATTTATATCTCTCATAAATCATCATAAATATTTCTATTACTCATAAATCATCATAAATATTTCTATTACTCATAAATCATCATAAATATTTCTATTTCTCATAAATCATCATAAATATTTCTATTTCTCATGAATCATCATAAATATTTATATCTCTCATAAATCATCATAAATATTTCTATTTCTCATAAATCATCATAAATATTTATATCTCTCATAAATCATCATAAATATTTCTATTACTCATAAATCATCATAACTATTTCTATTACTCATAAATCATCATAAATATTTCTATTTCTCATAAATCATCATAAATATTTCTATTTCTCATGAATCATCATAAATATTTATATCTCTCATAAATCATCATAAATATTTCTATTACTCATAAATCATCATAAATATTTCTATTACTCATAAATCATAAATATTTCTATTTCTCATAAATCATCATAAATATTTCTATTTCTCATAAATCATCATAAATATTTCTATTACTCATAAATCATCATAAATATTTCTATTACTCATAAATCATCATAAATATTTCTATTTCTCATAAATCATCATAAATATTTCTATTTCTATCACAAATAACAAACAGCCTCAAGAGAAATGTTAAATAAAATGCATTGACATGAGCAGGAAACAAATTCTTTCTTTTCCACACAAAGATAATATATAGCTTGAAATATGTTGATTGTTTTAAAACTAAATAGTTCACAGGCTCTGCCTGTTTTTAAAACTGCCCCCCCACCCCTTAGCTGCCTCTACACATTTAATATTATTATTATTATTATTATAGAGCCAAACTGGAGCCTGCGCAAGTCCCTATAATTTTATCCACACAGTACATCTTCATATAGCAATGAAAGAAAGATGTTATTATTTCACCCTATTCATAATTGTCAGGGGGTCTGATTAGATATTATGTAGCTTTAATAAGCTGGTTAAAAAAAAAAAAGTAAAATCATTTATTTTATATATTGTAACAGTGAGAGTTAAATGATTTGTCTGTCTCTATGACATTTATGCCATCCCAGTCATGAGGATGTGTCAATTTGTACATTTTTTATAAAATGGAACTTTCAATGTAAAATGATACCAAAAATATATTTGTTCATGCTATTATTATAAATTTTTGATATAAAAATAAGATGGGCAATACTTTAGAGAAATTTGAAGAATTCAGAAAATTCTCCTAATCGACTATATTTCAATAAATAAAAATTCTTCACAGAAATTCGCCCCCCCCCCCCATGTCTCAATTCAGATATGAATGAATTGGTCTAAATCCTATTCCAAAGTGTTAATAAATGAACCAATGTTCCCAAACAGTGGTGGAGATTGGGGTATCAACACCTATTACATCTAAAATTGTGGCTCCATTGACTAAAACAAGTTGGTAACCTCAGATCAAAAGACTTGAAAAGTTTTTAAATGCTACACTAAAATTATGGCCCTCTGGCCAGAACCCATCAAACAGCACACACTGGTGTCCTCTCACACAGCACACACCGGTGTCCTCTAACACAGCACACACCGGTGTCCTCTCACACAGCACACACCGGTTTCCTCTCACACAGCACACACCGGTGTCCCCTGCCATAAGATCCACCACTGTTTTTTTAAAAAGTGTTACAAGCTAATTCAACCAGCAACCAACCCCTTGAGCCAAGGATGGGCAACCTATAGCCTGCAAACCACATGCCGCCTGCTGAAATTATTAATATGGCGCTGCAGTACATTCTAGGAAATGTAATGTTTTTGAAAGAATTGTGAATGATTATCTGTAAAAGTCTATGAAAATAACTAACCACAGTGTAAAATTGTCCCACTGCAATAATTATTATCATCAAAAATTTTAAAAATTATTTCTACTGCTTCGTTTGAACTGAAATGTCTAGAACCCTAGATACTTAGAAAAAAAAAGAAGACTAATTTCCATGCGCAAAAAAGGTTGCCCACCCCTGCCTTAACCCATGAAAGTGTAAGAGTAAAGAGAAAATAACAGATTGAAATTCAAATGAAGACTCTAGTGCTAAAAGTAATTAAGTCACATTTTTGTCAAAATCAATCTAAACTGTGACCTTATCCGGTTGAGCCAAGTGCACTGTAAAAATTTGAACACATTAAAATGTGCATAACTACCTTAATTAAACGATCAAAATTATTAAAATGATGACAATTTATAGACGAAAAAAATATTTCAACTTGATTATCCCAAAATGTGTATTTTGTGACTTAAGTACTTTTAGCACTCAGGTCCTCAAATTGTCAGTCAGTTCTAGAATCAAAATTAACAAGATAATACATGAAATAAATATAATAAGTGCTGAGTAAATAATGAAAAGCTACTAGGCCAACTGTGAAGAAAAAGTCAGTGTGAATCAGTGTTATACTCAAAGATGTGCCCCGTACATGGGAAAGGGGAAAAAAGGTTAGGTAATATTGGTAAAAAGGGGGTAAGGGGGTATAGAAAGTGAAAGCTTTCTGCCACTGTTTACATTGAAAATGGTACCTGGGGCTCTGACTTTGAGGATTGGGCGAGGTGAGATAAAATCTGAAATTTAACAGGGAAACAAAAATCAAGGAAAGGTAAAAAAAAATTTAAAAAATGACTGCGTGCACACATCTCATTGCATTTGTAAGACCTAACAGAAAGGAAGTCACTGAGCCAAGGCGACAGTGTGCAAAAATCACAACTGTACAGCATTCAAGTGAATATGATCATGAATAAACTATCAGGAGACTACTACTTTAGAGTAAAATAGGTGATGTTTACATCAAGCAAGAATGACTTCTAAAGGTTAAGTATTTGAACAAATGAATTCAATGAACAAGAAATGTAACAGTAGCAGATCAACTTGCATAGTTTAACAGTAGCACACAAACTTGCATAGTTTAACAGTAGCACATAAACTTGCATAGTTTAACAGTAGCAGACAAACTTGCATAGTTTAACAGTAGCACACAAACTTGCATAGTTTAACAGTAGCACATAAACTTGCATAGTTTAACAGTAGCACACAAACTTGCATAGTTTAACAGTAGCACACAAAATTGCATAGTTTAACAGTAGCACACAAACTTGCATAGTTTAACAGTAGCACACAAACTTGCATAGTTTAACAGTAGCACACAAACTTGCATAGTTTAACAGTAGCACACAAACTTGCATAGTTTAACAGTAGCACACAAACTTGCATAGTTTAACAGTGGCACACAAACTTGCATAGTTTAACAGTAGCACACAAACTTGTATGGCATATCTGGATTTGTTGTTGAAACACAGGAAGTATTGCTCCAAATAAAATAATAAGCATGCTCACTATTAATTCAATGGATGAGTACTGCAATCTGATTCTTAATTTAAAAAAAGGGGGTTAATTTACTAAAATTAACCCCCCTTTTTTTTTTAAATTAAAAAAAAAAAAAAAAAGGGGGGGGGGGGGTTAATTGACTAACATTATATCACTTTCAATCTGGACTTTAATGCATTGGTTGTGATGTTCTGTGGAGCTTTATTCTAAGAAAAACAACATAAATGATCCCATTGCTGCATCAGGATCGGCAGCCTAACAATTACTTTATGTTACCACATTAAAAAAAAAATGAAGCTAAACAAGCAACCGTGTGTAGTGTTTCAACAGATGTTACGAATGAATAATGTTTTAATTATACAAATACAAGAAAGATCTTTAAATCCTCAAATACCAGAAAGATCTTAAGCTAAATCCCCCAAATACAAGAAAGATCTTAAGTTAAATCTCAAATACTAGAAAGATCTTAAGTTAAATCCTACGTTGGCTGTGTATCATCCTGGTTTATGTCCATGTAACTAATCCTTAAGTCTATAAAACTTTAGTGGGAAAAAGATACCTAAACTATTGCAAATTTAATGCTATAGTGCAGTGGGGGAAAAAAAAAGTCTCTTCTACCAACAACATTATGGTCTTATCACAAACATCTATGATGTTCAAATGGGTGTTCATTTTGTTTTTTGCCTTACCTCTCTCGTTTGCTACAAACAAAAATTTTGTTTAATTTCTTTTTTAGTTATCATTTTTTTAAATTAATGAAGATAAAACATTAGGAATTGTTTTTTAAACACAGATGCACTGTATTTGGACTTGGGTTATGGCTTGAGGTACCACCATCTGGTGCACACATATAACAATACATATAAACCCAAACAAAAACACCACATGACTCAGCTGCACAAGTAACCCCCCCCCCCCTCTCACTTTTCTTTTTATATCTCAACAATGATTTACTGAAGCTGGCTAGTATTCTCAAAGAGTCTAACTCAGGCCCACAAGCTGGAGCACAATGAAAGAAATCCATACCTGTCATTACAGTTTATTCTCTGCACAACTACCTGTCAGCTAGCTGGCCTTGAATTTTTAAACCCATGTTAAGAATCTGGCCTGAGCCAAGAGTTACATAGCTTTCTGTTTGATTTTACTATATTTGGATATCAAAAAAATTTTTATAATCACAATTTAATTTTCTGGAAAATTATTTTAATGCTTATGATATCTTCGATAATAGAAAACTTAGGTACAAAAAAAACATTATCATTTTTATTGTGAGACTCACAAGAAAACGTCTGATCAACGAGACTATGACTAACTGATTTTCAGAAAGACAATTTTTAAAAATTTGGAAATACAAAACAATGCATTGTTACCAACAACCCATACAAGAGAAAGCAAGGTACAATTTGACTTAAACATGACAAACTATTGTTATAACTTGACCTAAACTATCACTTGTTACAAACAAGCTGTGTGAACTAGAACATTCCAAATGAAGAAAAAAATTCTGAGAAAGGGATGCTATTGTTTAGATGAAGAGAACTAGAAGAGCATAGCTTCCCCTGGCAGCCAGCACAGAGCTTGATACACATGTCTCCACAGTGTAAGAAACTCCACAGGTCAACTATTGCCAATGATGTTAAACCGCTTCAAGAATTCCTGGCATGTGTGTAGGCAATCAATATGAGGCCGGTGCTGGGACAGACCAGACACATCAGCTGTGTGTAATTACTGCATGTCAATGAAATAGAACAGGGTTCTCCAAACTTTTTTCACGGCGGGCCGGATAACAAACAAACAAAAACAAAAACAAAAACAAAAATGACGAGCGTGGCCCGGATAATGATTACGTACAATAATTTCAAGCCAGAACGAAATTTCAAGTACCGTCGGCGGGCCGGTTGAACTGGCCCCGCGGGCCGGATCCGGCCCGAGGGCCGTAGTTTGGAGACCCCTGAAATAGAACAAGGCTGCACAAGCTCAGGCTAATTATACAACTCTTCTCCCGAAATACCATTGAGCCTCCACAAACAGACCCACTGTGTTATTTAATGACAATAGAAAAGTGTGAAGTCAGAAAAGTAAATGACAATATTGTTATAAGATTGTTGTGTCTGAGATAACCTAATGTCTCACTGGCCTTCTTCCTATACGTTTCAAAGGTGCTCAACATCCCAAATGAAGTACATTGGAGCACACACATTTTTATTTGAGAATAACGGAAAGGCACTGCAGTTTCTGCTTGCTGTCAAGTCAAAGCTGTGGCAAAATTCTACTGCAGTTTCTGCTTTTTGTCAAGTCAAAGCTGTGGCAAAATTCTACTGCAGTTTCTGGTTTCTGTCAAGTCAAAACTGTGGCAAAATTCTACTGCAGTTTCTGATTTCTGTCAAGACAAAGCTGTGGCAAAATTCTACTGCATTTTCTGCTTTCTGTCAAGTCAAAGCTGTGGCAAAATTCTACTGCAGTTTCTGCTTGCTTTCAAGTCAAAGCTGTGGCAAAATTCTTCTGCAGTTTGGATGCATCAACAAAATCTCAAAGTTTTTAAATATAACTTAATTGGCAATAGGTTGACTAAACAACATGTAATTAAACTAGAAACAAATTGAAATATTTTTCTAAAATGAGATGAGATGTCCGATGCATAGAAATGAGATGTCAGATAAATAGAATGGAGATGTTAGATACATAGAACCCCAGAGACCTTTCCCCTCCTATCAAAAGTTTTTTTTTAAAAATCAATAATAACTTGAATACATCAGAAGCTAACACAAATAATAAAGCAATGTGTAAAGGTAAACAACAAATTATACACACTTGTTTGAATGATGGCTTATTACAAAGTATCTATTTCTTATTACAAAGTATCTATTTCTTATTACAAAGTATCTATTTCTAATATCACTGAGATATTTCTGATTTGCTAGGCTTTATCATTGTTTCTTGCCTGGTGTTAGCTCAGTGGAAAAAAAACAAATTTTTTTTAAAAATGGGAATCAAAAGAGTTCTTACGATCTCATAACGAGAATGAATATTCTAACAAATATTCATGTCATTAAATGACACATTTGGCAGTTAAACACATTTAATATGTTAACATATATATTTTACTTTATATGTAAGTGATATTGCATATCTTTGAAATAAGTCCTAACTTTAAAACTAAGCCCTACACCTCAAATGCTTAAAGACTACACTAGGCGTATTATAGGGTGTTGATTCTTAAATACAGAAGTAAAATGTTGAGAAACCCCCTGAAAGAGGGTGCAAACTATGGCAACCGTGCTCTCACACAGACATTAATCTATTGAGAAAATGTTCATATTTGTTCAAGTGGTCAAAAAGGGTTAACATTATAGAGGCATTCAGCTCATGCTTACAAAATTGTGCAAAAGCTGGTGAATTCATAAAAAAACTAGGCACACCGGCCACTTATCAGAGCTTTGTGATGTTCTCTTAATCAAATGACAGAATAAATGTATAATCACTGCATGATTTTTGAAGTAATGAAGATATGGAAAGCTGTTTCTAATGTTACATGTCATCAACTAGAAATTATGTTACATGTGATCAAATATCAACTTGACATGTTGCATGTGTTCAAACGTAAGCTTGTGTTCACAGTAAAAGTCATGTGAGTATTAGGATTTGAGTGAAAATAAAGTTTATTTAAAAAAAAAATAATTTACATTTTTATCTTTTTAAAAAAAATCTTTCATTTTTTTGGAAACAGAGGTTCATGGGGGCTTACAGTACAGGAGAAAAGTATGCCCACCTCTAGTCCACAAGGCTGATTTTAACACAAATAAAATTTATTTGAAAGAATACTACTCAAGTTTTTATAAAGTTCTCAGTTTTCATGACATCACAAGAGTTTCTAGTCAATTTTGGTAACAAACATAAGATTCAAGAGGTAAAATGTGGCCACTTCAGATTATATTCCACTTTTGTGCAGATTTTATTTCAGTTTTCTCCATATCAAAAATTAAAATTAAGCCCATCTGTAAAAAATCTGGTGGTTAACCAGTTGCACTAATGAATGCTTCCCAGGTAGCAGTGCTGCTGTTTTAATGGAGATGAAGACATGCAGTCGTGCACAGGTGCTTCTTTAGGTGGCAATATCTTTAGTTATTTCAGAGTGGTTCTAAGGAATACATTGTAAACTGAGTGTTGGTCAATAGCACACTGCCCCTTACTGACCAGGTAAACGGGTGGCTTATAGAGAGTGTGGTCGGGTAACTCATATATCAAGGAGTACACAAACACTTCTCACCTTCTGCGGGACGCTCTGGTGTAGCTATCAGAAAGACTTCGAAGCCGGAAGTCGTCCCTAGGAAAATTGAAAGCACGCACGCAAAAAGCAGCAGAAAGGAAAGAAATAATTGTAAAAACAAAATAATCAAACACAGGAGGTTACAGAAAGTGTTTGGACATAAATGAATACCACCCAGAACACCTGACACCAGAGGTACAAATGACATGAAGAAATGATGTTGACGAGATGAGCTTAAAGCTTATGCTAAAATGTGTGAGTGGCTATTGGTGTTTGCATCAATTCAAACACATCAGAAGTCTTAATGACTAAATTTGTTACAATAAAGTCTTTTGATCAACCTAGAAAATGACAGTTTTTGGCAGAAAAATGTCTATATACTGCGGCTACTTTGTGGGGGGAAAGTAACAATTATGCCAGAAAACTGTTAATTTGATTGAACATACACATAAAGCCAGCATAGATGCTTAACCAATCTTTGCTGCGGAAATTATTAGTGTATTGCACATGATATCAAAACTAACCTAATTTGAAAGAGCCCGTCTAAGAGTTCTATTAGATTTGTAAAAGTTTTTTTTTTTTAAAAACTACACAATAACATGCTTACAAAAATTAAATGTCTTTTACATTTGTTCCACAACATGGCTATTACATGTGATAAAAAATGCAAAATATTAACAATGTATGATGCTTAATATAAACAGCACTATAAAAAAAAATGAAGTCTTTCATCAAGTTACAACACAATATTAAAAGCCTAAGAGAGTGGTAAGCAATAGTAGCAGGGGTGGGGAAGGGATACAAGCATTCAGAACAAAATGTTATTTCAGTACATGAATGTAACATTTAAATAGAGGGTGGATGACTGACTCCTATTCGAACAATGACTAATTACATGTAACATTACAAGTTACCCTTATGTACTCCGTAAATGTGATCTCCTTTTCTGATGAAATTGAAGTTCACATTTTGTAACGCCACCACTTAATGTCGGTTTAATTTATTACAAGTCGAGACTTATTGTCTACCTTTTATTTTTTAAAGTTTATTCCTCATCAAACTGTTAAGATAAAAAAACAAAGCATTGGTGACTCTAAGTGACAACACTGCAAAGTCCCTAAACATTTAAGACATTCTTGAGCATTGCCCAAATACACTGCTTTGTCATGAATTACAATCGGAGAACTTTGTGTTGGGGAAATCACACACAAAAACAAACATTTGACTGAATTAGTTTTGTCCATACCTGGGATGGTCATCCATGGAATTCAGGTCTGTCGTGCTGGATGCGGGTGTTAGACTGAAATAGGGTGCAGTGACAGGCTTTGAAACTTTGCTCAGAAAACTAATCTTAAAACTTTTATGCTTACGTAGCAGAGGGACATGTTATCAAGTCATGGGACTAGGGAAAAATAAAGATATGGGGTAGGGTTGCTTTTCACATTGCTTTATCATATCTTATAAATGACAAGAGAGAATCTATCCCAGTGGCACATCCATGGAAACATCCAGGGGTAGGGGAGCTTTTCACATTGCTTTATCATATCCTATAAATGACAGGAGAGGATCTATCCCAGTGGCATATCCATGGAAACATCCAGAGAAGGCCACAATGAATTAATCTGATCCTCTTTTTTACACAGTCATGTAATCAATTTAAAAAAAATGAATAATTATTTTGGTACCATTTGTGGTGACTTGGTGAAGTGCAAACTAATCTTCAAGAGCTTATAAGTAGCATTGCAGGAAATAAACCACACAAATTCCTAAATAGTTACACTAGTTTTAGTGATATGTGCTGTTGAGAGCAACATATTCTGAGGCTTAGCAGGGGATGTCTCCAATGATACAACCGACATGATAAGGAGGAAGCCTGTTGACAATTTGGAATATATTGGGCCCTTAAAAATACCCCCCCCCCCCACACACATGCAGCCCCAGGTCAAATGTGTCATTAAACACCCTGAATATTTCCCCACCCCCACAAACCAACTCTCAGTTAAAGCAAAAATAGTTTATAAATTATTTCTCTTGTCTGCACTAAGATGAATGTTCTTAATGGGATTTAAATAATAATTAAAACATAAATCTTAAAATAACATCAACTTATTTTTACAGTTTCTTGCTTTCTATTTTAAGTTCTTTAAATAATCCTGAAAAATAACACTGAAAAATAACCCTGAATTATAAGCTCAAAAACATGAGATTGCCCAGATTCAAATATATTCATTTCGGAGAGAGAGACTAAAAAAAATCACAGCTATTAGATGATGTTGAGTAAATGTCAAGAAAAAAAAGAGGTTAGAGGAATTCTTCATTGAAATTGAAACATGATTTAATTAGAAAAAGTAATGATATAAGTTATTAATAAAAGTATTTGGTTTAGAAAAAATATGTTTATCATCAAGAGGACGGTAACATTGGTAAGGAAATATAACAATATGAAACAATTTCTTACATAGTACATGCCTCCTTATCGAATTTATCAGACAACACTACTTCCATCCCTGATTTAAAAGCATTTTTTAGTTTGGGGAAAAGCAAGACTGAAATTTGACTAAACCACAGAAGAACTTAGAACTTTGTTTATAAGATAATTAACAAAACTTGAGATGGATTTACCAATTAAATCAAGTTAAGAGACCATCCTAAAATAAAACATTTTAATTTAAAATGACAAAATCAAAAGTTTGAGATTTAAAATGGCAAAGACACTAATTTACTGGATCATGTTATCGGGGTATTCAGAGAAAAGTGGCTCAAGCATTTGAAAAGTAAAAAAGAACTATTCAAACTAATGAATTGAAAGTTGTACTGAAAAAAATATAATGTGTTTCTACGGTTAAGTCCTCATGCAAGGCAGAACAGATTGTTAAATACATGATTTAACTCTGTAAATCATTTGAAAATATAAAGAAGCCAGTTAGTTTTAAGGTAGATAAAAATGAAAATACCAGATCCAAATAAATATTCAACCTTTTTTTTTAAGTTAAAAAAAATAAATACAGTGTCTCAAAGATATTTGCATTTCAATAAAATATGATTGTAACAAAAGTTGATTTGATTTAATTTAGTTACACATGGTCTCAAGTTTTTGAAACTACGAACTACAATCAAAACTTGAAATGAAATGTAATGAAAAGAAATTGTGTACCTCTACATGAATTAATTATTTGTCAGTAAACTGCTTATTGGCTTTGAAGTGTACTTCCTGACAGCTTGTAGAGTGCATATATGATTAATGTAAGCTTTTTGAGACACCTTGTAGTCCTATGTTGGGAATCATGAGATTGCTTGTTCTAATGGGTTAAAGCAAATTAAACCAAGAAGTGTAGAAATGCACAAAGTGGGTTGGGTTAAAGCAAATTAAACCAAGAAGTGTAGAAATGCACAAAGCGGACATCAAACGAGAACAGTGAGTCTCAAATGTAAAGTAGTCTTAAAGTCGACCAGTATGACTTATTCAATATGTCAGGGTTTTCCAATCTAGTGTGCCCACACCCACTGGGGTGCGAGAAGACATTTGAGGGAATGCAAGGAAACATGAATGAAAGAAAAGAAGAGCTAATGAAGTTGTAATATTAATGTTTATATTTTTTTAAAATTCCTTCATTAACATTTAATTGACTTGATTTGTCACAAGTTATGTTACAGTTCAGTACTTCCATAAAGAAATTAGAAGTCCATTTTTTTTTCTTTCAAATTTTAAAATGCTGCGTTACTTTTTGCAGGTGGTGCGAGACTAATAAAATAATCTGTTGGGGGTGTGAGAACAGACAATTCTTGTCAATAAATGTCAATTTTTTAGATCAAACTTTTTATCAATCTCAACAAAAAAAACAGGAATAGTGTTTTGAAATTTAGATTAAAAACTTTTTTTGTTTAATGAATTTTTAAAATAAATTAGTTACGATTTCTAAAAGGACAGAAGCATGTCCTCAGTTCATCCCAAAATGACCTATTTGGTAGTTAAGTGATTATTCTAAGGCTTTATGCAACTTGAAAGGAAAGCTTGGAGAGTTTCTATCTTCAGTTTAGTGAATTTAAAAAAAAAAGATTGGTGGGGGGTTTGGGTGAGAGGGGCAAAAAGGGGGGGGGGGGGAATGAGTGAGCACTAATTATGCTTTATGCTAATTTCAGATAATGATTAAAGACTACAAAAATTTGACAGCTTTCATTTGAACTTCATCCCCGAGTTCCTAAAGTCACATAAAGCTCATACTACAATACCAGATAAATATGGTTTGTTTTCTTCATCAGGTCAGCAAGTACTTGTAGTTCCAATGTTGAAAAACATGGATGACTAATTGATCATTGACAAGACTGAGAACTCTCTTATTTTCTTCAATTTAACTGTGCACTTAAGTTCAATCTCATAACACTATGGTGCATGCTACTTGTCCTGTCTACCTTGTTAGAGGTTAATTTGTTAGGTGTATTTAGGGCATGCAGCAGATCTATTTGAGGGTGACTTCCCCTTCTACCTTGGAATTTTTACATACTAATTACACCCCCCCCCCCTTTTTTTTCCCCCAACACCCACAAAGCCTGGATCCACCATTGTTTCTTTGGTTGTAAAGGTATTTTAAGGGTAATAGATTTTTTTTGTCTTGTACCTTGTACATGAGCAGACTTAACCAAAAATGAATTCCTTTCATGTTTTCCTTGCATTAGCATTTATCAATTGTTTGATGTGGTTTTGGATTTAGCTTCTCTGTTTTCTAATCTCTCCCACACATTATAAATCAAAATGTTATATTATTTTTTTGCAGTGTGGATGTTGTCATAACAGAATTACCATCAATTTATGATGACTCTTAACCACATCCATGGTCAACTCTATGCTTTCTAAAAATATAAATATTAAAATTTGAATGATCAGATTAACTTTAAAAAGTAATTAAAGAATAAGTTTGTGCTATTAAGATTGTATGATTTATCAGTATGATTTTATGACATACACAGATCTTATAAAAGCTATGTGCTATGAAATGAGTTGAAAAAAAAAAAAAGGTTTATTAATACGCATTTCACTGCATAGTATGGGCATCATCCATATATTAAAAAGACAAAGAAGTTTCGCATTAGTATACCCCTACCTAGAAAATGATAGAAAGCAACATTGGCATATGAGAATCTAAAAAAAAAAGGCTAAAATTGAAAAGGACAATTATAATTATTTTTGGGTTGTTCCCAACCCCAAGAACAATGACACATCACAGGAGGTGCCATATGGCTTTGCAGGAGTCATAGAGAGTGGTTTGGCTAACCAACACAAATTAGAGCTTTAATTTTTTTTAAAGATAATGTGTGATTCCAATAATGTCATGTTTCTAAACATATCCCATTGTCAAGATCCCCTTTCTAAATGCAAAAACTCCATCTACTACCACTGCCACAGTGAGTTCATAATATATGGATTGCCAATGTAGCTTCAAGAATTTGATAACAATTTTTTAAAATGATAAACTGAGTAGATTCCTTAGGGCTTAGTACTGATCTACTTTGCTATTGATCTGAGGTGGTTAAAATAAATGAAATAAAAGAACTCTGGCTCTAATTGGGACACACACCCATGTGTCTATGCTATGGGAAGCAATCACGTGGAACTGGGGGCCAGGGGTGGGAGGGTGTTGGTCAAGTTTAAAACATGTCATGCTCACATTGTCATGGGGATACTGAGAAGCCTGCTGGAAGAGAAAAAGATGGAAGGGGAAAAAATGATATCAACAGTAAAGGGTTAATGTAAGAACAAAAGGAATTGGACACAGCAGTAGGCTTGAAGAAATGAATCATTGATACAAATGTAATATTCAGCATGCAGGGAGGGACTGGCAATTAAACTAGTACAACTGTTACTGATAAAGTAATACAACTGTTACTGATAAATTAATACAACTGTTACTGATAAATTACTACAACTGTTACTGATAAAGTAATACAACTGTTACTGATAAATTAATACAACTGTTACTGATAAATTACTACAACTGTTACTGATAAATTACTACAACTGTTACTGATAAATTACTACAACTGTTACTGATAAATTAATACAACTGTTACTGATAAATTAATACAACTGTTACTGATAAATTACTACAACTGTTACTGATAAATGAATAGAACTGATAAATAAACAAATACAATATTATCTTGTTTAATTGGTATAATGGTATTGCTACACTTCCAAAGCATATTTTTTTCTTCTTAAAGGTTTGTAATGTACATGATGAAACATTCTCCTTGCACTGTGTTTAAACCCCCCCCCCCCCCAACCCTTTTTTTTCTTCTGCCCACACACCCTGTATCACAATGGCACTGAAAGTTTAACTTCTTGAACATGATCAGGTGAAGTACACCAGTTAGTTGTATGAGTACAGGACAGTAACAGTTAATACATCATTTTCCACCCCTCTTATCACCCACTCTGTCAAATAAGACTTTGATCATTTTCCCATCATAAATAATAATACAATATGTTTCCTGTACTAAGACATAAAAATAAAAGAATATGCAGAACAATAAAAACAATGTATTTATTTTAAAAAAATATTTACATGATACATGGAGAGTATGTTTCTCCCCATCAATAAATTATGCATGTAATTATCAATTGCAAAATAAGAATACCCAAGTGCAAGAATGATTCTGACAACTGATTACGTACTTGAGTACGTGTGTACAAAAATTTAATTAAGAAAAAAAAATTAAGGTTATATTGTTAAATACTGAAGTTTAAAAACATTCTGAAAGATTATCAATGTAAATGCTCATATGAAATAAATCAAAGATATTTGTCCTGCATAAGAAGATTTTTAATCTAAGTGAACAACAGCAGCCATAAGGACATGTGAACATTCAACTGAAAGCTTTTGTTTATGGAGTATGGATCTTGGCATTTAAAAAAAAGCAACAACCGCAAGTGAGCACAAGAATTAAGTTGGAATACATGAAAGGGTTCAAGCTCTACTATATCTATTAAAATTATGTCCACCACCAAGGGGATCAAAGTACTGGTCCAGTCTAGCTGTACTGTAAGGGAATTTCCCATTTTTGACATTTCTTTTAACAATACAAATTATGCATTCATTCTTTTTGTATCCTCTAACACTGAAATTGTAGATTTTGTTTCATCTAGTTATTACCAGTAATCATTAGTAAACATTACTTGAGGAAAATTTCAATTAAAGGTAGGGAGTTATTTTAAATCCATTTTTTTTGTTGCCAAAACATCTAGCTTTTAACTGTGTGAGCCTCTGAATTGGACAATTTCAAGAGCAAGAATATATGCATGGATAGGAACACATAAGCAGCAATGATAAACAGGGGGAAAAGACTTACAGCCAGACAAAAATGTAACTAATTTTGACATTTTTTTAGAGGAGGATTGGGGCTGACGGTTCTACCAACATCAACTAGCAGTGTTAACAATGAAAGTTGCAACAGTGTCCAAAATCTGCGTGTTAATGTGCGTGGTCTACTCACCGGCCCTCATCAATCGTGTCGAGATCGTCATTTAGATTATCCTGGCTACCGTACATTTCTGTTCGAAGTCTGCTCACATACACGAGAATAGAGGGACAAAGGGAGAGAGGGGAAATAAAAGAAAATTGACTGAGAACCAAAAAAAAAACAGAAAAGGAAAGGCAATTAAAACAAATAAAAGCAAAGAATTATGTGACCTCTTGCCTCTTGGGAGAAGAACAGGGATGGGGAAACAAGGACCAAGATAAAAATAATGACAGTAGAGCGTCGATTTCCTGGATTAATTGAGACCAGGGGTCAGAGGGATAACATATTTAATATTTTTTTTTTAAAAAAGGAACAAAATATGGGGGCAGTTTGGATTAGGACGTTTTGGATAATCTGCATTGGGAAAATCAACACTCTACTGTATTTAAAATTAAAGTCTTGTACTACACTGCTTGCTTTGGGAAGAACGGTGTGCATTTAAAGGAGAATTTTCCAAACCTCCTTTTCTTATGTTGCAGTTCTATCAATGTCCTCAATTTTTGCACCAAACAACCAGAGAGGATTATTATGTGTCATACAAATTTCAGACCAGATTGTCAAGTTTTCTATAAAGTGTCAAGTGTCTGCACTGTTGCTTGCTAAAATATCAAGATTAAATATTTTTTTTATCAAACTGCTAATTCTTCAAAATTCTCAACATTCAACCATGAAAGCTCTTACACTGTATTTTTTTTATAAAAATACATAATTTTCATGAGTTACGTTCAGGTTTAGTTAAGAGGAAAGTTAAAATTATCTTTTCAGTTCTGATAGCGTTTAATAACATGCAGAAATTATTTGGAGGGAGCATGAAAGAGGGATGCATTCAATTTAGAAATATTTCCCACACCATGTTAAAACATTACATTGGGATGTCTTCATTGCAAATTAGCATAAATGATGCTTCCATGTTTTCCTCATGTGATTCATCTCGCCAGATGGAAATATATAATGAAGGCTTGCATATTTTGTTTTAATTACATGGTGTGTACAGTGTGCTTTTGTTCATTCTTTCAAACATATTTGTATCGCCTTTTGCTACACTTACACTGGCACAGTCATGTAGGAAACATGGGGAGTCCTCATTTAACATGTTAATTTTTCAACTAAATAATTAAGGTAATTGACTGATCTTTCTTTTAATAAATAATTGGAATAAAGATGTGTAGGCTGGAAACGCTTTTTCAAGATAAATTATATAATTTATTTGTGAGGGGAAAAAAAAGAGAAAAATTGCTTATATTTTTCTAACTAAATAATAAAGCAATATATAAATAAAAGTAAAATTTTAAAAATAACAGCATATTTGTTTAAAAATTAAATATAACACATTTCAATGTAACATTATTTAGTATTTTAAACCTTATTTGTGTAAAATAATTTAGTTCTGTAACTTGCATGGCTTATTTTATACGTTTTCTGTGGTATCTTCTGTAAATAACATTTATTAGATTGGTGTGAATTGTGATTTTAAAAAAATAAAAATCTCAATTACCCTGTGATAAACTGGTCTTTCAACATCATGTAACTAATGTTTTGTTCTCATTATCACCTCTGTGAGTCTGAAGAACTTATTATATTAAATTCTATATTATGAAACAAAATTCTTGTATATAAAATAAGCAGATATAAGGAATATATGTTTAAGCTGTATTGTCTAGGAATAATGAAGCACTTTGAAATGTATCAAAGTACTTCATAACAGTTATTTGAAAACAAGCCAAGGGTCTTACATTTTCATAACAAAAAAAAAAATGTGCCTCATTTTTGTTGCGAAGTACAATTTTTCAATATTATCAAAGGGCCTTGGAAAGAGGGTGACTTGTTCCCAGTAAGGACTCACCTTGTAATTCTTGGAATT
Source organism: Omphiscola glabra (assembly GCA_964017045.1). NCBI lineage: Eukaryota > Metazoa > Mollusca > Gastropoda > Lymnaeidae > Omphiscola > Omphiscola glabra. The sequence continues at coordinate 19,421,726 of OZ024798.1, read as the reverse complement.
CTCAGCTTCAGCTCATCCAAATTTTTGCCTTTACCCAGAGGTTCTATTAAAAAGGTGATCACAAAATCGTTGTTGACATTTTCAAAAAAAACCAAAGGTTCAGATTCATTTATCATATATTGTTCTACATGTAGCTTTACAAAAACAAATAATGAAAATGTCCAAGAAATAAGCAGTTTCTCACTTACAATGGTGACGATTACATAAATAGTAGCAGATTGTCATAATAATATTAAAATTGTTTGCTTTGTCTAGTTTTCAAAACGTTTTTACAAAGGAATATAAAGCTTTAAACTGGGGCAGTCGGACCATTTTTGCTGAAGATAAGGCCAAATAAATTTAAATTGGGGCAATCATGGAGTCTGACCATTCTTGCTGGAGACAAGGCCAAATAAATTTAAATTAGGGGTAGTTTGGCTATTCTTACTGGAGAAAAAGCCAAAAACATCATCCCAGAAGTAGGGGTTAAATAGTGTGTGTGTATTTAATAAAATTATTTTCAGTATCCCAGTGATAGCAGACATGAGATCTCCCATCCCTGTTTTACTCAAGTGACTTACCTGAAACACTCCTCAGGTAGTCATGATGTTCATGGTCCTCCTTCAACTTTCTGGCGCGCTTCCTCCTGGTGCCTAGATTCCTGGTCAGTGGAGAAAACATTTATTTAACAGCAAATACAACGCTCGGCAAAAGTTAAGAAGAAATATTTTACAACTTGGAATCTATTATAGAAACTGACATAATGCCAGTCCTGTGTGCCAACCAAACTGAGTTGGGATTAGAAGACTACAAGACAGCTGTTCAAGAAATACCTTGTGATCAAAGTTTGACATTTCCAGGGTAATAAATGCTGATCAAACTTACTCATATAAAAATGGGTGCTCCAGTAGAGCCCCGGCTGTAGCCCTGTTCACTGGATCTGGCTCAAAGCATCTGGTGAGGAGAAAGACTCAAGCCTTTTAGTATAATACATTTTATCACAACAGATTCAATTTGAGGAACCCAATCCCCTTGTGAGACCTTACATTTGGAGATTTACATTTTGGTTTTAGGAAAGAACACCAAAAGATTTTCTGGGAACGTAGGTGCACTAATCAAATAAGTCAAACACGGTAATACAGACCTGTTTACCCTCAAACTCTTAAAAATCATACAATATCATCCCAAAATCTTTCAATATATTATCTTAATAATAAAAAAACACACACAGTATATATGATGTATACACCTTAAAATCGTACATAGTAAAGCAAAATCGTAAGAGTAAAAAGGTCTGGTAATATTTGGTTTGGGGAAACCTATTTTTACCTGAGTAGAAATTCTTTAGCCCTCTGTGACATGGACTCTGGTATTTGAGGATGCATCTTGTAATAACCCACTTTGAACATTGTTGCCTCTGCGGAGCCGAGCTGAATGAAAAAAAAAAAAAGATATTAGATGTCATATGTCGCAAAATTATAAATCATATATCATCGTTGTAGCTTTCTTAATGTAACTTTACTAGTCACATAAATTCTACACAGAAAACAATAACTTGTACATTGTATAGCTGTAAATAACTGTACTATTAAAAATCCCAGTAATTTTTCATTTCAGAGCATAAGGATATGTTATTTCTATATCGAATAATAGTCTTACAATAATACTCAGTTAAATTTCACGAATTTAGGTTAACAAGGCTTTAAAGGAAAAAGAATTTCACCTCAATAAAAGGTGGCTTCCCAGTGGCCATCTCTATGACAGTACAGCCTAGGGACCAGATGTCAGCCTGAAAATACACATTTCAACAACACATGAGGTGAATACACATTTTAACAACTCCCTTTAAAACAGGACAGGGATAATAAGTCAACATTAAGTTAATATATACAAGAAGTATAAAGACAGACTTGTGCTATCTATACCAAAAAGTCAATTTAATAATCATTATATGTTATAGTGTAATGCTGTTCACTCCAGCAGAGTAAAACCATTGTCTGAGTTTATAAATGGTTGGGGGAGGGACGGGGGAAGACACTAATTAACTTACAGGTGGGCCATATCCCCTGATGCCTTTGTCTATAACTTCTGGTGCCATGTATTGAATTGTACCTGATGGAGCCAAACAAAACAGCTGTTTCAATGGAAATCACTTTTTTTTTAACAATTACGTTATTTAAATTGCACTTTAAAACAAATTTCATAAACTTAAGTATTTTCCCCCAGTAATTAGAACAGAAGCTAGAACAATAATTTAAACTTATGACAAGTTTTTATGTAAGTTAAAGCAAATCAGTCTTTAAAAAAGGGTTTTCTGACATTAAAAGAAAGAAGTGTTGATGATAGTTATATTTCAACTTGTGAACGTTTAAAAACTGCCAGCTGACAACAAAAGTTAATGTTGGTTACAGGTTAGAAATAACTTATGCCAAAATTAGCTACATACAGCTCATTGTCTATGTGGAAATAAAAAAAACTAAACAGTAATGGTATCGTTGTCTGCCTTATGATCAAGTGGGTGAGGAATTGGGAGTTGCCAGGGATGATCTAAGGCTATGGGCAACTAGTCCAATGGAAAGGACATTTCTAATTTGCTTTTATATAGACTTGGGAAAAGTGCAGATCCTTCAAAGTTAGTCAATGTGAAAATCTACATTATAAAGTGATATGAATATATAATTTAATAAAGTGAGAATATTTGTAACAAATAAATTCTCAAGCCCGAAAAGCCTTTAGAAAGTTATATGATAGCTGACCTGCAAATGTATCTGCACAGGGGTTGATGCCAGACAATCTCTTGGAAGTCCCAAAGTCTGAGATTTTCAGAACACCACTGTATGTGTTAACAAGGACATTGTCTCCCTTGATGTCTCTGTGAACAATCTTGTTGTCATGCTGTATGAAAAACACAAAAACATTCAGAAAGACAGGAAAGGGGAAGCGTTTGTGGGACATGCTGACATTTGAGCAGTTTTAGCTTTGATCAGGATAATGGGATAAAAGAAGATAAGGCATTCTTTAAAACATCAAATAAATGAGCACATGATACAAATTTATATTTTTTAAAGATAATTGCAAAATTTATTTAAATAAATTCTAAAAACAATACCAAGTACTTGAGTCCTTCAAGTATCTGTTTGGTATAGAATGCTATAGTAGTCTCATTATCCTTCAGAGGACCCCATTTAGATCGGAGCAGTTGGGACAAGCTACCTGAAAACCAATAAAAATATTTCAATGAATAGTCTACAACTAAAATAAAAAAAATAAGCCATGTCAGTTAACAGTGAGTTTGAGTACACAAAATCAAATGATTGAAACCTGCGTAATTTAGTTGCAAATAATTGATAAAATGTTATGGAAACATATCCCCCAGTCTTTATATATATGCAAATGTGTAAAATATCAGTCTCATTGAGCGGTTTGAACTGGTACCTCCTGGCACTTGCTCCATGAAGATTTTGAAGTATCCCTCTTCACTGACAGATCCCAAGTACCTAACAATATTCTTGTGGCTTAGACGCATGTGCAGCTTGATCTCTTCATGGAGTGGCTGCACTTCCCTTTTTTAACAAGAAAACAGCATGAGACTAGACCCATCACATTTTTTATAATATTAATTATAACATTTTTCAATAGATATGATATAAACATTTTATGTGAAATTTACACTACAACTAATGGTATTTGTTGTACTGATGCAGGCATAAGCCGAAATTGTTCAATTTATATTTTGTCTTATGATTAAAGCTTATATAATGTACTGTTTTATTTACACAAATTGTTTATGTCTCATTAATCTAACATCGTTTGACAATTTTTTAGACATTAGAAAACTTCCTTTCAAGAAATTTAAATCGCGTATCGCCACAGTAACTCTCTAGAAGTGTAAGTTTGGTTTCCAAACTTTACGTGTAAGTTTGGTTTCCAAACTTTACGTGTAAGTTTGGTTTCCAAACTTTACAGGTAATGCTAAAAACTTATTGACTTAAAACAATTTTTAAAAACATTTGGTTAGATCATGTGACAGTAATTGTACTTTTCACTAATGCAATTTTAAAAAATAATTTTACAGACATGGAGAAGCCTTAGATATTAATAAATAAAAACATTTTCAACATGAAAAATTGGACTCACGCATTAAGCAAGCTACAGGTATGATATATGATTTATAATCGTGCGACAAATGAACACATGCTATTGATATACATACTGATGGTATTTTTCTGGAACTTCCTTTACTGCAATCTTCACTTGTGTTTTATTATCTCTGGCTGCATAGACAGCTCCGTAGGTTCCCTTGCCCAGAAGGATACGATTGCCTTTTTCATCAAGGTCATAGACATACTTATGGAGAGAAAAACAATATATTTTGTAGAATTTAATGTATTTTTGTTTAAAAACTTTGCCTTCATTTTCATTTCTAAGAAAGCAAGGAAAGAAATTTAACCTGGTGTAAAACAAATATGTGCACAAACTGGGCTTACATCAACAACATCCTCAATGTCATCTTCATCTATCAAACAATCTGGACTTGTGGCAAGCTCACTCATCATTGAGTAAAACCTGTGTTGGGTAGAGACATTATTTTACTATTTACATATTAATTCTTCTTGTTTTAAAATAAATAAATAAGTGAAATAGTAATTTTTGATGTATTTAAAAAATTATAATTTTTTTTAATAAAAAAAAAAATGTGAGGTACATTTTAATTCAGTTAATAAATCTATGATTTCTGTGAAATAGGATACAAGCTTAATCAATAAAAGATTATAACTTATAAAGGCCAAAATATTATTTGAAAAGAGAAATTGGTTAAAACAATCATACCTCTGAGCCTGAATATCAGACGAGAAAAAAATGTGGTAGTCATCATCAGAGATATCTTGCACATACAGAAAGATGGCCCTTGAGTCTCGCTTGTACAAGCTGTTGGCAAAGATGAAAGCTAGGGGGTTACATAATTGGAGAAGACAGGACTCTGGCGTTGTGGTAGTTGTATTGCAATGCTTAGATGCCAGAAAAGTGTGGATAGATGACAAAAAGGAAGGTTTCAGAAAAGAATGTTTAATCCCAGAATATTTTTAAATGTCAGAAAGTTGTGGGTTAAAAGAAATAATATTTATTAACCACTCTGGAAACTCCCAAAAGGCTAATTGAGTATTGAAATAAATGAAAAATTACAGATTAAATGTTTTTTGGATGATAGTGATAGTATGATATAAAAAAAAATTATCATTTTAATGTCAAATATTAATCATTACAATTGTTTACTGCAAGTTGAAGATGGGAATGTCCTGAGTATGAGAAAATTTAACTCAAGCTGACAATATGACTTGCTAATTACTGCATACAAAGATTAGCTGATAATAACTAAGTAATTTTGTAAATAAATGCTAAATTAAGCACGCACAGATCTTTCCACAATTTCTTGTACAGCTTTTTTATTTGTAACAGCATATAATGAACTATTTTTGGTGAATAGCTATGAGCAATACTTTGTTATTTTAAACTATTGATTTTTACCAATTTATTTGACTGATATTGAGCGAGAGAGGGAGTGAGTGAGTGAGAGAGAATATTAGAGAGAGAGAGAATATTAGAGAGAGATAGAGAGATAGGATAAGAGAGAGGGAGACAGGATTAGAGAGAGGGGGAGAGAGAGCATGATACAGATAAAGGATGTGAGAGAGAAGGGATAAGAAGAGAAAGTTCATTGAAGTTTATCTCCTAAGAGTGTACACATTTTCAAGTGCAGCTCTTTTGTTGATAACAGGACTATTGAGAATTATGGGTGGTCTTGTTTTATATTGACATAAAACAACTTGTAACTCTGCTGAGATTATACCCATTTGGAGACCAATGTTATCAATGGAATTCCCCCAGCTATCAACACTGCGACATAGTTATACATGTTTATATAGTCTTGGCCTCCACTGAGAGTGACAATGAAGTGATAATATCTTTCTGATAAACCTCATGTGCTGATAAATCAAAAGTTATAAAAATGCATTATAACTTGTGAACTTTTAAGCTCGAGGATTATTAACATTTTTTTTTTTTTGGAAATAACTCAAAGAGATGACGGTATAAATGGTCCATTAACATAATGGCCTTTAAACACCAGCTCAAACGTACGTTTTGGGTAGTGATAAATAATACTTTGAGACCTATATTTTGCATAGCTAACGATGTACATTCTGGGTAGTACGAAATGATACTTTGAGACCTAAATTCTCCAGTTACAATGTACATTTTGGGTGGTAAGATATAATTCTTTGAGACCTATATCTTGTATAGTTAACAATGTACATTTTGGGTGTTAAGAGTTAATACTTTGAGACCCATATCTTGGATAGTTAACGTTGCAGAAATTTTTTTTATCTTTCTATTACAGCTTTTGTTTACACCTGTACATCAACAAATAGGAACTGTAAAATGAAGGACCAATCAAGCAGAAAAAAAATAAGGAGCTCATTTACCAACCTCACTCGCTTGATTGTGTCTGCAGGAAATGTCCAATCATTGGGACGGTGATCTTTAGGATCCTGCCACACATGCCACAGTCGCACATTCTACAAGCAGAAAGAATACTTTAATATCAAACTACAAGGATCTGAGTTTGAATTAGATGAGATTATTTAAGATCTATAGAAAATATGTTGTTAGGATGGTTTCCCACCGAGCTCACATGCAAGACATACTGACAGTAAATATTCCCTTAGTTCAAATACATCTGCAAATAAAGAGTAAACCTGCACATTGTTCTTTAGTGGTTTGAAATCGTACTTAGTGATAGACCCTCTTATGAACAATAATCTTTTAATTATGCAGTGTTAAGAAAAGGTATCCATTTTAGAAATTGCAGCTTAAATCAGTCAATTTGGGCTTCCTATACTGCCCTTAGAATTTACAATTTACCTAAAAATTTATTATAATTTTGTACAAAAAGTTTTCTGTATTAAATTTTGCATTTACCTTTTCTTGGATTTCATTGTTGATCTGGATGTAGCTAGGGATAAATTCTCTTGTTGGTTCTAGCAAAAGGACCTAAAAGAGTTTAAAAAAAACAACAACATATAAATATATACAAACTATGTGTTAACAATTCAAATAGAAGGATAATATTATGTTTTTTAAGAATGCAATGAAATCTTTTATCAAGTCATTAAAACACTTAGCATTTACTCACTGGAAACTGGCTGCTCGTTAACTCAGACAAGGGTTTAGAAACCTCAATGAAGAAATCTATCCAAAAACTGAAAAGCTGTTGGTAAGAAATGAAACCAGGGCGTATAATAAAATTGACAAGCAAACCACTCAAGTTTGTATAAAGGGGACAGGCAAAAACGTAGTTTCAAGCTCCCAAGAGTAGGTTTTTTTGTCACTTAGCAGAGAGTGGTGGTTGGTGGTGGGGGTGTTTGTGTCAGAAAATATACACTGTTGCTTTTATAGCTATTATTGACAATACAAATGCATCAACAATAAAATGTTATTTAAATGCATCAAATTTTTACACAAATAAATATACAGGATATATCCTCAGTTTGGTAGTTTTTGTAGGCTCAAAAATAGTAAGGGTAACCAGTTCTGGATCTGTTAAATAATTTAGTGATCAAAAGAATTTTCATGATTCATTCCCCATTCAAATGTAACAGGGGAAGTTCTGTAAGTTAGTTGGGGGATGAAAACTAATGGATACCCCCATAAAAACAAGAGCAGAGATGAATAAATCCTTTCTAACCTGACTTTCTTTAGTGTTGGGATTGTTATTTTTGCTTTTTCTGAAGCGACTGATGAGGGCAATATTGCCGATGGTTGACTTTAAGTACCTAGAACAAAAGAAATATTGTAAATTAATGACCAACAAAGTCGCGAGTGACGCATGGATTTAAAACTAGTATAATTTTATTTTTGTTTACTTGACTGTGCTTTTTCCCTTTTTTAAAACAAATATAAGTTTTGAGGTTGCAGTTGATCTTAAATCAAATAAACTTTAAAACAAATAAACTGAATATGTTTAGGACACTTCTAACACAGGCATGTTGCAGTCACTAGTTTTATACATCTCTTATCAGACTATTATTTCCCAATGTAACAATGTAACACAAGTGTCCTAAGACACACCATTTTGGTTAGTGTAACACAAGCAGTGTCCTAAGACACACCATTCTGGATAGTGTAACACAAGCAGTGTCCTAAGAAACACCATTCTGGATAGTGTGACACCAGCAGTGTCCTAAGACACACCATTCTGGATAGTGTAACCCAAGCAGTGTCCTAAGACACCATTCTGGATAGTGTAACACAAGCAGTGTCCTAAGACACACCATTCTGATTAGTGTAACACAAGCAGTGTCCTAAGAATCATCATTCTGGATAGTGTGACACAAGCAGTGTCCTAAGACACACCATTCTGATTAGTGTAACACAAGCAGTGTCCTAAGAATCACCATTTTGGTTAGTATGACACAAGCAGTGTCCTAAGACACACCATTCTGGATAGTGTAACACAAGCAGTCTCCCAAGACACACCATTCTGGTTAGTGTGACACAAGCAGTGTCCTAAGACACACCATTCTGGATAGTGTGACACAAGCAGTCTCCTAAGACACACCATTCTGATTAGTGTAACACAAGCAGTGTCCTAAGACACACCATTCTGGTTAGTGTAACACAAGCAGTGTCCCAAGACACACCATTCTGGATAGTGTAACACAAGCAGTCTCCTAAGACAAACCATTCTGGTTAATATAACACAAGCAGTGTCCTAAGACACACCATTCTGGTTAATGTGACACAAGCAGTGTCCTAAGAGACACCATTCTGGTTAGTGTGACACAAGCAGTGTCCTAAGACACACCATTCTGGTTAGTGTGACAAAAGCAGTGTCCCAAGACAAACCATTCTGGATAGTGTGACACAAGCAGTGTCCCAAGACACACCAGTCTGGTTAGTGTGACTCACCATTCTGGTGGTTCCAGTCTATACATGCAATCTGCTGCCTGCACAGCTTTATTGAAATCCTCTGCTAGGACACTGATTTCAAAAAATGTGGCCACATCCCAGTAGTTGTTTAGGGATGACAAGCTGCCTTTCTTGCCAATCAGATTATTGAGAGTTATGCCTGTCGAATAGAAAACAGAGCTAATATCAGACTATTTAATACCTTTGTGTATTTTTTAAACAGCTTTTAATACCTTTATGTTACAAAAATACACCAGCTTCAACTTCTGGAACACTAACAATTTGAACAATTAATTTGAGCAGTCAGCGGGTGATTAAGTTTGTTTTATTTTAAATCATTAAAATCATACAGAATTTTATAGATTTTGAATAATATTCCATCAAGAAATATGTTGTCTCCTACCGATTCTTTGTAATTCAGAACAAGAACTGAAGTCTTTGCCAGAAATAACAAGCAGTGTCGCCAAGTTAATGCCAGCATATTCATTAGGTTGGACTTCAAATCCTTTCCTATACCTGTTATGACACAAAAGATTATTTACCGTATTATACTGCGTACAATGCAATAAATTTAGGATAGAATCGCAACTTTAAAATGTGTAAACGCAGTCCCTCATATATTATACGTTAAAGGAATTCCCATTATATGCGCATTAGCAAGTTTTTCATGAAAAAGTAACAAGAAAATTGTATGAATGCTCTCCCTTAACTGCGAGAGCATTCTAGCATGTTATCTTCTTTCCTAAATGAATAAGTCACAACTTTTAAATGAAAATAACATCTGTCAAGTCTGATTTTCATCAAATTTTTAATTTTTCCATTGATGAATAGCCAGTTAATAAAGAATAGACTCAGATGATGAATTTCAAAGCAATTTAGATGTAATAAATGAAAATTTATCGGGTAATTGTGCCAACTCTAGTAGTACACATTCCTGGAAGTATACTGAAGTTAAATCAAGCGAAATAGATATTGTCCGTCTTGACTTTGAGTTTACTGTTTTATAATCTTATGCCTCACTGCTGCAGTGCAAAAAGTCACATTATGGAACAAGTTTAACAGATCGCATTTAAGGGTTTTTTCCACACAAAAAGTTAGGGGTTTGCAATATATGGGGACTGTGTTATACACAGTAGTATGCAGTTGTGATATAAGCGTATCAAGTTTGCAGGCCAAAAGTATAAATGTTAATAAATGTACATTTAAAAGTTAACCCCTCAAACCACGCATGCATAAGAGTCTTATTTGAAATGTAGACTCAGCAATTAAAAAAAAAATATCATGTTAAGTGGTGGCAATTTTCAAAAGATTGTTAACATGACAATGGTTTGAAGGCCATGTGTCGGTTGGAATTAAAAGTCAAACTAAGCGGATGATGTACCCATTACAGTAAACCAGGGGTCGGGAACATATGGCTCGCGAGCCAGATGTGGCTCTATTGATGGCTGCATCTGGCTCGCAGACAAATGTTCCATTATAAAAAAAAAATGTTTCTTTATGACTCCTTTGAACTACATATTAATTGCATATCAATATTTCATTCTACAACTGAGCTAAAGTCTACTGCAGCTCAGCATCAGAAGTGGTAAAGGAGATAAACTCCGCTGACCTAAAAGACAGACAAATAGCAACCCTGCACACATTTGCTTGAATTTTAGTTTTAAACATAATGTATGGCTCTCACAGAATTACTTTTCAAAATATGTGCTGTCCATGGCTCTGTCAGACAAAAAAGGTTCCCGACCCCAGTTTTTCATAAAATTACTTTATTTACTGTCATTAACAGGTATAAATGACCAATACCAGAAAATAACTATAAGAAACCATGTAATAAACTTTATTCAGTAGACAATTTAATCTACTCACCATGTGATGGCATTGTGGAGAGCATCTTGGTCTGTATAATCAGAATCGACAAATTTGTCTTTGTAGATTCTTCCACACAGGCAGATCATGTCAGGAACAGGAGTTTCAGATTTTTCAATGGCCTTGAAAAAAATTAAAATGAGATAACACATTGTTTTAAATACATTTCAATGTAGTTATCTTTTCAACCAAAGTAAGGTTAGCCACAACTTAATGAAAAACAGTCCTTAAATAACACAAAGCTTATACAAGTAGCAACAAAAAATACCATTCATTATTAGGCCTTTTGTGTGTTATTTTTTGGCTATGATTTGCTTTTAAAATACAATCTAAACTAAGATGAAATCTATTTGAAATTTCACATTTTCATAGTCTCAACAAAAAGGATCCATATATTCCTTTTATTCTCTTAATTCAGTGTTTCCGAAATATTGCCCTCTGGTGGCATACAATTGTGCAGTGAAAAACTATAATTGTTTTGTTAGGTATAAAGATTTAAAACATAACCTTTGTAAAATAATTTACAAGAAATAATAAGGATTTGAAATATGTTTTAAATATATTTTAACTTGACAAATTAACTGCACCAATTATGCAATGGAGCTGTTAGGTAGGCCCACGTTCTGACTTATAGCGCCATGGGAAAATCCTGATATTATAAAAAATCTTTTAACTGAAAAAGTTTAAGAAGCACTGCATTAAATAGATAAGGACACATACTTTTAATATAACTTGCAAAGCCTTCTCTCTGTTCCCATTTCTGAAAGTACAGAAGATTTGGAATATAAATAAACTTATATAATATAATTGGATGTGCACTGATTTAGTAATATTTGAACTCCATTTCAAATATCTATAAAATGACATGAACAAACAATATGTGACATTTTTTAACAACCGACTTACCTATTTAAGGAGAATGAATAAAGATACTGTATTCCCTGATTGTTCTCTATTTTGATGAATGGAAAAGTGCTGACATCTTCCACCAGCTTAACCATTGCCTTGTAATCCTGGGAATCATATAAATATAAAAAATTTGAAGTATTTTTAACTTTCATAAATAACTATTTAATTTTTAAAAACTTTTCTTGCATAGTAAATTGTGCAGCACTATTTGTATTTAATTGTACCATAACAATTGAGCTCGTTATGCCAAAAATTGCCTTAAAAACTACATAAAGGTTAATCTTAAAAGAAATAAATTAGGACAGAATGATGTTGCAGACAATAGTCAATAATGTAATGAATGTATTTTATTCTCTCTAGGCAGACTAGGAATTTACCTGGACTTCCCTGAATGATATAAGCATGTTAAACACAGTGTCCACGGTCAGCAACTGCGGGTCGTCAAGTCTTCTTCGCATTCCGATTAAAGCCTTATGCAAGAGATATTATTGGTTACTTCATGAAACGTTAATTAAGGTAATAACATTGAATTTGAATTATCTAGTTATGTGGATTTGTTTGTAAAATGTTCAAAATATTTGGGATTTATTCTAAGTAAGCAAGGTTCATCAGTGAATAGTTGTAGTTGAAAGGAAGCAGAAAAATAAATAAATTACTTAATTATATACTACTTAAAATATAAAAGAATCTTGCAATCCACCTGTTTAAGGTCATCTCCTTTATATGTTTCCCTTGCCTTTCTCAAATCACTTAAAAATCTCTCCTTGGCATGAACCCTGTAATAGGTGGCAAAATATATTGTAAATATTTCAGTAGATGAATGTATTAAATAAAAAGCTTTGCATTTTGAGTCAAGAAAATTTACTTCTAAATCCTTTTACTTTTGTAGTACAGTATGCACTTTGACATGCCCCTTATGCAACTCTACAAATTTAACATTATCTTTCAGCATTTAGGAGAAAACAAAAAGTGGAGCAACACTTTTTTTGTAATTCCATCCTGCACATACAATGAATAGTAATTTCAAATTACCTATTATATATTTTTTTAATATTATTTTATTGCATTCAAAAGGGACAGGCTAAAAAAACAACAAAAAAAACAGAAAGATAATGAAGTCAGCGTTGAAATAAAACATACAAATTGTCTTCATCCATGTCTTCCAGCATTGACTTGAGCTTCTTGCCCAAGCTAATCGACTCAGGGTGAATTACACATAGTTCCGACATCCTGGCCCCAGGATCACTTACAACACACTGACCATTTCCATCAATTTGGTAGGGCAGAAAAAGAATGCCTGCTTGACAAGACATCTGGAAAAGATTAAGGAAAAATAATGATTTTTTTTTGGGGGGGGGGGGGGGGGGGGGGTTGTCACTGAATGCTTTGGAAAATTGTAATCTCTGAAAATTTAACAGCTATTCTCCAAAAAGAACAAGAATAATTAATTCATCTAATAACATTTTTTTTTTCTTCACTAAGAACAAAAGTTATTGATGTGCCCCTATTTGTTTGATCACAGCAATAGCTTTAAGAAAATTAAGCTTTATTAGTATTACCCTTAGTGACATTGACATTTCAGGGTCTGAATCAAAGAACGTGACAATGTTGTGCTTCATGCCCATGGACTCTCGTATACCAATATGATAAAATAAAGGTGCTTGCTGCACTGACAGTGACATGTCAACCACAGACAGCTCAGCATTGTAAAATGTGTCCAGGACAGCAGTTTCTCCAAAGTCTAACTTTTGAAATGGAACTATTTCTAGTGTTCCATTGGCTCTGTTCAATGAGAGGAAAAGAAATTGTTGAAAAGCAACTTTGCAATATCATAATACATCATACATATAAAATAATATTTTTTAGAATAATAAAACCTTTTGAAAACTGAGTACATTAATTATAATTTGCTAAATAATTAAATAAAGGGGTAACTTACTCTTTCACAACTGTTTGCAGCTCTCTAAATGCCTTTTCTCTTGCCACAAGTAATTCACTGCTGACAGCAGGGCCTTTGACTTCTCCATTTTCACTTACAACACAAACAACCTTCATGGTCCTAAATCAAAATGTTATAAAACATAGGAATGACATGTCTCATTTCCATCATTTTTAATGACATATGTTAATTGTTTATATGTCTTACTTTATTCAAGGATTATAAATGAAGGACTGCGTTCAAACTGTGTCAAGGAAATTAAACAAGCTATCTTGAAGCTTGAAATGAAAGAACAAGACAATAAAAAAGAGAATGTTTCAGCTAAAAGCCTTCTTCAGCAGACAGGACAAAAGAAAAAGGAACAAAGAAATAGAAATGCATTTAAAAAGTGTTTGTGGTTCGCCGTCATGTAGAAAAATGGTAGCTGCGGAAGTGCTATATTACTTATGGAAGTTAGGTTGTCCAAAATCGAAACATCTGTACTAGCCAAAACATTACAGGCAGTAAATGAATTTAGGTATCATTGATATGAAATTTAAGATTTTAATATTAACCAACAAGAAAATATATTAAAACTATAAAGATTATAATTATAAGAAAAGAAATACAGCGAAATTGAGGACCACCAGTAACAGAATATTTGGTTGATTCCATATGGTGCCAAAAATCTTAATTTCTTTTCATTCTTCCCTCTTTAACAAGAGAATGACATTTATGCCCTGTGGTGTCAAGGTCCAATAACTCTGACAAAGTTTGTTTTACAAGTTCACATGGTTGGTGTGTTTGTAGACACAATGGCGGTGATAACAAAATCGCCTGATCCTCTGTGGTCACTTCTATTGAAGTGTTTTGAGATGGGACACTGCTTATCTTGTGCAATATTTCAAAGGTATTCAGTACATCTTTAGGAGAGGTGGCATCCGGTCTCAACTAGATATGCCATCTGGCAGCGTAGACAACATTGCGGCTAGTCAGAGGAAAATGTCCCTTATCCGAAAACTACCTTTAGTGAAGGGAAAGTATTGATTCTGGATGACAAATTTTGTCCACATGGCTTGGTCCCAAAGTGAGAGGGGCACCACGGATGTGACTATGCACAAGGAGATCTCTCAGATATGTGTCTCTTTCGAAACCAATGACAGGCGGGTCTAAATTTAGGTTTGAAAATTTTTGCTTGAGATGGTATACTGACTTTTGTGCTTGGGACATTTAGTATTCAGGTTAAGCAGCGATATTATTGGTTTTATTTTTTAATATGGGCTGATAAGTAGTTAAAACATACTCTCTCACTCTCCCTTTCCCTTCCCCATTTTCGCCAGTCTTTTAAAACAGCTTTTTTTGACACAGCCACCAACTTTTTTGCCACCACACTCACAGAAGACATAATGGCAACAAAGATGAGGGTCATGACAAAAAAAAAAGTAGTGCAAAAAGACATAATAAGAAGGGACTCAGCATCAATTTATCTTAAACTGTAATTATAATATAATAATATCCCTAGTATTTTATTTTTTCCTCTTGAGCCTCTTGCCTTATACTTATTGAGCGTTGGCGTTAGTCTTGTTAGTGTAAGTGTAAGGCTTGATCAGGCACTTTGCCCTCAGTCTCAGCCTATTACTATCACACTTTGGCTTTTATTTTATAGCAGAACATACTGATCTTTTAATTTGTATTCCAATTTGATGCTAAGACTAAGATTAAATTTTAATTTGATTTATATACTGGCATGATGAGATGCAGATGGTGATTTTTATGTCACATCATCATGTTATTAACTCAGTAACTGTCTGTGTGATAGTATGTATTATTATTATGTAAGAATCAGTTTAGCTTAGGCCTACTACTCCTCTCTTTAATAATGTCGAGGGTGAGAATGAAAGTGAGAGCTTGTGACAACAGATAGGAAAGTATTTAATATTTAAAATTAATAGAAATTATTTTAGACTAGCAGTAGCAGAGGGCTCGGCAATGGTAATATTTTTACTTTAAATAAATAGCATGCATTATCATTAATTAATATAATGCAAAAAATAAATGATGAAATTTCCCAAAATACCTTCGGAAAAATAAAATTACTAAAACATGAAATATTGGAAACTAATATGTAATCCACAGAAGTAGAAAACCTGCTGTGGAAGTTGCGACGCCATATTAGGCTGGATCAACAGAATTACGTCCCTTGTAAAGGTCATAAGTAAAATAGTGCAATGGCTGCGAAACTGCGGCTTTTAACTACTTTTTGCAACTTTTATAACTTAAATTAAACATTATAAGTGATGCAAAAAAACAAAACAAAAACTACATATCTCCACTGTTCTTTCGTTCGCATTCTAGACTCTTGAATGGGGGAAAATACTAGGACCCCAAATATGAAATGTATTTGTTTAAAAAGGATTCTACAGTAAAGCATTATCATAATGCTATCTCTTCAGACAGGCACACTCCAATGCCGCAAAGCCAGTGTATTTTTACGTCGCATGAATTATAATATATTTATTTTATTCTAATTAAGCATTGAAGGGGGACTTGGAGATTAGGTGTTCGAATGAATAAAGAGCCTCACAATACACCGTTTTAAGAAGAAGGACAAATGTGGAATGAAATTGACCTCGTTGGTGCATCAAAATGAATTAGGCTACATCATGACTTGGTTAAAACTTTTCTTTAAAAAATGCATATTCCACAATGCTGACATTGACCCTAAAATACGACTCAACAGCAGAAAATTTTATCGATGTCATAAAAGGAAACAGGGCCTACACTCCTTGCATCTACGTTCTCAATAAAATTGATCAAATTTCTATAGAAGAGCTGGACGTAAAATTCATCACACTGTTACTGTACTCAGCTCATCATATAGCCTAATTATCTTTGTCGACTTGTTAGAAAAGATGTGGGACCACCTCTACCTTGTTCGAATTTACACCAAACTAAGGCGTCGGCTGACTGACTACCCTTCCCCTGTAGTGCTGAAGATAGAAAGGCAGGAGCTCAGCGGCAGATTTCTGTGATAAGATGCACAAGAGCATGATGTGTAATGCTGTCCGCGAAAACTTAATTCGCAATAAATAAAATGACCCGTTAAAACCATTTGGCATATCTGGGAAGCCTAAACCATTAGAACAACAATTGAATTAGTTTAGTACTAAAAACTCACGCAGGCTTATTTGCAAGCAAGTAAACACATAACTTAATTAAATTTAAACCCACATCTACAATTTGAGATTATAAACTGAATTAAATAAATTAATTAAACGCTTCTTTCACGAATGTAAATATATAAAAATCATAAATAAACTAATTTGTGCAATATAACTATAATATAGTAAATATTTTGGAATTTGTGAACACTGCAGATGTTTAGAGGCCATCAATACTTATGCACTGAATGAGGTGGGTGTGTTGATTTTTGAGATTTAGGGTACGGGTGCATCCGGGAAAGGGGGGGGGGGCTCAGTACAAAATACGTACATTTATGCCCATAGTCTACAATAATTATCCTTAAACTTAAATTCTTAAGTCTCTAAAATATCTGAAAAAGCCAAATGTCGCATAAATTTGTGAAATCCGTGATTTCTAATTATTTTCAAAAAGGCTATAAAATGTCACCTCAATGTCAATGACTCGTAAAATACGTCATACTGTTGCTATGTCCATTTCACAAATAACTTGCTAGATATCGCAACATTAATATTTTAGTCAAATGACTTACTGCAGTCAACTGTGCATCTGAAAAAAAAAAACAAAGTATTTCGTTCGGCTGAACCTAACAGCTTCAATAGCGAAAAGGGTAGAGAAACAAACAACAAGATTTTAATCATGCTCCAAGTAGGCTACTGATCACTTTGAAGGTTTACCCCCCACCCCAGGGGATTAATGGAAGAAAAAAGAGGTCTCCATGCTGCCATAATGATTGCCTTTTTAGGGCTTAAATAAAACTAATGTAAGTGAAACATATTATTATTGGAATATATGACAATAAAAGTGGTTAACTTAAGTAAAAATAAATAAATTCTGTTTTAACACCTCCACCTCCCCCGGCCTGTTGAAACTTATTAAACGTTGTGTTCTATAACTCAGATTAGTAGTGTAGCTACGGCTATAAGATAAGCGAAACAAAGCATATGGGCGTTAGAAAAACTTATTTACTTCGACCTAATCTGAATCTGATTGCAATCTCTCTCCCATATTACCATAAAGAGAAAATGCTGCCCGGGGCGCTGCGCCCCTCCACCCACTTCTTACTCTATTATCAAGCAATATGTCATCATATTATTGGCATTCGTCATAGTCATATATTTATATGGAACTTGACCTTCGATTTTTTTTCTTTTAGTTTGGGAATTCAAGGGGAATAACCGATGGCTGCCCAACGATGTAAGCAAGGTTATGGTTTGGGTTTGGCTAGCAAAATGTAAACATTGCGGGCGCGGAAGTGAATAATCAAGGTCTAAGATTAGAATCTCAGTCAGAGACAACCGTCTTTTATCAAGGATCTTTAGACTACTAATAAACATTTGCACAAAAATGTAAATTTAATACATAATAATAATTTAGACTAAGACTAATAAAAAATACCAGTTACCAGTACCGGTACTACCGGTAGTAGTTAACAAATTTATTTACTATAACTTCTTAGCTTCTATAACCCATGCCTATTAGGCATTAGGCTATTATAAGCAGGGGTGGATCAAAATATTAAAATTATATATAATATTTATATTCAGATATTCATATTATTGGCATTGATGATTGGGCATCGTCTGGTAGCTGCAACCAGCCGCAAAAAAATAAAAGTAAAAGGTAAACTATTGACTTTTATGTAGTAGTAGTATTGTAGTAACCACATGAAATTTTGAAAAAAAAACAATAAAAAACTAAAAGTCTAAGTCAAGACTAAGTGACTAAGACTAAAAGTCTACTTCACTAAGTTTTAAATATTTTTATAGTTAAATTATGAAGATTTTAGATGGGCCTTCTGAACTTCTAATAGAAGTTATATTCTATATTATTATTAATAAAATTGAAATGTATGAGTATGAATAAACTTGATTTGCTTTGAACTATTGGAAATCTGCAGAAAACAGGGACTTTTAAGTTGTAGCAGAGTTATGTTATTGCCTGTGTGTTCCAGAAATCTTGAAGTGCTTGATTTAGAAATTTCAGCTGATTAATAATTGTTTGATCCTATTCATAAATTTTGAACTAATGATCCGTTTTTTAAGATAGTGTTGAAGTTGAATTGTTTTTGCAAAAGATTTACATGAAACAGCAAACTAGCTGCAAGTATGACTTGCTTTAAAAGTTAAAAGTTCTCAGCAACAAAATTTTGTGATTCAACCCTGAAGCAAGGGGAACTAGAATTTGTGAAGAACTTTAAGATTTTGCTTTTAAATTTGACATTTTGAAGGAAGGTTTCAACTTATAGAAGACACTGAATTTTGTCTAGATGATAGAAAATGAAGACATTTATGATTATGAAAATATTGGAGGTTTTGATTGTGAAATTTAAAGACCTAATGTAACTACAGAACACACTACATGTAGGAATTGTGCCTTATGCTGCGACATCATACAAAAAATATATAATATACCGGTATATATGCAGTATTAAAAGAAAGAACATCAGCCCGGATGTACACATTTGTACATTTAAATACATAATTTGTAAACAAATAAAGCCATTGCAATGAAATTTTCAGCGGAAATAGATAGAGTTCATATAAAATACAAGCTAGATTTATATGTAGGAAATTGTGTTTCAAAAAATTTAATCTCAAATTTATAAATTATATGTAAGTATTTTAAGACATTCAAGTAAGTTCCTCTTAAATCTCAAAGCCAACTTGATTTGTTAAAAAACTGATGTTGCTGTTTGAAATTTGAATATTTTAAAAACTTGGAACAATATTCACAGTTTCTCAGATTTCAACATGAAGAAAATGTCTTTGTTCAATGGACTTCAAATCGCTCTAGATCTTAGCTATTCATTAAACTTCAAGAAGAAATCTGAATTGAGGAAGCAGATTGTTGAAAATGGAGGAACCATAAGTTACATAGTGACACGCAAGGTATATGTTTTAAATATTTAATACTTTAAAAAAATATTAGTGTGTTTAAACTATGTTTTGTGCAGAAGAGTAAAATATTGTCTGTGTAGAAATAATTGTATTTAAGCTACAAAAAAGGGTCTGTGTAATGCTGTATTTCTGCTGTCAATTTAGATTGGCAATAACAATAAAAATTGTCTACTGTTAAAAAACAAATGTTCAAGCACCTATACTCATTGTCTGATGCTAATAAAGATAGAGTTTTTCATATTTATAATTTTTGAAAGTTTTAGAAACACATATCCACTAGTTTCTGGATGAAATGAGTTAAACACATCTGAGATGCAAAATATTTAAATTTCTCTTGCAATAAACTGTACTGTCTCATGATTCACCATTAAATACATTGTAATTTGTGTATATGTTCAGTGTCAATTTGTTGTGACAAGTGATCCTGAGAAGTGTGATGTCTCAACGAAGTGTAGGATGGCCCTTAAGTATAGACTGCCGGTTCTCAAGCTGGACTACATCTGGGATTGCTTAAAAGCCTGCAAGCTTTTACCTAAAGAATCGTATATTGTTGGAGGAAAAAGCAAGTTCCTTGATTTTAAGTCAGGGAAAATTACAGGTGATTCAATTTTTGTTGTTGTTGATTTTAAACTTCTAAGATTTAATGAAGACCTGTTTACTCTAATGATTTTGGCGTACAATGTACGATTTTGAGGTGTATACATTATATATACTGTATGTTTAATTTTTACTATTAATATAATGTTTTGAATGATTTTGTGATGAAATTGTACGATTTTTAGAGTTTGAAGTAAACAGGTCTGTTTAATGTAAATTATATCCAAAAAATCTTCTTGAGTTTCTTTCTAAAGAATAATAAATGAATAAATGTAAAGATCACTTTGACTATGTCATGAAAAGTATTCTAACCCTTAACATTAACATTCTTTGGGAATGAAAGGTATGACAGTATGTGATTTGATCTTTAGTCATTTGATATGTGATATGCCATGAATTTTGTCAAATTTTTTGTATGTTAATGTCAATTTTTGGCAGCTGCAGAAGAAACAGAGAAACCCAAGAAATTCAGCAACAGAGCAGTCTTCAGTCCTAGATCTGTGAAAACTTGGCTTGCAGAGGATCAGAGTCAACCACACTTTGATGACATGACCTTTGAAGTTGCAAAATATGCCATATATTTGGTAACTTATTGATATGAAAGTGTAAAAAAATTTCTATGGTTTTAGATATATTGTTTCATAAATAGTAATTAACTTTTACTTGAATAACAAAAGAAGTTAGTGCAAATTTTTGGAGCACACAAAATCAATAGAAACATCACAATATTTTATCATTACACCTTAAATTGTTTTTAGACTGATATCTCACAAATTATGAATGTAATTAAGAACACTGAGATTACATTGTTCAAAGAAAATAAATCTTTAGCCTAAGCTGAAACTATTTTTGTGTTTCCACAGGGGCAAAACAAAGTTACAAAATATCAAGTAGCCTACATCCTTGAGCTTCACACACCTCCTGGTGTTAGAGGAAATCCAAATTTAGATGACACAATGGAAGTGGATAGAACTGTGGAGCAGCCCTTGTACAGGATAACTCTTCAAACAGGAAACCAAAAAGATTTGGAGGTTCTTTGAATTTCTTCACAATTATGAAAATGCAAATTGTGTTAAATGTTTAAATTTTGAAATAAAGCATTTATCATCATCTTTTCTGCTGTTTTAGGATTGTAATAAAACAATTTTTTGTTTTAAAAACAATTTTGTGTGACTTTGTTCATTAACTATGTTCATATTTAAGCACAATATTAGCCTGTATAACAATTAAAAAAAAAATACTTTTGTGATAATCTTAAGTGCACTAGCTTTGTTTTTATTTCACCTCTAACTAGTCTTATATGAAAGTGTTGTTTTCACATTCCGTATGTTGGTAAATCCCAATAATATAAACTTTTGCGTTAAGCAATGAACAAAAGTTTTGATAATATTTTATTTTTAGTCCTCTGAAAAAAACCAACAAAATATTAGCCACAATGAATAGTGCTTTAGACTTGCATTATTTTATTTGATTAAAATTCAAAACTATATGATAAGATTATTTTATAGATCCAAATAAATGCAAATCTTTTGATTCTTCTTCTTCTTATGCCTTTTTACCCCATCTGGGGCATAGGCTGTCCACAAGAATTTTCCACTCATCCCCATCCTGTGCTTTCCTTTCCAAGTGCTTCCAGGTGTATCCCAAATTTTGCGTGCCTGCCTCTAGCTCGCGTCTCCATGTATTCTTAGGTCTTCCTCTCTTTCTTTTTCCCTGTGGATTCCATGTTAGACATTGTCTGGTGGTGCTATCTGGGGTTTTTTTTTATTACATTGTACAAATTTGTTTTCAGCCCATAAATACATATTTTAACCAAGACATTTTACAATTATAAAAATTGAAACACAAGACATCTAAATTATTTCTTTATGTATTTATTTAATGGATAAAATTATATGCATTTTAAAGTCAACTTTAAAATTGTCCGTCTCATGACCTAACACATGGCATGTTCCGATTTCACTTGACACAAATTGTTGCATAAATCAGGCAGGCAAACCAGGTCACATTGAGCACCGCTATGTCACCTCAGCTGATCAAGCTTTGGCTGTGTACGCCATGTTGTATGAGGACCTGGAGAAAAAGCCTGATGTTGTCAAATATGTAGGTCACCTCAGAGGGCTTGGATCTCAGAAGCTGCAGAAAGTAAGTCAATTTTTAATTTGGGTGTCAGTTAGTGGGTTTTGATACTAAAACAGTTTAAGCTTTTTTTTTTTGTGTCAGTCCATAGTTTTTGATATCCTGAATTAAAAGCAATATGTTTCTGATGGCAAATGGGTTGCTTAAGATAGAGGATCCTGTTGCTATTGGCTGACATAATGAATGACTGGTTTTGTATAATTATCTCCGCAGCTCTTGGCAGATGTAATCTATAACTATTTTTGCATCATCATTCTAACAGCTATTGGCTGGAGTAATCGGTGACTAGTTTTGTATCATTATTTTTGCAGCTCTTGGCTGAAGTAATCTATAACTAGTTTTGCATCATCATTCTCACAGCTATTGGCTGGAGTAATCCATGACTAGTTTTGTATCATTATTTCTGCAGCTCTTGGCTGAAGTGATCAATGTCCATGACCACTGCGGTGATGAAGTAAAAAATTTGGTGGAACACATTTGGCAGGAGGCCATGGCAGAGGTTACAACTACCCTGGGAGATATAAGTGCCATAAGACTAGAGCAGGTAGGTGAACCTCTCTTGTCATATACCCTGGGAGATATCAGTGCCATAAGACTAGAGCACGTAGGTGAACCTCTCTTGTCATATACCCTGGGAGATATCAGTACCATAAGACTAGAGCAGCTAGAACCTCTCGTGACATAGTCTCATTCTCAATTCTTGTATTGTGTTTATTATGGCTAGTTTCTATTTAACTCATCTAGTGCCTGCCTTTGAAAGTTTTGTGTTATAATTTATGGTATTGCACCCCTGTCATAATGTGATTTTTAATGTTGGTCGTCCTTCACATGCGAATGTGGCCAAGGCTATATTCCATGGTGGATAAGCAGGTGGCTTGCCAGTCCTATTTGTGTCTGGAAAGCTTAATGGTGGTTTCAGATAAGGTAGACTAATTACCTAGAGGTAATAGCCCCTGACATGCGCTTTATTTTGAATAAAGTGAGGCAGTGTTGCGCAATTCATCAGCCTGACTCTCTCGTCCTTGCCTATTTTTATCCAGTGGCGAGACTTGGACAACGCGACAGGAAAAAGACAAGGATGAAGTGGATGACCAGCAGTGTTGTTTGTGTCTCACTGTGTTCTTTGCGAGTTCCACGTAATGTTTGCTGTATCTCCTTTTCCACCCATCGTATCATGTAAGGATCTCTTTTGCATGGTCCACCAGGTCAAGTCTTCACAATCGAGGTGGACACATCCTCATGTTTTACCCATGTCTCGTAGTGTGCTCACAAGATACAATAACCCTGTGATAGTATACAAAAATTTATTCAGCATTTCGCCACCCATATCTTCACATGGTATTAATCAAATACTCTCTTACTAATGTTTCTCAATTTCCCTGTATTTCTTCTTTTTTTCTTATTCCTTAGATTTTATGTATCCCTAAATATTTTGGTTCGTTAAGATTCTCCACCTTATTTTTCACAGTACCAATATTTATATTATTTCACTTCCTTTAATGCTACTTCTGGCGACAACAATGGAGTTTTCTAAAGTTCTTTTTACTATGCTCTGTCTCTTGTCTTACTTCTATTTGTCTTGTTCACTGCTGTCTTTTGATTCAAGCTTCAACATACCTTGTTTTACTATTTCATTCACATAGCTTGAATGCAGTCCATCAATTATGATATTATAATCCTGTTATATCAAAAAAAGGCCACTACACCTAATAAAACATACGTTAAAACTATCGATAACAATCTTAAAACAGGTGGAGAAGGCTGAAGCCGTACTTCTCAAAATTCGTGATGCCATTAAATCTGCAAACTCAACTGCAAAATTTGAGGACCTCGTAACAGAGTTTTACTCTATACTGCATCATACTAATGAGAAGTCCAGCGTCGGTGAGCCAGAGAGAAAAAGATGGTTGGCTCGAAAGCAAGACATGTGTCAGGTGAGTTCTTTATGCTGTTATTTCTTTTTTTTTTTTTTTCTTTTTTTTTTTTATACAAGATTGAAGACAGTATTTAAACTTATAGTTTTGGTGTTGAATTTCCTTTCCGTTCATAATTTTTGTTGTTGAAATTCATTTCATTTGGCAGTTATGTATTTAATAACCTTAATGATTTGCCAAGGAACCCTTGGTTATTTTTTAATGGATGTATTACCTTTTATGATTTGTTTATAGACAGTTTAGCCTTCATGATTTGTTTTTGGATACATTACCCTTGAAGGGGCAAAAAGCCCCCCCCCCGTATTGTATTGTAAATAGGTTGCTTTTGTTATGTCACTAACAAACAGCTGGTCAAAGACATGATCTCCGTAAGTGAGCTGACTGACTACCAGACCAGGGCTTACGTTGAGGCCAAGTATGCCGCTCTGAGATGTCGACTCACTCACTTGGATGGGGACAAGAGACAAGAGGTGGAGGAGCTGGTCAAGTCTTCAGTGGACAAGTATGTGGACAAATCTCAACTAATTCCGCTTGGTTTTTTAACCTGTTCATTCTTTCAAAAAATTTTTGAATAGTATTGGTCAAGCTAACATGGCTGTAGGTATAATAGGTCAAACTGACATGGCTGTAGTTATAATTGGTCAAACTAACATGGCTGTAGTTATAATTGGTCAAACTAACATGGCTGTAGTTATAATTGGTCAAACTGACATGGCTGTAGTTATAATTGGTCAAACTAACATGGCTGTAGTTATAATTGGTCAAACTAACATGGCTGTAGTTATAATTGGTCAAACTAAAATGGCTGTAGGTATAACTGATCAAACTGACATAGATGTGAATATTACTGATTGGGGATGCTAGTTATCTAGGCCATGACTCAATCCAATTTTTAATTAACAGTTTTCTGTGAGGGACATTTTCTATTTCATATTATTATTATTATAAGATAGTTTTATTTTGATAGTCTTCTAGTTATGACCTTAGCTTGTCAATGCTCCATGTCTCTTTTGATCGTAGCTTGTCAATACTCCATGTCTATGAGGTCTGGAGGCAAGTGGAAGACTTAGATTTCCGCCATGACATTGAACCCAAGAGTTTGCTCTTTCATTCATCTAAGGTTGAGAATTTCGTTGGAATCTTATCCAGGTAATCAGTTATCTTATCCAGGTAATCCGTTATCTTATCCAGGTAATCAGTTATCTTATCCATGTCATCAGTAATTTTTTCATCTTTCTCTTTGCTTTATCTTGAAGTAAATATAAAGATAAAGAGAGAATTGCCAACTATTTTAAAATAGCCATTTCTTCATGGCAGTTGAATGCAGCAGTGATGAGATCATAACATATAAATTAGTTTTAGAGTACATTTAAAAGTTTAACCCTTCCAGTACCCAGCGCGTCTTTTTGCAGTGACTTCCGTTATTCCCCGTGGCCCAAGCGCGTCTTTTTTCACCAGCCGACATTTTTCCCTGTGGCCCAAGCGTGTCTTTTTGCCACATAGAGGGGTATCTAATATAAACAAAGAAAACGAGGCTATAACCTTTCACCTTAGTCTCGGGCAGAATGTTTTTTCGTTAGGGGAATAGTCGAATTTTATTTGGCTTTTTAAATTATGAAAATAAACCAATTACTGAATTTTTTGTATTAACTTAAAATTAATCTGAATTTGTTGTTTCCGTGGCGCCACCTAGCGGAATTAATGACAACTTACACCATATAGAGGGGTATCAATATAAATATAAAAACGAGGATATAACCTTTTACCATAGTCCTCGGGCAGAATGTTTATTCGTTAGGGGAATAGTCGAATTTTATTTTGCTTTTTAAATTATGAAAATCTACCAATTACTTAATTTTCTGTGCGGATCTGAATTTGTTGTTTCCGTGGCGCCACCTAGCGGAATTAATGACAACTTACACCATATAGAGGGGTATCAATATAAATATCAAAACGAGGATATAACCTTTTACCATAGTCTCGGGCAGAATGTTTATTCGTTAGGGGAATAGTCGAATTTTATTTTGCTTTTTAAATTATGAAAATCTACCAATTACTTAATTTTCTGTGCGGATCTGAATTTTGTTGTTTCTATGGCGCTGACTAGCGCTATTGATGACGACTTACGACCACATATAGGGTATCTAATATAAACACAAAAACGAGGATAAAACCTTTCACCATAGGTTCGGGAAGAATGTTATTCGTTAGGGGAATAGTCGAATTTTATTTTGCCTTTTAAATTATGAAAATCAACCAATTACTCAATTTTTTTTGCTGATTTGTAAAATATCAAATTTTGGCACATTTCAAAATAATATCCGGGCCACAGGGAATAGATGGCAAAGTAATAACCGGTACTCAGAGGCTACAAGAGCAAAAAGTAGGTCGGTACCAGAAGGGTTAATTAATGATTCAACTCAATACTTTTAGACATTTTCAAATACAAAAGTTATTTGCTAAATGATAAGGGTGTCCAGCGACTGCATTGTGGCCCACCAGACAACTTGACCCCTCCACCTTCCCTGCACTTAAAAAGTGCTCCACACATCACCCCCATTTTCTTCCATCATCCCCATTTTCTTCCATCATCCCCATTTTCTTCCATCATCCCCATTTTCTTCCATCATCCCCATTTTCTTCCATCATCCCCATTTTCTTCCATCATCCCCATTTTCTTCCATCATCCCCATTTTCTTCCATCATCCCCATTTTCTTCCATCATCCCCATTTTCTTCCATCATCCCCATTTTCTTCCATCATCCCCATTTTCTTCCATCATCCCCATTGTCTTCCATCATCCCCATTTTCTTCCATCATCCCCATTTTCTTCCATCATCCCCATTTTCTTCCATCATCCCCATTTTCTTCCATTATCCCCATTTTCTTCTACTAGGAAGTTGTTTCTATTTTAAAGTTGATCTCAAAGTGTGAGAAAAGGTATCAGGTCGTCAAAATGTTCATTTTTTCATGTTCCTCTTTGGTTCGGGCAAAAGACTGAATCCTCATAAATAAATGAAATAATATGACTTTGCCTTGTGAACATTTTCCATTTCATTTTCTTTATAATGCTTTCAGTAACATTTTTTTCCCCTGGCTTGACAAGTTCTTCTAAATTTATTAATGCAAAATATTTAAGGAAAAAAAACTGTGTACAGTTTCCGACTGATTACTTATTTGATGATTCTCCTTTTTTTTTTTTTTTTACAGAGGGCTTCTTTTGCCTAAAGTTGTTGTTGATGACTTTGGTGGTAAACGCAGTGATGTGGGAATGTTGGGCAGTGGCATTTACTTTGCCAGTGCTGCCAGGTATGAGTCAGCTGTTTCCCATGTTAATGATAAAGTATGATAGCAGAGAGTTAATTCATTGGTTGATAGCAAAGAGTTATTTCATTGGGTTTTAGCAAAGAGTAAATATGTTGGCTGATAGCAATAAATATTTCATTCATTGGCTGAAGGCCAAGAATTAATTCATTGGCTGATAGCCAAGAGTTAATTTATTGGCTGATAGCCAAGAGGTAATTCATTGGCTGTTAGCAAAGAGTTAATTCATTGGCTGATAGCAAAGAGTTAATTTATTGGCTGATAGTCAAGAGTTAATTCATTGGCTGATAGCAAAGATCCTCTTGTATTTACTTTCCAGCACAAGTGTGAAATATTCTTCCCCAAGCAACTCAAAAGGGACACGTCTGCTCTTGATCAATGAAGTTGCGCTTGGTCATAGTAAAGAGTATCTTGATTATGCTCTAGATCTAGTTGCTCCCCCAGGGGACTATGACAGCACCCACGGAGTCAGCAAGCAGTGGAATAAATCATCCAAGTTTGAAGTTAGTAACTTAGGAGAGCTATAAAATAGCTTTCTAGCTGTGAAAATATAAAGCATGATTTGAATTGGTATCAAAGGGAAAGAAATGAATAATTTAAACAAACTACCCACTAAATAATTCCAGTTTGATGCAATTGAACCATCATTTTTATCATTTCTATTTTTTATTAGTTCTCATGCTCTTGAATTTAAAATTATGATTTAAATGAAACTAAAATCAATTTGTATTTTTATGTGAGCAAATTGTTCAGATCATTCTTAATGAAAAACATTATTAATATGATATTATCCACAAAAATTGGAAGACTGAACTTCTATTTTGAATAAAAAAAAAAAAACAAGAATAATAATGAAATGTCAACTGTATGTTGGTTTAGAATGATGAATATGTGGTGTATGCTGCCAATCAACAAAGACTTCGTTACCTGGTGGAGTTCACACTGGCAGAGGATAAAGTTAAAACTGTTGTGGAAGCAGCAGCAGACGTGGACTCAGACATCTTGTGTGAAACCATAGAGAACATCAGTAAGTCTATTTGTTCACCCAGCCTGCTTATGGTGATATAAGTTTGTCTAATAATGGCTGGTGTTTCATTCCTACACATAGTAAAAGCAGATAACGATGTTGAATTTTTTAAGCACAAAGACTTTATCGTTAAAATTTATTATATTAAAGTGATTGCTATACTTGCAGTATAATTTTATCAGACCCCTCATAGGCAGTCATGGCAGAGCTTTGGAGTCAGAGAAAAGCAACATAATTTCTTTGATTACTATCCATTTAATTCCTTTGACTCGTGGACTCAGGCTGCTGAACACATTTGTGTGATAAATATCAAAATAAATAAAAAAGTCAACAATTTAATTTAAATTAGTTAATTTTTTTTATAGTTTGAATAAAATAAGATAGAATATATATTTTTTTTAAATGTTTCAACTGTGATTTGTGACTATTCTCACCTCCAGCAATAAATGATGTCATAGACATTGCTGACCCAATGTCAAAGGTGAAGCCAGGTCTCATTGGTAATGGAGATGTAAATGTGGAGTTGAGGGCAGTCCACATCAGGGCTAAGCTTGTGGATTTGGCGGCTCAGGTAACTTGTTCATGGATAAAGTTTGATAATCAATTAGTTATTTTATATTTGATAGTACATCTTGGCTTCGTCGACTTTAAAAATGAATATTGAAATAACTTATCGAATTACCTGATTTATACTGAAAGTTAAAAAAAATAATTTTTACAATTGAATTTGATAACCCTGGACAGTTTTTCTTAAAATGAAAAGAGCTAAGTTTTCCACCAATATCAGGTGGTTGTCCTGCAAGAGTACTACAACAACAGCTATCGGGCCATAGAGGCCAAGTATGTGTTTCCTCTGGATGACACGGCCGCTGTGTGTGGGTTTGAGGCTTTCATCAACGGCAAACACATCAAAGGGGAGGTCAAGGAGAAGGAGGTGGCCCACAAGGAGTACAAGAAGGCAATCAGTGAGGGACATGGGGCCTACCTCATGGATCAGGACGAGGAGACACCTGTAAGTCCACACCTTGTTTACTAGGGCATGAGATGTTTAAGCCTTGTGTGAGTCTTGGGGGTTTAAAAATAAGAATTCACTGCAACAGAACAATGTGAATTGCATAAAACAAAAAAGTATTCCAAAAATGTATGTTGCTCAGAGCATAATATAGACTGTAGAACTTTTCAAAGCCTGTATGTAGGCCTCCATGTATTTTAGTTGGTTTTTGAGGCCCTTCTCTCTGTCATTGTCATATGAAACTCATTTTATAAATTCTGAAAACCGCAACAATCCTTGTGTTCATACGCTAAACTAAATAACTCAGTGAAGCCAGTTCCAACCATTTCATAAGTAGTGTATTTGCTTTGGGCTGTGACCCGCTGCTTGATTAGCCTTGTAGGGACCAATGCTGCAACCACTAGGTGATTTTTCTTATCCACATAATTTACTCTTCTTTTAGGATGTGTTTACAGTTAGTGTGGGAAATCTTCCACCAGGTGCATGTGTACTCATCAAAATCACATACGTAGCTGAGCTGCAGGTGGAAGATGAGAAGATCAGCTTCAGACTTCCCGCCACAGTGGCGCCATGGAAAGAAGATTCAGCTCTCAAGAACTCAACACAGGTATAAAGTTGAAATATGTCCTCCTTGGACATTCAGTTTGACCATGATTTTTTGGAGATGATCTTGGACATTCATTTTGACCATAATTTTTTGGATATGATCTTGGACATTCAGTTTGACCATGATTTTTTGGATATGATCTTGGACATTCAGTTTGACCATGATTTTTTGGAGATGATCTTGGACATTCATTTTGACCATGATTTTTTGGAGATGATCTTGGGCATTCATTTTGACCATGATTTTTTGGAGATGATCTTGGGCATTCAGTTTGACCATGATTTTTTGGAGATGATCTTGGACATTCAGTTTGACCATGATTTTTGGAGATGATCTTGGGCATTCAGTTTGACCATGATTTTTGGAGATGATCTTGGACATTCAGTTTGACCATGATTTTTTTCAGATTGCCTTCTGATAAAGAAATATAAGCCGAATCCTGTAGCTTATAAATAGCTGTTATGTTTTTTTCATGATAAAGTGAAATCAATCATTTGAAAATGGGTAGACTGTAAGGAAGATTCTTAGTTTTGATCACCTGTCCTTGTTTTTAAATTTTTATTCACACACGGGTACCAGAAGTGATAGGTTGGGATTTAAAAAAAAAACATTAAAAATAGTATTGTTGGACTTGTAAGACAAAATTTGGTATCAAATGAAAGATAATTGAATGGACTATACGTTTCTAAACTTACTTCTTCAGTTCAACTAAAATAAGCTACCACAAATGACATCCGAATACAATGAGTCTTATTGGACCCGGGTGCAAATGGTGGCGCTGCGTGTACGGGTCCATTTTGACTCAATGCTATTCGGATGTCGTTTGTGGTAGTTTATTTTAGTTAAACTGAAGAATTAAGTCTACAAACATAATTATAGTCCATCCAATTATCTTTCATATGATACCTCATTTTGTCTTACAAACCCAAAAATAATATTTTAAATAGCTTTTGAATCCCAACCTCTCACTTCTGGTACCCGGGTGCGAATAGTTACTTTGTTTTGATTTTTTATATTTTTTCCCTCTTGCTGTGATTGACAGGAAGAACTGAAGAGTTTCAAAATGGCTGCCGCAAAGACAACAGTTCAAGTCTCTGTAGAGATGCCATTTGAGATCAGAAGCCTTCACTGCCCAACTCACAAGATAAGGGTCAAGGTAATGAAAAATAAAAAAAAGTGAAATATCACCTACAACAGTAGTTCTCAGCCTTCCTAATGCCGCGACCCTTATTACAGTTCTTCATGTTGTGGCGACTCCCAGCCACACAATTATTTTTGTTTTTACTTCGTAACTGTAGAGTATATCTGTTATTAGATGGTCTTAGTCGACCCCTGGGAAAGGGTCGCGCAACCACCAAAGGGGTCGCGACCCACAGGTTGAGAACCACTCACCTACAGGGTTTAATGATTATGTGGAGGGTGACAGTCACCATTGTAAGAGCTGAAAGGGAAGTCACCATTGTAAGAGCCAAAAGGTAAGTCACCATTGTAAGAGCTGAAAGGGAAGTCACCATTGTAAGAGCCGAAAGGGAAGTCACCATTGTAAGAGCTGAAAGGGAAGTCTCCATTGTAAGAGCTGAAAGGGAACTCTGCCAACAGGTAACATTTTAGTGCCGAGAGTCATTTGAATTGATCATTAATAAACTGCCACTGATGTCTGCTACAATTTTTGTGTCTGCTCAACTTAACATGTTTTGGAGACGAACTCATAAATGAGGATGGTGAGTCTATTCTTAACTTATTTCCCAGTCATAAATAGACTGAAGTCTGTCCCCTTGACCACTATTTACAGATGAATTGCTGTTAAGGATTTTTATGAGAAAATGGGGTGTGCCATGATAATGGCAATCACACCAAGTAACGTTTAAGGGAAAGTGGAGATAAAGAAAAGAACTTGATGCATTGGCTGAAT
Organism: Omphiscola glabra; assembly: GCA_964017045.1. Taxonomy (NCBI): domain Eukaryota; kingdom Metazoa; phylum Mollusca; class Gastropoda; family Lymnaeidae; genus Omphiscola; species Omphiscola glabra. The sequence goes on along the minus strand of OZ024798.1, from coordinate 19,389,434 downwards.
AAGTGTAGGTCTTGGGGAAAAAAATCTTAAACATAAATTTCAAAGAGGTTTAGATAGGATTTAAACAATACAAAATTATTTTTTACTTCTGATGTACGTCTAGCAAACAACTTCAAAAGCCTATGTTGAGATGGCACGTCTCCAGAGGTTTGGGTCAGGGTTCCAACTTCTGATTGGTTTAGCAGAGATTCATGTGCCAAGGATGTGGGTGGAGAGACTGCCAGACAGATCCCAACACCAGGTAAAACATATGACATTGACAATCTTAACTCTAGGTAAAATACATGACACTGACAATCTTAACATTAGGTATAACATATGACACTGACAATATTAACTCTAGGTAAAACACATGACACTGACAATATTAACTCTAGGTAAAACATATGACACTGACAATATTAACTCTAGGTAAAACATATGAGCCTGACAATCTTAACTCTTATGACACTGACAATCTTAACTCCAGGTAAAACACATGACACTGACAATCTTAACTCTAGGTAAAACACATGACACTGACAATCTTAACTCCAGGTAAAACACATGACACTGACAATCTTAACTCTAGGTAAAACACATGACACTGACAATCTTAACTCTAGGTAAAACATATGTCACTGACAATCTTAACTCTTGGTAAAACACATGACACTGACAATCTTAACTCTAGGTAAAACATATGGCATTGACTATTCCCAACACAAGGTAAATCACGGGACACTGACATGTTGACACTAGGTAAACTACATTATAAACCCCAGAACTCGTTATACCTTCATTTGACAGTGAAGTAGTTTTTGCACAAAAAAAAAACAAATTGTCTCATTTAAAACCAGTAAAACAGTAGGGCATTGGAATCACTGCAATCTTTGTAAGTATCTGTAACTTTCCCCACAATAACTATTATCTCATCATCATCCAGGCCTGCATGTTGACTTTTTTTCCTGAGTTTGAATCGGCTGAAATCACAGAAGGGGAGATTATTCTGGCCCTGGATGTCTCCAACTCTATGAAAGGTGACCCATTGATTCAGGCCAAAAAGGTGGCGCTGCTGGTGCTCAAATTTATTCCAGTGGGATGGCATTTTAATGTGATCAGGTTCGGCTCTGGTAAGTTCCTTTAAAAGAATTAAATTAACAAATTTTAAAAACTCAATTCGTAAAGTTTTATTATATCTAGAAATGAATTGTTGTCTTTAAAAGAAATTCCAAAACTACCAGGAGGTAATTTTTTAAATAAAGTAAATGAAAACAAATGATTTACCTGGTAATCATTCCACCTGTAGAAGAAGTCTCACAACCCCCACCTTACAAACTGAGTTTGATTCAAATATCTTACACAATAGATAAGCATAGATTTTTTTGTCTTCCTTGGACTTTTCTCAATTTGTTTGAACGTTTCAGATTTTGATGAGCTGTTTCCAGCGCCAAAACTAAACACTGAGGGAAACTTGAAAGATGCTTTAATTTTCATACAGGTACGAAAATAAATAACTATATTCCACGCTAAAAATGAATAATTAATTGTCTGTTCACTACTAATTTCGCCTTAAGATTTTATTTTTATTCCACATGGTATGATATGATTGAGTACTTTTGTAGCGCTTGTGTCCATGCTATTGCAGCATGCTCACAGTGCTCTGATGTCCTACAATCTATTTAAAGAAAAAAGTCTTTAAAGGGTTCTTTAACGACTTTTTATAATTTTCAATGCCCCTCTAAAGATTGGGGCAAACTGTTCCACAATTTAGGCGCAACAGCTTCAAACATTTTTTAACTCATCTTGTTATTGGGACTAACACAAAAAAAAAACAACAACAGATTACTTGGGAGAAATGTGATTGCAAGGACTTTGTTTTCAAAACTTAATGAACCCATGACGAATGTAGAGCTTGAATCCATTAACTTAAATATCACCCCCGTTGTGCTAACTTCTGCATCTGTGTAGAACTCCTCTGCCAACAAAGGCAACACTGATGTCCTGCGTCCGTTGCGGTCACTGTTTCTGCTGCCCACCTCCTACAGCCAGAGGAACGTTTTCCTCATCTCAGACGGTCACATCAACAACGATGAAATGGTGATAAGGTCAGCACGGCTGAACTCAACCCACAACAGAGTCTTTTCATTTGGTGTGAGGTAGGTCCACAATAATGTGTAGACCTAATTCTTTGCACCCACCACCGGCACATGGTTAATGTTCATTACTGATGTTCTATTTTAGAGTTTTCAACATTGGTGAAAGGATTAAAAAAGTATTTAAGTGTGTACGAATTAGTGTGTTTGCATATTGTTAGGGGAAGAGGGGAATGATAAAAAAACATTCTGAAATTTTGTGACTCCTTCAGTATTACTTTGTATCACATTTTATAATCCATTTATTTCCTCTCCAATGTGGTTGTCACATTCTATAACACATTTATTTTCCTCTCAAATGTGGTTGTCACATTTTATAACACATTTCTTCCCCCCCCCCCATGTGGTTGTCTCCACCAGTGCCACCTGCAACAGCTACACCCTGAAGGCACTGTCTCGCGTCTCTGGTGGATCATTTGAATTTTTCAACACAAAAACCAAGTCCAAATGGGAACCTAAAGTAAGGCGGTGCCGAGGGTTTGCTGCACACTGACATTATGAAAACCGTTCATATACAATTACAATGTTTGTGGAAGTTCAATAAAGATTAACATAATATGCAATTAGAAATAATTGTTTTCTGAAAAGGAAGAATAAATTTTTTTCGGGGGGGTTAAAGTTTCAATATTTGTAAATGTAAAAGAAATCCTTTGAAAAAGTTATGAGCTTTTTTTTGAACCCCTATAAGTGTCTTAACTCTACAGCATGCACTTCCAAGCCAAAGCATTGCTTATCATCCTTACTTCACTATTGCTATTTCACTCTTTTTATTTGACACACATAGTTTCTGTTCTTTAAACAAAATGTTATATAGATTTTGTTTTTTTGGAAAGGTTAAAGGCCAGATAAACAAAGCTAGTCAGCCAGGACTGACGGCAGTGACAGTTGAGTGGCGTCAGTATGATGACAACCTGCCGCTGCCAGTGCAGGCACCTCGTCAAATCACTGCCTTGTTCAATGGGTCCCGCCAAGTTATCTACGGCTTCGTGCCCAACTGCACTATGGTGTGTACATTTTTTCTAACATCTAGCTGCCACTATGTCTGTATCTACACTATACTGCATAAACGTATAACTCACTTCTGTTCTAAAATTTGTAATAAGCAAATACTGTGATTTGTTTGCATAATGCACAATTTAATTATTTTCACATGTAGGCTGCATAACATAAGACCCTGACATGCTACACAAAATCTGACCGCAGATTTGGAGTTAACACATGACTTCAGTGTATTCAACATGATAGATGCCCAGTAGCAGAACAAAATATTTCTGTTGTTTTCCAGTGGATTATTTGTATAACTGTTGGGATTACTTGCATAAGTAATGGGATCATTTGTATAAATGATGGGATTATTCGTATAAATGATGGGATCATTTGTATAAATGATGGGATTATTCGTATAAATGCTGGGATTATTTGTATAAATGATGGGATTATTTGTATAAATGGTGGGATTATTTGTATCAATGGTGGGATTATTTGTATAAATGGTGGGATTATTTGTATAAATGATGGGATTATTCGTATCACTGATGGGATAAGGAAAATAAAAAAAAATAAGGGTCATTGCATCAATAGAAAAAAATCTATTTTTTGCACATTGTGTTTTATTTAACATCGTACCGGTATAAGCCAAACAGTATACTGTAAGTCAACAGTTTTTAATTATATTTCTTTTGATTTTGTAATTCATTATAATTAACCTATTAATTGTAATTAGCCCTGGTTTGAGTATCGTAGTCTTTGTTATTGTATTTATCATTTGGTATCGTCTTTTGTTGTGTACTGTTATAGAACGAGCCATTCACTTAAATAAGATATTAATTTCTCCATATTGATAACAGTACGTAACAGTATGCATGACATTGGTAGACATATTCCTTGTTTAAAGTGTATAAGGCATTGGTTATACATGTTCATTGTATAAAATCCCTGTATGTTTCAACAATGCAAAGTCAATTATAAGTTTCTTAATTTTTTTTTGTCAGGCCACACTCACTGCTAATGTTGGTGGGCAGCAAGCTTCGACAGTTGTGTCCACTTCAGAACTCTCTATAACAGAAGGAAACGTAAGTTTGTATCTTTATGCATGTGAATATTTTGTCTCAAGCTATAATGCAGTTTTTATGTTTCCTAGCACACAACAGTTTTATGAATAGCTAGACTTAAAATAATGAACAGTAAAGCATGAATTGTTCTCTCCCCTGTAGTTGGTTCATCGTTTAACAGCGAGAGCAGTGATCAGAGATTGGGAAGATGGGGTTCTATCTTCAGACAGGACAGGTCATGAGGCAAGTATAACAAAGTTACATCTAACAAATAACAGGTCATGAGGCCAGTAGAACAAAGTTACATCTAACAAATAACAGGTCATGAGGCCAGTAGAACAAAGTTACATCTAACAAATAATAAAAAAATAAAATTAAAATAAAAACGTAATGCTACAAAGATGTACTGAATACTGAAAATATGATAGATAGCTTTGATATAGATTTTGGATATTTTTGATATAGATTTTGGATAGTTTTGATATAGATTTGGGCATGATTGTAGGGCTCTGTGTTTTGGTTTATCATTATGTCAGTTGTCATACTACTTTTAAACAAAATTACTATGAGATGAGCCAATCAAAATGAATAACTGCCATGGTTGTTGAGTTATTTGGATGGTTTTGAATTTTGTTTATATAACAATGATTTCTTTTCTGCTAATCATAGTCATCATATGCACATCAGAAATGTGATCTAATGCACTCATGAAGACTGGAATATGTAAATTATAGAATAAATATGAACAAAAATTTACACATCAGACATCAGCACAAATGTACATATTAAAAAATGTATGTATAAATTTGTGCATTTGAAACTTGTAAACTTTAGAAGCATTAACAGAAATACGTCATGCAATGTTTAAAAATGTAAAAATTGGGAACGTGATCAAAATTACACAGAAATATTTTCAAAAGTTTCAGCTGCAAGAAAAATCTTTCCATAATGCTGACCTACTCTAAATCCCAGAGTCCTTTCCAGGCAAAAAAAAAAAATTGTGAGCTATAGTTCCACAAGTGTTTTTTCTTCTTTACTTTTCTACCCAATATTTAAGAGAAAAAAATATCCCCACCATTTATTCTAATGTATTCCCCCCCCCCCAAGAAAAATGTTAACACTAGTAAAATGTATTCTGTTTTACAGATGGCTAAAATGGACATGAAAAACTACATCATAGACCTAAGTAAGGAGTACTCCATTGTGACCCAGTTTACTAGCTTCATTGCTGTTGAAAAACGGAAAGAGGTTAGTCACTGTAATTGACAAGGAGAGGTTAGTCATTGTAATAGATAAGGAGAGATTGCAGTCAGATTAGCAAAAAAGGAAATGATTGAAACAAGTATGGGAAAACCTGAAAAAGGAATGAAACGAAACAACAAATGTGTCAGCAGGAAGCCTTCATCAGCAAACAAATGGTAAAAAAAGAATTAAATAAAAATAGCTCTTAGCTGAAAAGTTGTATTCGAGAGGGCAGCAAAAGAATTGTGACAGAAAATAATAAGGTGCTTGATTAAATACAGGCAAAAAAGGGAAAGAAAAGAGGAGAATTAAGTCCACTGTGATTGATCGTGATTCGGATTGGTGGAGCATAGGATTAACAAGTGAATGAAAACATTAGGCTAGTCATTGTAATAGATATGTAGGGGCTTTCGTGACTCATTACATGTTTTAATTACCAATAGAATAAAGGATGAAATCGATAGAGCTATAAGAATTAGGAATTGGCTGAGATCACAATTATCTCATGACTTAAGTAGCCGGGGAGAAGAAATTATTGCCTCCAAATACTGGACCATGAACGGTTGTGTTGGAATGTGGAATTTATCAATTGTGGGTCAATGATGCTATAAGATGTTCTTAGGAGACCTGCTTTGGTTCTTTGAGTATGGTGAACTTGGAATGAACACAGTAGGTTACCACATGCATGTATGGTAAACTTGGACTGAACATGGTATGTTACCACATGCATGTATGTTGAGCTTCGACTGAACTGTATATGTCACAACATGCATGTATGGTGGACTTGACTGAACTGGATATGTTACTACAAGCATGTATGGTGCACTTAGACTGAACTGGTTATGTTACTACATGCATCAGGGTGCATGAGACAACAGCACTTACTAATCTTTCATGTTGAAAAATATAAGATGTGATTTTAAGAGTAGATTTGAAATTGTTTTGAGTTGCATCACCTGAGACAGTGAAGGTTTCATTGTACATTAGTTACTAACACTTCTACCGTTGTGGAATGAGGAAGAAACATTGCTGCTATCATTATGTTTTGGGCATGTATTAGTGATGGGACGATTAATCGGAATCGTATCGGAATAATCGAAATATCGGGATTTTTCCAAAGCATCGGGAATCGGTATCGGAGCTGAATAATTCAGACCCGATTCCGATACCAAAACGATTCTTAACTGAATGAAATTTTTCTCATTAAAATGGAATTATTTATATTATTTTGAACTCAATACTACATCTTTGTATTATTAAAATGGAATTATTGATAGATGTGTTTATATAAAACCTTTCCAATACATTGTTATCTAGCATATTGTAAAGCTTCAATAGCAAGTTAATAAACTTTTCTAATCAATTCTCAAATTTTATATTAATTAAATATGTTAATACTGGGCACAGTAATACATATATGTAATAATGGCCAGGAATCAGAATCTAAATCGTATCGGGAATCGTATCGGGAATCGGGATAATTGGGTAGAATCAGAATCGTATCGGAATCGTTAAAAATTTTGGTATCGTCCCATCACTAGCATGTATGCTTCTTTTTGTGAGCATGTTTTTGTTTGGAATATTTGTGTGGTCATGAGTTGGGGTTAGGGTAAGCAGTAGTCTGAGGGGCTTGGGTTAGGGTAAGCAGTAGTCTGAGGGGCTAGGGTTAGGGTAAACAGTAGTCTGAGGGGCTAGGGTTAGGGTAAACAGTAGTCCCAGGAGCTAGGATTAGGGTAAACAGTAGTCTGAGGGGCTAGGGTTAGGGTAAACAGTAGTCTGAGGGGCTAGGATTAGGGTAAACAGTAGTCTGAGGAGCTTGGGTTATAGTAAACAGTAGTCTGAGGGGCAAGGGTTAAGGTAAACAGTAATCTGAGGGGCTGGGGTTAGGATAAACTGTAGTCTTAGGGGCTAGGGTTAGGGTAAACAGTAGTCTGAGGGACTAGACTGGTTGAAGTTTGATGCCAATAAACATGTCAGAATGTTTAGATGTTGGGAGCATGAGGATGCACGGCAGTGTATGTTTTGGTTTCTGAGAGGGGCCAAAAAAGCTTGTGAACGGTTATTGTAAAAGATTTTTACTGGTCCTAAAATTAATAGCTATCACTTCTTGTGTTGTAGAATGAGAAAGAGACATTGCCATGTGGTCCCAAGATTCAAGAACTAGTGGATCAAGAAAATGTTGACATTTTACAATACATGGGTTGGACAAAATCCTTGGTAAACCCTTCTATGTTCTGTTTTAAGGAATTAATTTGTTCTGTTTTAGGGAATTAATTTGTTCTGTTTTAGGGAATTAATTTGTTCTATTTTAGGGAATTAATTTGATCTGTTTTAGGGAATTAATTTGTTCTGTTTTAGGGAATTAATTTGTTCTGTTTTAGGGGATTAATTTGTTATGTTTTAGACATTAATTTGTTCTGCTTTAGACCTATGTTTGTTCTATTATAGGCATGTATTGCTAGTTTATGGGTTCAGCTCTACTTAGATAAAGGAATTAAAAAGTGTGAACAATCTCTTAAAACCCTTTTTTAAAATAAAACTTTGTTTCCTTTGATGGTGATGAATGTGATCCATTCTTAATTAGGTCACATAAATGTTCAATATACACATTCTGTCAACTTCTATACTCCTGGATTGGATCATTCATTAAGTTCTCCCACTATTTCAATCATTAGTGAATAACTCAAGTCCTTTTAGTAAATATAACTTTAATTATCAGGAACACAAGGCACACATCTCTCTTCCCTAAGGTTCTCCACAATCACTCCCCGCACGACTACTACTTACGTCACAATACACATAAAATTACGTCATTCAGACAAGCGCGTTCATTAGCTAATAAAAACTCAGCGCATAATAAACATGCATTCAACGCAACAATAACTAATGAACTCCCATACTTGACACATTCCTTATTAGTTCACAATAGAGGTTTAATATGTCCATTCCTTATTAGGTCATAATGAATTTCTAATATACTCATTCCTATTTTGATCACAATAAATGTGTGATTTACTCATTGTCAAGTCTCTAACACAAACATCTATTCACAGGAAGGAGATGACATTCCACTGGATTCTTTGCTCCAAGAACTTGGTGCAGCCATTGAGCAGAACAACCTCTCCAACAGAATGCTCAGCAGGCTCCCGGCGATTGAGGAAAAGAAATTAATGTTACGGGAACAATGTGGGCCTTGTAACAAGGAGATGTTGCTGGTAGGGCAGCGCTGTGTCTTTTTCATGTGCTACTTCATTGCAATGTGTCTCTTTCATGTGCTACTTCATTGCAATGCATCTCTTTCATGTGGTACTTCATTGCAATGCGTCTCTTTCATGTGCTACTTCATTGCAGTGTGTCTCTTTCATCTGCTACTTCACTTGGAGGAATCATTTAAAAACATGAATGATAAATGGCAATCTAACTGTATCTGTGTTTGGCCACCAGAAGTGTCAATGTAACATCAGTGTCATCACTCTTTAAGTGTAGATACGGCATGGCCACTTCTGAAAAACACATTGCAATTAATTAAATGTAGATTGTTTAAGTTTCGGTTTTAATCTTTTTTCAATGGGCATGTTAAAGTTGAAATAAACCATCCCATTTAACTGATTATATTAAAAATATTCCAATAATATGATTATATTAAAAATATTCCAATAATATGATTATATTAAAAATATTCCCATAATATGATTATATTAAAAATATTCCAATAATATGATTATATTAAAAATATTCCAATAATATGATTATATTAAATATCCCATTGATCTGATTAGGGGCCATCCTTATAGTGCATATGCACTAAGGGGGGGGGGGGATAATTGTTGATTTGGAAATTTTGCATATGCAAAGAATAGTTATCCTTAAACTCTGACAGTGCAAAAGTAGCATCTCTAATGCTGTAAAGATCTGATGCAATGTTTTGTAGGAATCATTGTCATAATGTTGCCCTGTGTTTTCACTAATGAACACATAACTCGATACATATCCCTCAAATAGTACTCAGCCGTGGTAGTGTTACAGTAATATTTAGTCTGCTGTATGTTCAATTTGTATTCTTGTTCGGTTGTCCAGTAGTTCCAAAAAAATGTTAAATTCACTGATTTTATGCCAAATTCAGGTTTTCAACAGGCTCCCCATTTTAATTCCAACACTTCTAATAGCAAATACATAAATCATAGAAAAATTAAATAAATGGTTGGGTAAAAAAAAATTAAAACACGTATGTATGTCATTAAGCATCATCTAGTACATTGTTCCCCAAATGGTGGGGTGCGGACTGGAAGCAGTCCACTAGCCTTATGCTGCCAGTCCGCACAGCATAACTATTTATAGTCAAATAAAAAGAAAATATAATTAATAAATCTGGCAGCAGTCCCTGGTGCAATGTCTCAACTCGTCCACCAGTCACTGGTGCAATGTCTCAACTTGCCCACCAGTTCTGGTGCAATGTCTCAACTTTTCCACCGGTTCTGGTGCAATGTCTCAACTTGTCCACCAGTCACTGGTGCAATGTCTCAACTTGTCCACCAGTCACTGGTGCAATGTCTCAACTTGTCCACCAGTTCTGGTGCAATGTCTTGACTTGTCCATCAGTCACTGGTGCAATGTCTCAACTTGTCCACCAGTTCTGGTGCAATGTCTTAACTTGTCCACCAGTCACTGGTGCAATGTCTCAACTTGTCCACCAGTCACTGGTGCAATGTCTCAACTTGTCCACCAGTTCTGGTGCAATGTCTCAACTTGTCCACCAGTCACTGGTGCAATGTCTCAACTTGTCCACCAGTCACTGGTGCAATGTCTCAACTTGTCCACCAGTCACTGGTGCAATGTTTCAACATGTCCACCAGTTCTGGTGCAATATCTTAACTTGTCCACCAGTCACTGGTGCAATGTCTCAACCTGTCCACCAGTTCTGGTGCAATGTCTTGACTTGTCCACCAGTTCTGGTGCAATATCTTGACTTGTCCATCAGTCACTGGTGCAATGTCTCAACTTGTCCACCAGTTCTGGTGCAATGTCTTAACTTGTCCACCAGTCACTGGTGCAATGTCTCAACTTGTCCACCAGTCACTGGTGCAATGTCTCAACTTGTCCACCAGTCACTGGTGCAATGTCTCAACTTGTCCACCAGTCACTGGTGCAATGTCTCAACTTGTCCACCAGTTCTGGTGCAATGTCTAAACTTGTCCACCAGTCACTGGTGCAATGTCTCAACCTGTCCACCAGTTCTGGTGCAATGTCTTGACTTGTCCACCAGTCCACCCAACTTAAAACTTTGGTAAACGCTGATTTAGTAACTGCAAACAGTAGTTTCTCTAGTTACTGTTTGCACCAAGACCGTTAGATGTCACATTATATTAAAATTATGACAATTGCAGACCTGTTTACCGTCAAACTCTTAAAATCGTACAATATCATCACAAAATCGTTATCTTAATAGTAAAAATAAACATACAGTATATATAATGTATACATCTCAAAATTGTACATTGTACGTCAAAATCGTGAGAGTAAACAGGTCTGCTATTGTGTAATATTTCATGGTGCTACTGTGGATGGCACCTAATATATGACATTCATCTGAAGATTTTTCTGTCTTTATTTTGGGTGTCTTAGTAGCTGACTGCATTATCCCTGTGTGCAGTCTTGTCTCTATCTTTCAATCCATAGTTCCGTCCTCTTAAAAAATGCTTCCCAGATATTTTAACTCCTTGCGTTGTCACTGCAGCTGACCACACATAGTTTTTAATCCATTTTTTCTGGGAAGGGCCGGCTGGCGTGACCTCTGTCTTATCTTTGTTGATTTTAATTTCCTAAACCTCGCATGTTCATTTCCGGCCACCAACATGGCTCTGCAACTATTCCTTGTTATCGCACAGGATGCATTGGTTATCCGCAAATCGTTGAGTGTCTATAGATTTTTACTGGCATCCGTTGTGACTTTATCCCATTTATCTGACTATGTTTATTTTCTCAGTGAATAAAATGATCCTTACTGTTTGAGAACCGTCTCCTTTTCAGGCAGCAAAGCTTCTCATGGAGGCCTACATGCTCCAGTCTGATAAAGCAAAGGCAGCTGATCTAGCAGTGGAAACATTTAATGGTGAGATGCTCATTGAGAGGAACAAGTTGCTTAAGAGATCAGGGCAGTGTAAGAAAACTAATAATTCACTAAGACCATCAAGTGGAAGGATTAATATAGTCAAATATTAAGTAATTGTTTTAGAAGAGAAAAACAAACAACAATTTTTTGTTTTTCAAAGAACAAGGTGCTTAGTTTTAAGGTATTCAGTACTAATGAATGATACTATTTTGTTGTTGGTTAAAGTTCAACCCACATTATGTTATATCTACAGATCTGGAAACACTCTTTAAGACAGTGGTTCTCAACCTTTCTGACGCTGCGACCCTTTAATACAGTTCATCATGTTGTTGTGACCCCCAACCACATTTTCGTTGCTACTTCATAACTGTAGTATATGGGTTTTCCGATGGTCTTAGGCGACCCCTTTGAAGTGGTCATTCGACACCCAAAGGGGTCGCGACCCACAGGTTGAGAACCGCTGCTTTAAGAGAATAAAGGGGGGGGGGGAACTAGATTACCTTCAGTACCAGATAAAAGTCAAATAAATCTGACTGCAAACTGTGCACCGTCATATACAGACTGCAAACTGTGCACCATCATATACAGACTGCAAACTGTGCACCATCATATACAGACTGCAAACTGTGCACCATCATAGTTTATTTTCACTAATTTAAGATTTTTTCTAATTAGAATATCTGGACAGCGTAAACCAGGTATTTTACGATTCAGAAGATGATTTTGGAGATGATTACACCGAGGTGGCGGAAATCCTGTCAGACATCAGAGCTAAAGCTTTCACTATGCCTGATGTGAAACATAAGCTTGATCGCAGAATTCCACTTCCTGTCAGGGGTGAGTTGAATTTATTACCATGCCCAGGCTTCGGTTTCAGATGTCTCTAAGGAAGGTGGCGGGCGGGGTGGGTGATAGCTTCGACCCAGAATTTCACTTCCTGTTGTGGGTGAGTTGGATTCATTACCATGTCCAGGCTTTGGTTTCAGATGTCCATGAGAAAGGTTGGGGGGGGGGGGGGAAGCGGGATACTACTGAGTCAGGTATTGTTTTGATTGACAGTCATATTTCTACAACTTCAGCCTTATAAGGCGAAGGTTAGGCCAACTGGGGTAGATCACCCCAAGTGGCATCAAATGAAAACCTTGAGGGTGATGAAAGCTCAAGAGACAAAAATAAAATTATTTGTTTGAAATGTTTTGTTCCGTCAACACCGCACCTGGACCAGTTTAACAGAGAAATGTACCACTAACATGTTGTGGTTAAAAAATAGCACATGAGATCACAAGCCAAAAAAGCTGCTGCCTTTACAACCTACCTTTGTGAACAAAGACTTTCCACCCAAATGAAACTAATCAGTGAAATTGATTGAACCTCAAAAGCAGTATCAGACAGGTTACGTACTGTTGTCAGTGTGGAGAAATTAATCTCTTATTTAAGTGTATGGCTCGTTCTAAAACAGTACACAACAAAAGATGATACCAAATGATAAATACAATAACAAAGAATACGATACCCAAACCAGGGCCAATTACAATTTGTAAATTTTGTGAAGTTAATAATGAATTACAAAATCAAAAAGAAATAAAATTAAAGCTATTGACTTACAGTATAATGATTGGCTTGTACCGGTACAATGTTGAAGAAGATACAATGTTGTCAAAAGGTAAAATGATAAAAAGGAATCAAGACGAACACAGCAAAAATTAGTAAACAAATCTCTGTCTCGTATAGCAAAAATATCTCATGATAAATGATTGCCAAGAATCTTCCGTGTGTCTTTTTTTATAGTCTGCTTTATTGATATTTTTAGAAAGGGCTTACACATTGTTGTCCTTTCCTGATTTCTCGAGATTTTTCTACAGAATTCTAATAATATTTCAGGCTATGGACTTTATTTAGCCGTAAACAAGGTCAAAGGCTATTTTTAGTTAGCCACACCCTTAATGCGGTTTCCAGCTAGAGTTCATTCACGGGGAAAGATGACATAAACACATTGTCTACATAACACACATGAAAAAGCCTCAGTATTAATGTTTTTTGTTATAAAATGAAACAAAACCATTTCTCCAAAATCTGAATTGAATGAGCTGTTAACAACTTTTGTGATTCCATAATTAGAGATTTATTAAGTTATTATGTCACAATCATTTTATACTTTTTATATCTGTAACTTTATTTTCTGTATAAAGAGATCAATAAAAGCATTTTGAATTTATATAGTCTATACAGTAAGCACGAATAGAGTAAGGCCTAATACAGTAGCATTTAATACAGAATAATAAGAACTTGCACAAATTTACTGAGAGAGAAAATGGAACAATCTTGTTCCTGTCAAGTACATCTCCTTCTTATCTCCCCTTTTACAGGACAAGGGAAGGTACTTGTGAAGACTCTGACAGGAAAAGAGATAAGCATCCCAACAACACCAACCATGTCAGTGGTGGAGTTTAAGAATCTGGTGGAGGGGGCTGATGGAACCCCTGTCTATCAACAGCGATTGATCTTCAATGGACGGCAGATGAAAGACATCTGCCTGCTGCGGGATTACATTGGCTATGGGGACACCTTGCATCTGATGAAAAGACTCAGAGGAGGAGGAGGAGGAGAGCTTGACCTTTGCAGTATGTTGACAGTAGAATAAATAGCACCATGTCTGGCTTCTGTTACCTGCACCCAGGCTGGTATAGACGAGACCATGCGGTCTGTTCAGCTTTGTGGGCTGTATACCATGTGGGCTATGGCTTCTGTTACTTGCACTCAAGCCGGTATAGACAAGACCATGCCGTCTGTTCAGCTTTGTGGGCTGTATACCATGTGGGCTATGGCTTCTGTTACCTACACTCAAGCCGGTATAGACGAGACCATGCTGTCTGTTCAGCTTTGTGGGCTGTATACCATGTGGGCTCTGGCTTCTGTTACCTGCACTCAAGCCGGTATAGACGAGACCATGCCGTCTGTTCAGCTTGTGGGCTATATACCATGTGGCTATTTACTATGTGGGCTATTTACCATGTGGGCTATCTACAATTTGGGCTATTTACCCAGTTAGGCTATACTCTTGTGGGCTATTTACCATGTGGGCTATTTACTATGTGGGCTATATACTTGTGGGCTATATACTATGTGGGCTATTTACCACGTGGGCTATCTTTTATTTGGGCTATTTACCACGTGGGCTATCTACTATTTGGGCTATTTACCACATGGGCTATTTACCACATGGGCTATCTACTATTTGGGCTATTTACCATGTTGGCTATCTACTATTTGGGCTATTTACCACGTGGTCTATCTACTATTTGTGCTATTTACCACGTGGGCTATCTACTATTTGGGCTATTTACCACGTGGGCTATTTACTATGTGGGCTATATACTTGTGGTCTATATACTTGTGGGCTATATACTTTTGGGCTATTTACTATGTGAGCTATATACTTGTGGGCTATTTACTATGTGGGCTATATACTTGTGGGCTATATACTTGTGGGCTATATACTTGTGGGCTATATACTTGTGGGCTATATACTTGTGGGCTATATACTTGTGGGCTATATACTTGTGGGCTATATACTTGTGGGCTATTTACTATGTGGGATATATACTTGTGGGCTATTTACTATGTGGGCTATTTACTATGTGGGCTATATACTTGTGGGCTATTTACTATGTGGGCTATATACCTGTGGGCTATTTACTATGTGGGCTATATACTTGTTGGCTATTTACTATGTGGGCTATATACTTGTGGGCTATATACTTGTGGGCTATATACTTGTGGGCTATTTACTATGTGGGCTATATACTTGTGGGCTATTTACTATGTGGGCTTTTTACTATGTGGGCTATCTACTTGTGGGCTATTTACTATGTGAGCTATATACTTGTGGGCTATTTACTATGTGGGCTATATACTTGTGGGCTATATACTTGTGGGCTATATACTTGTGGGCTATTTACTATGTGGGCTATCTACTATGTGGGCTATATACTTGTGGGCTATTTACTTGTGGGCTATTTACTTGTGGGCTATATACTTGTGGGCTATATATTTGTGGGCTATATATTTGTGGGCTATCTACTTGTGGGCTATCTACTTGTGGGCTATTTACTTGTGGGCTATCTACTTGTGGGCTATCTACTTGTGGGCTATCTACTTGTGGGCTATATACTTTTGGGCTATCTACTTGTGGGCTATATACTTTTGGGCTATCTACTTGTGGGCTATCTACTTGTGGGCTATATACTTGTGGGCTATTTACTTGTGGGCTATTTACTATGTGGGCTACTTACTTGTGGGCTATTTACTTGTGGGCTATTTACTTGCGGGCTATTTACTTGTGGGCTATTTACTATGTGGGCTATATACTTGTGGGCTATTTACTATGTGGGCTATATACTTGTGGGCTATATACTTGTGGGCTATTTACTATGTGGGCTAATTACTTGTGGTCTATTTACTATGTGGGCTATATACTTGTGGGCTATTTACAATGTGGGCTTTTTACTATGTGGGCTATCTACTTGTGGGCTATTTACTATGTGGGCTATATACTATGTGGGCTATTTACTATGTGGGCTATCTACTATGTGGGCTATTTACTATGTGGGCTATATACTTGTGGGCTATCTACTATGTGGGCTATTTACTATGTGGGCTATTTACTTGTGGGCTATCTACTATGTGGGCTATTTACTATGTGGGCTATATACTTGTGGGCTATTTACTATGTGGGCTATATACTTGTGGGCTATCTACTATGTGGGCTATCTACTTGTGGGCTATTCATCATGTGGACTATCCAGTGAACCCTTCATTTATCAATTTTGTGGAGTTTACACCTGCATTAAGATTTATCTAGAATTATTTTTGTGGTCTTGGACAGTTTTTTTCCCTCTCCATTTTATACAAGTTAGATATTTTATTGTCTATACAGTACCTGGGTCTGCACCATCTGGCATCATGAAATCATCTATGTCTGCCAGTAGAGGATCACATACACGTAGTAGAGGAGCTAGTAGTAATGGAGGTAACTACTATACAATGACCATTTTTTATTGTAGTGGATGTGCAAAGAGACATATTATAATCTAAGTAGTGGAAAACCCCATAATATGTCAGTTAAACTTAGTGACATTAAAAATTTAGTTTGTCAAGGAAATGAGAACTCCTCAACACTGTTGTGCCACAAGATTATGCCAGGTATGTCATGAGATTATGCCAGGTGTGCCATGAGATTATGACAAGTAACAAGACATGTACCATAGAACTAACTTGACCACTAACACAAAGTTATGACAAGTAACATATGACATGTACTATAGAACTAACTTGACCACTAACAAAAATTTATGACAAGCAACATAAGACATATACCATAGAACTAAATTGAATACTAACACAATGTTACATCAAGCAGCATAAGACATGTACCATAGAACTAACTTGACTACTAACACAAAGTTACAGCAAGCAACATAAGACATGTACCATAGAACTAACTTGACCACTAACACAAAATCGACTTGGTATGATGTTTGACAATCATAAAACAGAAAATTTACCCATAACTCTCACTGTAGATATAAGGCAATACAATGGAATCCCAAAACACTATTGAATAACATCAACAAAACACTATTGAATAACATCAACAAAACACTATTGTCTAACATCAACAAAACACTATTGTCTAACATCAACAAAACACTATTGTCTAACATCAACAAAACACTATTGTCTAACATCAACAAAACACTATTGTCTAACATCAACAAAACACTATTGTCTAACATCAACAAAACACTATTGTCTAACAGCAACAAGACAATATTGGCCAACAGCAAACAAAACCATATTGTATTACAACAACAAAACACTACTGTATGACAACAACAAAAACACTACTGTATGACAGCAACAAAACACTACTGTATGACAGCAACAAAACATTAGTTATCAGCTTTCCTTAAACATTTTTGTTGCTTGTTATGTTTGTTTTCTGAGAAGGGATGAAGTTGAGGAATAACAAGGTGCTGAAATTTTTGGGAATTTCCAATGGTGCATTGCAGTTCTGCAACAATAATCTTATATTTATATTATATTATATATATCTATATATATAAAAATGAATGTATGTATGTATGTATGTTTGTCTCGTATGCGCTCCAACACCATTCATGCGATTGCAACAAAACTTTGGTGAGTTGTTGGCCACCTACCTGGGCATTTAACTGCGACATTAAAAAACTTTTCAATTATTTCGTTTTCGGCCGTTGGCCCTTCATTCGTTTTTTTTCTTATACGAGCTTTGTAAAACAATATTTCCGTCTGCGCTCCTACGCCATTTGTCTGAATGCGCTAAATCTTGGGTAAAATGTTACACGCACGCTCACAAAGGTTTGGAAATAATTATAAACGTTTTAAAATATTCCGTTTTGAGCCAGGGGCCCCGTGTTCGTTTTTTCTTATATGAGCTATATAAATATAGTTTCAAACCGTATGCGCTCCTACACCATTCATGCGATTGCAACAAAACATTAGAGAGTTGTATTCTACAAGCTCGCGCTTTTTACTGGGTCATTATAACACTTTTAAAATATTTCGTTTTGGCCGTTGGCCCCAAAATCGTTTTTTTTTCTTATATGAGCTTTGTAAACAATAGATTTCGTCTGCGCTCCTACACCATTTATTCAAATACGCTAAAACTTTGACGAGATGTTGCGAGCATGCCCACAAAGGTTAATAAATGATTACAACCGTTTTAAAATATTACGTTTTGAGCCAGGGGCCCCATGTGCGTTTTTTCTTATATGAGCTATATAAATATAGTTTCAAACCGAATTGCTTTCCTACACCATTCATGTGATTGCGACAAAACATTGGAGAGTTGTATTCCATAAGCTCGCGCATTTTACAGAGTCATTATAAAACTTTTAAAATATTTTGTTTTGGCCGTTGGCCCCAAAATCATTTTTTTTCTTATATGAGCTTTGTAAACTATAGGTTTCGTCTGCGCTCCTACACCATTTATTCGAATACGCTAAAACTTTGACGAGATGTTGCGATCATGCCCGCAAAGGTTTCTAAATTATTAGAACCATTTTATAATATTCCGTTTTGAGCCAGGGGCCCCATGTTCGTTTTTTCTTATAGGAGCTATATAAATATAATTTCAAACCGTATGCGCTCCTACACCATTCATGTGATTGCAACAAAACTTTTTTGAAAGGTTGTTCATAAAGTCGCGCATGTTAATGAGTAATTACAATACTTTTAAAATATTCCGTTTTCAGCTGTTGGCCCCAAATTCTTTTTTTTCTAATATGAGCTTTGTACAAAATAATTTCGGTATGCGCTCCTATACCATTCTTCTGAATGCGATAAAACTTTAGTTAGATGTTTTTCCCACGCCCGCAAAGCTTTTCCAATTATTACAACCGTTTAAAATATTCTGTTTTGAGCCAGGGGCCCCATGTTCTATTTTTCCAATATGAGCTATATAAATATAATTTCAAACCGTATGCGCTCCTACACCATTCATGCGATTGCAACAAAACTTTGTTGAAAGGTTGTCCATAAGGTCGCCCATGTTAATGAGTAATTACAATACTTTTAAAATATTCCGTTTTCAGCCGTTGTTCCCAAATTCTTTTTTTTTCTTATATGAGCTTTGTACAAAATAATTTCTGTATGCGCTCCTATATCATTTATCTGAATGCGATAAAACATTTTAGTAAAATGTTTTACCCAAGTCCGCAAAGCTTTTCAAATTATTACAACCGTTTAAAATATTCTTTTTTGAGCCAGGGGCCCTATGTTCTATTTTTCCTATATGAGCTATACAAATACAATTTCAAACAGATCTAATGTGTGGATGGATAGATTTTTAATAAAATACAAATAGCAACATAAAATTGTGTGTGTCACATAGTAATTAGGTTTCTGAAGTAGTTACAACACTTTTAAAATAATCCGTTTTTGGCCGTTGGCCCCAAAATCTTTATTTTTCTTATATGAGCTTTGTAAAAAATAATATCCGTATGCACTCCTATACCATTTATCTGAATGCGATAAAACTTCAGTAATATGTTTCTCTTTTTTTAATTTTGTGATATAATAAGTAGGTTTCTGAAGTAATAAAACAATTCTACAATATTCCGTTTGTGGCCGGGGGCCTTAATTCGTTTTCCACCATTTATTATCTATATAATTATCGTATGCATTCCTATACCATTCATCCGATTGCAATAAAAACTTTGGTGAATTGATATGCGCGCTCCCGCAAATGTTTCTAAATTAGAACAACATTTTACAATATTTCGCATGGGCCGATGTCCTTAAATTCGTTTTTTTTTCTTTAACAAACTTTATCAAAATAATTTCAAACGGAGCTATCAACTCAACCGCCCTTGAACAAATGCCAACAGACATCAATTTGTAGCAAGAGCAGAGAAAACACGTTTTTGCATGTTTAGTGTAGAGAGTATTTTTGTTGTTTTTATTAATAAGCTTGAATTTTGTGACGTATTTTAGAATCGGATATAGCTTTGTAAATGTGTTGTGATTTTGAATAGCAATGATGTAGTAATACATCTATTGTATTAGAATGATCTATGCTGACCGTAACTCACAAAGAACCGATACGATTTAAATACGTTCCCATTTTTTAAAACAATCATAGTTTTCTTCTATTATTTTAAGGAACTCGAATCAATGGTAATGCGAAAAATATATTGTATATTCGCTTTAATGTTAATACAATTTTAAGTATTAATAATATTAATTACAAATAAATCTGGAGTAACAACTAAGGAACTATTTTAAACATTTTATATGTGGTTGAAAGTTATGAAAATTAATAAAACAAATTATAATCAAAGAATTACACTGTAATCACATTTATCGGGGAAACCAAAACATCTGTTGATTGTAGTGCATTTTTTAAGTACGTTCCAAATATTGCGTAATAAAAGTAAAATTAATTTGTTCTAAATAATAACGCAAATGACCTCAGAACTCAAATTGTCTATTTATTCAATGCAAAAATTTATCTGATTTAATAACCGCGCCTAATAAAATTGATAATGTATTTCCCCCTTCCTAAAAGTAAAATTAATAAATATAATAGATTGCTTTTTAAATTGCTACAATTTAAAAAATGAAATACAATTTTTGCTTTTTATTTTTAACGTTTAATAAATTTTTACTTTTATTCTTTCCAAAAATATACATTTATGAAATTTAAAAATTAGTAAAATAAAAAAAAAAAAAAACCCTAACCTTTAAATATACTTTTAATACGAAAATGCCGTTTAATGCAATCAGTGCAGCGAAACTACATATCCAAATAGCATCCACTAATGCACTTATCACTCATTTAAATAAGAACAAAGCATTTGAAATGCAAAAAAATTGTTTTTGCGTAAGTAAGTGGATTACAATCCCCTGGATGATTTTATTAATTTCTTTAAAACTCTGTTTGGGGGAGGGGAAAGTTGACAAAATGAATTTGACAAATAATTTGCCTTCTTAGGTACATATATATGGGGGTTAGGAAATAGAGTGTGTACAATTTTATATCTTTGAATCCAATGATATTACTGTTGTGAAAAATAGATGATATATTCTCATTTTACGAATTAAGAAAATCAATGACGTTAACACAACGTAAGTACATTTACAAAGGTATATCCATGAATATCAAAACCCATTCATTTTACAAAGAATTACCAGTTTTGGACCGGGGCCCTATAGTAGTTTTTCTTTCTAATATGAGCTATTTAAATATAATGTCCGTATGAGTTCCTATACTATTCATCTGAATGCGATAAACTTTCAGTGAGTTGTTGTGTGCAGGCCCGCATTAGGTTTCTAAAGAAGTGCAAATATTTTACAATATTCCGATTTGGGCCGGGGGCCTTAAATTCTTTTTTTTTTCTTATATGAGCTATGTAAATATAACGTCAAGCAGAGCTATTGCATAAGTGGGTGGAATTACTGTGACATTTCATTTTGTATATGTGACTTAATAAATAGGTTTCTGATTTAGTACAAATATTTCACAATATTACTTTTGGGGCCGGGGGCCCTAAATTGGTTTATATGTAATAAATGAGCCATATAAATATAATTTCAAACATAGCTATTGCAGGGGGGGATCAATCGCTATATGTTTTGGGACTAAATTTGGAAAATCCATGCTTCCCACACGGACAGCTGCGTGTGGTCTGCTGACACTTCTTAAAACCTTCTATTTAATTCGAATACGCACCAGACGGTTAAAAAAAGGTGTTTATTAGAAGAACTTACAAAAAAATTATTAAAACACAGACACTTTATTTCGATGAGTGGCATTGCAACGCATGCCGGGTACTCGCTAGTATATATATATATATATATATATACATACATATATATATATATATTGATATATTGTTCAAGTATATATATACATATATATATATAAATATATATATATATATATATTGATATATTGTTCAAGTATATATATATATATATAGATACTTAATATATGTGCAGAAGCAAAGTGGACATCGGTTTAATGGTGTGGTTGTTTGCAGGTGTAGTGTTGGATTAGGTTTAAGGAGGTTGTTGGTGCAGAAGTAGATGTTGTGTGGACAGTTTAAGGGTGTGGTTGTTGCAAATGTTGATGTAAGTTGGACAGGATTAAGGCAGGTGTAGGTCAGGAGGAGATATGGCATGGATAGGTTTAACGCAGTTGTTGGTGTACATGTACATGCTGCTATGTGTGCCCCCCTGTCATTTTACATCTTTCCTGTCATTGTGCTGATACCTCTTGATGATTTTTTTCCCCTCTTATCATTTTCTTCAACATGTTAGACTGAGATAGGGTAAAGCAGTGTTTTCCAAACTTTTTTGTGCAGTGCCCCACCTAAGCCTTTCTAAAATTTGTATGCCCCCCATGCATAATTTTTAATATCCCTAATTAGGATTGTTGACTGAAGAAACTTAAATGATAGGTTTTAGGAAGAAATCACTAGGAAATTGGTGAGGAAACAAGTACATTTTCAAAACATATAATGGAGAACTGAAATTCAAGTATGCAATAATTTTAATGAAAGATTTTTCCAAATTATTTTAGTTATTAGTAATTACTTATTATTTAAATTTAGTGAGATGTTTGTGCTTGATGCTTGCTGTAAAGAGATTTTATGTTAGGTTCCAATTTAGTTAGCTTCACTCTCAAGTCTCCCCATTATGTTATATCATTTAGTTAGCTTCACTCTCAAGTCTCCCCATTATGTTATATCATTTAGTTAGCTTCACTCTCAAGTCTCCCCATTATGTTATATCATTTAGTTAGCTTCACTCTCAAGTCTCCCCATTATGTTATATCAAGCCGAATTGTTTTTTTTTATTATTATTTTTTTTTTTGCAACAAATCATTTATGGCACTAAATCCACATTCAGCTAAATATGGAGATGGAAAAGGTAACAATAGTTTTCTTGCACATTTGGTTGAATTTGGATATTTGATTTCTGTTTCCTCGCAAAGCAATGCCATTGCTGCTTTTATATTAAATAAAGTTTTAACTGACTCATCATTTTGCATTTCTGCGAGTTCTTCTTGATACTGCATATTTGAAATATCAGACAAATCCACTAACATTGGCATAATAATCCAAGTTGGAAAATCAATTTGTTTCAAGTCAGAAAATGTTTCTTTTAAATTAGCCGATATAATTTTCAGATCATCGACAATAACAATTATAGTGGTATCAGTCACTTCACATTTTGGAGCCAATGAAACTTTTCAAAATTTTTGTTGTAAATATCTTTCTGACATAACTCAATAAAGGTAATGAAACCAAATATCTTCGCTTTTGCCTCAACAAGAGTTTTATTTGTTCCTTGAAGTTGGTTATTTAATATATTTAGTTTTTCAAAGATATTCGCTAAATAACTCACAAATGGTTTACCATTGCCCGTTAACAGATACTTCATATCAGGTTTGTCACTTTCAAAAATAGCAGGAGTATCAAATAGTTCCATAAATATTTTCAAGCGATTCCCTTTCGAAAGCCATCTTACTTCAGCGTGAGATAAAAGTCTCACATATACTGCATTTTGTTCTTCACAAAATAGTTTGAATAGACGTTCACATTTGGCACTAGCTTTAATAGCATTGATACACTTTATAGCTGAATATAGTACTTCATTTAGAACAGGCGAAATGTTTTTAACTGCCAACTTTTCCCTATGAATAACACAAGGCGCAAGTAGCATTTCTGGATTCTCATCTTTCATCAATTTTAAGCAGCCATTTTTCTCGCCCATCATATTAGGAGCACCATCTACAGCACAATATGTTATATTTTTCATTGGTATATTGTTGACTTCTAAGTAATTTTTTTAGCTTATTATGTATATATCTTTAGAAGTGGTGCTTTCTAAGGATTTACAGATCAAAATTTCTTCAGCAAAATCTCCTGTATCAATGCATCTTACATAAGTTATCAATACAGTCTCACTGTCTGTCAAGATTTACGCATCCATTTACACTGAGAATTTTCTTGTTTTCAGCTTTTCAAAAAGTTGTATTTCAATATCTTCACTCAATTCACTCATTTCACCTATTCTTCTGCTAACAGTATTGTTACAGAGTGGCTTAGCTTTCAGATCTTTGTCATCTTGTTTGCAGAACCGTTTTAAGAAATGCTGATATTGAATGTTTGATTAAATTCTCTCCTATAGTATGATTTTCCCCAGATTTAGTGATGAGTAAGGTAATTTCATAACTAGCCTCTAGAGTATGATTGACAGTTGCAGTAGGAGCAGTAAATAGAGATGTTGCTCTTTTTTTTTCAAAATACCAGTTAAATCATAGTAGACGGTTGGTTTTCAAATTCTAGACAGCTCATTTTCCTATTGCCCCCCCTAAACAATCAAATTGCCCCCCCACCCCCGTGGGGCGTTACTCGCCCCACATTGGGAAACACCGGGCTAAATGCTTATGCATTAAGCAGCCAACCAGGTGGTAAATATTTCTTTTATTTTTTTAAATTTAATATTAAATTTGTATGAATAATTCTATTATCCCCCCCCCCCCCCCAATTTCAATTTTCCATAGATTTATAAGGCATCTATTAGTGTTATACTCTTATTGTTAAAATTGTTTTTATGATAATTACAACAAACATCATGTTAGAAACTATAACATGATTTATTGGCAATTTGTACTTTGATAAATTTGCCATGTATATTTTTAAAGCTCAAGTCAGACCTACGCTGAGAAGAAGTATGCTGGTTGCCGAACCTGAATCACGTAAGTTTTGCACCAAAAGAAAATTTAATGACAAAAAGGCTGTATTTACACAAACTTTTGTATGCCTTTAAATTTCTTTACTATCTTAATGGGGCTGGGGGTCAGCAAACTGCGGCCAGAGGTGCGGATACGATCCAGCTGCCAGATGCATCGATTTGTGGGGCCAGTGCAGTCAATAGTGATTTTAAGGGTGTCAATGGGAGCTTTATTCGCTGAAATGGCCTCACTCATCGTCAACTAGGTAATTGTTTAACAAAAATAAAAGCATAATATCCAGACATCCTACCACACTTCTTTCAGATTATCCAGTCGTGCAAAGGTTTTGTTGAAAAAAAAATGTTATGCTTCTGTACATTGAGCTTAGATTTTTCTCAAATGACAAGAAACTCTCCTTAATTTTAACTTACAAGCAGCGAATGGTTCTTGAAATTAGCCTTTTCTGCAAATTTGACTAAATGCTTCAAGGAATTGCAAGGTGAAACCAAACTTGTCTTTGACATGCATCACTTATGTTAAGGCACCAAACTTGTCTTTGACATGCATCACTTACGTTAAGGCACCAAACTTGTCTTTGACATGCATCACTTATGTTAAGGCACCAAGCTTGTCTTTGACATGCATCACTTATGTTAAGGCACCAAACTTGTCTTTGACATGCATCACTTATGTTAAGGCACCAAACTTGTCTTTGACATGCATCACTTATGTTAAGGCACCAAACTTGTCTTTGACATGCATCACTTATGTTAAGGCACCAAACTTGTCTTTGACATGCATCACTTATGTTAAGGCACCAAACTTGTCTTTGACATGCATCACTTACGTTAAGGCACCAAGCTTGTCTTTGACATGCATCACTTATGTTAAGGCACCAAACTTGTCTTTGACATGCATCACTTATGTTAAGGCACCAAACTTGTCTTTGACATGCATCACTTATGTTAAGGCACCAAGCTTGTCTTTGACATGCATCACTTACGTTAAGGCACCAAGCTTGTCTTTGACATGCATCACTTACGTTAAGGCACCAAACTTGTCTTTGACATGCATCACTTATGTTAAGGCACCAAGCTTGTCTTTGACATGCATCACTTACGTTAAGGCACCAAACTTGTCTTTGACATGCATCACTTATGTTAAGGCACCAAACTTGTCTTTGACATGCATCACTTATGTTAAGGCACCAAACTTGTCTTTGACATGCATCACTTATGTTAAGGCACCAAACTTGTCTTTGACATGCATCACTTACGTTAAGGCACCAAACTTGTCTTTGACATGCATCACTTATGTTAAGGCACCAAGCTTGTCTTTGACATGCATCACTTATGTTAAGGCACCAAACTTGTCTTTGACATGCATCACTTATGTTAAGGCACCAAACTTGTCTTTGACATGCATCACTTATGTTAAGGCACCAAGCTTGTCTTTGACATGCATCACTTATGTTAAGGCACCAAACTTGTCTTTGACATGCATCACTTATGTTAAGGCACCAAGCTTGTCTTTGACATGCATCACTTATGTTAAGGCACCAAGCTTGTCTTTGACATGCATCACTTACGTTAAGGCACCAAACTTGTCTTTGACATGCATCACTTATGTTAAGGCACCAAGCTTGTCTTTGACATGCATCACTTACGTTAAGGCACCAAACTTGTCTTTGACATGCATCACTTATGTTAAGGCACCAAACTTGTCTTTGACATGCATCACTTACGTTAAGGCACCAAGCTTGTCTTTGACATGCATCACTTATGTTAAGGCACCAAGCTTGTCTTTGACATGCATCACTTATGTTAAGGCACCAAACTTGTCTTTGACATGCATCACTTATGTTAAGGCACTAAACTTGTCTTTGACATGCATCACTTACGTTAAGGCACCAAACTTGTCTTTGACATGCATCACTTACGTTAAGGCACCAAGCTTGTCTTTGACATGCATCACTTATGTTAAGGCACCAAGCTTGTCTTTGACATGCATCACTTACGTTGAGGCACCAAACTTGTCTTTGACATGCATCACTTATGTTAAGGCACCAAACTTGTCTTTGACATGCATCACTTACGTTAAGGCACCAAACTTGTCTTTGACATGCATCACTTATGTTAAGGCACCAAACTTGTCTTTGACATGCATCACTTATGTTAAGGCACCAAACTTGTCTTTGACATGCATCACTTATGTTAAGGCACCAAACTTGTCTTTGACATGCATCACTTATGTTAAGGCACCAAACTTGTCTTTGACATGCATCACTTATGTTAAGGCACCAAGCTTGTCTTTGACATGCATCACTTACGTTAAGGCACCAAACTTGTCTTTGACATGCATCACTTATGTTAAGGCACCAAGCTTGTCTTTGACATGCATCACTTATGTTAAGGC
This sequence comes from Omphiscola glabra, assembly GCA_964017045.1. Taxonomy (NCBI): domain Eukaryota; kingdom Metazoa; phylum Mollusca; class Gastropoda; family Lymnaeidae; genus Omphiscola; species Omphiscola glabra. The sequence continues at coordinate 19,362,197 of OZ024798.1, read as the reverse complement.
ACCAAACTTGTCTTTGACATGCATCACTTACGTTAAGGCACCAAACTTGTCTTTGACATGCATCACTTACGTTAAGGCACCAAACTTGTCTTTGACATGCATCACTTATGTTAAGGCACCAAACTTGTCTTTGACATGCATCACTTATGTTAAGGCACCAAACTTGTCTTTGACATGCATCACTTATGTTAAGGCACCAAACTTGTCTTTGACATGCATCACTTATGTTAAGGCACCAAACTTGTCTTTGACATGCATCACTTACGTTAAGGCACCAAGCTTGTCTTTGACATGCATCACTTATGTTAAGGCACCAAACTTGTCTTTGACATGCATCACTTATGTTAAGGCACCAAACTTGTCTTTGACATGCATCACTTACGTTAAGGCACCAAGCTTGTCTTTGACATGCATCACTTATGTTAAGGCACCAAACTTGTCTTTGACATGCATCACTTATGTTAAGGCACCAAGCTTGTCTTTGACATGCATCACTTACGTTAAGGCACCAAACTTGTCTTTGACATGCATCACTTACGTTAAGGCACCAAACTTGTCTTTGACATGCATCACTTACGTTAAGGCACCAAACTTGTCTTTGACATGCATCACTTACGTTAAGGCACCAAACTTGTCTTTGACATGCATCACTTATGTTAAGGCACCAAACTTGTCTTTGACATGCATCACTTACGTTAAGGCACCAAGCTTGTCTTTGACATGCATCACTTACGTTAAGGCACCAAGCTTGTCTTTGACATGCATCACTTACGTTAAGGCACCAAACTTGTCTTTGACATGCATCACTTATGTTAAGGCATTTCAGAAAAAACTCATTAGGTTCACTCTTTTGCCATGGTGCATAAAATTTTTTAAAATTATAAAAATAAAAAAAAATAGGCCAAATCCCATGTGTGTTTGTGCAAGGAGTTCTTTAAATGTGAGAGGCATTTTCTTTACACTTCACTGTTTTCAGGACATGTACACCAGCGCAAAGAAAATAAGAATTTTACAAAACCTGTTTGCTTTGGTGATGAGGTGCCCGCGGAACTTAATATGGAAGTTTCAATCTTCAATTCTTTGAAATTCAGATATAAAAAAAAAAAAAAATGGGAAAGGGATAGATTTTTTAAAGTGGATTTTGGGTGATCTGTATCCATTTTTATATTAGCCTCATTTAGCCATGTGTGATCATTGTCATTTTTTTGTATTGAAGAGAAAGCAAGACAGTATAGGCAAATTAATCACTTTATCCGTCTGTGTTGTAATCATTTTTATCAATCTGTGTTGTGATCACTTTATCCATCTGTGTTGTAATCACTCTATCCATCTGTTTTGTGATCCCTTTATCTGTCTGTGTTGTAATAACTCTACCCGTCTGTGTTGTGATCCCTTTATCTGTCTGTGTTGTAATCACTCTATCCGTCTTTGTTGTGATCACTTTATCTGTCTGTGTTGTGATCCCTTTATCCGTCTGTGTGTGATCCCTTTATCTGTCTGTGTTGTAATTACTCTATCCGTCTGTGTTGTGATCCCTTTATCTGTCTGTGTTGTAATCACTATATCCATCTGTGTTGTAATCACTTTATCCATCTGTATTGTGATCACTTTATCCATCTGTGTTGTAATCACTTTATCCATCTGTGTTGTAATCACTTTATCCGTCTGTGTTGTAATCACTTTATCTGTCTGTGTTGTGATCACTTTATCCATCTGTGTTGTAATCACTTTATCCGTCTGTGTTGTGATCATTTCATTCGTCTGTGTTGTAATCACTTTATCCGTCTGTGTTGTAATCATTTCATTCGTCTGTGTTGTAATCACTTTATCCGTCTGTGTTGTAATCATTTCATTCGTCTGTGTTGTAATCACTTTATCCTTCTGTGTTGTAATTACTTCATCCCTCTGTGTTGTAATCACTTTATCCGTCTGTGTTGTAATCACTTCATCCCTCTGTGTTGTGATCACTTTATCCATCAGCCGCTTGACGTCTCAGTCACAGTTTTGTATAATCCTCCATTAGAATGACTATATGCCAGATACGCTCGTTACACTCTAGTTATCTCATTTGAAGGCCACTTGAAATGGGTGCAAAAACCAATTTGTTCGAATGAATGTTGTTCTAATGGAAGTTTGTTTGAAATGAAATTTGTTCAACCAAGATTTTAAAATTATTTTTTGATTGGAAAGTGCGAGTGAATGATGGTAAAATGTAAACTATATAGTTTATTTTCCCCTGTATTATTTCTGTTTGAACAAAGTGGTTCTATTTTTCAGGTTCACCCAGTCCAGAAGAAAGCATTCCTATATTAGAGATAGAGATTTGTGAAGGTTTGTCATTTCAATGTTTAGCTCTAACCCAAAAAGCACTGTATATGTTGATATGCATTGTTTTGGAAAGAAAGTTGTGGGGGGGGGGTAGGGGGCAAACCCAAAGACTGCCACGGGTAGCACAATGTCATGCCATACCATGCCGCCACTGATTACAATGAAGTATACAGGTGCTGTTGTTAACCACTTGAACTGTTTGAAAGATTAATTCTCTTTTCTTTTGTATTTGAGCAAAATCAACTGACCCATTATAATCCAGAATGCTTCTAAAACTCTAAACAATCAAAATAGTGCTGTTAAGAATATTATTTAGTTTTGGAAAAAAATAATTCTTTTTTCAATTCTCCTGTGTAGTGAATTTCCTTCTTAGGACACGTTCACAATTCAGCAACTCCAGCATTTGATGCATTTAATGAACGGCAGTTGATAGGCTCCATGTTGTCTAGGTGACAACACTATTCTAAGATATACTTTCCTCCATGTTTTCTAGGGGACAACATGTTTTTAGGGTATACTTTCCTCCATATTATCTATGGAACAACACTATTATAGGGTATACTTTCCTCCATGTCATCTATGGGACAACATTATTCTAGGGTATACTTTCCTCCATGTTATCTATGGGACAACACTATTCTAGGGTATACTTTCCTCCATGTTATCCATGGGACAACACTATTCAAGGGTATACTTCCTCCACACTCGATGAGACAAGCGATAAACACCAGGGTTCAAATAATAGAGTTCTTTAGATGCAGGATCTAATCAACAACACAGTAACTACACAGTAACACAACACAGAAGCACATCACAGTAACTACATAGTAACACATCACAGTAAATACACAGTAACAACACAGTAACACAACACAGAAGCACATCACAGTAACTGCACTGTAACACATCAGAGTAAATACACAGTAAAACATTACAGTAAATACACAGTAACACATCACAGTGACTACCAATTCACAAACCCCGTCTATGTCTCCACACGATTCCACACCGCACTGACTCTTAGGATGACACACCAGCTGCCACTGACTGACTAGGATTTAACACTTCTCACATTATGACGATAAGTACAGAGATCTCAAAATAACACACTGACCAGCATCCCGTGTTCATAAGGCCTTTAAACACCTCACTTGTTTATTGACCCTGCATAACCCGACAAATCACAACTGGCCCTTACAAAACTATATATCCAACTCATGACCAACAACTGTTCCCTGCATGACCCTATCTTGCTCTCAAAACCAGTTCATAACATCCTCTAACTTCCTATTCTTTACCACAAAAAGACAATAGATACATATGGTATCATTTTGGAAAACTTATATTTTTCCTGTTAAATGACACAGATGCAAGTTATACGAGGCAAACATTGTGGGAAGAAAGGGAAAAAGCGATAGTGCGCGAGTCACAATTAGTGAGTGCACCAGAGCCACAAAAAGGGATACTTTCAAAGGAAACCTTGGGTAAGCTAAAACAATATTTAGGGATACTTACTTACCTACTTATGCCTTTTACCCCGTCTGGGAAAAATAATGCCGTCTACAAGAATTTTCCATTCATCTCTGTCCTGTGCTTTCATTTCATTTAGGGATACTATTCACATTTTAAAAGCTATAATTACCTGCCAACTGTTAAGGCATCTTGAAGGTCTTTTGAAATCGAAAACCCATGAGACGGAGTTTGCTGGTGTAGTGATCTGACTTATGTTTAACTTTGAAAGGTATCTCTCGTATGAGATATCTTCTTGGCACTCTGTCTTTTGACTTGGGGATTAGTTTAATTAAGCCAAATTACCACACAAACATAATAACCTATCTATATACATATAGACTGAAACGAAGTCTTTGTCAAAGGGGAAAATAAATGCAAGTATTTATTAACGAAGGGTATTAAAATTTAACTTTGTAGTTCACTCCTTTGTTAGATAATATATATACAAATGGAATACAGTAAAATTTTGCACCTGCTATTTATTGTATTTCGGGAACGGTTTTAATTGGATGGTTTAAAAATTGGGTGTTTTGACCTTCACTGACAATCAGTCTAATTTAATGTGTTCGACCTTCCACCCAGGAAAATTATAGGAGAGAGGGGGTGAATACAAAATCACGATTTTGCGTGAGCTGTCTCGCGTCGAAATACAATAATAAGAAGGGAGATTACTCGGGTTATTTTACTGCAAGGGCAAACTGGGGGAGGGTGGGGTATTATTTTACAAGGGCAAGTTTGGTGGAAGCATTTTACAATGTCCAGCCTCAAACCATCACAGCTGGTCAAATGGAATGTTATGCTGATGTGTTGATCTATTGTTTTCAAACTACATCAAACTTTACATCAGTCAACTATAGGATACATCATCACATAGTATTTTGAATCTGATCAACAGCAAGCTCCTCACTGTCAGCCAAAACAAATACCCTAATTTTTTTATATACTTTTTCAAAACAATTTTTACTAATTTTTTGATATGTCATCAACTATTATGTGTTTTTTTTAAAGACAATTTAGAATAACCCTGGCCACAACTGGCCCCTGTCACAGTTAGGCATGATTGCAGTTAGCCCTGGTCAAAATTAGTCCTGGTCACAATTAGTCCTGGTCACAATTAGTCTTGGTCACAATTCATCAAGGTCACAATTAGTCCAGGACTGTCCTGGTCACAATTAGTCCAGGACTGTCCTGGTCACAATTAGTCCAGGACTGTCCTGGTCACAATTAGTCCAGGACTGGCCTGGTCACAATTAATCCTGATCATTAATTTTCTACTGTACTGCTATTTCATCAGGGTTGACCAAAGTTGAACTGACTTGATGCTTTGTCTAAATGGTCAGATGGATAGATTACTTTACGAAAGAGCAGTACAGGGCAGTAACGTGCAATCATATTATATTAAGAGTAGAAATGTGTTTGCCCACAGAGATGACCTGATCGGGTGATCAACTTATCAGAACTGTATGCCTCAAAGTGTTATTTTGATGTCAAAATTGTCCTGATTAATCAACAATCAAATAAAACTGGGCCGATTTTCTTTCTCTCTTAGATTATGGACTGCATTTTGAATTCCAACGTTTTCGACCAGATGTTGATGAACTATATATTGGAACTGAATTGACCTCAGGTGAAAACCATAGCTGCTAGTAGAACAAATCCTATGTAATCAAGTCATATATTATTCTATATTGTTCTATTTTCAACAAAACCTGAACCAAAGTAGTAAACCTAGCCACCCCCAAAACCTCTCATGTCATACAACCACTGGGAAAAGGGGGGGGGGGGGAGGGTCGAGTATGCAAGAGTTTTGTAGTTTTAAGAGTTTTGTAAGTTTAAATTCACATTCTTTGAAATTCCTATTATTTCTGAAGTTTTTGATATGTTTTTCATGTGACCCTTGTGATTAAATAAGACAAAATATTTGTTTATTTTTTTATTAGTATTACCTGTCAAACTCATCAATGACAAAATATGGTTTTGGGCACTATAGAAAAATGAATCATTATGAGTCGGCTCAAGTCTGCCCTACAACAAAAAGTCTGGCAAATTCGTGTTAACTCTTCTGAGATGGATTTAATTGCACTGTGGGAAGCAGCACTTGACTATAGCATCTTAAATATTTGAGTCATATTTTAGATTTGTCCAAATAGCCCACAGATGGAATGCATGATGTGTATGATTGAATGGAAGGAATAAATGCACAGTAGGAAGGCAAGATGTGAATGGATGCTGTTGTGAAAAAAAAAATATTTAAAAAGAAACAGCAAATTGTGTCCCTTATGTTAGTTAGCAGTAGTCTAGTGTCCTTTCTTTGATTTACTCGTAATCTTGTGTCCTTTTTTATTATAAGCTGTAGTCTAGTGTCTCTTCTTTTATTTAGCTGTAGTGTGGTGCACCCTTCTTTAAATTAGCATTACACTACTGAGCATTCTTTGGGTATTTGGTGTGTAAGATGTAATCTGGTGTTCCTAAAATCTCTGAGAATTGTTCATCTTCATTAGACTGTGGATATTTATATGAGCTGCATGCCAAAAAAAAACATCTTTTCAGCCTCAATAAGTTTGGGCATCCTCGGTTAGTTTGGGCATCCTCGGTTAGTTTGGGCATCCTCGGTTAGTTTGGGCATCCTCGGTTAGTTTGGGCAGCCTTGGTTAGTTTGGGTAGCCTTGGTTAGTTTGGGCATCCTCGGTTAGTTTGGGAATCCTCAGTTAGTTTAGGCAGCCTTGGTTAGTTTTGGGCAGCCTGGGTCAGTTTGACTAGCCTCGGTTAGTTATGGCATCCTCAATTAGTTTGGGCATCCTCTCTTAGTTTCGGAATCCTCAACTAGTTTATGCATCCTCGGTTAGTTCGGACAGCCTCTAGCTTAGTTTGGGCAGCCTCGCTTAGTTTGAACAGCCTTAGTTAGTTTGGGCAGCCTGGGTTAGTTTGGACAGCCTCGGTTATCTCTTGCAGCCTAGCTTAGTTTGGGCAGCCTCGGTTAGTTTTGGCAGCCTCGATTAGTTTTTAATCTGTCTAGTTTAGCTCTGGACATCCTTGATTAGCTTCATATAGGAGCTGTTAGTTTTTTTGCAGCCTTGGATAGCCTCGCACAGTTTTGAACCTCTATAAATCTTTGTTCCCATTCCATTTTTTTATATATTCACCAATGTTTACAATTATATTGCTATGGTTCTGGGCAATATTAACAACATCAAAAGTGAATGTTCGTGAGTAGTCAATGCTAAGCATTGTTTACTAATGATATTTTGTAATGTTCCTTTTTGTTTTGACAGACTCATTGGAGCCAGATATTGACTACTGTAGTGTGACTCAAGCTTTACAATCCTTGGTGGATGATGGTGAGAAAGCACCTTAATGGCTAAAAATGCCAGCTGGTTTTGTTTCAATTGGAGAATGGGAGTGTGCTATATTTATATATCAGAGGTTAACAAACTGTTTTTGTGCTAGGGGCCCTTGCTGCTTCTAGGTTTTTTTTCCAAAACACCACCTTTCGAGTAACTTAATAATAAAACAATGTTAAGTTTATCAACTTGCTGCTTCTAGGTTTTTCCCAAAACACCACCTTTCGAGTAACTTAATAATAAAACAATGTTAAGTTAATAAATAAATATTTAAATTAATTTAAAACTTGGACATAGCGCATCCCCATAACAAAGGCGAGTTAAAACTTAATTATAATTACTTCTAGACTCTAAACTCCCATATTTAAAATCATTGACATGTACATTTGTAATGACAAAACAAAGTGTGTAATTATAATATAAAGTTAACTAAAACAATTTCATTTAATTCAGAAATTTCTATAACCTTAAAATTTCTTCCTCTATACAATTGCATTAATGAATTAACAGGTCAAAATCTAACAATAAATTTAATTAAAAAATATAAAACTTGTTTAAATAATAAAATTGGGATGCACTTGCAGACATATTTCCTCAATTTACAAAAGAAGACATAAAAATTCTTTGAAACCTCTCTTTTCATTATTTCTAAGGTTGATTATCTTTCGTACTGGTACGCCTCCTCATTTATTCTAGGGCTGCTCAAGCAGGTCAAGTGCATCATATCTGTAGTGACTGACTTTATTTTAAAGTTTAGTTTATCTAAAAAAATATGTCCAGATCATTGATTAAAATATGTTGATCATATTTTTCAGATGAGCAAAGGGATTCAAAATCTGCGTCAAGATCAACATTAAGAGAATATGAGGAAGGTACAGTAGAGTAACATGCCTGCATCTTTTACCATTTTTTTAAGTTCAGGATTCCTTGATAGAGATATTTTAGATTAAAATGGTAGATGAAATATTATTTTGCACATTGTGTGTGTAAGTTTTGGCATCATCGGGTTTGAACCCATTGCATTTACCCCAGAGACTTGCTCTAAAAAGCATGTTTCTTTTATAAGCTGAACCCTTGTCTCATCCTTTTTATTTTGGACTGAAAAACTCTGAAAAGTTAATGATGACCCTCTTATAAGCCAACCCCATAAAATAATATGCCAGTGTAAGAAAAACTGTACCAAAGAATTTTTAGTGTGAGACAGGTAGCCAGACTTAAGTACCTTGTTTCAACAATAGATTATTTCTATCTACTTATCCTTAACATTTGGTAATACGTGGCGCCATATTATTCCAGGATCTTTGTTCAGATACTAACTTCTTGGTCTTTCTGCTGCTTTGACCTGCCTTTAAAAAAAAGGGGTGGGTTGGGGGTTTTGTAGTGGTGTATGGGTATAATTACTTACGGTTTTACTAATGGAGAGAAGAATTTGGAAACATAAAGTAACTCGATGTGTAGCTAGCTGGTCATTGTAAAATGTCAATGCAAACCAACAGGACTGGTTTAGATGAGCTAGATATGGAAGCACCTGAGTTAAAATGTCAAGGCTTTATGGGGTTATAATAAAAAATACAGTATGAGATCTGGGGTACTAAAGGGGTCGCAAATGAATGCGGGGTGGGGGGGTAGTTATGTGAACTAGTTGAAACGTAATAGGCAGGTGGGGGCATTATGTCCGTTCTGTATTTTTTAGAGGAAATCAGACAAGTATCTTGTATTCAGTGATTGGAGTTTTATCAATTCCAGAAGTAGAAAGCTGAATAAAAGCTGTGTTTGTAGTTAGTGCAATTCAGTCAGTAAAAATTCTGAGAGACAATACTAACGATTCTTGAAAGCATTTTTATTTCTAAAAAGTTCAAGCCAAAATGGCAAGTTAAAAAAGGAACGTTACAGAAGAGAACTGTACTTTTAACGCTACATGGAAACTGGAATTTTTGTTATCATTGGTAAATGAGACGCCAGTGTGTTTGAAAAAGGCCAATCTGCAGAGACACCACAGGTCAGTGCATGCAGATTTTGAGAAAGAGTTTCCAATTGGAACAAAGTTTATTTTTTAAAAAAGGATCTGACTGGCAGGCAAAATTTTTTTCGGCAGATTCTGATCTCAAGCGACTGTGCTACTGAAGCATCTTTTAATATAGCTGGATGTTAAGCAAGAAACTGTTAAACTTTGTTTTCAAGAATGTGCAGATTCATTATTTGCTCAATTTAAAAACAAATAAGAAATTAAGAAAAAACAACAGCAAATATCTAATTTTCAGCTTATAATGAAGTCTGATCCATGTGCAGATGATGCGTTATGTGCAGCTCAAGATTACTCCCTTGATGAAGTTCTACTAACCTCAACGGAGCTGTAAGCACCTACATCAAAGTTGAAGAAAGGGAAAAATTGTGCTAGCAGAAGGATAAAGGCTGACCCAACTGCACAACCCCCAGCAGCTAGAGTTACAGAACCACCAAACAATTTTCTTCTTTCTATCAACTCAGTGTAGCATCAATCCATCTACGCCTAGGTCTGCCTTTGAGCCTTTTTCCTCTGGGATATTTGTGATGCACCCTCTCCACTCCTCTGTCATTTGGCATTCCCTCTTAAGTGTCCTGCCCAGAGTAGCCTGCCCTTTTTCATTTCTGCTACTATTGTGGGATCCCGATATAGACTGTATAATTCATGGTTGGTTCATATTCTCCAGCCATATTCATCCTTTGTTGGTCCATATATTTTCCTGAGAACTTTCCTCTCCCATGTGTTTAATGGTTTTCTGACGTCTTTGTTAAAGTCCAAATTTCACTGGCATATATTACAACTGGTCTGATTACAGTTTTATAGTTTTCTTTGTTTCTCTTGTTAAGTTTTTACTTTTGAGTATTTTCTGACAACTGAAGTTTGCCCTGTTTCCGGGCTGATATTCTCTCTTCTATTTCTGTTACTAATTCGTTTCTTTTATTTAATAAAGATCCTAGGTATTTGAATTGATTAACTTTTTCAAAAGTCTGGTTTCTCTTTTTAATAGCTTCATCTGTCTGTTCTTCTCTTATCATAGTCATGTATGTTTTTTTTGTTGCTTTTTGTTGTTTTTTAACTTCCAGCCCTGCTTGTTGTGATGCGTCTTCTGATTCAATGAGGATTTTGATATGTCTTTAATACTTTTCCCTAGCAGTGCTGTCATCAGCATATGCAAGATACTGAAATATCTCATTAGGAAATGGCGTCAGCGGGCCGTATAGCTTGCGCTCCTTATGCCCTCCTGGCGCCCACCCACACCTGCCAGCCGCCGGGTTTCCCCGACCTCAGGCTGTGCGGAGGAACGCCAGAGACCTCCCCGGGCGTGAAGCGTCCCCACCAGCAACCGCCCGATCGGGTTTGCCGATGGAGACCCTCCCCGCCCGGAGACATCTGGTCGACCAAAGACGCTGTGTTTCAAGCGTCCACAGTCCACTTTCCTAGGGGCCAGGACGGTAAATTAACGTCCTAATATCTCCCCCCACCCGTCCCGGGGAAGCATCGGACGCCCTCTAAGAGAGATTCTACAGTGGGTTTCCACCTCGCAACTAATTCGCGAAGTTGCCTAGGAGCAGCTTTCTCAGGGCTGCATATTTAGAATCATCGGCCATAGGCTTCCACCACAGCCTATCGCCTCATATCCCTTAACGGCAAGATACTGAAGGGGTTGATTGTAGAGAGTGCCCATTGGTTGTGGGTCTTGGGTTTCCTTCAGAAAGTATCCCGTTATTGTTCCTAGTGTGTCAATATGTATGTTTCTTTTAACTCTCTCTAATGTTAGGTTAAAGAGCATACAAGACAGTGAGTGTCCCTGTCTTAGGCCTCATCTAATATGAAATTCCCTTGAATATTCTCCTTGAACCTTGATTTTGCTTTTTGAGTTGTTTAGTGTTACATGTATCAGTCTTGTCAGTTGGTTGGGTATGGCAAACTCATGCAGAGTCTCATATAGATATTTCCTTTTGTGCTGTCATAGGCCATTTTATAGTCCACATAGAGTTGTACTGGTATATTATATTCATAGTATTTGTCTAATAGGCAACTGATGGTGAAAATCTGATCAGTCATTGATCTCTTTTGCCTGAATCCACATTGGTAATCACCTAGTATTTCTTCTGTGTACGGTTGTAGTCTTTTGGAAATTTGCTTCGTCAGTATTTTGTATGTAACATATAATAGGGACATTCCTATGTAGTTTGTGCACTGGAGTTTGGAGCCTTTCTTGTGTATTGGGGTTATTAATGCTGTTTCCCATTCTGTTGAAATTTTCTCTTCTTGCCAAATTTTAGTCTGAGTGTGTAGTTCTTTTCCTCAATATTTAATAAGTTCTGCTGTGACGAGGTCTTCTCCAGGGGCTTTGTGGTTTTTCATATAATTAATTAACTCTTTAGTTTCTTCTAGAGTTGGGGAGTTTATATAAGAGTGTCTGGTCCTCCGTGTGGTGGTTGGTAATCTTCATCTTGTCCATTGTCTGCTTTCAGTATGTCCTTAAAATATTCAGCCCACCTCTCCAGTACTTTACTATTTTCTGTGATTAATTCTCCATCCTGGCTCTCACAGATTTGCGGTCTGGCTTGGTATCCATTCTTCCCATCTCTTATCTTCATGTACATTCCTCTGATGTTTCCCTCTCTTGATAAATCTTCTATTTCTTTTAGTTTAGCTTTTTCCCATTCCCTCTTTTTCTCCCTACATATTTTTGTCGCTTTTCTCCTGGCTTCCTTGTATGTTTGTGTTGTCTTTCTGGTTTCCCTTTGTAACATGATTATTCGTGCTTTGTTCCTTTCTTCGACAGTCTCTCTGCATTCATTAACAGACCAGCCTACTCCATTGTTAGTTAGTTGGAATCCTACTACCTTTTCTGCTGATCTTTTCATAGCATTTTTTATCCTATACCACTGTTCATATATATTGTTTTCCCTGTTTACTTCCTCCTGTGATGCTTCTTGATGTGCTTCTAGTTCACTTTGGTAAGCTTTTGCAGTTAGTAGGTCTTTGGTAAGCTTTTGGTAATCGCATCATTTCTCTCTTTGATTGTTTGGGGAAGAATATGTGCTAAAATGAATCTGTACAATGAAATATAAAAAAAAATTTGCATTTAATTGGATTTATAGAAGAATCAATAAAAGAATAACCTGATATAAAATAGCACTACAGACCCAAGATTTTGGAATAGCAGGTGCCGAAGTGCTAGATGAACTCTTTTCATTTTAACATTAATTCACACAGAATTTGTCAAACTGTTTCTTGATGTTAATGTCATGTAAATCTTGGCCTGACTAGCTCTGAATTCCAATATTTTCTGATAAGTTATTGTCTCAATTCCTGGAAGCTCTATTTTCTCTGACCTGATGACAGATGTCCATAATGCATTTGTTAGGGGTGCCGTGAGACTTTACCACTTTGATACTGTATTTTCTTACTTGCATGTTGCTGTCCTCAGTTAGTTTGGGCATCCTCAGTTAGTTTGGGCAGCCTCGGTTAATTTGTGTAGTCTCGGTTAGTTTGGGTAGCCTATGTTAGTTTGGGCATCCTCAGTTAGTTTGGGCATCCTGGATTAGTTAGGGCTGCCTCGGTTAGTGTTGGACATCCTTGATTAGCCTTAGACAGCCTTGGTTAGTTTTGGATAGAAGCTGTTTTTTTTTTTTTTTGCAGCCTCAGTAGTGGAAAGCCTCGTATAGTTTTGAACAGCCTCTATAAATTGTTTCCATGCCATTTTTTAAGATTCACCAATGTGTACTAATATATTGCTATGGTTCTTGGCAATATTGACAGCATTAAAAGTGAATACTCATGTCAGTTGAAAGTCAATGTTAAGCAGACCTGTTAATGTCTTAGCAGCACCCGTGCCCCTGGTTTCTGATGATAGTTTCTAATGTTCCTTTTTGTTTTGACAGAATCAGCGGAGCCAGATAATGATTTCTTTAGTGTGACTCAAGCTTTACAATCCTTGGTGGATGATGGTGAGAAAGCACCTTAATGGCTCAAAAGGGCCACCTGGTTTTGTTTCGGGTGGGGAAAGGGTGTGTGGTATATTTATATGGCAGAGTTTTCCAAACTGTTTTTGTGCCACCAGGACCTTGCTGCTTCTAGGTTTTTCCCAAAACACCACCTTTCAAGTGACTTAGTAATAAACAATGTTAAGTTTATAAATAAATATTTAAATTAATTTATAACTTGGACATTGCAAAACAGACAGCTATTTATATACAAGAACAAAGCTTGAGAAACTGCTAAACAAAGTTGATAAAGTTATAAATTGCGTAGTCGCTGCTAGTATCCATTTGTAAATTTGTAAAGGCCTTCACAAGCTGCTATTACAAAGTGATTTACTAGTTTACACCAAATCCACTAAATGTCAGGTAATATTACAGGATTACATTTTTTAACACTTGGTGGCCCCCCCCTGTGAGGAAGCCGTGGCTTGCCACAGCGTGCAGTTTAGGAAACCTATCTTTATATGTTTATGCTTTTTTCTAGATCAGCCGCTTTATAAAAGCTACTTTATAAAAGTTGTTGGGAACTGGTTCAAAAATGAAAAGTAATAACCATAAGGAAACTCTTGACCATGGGCACATTAGCAAAATTTCTATTTGGAAAACAAATTGATTGCATCAACCCCATTTAAAATTTCAAATGATTCCGCCTCATCGGGGAGCAGTAATGAATCCCCATAACAAAGGCACAGAGCTTGTGACGAGTTAAAACTTAATCATAGTCATTTCTAGACTCTAAACTCCCATATTTAAAATCATTGTCATGTACACTTGTAATGACAAAACAAAACCAAGTGTCAAATTGTTATATAGAGATAACTAAAACAATGTCATTCAATTCTGAAATTTCTATAACCTTAAAATTTCTTCCTCTATACAGTTTCATTGATGAATTACCAGGTCAAAATCTTATCTAATCATAAATTAAATTAAAAATTAAAAAAAATTGAAGCTTTGCAACTGTTTAAATAATAAAATTGGGATGCACTTGAAGACAAATTTTTTCAACTTACAAAAGAATGTATACAAATTCTTTGAAACTTTTCTTTCCATTATTTCTAAAGTAGATTATCTTTTATACCGGTTTGGCCTACTAATTTATTTAAGGCTGCTCAAGCAGGTCAAGTGCGTCATATCTGTAGTGACTAGGTCAAGTGCGTCATATCTAAAGTGATTGATTTTGTTTTAAAGTTTAGTTTACCTAAAAAAACATGTCCAAGTCATTGGTCATTTATGAAAAAATGTTGATCTTATTTTTCAGATGGGGAAAGGGATTCAAGATCTGTGTCAAGATCAGCAAAGACATCAGCAAAAGATTATGATGGTACAGTAGAGTAATATGCCTGCATCTTTTACCAGTTTTTTAAGTTCAGGATTCCTTGATAAAGATATTTTAGATTTGAAATGGTAGATGAAATATTATTTTACAGATTGTATGTGTTAGTTTTGGCATCATCTGGTTTGAACCCATTGCAATTACCCCAGAGACTCGCTCTAAAAAGCATGTTTCTTTTATACGCTGAACCCTTTCCTCATCCTTTTTTATTTTGGACTGAAAAAATCTGAAAAGTGTATGATGACCCTCTCATAAGCCAACCCCATAAAATAATATGCCAGTGTAAGCAAAACTGTACCAAAGAATTTTTAGCGTGAGAAAAGTAGCTAGCCTTAAATACCTTGTTTCAGCAATAGATTTTTGTTATCTACTTATCATTAACATTTGGTAATTAGGGGCACCATTTTCTTCCAGGATCTTTGATTTTTTAGAAATGACCTTGTAGAATTTGGACCTTGTAGAGCATAGGGTACGCTAGGAACTCGGTGATCTACAATAACAGTTTCATAATTCAATGGACCTGTACAAAGTTATGAAAATCTCCTTTAGCCCACTCATATGCTGACCATGCCACGTTTCCCCTGAAATCTTTGCAAATGAACTGAGCTCTAGAATAAGTACCTGCACTACTCATTGTTCAGCATCTGAGAGGATAGAAGTAATCCATCTGAAAATCTCTCTAGTTACTGTACCAAGCCTGGATCAGATGCTTTGTAAAGAATTAACCCATTTATTCCCAGTGTTCCATGACTGGAAGGCTGGACATATGCTGGTAATTTATATCATACTGATCTTGGTCATTGCGATCTGATTTTTTTCACACATCTGCTTCCTCCAGCTACAAATTTTCACCTGGTGCAAAGAGTTCATCACCCCTTTTCTGAGTGGTCCTCAGAAAATGGGAATTTTTTTCACATTTTTATAGAACCTTTCAAAGACAAAGAGATACACATCTACTGCATTACATCTCTACACTAACATTATTAAAAATATAACTCCTTGAACGGTTATGTTACGGTG
Source organism: Omphiscola glabra (assembly GCA_964017045.1). Lineage (NCBI taxonomy): Eukaryota > Metazoa > Mollusca > Gastropoda > Lymnaeidae > Omphiscola > Omphiscola glabra. The sequence continues at coordinate 19,346,663 of OZ024798.1, read as the reverse complement.
ATGTAAAAATAAAATACAGCAGTTATTTTTGTTGTCATAAGTTTTTGATTTGAAGTGTTGCATGTTCCAATTTGGGCACACCAGGCAAATCGGTTACCACCAGGACTAATGGTATCTTTTGGTGTTGTACAACTTAACCCACTCTGAACATGTCCTCCACATCTAATGTTACATGTTAGAGAAAGATGACACAGTTGAAGCAAAGGCTGTAGTGATACAACCTTCTGATGACGATTCACCACTTGTTGTCTGATGAGGACTGCGGAGATGAAGCATGTGTATCTATAAATAATTTTACCATGGTGTCTGTCTTAAGTACCTGCATGTCTTATTACTTATAATGAAGTCTGATCCATGTGCAGGTGATGCATCATATGCAGCTGAAGATTACTCATTGGAGCAGCAAGCACCATCATCAACGTTAAAGAAAGCGAAAAAATTTGCTAGCAGTGCTAGTAGTAAAAGGAGACAGACTTACTCAACTGCACAACTGCCAGCAGGTAAAGTAACAGAACCACTAACCATTTTCTTCTTTCTATCAACTCAGCTCAGCCAATAAAAAACATTGTGTTTCTACTGTATTCTCATCTTAAGAAAATTAATTGAACAAATTGCGTGCAGATTATTTATTAATCTGTTATTAAAAAGAGAAAAGCATTAGGAATTTAATAAATTTATGCTAAGTATTTTTAAAAAAACTCTGTTATTCGGGAAACTTTGTTACAAAAGTAGCTCATTTAATGAAAACAAAAACTCTTTCGATTTTATATTAATTAATGTATGTTTGTATATGCCAGTTAAATTCTAAATTTTTTTTTTTTTTAAATTATTAACTCTTTATAAGTTTTCATTTTACCTGGCACAACATAAATGGAATCGAGCACATTAAAAGTTATGCTAATAACAATATATTTCAAAGCATGATGCCATCATACAGTTTTCATTTAACCTAATCCCTACTTTAAAAGTCATGCTTTTATGATTAAATATAATTGAAAAACAGACTGCACACGTTGAGCCATATTTAAATTATAAATCATATAAAGGTAGTTTAATATCATGTTATTAATGTCTTTTAAACTTGTAAAGTTGCAAAAACTAAATAATTAGTAATGCCGGTATGCGCAAAATATTCATATAATCAAATATTTCGAGCGTAGCGATATTTCATAGGCTCCACTAATAGAAATCAGTTCAAGGCACCAGTTACTATTATTTTTGTTAATGTTATGAAAATAACAATTGCACCCTTTTTAAAAAATAAAAAAATAATTCCTTTTTATTTTTATGAATTTATCTTCGGGGATTGTGTGGGGGGGGGGGGGGGGGGGGCACTTGCTTTGTGGGAGTCTCCTGGAGAAATGCCTGAAAGGAACTCTGAGTGCGATCACTTTACAAGAGTGAATAGAGTTAGAGAAATATATTCTACCTGGTTCACATATTGTCTCTGATGGATAGACGGGAGGCTTATGGCAAGCCAAAATAAATCTTATTCATATTAAACATGGAATCTACAAACACTCGATTTAGGTCTGTCAATAAAACTTCTGCTAACCAAATGATGCTTTCACTGGTCTCCACACAAAGAATGCAGAACCTATTTTGCTGCGCAAGAAACACAAACTGAAAAGATAGTTTTGGCACCAGCCGCGCACTTATCACTTCTAAACTCAATCTCTGTTATCTGACATGTTATATTCTTTTCATTAATTAAATTGTTACGATTGTTCTAGTTTTAAAATGTTGTTTTAGCAAGAATATGTGCTAAAATGAATATGTTCAATGAAATTAAAAAAACATTTGCATTTAATTGGATTTATAGAAGAATCTAATCAATAAAAGAATAACCTGATAGAAAATAGCACTTCAGACCCAAGAACCACGATTTTTGAATAGCTGGTGCCGAAGTGCTAGATAAACTCTTTTCATTTTAACATTAACTCACACAGAAATTCTTAATCTGTTTCTTGATATCAATGTCATGTAAATCTAGGCTTGACTAGTTCTGAATTCCAATATTTTCTTATAAGTTGGGTCTCAATTCCTGGAAGGCGTACGTTTTTTGACCTGATGACAGATGTCCATAATGCACTTGTCAGTGGTGCACCGCTTTGATACTAACTTGCATGTTGCTGACATTGCAAATTTGGACACAGTAGTAATGTTTGCCAAGTTTCAGCCTCTCATAAACAATCTCGATGAAATGCGTCAAATTCTTCTTAAATGAAACATTTCAGCTTTGGTGAAACTACGGCTTGTCACTTTGGTCGTCATGGGTGCAAACAATGTTTTTGGGGAAAGCCTGTTCGGTTTGGTTAATGCTTTTCTGTAGTCCCACATGCCTGGGCAAAATATGTTGTTTTCAGCCATATCAGGGTAAACATTGTTTGTGTGTCACTTGTCCTTGAGTTGAGAGAACAACACCCCTGGACAGTACCATTTTGTATTTCGTAGCCTTTACTCAAGTTGTGCACTTCTTGTTAAGCTTAGTTCAATGGGGCATTAGGAACAGGTACAGCGAAAAATGCAGCAGTGGATTTGGCTAGTGTTCCATTTCTGCCACACCACATATCTCAACAATGATCACTTTTTTTCTTCAAATTCTTCTTATGAGAATTTTATGTAACCTGTATGAATTTAATGCAAAAAATAAATAAAATACAACCTGCAGCATAAATGGGTTAGCTGTTGTTTCCCCTGTCCAAGCATCAGATTCCCCCTGTTGTCCAAGCATCAGATTCCCCCTGTTGTCCAAGCATCAGATTGCCCCTGTTGTCCAAGCAGCAGATTCCCCCTGTTGTCCAAGCAACAGATTCCCCCTGCTGTCCAAGCATCAGATTCCCCCTGTTCTCCAAGCAGCAGATTGCCCCTGTTGTCTAAGCATTAGATTTCCCCCATTGTCCAAGCAGCAGATTCCCCGTGTTGTCCAAGCAGCAGATTCCCCCTGTTGTCCAAGTAACAGATTCCCCCTGTTGTCCAAGCATCAGATTCCCCCTGTTGTCCAAGCATCAGATTTTCCCTGTTGTCCAATCATAATATTCGCAATGTTGTCCAAGCAGCAGATTCCCCCTGTTGTCCAAGCATCAGATTCCCCGTGTTGTCCAAGCATCAGATTCCCCCTGTTGTCCAAGCATCAGATTCCCCCTGTTGTCCAAGCATCAAATTCCCCCTGTTGTCCAAGCATCAGATTCCCCCTGATCTAGACCAAAAGACTGATATAAGAATGTGGCGTATATCAAACCCATAAGCTATGCCTGGCCGTTTAGTTTGGCTGTTTATAATGTATTCTTGCTATATATTTCAGATTCAGTTTACTCATTTGATGTTGCCTCACATGAAAAGGAAGTAATGGCTGCACCAGCAGCTTATGACCAATCAGATCAGAGACCTTTGAGCAGAAGTCAATATTCAGCTTATCCAAAGCCAACAATGCTAACAAAAATGCTACATTTTACGACTTCATTAATGTCTGAGAAACCCCAACTAAAAGATCATAAAGAGCCAACAACGACGAATGATATATGTGAAAATGATTTTCCTTATTTTATTAATGTTTTTTTTACCCTTAAAACAGTTTCTTTACCTCATAACGGTTATAAATTTTCTTAATCTTAACTATTTTTTGATAGTTTACTAGCCAATATACCTGGTATTGCTCAGGTTTAGATACAGAATAATTTCTATAGAGTTATCAGTGTACACGTAAATTTAGAGCCCACATTTTCCAGGCTTTCTGGTGATGAGAGGATTTACTGGGAAATTCTTTTATCCCACTAGAGAAATCCTAATCCTGTTTCCCAAGCACAGACATGAAGACACAATCCATGTCGGCCAGCCTTCACGATGTACCTGACTGTACGCGTTCACAACATGCACCAGCACCACACCTGACTGCACGCATCCACAACATGCACCAGCACCACACCTGACTACATGCATCCACAATATGTACTGACACCACACCTGACTGCCCGTGTCCACCACATGCACCAGCACCACACCTGACTGCACGTATCCACAACATACACCAGCACCACACCTGACTAAACCAGCACCACACCTAACTGCACCAGCACCACAGGCTTACCTTTTATGTTCCTCCTTCACACATTAAACTTAGATTACATTAATTTTTTTCCTTTTAACAGATGAGTCGTTTGACAGTCTGGGGGAAAAAAGCCAAGACAGGACTAACAGACCAGCATTTAATCAGTTAACAGCCAGTTATTATCCACCGCCCCTCGCTGCCAGCCTCACTCAACCACCTCCAAGTCCCCCATCACAAGCTTTTTCTCCAATTAGTTATATGTCATCACTTCAAGCTTGGGACAGTTGTTTACTTAACATTGCCCCACCGCCACTTAGCAGCTGTCTTACACCATCACATAATAGTTACATTCCTCCATCACTACTACCACCTGGAAGGGGTCCCCGTCCACCACCACCGCCACCAACTGGAAGTGGTCCGTCACCACCAATACCACCTGGAAGTGGTCCCCCTCCACCACCACCGCCGCCACCTGGAAGTTGTCCCTCACCACCACCACCACCTCAAAGATTTCAAACCTCCATAACAGCTAGAAAGTGTCCCCTTCCACCACCACCTTCTGCAAGTTTTGGTGCTGGTCCTCCTACAGCTGGTAGTTTTGCTCCAAGTTTTGGTGCTGGTCCTCCTACAGCTGTTAGTTTTGCTCCAAGTTTTGGTGCTGGTCCTCCTACAGCTGTTAGTTTTGCTCCAAGTTTTGGTGCTGGTCCTCCTACAGCTGGTAGTTTTGCTCCAAGTTTTGGTGCTGGTCCTCCTACAGCTGTTAGTTTTGCTCCAAGTTTTGGTGCTGGTCCTCCTACAGCTGGTAGTTTTGCTACATGTTTTGGTTCTGGTACTCCTACAGCTGGTAGTTTTGCTACATGTTTTGGTTCTGGTACTCCTGTAGCTGGTGGTACTGCTTTAGGTTTTGGTGCTGGTCCTCCTGCAGCTGGTAGTTTTGCTACATGTTTTGGTTCTGGTACTCCTGTAGCTGGTGGTATTGCTTTAGGCTTTGGTGCTGGTCCTCCTACAGCTGGTAGTTTTGCTTCAGTTTTTGCTGGTAGGTCTTCAAGTGATGACAGTGAACTTGAGGACAGTGATAGTTCTTCAGTGTATGAACAATCTCCTCCCGATGTGATAAATTTAGCTCATCAGACCTGTGGCGGGAAGACACCAGAAAAAGGTTTACCCCGCTGTGAGCCTCTGTTCACCTTTGGTATCGGAGCAAAGTTGACCAGCATAAGAACAAGAGAAGACCCCCTTAAAAGTGAGGATTTGGTCAAACTGATGAAGCTCCAACAACAGGTATGTCCGCTGAGGCTAGACTCTTTGATATAGTCTTATTATAATGAGGGTGTATATTGACAGACTTATAAAGCTTTAAACACAGGCTAATTACCGATAGACTTATAAAGCTTTAAATACAGTCTAATTTCAGATACTTATAAAGCCTTAAAAACAGGCTAATTACCAATAGACTTATAAAGCTGTAAATACAGGTTAATTACGGATAGACTAATATAGCTTTAAATACAGGCTAATTACCGATAGACTTATAAAGCTTTAAATACAGGCTAATTACCGATAGACTTATAAAGCTTTAAATACAGGCTAATTACTGATAGACTTATAAAGCTTTAAAGACAGGCTAATTACCGATAGATTAAAAAGCTTTAAATACAGGCTAATTACCTATAGACTTAAAGCTTTAAATACAGACTAATTACCAATAGACTTATAAAGCTAAAAACAGGTTAATCACCGATAGACTTATAAAGCTTTAAATACAGGCTAAGTACTGATAGACTTATAAAGCTTTAAATACATACTAATTACCGATAGACTTATAAAGCTTTAAATACAGGCTAATAAATGATAGACTTAAAAAGCTTTAAACACAGGCTAAATACCGATAGACTTATAAAGCTTTAAATACAGGCTAATTACTGATAGACTTATAAAGCTTTAAATACAGGCTAAGTATGATGGGTTGGACTGAGACAATCCTTATAATGCAGTCTGCTGAACCTCATCCAAAAGTTGAGATTAAGGTGTGTGCATTGAACTGACTCTGGGTGTAATGGATCATTCACTGCCTTCCTTGTGATTTCAAACTTTAAGTCATTTAAAAAATTATTATTCCATTAAATTTCGGATTGACCTTTCAAATGAATAGAATTTCAAATAAATCCATGTTGTAAAAATTTCTTCTTTTCTTGTATTATTTCATTAAAGGTAAGACGGGGAGTTCTGAGGTAGCCCACAGCTAGTTTTAGACTAACAGAAAGTATTCCTCATTACTTTCAACCTGACTCACCCAATCATTCCTTATTACTTTCTACTAAACTAAACCAATCATTCCTCATTACCTTCTACTAGACCGGCGATTCTCAACCTGTGGGTCGCGACTCTTTGGGGGGTAGAACGACGCTTTCACAGGGGTCGCCAGAGACCATTGGAAAACATATACTCTACAGTTATGAAGTAGCAACGAAAATAAATTTGTGTTTGGGGGTCGCCACAACGTGAAGAACTGTATTAAAGGGTCGCGGCATTGGGAAGGTTGAGAACCACTACTAGACTACCGCAATCATTCCTTTTTACTTTCTACTGACCAGTGGTCGGCAAACTCATTACCCTTAGTCAAAAGAGCCAAAAAATCAGCAGCAGGACGATTAAAAAATTTTTGGGAGCAAAATTTCTTTTCAAGAACCTGTCAAGAACCATGTTTTTCAGAGTCAAACTCGGTTAGTGGTCGACTGGCTGAGCTGCACTCAGGTCATTAAAGAGCCCCATGTGGCTTGCGAGCCGCAATTTGCCGACCACTGTACTAGGCTAACCCAATGATTCCTGTTTACTTCCTACTAGACCAGGGGTGGGCAAACTTTTTGTGCGGAGGGCCACATTGACAAATGTGAGGCTATTAGGGGGGGGGGGGGGCCATGTATATTATGTCCAAATTTTACATGTCGATAAACATTTCTCTATATAAAAATCGGTAAATTTGCAATTTAGCATTAAATGACAAAAGTCAAGGACTGTTTAAAAAAAAGAAAATTAGAAAGAAATTTGATCAACAATGTTAAAACAATCATAACGGTACATGAAATTCTGTACAATTCAACAAAATAACTTAAAAACTAATATTTTAAATTTCTTAATGCCTTCGAGGGCCACAAAATATCAGTTGCAGGGCCGCATACGGCCCTCGGGCCGTAGTTTGCCCACCCCTGTACTAGACTAACAAAATCATTCGTAATTATTTTCTCATTGACAAATCCAAGCATTCCTTATTACCTTCTTCTAGAAAAACCACGGCCCGCAGCCCATGGCGGCCCGGCATCTGATATTATGCGGCCCTCGAAGGCATTTAAAAATTTTTTAAAATACTTTGTTTTCAATTTTTGCAAGCAGTCCTTGACTTTTGTCATGTAATGCTAAAATGGGAAATTACCGATTCAGTAAGGAATCAGGACTTCCTGAGCATTTGGAGAAACATGTTTATGTTAAAAAAATGATCTATTTTGCAGTGGACAATTGAATTGGACAAGGGCTTACAAAACAATGCAACATAGGAGCAAAGTTTGGCGACCTCTCGTCCAACCCGTTCATTTCTCATTTCTCTCTCTTTGTCTAACCAAATCCATTCCTCTTTACTCTCTCATGTGCACCCCATTGGTTTCTCATAGCGCTCTCTTTTTGATTAATCCATTCATTTCTCTTTATTCTCACCAGGGGTAACTATTCTTTCCTCATTACTTTATTAGGGAGTTAACCATTATTCCTCATTACCCTCTTTGCATCTTTCAGGATGGTGGCTGGAATTTGAATTCAGAGTTGGATCAGTTAATTGGAATTGACAGTGCTGCACTGGAGGCCATTTTATATAGCAGTGGACTCGCATCATTGGGTAATTCTTTATAAGGAGAGGGAGGCGCTGATTGATTGATCTATTGATTATGTCTATCGGTATATGCCCTTCATTCTCACTATGTCTCTATCAGTTGATGATATTCATTCACCAGAAGGTAGATCTATGTGTTTGTTGCACTGCTGAATTAATGAAGGATAACATTGTTCGCACAAAGTACCAAAAGGTTGCATACCCCTGCAGTAGGTTGCAATAAAAATGTGTAGAGATTAATGCTACTGTGTGAGGTGGGGTGGGATGCGGGAGCTCAAGTAGATGTGAAAGTGGGCAAATGAGAAGAGTGTTGGCCAGAGAGAGGCCAGAGGGGCTAGAAGTAAAGCATGTTGTTTTATGGAGCAGAAGATGTGCAGTGAGATGGAGAGGTAAAACAGGGTAGTGGGAAATGGGTCAAGGTGAGAGTATAATAGAGTTGTTTTTTTCAATTTTTAGGAAACGGGGAAAAAAAAAAATCGTTTGACTTATCCATAATCATTATAATTATTTTATATATTCAACAAATTTTGGAAATTTTAATGAAAGTATTTCATTATGATTGAGTGTTAAAAATTTGAAATTCAATAAAAAAAATATTAGCCCAAGCTATGTCCCTAGAATCTTACACTTATTTTATTTCTTCCTCTTTTACTTGATAGACATAACTATAAAAAAAACCTGTAATACAAGAACAAGAAAAATCTTCTAATTAATGTTTTGTTTGTAATCATTGAAACCATTTGTTTTTTCCCCAGACAAATTCTAATTTAATATATTTCATCAAAGTTTGGGCAACGACCACTCTTGCTTTACATATATTTTATAATTTAATTAATTTTTTTTATGAATGCCAACCCTAGTTAATATCATAAAATTCTTACAGGGGCAACTGCCGAAGGAAAAATTAGGAGCTATTTGGCAATGCTGTTGGTTCTTTTCTCCTTCCTGGAACTCTTACATTTTGATGTTGATGTAGAAAAGTTCGTCTCCAAACATTTTTCTGAAGATGACAAAATAGCTCTAGGCTTAAAACTTGAGCTGGCAGTGGAAGCACATGATTGGGGTCAAGACCAATTAGATGCCTTATCTGAAGCTCTTGACAAGATGTTTGAGTTTCATGAGGAGTTTACCTCCAGACATCCACTTGTCTACAGCATCCTGGAGCTGGGCAAGAGCTGGGGAGATGTAGTCAACAGTCTCATGACACCACCAGGCCATTTCTTTCTTTAGAAACAGACCTCAAAATCCTTGACATGGTCCACCTGGCTGCCGCACAAGTACCCGGGTAGCAGTGACATCACATTAGACAGAAGCAGCCCCCATACTGCTCATTAAAATTCTAAGTTTTTGTTTAAATTAAAATAGTTCTTCATTTTAATTATTGTATTGCATTTTGCTTTTTATTTGTTTGCTTTACAAGTAGGATAAATGTGAAGCGTGTACATGAATTTGATTATATTTTTGTAAAACTTTAGTCCGGCCCCCAACATCATCAGAGGGACTGTAAACTGGTCCCCCGTTAAAAAATTTGGAGGACCTCTGTTATAGGGCACAAGCTTAGTTTTTTTTTAACCAACAAGCTGAGAATCTGTAAGGCCTTTTCAAGATCAGATATCGTTAAGCTGTTCTGCCAAGTGACAAACCCAACATTTTTAAACAGTTAACTTGAGCATGTCCACATTTCTGCGGGATTACTATAAATGAAGGATTAAAATCTAATTTTAAAAATTGTTATCAGGGCAATGCTCCAATTTTAAACCCGGGCATTTAAAATGAAGATATCCTCAAAATTATTATTTCAACTTTTACCCAGCGCTGTGATCCTCCACCCCACCCCCCACCCACCCATACTAATAAATTTTTTATCCACGTTGTTGGATAATAGAAAGCAGTGAGTGGTTGCTTTAAAAAAAAATTTAACAAATTTTATTTCTGTGCCCACCAAATGATTAAGATTAAGAGTCTTTAGAAAACTTTATAAAACTAATGAATGTAAATAAGAAAAGATTAAAAAGATTGAGATAAACACAATTTTGAAAACACTAAAAATAAATAAGAATAGTCTGAAGATTATTGAAATAAATACAACTATTTTTCGAATACGTTAGTGCAGAAATAATCAAGAGCCACTACGGTACTGAGAGAGACACTGCATGAATGAAACATCTAGAAATCCCTGTAGTTAATTTAAACCAATTGTTTGGGGTCGGAATTGCATGTTTAATTTGTACCTTTCTATTTACTTTTGATTAACATTGAATATGCCATATCAGAGTAATTAATTGTTTCATACCCATTTATCTTTAATGTGATGTCATTTATTTGTCAATAAAATATTAATGCTAAAGAAATTGTTAAGATTTTTAACGGGTGTCTACATTACCCATTTCTCATTATGAAACAGTCTTATGAAACATATATTGGTTTTTATCAATGGGAGATACTTAATTTTATTTACACTTTGAGAATAATATATTCTTTTAAAGATTGACCTTTTTGGGCTAGTTCAGGGACTGCATTTTTTTTGTAAATAAATGTTTGAATTTGCAACAAATGTGTGAAACAGGAAGTAGTCTTATCAATAGATGTATGTTTTTTTAATTCTAATGTTACAACAATATCTATATATATTTTTTTTTAAAAGGAAGATGAAATAATTTCTTGTTTAAAATTATCATAATGGTATCTTTGCTTTCATTAACATTTTGATTAGTCTACAATATATGCTGGCACTGTGTTGTGATGTTTACCATCAGCCACTTGTTGCCCCAACCCTTCAACTTCAACCACAAGGCACCTGCTTGCTTCTTTCAGACATTGATTTTTAAACTCCATAAATATTATCTTGGGACACTGTGTGTGTAAAGGTGAACCTTGGGATATTGTAAGTATACTGCATAACAATATATGTATACTACATGACAGTAAATGTAAACTAAATGACATTATACGTAAACTGCGTGACAATATGCGTAGGACTTGAACATATTTTGAAATGGAAAGAGGAGCAATAACATGAGTTACATAAAAAAAAAATTATTTTTTAAAAAAAATAATTCTCAAAACCATTCATTGTCATTGTAGTGTAAATGAAAAACATTTTGAAAAAAAAGTTTATTCAAATTTTGTGCAGTAATGGTTCAACTGTTTTCAAAACCACAGCTTCCCTTATGGAGTATACATTCTTCATGTCTACAATAAAACTGATGGGCCAAAGGAGTTTAGGCTGTGCCTTGCCCTATTACTGACTCTTACTATTGTTTATAAAAATTGTAACACTGATTGTGATATTGTTTATATAGATAAGCCTACATTACTCTCTGCACTATTGCTTATGTACAAATATTACTGGCTGTGCTTTTGTTTATATAGCTAAATATACCTGACTGTGCTATCATTTACATAAATATATACCTGACTGTGCTATCATTTAAATAAATATATAACTGAGTTTGCTACTGTTTATATAAATGTTTGAAGGCATTTCCCGTCTTTTTCAAATTCTTCCATGTATAAAATTAGTTTCAATCATAAAATGATTTTATATTTTGATGAAAATGAAAAATTTTAAATTTATTTTTACAATTGTAAATACAATTCAATGAGTTTTAATGTTGACAGTTAGAGCCAGCCCATTTCGTTTTATTGTGTTCACCAACTTCATTTTGTGATGCTGCTTAAATCAAATTGTTCTGTTTCAATACTGGATGCTATAGTTCTGTGATTTATGATGATGTATACGTCACATTTTTTATACTTGAAGTACTAGACGCCAAGGGTCTCACTTCCTTGATAAATTCATTAGTTCTTTTTATCTAAAATTATAAAATTTAGATATCGCATTTAATGTTGTGAATGTTATTTTAATTTATTTGTCTAAGAAATATATCTGAGAGGTTGGACATGTTTTTATATTTTTGTCTCAGACTCATCAGAATAATTTACAAAACATGGCAACATGGCCTCTTTCATTATATTCAATCCCTAAAAGAAATAAAGAATTACTCCAACACAGAGGTCAGATCTGAAGTTTGAAGTCAATCTCTGTCTGCTGTTATCATCCATCTCTGTCTGCAGTTATCATCCATCTCTGTCTGCTGTTATCATCCATCTCTATCTGCAGTTATCACCCATCTCTGTCTGTAGTTATCATTCATCTCTGCCTGCAGTTATCACCCATCTCTGTCTGCAGTTATCATCCATCTCTATATGCAGTTATCATCCATCTCTGTCTGCAGTTATCACCCATCTCTGCCTGCAGTTATCACCCATCTCTGCCTGCAGTTATCACCCATCTCTGCCTGCAGTTATCACCCATCTCTGCCTGCAGTTATCACCCATCTCTGCCCTCAGTTATCACCCATCTCTGCCTGCAGTTATCACCCATCTCTGTCTGCTGTTATCATCCATCTCTATCTGCAGTTATCATCCATCTCTGTCAGCTGTTATCATACATCTCTATCTGCAGTTATCACCCATCTCTGTCTGCAGTTATCATCCATCTCTATCTGCAGTTATCACCCATCTCTGTCTGCTGTTATCATCCATCTCTGTCTGCAGTTATCATCCATCTCTGTATGCAGTTATCATCCATCTCTGTCTGCAGTTATCATCCATCTCTGTCTGCAGTTATCATCCATCTCTGTATGCAGTTATCATCCATATCTGTATGCAGTTATCATCCATATCTGTCTACAGTTATCATCCATCTCTGTCTGCAGTTATCCATCTCTGCCTGCAGTTATCATCCATCTCTGTCTGCAGTTATCATCCATCTCTGTCTGCAGTTATCATCCATCTCTGTCTGCAGTTATCATCCATCTCTGCCTGCAGTTATCATCCATCTCTGTCTGCAGTTATCATCCATCTCTGTCTGCAGTTATCATCCATCTCTGTCTGCAGTTATCATCCATCTCTGTCTGCAGTTATCATCCATCTCTGTCTGCAGTTATCATCCATCTCTGTCTGCATGTATCATCCATCTCTGTCTGCAGTTATCATCCATCTCTGTCTGCAGTTATCATCCATCTCTGTCTGCAGTTATCATCCATCTCTGTCTGCAGTTATTCATAAGACTTCTTAGTTTTTATTAAATAACATCTTTAACCTCCTGAAGTAAATTCTATAAAAAAAATTCCCGTCAAGGCAACATGGGATCTGTCCCGCTTGATCTCTCATCTCTCCCCCACCCACTCTCACCCCATCTTCCCCACCCACTCACACCCCCACCTCTCCCACCCACCCATACCCCATCTCCAACCACCACCACCATTCTCCCTCTCCTCCTTCCTCTCCTCCTTCCCTCCCGAAAACCGACTCCACCACAGAAATGTGCGGATATCCTAAACCCATTTCACCACAGAAGTGTGCGTATATCCTAAACCCGCACCACCACATAAGTGTGCGTATATCCTAAACCCACTCCACCACAGAAGTGTGCGGATATCCTAAACCCGCACCACCATAGAAGTGTGCGGATATCCTAAACCCATTCCACCACAGAAGTGTGCGGATATCCTAAACCCATTCCACCACAGAAGTGTGCGGATATCCTAAACCCACTCCACTACAGAAGTGTGCGGATATCCTAAACCCATTCCACTACCTTTGAACACTCGTTTGAAACCACTATAATACATAACTCGTATCAAAACCTGGGCTATGTGACACCATTAATTATTGCTACTAATTTGTAAACTTCCGAAGAACCACCCCCCGCCAGCCCCCGAACACAAAAAAGGCTGTTACTAAATGTAGCACCATGACACGTATTACCGCACATCCCCTTTTAAAAGTACCTCTGTTGGCCTTTCATGCCAATACATTTCATTTTTTTTTTTAATTTTTAAAAAGGCAGTTAGGCGCGCGTGAACTCTGAACATAGACATAATTTTACATCGCAATATGAAGTCATTCAAACTTCTATTTCAAGCCCATGAATTAGCAAAGCAAGAAAATTTGTCCTTCGTGAAAACTGTCTGTGATTTTGCCCACTTAAACCTAACATATAACTGTTCATGTTTTACCGGTACTCAAAGATTGTAGTGTTTGGAGTGTTGCCCCTGCCTTACGTACATTTCCCCACGGGGGTTTTCTTGTGTTGAATCTAACGCTTAGGATTAAGTCAAAGAACACGAATTCTGACGCGAGGTGGTCTCTGGACTCTTGACTCAACAGTCAAAGGAAATGGTTTATCAGTCCTTAGAGATTAAAATGGGTTTTGTGTGTCTTGTTTCGAATGGCAGTTTACGCAGTGCGCCTCCCCCCCCCTCCCCCCAATTTCCGTTCGATCAATTTTCAGTCGACGAAATTTCTTTCGATCAAATTTCCGGTAACCAGATAATCTTTATTTTTGTAAAGTATTTTATTCCCCCCCCCCCCCTCACTATTTAACTTTGTCTTTAATTACAAAAAACTGTGATCGAATGTGTGATCTTTTTGTTTCTATTTTGTTTGTATCTTTTTAGTTAGAGCGCTCTAATTTGGAGGGTACCATTTTTAATACAATGATAAGCTAAACATATGAATTATGTGAAGGAATCTCTTATATATATATTACTTTTGGTGTGTCCTGCTTCCTCTTCAACTTCACACCGCCCTTCACCCCAACTCCACTTGTTTTATATCAATAGAACTGAGTGTGAAAAGGCTGACGCGCAGCGAGGGTCATGCGTGACGATTGAACTCGGTTTAATTAGTTTTCTTCAGCGGGGAGGCGACTATTATAGTAATCAATAAAGAGCCACGGGTATGGTGTAGGACTGTCTGTAGGACTATTGTTTAAAGTCCGACAGGCAGGGTGTAGGACTGCCGGACCCGGTGTAAAAAAAACTGCACCCGGTTAAGCCCTAGTTTATTATATTTAATGAAATATGATGATAAGGTTTCGTTTATATAACTATTAAACCAATAAAGCTATTGATAAAGAATTTTTTAATGCAAAAAGGGAATCCCCACTTGAAAGTAAGGCAACTAAAAAAGTTATTCAGAGAGGATCAGACAAATTTATGCAACACTAGAGAAAAAAAACACGACAATGGACCACTACCGGGACATTTTTACATTTAAATACATCCATTTTAAGTTAATAAAGCTACTGCAGTGAAATTTTCAATACAAAAATATATCGACAATCCAAACGTAATAGGGAATTAAAATATTAAAAAGAAAATTAACAATATTCTATACAATTTTAAAAAGTGTTATTTAATGAGAAGCAATATCTGTCGACATTAGTGTACAGTTTTAAACATACGTTTTAAAGTAATACATCTATTTCAGTGAAATTTTCAGTACAAATAGTGACAATCTGAAATCAATAGAATTTTCAAATAAAACAGATGGAATTAAGAACATTTTATATTTAAGCTATGTAATGAAAGTCCATCTCTGTCGACTGTATTGTATATTTAACTCTATCCACCTCAACTGGGTGTGGTACACCCGGAGACAGTCTTTGATTGCTGATATCTCGAGTTTCCTTTTAATAATCTTTGTCATACTCGATCTAATCCACAAGGTAGCTGGAATGAACACCTTGGTGGATGCAATTGTATAAAGCATGCGAAAGGGACTTATTTTTGGGGGGCCTACTCTTTTTTCTAACTATTTAAGTCTGTGTAATCCATAAAAGAAATTTTAAAATAAATATTCTTAACGTATTTGGGTATCAACAACAATAACATGTATTCAACTCGACAAACCATTTCAGAACAAAACAGTCACATGTACACATGGAAAATCGGGTCCTTGTGACTCAGCTTGCACAGTTTTACATAAAATAAAGGAATGTTCTATGCAAATATATCTAATTAACTTACTGAGTTGAAGTGGTTTGGGCAGCTGTTTGAAGTGTTTGTAAAGATTTCAAAACACCGGCAAAGTTCTGCCTCACAATTTCTTGATAGTCGGGACGGATAGCCTCTTGCGGAAGGGTGAGGAAATGGGAAATGTCAATATTGACTGTCTGCTGTCTTCATGAGACAGTGAGCTAGTCGGATATTTATATTTAAATGTCACTATTGATGCCAAGTCAAAAATATTTTACTTTAACCATCAATTTGGTCCATGGTGAATATGCATCTTTTGATTTTGTTGTTATAGAGCACAATCTGTGGTGTCTTGCATTCAGTTTAACTTTCTATATCTGGACGCTTATGTATTGTGTACAGGAGCAATACATTTTCCTGCTTCGAGCTCTGGTATTTGACAAGGTTGTTTCTAGTCTGAACAAAAACACTGATTTGTTGAGGGGCAGAGCCTTCTTTTGCTCGAACCCCTCAGGTAGGAACATCTTGTTCCGTTTCACTGTTCCAACTAGGGTGAGTCTGTTCTTGGCCATTGGTTCTGCAAGTTGTAAGGGAAGGAAATAATAGATTGTTCTGAAATTGCGGCGACTTCCATGCAAGTCCCTTATAAGAGAAATCACAGTCTCTGTGGATATTCCAATATTTCTCTTTGCTGGCACGGCACTAGCATTTTCTTTGCCGAGATACGGGCATCCTCTCAGAGGATAGTTCGAAGTCGCTTCACAGTCACATGTCCAGAAGATTTGTATTCCATATTTGCCGGGCTTGCTTGGCATATATTGAAAAAATCTGCACCGACCTCTGAAACCAACCAGTTGCTCACCTACTGTGATGTTCTCTCCAGGAGCATAATACCTTTCCAAATATCTCAGGAATGCTTCTCATACATCTCTTATTATTGGATCAAAGATGACACGAGCTAGGAAGGATGGATCTAGTATCATTGTTGTCAAAACAAGTATGAATCAACAGTTTGCTGAATCTCGTCATTGAAAATGTACCTTAAAATCTGACCCACGTGGTTGTCTTGTTGTCTCCCATTTCTAGTCACATACAATCTATGTATTAACAACAAAAATAAAGTAATTAAAACGCTATTTTTCACCCCAATGACGCAGAAAGAGTCGCTAACCCGAGTTCCTTACCGTGGTGTTGTAAACAAGAGTTGTTGCACCTTTTGGTGTGTCCCCATTTAGAAAGACGGTCGTCCTAACGGCTAATGGATTTGTTTTCGTAAGGTTCAATGTATGTATCAAGCTGGGCGTTGACTTAGACAAAAAAAAAACATTTAGAGAGTATGCTTGTATCACGTTGGGCGTGGACTTAGGCAAAAACATTTAGCGAGTCTCCGGAAAAATTAAAACGAAAACATCGGTGTTAAAAATTTCTGTTTGTTTCATAAAAAAAAAAAAGAAGAAGAAGAAATAACATTGCACTCTTTCGTGGGGAAGTCTCGACTCAGATCAATTGATCGGATTATTCTTTTTACTTCAGTGGCTCTTTAGAAAGCGTTTAAAGAAGTTGCGTGCTTCCTGCTCGGTAACTTAAACAAACGTAAATGAGATCTTGCCCTAGATCATGGTGGATGTTTTCTCACTGGATACCTAAAAAAAAATATTTGCCCATGTGTCAGAATTGTTTAGAACTTTCTATCTTAGTATGTTTTTCAAAACTAAGTTCTGAATTGTGAATGGACCTTACGTTTGTTTACGTTCGTTTACGTATATCGGTGATCCAAATGTGTATATTTGTACAAAAGCTACAAGAGTAATCTGAGCCGTGAGATCTTTACAAGGTAATTCATTTATCCATGAGATATCATTTTCGGTTTTCTACGGTAAAATATTAGCAGCGTGTCACTGTCATAGAGGTATAATATATATATCTCTATGTCTATGGTCACTGTACATTTACCATCTGATCTCACTCATTTATTTGTTAGTATATTACATCTAATTTAAAAATGAAAGTTTCCATTACTGCCCACCCCCAGAAGCGTAGGGTAAGGGGGGCAGGGGGGTACAGATGTACCCGGGCGCCAGCTAGTTAGGGGCGCCAAAATGTGCTTTTTTATTATTTTATTGATGAAAATAGTGGATTTGAGAGTTGAAAAAAAAGGAAAAGGGGGCGCTTTAAAATGAATCTTGTCCCCGGGCGCAGTTCTTGTCCCCGGGCGCCAAACACCCTAGCTACGTCACTGACCCCCCCCCCCCCCCAAACTTTAATTAGCTAACAAAAGTATTGTCAGATTTTCGTATAAGTATAACTTTCATTGGCAGATTTTCGTATAACTATGATTTATATTGCAAATTTTCTTAAACCAATAATAATTTATATTGACAGATTTTCGTATTCTTATAATTTGTATTTTCGTATAACTATCATTTGTATTGGCAAATTTCCGCATATCTATAATTTATATTGTCAGATTTTCGGATAACTATAATTTGTATTGGCAAATTTTCGCATATTTATAATTTTTATTTTCAGATTTTCGTATAAGTATGCCTTACATATAAGATGTTGACCTTTTAAGGGAAATAAATTGTTTATGATCAGAATGAAGAGATATTTTAAGGAATAAATTGTCAACTCTGAAAAGTTTAAAATATAAAATTTAATCAAAAGATAGCCTACAAATTGTGCTACCATAGAGTATGATTAAATCAAATAAATATCTATTAAAGTAGTACAATATGGATCTTAAAATTAAAGTTTGAAAAAAAAATCTCTTGCAAACAATGTTGAAAAAACAATTATTAAACAATTTTTACCCTGGACTCCTTACGAATGAATTCTCCGACATTGTAATTGGTGGATGGCTTTAGTTCCCAAAGAATTTACATGCATTTAAATACTCTCTTATATTTTCTCAGTTAAATAATGTTGCTGAGTTTTTTTCCCGCGTGTCACATACCGTGGACTTCTTATTTCCTACAACATGTTAGGATACAATAATTAAATAATGACATAGCAATGCTATTTAAAAGGACACCAAAACGGCACAGAAACAGTGTTAGAATCGTAGTGAATAAAAAAGAAGTCGGCAACCAATCTTCAGTGTTAATATATCAGTATACATTATTAGATTCGCAAAATTTGAACAGACAGTAGATTGAGATGTGTAAGAAAGACTATAACTATGTCCCATGTTAATGATATTAGAATAGACGCATGTCCTCCACTAGCTAAATAATTAAAGTTACATTTAAAACCATAAGCAAAATTTGAATAGTTACGATATCATCCTCGTGCTAAATTACAATGCTACAAACGAAGTGGCCTCGGGAAAAAAATAAATATTTGAAAGTAACGTTACCTGATGATATCGGCAAGGTATGTAGGACTGAGATCTATTACAACACCGAAGCAGGGTATGTAGGACTGAGATCTATGACAACATTGAAGCAGGGTATGTAGGACTGAGATCTATGACAACATTAAAGCATGGTACTTAGGACTGATGTAGGACTGACATCTATGACAACATTGAAGCAGGGTATGTAGGACTGACATCTATGACAACATTGAAGCAGGGTATGTAGGACTGAGATCTATGTTAACACCGAAGCAGGGTATGTAGGAATGAGATCTATGACAACATTGATGCAGGGTATGTAGGACTGACATCTATGACAACACTGCAGCTGTCACGGAGATAAACTTAATGGTGGCTGATCAACGAAACAAATTCTTTAAAATCTTAAGTGGCATTGTGTTCGTATGTAATTTACTAAAACTATTTTTACATGGTCCTTTTTATTATAACTACTCAATAGTCATTTTACCGTTTCTGATAAATGATCTCGTTTTGTTTAGGTTATAACGTTGTTATGACTCAACTGTTTCCAGTATGGCCTTACAATGTCGACGGACAGGAATTTTTTTTTATTGGAGAGCGCAAACATAGAACTTGCGCACTTTATTTATAAGAGAGGCTTTTTAAAGAAGTCATAGGAATAACACAGAATTTTGAATTGAAAAAAATAAAATAAAATAAAACGGGGACATTAAATGATAAAAATAAAAAATAATAAGGAACCTAATTGCAACAAAAACTTGTTTTAAGCTTTTAATATTCATAAACCTACAAATAAGAACTGCTTACCATCGCACGAGGCAGCCTAATGCCCGAAGTATCCTTCCCATTGAATGAGCTTAAACTAAAAAAAAACCACCAACAACATTAACTATGACTGATAATTTTACAGTTGGTAACATATGAAGAGCTTATTTTCAAAACGCGGTATCCACCATTTTAAAAAAAATGAAAAAACCTAACCATTTTGTAGAGCAAACCAGGTTCCTTTAGGACATGGTAAATTTTATATGCTACACACATTATATTCCTATTTTATTCTTGACTAAAAATGATTTAATCCTCTAAACGCTTTATTAATTTTTTGTAAAAAGTTGAATAATCTCAAAACCCCCAAAATGGATATACAGCATTTATTTGAAAATCAGCTCTTCATATGTTTCTAGAAAATCGACATATGTCAATACGGAGCTTGTATCTATATATTAGTCATTTGTCTGTATGAACATGTTTCCAGAAATTAGACATGTGACAATTTGGAATATTAAATCGTTCGCTGCTATATATAGCAGGAATATACAAAGTTTATAATTAATGTAAAAAATGTTTAGTTTGTGGCTGCCTTTCTAAAGTACCGATGGCTAAAGTTTAAAACGTCCATGTAATAACACTAAATATGATAACAACAAAAACACACAGCATATTTTTTTTCCCCATTTCAAATTTGAATTCAAGTAAAATTAAATCAATGTATTTGGCTAAACAATGTCTAAATACAACCACAAGTCGCAGTGCCACACGCTCACTCATACACAGACACACAATCATTCGCACACATTCACCCACACGTACACAGGCCTACACACAAAGTCACCCACTCAAACACTTTAAAATAGATGATACGAGGAGATAGTCATTGGCTCCAAATTTCACCACCCCTTTAAAAACTTTGGTCTTTTAAATTCTATTTAAAAATCTATTCAGAGCTTAAAGCACTTCAGGATCCTACCAGATGATTATCAAAAACTCTTTAAGTTTCGTTCAATCATGATTTTAAACACAAATTAAACTGTTGATTTCTAACGGAGCCCATCAGAAACGGATACACCGGCTGTTGTCAATGAGATTCACCCACGCGGAAAAAAAATCACTGCCGTTATGATTGAAATGTCGCAGTGAATAATAACTTTTTGTTAGCTCTTTTGTGGACGAGAGAACGGCAGAAGTGAATCGCGACGCCGACCTTTTTTTTTGTAAAACCATATTTGTAAACTCTCAAACCCGACACTCTAATATTCCGGTGCTAGATTTCTTTCAAGCACGGGCACATCTTTCTCATAAATATAGATAGATAGACCACGAGGCCCTCAAACGTCTCTGAATATGCTCAGAAATATTGCTATTTTGCTATTTATCATTTTTAAAAGAAACAGTGTATTAAATTTTCAGTAGGAGAATATGCCAAAAGTCACAGTTGGCAACACAGCAATGGGGTTATCTCCCAGTTTAAAGACATCGGATATATTTATTTTTAAGCATATCGCTAACAGTTGTTATTCTCATCGTGATACAACACCTACAGCGACGCACTGCTCCAGTCACTTACCGGTGCATAGATGTGGTTAGGCCCAGGGGCGTCATTTCAGGGGGGGGGGGGAAGCCAAAACTTGGTCGGCTTGATAAGTTGTTTATTACTGAAGGCGCCACAGTACATATCAAATTAAATAAAACCTGCAAAAATAAGCGGGGGGGGGGGGGGGGGGGCGAATGCCCCACCTTGCCAAACCCAAAATGACGACCAGGGTTAGTCACCTGGGTGGCTGGTTATTACTGATGATTGTTTTTAACATTCTCAGCGCTTCATCGCTTAAGTCATTGTACTCCATGTCATCGTCTGGTCCGTGTCCAGACTAAATTCTGCTCTTAAGTCGTTGTACTCCATGTGAACGTCTGGTCCGTGTCCAGACTAAATTCTCAATTGATGCATTTTTTTGTGTGCTAGATTTCTTCTTAGAAAATTGCACAATTGATGGTTTAATTTATGATTGAAAGCATTGCAACCCTTTGTAATATGGGTTGAATGTTCGCCTGCCAAGAGTTGGAATCCTATATCCACTTTTCGATGCAATTTTTTTTTAATTTCCATTTTTCTTACACGTTTAAAGTTTTTTTTTTTTTAGTTTTGATAATTGAAAAAAAATACATCACTTTAAATTTGCTAAAAATATATATTTAATAAAATAGAAGACGAGATTAGACTTAGTGACTGGACTATTTAAAAAAAAAAATTTTGTTTAAATTCGATTGTTGTGACGAGTCACTAGTTGGTTCAAATAGAATTTACTAGTTGCGACCCTGATCAGTAATTATCTCACCTTAATATTGTTGACAGTTTATTTTCAAAATCCCAGAAAAGGTCAACAGTTCAGACATACTTTGAAATATATATCGATATATTAATGCGCGCCCCGTCACGAATGAAAGAGCGCGCCTTGATTAAAATAAAACCGTTTTCTATGGACAGATTGCTGCGCGTCTATCGGGACGGTACGCTATTTGCTCTTGCGCGATTACAACAATACTCTCGTATGCGGACACTAAAAAATGGCAAGTAGCAATGATCGTGATTAATGGGGTTAGTAAACGGGGTCTTATTTACGTGCGTCCTTGTGACGTAGTGAACTAGGGGACGTATAGACACATGAGCAGATCACAAAGATTTGTGTCGTTTTGGGAACTTCAAGTGTTGCTACTTTGACTGGACTATTTCATGTAGTTGCCCGAGTTCACGATTATGATTATATTTTAACTTAATTTAAAAAATAACTAAAATAATAACGATGTCACTTCATTGTGTCACTTCATAGTGGCCAATTTTTGTGGTGTAGAGATACGTTTCATTTGTTCTGTATTTTAACTACATCGCGGCAAGACTACACAGTGAAGAGATGGAAGTTTGTTGTCGAAATATTTAACTTTTAGGATAATAAAATATAACATAATTTTTAAAAAAACGTCTGGAGTCTTAACCGCAGACAGTTCAGTTTGATTAACTTCTCTAACGTAATTCCAGGATTATATATAGACGTATAATTTAACAAAATTAAAAATTATTCTGAATAAATGTTTAATTTTAATATGAATAAAATATTTGTTTACATTTGAAAGTAATTATGCGCTTTTTTCAACGGGGAAAAAAACATGTTTTTGTTGGATGTGTATTGGACTTAACGTATTAAATTAAAATTACATTAAACTTTGTGTGTGTGCATTGACATGCGGCTAGCAAAGGGAAAGAATAATCGTGAAGGATGAAAGATGCAAATATCATTATAAGAATAAAACCGGGCTAACCAGACACAAGGGACCACTCAGGACTTTGATCTGTGACATTTGCGAAGCTACTTGAAATAGGTTGCATCCTCTTCGGGACCCAAGCTGCCGTCGTTGTGGACAGGCGCTTGAGACAATATTGCACTTACTTGATGAGTACACAACACTACAGAGTGGAGGGATTGGGAACACCCCCAGACATCCACGCAGAAAGTCTGATTGACGGCGACGCCCAGTAGACTCGCACGCCTGTAACGGGGCCACGAAAGAGCGTTGGCTTGGCCCCCCAAAAGAGAATGTAATGTGTGACACTTTATAAATTTGAAGTTACTGTCAATGTTTGGATCTGAACTCCGAATAGCGACAACGCACTCCACCAAGAACAGACGCTCTGGTAATTTTAGTTTCAAAAAGGAGGACTTCCGCATGATTGAGCTGCGGTACAATTTGGTGAGATAAAGATGTTGTACGATATTATGTTGTCTACTTTTGAATGCTACCCAAACAGTGAGATAAAAATGTTGTACGATATTATGTTGTCTACTTTTGAATGCTACCCAAACAGTGAGATACAAATGTTGTACGATATTATGTTGTCTATTTTTGAATGCTACCCAAACAGTGAGATACAAATGTTGTACGATATTATGTTGTCTACTTTTGAATGCTACCCAAACAGTGAGATACAAATGTTGTACGATATTATGTTGTCTACTTTTGAATGCTACCCAAACAGTGCATAAGAAAAGTCGAACCAAGCAACCATGGGGAAATCATGTTAAGTGAAAAATGAGGTTTAGGGTTGGTGGGGTTTGGTTGGCTTAAAATAACACCATAATCATAAAACAACACCATAATCATAAAACAACACCATAATCATAAAAAACACCATAATCATAAAACAACACCATAATCATAAAATAACACCATAATCATAAAATAACACCATAATCATAAAATAACACCATAATTATAAAACAACACCATAATCATAAAATACCGCCATAATCATAAAATAACATCATACTCAATCAAAAAGAATCACCGAAAGACATATTCAAAATGGAAATAATGAATGAAATCGAAATACAACATCTAATGCATTTGTTTGTATTGTTAGGATGCTGCCTTAGAGTCAATTTAAACAAAAACAATTCCTCTTTCATATAGCCGACCCAATTTTCCAAAGTTTTCACTGAATGTATAAACAGAGGAAATGGACATTTTTGCATAGGTCTAGTTAATATTTAATAACGGTACGAGAACCCGCGTGAGGTAAGAAGTTGACACACTTCAGTCTTCATAAGGTGCTGGTGTAGCTTCTGTAATATTGAGCCTTTCTGGAATGGCTCTTGGCGGCATATCCTGGAATGGCAATATCGCCTGCACTTCTCGCAAGAGATAGATGACTTTTTGTTTTCTTTGGCCTTCCGTTCTGAAATTTTTTGGTAATCCGAGGGCATCCTTTTTGCGCATCTTCTGCCTGGTTTGATTCGCAAATTCACTGCTCTTCGGCAGCCGGAGCGG
The DNA here is from genome assembly GCA_964017045.1 of Omphiscola glabra. Taxonomy (NCBI): domain Eukaryota; kingdom Metazoa; phylum Mollusca; class Gastropoda; family Lymnaeidae; genus Omphiscola; species Omphiscola glabra. The sequence continues at coordinate 19,322,028 of OZ024798.1, read as the reverse complement.
TGATCAGGGATTCCCTCCCGTTCGACAATTTCGATGTTGGCATCCCTAGTGTTTCTTTTGCATGCGTCTTTATGGCGCAACAGAGCAGCCCAATATGTCTTGCCCCCTTCTGCCGATGTTCAGTACAGCAAATCCTTTAGGACAGGCCTAACTCAATTCTCTGTAATGCACTAACCGGCTCAGGCGTCTCTTACTAATAGTGGATCATATGCTGCACGTCTGTAGAGTCTGTAGACGCTTAGTTTGTTGCCTTTTTTTGAGTTTAGAATGATTCCACACAATAGTTACCTGCTACTTATGCGATCAGGCCTTCCAACCCCTAGTGCATGATACCCTCAAACAGTTACTCTTGTAACCAGTTAAATATCCTCATCAACACCAGGAACAGATACATTGCAAATCCCATCTACTTTCATAGGAGCCATAATGATCAATAAATTGATCGTGGGCCCTTAATATATAGAAGAAGAAGAAGGATGTTACCTTCTTCAGAGAGATATTTAGACCCAAGGTATTGTTAGACATATCTAGACCCAAGGTATTGTTAGAGGTAGTAGACCCAATGTTGAGAGATACTAGACCCAATGTATTGATAGTGATATTAGACCCAATGTTGAGAGATACTAGACCCAATGTATTGATAGTGATATTAGACCAAATGTTTAGAGATACTAGACCCAATGTATTGATAGTGATATTAGACCCAATGTTGAGAGATATTAGACCCAAGGTATTATAGATATCAGACACAGGGTATAGAGATATCAGAAACAGGGTATAGAGATATCAGACACAGGGTATAGCGATATTAGACCCCAAGTTTAGAGATATTAGATCCAAGGTATGGACAAGAAGTTAAAATCAAAGTAATAAAAACGGTCTTCTTTTTTTATCTGGGACATACAGGATATCAAAAGGTATTGTAATGGCATGCGGAAATCAATATCACCTGATAAGATCAATACCACCTGATGAGTTCAATACCACCTGATGAAATCTCGTCTGGCTGTCTCATTTATCCTGCTGTACAACGGAAAGCCCTCGCATTAACTTATCTGAGGAGATTATTCAAACATCAACAAAAGGGATCTTGTTTAAATAAACAGCCGTAGGATTATATCGACCACTTATCAATCTATCATTTTCGAGATATTCAATAGTAAAAAATGAGAGAGTTGTCTCGCTACGTAGGAACACAAACCCCCCCCCCCCTCGCCGACCTTTTCTGTACGTTGGTATTTCAAGAGAAAGGAAGCCAATTGTATGTTTAAACCCTTTGCGGTTGGGGTCCATTTAAGAAGTGTTTGGTATGCGTCATGCTGTACTCTTTGAAATCGAGTGTTTTATTAAAACACTGACTCCTTTGTGTGTGTGTGTGTCATGATACACACCATTTAGTTTATCGATGAATTGTAACACACAGCTTCTTCACAAATTAAAACATATTTAGTTTGTTCACTAATTATACGACAATTAGCATCTGGACAGATTAAAAAGGAAATGAGTAAAACAAAGTATGGTGAAAAACCTGATAAAAAGAAACGCAACAAAATTGTGCTGCCCTCTCAGATTTTACTTTTCAACTAAGAGCTATTTTATAAAAAATTAATTCTGTTTTTTTTTTCTGTGGTCTGTTTGCTGACGAAGGCTTCCTGTCAACACGTTCGTTTTTTTTTTTTGTTGCGTTTCTTTTTAACAGGTTTTCCCATACGTTGTGTCACTCATTTCCTTTTTGCTAACCTGATTGCAATCTCTCCCCCTTAGTACCAATTAAATTAAAGCACAGTTAGTTTCTTGACTGATTATAATACAAATAAGCTTCTTGACAAATTTAAAAAAAAAACATTGAATTTTTTGAAAACTTAGCTCTAACTGATCACGTGAAATTGTAATATTTGAGTGTTATGCTAAATGGTTAAGACTTAGACACATATATTATCAATTAAAAACGCCGTTTTAATATCTGTGGCACATGAAATATACACATTTCTGGGGGATGGATGGGTGGGAGGGGGCGGGACCAGGACATGACGTAAATAAACTCAACCAACATAAACACCATGCAGGCAAATTTCAGGAGATTACTTACCAAGCGTGTTTGAGTTTTAGTCGTGCCATCTTTGATTTGCAGAGTTTTAAAATTAGTTAAGCGTATGATGTAGACAGGGTGGACAGTTACTTTTAAATTCGATTGCAGTCTATTTTTAAATGCCGTTGCATCAATAAATGGAGGTTGAATAATTCCATCTACAAAAATTAACACTCTGTGAGCTTCTATGGACATATAAAGCACAGAATGTATAAATCCTTGATGGGAAAACGAACAAAACAAGGAATTGTGTCAGGACAAATTTCTACTTCAGCGAACAAAGAGAGACAGACTAACGTGCAAAAATATAATTTAAAAAACATCAGCTCTTGTAAATACATACATTTGATCTAGCTAAGAGATAAAACATATTCTTATACAGTTAAAAGTCATTTTTTAAGCAAGTGGTCGTCTGAACAAACACACTATAATATGCAATTGAGAATGGTCTCTGAATCATCCATTAAAAAAAAAGTCAATAATGTGTTCGTAACCAATTTAATTAAACATGATGTTCTCTTTACAAAATTTCAGTGACCAAAAGATTTTCGTCAAGCTTGAAATCTAGTTCTCTTAACTTTAATGTGTTCTTACTACTTGCGAGAACCGCTGATTTAGACTGTCTAGAAGTGTTACATAAAAAACGACATTTTTGCAAGCGACATGAATATTGTTATTGTTAGCTGAGTAATTTATTTCACTATAGGTTACACAAGCGACCTATTGTTAACTCTAGTAAAATGAACTTTTGTGTCTCCCAGACTGTTTGTGTTTACACACAATTTCGCATTTTTTTATTGTAAAGAAAATTCCACCCCTCCCACCCTAACCCCATAGCCAACTTAGTAATTTTCGTACTCTTCAAAAAAAGATATGTTAGATTTCGCGTATGTTTTTCTCTTTGCCAGCTGATGCTGTGTTCCATTTTACGGAGATAAACTTTTAATTTTTCTCTCTTTCTTCCATTCGTAGAATTCTGTGGCTTGGATTTTTCTGGGTGCTTGTCACCTACTGTCAAGTTACCGCTTGTCGTATTGTGCAGTGCCTGTATCCGCTACTTTCATTGTGTTTGACATCTCCGGAGAACTACAGTCATGGAAACACATTACGACATCCCACTGGACGCTGCCGTCAACAACAAGATTGTCAACCTGAACGCCATCACTCCAAGAGTAAACAAGTTAGTTGGTATTTTAACGTTTCCTTAACTGCTAGGCATAGGGATTAATTTATGCCTTGACTTAACTCCTAGATTTAGTGTGATTACTTTATGCCTTGATTTAACTCCTAGGTTTAGCATGATTAATGTATACCTTGACTTGACTCCTAGGTTTAGCATGATTAATGTATACCCTGACTTTACTCCTAGGTTTAGCATGATTAATGTATACCCTGACTTGACTCCTAGGTTTAGCATGATTAATGTATACCTTGACTTGACTCCTAGGTTTAGCATGATTAATGTATACCTTGACTTAACTCTAAGGTTTAGCATGATTAATGTATACCTTGACTTGACTCCTAGGTTTAGTGTGATTATTTTATGTCTTGACTTAACTCCTAGGTAGGCTATAGTGTCATCTATTTGTATCCTGAGTTAACTCTTAGGTAAGGCTACTGGCGTTGGAAGGGTGGGGGTGGTGCGGCGTTCCGCCACGGGCCGCGCTCCTTCTCTTTATATAGAGGGGTGGCCTTTTCGGCCCCTTGCAGAGTTTTGTTCATGGGGGAGGCGTCAAAAATCTTTACCCGCCCCTGGTGGCACTAGCCCCAGATTGTGGGTATAGCATTTTTTATTGATGCCTTGGCATTGACTTAACACATAGTTATAGTTTGATTCGTTTATGCCCTGAACATTGTAAAAATAATGTTTTTTATGTCAACTCTTTTCTCTGCCTAAGTCATCGTAAACAAATAAAGGGAGCTACTCGCCCAAATTGAGCTAATCGTGCGATAATATATGAGGGGGCAATCATAATTTGTACTCTCCCTCCATCAACTTTGAAAGCGATGCCTGACCTTCCCACAGCAGAAGTTTGCCGTCAGACGACAACTATCCTTTCAGCCAGAATGTGTCCTTCGGTACGGGAATTCTCCAATTATGAAAACGAATTTATTTAAGTTAACCTAAACTTTTACAAAAAAAGGTGGTGCTTTTATTATCTTTATTTTGGGGGTAGGGGTGTATAATTGATTGAACCTTTTGTAAGGAATAAGGATTGCAACCAATATCATGGTCGGGTTAATAGAACAGTTGGTTGGTTGGTTTGGGGGGGGGGGGGAATTGTCGAAGGTACAGGTTACTCACTGAAAATTCCAAGTATACAGATTAGTTTGACAACTCCTTTGTGTTAGAGGCTTTCTTTGATGACGGGAGAGAGATTAGTTGGCTTAAAAATAACACAGTTTGTGTTGGAAGTCGTAATGTGTCTCACAGTGAAGATGTATAATATAGTGATGATTGAGTAATATAGTGATGATTGTGTAATATAGTGATAATGTTCCAAATAGTGATGATTGAGTAATATAGTGATGATTGTGTAATATTGTGATGATTGTGTAATATTGTGATGATTGTGTAATATAGTGATGATTGAGTAATATAGTAATGATTGTGTAATATTGTGATGATTGTGTAATATAGGGATGATTGTGTAATATAGTGATAATGTTCCAAATAGTGATGATTGTGTAATATAGTGATGATGTGTGACTTAGTGGTAATGTGGCACATAGTGTTGACGTGTCACGTAGCGATGATGTTTCGCACAGAAATGATGTGTCACATAGCTACTTAGGAAACTCATTTGTGTAGACCAGGCCTGCACAACTCATAATGTTAGGCGGGCAAAAATACTTTATTGAAAACTTGTGCGGACGAAAAGAAAATAGGACCGGGGGGGGGGGGGACCTACTAAGAAAATAATAAGAATAAACAATATTTCGTTACTTCGCGGTCCGCAATGTGGGTGCTGGCGGGCCATATGTTGTGCAGGCCTGGTGTAGACCTATAGAATTTAATGATCCTAAAACTTCAGCACCCCCGCCAACCTTCCACGCCCCCCAACCTTCCACGCCCCCAAACCCTTCACGCCCCCAACCTTCCACGCCCCCAAACTTCCAAGCCCCCCAACCTTCCACCCCCGAACCTTCCACCCCCAACCTTCCACGCCCCCAACCTTCCACGCCCCCAACCTTCCACGCTCCCAACCTTCCACGCCCCCCAACCTTCCTGAAATCTCCGGACATCATAACACTACGACATTTTCTGACATATTTATAAATGGACAATTGAGTTCGTGTTTTGTGAAGAGCGACATCAATATAAGCAAATATGAAAAGTTAATGAAACTCATTTGGTTAGATCTGTCAATCATGTTGTAGATCTCGAACACTGGAAACATTTCACGACCGGCTTCTTTTCTTCCTTAGCTATTATCTAAGTCAGCGGGTCTCCAAAGCTGTTTTGGAAACAGACACTAACTTTGTTCATTGAGCGAGCCAGCAATCCTGAATTTTAAAAAAAATTGTGATTGTTCATTTATTGCAAATTGTCCAGCGTAAGAAATAGCAACGAAATCACTAGCAGGGCTTCCCACAAAGAACAAACGCATTACCTTGACACGACACCCATTTGGAGACCACTGGTTTAAGTTAATACCTGCTCTGCTGTGATTGGTTGAAAAATATATTTCTTCTCAAGTTTGCTATATTAACCGAACATTTTTTTTTTAAATCCGGGAATCCTGCTGTGTATAAAGCTAAACCTGGACAGCGGGAGATCATTTCACACCTCTCAGGCAAGAGATTTCACTGTTTGATTTACAGACAAGCAAAGTTCTACAGCGTATGTCACTATCTAGCCATATTTTGTATCTCTCCGATCAAGAGGTAAACGCCATATAAATACGTCACGCGCATACAGATATCCAGATTACCAACACACGATGAATAAAAAAATATATTATTAAATGCTGGTCACATTTACGAGTCAAAAATATAAGCTCCACAAAATTCCAAACAAAGGAATGCAGCAGATAGGCACCAGGACATGACTTCACATTTTAGAGCCTGTTCTATAAGTCAGGGAAGTTTGTTCTGTTCTATAAGACAGGATAGCTAGGTATTTCTGTGTGGCATACATTCATTTTCATAATCAATTTCTGTGTGTTCCAAATAAAGATTGTTGTAATTTTGTTGAATGATGTGCTAGTCAGCTTTGCTGGGTAAGTACCGTGCTGTTGAATGTCTAAACTCTAGACTGATATTTTGTTTTTTTTTCCTTTAAATTTTTCTTGTTCGAGTCCTACCAAACGATACAAAGAATTTGAATAATTAAAAAGACAGACCCCCCCCCCCCCCCATATCACCATTCTGAGATCCACAATGGTACACTCAGACAGAGACGGTTCTCCTTACCACGGAACTAGCGACACTGTAAAAAGAACAACAAAAAACGACAACAAATAAATGAATTATACTCCTCCCTTAACGGCTTGAAATAAAATATAAATTTAATTAATGTGCGTAATGCCAAAACTAATTAATGTGCGTAATACTAACATTAATAAATGTGCGTAATGCCAAAACTAATTAATGTGCCTAATGCTTGGGATTTCCAATCGTTATATTCCTTCATGAAATATTTTATCTAAACATATACACACTGGGCACCAGATTGATCGCTAAGCGGTGTTTCTAGCATATAATTTGTTATGGGAAAAAAGTGTGTGTGTGTGTGTGGGGGGGGTGGGTGGAATGGGGCCGTGTTTCAGACTTTCAGGGTAAAAAATTAGGCATAATGGTGACAAAGGTGAGCTCTTATCACGTACAATCTGTAAATAAATCACTTCATTTTTGGTGCCCCCGAGGGCAATCTTTTGCATCCAGCTCAGTTTCATCCATGACATCTATATAGTTTAAATATATATATATATATACAAAATTAAAGGAACATAATATATTTGTCGATTCAAGATAATCATCTTAATTACTCTTAACATGCGTTTCTATATAACTGAAAGAAGGTGCCGATGCTGTGATAGGTTACGGGGAGGGCTGGGGGAGGAGGGCATACATCGAGCGCACCCATGGCTACCGAGCAAAGGTGGGAGGAGGGGTCTGGGGAGGGGCTCACTGAACCCCTTCCCCAGAAATGTTTGATTAATTCAAAGAACAAGGCCTCATTTGTGGTGATGATCTGAATTCGACGTTTCTTTCAGACGATTCGATTCTGAGGTGGTTGCATTTAAGCATTTCGGGGGGAAGGGGAGGATCACGGAATCAGAAACTGAGGGCGCCGAAAGCTCTCGAGTGAAAGTGAGGGGATAGTTTTGGGAAGGCTCAGTTAGCCACTCCAAATAATTTTTTTTGAAAGAAACTCTGACGTTGTGGGCGATATAAGTAATTAACTTCGATCGTTCAACTGGGTCGGCAGTATCAGTAGATGGAACTTGGACCGCACTCTACTTGAAAAGCCCTATTCTGTTCTCTAAGCCAGGGAAGTTTTTTCTGTTCTCTAAGCCAGGGAAGTTTGTTCTGTTTTATAAGTCAGGGAGGTTTGTTCTGTTCTTAAAGCCAGGGAAGTTTGTTCTGTTCTATAAGCCACGTAAATTTTTATATTCCATAAGAATCGGATATTTGTTCTATTGAGTAAATCTCCGCAAAATTACAAACAAAGGATAATCAAGAAATTGGCACCAGGACATGATTTCAAATGTTTTGTTAGGTACTAAAAGTTACAAAATCAAGACCAAAATACTCATATTCTTTGGTCATAGGCTGCTTAGCTTGACATGCAGAGCTTTTGACCACCTGCTCATCTCCCCACACCACGCAGTTATATTTTATGCTGGGGACGTAACACAGAATGGCGTTTACGCCGTAGTTACAGTCCATGGATGACCAAAAACGTCTTTCATTTCAAGCACTGCTTTCTCCTCTAGCACCGTCTTCTCACTCTTCAAATTACAGAGTTGGGATGCAATTTTTAAAAAAGAAATAATCTAGAAATGATCTTAGAATGTTAGGAACAGAGTTCGGATTAAAAAAAAAATTAAAAAAAAAAATTGATCCTAGGACTGATCTTAGAATGTTAGGTAAACAACCTTATTTTAAGACAACTATCTTGAATCAAGGTTGAAGGCAAATTGAAAACCGTGTACCTTGTTTTAAAAAAATCAGTAGTACAGAGGCGTAGATAGAGTGTTTGGCGCCCGGGGACATCTGTCCCACTCTGCCGCCCCTTAGCTACGCCTATGCAGTAGTCATAACTGTAGCATTGTTTCCTGGCGTCGTGGATGTGTCCTAGTCACACATTAAAACTAGTGTGGGTGTGTCCTAGTCACACAATAAAACTAGTGTGGGTGTGTCCTAGTCACACAATAAAACTAGTGTGGGTGTGTCCTAGCCACACAATAAAACTAGTGTGGGTGTGTCCTAGTCACACAATGAAACTAGTGTGGGTGTGTCCTAGCCACACAATAAAACTAGTGTGGGTGTGTCCTAGCCACACAATAAAACTAGTGTGGGTGTGTCCTAGCCACACAATGAAATTAGTGTGGGTGTGTCCTAGCCACACAATGAAACTAGTGTGGGTGTGTCCTAGCCACACAATAAAACTAGTGTGGGTGTGTCCTAGCCACACAATAAAACTAGTGTGGGTGTGTCCTAGCCACACAATAAAACTAGTGTGGGTGTGTCCTAGCCACACAATAAAACTAGTGTGGGTGTGTCCTAGCCACACAATGAAACTAGTGTGGGTGTGTCCTAGCCACACAATAAAACTAGTGTGGGTGTGTCCTAGCCACACAATAAAACTAGTGTGGGTGTGTCCTAGCCACACAATAAAACTAGTGTGGGTGTGTCCTAGCCACACAATAAAACTAGTGTGGGTGTGTCCTAGTCACATAATAAAATAGTCACACGTGAGCACAACAATTGAAACGCCTGAAATAAAAGGAGGTCTTCGGTTTGTGTTATGTCTACCGTCATTGTGTAGAGCTATTTCATATTTGGTCCTTTGGCATATGAGAGGCTCTGTTCCTTTGGTATGTGAGAGGCTCTGTTCCTTTGGTATGTGAGAGGCTCTGTTCCTTTGGCATATGAGAGGCTCTGTTCCTTTGGCATATGAGAGGCTCTGTTCCTTTGGCATATGAGAGGCTCTGTTCCTTTGGTATATGAGAGGCTCTGTTCCTTTGGTATATGAGAGGCTCTGTTCCTTTGGTATATGAGAGGCTCTGTTCCTTTGGTATATGAGAGGCTCTGTTCCTTTGGTATATGAGAGGCTCTGTTCCTTTGGTATATGAGAGGCTCTGTTCCTTTGGCATATGAGAGGCTCTGTTCCTTTGGTATATGAGAGGCTCTGTTCCTTTGGCATATGAGAGGCTCTGTTCCTTTGGTATGTGAGAGGCTCTGTTCCTTTGGTATGTGAGAGGCTCTGTTCCTTTGGCATATGAGAGGCCCTGTTCCTTTGGTATGTGAGAGGCTCTGTTCCTTTGGCATATGAGAGGCCCTGTTCCTTTGGTATGTGAGAGGCTCTGTTCCTTTGGCATATGAGAGGCTCTGTTCCTTTGGCATATGAGAGGCTCTGTTCCTTTGGCATATGAGAGGCTCTGTTCCTTTGGCATATGAGAGGCCCTGTTCCTTTGGCATATGAGAGGCTCTGTTCCTTTGGTATGTGAGAGGCTCTGTTCCTTTGGCATATGAGAGGCTCTGTTCCTTTGGCATATGAGAGACCCTGTTCCTTTGGTACATGAGAGGCTCTGTTCCTTTGGCATATGAGAGACTCTGTTCCTTTGGCATGTGAGAGGCTCTGTTCCTTTGGTATATGAGAGGCTCTGTTCCTTTGGCATGTGAGAGGCTCTGTTCCTTTGGCATATGAGAGGCTCTGTTCCTTTGGTATGTGAGAGGCTCTGTTCCTTTGGCATATGAGAGGCTCTGTTCCTTTGGCATATGAGAGGCCCTGTTCCTTTGGTACATGAGAGGCTCTGTTCCTTTGGCATATGAGAGACTCTGTTCCTTTGGCATGTGAGAGGCTCTGTTCCTTTGGTATATGAGAGGCTCTGTTCCTTTGGCATGTGAGAGGCTCTGTTCCTTTGGTATATGAGAGGCTCTGTTCCTTTGGTATATGAGAGGCTCTGTTCCTTTGGTATATGAGAGGCTCTGTTCCTTTGGCATATGAGAGGCCCTGTTCCTTTGGTATATGAGAGGCTCTGTTCCTTTGGCATATGAGAGGCTCTGTTCCTTTGGCATGTGAGAGGCTCTGTTCCTTTGGTATATGAGAGGCTCTGTTCCTTTGGTATATGAGAGGCTCTGTTCCTTTGGTATATGAGAGGCTCTGTTCCTTTGGTATATGAGAGGCTCTTTTCCTTTGGTATATGAGAGGGACTGTAACACGTTATAAAGTTTGGTGACTCAATTTGTTGTTTCTGCCAACTTATCCCCCAACACCCCCCCCGACCACGCCCTACACCCCAAACCTGACACCAGTTTGACAAACAAATTCTACCCATTGCCCGCTTCTGATCACTTTATCCAAATGCAAATGTCATCGAGTGTAACATCTGTTGATATCTTGAGGTCCCTTAAAAAAATAAATGATAAATCATGATTAAAAAAATCTACCCACAGAGCTAAAGAAAAGTTGAGCTTCTAAATAGAAATGTATGATCCATTGGAAAAGTCAACGAGCAGTCAAAGTGGCAATAGAGATATGTCTCACAACATGCCCGTCAGCCAACACAACGACATCAAGTGCTTTTATATGCTATACCACCAAGTTTTCAATGTTATCACTCCACGACCAGTGGGGGGCACGTTATGTCCCCTTGGTTTCGTACATTTGTTTTGTTATATCGCCCCCCCCCCCCTTTTTTTTTTCACACAAGCCTAGATACAGACATAAATATTGAACTCTTTTGACGGCTTGATCGCGTCCTGAAGTATTGCGTTATTGACTCTGTCCACTCCAGTCGCCCGAGTCTTGTCACAAACACAAGTGTGCCTCTAGCTGCCAGGACGCTTGAGTTCAGTCAACCATGACCTCCGACTCCACGCCCTCTCACCCACGAAAGCAATCAACGCAGGAAGTTTGTGGAGTAATGATTGTAATATTTACGCTGCATTGTTTGTAAAGCCTACAATCACAGTCGTAGGAAAGGGGGTAGAGGGCGCGGCACTCTCTTCTATAAAATAAAGGACGGGCATTTCAGTCAACTGCAAAGTTTTCGTTTTAGGGGGGGGGAGGGATGTGGCAAAATATTTGCCCACTCTGGGAGGAAAAGGGGGGGGGGAGCACGAACCTTAGCCGCGCTACTGTCAACATTCTAGGAATTGCTAAAAACGAACTTTGAACATTCAAGACTCCAGGCCACACGGCCGTGACAAGGTAGAGCTGCGTACGGACGAAGCACATAACAGCGTTGTTTTTTTAACGACGTGCGCCCCGCGGCGGACCAGTACACAGGCGATTTTGGCGCCCCTTGTCTTTGTGAAGTACATGGGGTTACATAGTTTCCTCCCCATTAAGGTCGTATCTTAAAGCAATTTTGGGGCGCGCTTATGTTGGCCCCCCGGAGCGAAGGCTTTCTCCACCCTCCCCCCGCCTTGGCAATGCCCTCACAGACATAAAGCATTTCGACAAAGATATCAAGATTTACCGCACAGATATAAAGCTTTACCGCACAGATATAAAGCGTTACCGCACAGGTATGAAGCGTTCCCGCAAAGGTATCAAGATTTACCGCACAGATATAAAGCTTTACGACAGCGAAATACTTCTTTTGAGCCGCTGTAACTCATGGCTGTCTGGTGGACATTAAGACCCAGACTATTTTGTTGCGCAAGGCTTGCTGTCTCGACTTCCTGCGCTCCAATCTTTATCCTAAACGAAAGTACTTCGTGACAACAATGGCCACGCATGCTATCGGGGGGTTTAAAAGATCAACACTTGAACACATGATTCTCTCTCTCTCTCTTTCTCTTACCTGCCCTAACGTCTAATGTTTCACATGAACACTAGAATGGTTCACGTGGAGAGCCCCGTGTAGATGTAAAAAATATTCGTCTTACAGCCGTGGTCCCGTATCACGGCATTCTGTACAACACCAATAAAATTGTATAATGTCTTAGAACAAATGTGTGTGTCTCTGAGATCTTGGATGTTAGTTGTACACATTAGACAAGACTGTTTGTAACGTGAGCTGATACTGAACCTATCCAACACGCTGTGCTTTCTTCAGGGGAAATCGACTTCAAAATGGTATGTTAACATTTCGGTTTAGAATTTATTATTATTTTTTATTAAAAGTGCTTGGAATTATGATACAAAAGACATTGATAGAAAGCGACGTTTGACGTATTTGACATGAACAGAAAGAGAGAAGTTAACGTCTTGACATAGACGGAAGGAGACGTAAGAAGTATTGACATTGACAGAAAGAGAGAGGTTAACGTATTGGACGCTTTAACGTATTGCACAAATAAAAATAGCATATAAATTCCTTTGCAAACGAAATGATATTTTTAAGAATCAATATTAACAAACCACGGAAGACGTTAATTAATATCGATTGTGTCCCCACTGTGTCGCGCTGAGATGGAAGACACTGAAGAAAATAAAAACTCATATTGTACCTAAGAATCGCTAGAATACTTTAAAAAAAATTAGTCTGAAGTTCTTCATAAGACTTTATTATTGTCTTTTTTCTGAAATATGTCATATGCAAATTGTCATTCTGTAGCCAGACCTAACGAAAAATTGCATCGTCTGATATTTTAACAACTTGAACATCAATGAATTTTTAAAATTTTTGAAAACACTGCTTCAACCTCAGTGTAAATTCGATTATATCGAACTCTTGGAAAGTATTTGAAATGTCCAAACTTAATTTAATCCAAATATTCTGCAGGACTCTCGCATAAACTAACATCGAGACCTCCCCAGCAGCAGACGGAAATCCGTTTTGAAATATAGCCACAATTGTGATTAATGACAACTATATCTCAACACAACAATCATTTAGTTTTTTTTATTCAGACAGGACAATCGATTTTTTCATCAAGCTTCCAGCATCGTTTCTTGTGAACAAAGTAGCTCCTTAATGTTATAACCAATGTCACTCATTAGACAAATTCTATTGTCTTTGCTCGTTGTCCTATCAACGGTAAACTCTTAATTACCGTACTTGACCAGTTTACGATCCCCAAATAAACATTCAAACAGAGACCAATCATGTTCAAGTCATACGCGGTCGTTCCTCGACCAATGCGTTGATTGAGCAATCACGCGCTAATCGGGATATTGGTTTTATACGATTGCCAGTATGTAGACATTTTATGAACATCCGCTTCTAATATACTGTCAAAGAATCACTTTGTTTTTTGTTGGCCTTAAGACTAACGTAATAAATATTACTAGATATAGCCCTCCAAACATTGGCGGCAGCAATGCGTGAACTTCCGATCTACTAAAGTTACTTGACAAAACATGAACTCAAGTGACGCACATTTAAGAATCTCAATATTTGCTACACTCCTTCTCCCATGATACGTCTCTGCACACTTTCCATTTCACGCCCATGAACTATATTAAATATTCTGATATCCCAACCATTTTTAAACCGAATTTTTTTTACACCATTCTTAAACTGAGACGATTTTATTTTCCGAAAAGAAAAATTAATATTATGCGCCAAACACAGTTGCGTTATATAAAAAAAATCATTTAGCGTACTTATAGGGAATTATATATTTTGCGCGCTATTGAACTCATTATTGAACCTTGCTTTCTTTCAAACATAGAGATTTATTTGTTATATACTCTCAATACCAAATTCGGTCATTAGGAAGCAGTAAACTAGGAGGCAGCCAGCTATTTAGTAAGCAGTCCAAGAGTCACACCAGAAGCGTGATATAATATATAAGGAGACTGGCGCAGGTGTAGTCTGGGTGGCTGGTAGAGTAAACGGTCACTCTACACAAATGCTTGTGTTTTCTAGTTGTTTTGACATGCTTATAACTATTTAAAAAAAACTATTGTATGGTATTATTTATTCCCTTGCGTATGATATATTTATGTAGATAAATAAAAATATTGAGCACACACACGGGAGATAAGGGGGCCAGCTCTATAAATACTAAAATAAACCAGTGTCACTTGAAAAGCTGAGGAGTTTTATGTTTCTCTATGATATTTATATACAAATGCCACCTACTAGGAATACAGCAATGCGGTTGTGAAGCAGGGACCCGTGGCGCAGAGCCCTAAATATTCCATTAAAACAATCTTTGTGTAGACTTTTCTGTTGAACACTTACCTGTTGAATGATTCTAATAATGTATAATTTTTTAAAATTTGATCGGTTTGAAGTGGTGCTAAGCTATATTTTTAGAACTAGCTTTACCATAGTGTTGTGTCAGCAGTAGGTTACTACCATTACCTCAAACTAACGCAATTTTGAGCTGAAACGGACAAACCAAACTACCATAGTGTTGTGTCAGCAGTAGGTTACTACCATTACCTCAAACTAACGCAATTTTGAGCTGAAACGGACAAACCAAACTACCATAGTGTTGTGTCAGCAGTAGGTTACTACCATTACCTCAAACTAACGCAATTTTGAGCTGAAACGGACAAACCAAACTACCAAACTAGCTATAGCTTAGTGCTAAACCAGACAAACCTACTCCATCGAAATTAGCTGTAATACTAGCAGACACTCTAACACTACTAGACACACTTACACTACCAGACACATGGAAACTATCATAACTAGCTATCACTTAGCCCTAAACCAGATGCACTAACACTACCATACACACTAACACTACCAGACACACTAGCAGTACCAAGACACACTTAAACTACCAGACACATTAACACTACCAGACACACATACTACCAAACACACTAAAACTACCAGACACACTAACACTACCAGACACACTTACACTACCAGACACACTTACACTACCAGACACACTTACACTACCAGACACACTTACACTACCAGAC
Source organism: Omphiscola glabra (assembly GCA_964017045.1). Classification (NCBI taxonomy): domain Eukaryota; kingdom Metazoa; phylum Mollusca; class Gastropoda; family Lymnaeidae; genus Omphiscola; species Omphiscola glabra. The sequence continues at coordinate 19,306,927 of OZ024798.1, read as the reverse complement.
ACACTTACATTACCAGACACACTTACACTACCAGACACGGTTACACTACCAGACACACTTACACTACCAGACACACTTACACTACCAGACACACTTACACTACCAGACACAGTTACACTACCAGACACACTTTCACTAACAGAAATACACTAACAGACAAACACGACCAGACACACTATAACTACTAGAAACAGAAACATTACTAGACACACTAACACAACCAGACACACCATCACTGGCTTTTAACACACATGCGTCCCTATAACCTTGCACGCAGCACCGATTATAATCTACAACTGCTGCACCACACTTCATCATCCACATGATTACATTAGCTTAACCAGCGCTTGATTGCGGATTAGCGAAGCGGGTTACGTGATTCATGGCACCCAGGTCTCAGGGTTAATAAGGAAATCAATCGATACGATCGACCTAATTAACGTACGCTGCTGTTTATTGAAACTGTATGGAGGCAGGGATGAGTTGTTATGAAGGGTTATATCATTAGTTTAATGCTGGCCTTCTTACAGCGTCCCAAAATGAAGACACTTCATGTGTGACTCTGTGACTACATTGCATGTGACTCTGTGTGTGGCTACTATTGCTTTTAATGTTTAGATTATACTTCACTACTAAAATCCAAATTACAAATGAGGTTAATGGAACTAACCAAGATGCGTCAAGGCTGACAACGTCAAGGCTGATAACGTCAAGGCTGACAACGCCAAGGCTGACAACTTCAAGGCTGATAACTTCAAGGCTGACAACGTCAAGGCTGACAACGTCAAGGCTGATAACGTCAAGGCTGATAACGTCAAGGCTGATAACGTCAAGGCTGACAACGCCAAGGCTGACAACGTCAAGGCTGATAACGTCAAGGCTGATAACGTCAAGGCTGATAAAGTTACAAAGGCGTCACAAATATTACGACACGCTTGCTTGGGATTTAGAAAATGTCACGTGTTTTCTGGTGGAGGGGTTTCCGTTGAAGAAGGGTGTTAGTTTAAAATAAATGTATCACGTATTGTCATGGACGTTCGTTTCAAATCATATGCGGTGCTCTAAAACTGTGCAAGGAGCTCCCTATACTTTGGTTTACTCTAAAATGGTTGGCGGATACAATCCAGAATCTAGATATCAGGAACATCAAGGCCCATCTCCGCTCACCCCCCACATCCTCTCTTTGTGAACAACTGGAGAATAATTTTAAAACGCAGCCCCTTATCCTAATAGAAGACATTTGTTAAAAACAAGTGAAAAAAAGAGTGGACATATCCAGCATTTAAAAAAAAAAAATTTAATCAAAAGAATAACACAGGCAACAGACTCTCTGCGACGTCAGATCATTTAATCGGTCCTAGATGTAGGCCAAAGTCCAAATGAACTACATCATTACAAAGCACAAATGAACCCCCCCCCCCAAGCATCCCACTCCTCTTTAACCTTTGACCCCAAGTCGTACTCCATATAATTTAGATGTGTTTAAATTATTCTAAGTTTCACAGTGTTAAACAGCTGGAGAAATTGACCAGGGGCAGATAAGACATGCTTTATTTGTAAACAATGCACCATTAAGGGCCACCTACTTGTGCAGGGACAATGTTTACCATTAAGGGCCACCTCCTTGTACAGTGACAATATTTATCATTAAGGGCCACCTCCTTGTACAGTGACAATGTTTACCATTAAGGGCCACCACCCTGTACAATGACAATGCACCATTAAGGGCCACCTCCTTGTACAGTGACAATGTTTACCATTAAGGGCCACCTCCTTGTACAGTGACAATATTTATCATTAAGGGCCACCTCCTTGTACAGTGACAATGTTTACCATTAAGGGCCACCTCCGTGTACAGTGAAAATATTTATTATTAAGGGCCACCTCCTTGTACAGTGACAATGTTTACTATTAAGGGCCACCTCCTTGTACAGTGACAATATTTATCATTAAGGGCCACCTCCTTGTACAGTGACAATGTTTACTATTAAGGGCCACTTCCCTGTACAATGACAATGCACCATTAAGGGCCACCTCCTTGTACAGTGACAATATTTATCATTAAGGGCCCACTCCTAGTACAGTGACAATGTTTACCATAAAGAGCCCCCCTCTTTGTACAATTATTCACCCCGTACCATAAAAATAAATCTCCTTTCTTGTCATGATCTACTTCACCAACAACTTTCTGTGTTCTAGTCTTAATTAATGACACTTTATTAGGGGCTTTTAATGTTTTGGGAGTAGTTAAAAATAATCCATAAATATACTTCATTAAACACAATGATTTATTCAATAAGACGTTCATTTGAAACAACTCACTTCATTAAACACAATGATTTATTCAATAAGACGTTCATTTGAAACAACTCACTTCATTAAACACAATGATTTATTCAATAAGACGTTCATTTGAAACAACTCACTTCATTAAACACAATGATTTATTCAATAAGACGTTCATTTGAAACAACTCACTTCATTAAACACAATGATTTATTCAATAAGACGTTCATTTGAAACAACTCACTTCATTAAACACAATGATTTATTCAATAAGACGTTCATTTGAAACAACTCATTTCCATTCAAAATCACACGCGTATTAAAAAAACCAACAACCTTCTTTTAAATCAAAGTTATATGTGTATAAAACTATTTTTTTCACATTAAAAATTACTTATATGTACTTAAAAAACGACTTGTTCACATTCAAAGGTTCAAGACACGAAGCAGCACCGCCCCTGATACATCCCTTCAGTCGATGGTCAAGATGGACCACAGCACAATCTACAAGGAAAATGTTGTATTGGAGGAGGGACTTGCAGAGCAAATCGGACATCTCAAACGGGTAATTTTTTACCGATTGTCTGTGTTGGTGTGCATTTTGCAGTTGGGATGAGTGTACGTGCACTTAAATTGTATGTGTTCATGTGCACGTAAGTTCTTTGAGACTGCAAAAGAGCATACAAAAGCAATCACATTTTTACACATACAAATAACTCACCTGCTATTTTTAACATAAAATTTACAATAATTAGTCAGTGAAACGTTTTTAAGGAATATTTTCAGTTTTCCCGCTAACGCAACTTTCTAATAGGGTTATGCCTGTATTTCTAGGATGAGCGACGCCTGCTTGCAGAAACGGGGGAACAGCTCGAGGAAATTAGAAAACAAATGCAGGTCATTAGCCGGCTCCAGGAGGCCGTCAACAGCCGCAACCCCAACGACTCCACCGATTTCCTGTCCAGCACGCGAGCCGCGCGTTACGGCAACGACAGACAGGAGTATGGTGATCACGGCAAGGGCAATCGTTCCCAGATGCGGATTGAAGCCGAGCGGGAGAAATTCAGTTCCAAAAACCTGTTCAACGTCCGGCGCGCCAAATCAGCCCTGGGCTTCGAAACCTTGCCCCAAAAAAAGTTCTTCCAGCCGCCCGTCGTGGAAATGGAACCGTTTGACGTGATCGTTCCAGACACAACGGAGTCCATCGATGAAGCGCCCGCTTCTCCACCCGAGCAGAAACCCCCGCCGCGCGCGAAAAGCGCGAAAGGTTACCTGAAGCCGACGTCGTCCTCACAAAGCGGCATGCGCCCGGTGACGGCCGGGTACGTCCGCGAGTCGAAGCCGGACGACCTCCTCCCTCCCAGGGCTCAAACGGCAGTGATGAGATGTAGGTCACGTCGTGAGCTCGAGCTGCTGAGCCGGGTGGCGCCGAAAGAAGACGAGATCATAAACACCTTCGAGAACAGAAAAAGGAACATGACGATCATCAGCGAGAAGCGGCGGAAGTCGCAGCTGCTGCAGCTGCGCAGCGAAAGAGAAATTCTTGAGAGCAAAGTCAGTGATTTCTTAATGGACCTCGAGAGATTCAATCGCAACCACCAGGCCATAAAGTTGATAAAACGGAAGGAAATCAAAGGCGTTTTGTGAATGGACTGCCAAAGTGAACCTGTGAATGGACTGCCAAAGTGAACCTGTGAATGGACTGCCAAAGTGAACCTGTGAATGGACTGCCAAAGTGAACCTGTGAATGGACTGCCAAAGTGAACCTGTGAATGGACTGCCAAAGTGAACCTGTGAATGGACTGCCAAAGTGAACCTGTGAATGGACTGCCAAAGTGAACCTGTGAATGGACTGCCAAAGTGAACCTGTGAATGGACTGCCAAAGTGAACCTGTGAATGGACTGCCAAAGTGAACCTGTGAATGGACTGCCAAAGTGAACCTTTGAATGGACTGCCAAAGTGAACCTGTGAATGGACATCCAACGTGAACCTGTGAATGGACTGCCAAAGTGAACCTGTGAATGGACTGCCAAAGTGAACCCGTGAAAGGACTGCCAAAGTGAACCTGTGAATGGACTGCCAAAGTGAACCTGTGAATGGACATCCAACGTGAACCTGTGAATGGACTGCCAAAGTGAACCTGTGAATGGACTGCCAAAGTGAACCCGTGAAAGGACTGCCAAAGTGAACCTGTGAATGGACTGCCAAAATGAACCCGTGAAAGGACTACCAAAGTGAACCTGTGAATGGACTGCCAAAGTGAACCTGTGAATGGACTGCCAAAGTGAACCTGTGAATGGACTGCCAAAGTGAACCCGTGAATGGACTGCCAACGTGAACCTGTGAATGGACTGCCAAAGTGAACCTGTGAATGGACTGCCAACGTGAACCTGTGAATGGACTGCCAAAGTGAACCCGTGAATGGACTGCCAAAGTGAACCTGTGAATGGACTGCCAACGTGAACCTGTGAATGGACTGCCAAAGTGAACCTGTGAATGGACTGCCAAAGTGAACCCGTGAATGGACTGCCAACGTGAACCTGTGAATGGACTGCCAAAGTGAACCCATAAATTGCTTAGAGTTGTAGCATTGTCAGTGTCGCCATGTGATCACAACTAGTTTTTTAAAAAAATGCTTCTCTTAGAAGAAAAGACTCTTATGTATTCAAGTAACTGAGCATTTACACCATGACCAATGTTTTCATTAACCGTGTCCAACTTTTAAGGAAACAACGTTTGCAAGTTATGCTAAATTCTAATTTTACGGGAAGATATATCAACTTAATATACGCCTTAAACATCTTCTGATAAAATGTAACTATGAGCAGCATTGCTACTTAATGCTATGAATCTAACAATATCGGCGTGTATTAATGTGTGACTAATTTATAGTGCGTAAAAAAATTAATTGAGAGATTATTTATTGATTTAAAACTGGTAGAGCAACAATTTCTGCTCTATGATGTCTACGGTGTTTACACACCCGATGCTCAATGTCAACATATGACAGCATTTTGGGCAACCTCCTTCAACCTGGTTCAGCTGAAAATACCATGTTGTAGATGCAAGCAGACAGCTAAAAATTACATCTCACAGATGCAAGCAGTGAGCTAAAAATTCCATCTCATAGAAGCAAGCAGGGTCTGACTGAAGTCTGGAACTAGTTTCGTTCTCAAACATGTATATCTTAAATTCTTGTTTGATAAGTCAACAATGTATTTTGCTTTGGGTTATCGTATGCTAAACTAATGTAACATAGTTGATCCTCCTAAGAATATAAAAATGACAAATTTTACAATAACACTATATGCTCTTTCCTTGATGGAATCAGCGGAAAAACAGGAAGGACTTTCTAGCTGTCTCCAACCCTTGGATTAAAAAAAAAATTCAGTGTAATGAGAAAAATAAGGTTTAAGTTATTTCATGGCTTTTGGTGATCAAATATCATTTAATCTTATTTCATGACTTTTGGTGATCAAATATCATTCAATCTTATTTCATGACTGTTGGTGATCAGCTATTAGGTCTAGTAACAGCATCTGACGCCAACTCAGTTTATTATTCAAAAGCCCCCCTCACCCCCCAAACCACTCTCCTCCCCCAAAGCTTATGTGGACGCACCTAAGCAAGCTACTGAAGCGCCTCGTACTTTCAAATATGTTCATTGCTCAATATAATATAAATAAGAATACCTTGTAGCATACATTTTCGATGTTATTTGGAACTTATCCACAATGTGAAACATGCATGGAAATGTGCGCGAGTCTTGATAAGATTGTTGTGTATATTGAAGTAATTCAGCTTGAAAGACATTAATTGAAATTGAAGTGTTTGTTTGTGTTTCGGTGTGTGTGTGTGTACGTGTGTGGTGTGTGTGTGTGTGTAAAAAAGGGAGGGTGGAGTTGATTCGCTGTTGGTTGCCTTCTCATACAACAACAATCAAATGTTGACCTATAAAAATTACTTGCTCTGACGTTATTTCATTTTCCCGTCATTTATTTGTGTTGAGTAAAATTCATTATAGTTAACATTGGCTCACGCTAAATCAGGTCGAGCGCTATCTGCCTGTCGACCATAAGAACTGACGGGTGCTAATTCTGTGATTGAAGTTTTCAGCTAGTTCGCCAATGACTGGGGGGAAATGACCTCAGGGGTCAAGTAAAGCTACTGTTCTTTAGGAGCAGATAAACACTTCATTAAAAAAAAACTTCAACCGGAAAATCGGTGAGACAGCGGTCAAATTTTTGTGAATTAATAAAAAGGATTTTGTAAAGTTACAATGGAACATTAAACATGCAAACACCAGGATCTGAAAGTAACACTGATAAATTATTTTTATAGTCCCAGGAGCACAATTTAAAAAAAAAATATGTATGTAAATAAAATGGACTAATATCACTGCATCAACTGAATACAAAAAAAACAAAAAAAAACGGTTAGTGGTTATGATTTTGATTCAAGTAATTTCAGAGTCTTAAATTCGTTTAAATCATAAACTCTTCAAAAAAAAAAATTAACACAAAATAATTCATCAATGTAAAGTGCTCTTGTTCAAGTTCTGCTCGCCAATTTAGTTAAGTTTTCATTTAGTTGTTGAGTCAGCACCTGGCCAAATTTATTGTTCGATATAAATCGACCATTAACAATGTTTAGGTGTGGTTTGAACAACGAAACGATTCGTTTGTTATTATATAGTTACTGAAGATGAATACATTTAAATGCGATCGTTAACCTGACATTTATGTTTAAAATTGAAAGCAGGTATTTTTTTTAGGTTCAATATTTTTGGTGATATAAGGGTTGTTGTTGGTGAGGTATACGGACAGGCCATTTCTCACGCCCTTAATTCTAACCCCCCCACCCCCCCCCCCCCAATTGATTCACGGGGAACCCAGTCATGTGGGTAATAACACCTATCAATCCCTCTTAAGCCACCCGTCAGGTGAAATTGACTTACCTTTAATCACACCTATGAACGGGAACCGTTATTGACAATAATGACAGCGTTAGAGCCTTGTCAAAAGTAGGCATTCAATGTGCCATGGGAGGCATTCAATGTGCCATGGGGAACTTGAGTTAGCAAAATATTTATTTAAAAAATTCTTATTAAAAAAAAAGGAAAGATCGAGAGAGCGTTCTGACATTTGAAATTTAGGATCGCTATCAATCATAGACTGACAATAACAATAACAATATGAACGTATAAATTAACATTCATTATCAACAATGTTTAAACATAAACAAAATAAAAACACACACAGTTTTCCAGCAATACAGCTGTCTAATAAATAAAAGTCTGAATCCACGTGTGACTACATGTCTACCTCCAGGTGTAAATCCATGTCTGACTCCATGTGTAAACCCATGTCTGACTCCATGTGTAAACCCATGTCTGACTCCATGTGTGGACGAAATGTCTGATCCCTGCTTGACTCCATGTATGGCTTCACGTGTCACTCCATGTAGGTCACAGGTACATACACAATGCGAATTTCATGTTGATAGAAGGGGTCATTTTGAAAACTTGTCAGATTGATAGCAGGGGTCATTGTGAAAACTTTTCAGATTGATAGCAGGGTTCATGTGAAAACTTGTCAGATTGATAGCAGGGGTCATTGTGAAAACTTGTCAGATTGATAGCAGGGTTCATTGTGAAAACTTGGCGAATAAGAAACTGAGAGTCATCAAAGTTGTCCTGTATAACTTGGGAAGAGGGGGGTGGGGGGCTACTTAGCTTAAGGTTGTAAACTATCGGTGCTTAACCTGTGGGTCGTGACCCATTTGAGGTCAAACAACCCTTAAACAGGGGTCGCCTAAGACCATCGAAAAATACATATTTATGAAGTAACAACGAAAATAATTTTTTTATGGTTGGGGGTAACCACAATAGGAGGACCTGTATTAAGGGGTCAGGCATTAGGAAGTTTGAGAACCACTGATGTAAACTATCATGTTTTGAAACCTAAAACCATTTTAAAAAAAAATCTAAGTATTTTAAAATAATATTAAAAATAAGAAGAGTTTAGAAACTATTACAATCAAATCCGATGTCACCTGTGTTACAATTGGTTCAGGGCAATTAAATGTAGGTTCTTCAGCACAGGATTTGCATCCATTAAGTCAATGTTGACCAGTGCTGGCACTAAACTGTGGCATTGTCGGCTTTACGAATCTGACACACTTTCACCTGCTGCTTACAATCAAATATCAAATGTCATCTCAGTCTGACCTTTGTTGTGCAGAGCATTCAAAATTGCTTTGTAAAAACCGATAGCTGGATTAAAACCAGATTTTTTAAAATCGATAAAAGGTTTGACAAATAATGTTCTAATTTAATTAAACCATTCAACAACATAGTCCACATTGATCAGACCCATATCTCTACCCATCCTCACTGAGGTCAGCTAAGCAAGAAGCTTCATTTGATCCTGGAGTAGGACGACCCGCTTCAATTTTCACAGTTTGTTCTTTCATCTTGTTCTTCTTATTGCTGCTTAATCGAGGGAGCCTCACTTTTCGCCTCTGTTTCGCATCCCCGTCCTTAGATCCGGTGCTGGTTGTCTTAGAGGGAAGTTGTGAAATTGTGCATGAAATAATCACAGGTCTTAGGAAATCTTCATTTGGAATTCCAGTGTTTGAGCTGAGAGCACCTCGATGACTCTTGTTGACACCGTTGATGGCGTTACCAGCACTGTTAGGACCAAAGTCTCCGGCAACAGCCAGTCGGTTCAGAGGTGTGAAAGATGTATTTCCAGCCAGATTGACTTCATTACCCAGTCTGTGTTTCCGCGACTTAGGCATGTTGCTTTTCCAGGCATGCAGCAAGGCGATTTCTCCACGCGTGGAGCTTGTGGCGTTAACAGCCGCCTGTGGCTTTCCGGTTTCTCTACGGACATGATATTTCCTGAGAATTTCATCCACAGGCTGAGAGCACAACGTGTCTAGCCAGTTGCTGTCCGCACGTCTTGTCTTCTGCCTGTGGATGTAAAAATAAACAGGCCGACAGTGTATGTTTGAACTTAGCACTTAATTTTGCAGAAATATAAAGCAAATAATATTATGCAGTGTTTTAAAGATTGATTAGCTACATTTAAATCAAATAAAGTGCCTGTGGACATGTTCTACAATTTACTATATTATGTGTAATGAACAAATCTTTTATTGCTATTTTGACATATTGTGGCAGCCATTGGTTTGTATATATGAAACAACAGCTTAAGGTTTCTTTGTGTAAGTGTAAGATTTGTTATATTTGATTTAATAAATAAATTATTCTCAAATAATCATGATTCAGTATAATCGTCTCATGTCTATTTACCTGATGTCATTTTTGTCCACAAAGTAATATGCCAACAATGGTCCATGTTTGGGAAAGTGGGTGGAGTCCAACACTGTGGACAGATCTGGATCGTACCGACCTTGTTCGTTGTGTCTGTGTTCTCCCATTTGTGTCTGTGTCATAATCAATGCAAGAATAACTACACGCTCTTAATAACTACATACTAATTAGTACTGTTACTCGCAATGACATTACACACTAATTAGTACTGTTAATTGCAAATGACATTTACAAACCCATTTGAAGTTTCGATTATGAACTGGGGGCCCTAGTCACGTCACGCAACCTCTACGTGTCCTCCCAGATTTGGACCAACGTTTACAAGAGCTCAAAGTTAACTATGTCATATTTCCTAGGTCAATTCTTTGAAAAAACAAAACCTGTTTATGAAATGGGTTAGACATAATGGATGAGTTCTTCATTGCTTACAAAAATTGCAGTTGTAATTTAGGAATATGCGCCATTAAGCTGAATTATTGGAGATAATAGAATGTCCTTATAGTCAAAGCAAGCATATGTCCTTATAGTCAAAGTAAGCATACTGGTCGTAACTAGTATAGTCAAAGTAAGCATACTGGTCGTAACTAGTATAGTCAAAGTAAGCATACTGGTCGTAACTAGATGGTTTGAAAGTTTTATATCAATGAAACATCACCAGAACTGGCCAGGTATTTTATGAAATTCTTCTTGTTTAAATTTTCTATAATCATTGACTGGGACCCACATTATCCTGCCAACTGGGAATCAATCACTTTAATTTTTCTAGATTTTTTTTTTAAAAGGAAAAAATACATTGTTCTTGTAAACTGATCTAATAATCTAAAGTCATAATGATAAAAAAAATCAGCATTTAGCAATTTACTTAAAATATCGTACATTTAATTGGGCTTTGAACTTATGTATTGAAAAAAAAGTTGAACATTTTGAGAACTTGAACTCCCGTGTCATTGGATCAGTATTATCGTCCAGTTCAAACGTTTGTGTCAATTTTGAACCGATGGCGGGAGTTGAGACCCCGGTAGATTTCGGCTGGCGTCGATGTACAGACGATTTTTCGTGACACCATAAGGGCTATAACTCTGACATCGTCCCAAGGCTGAGGAAGTCATAGTTAAATCATCTGCCTTAGAGAAAGTCACAGTTAACCTGCCTCGGAGCAAGTCATAGTTATTCAGCCTTGGAGCCAGTACTCAGATGGAAAAACAACTTCTTAGGTCAATTTAAATATTAATTAAATTCGTTTTCAAGCATTATTTTAAAAAAGTGTCAATCGTATGGTGGAAATATAACCACAGTTTTTTTTCCTCTCCAACAAAGTACTTAATAATTTCCATGTCAGCACTCTGCCTTCTGTTGCTGTAATCATCAATTTAACAAGAAAATATGTTTAAAAAGTTTTTTTCGGCGCGCCAACTTACTGTCTTAATAATATAAAAAAAAAGAAGATTTCTTTTATTTTCAAGGTGTTAAACTCATTACCTTTACACCGAAATAGCGTCTAACAGTTCTTTAATTCCCTATTCACAAGTTCACTACACATAGATATCCATGTATCAAATAACAGGTTAAAAACCTTTGAACCTATTATATTAAATGATAGAAACATTTTTTATAATATTAAAAATCTTCTATAGATGTAAACAGTTACATTGTTCAGCAAAGTTTCAATCCAAGATATACACACACTTACCTAACGTTTCGGGCGTCTGCTTATCAAGGGCACAAGCTCTTTATTAAAACGCACATGGAAGTTACTCCTTGTTAAGTTCGCCTTCTCACTACACACTCCGTCTCCACGTCAACCATGACTTATTAATGTCTGCATGCAAACGTGCGGAATGAAAGTCTGGTCAGAAGCTTGGAAAGATGCCATGTCCAATGGGTGTCAGAATATTTGAACAGAAGTGTGAGCCCCATCTATCACGTGAGCCACATGTGTTGTGTGAGCCACATCTACCGTGTGGGCCACATCTGACGAGTGAGCCCCAGCTGTCGAGTGAGCCACATCTTTAGTCTGAGCCACATCTGTCGTCTGAGCCACATCTGTAGTCTGAGCCACATCTGTCGTGTGGACCACATTTGTAGTGTGAGCCACATCTGTCGTGTGAATCATATCTGTCGTGTGAACCAAATATGTCATCTGAGCCACAACTGTCGTGTGAGTCACATTGGAGTGTGAGCCACATTTGTCGTGTAAGCCACATCTGTCGTGCGAGTCACATCTGTCATGTGAGCCAAATCTGTGTTGTGTAGGAATTTGGGACGGGTAGTTTGCTTCACAGGTGATTAAATTCTCTAGAATTGAGCAGCAGCATTAAATATAAACAGACATTCAATTAAACCCATTAAATATATTTCGGTGAACATTGTTTTGAGAGCTGGCCCTTAACTGCCAGGTGTCAACTCCTTGTTCTACTTGATTGGTTATTTTATCACGTTCATTCACTAGTTGTAATACGTCGTACTATCAGTGAATGAGCTCAAGTCCTTTCTATAATAAAGGCCACTTTTAATATCTACTTATATATACAGACTGTAAATTTCATGAACACAAGCATACAACGCAGCTCGCTTTCAGACAGAGATAAAACACAGCCTACTTCCACCAAGTTCCTTTCAAGACTGCAAGACGAATACAACGTACGTCACAATACCGACTCGACTATACATTATACTGAGCATAGATATATGTCACCAAGTCAAGCGCGGGAAGAGCGTTCACTGACTATTTAAAACTCTCCAACACACACCGCGCGTAATGAAACATAATATTCAGTTGCAACAATTATTAATGAGCTCACATGCTCGACACCCGGGTAATCCTTCGTGTATCCGATTTTAAGACATTATTTTAAACTTTAAAAAAAAAACCGCCCTGGGACTGCTGCTATTTTGACTTTTGACCCTCTACTGCCATTAACGTCCGTTGTCCCCTCCCGAAATCCCATTAGCACCTGTCTATTAAGCCGAGCGGTGGCACGTCATGAGAGACCAGCTTGTATGATGCTCGTCCACGGGCCTCACAACTAAACTGCCATACATTTACTGGCGTTCTGGCGAGAATGACTCAATGTAATTAATTTTTTAAAAATCACTATTGGTCTTAATGTTTTGAGAGTTTAAAGGTCAGCACGCCTAATCAAGATCTCACAGTATACCAGACAACAGATCGATGCAGAATTTATTGAATTCAATATAGAAAGTAATAGTTTGAAATCTATTACTTTAAGATAGATCTCGAACAATAAAAATCATTACCTTTAAGTCGGTAGATAATAAAAACCGCCTAGCATTGGTGAGCAGGGTGATGGCCGGTGAACTAACTAACACACATATTCTGGTGAAGGTCTTAGATTACTCTCTTATGACCCCCGGCTAGGAAATTGGCTACCAGCTTCATCTGCTGAGCTGAGCCATACAACATTTTCGTCACGTAGGGTTCACTACTGGCCGGTGAACTTAATGACTCCATATAAACACGTCTGCTTTGTCGGGAACTCGGGAATTCCCATGTCTGTGGGCCGACATGTACCCCGGGATTTTGTTCTTCCAATTTTGCCACGCCTACTGGATTTCGATGAAGTGTTCACGTCGTGCTACTTATTGGTCCAAGTAATGGCCTGCTGCTACCCATCGCTAGAATGATTGATTTACTTATATAAAGCTGAACAAAAGTTCTCAAACTGTACACAATTTCATAGAAGTTTACCCCAGGTGTACTCCGAGGCTCTTCATTGTGTACTTGTCAACGTAATTTATTTCCCACATTTATCTAAATTACAATGAGATGTAAATATGCAGTTGTTGTTGTTCGTCCGTCAACAGCGACTAGGACCATCTAGTCATCCTGTTGGGAGGTAGTGTCACGGTAAGTTCGTAGGTGACTTGCCAGTCCGATCCGTGCTCAGAATAATCTCTGGCACCGCGGGCAGGGGATAGTTGCTGCAGTCGGTGATCTCAGCTGTGGTTCTCCTACTGGCTTCATGAGATTGAACCCCCTTCTTGACAGCTGATCTAAACCTGGCTCTGTCCTGGGCTGTCCAGAGCATATTGCTACTATACTTACATAACAGTGATATGATATATTCAATATGATAGCAGTGACATGACATATGCAATATATAATTGGGATATGAAAACTGTGATATGATACATTTGATATGATGTATTTGATATGATAGATTTGATATGATAGATATGATATGATATATTTGATATGATAGCTGTAATATCATAAATGTGATATCATAGTTGTGATATGATAGCAGTAACATGATATTATGTCGTAGGACCAAACCCATGATAAAGGTCAACACAAAAGATTACTCTATAGTTAAAAATACACACGTTATTAACGACACATGTACGCAAGATTTAGAGCAAAGATCAGTCACTTTTATTACTTTTTAATTGACAACATTCTACAAATTTCGTCGTCTCTACCAGGCACACAGAATTACTGTCAACTTTCTGAAATATAAAAAAAATTGTTATAAGAAAAGAAAATAAACGAATTATATACTTAATTATTGTTATTTCCCCTTCACATTTAGTGTTTAAGTGATATATTCTTTATGCACATAAAATCTGTTTATTTATAATCACGAAATCCTAAAAATTGTTAATTAACACGAGACTAAACGTTACGCTATTTGTTAAATCTCAACGTTACTCTTAGCGTTTTCTACAAAATCACAGCCAGATGAGACACGGAGGCAGGGGCAACATAGATAGTATAAACATAGACACTGAAAAAAAGACAATGTAAAAATAGACAATTCTATAAACCCCGTACTTAAATAACCAAAGTGTCAACCGCCATCTTGATCCTTTATTGCTAAACTGAAACAATGTCAGCTAAATGCAACCTTTATTGCTTCCATTAAATTCTTTCGAGTCACACTAAACGTTTCAGCGGGCCGCATGTGGTCCGCGGGCCGTGAATTGTCCACACTCCTAGTAGATCATTTCATATTACCTTAGCCATGGCATCTGAGTTATTCTCCCAGAGTGCAGTCTTTCAGGCACTGAGGGTCGAAGAACGTGCAGGCGCATATTGACTTCTTCAAGAACACATTGGGCAATCCGACACAGTTGGCATTACAAAGTATGTCGTCCGTTGCGCAGGAGATGCACCAAATGAAGCTGACGCCTATGGATGGTAAACAGAAAGTTGAGCAGTTGTGCACTAGTAAGGTGTGCAACAGTGTACTGTCGAGATGTGCAATCGGGTATTCATAACGAATGGGACGAAACGTACAGTTGCATACACGTGAGGCGTGCAGTTGTATAATGAAATGAAGCACATTATGATGAGGTATCCAACCAACAAACCTTCACAGGCGATGACGCAGGATAGTACCAGGACACATGCAAACAGAATGACTTTCATTGTGATGAACTTGATCGCAATGTATCTCTCTGGTCTCTCTACACGGAAGATAAAGTCTGGTCTCGTTTTTTAACTATGAAAGCATTACTATTTAACTGGATCACGAGTCCTTAAAGCAGATGAAAAGATAAGGAATGCTCTCAAAACAATGATATAAATTTGTTACTAAAATTGCAGTGAATATGATCTGAATTATATATTGCAATTTAAAAAATAATATAATTTCCATGTTCAACAAAGATATTCTTTGTTTTGTAATGTATTAATTGCTTAAGCCCTTCTATTTTTCATCCTTCTCCACGCTAACCGCTGGATGTTAACAATTTACTTTGAGAAACCCTGATCACAAAAATAAGGTCAAGGATGATCCATGATAATTAAGGAGAATAACGTCTCATTCTGATAACGGTTCTATAAATATACCGTCACTGTATTAAAGATAGGATCATGCTTCCCATGGTAACTTAGTGGAGTCTTGCTGTGTGCCAGGAGCCTGTCAGGAGCCTGCTGTGTACCAGGAGCCTGTCAGGAGTCTGCTGTGTGCCAGGAGCCTGTCAGGAATCTGCTGTGTGCCAGGAGCCTGTCAGGAGTCTGCTGTGTGCCACGAGCCTGTCAGGAACCTGCTGTGTACCAGGAGCCTGTCAGAAGTCTTGCTGTGTGCCAAGAGCCTGTCAGGAGCCTGCTGTGTGCCAAATGTTTCCTAAGTCAGTAAAATATGGACTCTGTCCAAGAGGCGGGAAATCAGACGACTGGTCAGCAATTATATATGATGACCAGTTTGACACAGTGACCAGTTTGACACAATGACCAGTTCGACACAGTGACTAGTTTAACACGATGACAAATTTGACACAAAGACCACCAGAGTCAAATTTACCATTCTGTCTTTGGCGGGTCTTCGGCGTGACCTCTCAGCCGACTTGTGTAATTTTTTGTTTGGATGGACTTGTTTAGAATTATGTAGCTTGTCTATAGAAGTTTAGAGACAGACTTGTATGGAGTTATCTATCTTGTATATGAGATTTTAAATACAGACATGTATGTAGTCATGCATATTGACTATACAATTTTAGAGACAGACATGTATTGAGTTATGTGTATTGACACTGATGAATGGTGGAGCTAGGAACACTCCAGATATCCACGTCTAAATTCTAATTTATGGCGATTCCCAGCAGATGCGACACGCTTGTAGTGAATGAGGATGCCCAACAGATGCGTCACGCTTGTAGTGTATGAGGATGCCGAACAGATGCGACACGCTTGTAGTGTGTGAGGATGCCCAATAGATGCGTCACGCTTGTAGTGTATGAAGATGCCCAGCAGATGCGACACGCTTGTAGTGAATGAGGATGCCCAACAGATGCGTCACGCTTGTAGTGTATGAGGATGCCCAACAGATGCGTCACGCTTGTAGTGTGTGAGGTTGCCCAATAGATGCGTCACGCTTGTAGTGTATGAGGATGCCCAACAGATGCGTCACGCTTGTATGGTGTGAGGTTGCCCAGTTGTTACGTCACGCCTGTAGTGATTGGGTGGATGCCCAGCAGATTCGGCCCGCATGTAGTGAGTGGGCATGGATGCCCAGCAGATTCGGCCCGCATGTAGTGAGTGGGCATGGATGTCCAGCAGATTCGGCCCGCATGTAATGTGTGAGCCATGAAAGAGCGTCAGCTCGGCCCCAAATAGAGAATTTGTACATATGTAGTAGAACAATCACTTCGACCTAATCTAATAATAATTAACTTGGACAATGAAACTGATCAATACAGATTTTAGACACTGAAACTGCCCAATGCAAATCTTGGATAATAAAACTGACCAATACAAATCTTTGACACTAAAACTGACCTATACAAATCTTGGACACTAAAACTGATCAATACAAATCTTGGACACTAAAACTGACCAATACAAATCTTGGACACTGTAACTGAACAATACAATTCTTAGACACAGTAACTGCCCAATACAAATCCTGGACACTGAAACTGATCAATACAAATCGTGGACACTGTAACTGACCAATACAAATCTTGGACACTGTCACTGATCATACAAATCTTAGACACTGCAACTGACCAATACAAATCGTGGACACTGTTACTGACCAATACAAATCTTGGACTCTGTCACTGACCAATACAAATCTTAGACACTGCAACTGACCAATACAAATCGTGGACACTGAAACTGACTAATACAAATCCATTCTCTTGTGTGAGGTCCGGACCAATGAGAAAATTTAGATTGTTACACAATTCGTTTCTTACTTTTTAAAATATTGTTCCTATCCTTCATCTCTTTGCTGCAATGAAACAACGAAGGCTGTCTGCAGTGTTTACAGAGAGGATGGATATGTCATGCCATATACATTACACAAAAACACATTTTCTATTACGTTCAGAAGTGCAATTTTTTGGTAAAATTGTTTTTGTTCTTTTATTATAATTTTTTTGTAAACCAGGGATTCTTAATCTGTTATCATCATGACACCCCCGAGTAAGAGTCGAAGAATCCGACTTAAGTGTGTAATATTTATTCCAATAATTTTAAAATGCCATTTATTTTTCCACTTTCAAGACTTCATGAGTTAAGTTAAACGAGCTTCTTGTATCACAAGTGAAGAACCCGCTGTCCATTTAATTTGTTATACATGTCATTGTTGGCCGCTTATGTTAATATGTGAATGAAGGACGCATTATGCGTTATCAAAAGTTTGATTATTTAAAGAAAAAAAGTGTATATCAAATGTATCAAATATCTTATTTGCAGTATGATGATTTGATTTTGATCAACAACGCTATCAACTATTTATGTCCGCATTGACAGATTAAAAAAAGAAATATAGATATATTTTAGGAAGGTGGGGGGAGGGGTTAATTAAAATGTCTGCTAGTGAACGCTGAAATCCGTTTCTATCTTTAATTTATTTGTTGTTTTCTCTATTTGTGTGAGTTAAGTTGCACGTTTACACGCTGCTCAACCCTTCCTTGTGTTTTTAATTTTATTTTGGTGATAATCTGAAAGACATTCAAACATCTGCAATGTTGACATATGTGCTGACTAGATTCCAACCAGCAGTCATAAGTCGACATACAATTATATATGTAATACTATGTAACAAGATTTTTAGATGAGTTGAAATCAGATATTCATTCATTACTCATAGCAATGCAAGGGACATTACTATTTACATTTCCTTTGCACGAAACTTTGGATTGTCACAGTTTTCAAAAAATGATAAAATATTTTTTTTTGGGGTCATAGGTTATGTTATATTATGTATTGTTTAGGGCAGTGATTCTCAATTTTTATTACATGGGAATTACGTCATTTCAGCTGCTACAAAGAGGTGGAATGAAAAAAATAATTATAGATGTAATTTTTAGAGCGAATTGCGAAACATGCTTTTTGTGCGGGGGTGGGGGTATGGGAGGGGGGTATGGGAGGGGGGTATGGGAGGGGGTATGGGAGGGGGTATGGAGGGGGGTATGGGAGGGGGGTATGGAGGGGGTATGGGAGGGGGTATGGGAGGGGGTATGGGAGGGGGTATGGGAGGGGGTATGGGAGGGGGTATGGGAGGGGGTATGGGAGGGGGTATGGGAGGGGGTATGGGAGGGGGGTATCGGAGGGGGGTATGGGAGGGGGTATGGGAGGGGGGTATGGGAGGGGGGCTTGGGAGGGGGTATGGGAGGGGGGTATGGGAGGGGGTATGGGAGAGGGGTATGGGAGGGGGTATGGGGGTGGTACATGAAAAATTAGCTAGTTATTTAAGCAGAACAGAAAGTTTTAAAAGAGTTTGAGGACCCCCTCCCACATTTTTTTGGAGGGGGGGGGGGCGGGGGGAAACCTGACAAGAATATTAATTCCAGTAAAATGTAGTTTAATATTAAGTTTATAACTTTAGGCGTTGAAATAGTTTGAATTTTTATTTAACAGCAATATTTTCGCTGCTACTGCTAAATATTGAAAAGCTTAATGGCAAACAATTATTAATACAGGTGTTGATTTGACACGAAGAAAGCGTCAGTAGAAATAAAATATTTTTAAAAATTGCTAAATAATTTTAAAAAATTAATTAAACATTTTTTTAAAATTCATTAATTCATATTATTGTTCTCATTACAATTTTAATCACATTAACATGACACCAAGCGCCACCTGCAATTCATGTGAGATGTATTTTCCAGTGCTGGAAGTGATGGTGCTACACTATTGTTGGCCACTAAAATGTCATTGATTCCATGATCATTTCCATTGTCCGTATTGGCGCTTACAATTGACCAGGCAATTGGGATCATTGGGCGCGCTGTTCCTGCACAAATTAGGACACTCCGACAACAGGTATAGACCTGGGAAATAAACATTTTTAAGAACATAATTTCAAACATGATATTTTAAATTCAATGAGAAAATATAGCGGCACAACCAACTGACGACATTTCTTGTGGTCTAATTAAATTAAGGCACTTTCAGTTTTCAATAAATACATTTCATCTAGGCTGCGGCTATTCGGACCCGGGTATCAGAAGTGAGAGGTTGGGTTTATTATAAAAAAAATTATTAAAAATAACATTGTTGGGTTTGTAAGACAAATTTGGTATCGAATGAAAGATAATTGAATGGACCATACGTTTGTAAACTTACTTCTTCAGTTTAACTAAAATAAACGACCACAAATGACACCCGAATAGCATTTAGTCTAAAGAGACCCGGTTTAAAAAAGACGAAACTACCTATTGTTGTCTTGTCTAATAGTTGGACAAAATGAGTGTCCACTTTAGTGACGCAACTAGTTTACATGGATGTCCGAAACAAAACATACCATACGTTCTATCGTACAGCGTTTAATTGTTATTCCGTACCACATATACATTGCTACTCCATTGTAAAGGCACAAAAATCGTTACAACAACAACAACAACAACAGCTGAATTCACAAGACAATGGCAGAACTCTTCCATTCTTGAAATCAGTCTAATTCTTGATACGCGGGAAGCTTGCTGTGCCATTTCCACCCGTTCCTCCCCACTAACGTTTTTTGCAACACAAACTGCTGTTTGCTCATTCCATAGGGGGCTGTTGAGTTGTTTAAAATCCTGATAGTGAGTCATAATCAACTGACGAAGATTAATTAGACACGAACAATCTGTGTCAATATAACAATATAAATATATATTATGTATATTCAATTTATACTTCTTTAAATGTTTTGTTGTTGTACTGATGAAGGCATATGCCGAAACGTCTACTCGTGTATTATGTAAAATCATTATTAAAGCTTAACATTTATTTTTTTTATTGAAACCGATTGTTCGTGTCTCATTAATCTATTTTAAAAGCTCTATCGCAGTCCAAACAACACTTGTATACTTAGTCAACTGACGAAGGCGATACTTTCCCCACATAAGGAACTGTAGAAACGTTTTGACGTCTTATTTAAGTCTACGTTTTTCTAGACGTAGAGCGTTTTTTCTCTAAAAAAAACAACAAAAAAAACCCAACAAACAAAAAACAAACAAACAAAACAGCAACAACCCATCACCCAAAGTTTTATGACGTCATACTCACATCTGACCCAGCACACGTAATTCTTTTCCTTGGTGCAAAATCGGCATTCTTCTCGCCTGACCCTGGCCGCAGGCGCTGGCAGGTCCCTGCAGTGCGTGTGACAGTCAGTGTCGTCAACAGCGCACAGACCGCACCGTCTCCAGTTGTAGAACTTTTGACCTGAAAACAAGTTAAAAAACACGATTTCTAGTTTCATTACTGCACATCTCGGCGTACTCTCTAACCCAGCTGTAATGCACCTTTAACACACCTTGTGAATCTAACATCAAATACCCTTTAAACTGTAAATAGCCCTCGACTTTTCACTACTATAAATGATTGTTCTAAGTTAGACGGAAGAATAACATTGATTATAAATAGGGAAAGCATTTATATCGCTAGTGTTTAACACTTTTCTTCGATATATTTCTGCCAGGTCAGTGGCTCTCCACCTTTCTGATGTCGCGACCCCTTAATACAGTCCCTCATGTTGAGGCGACCCCCAACCAAAAAATTATTTTCTTTGCTACTTCATAACTGTAGAGTAGGCCTACGTGTGTTTTCTGATGTCTTAGGCAACCCCTGGGAAAGGGTGGTTCGACCGCAAAAAGGGGACGCGACCCACAAGTTGAGAACCGCTGTGCTAGGGGGTGCAACTACACAAGGGGAATAACTTTAAATCAGACTAGCGATAATTGGTAAAGGAATTTTAAAAAATAAATAATAGGATGAATATTTTGAATTAAATACTTTTTTTTTCAAACCTAATAAATGATTAATTTGTTGTTTGTATGGTAAAAAAATTAATTAAGTCGCTTTTATTTACCTTGGCATTCCCACAGTAGGACAACTGCCACAGTTAAGGTGAATATCAAGAATTTCATCTCTGGTCCAATTTCTCTTAAGTCAACTATCACTACCTTACGTTTCTTCCCTGAAGTGATAATTCAGCGCGTCCTTTTTATATAACCCCCGCAAGTTCGCACGTCGTGTAAGTACATCAGTCCGTCCAGGATGAAACCAACCCAGCTTGCGATCCTAAATTTCTTTTCCGGATGTAAACATCGGAAAACATGGAGTTGACTTGGTCGACTTTTAAAAAACGACGCAGATAAAACAGAGCTGCGTCCGTAATATGTAAAGCCCACTGCCTCATTTTAAGTCAATGGCTTACCACACAGGAACGCCACATTGTATTAAGCCAATGACTAACCACACAGGAAACTAGCAAAGCTGCGTTATCAAGTTTGCATTATTAAATATATGTAAATTTTTTAATCATGCGCTTAAAAACTGTTATGGGTTAAAGAACCAGTCGTCACTCCCTCTTTAGAAATTGTTCGGACTAAAAGGTGTTTGTGTTTATTCTCACAAGGCATGTGTTTAAATAAGGCATGTGGTTAAAGCTCTCTTTCTCCCCGAAAAAAAGAAAAGTGACCCCAGTTCCTGGCCACGCCATGTGCTGCCTGGGAGTCACTGGGAGCCAGAGGCGTAGCGAGGGCGGTGGGACAGATGTCCCCGGGCGCCAGCTAGTTAGCGGCGCCAAAACGTGCTTTGATATTATTTTATTCATGAAAATAATGGGTTTGAGAGTTGAAAAAAGAAAAGGAGGCGCTTTAAAATTACTCTTGTCCCCGGGCGCCAAACACGCTAGCTACGCCTCTGCTGGGAGTGAACGTTGCAAATGTATCAAACATATATGATTTAAATGACCCTAACGATCGTGAGAAAGATATGGAAATGACGTCATTCTTGATTGACTTGTCCCCCACATAACAGGCGTGTATGTTTTGTAAATGTTTTTGTTGTTATGAATGGGACACACACACAATATAAAATTCTTGCTACAAACTAATTTTAAGGAAAACTCAAACAAGGATTTTCAAGACTGAACATAGTGTGTACGATGGAAAAAAAAAAATTAAAACAACGAATTTTAATTAATTTTTATCAATAAAATTATCTTAATAAAATCAGTAGAATTTTACAATATATTTAAGCCACTTAACACAAATAAAATTCATGGCTCCTACCGTATATCCGGAATGACGGGATGAAAAGTTGTGTTGGAGTATCGAATTGTAGCATTAATCCAATTTGTAATCAGGATATCTGGGGCCCTATCTGTCAAATTTGAACCCCCACTTTTATTTCAGTGGTTTAAAGAAAAAGAAGTACAGAAGGACGTGTATACAAGTAGTCACCTGTGCCCTAGAGCAAATATCTACGAAGTTAACTTTGCTTAGAAATGCTGGCTTACATCTCTCTCTCTCTCTTTTTTTTGTGGAAGGGGGAGGGGGGTGTTAAATTACACACAATAATATGGTATCATTTACACGCAAAATTATATTGTAGCATTTACAGGCACAATTAGATGGTAAATTCACACACAGTATAACATATTAACATTTACACGCACAATAACATGGGATCACGCACACATAATAACATGGGGTATTGAAAATACACATTCATAATAATTTTCAAAATGTGATGAGTATTTATTAAAACAATGAATGGTGATCACCATTCA
The DNA here is from genome assembly GCA_964017045.1 of Omphiscola glabra. Classification (NCBI taxonomy): domain Eukaryota; kingdom Metazoa; phylum Mollusca; class Gastropoda; family Lymnaeidae; genus Omphiscola; species Omphiscola glabra. The sequence goes on along the minus strand of OZ024798.1, from coordinate 19,283,823 downwards.
ATAGAACTGATAAAGTTCAAGTCTTTTTTTCCTGATAATTTTTCAAACGGTTCAAACACACAAGCTTTAAATGAAACAATGGAGAAATAAATATGTTAAGGAAATTACCACAACAAACCTAATTAGAAAAAGAACAAACAATTTTGAATGAATCAATCGTCCAAATTTATTTTATAGAACAAGGAATTCACTTCAAGTATCGCTGCCGTTAATTCACTTCAAGTATCGCTGCCGCTTAGTTAAGGAGAATGAAGTTCGTTGATGGCGACATCACTTTCCGATACCAGCGTGATCACAGACGACTTTACAGATGATGTCCATCTGCTCACACGGACATAGTTGGCGCTTTATAACCGGAAGTATGGTGTCAATGATGGGCAGAACGTGCACAAGTGCTGAAAATATAAACGTTATGCTAGAAAACATTATTTTTTTCCAAAATCTTTTTGTATCAAAATTAGTACAAGAACAGCGATCTATTTTGTTAAAAAATATTTTTTCGAGCATTTTTGGCAAAGCTGTTTTCACACTGTGCAAGAGTGCAGCGGTTGACCTGTCTCTGTTGTGTTCGTTTTCATAAAACCGCGCTTCTGAAATTATTGTACACAGTGCATGCCAGTGTCAAATTATGAATGCCAAATATACTACCAGAGGTTTGTTAACTTATTGCATTATCTCTTCTGGAAAACATGTTTATTTACTATATAAGCACGTAGAAGAAGTTTCTGTGATTTATTCCGTTTACACTGAGAGACTTCTCAGTCTTCTCATAATGTTGCTTTATGATTTAGCTGTGAGTCATTTTAATTTTTTTGTTAATGAACTAATTACATTAGTATAAAGATAATATTAGAGGAAATTCACCACATTATACTTTCTTACTACCGTGTGATCATGGCAGCAAATAAAAAAACTACGGAACAAATTTAAACTTCTCATAGTGTTGATTTATGATTTAGCTGTGAGTCATTTTAATTTTTTTGTTAATGAACTAATTACATTAGTATAAAGATAATATTAGAGGAAATTCACCACATTATACTTTCTTACTACCGTGTGATCATGGCAGCAAATAAAGAAACTACGGAACAAATTTAAACTTCTCATAGTGTTACTTTATGATTTAGCTGTGAGTCATTTAATTTTTTTTAATGAACTAATTACATTTGTATACAGATAATATTAGAGGAAATTCACCACATTTTACTTTCTTACTACCGTGTGATCATGGCAGCAAATAAAGAAACTACGGAACAAATTTAAATTGTAAAGATAAATAGTAAACTTATTTTTGTATCAAATATATGAAGAAATTAAGACTTACCTTCAGTCGCCACAAGAGCCATCACAATGACCAAAACAACAAGCAGAAGATTCATGTTTACGAGGGTGGGACGTGTACAGATTGCTTGGATTTAATCAGTGAGCCGCTTGTCACTGCTTCTTGTCGCCTACTTACATAGATATAATAGATGTCACTTTTTCTATAACTGGACTTAAGTTCACAGAGATTTTCAGAATGACTTCAACTATTTCAAAGTCTCGTGCTGTTAGAGAGTATTAAAAAAACTAACACAAGGTACAAGTAGAATCTGTTGTTTTCTACGATCGTGTTTGACAAAAGACTCAAGTTGATAAAAGACTTAACATGTGTAACCATCTATTTCATAAGGTTACAATCTGTTTCACAACCTCGACTGGCTTATGTTACAGTTTGTTGAACCTAATGTCTAGGTTGTAAGAAATCTAGAAAACTTTTAATTAGTCCTTCCATCTTGTTAGCATCCAGACTGTTGCTGTCACAGCTGCCTTCCATCTTGTTAGCGTCCAGACTGTTGCTGTCACAGCTGCCTTCCATCTTGTTAGCGTCCAGACTGTTGCTGTCACAGCTGCCTTCCATCTTGTTAGCGTCCAGGCTGTTGCTGTCACAGCTGCCTTCCATCTTGTTAGCGTCCAGACTGTTACTGTCACAGCTGCCTTCCATCTTGTTAGCGTCCAGACTGTTGCTGTCACAGCTGCCTTCCATCTTGTTAGCGTCCAGACTGTTACTGTCACAGCTGCCTTCCATATTGTTAGCGTCCAGACTGTTACTGTCACAGCTGCCTTCCATCTTGTTAGCATCCAGACTGTTGCTGTCACAGCTGCCTTCCATCTTGTTAGTGTCAAGACTGGTTCCTACTCATGAGGGACGCGCCACCTAGGAAACTCGGGGGCGCCCACATGGGGTGTTGCCACTTCGTGCATGGCGTGGCAGACTAATAGGAATGTACCGTTCTTCCAAAGCTAAAAACACCACAGTGACCTCCACTGACCCTTGAGTAAACTTCTGCGGGTATCTCAGTAACATTGAGTTTTCCCTACAGGGTTTTCTTATGCATGGTTACTTGTTCCAATAACAATAAAAGATGAGAAACATTTTTTAGCACAGAAAGGTCACCGCTGACCCTTAATTTTGTTGTATTTTTTGGCGCCGCACGCCTTTTTATTCAGATCTTCCAACACACTTCCTGATCTCCTATTACGTCTTCCAGGACTCGTATCTTCAAGCAGTTTACAGTTTTTAAAGGTTACATTGAATAAGTATCTAAATGATTTTTGTTGGGTTCCCTCCAGTAGCCAAGTCTATGACACATTACCCCCTCCAGTAGTTAAGTCTAAGACACATGTTAGACTAGAGTCAATGTCATCCCGGTCAACGCCGGGTATGTCAGCTAGTCAATCAAAATAATTCTCTTTGTAGGAAAGCAGGTATCGAGTAAGGGTGGGCTTAATAGAATGCACAATGAAAGTCCCGAAAAACTACGCTAAATGAGATTCTTAAACAAAAAGGTGCGCTTGTTGCGTGATGTTTTCTTTTGTTTTACGGAAAAGTAATGTAAATATTGAGTAATAAATCTGTGGTGTAAAAGGGGGTGGGACATTAGAATATCAATATAGTTCAGAGGCGTGTATAAAGTTTGCGATGGCTTACCTGGGTTACTTGAATGAACGTTTTGTCAAGTTATTTTAGTAGATGAGAAGTTCACGCACCGCTTACGTTATTGTTTGGCGGGCTAAAACCAGTTTTAATATAAAATTTAAACTAAGAACACCAAAATTCTTCCATGCCATATCTGTATATCCTCAGAGCCCCTCCCCCCACCCCCAAACTACTCACCTTGTTTGGCTATCTTTCTGCTCCACATCCCCAGATCTGTGACAGTCGCGTTACGCTTTTTATCTAACACAAAATCACTGTATTTATATGGAATACGCATTATTAATGCCTTTATCATATTTTTTTTAAATTTAAATTTAAAAACTTGATTTTTTTGGCTGGGTGGGTGGTGACTAGCACCTTTATCAAAGAGACTTAAAGACACATGCAATCTTTAAAAGGACATCTTTAACACCACAGAGTCAATATCTGATGTCAGTAAAAGAAATTTAGAAAAAAAACTTATTGTGTTTGGAAATTTTTAAAGCTTTTACAGAATATACAACATAGTCAAATATTCCGCCTCGTCTCATAATTCCGATGGCGACTATGTGATGTCTAATAATTCCGTAGGCAAATACTCCTTGGTCACAACTCCCAACAAGGACTAGTGTGATTCAAAAACACTGAAAGGTTCATTGTACATTGTGGGTTTATTATCACAGAACTAAAAGCATGCACTTGGTTCACAATGTCTTTGATACGTAAATACAACTGGTAGAAAATTAATATCCTCGGACAAAAACCCCATAGCGAATCTAAACAACATCCTCTCTGTCGCTCGCACTAGCTCACTGTCTCTGTCTGGATCTCTCTGTCGCTCGCACTAGCTCACTGTCTCAGTCTGGATCCCTCTGACGCTCAAAGTCGTTGTCTCCTTTTATCACCCGAAATCCACATCCTTGACCTTACAAGAGTTCACACTCGTTCAATGAACTCAGTTGTCACAAATCACAATACACATCGTACATCTGATTTTATGACCTTGGCAAACATGTAAATAAATAGTTTAATTTTAAAAATGAAATCTACAATGGACAGAAATTGTTCCGTGTATAGCAAATGACGCCTTTAAGACACAGCTATCATCACAACATGCATCCACCCCTTCAGTGGGGTAGTTTTATTAAATGCTGGTTTGGTGCCAAACCACAAACTTATGATTCTCCCTTCAGCAAAATCTTTTATGTTAAAAAAAAAAATCAAAATTAATAAAAGAACACTGTTACGTACTGTTATCAATATGGAGAAATTAATGTGCATGGCTCGTTCTATAACAGTACACAACACAAGACGATACCATATGTTAAATACAATAACAAAGAAATGATACTCAAACCAAGGCCCATTACAATTAATTACGTTTTGTTCAGTTAATAATAAATTACAAAATCAAAAAGAAATATAATTAAACCCATTGACTTACAGTATAATGTTTGGCTTGTACCGGTACAATGTTGAAGGAGATACAAAGTTGTAAAAATGTACAATGATGAAAAGAAATCTTCACACCTACAGTAAACGAAGCTCTTTAGCAAAAATAGCACACGTTCAAAATAACTTTCGTATGTCATGTCTTCCGTCTCTCTATCAGCCGTTCAATCTCTCGGCCTTATAAAGCCTGTTTCTTTAGACAATTCTAGAAGGCTACGCACTGTACTCGCTTCCAGCTGCTTCTACAATATTGTAGAGAACCTTCGTCGTCTCTGCTCTCTAATTAATCTGCAACCTTGATCACTCTGTCTCTCGTGTGCACCAATACGACAACTCAACGATGGTTATAGTCTTTGAACATTTATTTGTCTTATCCCTTGACTTCACTTTCTTTCGCTCTCTCTGTCGTACTCAACTCCGACTGTCACGGTCCCTCTCTAACTCCCGTCTGTCCACCTGCCTGCCCGGCTGAGTTCTGCCCGGTTGAGTTCTGCCCGTCTGAGTTCTCCTAGGCCCGTCTAACTCTCCCTTTTATAAGTCCTACGTTCCCAGGGCCCCAATCCCCTTCTTATGTAACACACCGCGTAATAGGTCATAAACCAACGCCGCCATCCCGTCACGTGCAATCTGACAAGATTGGCCCTTGTTTGGTCAGTTGGTCTTAGGTCATAAAACCAACGCCGTCATCCCGTCGCGGGCAATCTGACACGGTTGATCCTTTGTTTGGTCAGTACTGATGTGGGACCCCACCCCTTACGGTCGACTACAGGTCTGGACACTCCACAGACTACAGGTCTGGACACTCCACAATATTCTACCAAATTCGAATCATGAAACAGACCATAGATGTGTTAATTGTAGCCGAGGTCAAAGGGAGACTATAACTAGTAAGTTCATTCACCAGAAAAGATGAGTGAAAGTAAATGGGGTGCCATAACAAACACCCATGAATATAAACCCCTATATACCACAAATCCCCTTTTATGCACACCCTTAACTATGGGATAATTCTGATGTATTAAATTTTGATAGCACATAGAATAAAGCTGTATTTATAATACCTGCACCAAACAAATGTGCACCAGACTAAAGCCTTCATTTAAAAGACGCCTGAATGCGCACCGTCAATAATAAAGACTCACTAAAATGCTTACACCAAAAGTACAAGGTGTCGCAAAACCGGTCCCTTTTTGCAAATACCGGTATTTTCGATATTAAAGTTTATCAATACCGGAATTCCTATATTTTCTATATTTTCAATATTTTCGATACTTTCTATACTTTCGATATTTTCGATATTGTCAATATTTAGTAAATCTTGTGTCAAGATTAGAGGTGATTAATGAAATAAAAACATCACAAAAAGAAATAGCAATTTCAGACATTTATCAAATATTGAAATACTTTGTGTTGTTTTAATCTTTGGTCTAATCTAAATAATGAGATCGTAAAAAAGACAACGTGTCAAATGTTTGATAAATTAATTTTTGAATGCAAATGGTAACAAAAGTAACCCCAATGACGAGAACACCCGCTCAGACGCCACACCTTTCGGGGAATTAGACCTTATACTATCATACGCAATTTCTAGATATTTTCTTCTACAACCCCAATTCTCAAATAAAAACATCTCTATTTTTTTTACCAATGTATAAGTGTCTCCATCAGTTGGTCTGCAAGTATTATCTTGAGCTTGAAGTTTCTTTTTTCTTTCGATTTTTAATTGTCTCTTAAGCGACAGTGTGTCTTCACGTTTGTCACGCTCAGATTCAAGATGTCCAATTTCATTGCCCATGGACATTTCCGACGAGGAATCCGCTTTTAGACCAAGATGTCAAATCTCATTGCCCATAGACATTTCCGACGAGGAATCCGCTTTTAGATCAAGATGTCCAATCTCATTGCCCATAGACATTTCCGAGAAATCCGCTGTTTGACTAAGCTTTTGAATATCCACGATATGTTTTCGCATAAATAATTGATATGTTTTGCTTTAACTACGACATAGAAACAAAGAAAAGCGATATATATTTATTGAAAATGAAATCCCGGAAATTTAAAAAAATACCGGTTTTCCTAAATCCAATCCCGGCATTTTCAAGCATCCGTTGTAGTCCGGTATTTTAGAAACTCGGGATGCCGGATTACGATCCCCCCAAAATAAATTAACATTAACGTTCCTTGAAGCCATTCAATATGAAGATAAAAATATTTTTTTTACTCTCTATCCTCTACATTTAAGGATGTTTTTTTAAATAAGAGATTTTTGGATAAGAGGATTATGACCAATTTTTCAAGGAAGCATGTGTTTTCAGGAGGAATGACCTTGTCAAATATGGTCGCTATTCATTGTTGGTTTTCTTGTTATATATCTGCCAATTTACAAGCATAGTCACATTGTGATTTATATAATGGATAGTTAAGTTTATGTTTCTTCAATGAATATAACATTTGGTGACAATATCTATAAAATAAATTAAAACCCATTCTTGTATCTAGCTTATCAGTCAATACAAATTTAATTCAGTTATTTCTTCTTCTTATGCCTTTTTCCCCAGTCTGGGGCATTGGCCGTCCACAAGAAATTTTCCATTCATAACCGTCCCGTGCTTTCCTTTCCATTTGACTCCAAGTGTCTCCCATATTTTGCGTGCCTGCCTCTAGCTCGCGTCTCCATGTATTCTTTGGCCTTCCTCTCTTTCTTTTTCCTTGTGGATTCCATGTTAGTGATTTTCTGGTGGTGCTATCTGGGGGGCATTGTCTGGTGGTGCTATCTGGGGGAATTGTCTGGTGGAATTGTCTGGTGGTGCTATCTGGGAGGCATTGTCCGGTGATGCTGTCTGGGGGGCATTTTCCGGTGGTGCTATCTGGGGGGCATTGTCTGGTGGTGCTATCTGGGGGGCATTGTCCGGTGGTGCTATCTGGGAGGCATTGTCTGGTGGTGCTATCTGGAGGGCATTGTCTGGTGGTGCTATCTGGGGGGCATTTCCGGTGGTGCTATCTGGGGGGCATTGTCTGGTGGTGCTATCTGGGGGGCATTGTCCGGTGGTGCTATCTGGGAGGCATTGTCTGGTGGTGCTATCTGGAGGGCATTGTCCGGTGGTGCTATCTGGGGGGCATTTCCGGTGGTGCTATCTGGGGGGCATTGTCTGGTGGTGCTATCTATATTGTGACTATTAGCTGCAAACCAAAGTCAGAATCTTTAACACTAATGTCAAAACAGTTCTACTATATGGAACAGAAGCGTGGCAAACAGCAGCGAGCATTACACAGAAAGTGAAGACGTTCTTAAACACATGCCTTAGAGCAGTGGTTCTCAACCTTTATATGGCTGCGACCCTTTAATACAGCTCATCTTGTTGTGGCGACTTCAGCCACAAAATTATTTTCGGTTATACTTCATAACCATAGAGCATATGTGTTTTCAGGTGGTCTTAGGCGACCCCTGGGAAAGTGTCGCGCGACCCCCAAAGGGGTCGCGACCCACAGGTTGAGAGCCGCTGCCTTAGAGGCTTAGACACATCCTGAACATCGAATGGCCAGATACAATCACTAACAAGGATCTGCTAGAAAGGACTTGATGAAGACATCATAAATTACTATTATTTTTTTTATTATTTTTTTTATTATTTTTTTTTCTGTTTTTTTTTTCATAAAGAAAAGATAGAGGTGGATTTGGCATACTCTCAGTTCCTCAGCACGTCAATAAACTAAATACAATACGTTTTTGTTCATGGGAAAAAGAAAATCAATGAACCACAAACCACCTTTATTGCAGATACTCACAGATATAGTTGTATATTACTGAACATGGTCTATCCATTAGGCCAAGATAAGTGCTGTAATTTATGAATTCTACGCAATCTTCATTATTTCCATAATTATCCGGCTGTCCGGGACAAAACGCCATGCTAATTTGTGCGCTTGTTGCCCTTGTACCGTCAGACCAAACGTAGACACCTTCAGTTACGATGTCGTCAAGTCCAATCCAGTAAAACAAATCGTTGGACACCGTCGTTACGTTCGCTATGATGTTCTTTCTTTCCATGGTCTTCACGGTGATCAGTCTGCCAGATATGGCTTTGCAGGCCTTAGCAGCATTCGCGTAAGTCGCACTGATTTTGGAGCTGTAAAGGCAGACACCGTGCGTTCTCATGATATCCATAGAGTAGCCGAGTGAGGTATCACAGTACTCGGTCCATATAGAATAGATTAACTGCTTGCCTTGAGGTTTCGTGCCGGCTGATCCGAGGACACCCCCAAGTAAGCACATCTTCTTGACCGGGTCGTAAATAAATGATTCGCAGGCAGGGGACGATTTTTGACATTCCAAGGCGCACAGAATCACCGACCCCATTGGGAATTCCTTGACGAAAGGAATTATTCCCAGAGTACTTTTGGAAACCTTGTAAAACGCCAGGGACTTGAGACTTGAGCCTTGGGTTTCGTAAAATATTTCATAAACTAGAAATATATTTATCCAGAATCGGATGGCGACTTTTGACATTGTTCTGTACAAAAGAGAGCTGTTGTTGGACCTAAAATGTTAAACGTAAGAAAATAAGGACGGAGATATGGGTTAATTTTAATTTAATCTTTTAAACACAAGATAAATTTTGCGGATAGATTAACTCTTCATTTTAATGTAATTTTCCTTTAAAGCAATGTGAATTTCTTTGTGTCTTTATATATGTATTTCTATATGTGTATCTCTATATGACTTTTGTCATATATGCATTCTACATGTGCATTCTATGTTTATTTAGATACGTATATTTATATTTGTGTATTTCTATTTGTTTTTTTGCCATATATTATGCATTTATATGTGTATTCTATATGTGCATTCTATTTGTTTATTTAGATATGCATATTTCTATGTGTATTTCCATATGCAAAATAAAACATTTAAAACTATGAAATATGACAATAATATTGAAAATGCAATTTTTAAAAAAAATATATCTAATCATATTGTTATACCTACCTCCTAAATTCTTATTTAATAAACTTAGTACTTTTTCAAACTTGGACTTTTCATAAAGCAGAAATTTTGAAAATAATTTCAGATTGCGAGATTAGAAGAATCAGTCAGAAGTCATGAATAATGACTCAACTAAGTCTGAAACCTTGTCATCATTTGTTTGGTATCAGATCGTGACATCTATCTTTTATACCTATCCTAAACTTGGAACAGATTTTTAAAAAAAACGTAAGTGTTTTTACCAGTAAATGTGGATATATCTAATGAAAAAAAATCTGTTGTTGTTTAGAGAGATCTAACAGACGTTGACATTTCCGATGTACATTGACGATAAGTCATACGACGGAGTGTAGGGATAGTGGCATTTTGTGTTAACTTCAAAGTTCATTTAATTCTAATGCTATCACATAAAGAGTTTAGGTCCGAACTCTTTTGAATTTCGGGGACCCTTGAAGTTCGGGGACCCTCGACACATATCTCATTGAGCTACGAATGTCATTTAGTCATGCAATTCTCTTTAACCCGGTATTTTTAGTCGTTTTCATTAATCAATAAGAAAAGTTTTGATTGATTTTACATAGAAATAAAAGCTGAAAAGCAATCGATGATTTGAAAAAAGACTACTCTTCCAGCTGTCCGTGTGTTTCTTTAGCTGGACGTCTGAAGTTAGTGGCCATATCAAAGGAATAGCAAACAATAAGGGTCTCAATTGTAGGAAATCTTGTCATGGAGCTTTACTGAAAAAGTTAATGAATTGTTAAAATAACATTGTCTTTTGATGTTTGATACCGAAGTCAACGGGGAAAAAACAACCGAAGACATAATCGTGGTGGTGTTTCATCAGGTTTGCCTATTCAATAAAATGATCTGACGACTATTTAAAATGTTCAATAACTTTACCAATTTTTCTCTTCTCCTGTCTCATATTTGTCACAAACTAAGACATTTCAAAACAATTAAAAACATCCGGTGCTTAAGGTTTTTGTCAGTATCAAGAATGCGACACAAAATATTGATTGTAGCATTTGTTTATAGTTTTGAATTAACGTCAGTGTCTACTTTCTCCTGCTTATGAATAAATACATTAAAAGCAAGCAAAAACAAATCTATAGGAAGTCACGTTTAAAAAGCAAAATAATTGTTTTCTCGATCTCTGATATCCTTAAGCTCTTAACTACTTTTACAGAAAATTAATATTTGATTTCAAATTGTTATGGTCTGTGCTAGACACAATAAGTATTTCTCTTAGAGCCGGACCTTGAAGTATTTTCGTCCCGGACAGGAGGATACAGACCCTATTAGAAAAATAATTGATGGACTGCATGTGAGGTTTCCTAGTCCCATGGCCTGCATTATATTTGATGTCCGATAAATATTTTCTGGATATTTTAAAATTTGAAACGCCACTGTGACAGTAGGCGGGACTGTTTGACTGGCGATTTCTGTTGCCAGTGTGTATTGACTGAACTTAATGACCTGTTTGTCCTGTGTTGTCATCATGTTGTCTGACTGTGCTTGGTGAGTTGTCTAACCTTGAAGATTGGTTAGGGAACTGGGGTGAGTGGTCATGTGATGTGGGGTATAAAAAGAATGTCGAATCGATAATAAAGTCAGTTGTCACACAGACCACATCATTAAATTCCTATCATATTATACTATTACAGCCACGAAGAATATATTGATGATCTATAATAATAGAGTATTTTTATTGTTCGCAACGCTCCATTGCGCACCATGCTGTGCTCTCTTTCTCTACTTGTCCCGTCGTTCGGTCGATCACGTGCGCATCAAATACACTCAAAAGAACCCTTGCCTACGTCTTAATACTTGGCGATGATGATAAACCCATAACTGTGGAAATAACTGATAAAATAGTTTGTGCTGTAATACCTGATAAGGACACAGATCCAAGGCTTTATGGCTTTGTAAAATGTAACATGGTACATTGTCCACATCGGCAAAAGAACCCTCAAAGATTGCGCTTGTGGACATTTTATTACACATTATGCACGTCCTCCCGTGTTTTACACGGACAGCTTGTGTGAAGATTAAACACGGAGTTCCGTGAGAAATAGTTAATTGTTAACTCAAAGCTAATAGGTAAAAAAATGATTGCTGTAAATGGAAATCTTGTTTACAATTCGTTTCTTTTGTAAAAGATGTTTGTGAAGGATACTCTGTGTTTGCTTCCTTGTTTGCTCTTTCAATATACAACTAATATTTCGATAAGGCGCAATAATACAACTAATATTTTGAAATGGTGCGGTAATACAATTAATTTTTCGATACGGCTTAGAAGTAAAACTAATATTTCGATATGGTGCAGTAATGCAACTAATATTTCAATAAAGCGCAGTAAAACAACTATTATATCTTTCGGTAAAATGATACATATATTTTCATTTTGAGCTATTGAAAAGCTGATATATAGATATCGCATAACTATACTTTTAATATCTCAGATTGCTCGGTTAAAAAAAATACCTTGCCTGTTAGATTAGATATTTGTATCCTAAATACGCACTCATTGCTAAAGTTTTGGTGTTGTACATTGAATAATTTGAATGCCTCGTTTCTGTTTCGCCAATAAATTTCCCACTTAGTTCCAAGATGTTTGTTAATCAGATAGTATTCATCCACCTTTGAAATAGTTTCATTATGAAAGTTTAAACTTTTTTGTTGTGTGTGAATACAGAAAAGCAATCAATTTAAAATTTTAACACTGCTTTCTTTCAGTATATTTGTTTCTAAAGCTCGACCATGACATCACGTGGAAGATCAAATGTCACGTGGAAGATCAAATGATTTGACTACAAAAAGACTATTGATTCGTATTATTGCTTGTCACTGCTGAAGAATTATATTGAAATTTAAACCAGCTATTAAAAATAACATAGTGTACTGCAGTCTCCTACCCTATTTCCGGAATGAACGGAAAGAAAAGTTGTGCTGGAGTATCGTATTGTAGAGTTTAATCAATTTTATAATCGGGATATGTGGTGTCTTAATGGCTGTGCGGAATAAACTGAAACTATTCTAAGCTTTAGGATCTGAGTTAAAACAAACTCGTAGACGAACAAAAATATCACTTGTTCAATGAATGGGACACGTTAATTTGCCTAAGAGAAGGAAAACACTGAATTCAAACCCGGATTTTGAGTCCCGTAGGTAGTATGACGTTTACACAATCAAACTTCCGGCAACTCCTGTGTCGGTACTGGTGCCAAGCTGTATCATCATAACACGACTTTTCCCTTGGGCTAGCCAGGCGCTGGGAGAGAGAGTTGATTGATGTCCATGGAACCAACTTATTTTCCTGAAGAATAATATCCGACTTTTTGTGAATTTATGTTTGCGAAGTCAAAAGTATCGTCACACTGTGACAGACGGATATCGCTCTTTTTTTAAAACCAGATTACATACCAAATATCGAGATGCATCAGCGTGACCGGATGAGGGGGGGGGGGGCAACATGAGTTAACTTCCCCGGATTACAACAACCCTAATCACGCCTCTAGCTTCACTGACTCACATCTTGGATAATAAATATTTCCATCCCAATAAATTTGAAGCGCATCTAATTGTAATACACACTTTCCGATCTTTATGTCAATGGTTTAAAGAAGTCCAAGAGAAAACGACATAAAGTAGTTCCCAGTAACTCGGCGCAATAATCTATTCGGTAAACTTCGTTTAGAAATGTCCGCTTACACTTACATAATGTGGTAGCATTTACACGCACAATAACATGGTAGCATTTACACACACAATAACATGGTAGCATTTACACGCACAATTACATGGTAGCATTTACACATACAATAACACGGTAGCATTTACACATACAATAACATGGTAGAATTTACACACACACACAAAATAACATGGTAGCATTTACCATACAATAACATGGTAACATGTACACACACAATAACATGGTAGCATTTACACATGCCAGCTGCAGGAGAAATGCAGGGAGCAGCATATGCCTCTATTCATCGCGTTTGTCGACCTCACTAAAGCTTTTGATCTTGTCAGCATAAGCGGCCTCTTCCAGATCCTAAAAAAAATAGGCTGCCCTGCACGTCTGCTTAACATCATCGAGCAGTTCCACAATAACATGCAGGGCACAGTATGCTATGACGGTACCACCTCAGAAGCTTTTCCAGTAAATAGTGGAGTAAAGCAAGGCTGCGTGCTAGCTCCTACTTTATTTGCAATTTTCTTCTTCATCTCACTCCAGTATGCCTTCAAGAACAACAGCGAGGGGATATACATCTACACTAGAGCAGACGGTAGATTGTTCAACATTGCGCGCCTTAGAGCTAAGACCAAAATAAGAAAGGGCATACTACGTGAGCTCTTATTTGCAGATGACGCCGCTTTAGTATCTCACTCGGCAGACGGCCTGCAGAGCCTTGTATCCAGCTTATCCGCTGCCTGCAAAGAGTTTGGCCTGATCATCAACTTAAAGAAAACCAACATTATGGCTCAGGACGTTGACTCTCTCCCATTATCTCAATCGACGACTGCGACTTGGATGCTGTTGACAGATTCACATATCTAGGGTCGAACATTTCGAGCACCCTCTCAATGGAGGATGAGATAAGTGGTAGGATAGGGAAGGCCGCAATAGTCATGGCGAGATTGAAGAAAAGAGTCTGGTCCAATGCCAAACTCACAACAAGAACTAAGCTGCAGGTATACCAGGCCTGCGTACTGAGCACACTCCTCTATGGAAGTGAGTCATGGACCACATACACCAGACACGAAAAAAGGCTCAATGGCTTCCACCTCAGATGCCTGCGCCGCATCCTTGACATCAAATGGCAGGAAAAAGTCCCCAACACGGATGTCCTGTCTCAAACAAATATGTGCAGCGTCCCAGCCATTTTAATCCAAAGACGCCTCCGCTGGCTTGGGCACGTCAAGCGAATGCAACCTGGTCGCATACCTAAGGACGTGTTGTACAGCGAGCTGGCGACAGGGAAAATGTCAGTTGGACGGTCTCGTCTCAGATACATAGACATATGCAAAAGAGACATGAAGGCCGCCAACATCAACATCTCAAATTGGGAGGACCTGGCGGAGGATCGATCCACATGGCGGGGCATCGTGAAGGCAGAATCACTACGTGCCGGGGAGCTCTACAGGGCGGAAGCAGCTGTAAAGAGAGCGCATTCGTGTGTGGGACTTGCAAAAGAGACTGCCAATCGAGGATCGGCCTCACTAGCCACACCAAGAGCTGCAATCAGAGAAGATAAATCTATCGTCTCTTGTAGACGGAAAGATGCCATACATACATACATTTGCACACACAATAACATGGTAGCAATTACATACAATAACATGGTAGCATTTACACACACAATAACATGGTAGCATTTACACACACAATAACATGGTAGCATTTACACGTACAATAACATGGTACCAATTACACATACAATAACATGGTAGCATTTACACACACAATAACATGGTAGCATTTACACGTACAATAACATGGTACCAATTACACATACAATAACATGGTAGCATTTACACACAAAAAACATGGTGGCATATTCAATCACATAATAACATGGTAAATTTCACATACACACACAATAAAATGGCATTATTTACACAAACAATTACATGGCAGCATTTACATACACAATAACAAAATAGCATTTACACATACACACAATAACATAGTAGCATTTACACATACAAAAACATAGTGGCATTTACACATACAAAAACATAGTGGCATTTACACATACAAAAACATGGTAGCATTTACACATACAAAAACATAGTGGCATTTACACATAAAAAACATAGTAGCATTTACACATACAAAAACATGGTAGAATTTACATAAACACAATAACATGGTAGAATTTACACACACACACACAATAACATGGCAGCATTTACACAAAAACACACACACACACAAAATAACATAGTAGCATTTACACATACAATAACGTGGTAGCATTTACATACACAATATCATGATAGCATTTACACACAAAAACAGAACATGGCAGTATTTACACACACAAAATACCATGATAACATTTACACACACAAAATAATATGGTAGCATTTACACGCACAATAACGTAGCTGGATTTACACACACAATAACAATGTAGCATTTAAGATAAGATTCTTTAATGATATAAATAAATGAAAATGTTTTAATTACATTGTACATAATCAATTTCGGCACATAAATAAATACATATTTTAACATAAGATTACTACTTGACTTGGTAGCCAGACATGATATAGTATCAATGAACTTTAGTTTTCAACTGAATAAAAGTTGTTCGCAATTTTTCTCTTTACACCAAAACAGCTTTCACTTTCAATTTTAAGGCAAGATGAGATTACTTTATTGATCAACGTAATTCATTTTTTTTTAACAATTACATTGTACATTTTCGTCTTCAGCACATAAACAGATACATGTTTTAACCGAGACAATTTAAAAAAAATAATTATAGAATAATTTAAACATAGCACATCTAAAGTATTTTTTTCTGCAATAAAAATCAGCCATCATATAAAATAATAATAATATAATAATCTTAGCTTTACTTTTGCAACCTTAAGTTGTGATGATGCATGCTGAGACCTTCGTGGTTTTGGTGGAAGTTTATTCAACCTTTCACGAAAGTGACAATAAAAACATTATTTAAAAAAAAATAGAAATATAATTTCGAATCTTAAAGTTGAAAGGAACGCACAACTTTACTAAATTTTATTCCTGATTTTTTACGATTACGTTATTTGGACCTTTGATTTTTTAAAGATTACATTGCTCTCATTCACTTTTGGCAACTTTCTTTACCACGAAAAATATGGCGCTGACAACATCCGGTCCGACAATGGCGCACGCACACAGCACTATCAAAACAATCCCCAGACTACCAACAGCCGAGGCCTCCTTCCTCTCATCCTCTGCGCATGTCACAGCTCGACGAAACGACGATAAGCTCTTTCTGTAGCGTATCGCTTCCGTTTTATTCTCCGCGTCCAGACTCAACTTCGCAAGCGCTAACCGTTCAGAAATATTATATGTATTCCCTCTGGAGCAGTAGCAGGCGCAGCTCTTGACCCTCTGAGACTCTTGACAGGACCAACCGTCTTCGGCACGCTTGTAACCAAGGGGACAGTAGCAGAGGTAGGAGCCTGGGACGTTATAACAGTGCCGTTCACATAGAGTGGAGTTCTCGAGGCATTCGTCAATGTCATCACAGGTGCTGTTGTCACTTACATTTAACCTGAAGCCGTCGGGACACCCGCAAACATAAGAGCCAATCGTGTTAGTGCAGTTTTGGTCGCAGACGTCATCTTGGCACTCGTCCTCGTCCACACACGTGCTGTCGTCATCAGATTTGGGCACGAAACCAGATGAGCACGAAGAGCTGTCTTCGGTGATGTTATCCGATATCTGGCTGTATATGTCAGTACAATTAGATTCACATTTACATATAAATGGACGCAAATATGAGCACGGGCTGTAATATAGCCCATACAAGTTTAACCCAGGACAGCATGGTCTGTGCCAACAGCGTACAATTTGTTGGTTCCAGAAAAGACGGATCCAAAACGTGTACCGCCTAAAAAATCGAGAGTACTGTTTCAGTTCAACCAGTTTCTCCCTAAGATGTTCCAACTCTTCCTTGGATTGGAGTGTAGCTAGTTCCAAGCCGTGATCGGTACATACATTATCTTCCGTTTCGTAGTTCTCCTTGGATCTGGAGACTAAATAAACCTGACCCGACACGTTCAACTTGTAGAAAGAAGAAGAATAAGAAGCAGAGAGTGGATCCACTTGACCTGGATGAAGAGATCGGAATGGCGAGGCCTTAGATCAATCAAAGTAGTATGAGTTTTATTTTAAAACATAGAAATATCATGCCCAGTGACTTGTTATAAGTTTGTTTACCATGTCATGTAAAATTGGGATTATATAGGTGTAGAGTATTTAAATAAGAATTTATTTTTTTAAAAAAAAGTTATTTGATTAATTTTAAACAGTTATTTTTAAAAAAAACAGCAAATTGTTACAACATAATTCTAAAACGTTAGCTTATATAATTTTTTAATTAAAAAAAAACTAGTTTTATTGTACACGCCAAATAAACTTCCTTAAATTACACGAATTCCTATTCCAATTAGAAAATATATTTTTAAAAGTTTTAAAGCTTTTTTTGTTGTCTTAAAGGTTTTAATTTTATTTCCACTGGAGTGAATTGCATACTTACTGAAGGCCAGAAGAAGAAAGAAACAAATCTTCATTGTAATTGGGTTCTCTTGCTCTTAGCAGGTGCTGGATAACAGTAGCCTTGCCAATATCTAAAGATAAACAAAACGATTTTTTTTTAAATTAAAAATTAATGAGACACATTTTTGCAACATAATATCCCTGTAACATCAAGCAAATTATAGCCTTCTACCGAAATAGACGTAACTAGGAAGACTATATAACATATTTGAGTGATCTACCTAAAGTAGAACAAAGTAGACGTAACTTGACAGATTATAATATATTTGAGTGATCTGCCCGAGAAGACATAACTACACAGACGATATTGTACTAAAGGGCGATTTACTAAGACGACATAACTAGACATACTCTTTGGGAAATTAGAGTGATCTAATAAAGAAGACAACTAGAAATAGAGTATTTAGAACATTAGAGCAATCTAATAAAGACGATACAACTAGTCAGACTCGGTACACTGACGATAGCGAAGGGTTGCGTAACATTAGGAAACGGAGATGGATGAGTCCAATGGAAAACTAAATCAGGCAAAGACACACCAAAGGGCCTTTCAAATACACCCACGATAAAGCACTTCATGAACTTTATGGTTAGGTCCAAACTTTTGTAAAACAGAGTAAATTGCCCTACTATTACCAATTTGGGTTGGTTCCAAAATCATGTTTGTTGTTGCTAAACTCTACTTCATTAAGTTAAGTCGGGTTAATTAAAACATAACCAATAATATAGCTTTTAAAATTAATTTTATACGATTACTCTGAATAATTTCAAGGTGACATCATCCGATCCATGTTTACTTAGCCAAACCTTGACAACCACAAATTATATGAAAGCCGATATGATATTCACAAACCCATTACATTCTTTTCTCTCCGAAAATAAAAACAAATTTCCTTCATCAATGTACCCCAAAAGGTTCTTTTTTGCCTGAATCAGGGGGATAAATGTGAGCCTACGTGTCTACGGTTTAAAAAAATTCATAATTTGATTTCCCCCATCAATTTGGCGCTCTTCCCCATTGTTCCCATAAGCCAAGTGCCTGGTTAGACTCACCCTTGTCCCGGCAATACTTAGAATGAGGGAGGAGTTAGAGATATAAAAGTGATAAACAATACGTTTTTAAAGCAAAAGACATGTTGTAACTTTATTTACAATTGCTTAAGTATTAATGGGGCTGTATTAATGACTAAACATGTAGAATGACGTCTAAAATTAAACGCCTTCGCGAAAAGACACGGCAACCATAAGATTTCATTATATAAACATCTCCATCTTTCCGTAACAAGCAGGCATTAAGAGGCAGTAGCTATTTTTAAAAGGATTTTTTTTTTTATATATATAAAATAATTCATTAAGTTTTCTTGAAATTACTGCCACAAGATCTTTTGCCCACATTCTTCAAACCGTGGATTGATAAGAAAAAACAATTCATGTAAATAAAACACTAGACTTTAAGCTTTGATAATGATGACACAGAATACAAATGGAAACGTTTCGGCAAGTTTCTTCTTCAGTATCAGAAAAATATTTTTAAATTCATATATATATATATGTATATAGCCTTGTGCACAAGTTCTAACAGTGGCGTTGTGACTGCCAAGAAAATCCTGAAGTGCGCTCTGACAGAACTACACGCATACCTTAGCGTTTCTTCTCTCTCTCTCTGCTTGAGTTGACTTATCGAGCTAAAGTAGTCGTCATTTATTAATTATATAGCTATGTCTCGGGTTTATTCTCTTCTTAAACATAATTAATAAATAATAAGTATAAATATTCTGGAACAATCAATACTTTCTCCCCCGTCAGAATTTTTCCAACAACTACTGCCCAATATATCTCTCTGTTTATTAGTGGGAACGTTCGGAGCTGAAGCTATGCACCGTTGACAAAAGTTTATAGTACGCGTTTCAGGAATAATGATTTTGACGCGCACTGTGTCGTTCAGTTAACGCTTGAACAGGGATCTTCCTTTACGTTTTAACATCTTTATTAATATTATTACTTTCTGTAAGTCAACCACAAGCACCTCAAAAACTTTGGGGAAAATGTTAAATAAAATGAACGTCACAACTTATGATTGAAAACAAAATGTCTAATTTTAATGCTAACAATGTTTAAAAGGTCTCCATTATTAATGTTGCTCAAATATCCACATTTAATTCTCTCACTTTTGTTTCAACTATTCTAAGCACTTTAGCTACACAAACACGACAAATCTTCAGCGTAGGATTCCCTTAAACTATACTCTCTACTCATGTTTCATTGTCTATTTCTTTTAAAGCAAAAGAAGCGCCAATGTTGGTACATTAAAGAAGTCTCATTACTTTCCAAACTCCGGAAGTTTTCACGATGGTTCACTAAAATTAAGGCAACAGGCTTGCTGCTACGTACATATTTGAAATATCTTAAGTCGTTGGTAAGGTTTGAAGGCTGATAGTTCCCCGCCAAAATTCTTGTCAACCTGGGACGACATTAGAAAGTCTCTCAAATGTTCATTTTCCTCGAAACCAAATTTTTTAATTGTTTTGGCCTGCACTTCATCAGGAGATATCTCCGACACATCTATACGTAATTTGTATCATAACATTTTGTATTAATTTTTGTAATTAAAAAGTCTACCAATATATCATATGAAGAAAGGGATTTAGGCCATAACAAGTATTTTGAGAATCACTGTAAATTTTTGGTCAATGTCATTGGACATCAGCGTAACAACGTCACATGACCTTCCAATAATTGCCTTCACGTCAAACACAAAATAACTAACTTTAACTGCTGTCAATAATTAAAAGTTCCGTTTTTCTTTGCACAGGTTCCCAACTTTTTAAAGCGGAAAAGCCCCATTGATTGGACCCCAGTGTTAGATAATAAAACCAGCGATATTTCTGTCTACCGCAACCCATTGAAGCACCGCGGTCTGTTGGGGACCTCTGCTTTACTGTAGAGTCGATCTATGACACGGCTAATTTAAAGTTCTCATTGGTAATGGATATTTACTAAGCCACGAACAAAGGAGCTAATGGCATATGGAGAGAGAATCGATAGTGTTGTATGTCTCTACAATGAGGCAGTGAAATTACTCAATCGACACTTGGGCTGTCTTTTGTTTTTGGCTCACGGAGAAATTGTAAAGCTGTTTTGCTCCATTCTCAAGGGCAATTAAAATTCGCAATGTATGGAGCATTTGTTTAGCAAAGATGGTGGCTTAGCGCAGAGACAGGGGCAAGACCAGGTTGAGACTTAAAGACTCTATTCATCCATAGCAATATTTATTTATCTTTCTGGTGGCAACCAATAATTACAAAAAATATTAAACAATCATTGCGATGACAATTCGATATTGTGACGCAGGGTGCAGGTGATGAGGCCATACCACAGAGATCGGCTGTGGGTAGTCGCTATTGGGGCATGGTAGAATTAGCTGCGTAGTTTCTGTTGGGGCATCGTAGAATTAGCCTGTATAGTTGCTATTGTGGCATGGTAGATTTAGCTGTTTAGTTTCTTTAGGAGCATGGTAGAATTAGCTTGGTAGTTGCTATTAGGGCATGGTAGATTTGGCGATGTTTTCGAAACATTGAGCAGATCAAACTAATGTCCATACATTGAAAAAAACGAAAAAAAAAAAACCATGGGCCATTTCTATTCCTTCATGTTTGAAATATTTATTTCCAATGTTGCAGGGAATTTGATATCCTCAGTTTCCTTGGTAACAAGTTTCAAGTTTTTAAGTTGACTGAAAGGGCTTGATTATTTCATGTCTTTTTTGCATTTCTTTCTATCTATCTCTCCCTTCTCTCTTTCTCTCTCTTTCTCCCTCTCGTGATCCCCCCCTCTCTCTCTCTCTATCTCTCTCTCTCTCTGTGTGTGTGTGTGTGTGTGTGAAGGTGTGAGAAGAAGTGTAAAACGGACACAAAAGTTTTACTGAGTAACACAGATGGAATGAAGGTGATGTCATTGGTAAGGCCGCAGCTCACAGAGACTCGGTGAATCTGTCCTAAAAGGAATACAAGGATACAACCAACAACTACGATCCGACTAAAAAATAGTTTTTTTTACCATGGATATAATTTTTTTTTTTAAATTAGTGTTTTTAGAGGTCTGTTTTAAATTAGCGCTCCTCATATGTTTGTACTACGATTCCTCTTTTGCTTTATGATTCTTTGCGTGATGATACTCTATTTTTGTTATGATTCGTCTTTTGCTTTATGGTTCTTTGCTTAATAATACTCTATTTTTGTTATGATACTATCTTTAGTTTATGATTATACGAAAGGGCAAATGTATCCTCATGTGTCGTTGCCATGACATGGTGGACCTTATTACTTATAGTTAGAGAATCTCCCATTGTGTGGCTTGTCTAGTAAAAGCTTTAAAAGGTTTAAACCACTCTACCCCACAACGTCGTCAAAACCCATGCCGATGATTTTAGCTACGCGGCCGTGAGAAAGCCGCTCCTAAGCAACCGTTTCGTCCCGCCACTACTAACGTCCCGACCGAAAGACTCCTTGGGCGGTGGGAGGTGGTAACGCAACACTTACCCTCCGGAGTGGAAGCAAAGCCGTCCTGACCCACGGAGAGTGGACTGCGGACGCTTTAAATGCAGCGTCAACGGTCGACCGGGATCCCCCTAGGCATGGGGGGAGTTCCCGGCGTCCTTCCGCATGGGCTGGCGTCGGGGAGACCTTCAGTGCGCTGGCTTGTGTGGGGGGGGGGGGCGCCGGAGGGGCATTAAGAGCTCACGCTCGACGGCCCACCGACGCCATCTCCAATGCGACATTTTCAATGCGACCCCACAACGTCTTCATCACACAATCCCTCCATCTCAAACCTCTCAATCACACAATCCCTCCATCTCAAAACCTCTCAATCACACAATCCCTCCATCTCAAAACCTCTCCATCCCACAATCCCTTCTACCACCTAAGACGTAACCATGGATACTGTGGGAGTAGAACAAGTTGGTCACTATAGAAGAGATATGTAATGTGAGTTTACTTTTCTTTAAAGCAGTGGTTCTCAACCTTCCTAATGGCGCGACCCCTTAATACAGTTCCTCATGTTGTGGCGACCTCCCCCCCCCCACCCACCCACCCAAACCACAAAATTATTTTCGTAGCTACTTCATAACTGTAGAATATATGTGTTTCCCGGTGGTCTTTGGCGACCCCCTGGGAAAGGGGCTTTCGACCCCTCCCCCCGAAGGGTTCGCGACCCACATGTTGAGAACATAGACATATGGTTGAGAACCGCTGCTCTAAATGTTAAGTTTCATTTTTTCTTTCCGTATGTGTGGATGACAGGCATATGTGGGTTTTTTTTCGATCACTGACATAAGACTTTCTTGGATAAATCAATGACCTACTTCTAAAGATGTTCATCTAAGAGTAGTACTTCTATATAAGTTAATTCATAAGATAACACTTAACCCTGACAGCAGCAAGAAAACTGGCAAGGACATGAAAATGAAAGTAGTCCCAAAGAGAAAACTTATTGGGGGCGGTAAGTATGGGTATACAAAATTTAATATTAAAATCGTTAATGGAGAAAAAAAAACATCTTTCTCCTGCCGCATGTAACATAGTTCCTCAATGGAATACTATTTATTGATGTTGATATTGATAATTAATAATAAATATGAGGCAATTGCAGATGATATTGATAATGAATTTGAGGTTAATGATGTTGGTATTGATAATGAATTTGAGGTTAATGATGTTGGTATTGATAATGAATTTGAGGTTAATGATGTTGGTATTGATAATGAATTTGAGGTTAATGATGTTGGTATTGATAATGAATTTGAGGTTAATGATGTTGGTATTGATAATGAATTTGAGGTTAATGATGTTGGTATTGATAATGAATTTGAGGTTAATAATGTTGGTATTGATAATGAATTTGAGGTTAATGATGTTGGTATTGATAATGAATTTGAGGTTAATGATGTTAGTATTGATAATGAATTTGAGGTTAATGATTTTGGTATTGATAATGAATTTGAGGTTAATGATGTTGGTATTGATAATGAATTTGAGGTTAATGATGTTGGTATTGATAATGAATTTGAGGTTAATGATGTTGGTATTGATAATGAATTTGAGGTTAATGATGTTGGTATTGATAATGAATTTGAGGTTAATAATGTTGGTATTGATAATGAATTTGAGGTTAATGATGTTGGTATTGATAATGAATTTGAGGTTAATGATGTTAGTATTGATAATGAATTTGAGGTTAATGATTTTGGTATTGATAATGAATTTGAGGTTAATGATGTTGGTATTGATAATGAATTTGAGGTTAATGATGTTGGTATTGATAATGAATTTGAGGTTAATGATGTTGGTATTGATAATGAATACTAGCTTATTGACTTTTGTTTTGACTACGAATCTGAGGCCATTGATTTTTATATTGGTAATGAGCTTGAAGCTGGTAGTAACACATCTATGGTTGTTGGTCATGTAATTGAGATTCCGTATCAGGATAAGCGATATGAAAGAACTGAAAACGTCACATAGGGAAATGGTGTTGGTGGGCTGGAGGGAGAGCTCTTAATGTCCCCCCCACTTGGCATACCCCCACACGGGCAAATGTCCGGTCTCCTCGTCGCCAGACCGTGCGGAAGCACGCCGGGAACCTCCCCCCTGGCCTAGGGGATGCCCGGTCGGCCGAAAACACTGCGTTTAAAGCGTGCAGCCGACTTTCCCTGAGGGTCTGGGAGAGTTTGCTTCCACTCAGGAGGAAAAGTTTTGCTTTACAAACCCCACCGCCCAGGGAGTCTCTCGGTCGGGGCGGAAAACTGGGCCGAAATGGTTGCCTAGGAGAGACTGGCACCAGAGGCGTCGCAGGACTTGTCGGAATGTTATCCGCCTTTCGGGACTCCATCTCCGGGTTTGAATTCAGAGTTTTCTTCTCTTAGATGACTTGCCGTCCAAGGTTAACGAGTCCCATCCACCCGGGGTGCTGGTGGTGTTTTTGCTTGACTGGGCTTTGGCGGGGATTGAACTCCAGATCATCAACATGAGATTTGCTCAGTTTAGACCACTCGGGCAGCCCTTGCGATTCTTGTTTTGTTTCGTCCTGTTAGTTTAACTTTTCTTCTTTTCAAACATGTGATTAACATTTCCCGTTACCATAACAATTTGACTTGGTGGTCTGTCAGAATATCAAAACTCGCATGTGTTAATAAGATATTTATTTTGTTGCGGATGCGATGCATGAAAAAAAAGGTGTGTGTGTTCCAATTCAAACGATTCCTTCCAACCGATATCTCATTAAGAAATAACCCGTAGTTTATTTATATATTTTTTAACATCTATTATTGTTTCTAAAGAGTGCTTTTGGCCGACATGTCCTTAGTTTTTGTGTGTCTTTTATCAACTTTTCCTTGTGTTATGAGGCATTCATACTTGAGTTCTACACTAAAAAATGATGTAGTTTTATTTAAAATAATCAGAATAACATCAATTTTTGGATGGTTTTAGTAGGAAAGGCGTGAACTAAAGCTAAAAAATGATGGTTCCCCCTTTGGAAGAGATTGTTCAACTATTACAATAAAAACTATGGAATACACAGTTCTTTTGCCCCCTCCTCTCGTTAAAAAAAAAAATTAAGTAAGTCATACCTATGGCTAAGCATGTGGCATATAATTCCAAGTCTAATAACCAGTATTTACGAAATTGTGAACTTTAAAAAGAAATATTTGACATTTAAAACATATTTTTCAATAAGATTTCGATTTATTTCCAATTATCATCCGAAACGAAACAAAAACAACCACCAAAACATCCGACATCTCAACTTCATCCAAGTTCTTGATTGTCTACCCATGACAAGCATTGTTACAAGCCACACTATCCCCACACACACAGAACTGTCCGTTGACCCAGGCATCGGGGTTAATGAAGGCTGCCATAGGGACACAGCTGGCCAGGCAGCTGATTTTTTCAGGGTTACATTGTTCACAGTAGGTAGGGACGGTCACTGAAATAAAAATGTGAAATTTTGAAGTAATATTAGCGAACAGTAGTGAATTTTCGAATCATTAACTCAGCAGTACCACCAGGGCCGAATTTAGACTTGCTGAGGCCCTAAGCTATATAAAGTCCAGAGGCCCTAAGCTATACAAAGTCCAGAGGCCCTAAGCTATATACAAAGTCCAGAGGCCCTAAGCTATACAAAGTCCAGAGGCCCTAAGCTATATACAAAGTCCAGAGGCCCTAAGCTGTATAAAGTCCAGAGGCCCTCTACTGTTTGAAATTACATAAGGTGGTCCAAGAAAAAAAAGAAAAAATAAAGCTGGCAGATTGTGAGGCCCTAAGCTGTTGCTTATTTAGCGTATACGTAAATCTGGCACTGAGTGCCACACATGAAGCTGTAGAAAATCATGACATTGTTTCAAGTACCAAGTTAAGGGCTTGAGATTATTTTAAGCTTGGGTGGAGAGTATAGCTTGTGAATTCAATACTTACGGGCAGATAGATTTTGTTTTTTAACATGGCCATAAGAACTTGTACTTTGGCCTCATGTGTGCAACCTTTTTGTTTTCAGAGGATCGTGCGGACATTTATTATATATTTGACCGGTCGCATTATATCCTTCTAGGAAATTTAGAGTTCGAATTAGATGAACTCAAAAACTTTCCAAAACATAAGCAGTAAAATAATGTTAAAATTTCACGAGTTTATAATGGGCTTATTAATTTTTCAAACAATTCAGCACATATCCCATATTTTCCGATCAAATTTATCAATTTTCTGAAAGACCCGCAATATGGCGTATCTGGTCGTAGGTTGCTCGCCCCTACTTTAAAGAAAAGTTTAAAAGCTTCGGTTTATCTTTAATTAAAATACGATTTTTTCCATTACTTGTGTTGATTTCATGAAATACTGATAACTGAATAACAGCAGCTGTCAAACAGCCATGACTTTCTAAACGTGTCTGTTATGTTGTAATCAATAAACTTAGACAAAGTGTAACTATAATAATTTTTAAAATAAAAACAATCCGAATTTTTCCATCAAGATTAGCTTAAAGATTACACGTTCCAAACACACGTAGATTATTAATGAACAGATTAGCTATGTCATTGGTGAATGACTCTTAAAAATACTGTGGGTAAAAATTACAGCCGAATCACCAACTCACATAGTCCTAACACATTGGCTCTTCAGCCAGCAAGGCTTAAAATCAGGAACAACCTGATTTCTCTGCTGAGTGTGCTGTAAGTGAAGGAATTAATCAAAATGAATATAAGCTTCTGTATCTTATCATTTATAGAATAGTTGCAATTTTTTTTTTTAAATCTGACGCAGTCTTTAGTGTAACGACGGTGGAACAACATCTTTAGGCGTAACAATGGCAGCCGTATTATATAAAACGTAAATCTGGCATAATATTGAATTTGGGTTCTTATTTTAAAAGGATAAAATATAAATATACAATGAATTTGTGCGATTTTTACAGTTTCAATGATCGTACCTTGATGTAAATTCAACAAGTTACATTTTTCATTTATAATGATAAGATTTCATCGTCCACTCTTAGGACCAGCTAGAAAATCTCAAAGTGCAAGTTATGAAACACAATCTAAATTAATCTGTGCAATCCCTTGGCTAGGAATTACTCTTTGACCAAAGAAAGAAATGTGCATTTGGCAGTCACATTGGTAACATTACAGCAACTCTCAAGCAATCTGTGGCGGGGCTTGGGTTAGGGTTGCTCGGGGCATCCAAGATTTCCCACAAGAAACAACATTTGCAGTAAGCCGACATATGGTCAACTCTCTACATAGAAAAAAGGGGAACATCTAGAGCGAATGATCCCCCCTCTCCCTCCACAACACCCACCCCCCCCCCCCCCCCGCGACCCTAACCACGCTTGTTTTCTTCAAGCTTGTACAAGCGGACGAACTTCAACTACATTTATAGTATTTACTTTTAAAATAACAACAACGACGCCCGACAATGGGGTCGTGTAAATTTAAGAGACCCAGCTGATCGTCTCATTAAAGCCTAAACGGAGGTGACACTTTGTTTTTCTCAAGTACTGCACAATACTAGGAACAACCACGTCAATCATCTAAATCAGGGGTCACCAAACTTTTTTCCACGGTGGCCCGGATGAACTGA
Source organism: Omphiscola glabra (assembly GCA_964017045.1). Lineage (NCBI taxonomy): Eukaryota > Metazoa > Mollusca > Gastropoda > Lymnaeidae > Omphiscola > Omphiscola glabra. The sequence goes on along the minus strand of OZ024798.1, from coordinate 19,256,005 downwards.
CTGGATAACGGAACACATTATGAGCGCGGGTCGGATAATCATTTTGTACAACACTTACAAGCAAGTTCAAGTACCGTCGGCGGGCCGGATTAACTGGACTCGTGGGTCGGATCCGGCCCGCGGGCTGTTGTTTGATGACCCCTGATCTAAATAGAGAATGGAGACTCCACTAAACTCTAAAGCGCTTGAATATTTTTAGATCTACTAAGTTGCCATGGAAACGAAACAACCGGAAGCGTATACATATCCAAATCCAAGCGGTCCGGTTGAAAATTGACGAGGAGTAAAGCATTGAGATGGTACAACACCGAAAACAACATCCAGAAATCTTCACGTAAAGCATTTTGTTGTTTAGATATTAACACAATAAAAATCTTCTTTTTTTTACTTCATGTGATGCGATTTTTTTTAACAAACTCATTATGATTCTTTTTTTAGGGGAGGCCGCTAAATTATGACCCTCTCCGGATGTCACACAAGCTCAGATTACGCCACCTAACTGAGGGAAAAAACTCATCAGATGCTGTGGTGGAACCTGACACACAATGGAACAAATATAAATTTGACCGAACTCCTATCAAGCCATCATGTAATAGCAGTAATTCGCTATCGCATATCGCAATTCGGTCATGGTAAAGGGATTGCGAAAGCTTTTGATAAAAAGGGGGGGGGCTAATCATTAGGAGTCCGAATGTCTTTGGGCTGGCTTCCTTGCTGACTTCTGCACAGCGCCCGTGCTCGTTTTCTACAGGTAGTCGTTAAGTAAGTCATCGGGTGTTTTTAAAGGATTTAGTGTTGTTTTTTTTAATTACTCTAACCAGAGAGGTTATCCGGCATCTGTTATATCTTTACCCGTCCGACTTGTTGAGATTTTCAAACACACTTGGCCAATTATAAACTTTTGTCTTCAGGAATTCTTCACGGAATAAAGGTGTTTTTTTTTTTTTTTTTTGTGTGTGTGTGGCTTTTCCAAGGCTTTGCCCAGGCTTTCGATCTTTGCGTCGCGATCTCTTCCAGATTTTTTTCCCCTCTACGGTCTAAAAGTTTCTTGGGATAACTCGCCTGATTACCTGGAGACTGCTGCCAAGGAAATTGTCGTTTTCGACATTGAAGTCATTTGTCGTATTTGTGCCAGTTTGCTTTACTAAACTTGAAATAACTTTCTTGAAACGATCTTTAGTGCTTAGTGGCACCTAGCCCTATTCTCAGGTGGATCGGTCTATGACCGCTAGCCACCTCAAGCAGGATATCCTGTCTGTTCTTTCACTCTGGGGCCGCTGAGATAAGCGTCACATCTGGCAAGGATTCGGTACTCTGTCCCGTATGGACCAGTGTTGTACCGTAATCTGTCCGCTTATGGAGCAGTCTTGTCCCGTACTGTGTCCGCTTATGGAGCAGTCTTGTCCCGTACTGTGTCCGCTTATGGAACAGTCTTGTCCCGTATTTTTTCCGCTTATGGATCAGTGCTGGAATACCGTAATCGTCATGTAGCAGAGTAAGGTTTGTGAAGACAGACGTCCTCCACGCAACGCTCGTTTGCGTTATGTTGTGTACAGAGGATGTTATGTAGATTTTTTTTGTTGAAAATTGCACTCTGGATTTTCAGCCGAAGGGTTTTTTTTGTCGAAACAATTATTATTATTTCTTTTTTGGTTTCAACCTTTTTCTGGTTTTACCATACTTTTTTTTCACATATTTCCTTCCACCCAACCTGATTGCAGTCTCTCCCATCGTATTCACCTCTAGAACCGAGGTTCTGCTGCCCAAGCCACTTTCTTCGGTGCCAGGAGCCATTCAGTCCTCGTCATGATATATATATCCAGGGTCTTTAGCTTCAGGGGGGGTGAAATTCTTAATTAACTTACAAGGCCGCTTGCACCAAATACAGCTCAGCAAATCTTGAAAATGGCATAATTAAATTTTTAAAAAAGGGTTTAGGTCTTGCCATGGGCACCGTATGTCCCCGTTACGCCTCAATATGTATACATAATAAACACATAGTGGCTTGTACGTATGTGTTTGCTGGTGTTAAAGAAAGAGAGATAGAGAAAGAGAAAGCGAGAGACAGAGAGTGTATGTAAGAGAGATAGAGAGAGAGAATGAGAGAGATAGAGAGAGAATGTGTATGTGAGAGAGATAGAGAGAGAGTGTGTGTGTGAGAGAGAGAGATAGAGAGAGAGAAAGAGATAGATAGAGGGTGTGTGTGTGTATGTGAGAGAGAGATAGAGAGAGGGTGTGTGTGAGAGAGAGAGATAGAGAGAGAGAAAGAGAGAGATTGAGTGTGTGTGTGTGAATGAGAGAAAGAGAGAGAGAATGTGTGTGTGTGAGAGAGAGAATGTGTGTGTGAGAGAGAGATAGAAAGAGAGAGATAAAGAGAGAGAGTGTGTGTGTGAGAGAGAGAATGAAAGAGAGAGATAGAGAGAGAGAGAATGTGTGTGTGTGTGTGAGAGAGAATGTGTGTGAGAGAGAGATAGAAAGAGAGAGATAGATAGAGAGAAAGAGAGAGAGAGAGAGAAATAGAGAGAGATAGAGAGAGAGAAAGAGAGAGAGAGAGATAGAGAGAGAGAAAGAGAGAGATAGAGAGAGAGATATATAGAGAGAGATATATATAGAGAGAGATAGAGAGAGAGAAAGAGAGAGAAATAGAGAGATAGAGAGAGAGAAAGAGAGATAGATAGAGAGAGAAATAGAGAGAGCGAGAAAGAGAGAGAGAGAGATAGAGAGAGAGAAAGGGAGAGAGAGAGAGATAGAGAGAGAGAGAGATAGTTTGTTGACCCATAAGTAAATGGAACCCCCCCCCCCCCCAACTGACTTCAACTTTCATGTGCTACAGACAACAACAAAGACTCGACATGCCGGCATTACACACTAGCCCCGAAACTGTTGTACTTTTGTTGACTTTATGAGGCTAACATGAACTTATCGAGTACTGGGCGGTTGGCGAGACATATGTAAATAAAATGTTTTATCGCACAGCCCAACAGATGGGGCGAGTTGTCAAAGTATTAGCTAGTAACTTAGCGTTGCCCTAGGCCCCTCCAAAATATGTATGTTACTAAAAGAGGTGGGATCAAAAATTTACATAAAAGAACAATACAAAACATACCATTTAAATATTTTAATTTAATTTCACAATGTTAATCGTTAAACTGTCCGGTGCAATGTCCTTATTTTCCAACTCCATCACAGATGGGCTGCGTTAAACATTCTATTGAGTTTGGGTCACTAATGCCACAAACGCAAGATCTCTTGAAGTTGAGCTGAGGTGAGCACAGGGCTTTACACATAACTTGATCGAGCTCACAGTTCTCACAGAATGTAGGCAGACTGATTAGTCCTAAAGGGAATACAAGAAAAAAGGAAGACTGATTAGTCCTATAGGGAATACAAGAAAACAGGAAGAGACATTTATAGCTTTTTTAAACTGATGATGTATTTATTATTAAACTAGAAACAACCCGCCAGACAATGGCGGCGGCGATCCATGAATTTCCCACCACCCGCCGAACAATGGCGGCGGCGATCCATGAACTTCCCACCACCCGCCGGACAATGGCGGCGGCGATCCATGAACTTCCCACCACCCGCCGGACAATGGCGGCGGCGATCCATGAACTTCCCACAACCCGCCGAACAATGGCGGCGGCGATCCATGAACTTCCCACCACCCGCCGGACAATGGCGGCGGCGATCCATGAACTTCCCACCACCCGCCGGACAATGGCGGCGGCGATCCATGAACTTCCCACAACCCGCCAAACAATTACGGCGGCGATCCATGAACTTCCCACAACCTGCCAAACAATGGCGGCGGCGATCCATAAACTTCCCACAACCCGCCAAACAATGGCGGCGGCGATCCATGAACTTCCCACAACCTGCCAAACAATCGCGGCGGCGATCCATGAACTTCCCACAACCTGCCAAACAATGGCGGCGGCGATCCATGAACTTCCCACAACCCGCCAGACAATGGCGGCGGCGATCCATGAACTTCCCACAACCCGCCAGACAATGGCGGCGGCGATCCATGAACTTCCCACAACCCGCCAGACAATGGCGGCGGCGATCCATGAACTTCCCACAACCCGCCAGACAATGGCGGCGGCGATCCATGAACTTCCCACAACCCGCCAGACAATGGCGGCGGCGATCCATGAACTTCCCACAACCCGCCAGACAATGGCGGCGGCGATCCATGAACTTCCCACAACCCGCCAGACAATGGCGGCGGCGATCCATGAACTTCCCATCTTCTAAAGTTAGGTGACCTAACAAGCCCAAACGTTACACACATAAGAATTTCAAATGGTGCTAATTTCTTTATTTTTCGCGCTTATTGATATCGGCGGTACATCCATATATCTATACCACAAGAATTATTATTGTTTGGCGGGAGTGGGAGTCCAGTGGGACAGATAGTGAGAGTGAAAGAGAATAGAGAGAGGGGATAGGGGGAGAGAGTGGAGAGGGAGAGAGAATTAAAGAGACAGGAGAGAAAGAAAGAGACAAGAGGGAGACAAGAGAGAAAGAAGCCAAGGAAGAGATAGAGAATGAGTGAGTTAGTGGGAGAGAGAAAAATATAAGAGAGAGGAGATAGAGTGGGAGAAGGGAGGGAGAGAGAGAAAAAGACAAGAGATATATACAAGAGAGAAAGAAACAAGAGAGAATAAGCGCGCGAGAGAATTGGTGAATGAGTGGGAGAGAGAGAGAAAGAAAGATATTAGGAGCGAGATTGAGAGAGAGACGAGAGAGAATGAGAGAGAGGGGCGAGAGAGAGAAAGAAAGAGGTAAAAGAGAGAGACGAGAGAGACTTGAGATGTATCAATTTTAAGCTTTAACGAAAAATGCGGCGTACTTATGACGATAATATATCGAACTGAAATGTGTGGGGGTACACCTTTAAGCTTTGGACACTGTAATGTAACATCTTGATTACAATCAAGTTACCGGATTAGCGTCATTGATAGTTTATCTTAATTATATACATTAATGTTGTCCCATTGTACTATAGCCGTGACATTGTTAATGCCTTATAAAATAAATCTACTCCCGGGCTGCTCATCTACTGAAAGCTTTTAAAAGTTTGTTAAATCTTACCTTGACAAGTAAAACAAACCAGGGAGAGGGCGAATAAGAAGACCAGAGACTTCATTTTGAGATTTCACTAAGTAGAACGTGTGCGAAGCTATGAAACTAGTCTTACCTATCTCTAATCTGCAAAACACGATTTTTCTTTTTATAAGCACAACAAAAGCGAACTTTTGTGCGACTTAGGGATAACAATATACACACACACATACAGAAAGAGAGAGTGCGAGAGATAGATAAAGAGAGACGGACAGAGAGAGAGACAGAGACAGACAGACAGATGTAAAATGTCTTTAATGTAAAATAAGCTTACAGTTAATTATACAAAAAACACTTTGATTTATTTGTAATAATGACAATCATCATTTGGTTTCATATCAGCTTTGGTATTTAACAGATTCTGTTCATTAGAACAAAGAAGATTAACATGATACAAATATCCCACTCACTGAATTCCCTCCATCGCACACTTTAATCATTGACAGAATTCTCTCCATCACACAATTCCCTTAATCTCACAATTCCCTTAATCTCACAATTCCCTTAACCTCACAAGTCCCTTAATCTCACAATTCCCTTAACCTCACAAGTCCCTTAATCTCACAATTCCCTTAACCTCACAAGTCCCCTAACCTCACAAGTCCCTTAATCTCACAATTCCCTTAATCACACAAGTCCCTTAATCCCACAAGTCCCTTAATCTCACAAGTCCCTTAACCTCACAAGTCCCTTAATCTCACAATTCCCTTAACCTCACAAGTCCCTTAACCTTACAATTCCCTTAACCTCACAAGTCCCTTAATCTCACAAGTCCCTTAATCTCACAATTCCCTTAACCTCACAAGTCCCTTAATCTCACAATTCCCTTAACCTCACAATTCCCTTAACCTCACAAGTCCCTTAATCTCACAAGTCCCTTAATCTCACAATACCCTTAATATCACAATTCCCTTAATCACACAATTCCCTTAATCTCACAATTCCCTTAATATCACAATTCCCTTAATCTCACAATTCCCGTAATCTAACAATTTCCTTTATCTTACAATTCAATTCATTCAGTACCCCCTCTATCTTATATACCCTTTTATTCAATAAACCTTATCTCACAACTCACAACCCCTTTCATTCAACAATTCACTAATTCCGGAAGTTCCTTCCATTCCCCAAACCCCTCCATTCACAACAAATCATCCCAAAAAATTTAAACCCATCCATTCAATTAAACCTCTATTCCACAACCTATACAACCCATCATTCAAAAAAAAAAACACACTCTATCCCAACTAATTTTCAAACCCTAAACCGCATCCATCCCCCAACGCCCTTCATCCCCCAACGCCCTTCATCCCCCAACGCCCTTCATCCCCCAACGCCCTTCATCCCCCAACGCCCTTCATCCCCCATCGCCCCCCATCCCACAACGCCCTCCATCACACAACGCCCACAACGCCCTCCATCACACAACGCCCTCCATCCCACCCTCTCCCTTTTTTCCATCGACCTTTCCACGCCATTCTAAACCCCTCCTCCAGCTTACAACAAACAGAAATACTAATAAGTAAGGAATCGAACAAGAGTTTGTTTTTATAAATGTTTTTTATTTATTAGATGAAGCCTAATGAAGTTTCTGGTTTAAAGCCACCTGCTTGATTCCACTGATTTACACGATAAGACCGTTACATGCGTAACAGTTAAAGAGATTATCTACATTTAATAATACACCGGTGTACTGGTCATAAATATTAGACATTTCAAACACATCTTTCGCTAAAGTTTCGATTTATTTCAAGTAAGCATCTTAAGACATTAAACATCCGACATCAACTGTTTCGACTAAGTTCTTGTTCGTCTACCCGTTGTAACTACAAGAAAGTCTACAGTACACGCTCTCCCCGCACTCACATTTTCGTAGGCATCGGGGTTATAGAGGGCTAACAATAGGAAACATTTGGCCAGGCAACTGAATTCTCGTAGAACAATTTTCACACAAGATGTACGTAGAGATAGTCAGTGAAGTAAGCATTTGTAATTTATTAGTATTAGAGAAGAGTAGCCCTATACAATTATAGCCAAATCACAATTTCGTATCGTCCCAACACATTGGCTAGGCAGCCAGCCAGAATTAAAATCAGGAACAACTCCATTTCTCAGCTGATAGTGTTAGGGGGTGAAGGGACGATATACAATTTGGACATCATCTTCTGTATCTTGTGTATAGATTTCTACTGCACACAGTGGCGGCGTAGGAAAGGAGTGCAACGGTGACATTCCGCCTCAAGCGGCATTTTTTTCATCTTTATAATGAGGGGCGCCATGCAAAGTTCTTTTCTTGGAAGAGGAGCGGCAAAAATCTTAGCCCCACCATAGAACACCATAGAACACCATATTTAAGCATAACAATGTCAGTCGCATTAGATCATTTATATTAGTATAGCCTTTGTTGGTATTTTCTTTTCTTTCTATTTGGTGGCAAAATCTTCATAATTCTAATTGACCGAATATCCCTTCTTCTTATCGAGCTGAAACTTGGCACATCGACTCGTTGCAGATGATTAGACATTCTTTAAAATGTTCAACCCAACCTGTTTTTTAGTGGGGAGATTAATTGTGCAGTTGTTGCTACTTTCTTTGTTTTTGTGACGCATTTGGTATTACATATGTCTTTAGTCTATTACGTTGTGCATGCACTAAGTATGATAAAAACCATTCCCATGCTGAAAAATCAGTTGCGACAATCGCATAAAGTACACTTTTGTTGACTTCATGCCCCACACTTATCTTGGGGTAGTCCTGGGCCATTGGCACGACTTATAAAATTAAATATTGTACTCGTTGCAGACGTATTAGCTCGGGCCTTAAAGCGTTCTTCTTCAGACCCCTCCAAAATATGTATGGTAGTATTAAAGAACATTTAAATCAACAATTTACATAAAGAACAATATAAAGCATAAAATTTAAATATTTTAATTGAATTGCAAGATGTTTATTATTAAACTGCCCGGTGTAATATCCTTATTTTCCAACTCCATCACATTGGGGCTGCGTTAAGCATTCTATGGAGTTTGGGTCACTAATGCCACAAACGCAAGATCTCTTGAAGTTGAGCTGAGGTGAGCACAGGGCTTTACACATGACTTGATCGAGCTCACAGTTCTCACAGAATGTAGGAAGACTGATTAGTCCTAAAGACAATACAAGAACAAAGGAAGAGACTTATTTATTGCTTTTTAAACTAATGATGTATTTATTATAAACTATAAACAACACGCAAGATAATGGCGGCGGCGATCCATGAACTTCCAATCTACTAAATTTACATTGACCAGATAAACATACGAGTAAAACCCTTTATAAGAATACCAGTTAGGGCTGACTTCTTTATATTGCTCCCTTGTTGAAAACGGCGTTACTTCCATATATTCATACCAAGTGACTTATTATTTATGATTTGTTTGTCTACAAAAAAGCATGACTTAGGCGAGTCTCATAGTTTACATATCTTTATTTTATGCTCGTATATGAATTCTATTTTATGCTGGTAAATTAATTCTATTTAATGTTAGTATATTAATTAATAATATTTTATGCTAGTATATTAATTATAATTATGCTCGAATATTTTTTTATTATGCTGTATTTTTTAAATGATAGTATACATGCTTTTGATACGGAATTTGTTTTCTAATATATATATTTATTGTCTATTTTTATGGCATTTCATTTGATTTTAAAGAAAAATAGCTTCAGACAAGGGGGCTTCAGTGACAGATAGAGAAAAAGATATCGAAATAAAGTTGGGCGAGAGTGGGAAAGAAAGAAAGAGAGTGAGTTCGTGAATGGCAGAGAGAGGGAGAGTGGAAGAGAGAGGGAGATGGGGAGATAGAGAGGGAGGGAGAGTGGAAGAGAGAGTGAGTTGGTGAGTGGGAGAGGGAGGGAAAAAGAGAGAGATGGAGGGAGGGGGGTGGAGATAGAGACTTAAGAAGAACCAATTTAAGTTCTAACGAGTGGTACATCTTTTTTCGTCTGTCCTAATCGTCTCCATCTTATATATATATATACATAGGTTTGTCCTATGTACTATTTCCACGACATTGTTTATGCCTGATAACATCTACCACTAGGCTGCTCACCTAGTTAAAGCTTTTAAAAGTTTGTTATATCTTACCTTGACAAGTAAAACAAACCAGGGAGAGGGCGAATAAGAAGACCAGAGACTTCATTTTGAGATTTCACTAAGTAGAACGTGTGTTAGCTATAAAACTAGTCTTACCTATCTGTAATCTACAAAACACGATTTTCTTTTATAAGCACAACAAAATGAACTTAGTTCGACATTGCTATAAAATATATATTAAAACACACACACACACATACAAACACACACACAGACACATGTCAAATTTTTTATATAATAAAAAAGCTAGCTTACAATAAATTATAAAAATACCGTTGGGTCACTTGTAATTATGACAATCATCAAATGGTTGTATATCACTTTTGATATTAACCGATACTGTTCATTAGTAAAGAGATCATTAAGATGATGGCAAACATCCAAAAACATCCCCATCCTTAAATTCCCCCTCCCCCGACACCCCACAATTTCATCATTTACACAGTTCTCTCCATCCCACAGATCCCTCTATTCCCCACAGATCCCTCTATTCCCCACAGATCCCTCTATTCCCCACAGATCCCTCTATTCCCCACAGATCCCTCTATTCCCCACATATCCCTCTATTCATCTAACCCTATCACACAACCCCATCCATCCAACATTTCATTACTTTCTTCGAAATTCTTTCCATTCAGCAAATGCATCCAACTCACAATCCCCCATCCCACAAATACATATTAGCCCCATTCATCCCACAAATACATATTAGCCCCATTCATCCCACAAATACATATTAGCCCCATTCATACCACAAATACATATTAGCCCCATTCATCCCACAAACCCATATTAGCCCCATTCATCCCACAAATATATATTAGCCCCATTCATCCCACAAATACATATTAGCCCCATTCATCCCACAAACCCATATTAGCCCCATTCATTTCACAAACCCATATTAGCCCCATTCATCCCACAAATAAATATTAGCCCCATTCATCCCACAAATACATATTAGCCTAATTCATCTCACAAACCCATAGTCCCATTCATCCCACTAACCCATAGCCCCATTCATCCCACGAACCTATAGCCTCATTCATCCCACAAACCCATAGCGCCATTCATACCACTAGCCCATTGCCCCATTCATCCCCCTAACCCATTGCCCCATTCATCCCACAAACCCATTGCCCCATTCATCCCACAAACCCATTGCCCCATTCATACCACAAACCCATTGCCCCATTCAAACCACTAGCCCATTGCCCCATTCATCCCACTAACCCATTGCCCCATTCATACCACTAGCCCATTGCCCCATTCATCTCACTAACCCATTGCCCCATTCATACCACTAGCCCATTGCCTCATTCATCCCACAAACCCATTGCCCCATTCGTACCACAAACCCATTGCCCCATTCATACCACTAGCCCATTGCCCCATTCATCCCACTAACCCATTGACCCATTCATCCCACAAACCCATAGCCCCATTCATCCCACAAACCCATAGCCCCATTCATCCCACAAACCCATAGCCCCATTCATCTCACAAACCCATAGCCCCATTCATCCCACAAACCCATAGCCCCATTCATCCAACGAACCAGTGCTATCTATAGGCTTTGGCACACTGGGCAGTTTCCCAGTCTCCAGCAAACCGTAATATTAATACAATGGGAATCAAACATAATTTATATCGAGATAATGTTTTTAAATACATATTGTCATGTTTTTGTCATCTTAGAAGAGAAATTGAAAGAATGGTGTTGATTCATTTTTATTAAAGATAACGTTTAATTATAAAAAACATTTTTTTAGTTCAACGACTCGTCCTGTTTCCGTCTGAAGGCCATCTGCTTGAATCCATTGATTAATTAGTATGATAAGACCTTTCCTAGACATTAACATACAACAAACAGAGGTGGGACTTCTCCACATTTCCCTAACAAAATGGTGTAATGTAATAAATGTTTGACATTTCAAACACATTTTTCATTTTAAGTATTCTATTGATTTCAAATTAACATCTGTAAAAGATATCCACCCGTCGTCTCTATTTCAATTAAGTTATTGATTATCTGCCCTATGTAACTACAAGCAAGAGTACATGACACGCTCTCCACGCCCACGCACATAACTTTCCATTGACGTAGGCAGCCCGGTTGTAGAGGGGTAGTGACTAGTGACCAATGGACAAAGTTGGTCAGGCAGCTGGCGAATCCAGATCGATATTAACAGAAGTTGAACGAAGGGATATTTCACTGAAATAAATATCTGAATTGTGTCTAGAGATACGTTGGGAATATTTGACTTATTAACACAGTAGCACCGTCTAATGAAGCTTTGGACAATCATAATCATGAGATTTTAAAATTTTGTTTTTTACTACGATCTTTTTGGGGCGTGTGTGGAGGGTAAAGCTCTTGAATTCAATACTTCGTTTTCTTTCTAATTCAATAATTCATTTTCTTTCTAATTCAATACTTCATTTTCTTTCTAATTCAATACTTCATTTTCTTTCTAATTCAATACTTCATATGGATAATTTTTAAGTGCATTTATTTGCATTATATTTGTTGACAATCTAAGGGTAGCAACTTCAGCGTCCGTCCCGGCTGTTATAATCATATGCTGTACTAGCTACCCCGCTGATCATATGCTGTACTAGCTACCCTGCTGATCATATGCTGTACTAGCTACCCCGCTGATCATATGCTGTGCTAGCTACCCCGCTGATCATATGCTGTATTAGCTACCCCGCCGATCAGATGCTGTGCTAGCTAAACCGCTGATCATATGCTTTACTAGCCACCCCGCTGATCATATGCTGTACTAGCTACCCCGCTGATCATATGCTGTTCTAGCTACCCCGCCGATCATATGCTGTACTAGCTACCCCGCTGATCATATGCTGTTCTAGCTACCCCGCCGATCTTATGCTGTTTTAGCTACCCCACCGATCATATGCTGTGCTAGCTACCCCGCCGATCATATGCTGTGCTAGCTACCCCGCTGATAATATGCTGTACTAGCTACCCCGCTGATCATATGCTGTTCTAGCTACCCCGCCGATCATATGTTGTACTAGCCACCCCGCTGATCATATGCTGTACTAGCCACCCCGCTGATCGTATGCTGTACTAGCCACCCCGCTGATCATATGCTGTACTAGCTACCCCGCTGATCATATGCTGTACTAGCCACCCCGCTGATCGTATGCTGTACTAGCTACCCGCTGATCGTATGCTGTACTAGCTACCCCGCTGATCATATGCTGTTCTAGCTACCCCACCGATCATATGCTGTACTAGCCACCCCGCTGATCGTATGCTGTACTAGCCACCCCGCTGATCATATGCTGTACTAGCTACCCCGCTGATCATATGCTGTACTAGCCACCCCGCTGATCGTATGCTGTACTAGCTACCCGCTGATCGTATGCTGTACTAGCTACCCCGCTGATCATATGCTGTTCTAGCTACCCCGCTGATCATATGCTGTACTAGCCACCCCGCTGATCGTATGCTGTACTAGCTACCCGCTGATCGTATGATGTACTCACACAAAGAGAAAGTATCTACGCTACAAAAGTAAAGGCGTACCAAAAATAATATCTTCTTCTTTTCGCCCAATAGTCTTAACATTATAGACTGCTGGTACGTTGATAAGTCAAGGCTATTATCACACAAGGCAACGCCAAGCATCTTTAAGGGGGGAAAAGCCTAGTTAAACATTTAGACTTTGCGATGCACAGTCAAATTTTCTCAACATATTTCAACAGCACCCCACTCCTTTGTCCAAAAACAGCACTGGATGACACAATTGTTAGTTTTAGGAATTTTTGTTTCTGCTTTACTTGCTCATTACATATACTCGTTTTTTACAATATTTAATAATAGTTATTGGCAAAAAATGTGTTGTGATAATTATTATTAAAATAACCAACAATAGCTTAAAATTATATTACAGTGGTTAAACAGTTAAGCCTTGTATAAAATTAAATTTTATTAAATTTTTTAAAAAATTAAAAAATTCTTAGCCATTAATTTATTATCTTTAGTTTTCTCGCCATTTTTAAAAAAAAGTTAATCACTTAGTGTTTCCTTCTTGTCTAGTACAGAATATTGTTTAAATTAAATAGTGAAAAAGATATTTGCTTTGGTTTGAAATGAAAAGGTAGAATAATTAAACGGTCGTTTCGGCTAAATCCCTTATTCTGCATGTATGTAAATCAAGAGTTCACTATGAATGTTAGTAATACGCAAATACAGTTCACAAATTCGTCATAACATTGTTGACTATTTACTTTCATTAACGATATTGATAGCACATCAAACTATCAAATAAAGAAAATGTTTTTAAAAAATGAATTTTATTCTGCGTATAATTTTTTGTTTAGTTCTAATATAAAAAATGAGTTTTCCAATCTTGCTGTAATGCTGACGTGGTCAAACATTGTGTCGCATCAAAATGTTTGGATTTAGCTTCGATCAATCCATTTTTTTTCCCCTCTAAATCGTCTAAAGGGCAAATTTTTTATTTTCCCATATTAATTTTGTTTTAAATAAGAAGAAAAAAACTTGAAGTTGTGAAGTAGCCAGATATTTTGAAACGATATTTACTATTTTGGAAGTTCAATGGCAACCGGGAGTGTAGTACTATTTTATATTGCAGATTTGAGGGGAGATAATCCGTCATACTTTTGCTAAACTTCTTTAATTTTATTTTTAAGGTGTAGCGTCCCTTGTGTCGGAACATTGGGTAAAACGATCGCGTTCTGTGACATTTCACTGCAGTCTAATTCGAAGATATTTATATGAATTTAAACTGTTGTGAGCTGCGTTGGTTTCTGAGTTCTCCCCCTTACTATTTGTGTGTGTGTGTGTTTTCCTTGCTTTAGTAAATTAATTAAATTTAGACTTTTACATTGTTCAGCATTCTTGTAACGAATTTGAGAAAATTTAAGGCAAGGATCAGAAAAATAATATTTTAATATATTTTCTACCTTATATAAAATATTGTTTATATTTATGTGTTAATTGTAAAAGGAATGGTTAATGAAAACACAAATCCGGAACAATAATCCGGGTTGCGAATGACCACAGAACAGAAGCTTAAAATTAAATAGAAATTTAAAGTGCGAAATGTTATAAAGTTTATAATAATTGTAAGGGCAAAAGGGCGATATTTAAAATGTCTGAATCAGTATTATAGTGATTCATCCATTGATAGGTTAAGCTCAAGGGGGGCGGTTTGGAGGGGGGGGGGGGGAGTGATTTTGGAGATTATGCCTAGGCTTAGGCTTAGTGCTGGTCTGCAAAAAGCATGTACATTTAATTTAATTTAATAATTATCCTGAATTTCGGACACTGCTATATCTCTACTAAAGCTAAGCGCCATTCCGAAACTCTGTTATGCCCCTAATAAAGCTGTCACCTGAAATATCAGCAGTGACTCCCCAACAGATGACCTAAAATGTTTTAAGGCACCCGTCCCCAAAATAAGTGGGAAGAAAAAAGCGGTCTGCTGCAGCCATTTTAGGCGTTATATTACTTAGACAGATGCATAATTGTAAGATAAAACTAACACAAATAAGACTTAGGGTCGGTTCACACGATCAAAGTTTCCGTTAGGATGGCAGCATCGCTTCCCCAACCGTTGCTCATGTGCCAGTATATGGATGCAGCAACGTACCGAACCAGAACCAGGAGCATTTGATGCAATTCGTGTATGAAGCCTTGTCACAACGTTCAAATTACTATTTGATCGAATTCCCAAAAAAAGAAACCACCTACAAAATAGTGCTAAGCTCAGGAGTTCGTTCCGGAAAAGTGTAGGAACTACTATCTGATGAACTATCCTCCATTCTTCGTCAGCTTTTGCGTCTGGAGGTCGCCATTTCCTAATAAGTATGTCATCTTGTAAGAAGTAACAAATAGAGAATTTCTCAGCTTCTTCTTTGGTCAAAGCGTTCTCTCGAAGTTTAACGATTTATGGATCATTCTTCTGCTCTTCAGTGAGCTGTGTTCGAGTTGGTGTTTTATGATCCTTTGACTCTTCGTTAAGATTGACCAAAAAAGTTGTTCCCAGATCAACTTCAGATTGGATTTTATTACTTTTTTTGTGAAGTCTCTTTTTCGGAGATCTTCAAACTCATGGTCCGGGTCACAGCACATGCTGGATATAATTCTGGATCTTCTTCTTGAGATTCAGTGAAAAAGGGTTCATGAGTAACGATGGGTTAGGCTATCATCTTCCCACCATGAGCTAACTCATGGCCTAGCAGCACGAGATGCCGTCCAATGGTAATGTTGGTCGGACACCTACAACCACAGGCCCGGAGACTAGGTCTGATTTGAGATGGATGAGATGTAAAGGTACATCAATGCATCCCATCTCAACGCCTCGTAATAGGATGTTGCTCCCAGTAGCAGTACATCCAGACAAGGGAAGTATACCCTCAAGGGGTATTGAAGCACCTGTATCTCGTCAAATTTTGATAGGTCGTAGACTGGACAAATCACCTGGCAGTGATACAAATCTTTCCGATATGAAAGGCATGAAGTCTTGTATGACATCAGTAGTGTCTGATGTAGAAGTTTGGACCTTGGTAGGTAAACTCTTGTTGGAGTCTTGAGAACATTTGGCTAGGGTAGAGGAAGTAAAATTCTGTGTAGAGTCGTCAAAACTTGCACACACGTCCTCTTTAAGACGCCCTCTGAAGTTAGACCTCTTCTTGGAGCAAAAGGATCTTGGCGACAAGCTCATGAAACTCGCAGTCGAAGCAGGAACTTGGTTGGAGTCGGTAAAACTAGCCTTACTGTTCATATTGAAACTCTTTGATGAGTCGTGAGAAAGTTCTTTGAAGTTTGTATGGACATCTGGAGAGCCAAAACTTTTGAATTTTGAAGCGGAGACTTTGTGTGGTGTACCAGGATGTGTGGTCTTCTCCGTTTTCTTCTTGAGTTTCCAACACTCATCCCTCTTATGTCCTTCTTTTTTTTACAGTAGACACATGTCTTTTGTACTTGTTTCTTTTGTACCGGGCTTATGTGGTTTTTGTGGAGATTTGCTGTAAGTCGAAGCTGTTGCCTTATTGTGCCTGTCTTTTTTTGGTGTCAAATGGGTTCTTTGAGGGTTGATGTGAGATGGTGAATTAATCAGCTAACACTGCTGCCGTATGTGCGTCACCTTCGCCTCGTACCTCTTCACGAACACAACTCTTGAACTCCTCCATCAGAATGAGGTTCTTGAACTATTTGAAGTCTGTGTCGGTGTTCGTTGCGTTCAGCAACTTATCCAGGAGTCGTTCCTTTTCCCGCAGGAACTCGACATGAGTCTGGCCATCCAGTTTCAGCAGCTCCCTAAACATTTTAAGGTATGCTTCGGGGACACATTCATAAGCCTTAAGTATAATGATTTAACAAGGTAATAGTCCCGCGCTGTTCTGCGTTCAAGGACACAAACACTTTGGCTGCCCTACCAGTCAGAGCCGGCTGCAGTAAGGTAGACCACATATTTTCAGGAATTTACAAATTTTTGGCAGTTATTTAAAACTGTGCAAAATATTGGTCAACCTCCTTTTCTGCAAATTTAGGTATTACTTTTGCAAATTTAATTGCATCCAAACCCTGATCGGCAGTAGCCATGAGTCTATTTCCATTGCTCTAAAATTGGTCTCATTTCCATTTGGGACCATCCATAAATGACGTCACACGTCTAGGGGGGAGGGGGACAGATTTTTGTGACGATGTGTGACGAGGGGAGGGGGGGGACCTCGAGCAATGTGACGTCACACGAAAAGTAGAATATTGTAGTATAGAATTGCACTTAATAACCCTAAATTACAGACATTTTTAACATATTCATTTTATGCAACAATCATTATTATTTTATTTTTAAACTACTATCACTGAGAGAATCAGTACAGATATGCGAGGTCCGAAAAATGGCTTCTGATTAAGTCATCATGTTACAAGACGTCAAGGACCAAGGAGGAGCGGAATCGGAAAAAAAAGTATGCATTAAATAGATCTGGAACTGCTTAGCTTTAGAGAATGAAAAGTATATTAAAACTATATGAACTTTTCTGGTATTTTAAAACATGTTGATTTTAAATTATCAATTTAAATACACTTTTTATTCTCTGTTAATAATATTTTGTAAACATAATAAAATAAATAATAAATTGATCTTTCTTTTAAACCCTCTCTTGATCTTGGTAAATAGGGTGACCCAGTATTTGTTTACATAACAATCAATACTAAAAGTTTCAATTCGCATTTGATTTTTTTACCCGTCAATTGTAATGAGTAATGGTTGTTCGGTATAATCATAATACTGCATTAGACTCAGTATCTGAAAAATGATAGGCCTCATTCTAACTAAATAATTGTAAACTTTCCCGACGTAACTTAGCACTTAATAACTTGATTGTTGGGTGGCATGGGTCATAGTATACTCATCATACTAAATCATAGTAATTAGTAATAGTAATAGTAATTCAGCAATAGTCAATCATTCAATGTCAATAGTAATAGTCTGCAGTCATTAGCAGATTTTTCTTCGTGTTGCCGTGGACAGTAAAGGCAAGGGGTTGGCAAAAATGTTTCCTTGCCCTAAGTCTCAGCACTACTAACTCTAAAGTCACTGCTTATGCATAAATAGGCCTAAAAGTACTGATAAAATAATATGAATTTGCCCTACCAAAATAACAATGAATAACATTGTTCTAATCTAAAAATGTGCAATTCATCATTGAGTGCATTGTTACTCAGTCATGACCCAGTCATGTCATTGTCATTGTAAAACCATAATTTAACTTAAGTATTAAGTATAGCCTATAAGTTACTATAAGTAAATTATAAGTATAAGTCTACATTAATTATTAATAAGGCAGAGCAATCCATTCTAAAGAGATGCCCATCTGTATGTTACAAATATAATGCATTGAAGAAAGGGTGGGATTGCAAAAAATAAAATTAAATGATTTACACTAAGCTAGTAAGTCAAGGGGTTGGGGAAGATGGTTGATGCACTAACTAGTAATATTAATTTTAAAACATAAGACATAAGATTTGGTATTAAAATTTAACTAAAAGATGTACAGTAGAGATTGTAATACTCAGTTATTTTTTACTCATATTGGACATAATATTGCCTTATTGCCATATATACTTGTTCTAAAGATGACTTTTTTGTGAAATATTTCAGTTTAATTAAGAAAGTTGGGGTAAAAAAAAGGGGGGGGGGGGAGAGGGGGCTCCAGTTTATGAGCGGGTAATAGAAGATTAAAAAAAATTTCTTTCAGATACTTATAGTAATGAAATTGCATTTGTAGATTGCAGAGTTCCCAGTCTACTCGACGCTTTACAACAAAAATTGAATACATTGCCAGAAGCTTTAAATAATTATAAAAATCTGCCATTGCCTTGTTTTTAAAATACATAACTATAACATAAAAAACAAAGGTACAGGGTACCAGAAGTGGTTGGTGCCAGTTTTCAGTTCTTTTTAGCACCAGCATAATCTCAACTTTGACATTCTTTGCTTTGGACCTTGTTACCATATTGCTTAAACTGGCATATTATTTTATGGGGTACCATCATGTGCAGGTTATACACTTTTTGGGCTATTCCCTTCCAAAAAGTGGGGGGGGGGGGGTTGTCGGCTTATAAACAAATGGGCTTTAGGATGTGTATCTGTGGTAGTTACATTATAAATTATTTCACTAAAATCCCAATGTGGCCCTAATTCTTGACAAATCTTTTTATAAGAAGGTGCAGATGAAAATACTTGAATTTTACTATTTAACTGTTGGGGGTGGTCAACAGCCAAATAGACACTTTATTCTTTAGTTTCATTTAACAAGCTTATTAAATCTTTGTTTCATTTTAACATTTCAGGTCATTCTAGTTAGAAGAAGCTTCAAAACAAAGACCTATTGTCAGGTCTCCATCTAAATAAAATGCTTTTGTGATAAGATGAATATGAGGCATGAACTACGCTCAGCAACTCAAAGATAAAATCTTAAATAAATTTACAAAGAAAACAATGACTGATGAATCACAAAAAATGGCTACCAGTCCATCAAACCCTTCTATCACAGAAAATGAATGTGCTCTAAAGCAGTGTTTGAAACAATCACCTATAAATAGTAACGAATCAAGAGTAGAAGTCAAGTCATTTGAGGTAATTATTAAATTACAGCCGAGCATCGATTTTCCAAATGCTGATTATCAAAAGAGCTGATGCCTTTTAAGTTTTATTACAATTATTATTATTGTAGGCAATGCTCATGTCATTTTAATAGATCGTTTGTGTACAAACACCAGAAGACAATTCCAACACATGGCGCACAAGTGAAGATTTTTTTTCACAGAAAAATTCAGGTACCACCGGATTTTGACAGTAATGACCTGATATTTATTATTGTGTTGTAGGGTTAATACAGAGTACATTTTAACAGTGTTCTTGGACCATATCCCCCCGATTTCCACCATTTTTTGTATTTCTTAAGAGCCAGAAAAATAATGGAAAAAAAGACTTTATGTTTAAAAAATTGACAATTGTTAAAATTATTAATAAATGGAAATGGGCCCAAAGCTTAAAAAAAGAAAGAAATACTGCTGTAAGGCACCATAGGTGCAAAACTATAAGGTAAGAGTATTTTGCACTGACTTCTTTAGTGCAATCCAATTGCAATGATCAGTTATCTGAAAATGATTGTTATTCGAAACACCCCTGTACTCATTAAGTCGGTGAAATAAACGCTCTACTCTATTTATTAGTCTTCATTGAAAACGTTTTGCATTTTCATTTTAAGTATTATTCACTTTTATCTGTAAATAAATAAATAATATGTTAAAAATTATTTTTTGAACCTTACATAAATAACTAACTTTTTTAGATACCGTCAATATATAGATTTTTATTTATATATATATAATTATATATATATAATTTTCTTTGTGTCATATCTCAAACTTGAAGAAATTTTTAAAAAAAATTAAAATAATTGTGAAGATTTAACTTAATCATTACCAGACCGCCTTTTAAAAATAAATAGTTAATGTTATTGCTTACCCCAGCCTAAATCTAAAAGCCAAACAATGTTAGTTAATTGGAAAGAAGGTGGCGCTGCTAACTTTCACTACTCCTGCTGGGATGCTCTGTTAAAGTCTGCTGCCGATGCATACAGACCAAGTCAGTTTGTTTTGTCTGACCTGGAAAGGACGATGATAACCGAGGCAAGAAAGACCGCCGAACTGTTTGACTCATATGCCAAGATTTGTAGCGAAGCTTCTCATATTGCAGAGATCCTCAAAGTCAGTCACAACTGTATAGCTTTCACAGGTGAATATGAATTTCTCTGAGGTTGCCGCGGTGCTGAATTTTATCCAGGGACTTTGTCTTACTCTATTTATATTGAAATAAAACTTAAAGTTGACTTTATTTTTAACAGGGGCAGTGTAAACGATCACACTAATCGACTTATGAGTAATATCTCCTCCACCAATAACTATTACCAGTATATAATATTTAATCTTTCTTTATTTCTTTATTGTAACATGTAAGTCACGAAAAGTGACAAAGTTGAAAAAGACGACTATCATTAGTCAAGCACGTCAGACAAACATTTTTCATGAACTTTTAAAATTATTATTACAGCAATAGCTTCCTAGTTATGCTTCCATTTAAACCACTCACACATCTTTCTGTAAACTCTTTAAACAGATTCAATACAAGACAGCTAAGTGTCAATCTTATTTACCATTAAATTACTTTGACTAAGTTTGTGTTGGGTTGAAGAGAGTGAAACACATTTATTTTGTGTTCAACATTGTGATACTCGTTTATAATTATAAAGATCAAGGTATTATTTTCTACCTGTGTTTTGTTCCATATCGAAAACATATAATACTTCAATTCATATGTGCATGCATTATGTATAAACAGGTATAGACAAATCCTTGAAGGCCTTAAACTGATTTTTGATAAGGTGGCAAAGACAGGAATGGCCGATGGGCATTTTTGATTAAGGTGGCAAAGACAGGAAGGGCAGATGGGCATTTTTGATAAGGTGGCAAAGACAGGAAGGGCAGATGGGCATTTTTGATAAGGTGGCAAAGACAGGAAGGGCCGATGGGCATTTTTGATAAGGTGGCAAAGACAGGAAGGGCCGATGGGCATTTTTGATTAATGTGGCAAAGACAGGAAGGGCGGATGGGCATTTTTGATAAGGTGGCAACGACAGGAAATTATTTATACTGATGGGCATTTTATATATTTTTTTTAATTTGTTGATCTCAAAATTTGAAAGCATTTTAAAAGCAGACAAATCAACAGTTAACAAAGAATTGGTTCTTTGCTCTTGCACCTATTAACAAATTCCATGTGTCTCCAGGGGCTGGCATTTCAACAGCTGCTGGCATTGGAGATTTTCGAGGGAAAGATGGCAAATGGACAAACCAGGACAAGAAAAAGAATTTTGGTATTTGTTTAATTCAAATTATTGTTTTTTAAGTCAGCACAGTGTTTCAGTTGCACTTGTATCATCCAGTAGGTTGTAAATTGATATTGAGTAAAATGGGTCAGACATTTTATAATCATGGGTGCCAACATCCTAGTGGCATGTCATTTTAGTTAAAATTCATGAAAATCCAAAATAATTGTTTTTATTAGAAAATAACCGATAAGCGTAAATGTACTATATCATAACTGACAGATCATGAATGCTTTGACATTGTTGCCACTACTGCAGCATACTACAACTGACAGATCATGAATGCTTTGACATTGTTGCTACTATTGCATCATAGTAGTAGCATTGTCTGCCTCTAAACCAAAAGGTGGTGGCTAGATTTCTGGGTGGTTCTTCCCTGTAAATTGGAGTCCTACATACTTAGGGGGGAGGTAATCATTGATTAAAGAAACAGAGCCCCTAAAGTGGAAGGACAGCAGCCTGGCGGGGGAGGGGGTTTAAAAATTGACTTGTTTGTACCAACACAGAGCTGTTCTTCTAAATCTGGAAAGAACAAAAAATAGCTGAACAAGATAAGTGGAAGCATGAAATAGAAAGACAGGATGATAAAAGAATAATAAATGAAGGACTGCCTTCAAGCTGTGTGAAGGAAATAGCAGAACAAGGTATGTGGAAATTTGAGTCAAAAGACAGATCTAAAAGAAGAACGTTTTGGTTAAGAGCCTTCCTCGGCAGACAGGACAAATGAAAAAAATAACAAAAACTATTTCCTTCACAAGGCTTCAATGCAGTCCTCCATTTATTAAGGAAAAAAAAAGATATATAAAAGATAAAATTTCTTAGCCTAATGCTTAATAATAATAGATTGTTCAACTGTGAATTATTAGAATGCACCACAACTAATATTTAGAACAAAAAAACACAAATTCTTTTTTAAAATGTAGCTTTGTCTAAAGACACATTTAGTCAGCTGAGAAAAGTGTGGTAAAAAAATAGATTGTTACAGCTGATGATGAGTTAAAGATAGACAGTGACAATGGAGCCTGTGGTATAAGTATATTTTTTAATTGAGATGATTCATTAAAGATATTTTCTAATAACTAGTTCTTTGTTTCTGTTTCAAAACCATAACGCTACAAACAACTCTTTCTGTTTCTACAAAACAGGTTCAGATTCAGGACAAAATACCAGCCGCAGACTGAATCTCTCTGAGCTTCGTCCAACATACACTCACGAAGCCTTGTGTAAATTGTTGGAAATAGGCCTGCTTAAGTTCATAATCAGTCAAAATACTGATGGACTCCACTGCTTGTCAGGTATACCACCTGAAAAGTTGACAGAGCTGCATGGGAACTCATTTGTAGAAAAGTGTGAAAAATGTCAAACACGATATGAAAGGACTTTTGGGGTCAGGAGGAGGCAGTCTGAAAATTGTCCCCCCAAGCAATGTCCGCAGTGTAAAATTGATCACAGGACTGGACGAAAATGCTCCCAAACTGTAAGCCCCCTCATAAATGATCATAATTTTATACCAGAACAACAAAGTCTCGGATGCATGAATATATATTCAGTTTTGAAAAAAGTTTTAAAAATGAATTTTTTATGTTTGATAACTAAATCTCATGCTATTCGTGAAACCTGGTGCCGTTTTATTTTAGAAATAGTCACTAGCATTTGAGTTCTATTTTCTTGGCCTTTTCAACTCTGAGTGAAGCGTAGGCCACCAATAATATTATTCCACGTCCTCCAGTCACTAGCTCTTTCCAAATCCCTTATCCTTCTCCATCTCTCTATGACAGGTGTTTTTGTGTTTTCCCCGTCTTCTTGATCCTGTGGGTGTTATACCAGTGCTGGCATAGCTATATTTGGCATCTGTTTTCTTATCATGTGATCTGTCCATCTCCATCTACTTTTCCCTGAATCCTTGCACCCTTGAGATTTTTGCTGTCATCCCCCTCACTTCTTGTTAGGGCGAGTGTTGTGCAACCATCAAGTGATTTCAGTTGAGTTACACACGTGAATATCATTTGTGAAACACATGTGAAAATCATGTTTTTTTAAATTTTATATAATGATGTAAGAATAATTTATCGGTAATCTTAACCGCAGAAGCCAGTGCAGTTAAATAATCTGTTGTTGCTTAGCAATGCGTGGAAACAACACAACTGTGGACTGGGTCCCTGACACTGACTGCTCACCGGCTCAGTCCTTTGCATCACATCCCATTGCTAAAAGAGGGAAACAGAATGTGCGTTGATAATTTACCAATGTTTGGGTTGCTGCATTTGTGAATTTATTATATGAATCTCAACAGGGATGTGATGGTTATCTGATGAATACCATCATCAACTTTGGTGATCACTTGGAGTCCAGGGTCTTAAAAAAGGCTGAGGTGGAAGCAGAAAAAGCTGATGCAGTGTTGATTCTAGGCTCAACTTTGATGGTCTCACCTGCCCACTACCTGGTCACTAAAGGTCCTGAGCCACATCGGCTTATTATTTGCAACAGGTTAACCAAATCTTCTTTCTTTCATTTAATTTTAAATTTTAAAAAAAAATTTTTTTTTTATATGTTCATCTTTCCATCTCCATCCAATTAAATTCTTGACTAGGAAAGCCCTAAAATATTGCCATAAAAAACAAAAATAATTAAGGGATTGTTGATGCCAGAGTCATATATTAATTTATTTTTAAATGTTCTTTTTTCCTTGACTTCATGTATGAGACAGAGTAATTGTGTTTTAAATTGAAGAGAGAAGAATTCAAAAGAGTAAAAGATGAGTTGAAAATTACTGCTAAGTAGATGTGATGACAGATCAAAACATAGATTGTATCTTTCATTGTATCTGCTTATGTGGATATCATCATTCATTGTGTCTACTTATGTGGATTGTATCTGTCATTGTGTCTGCTTATGTGGATTGTATCTGTCATTGTATCTGTCATTATGTCTGCTTATGTGGATTGTATCTTTCATAGAGTATGCTTATGTGGATATTATTATTATTAGTAATATTAGTAGTAGTTTTGTAAAGCGTGGTACCCCAGCCTAGGGCTTGGCTCACCACGCTGTACATACAATTTAACAAACATAAGCATGAAATTAAAAATTAACATACATTAATTAAATAAAACAAAACAAATGTGTATTCGCTCCAACCATTCATAATTATTTACATGTCAAGCCATGGAGGGCACTCAGCAGCATCGTTTATCGGTCAGAGGGGGGAATCAGTTAGGATAGTAGAGTTTAAAGAGATGTGTTTTGAGTGCAGTTTTGAAGGCTGTGTGGTTGTTATATTTGCGGATGTGTAGTGGAAGAGAATTCCATTGTATCCTTCACAGTCTGCCAATGTGGATTGTATCTTTCATTTTGTCTGCTTTTGTGGATTTAATCTTTCATTGTATCTGCTTATGAAGACTTTCTGCTGACTAGAGCATCATCTTATTTTGTCTTGTGGGAAAACTTACTCATACCTCGTCAACGTTTTTACTCATGAAATGACTGTATTAGAATATTTGTTTTTATTCTTGAGTCAGACAAGTCACCCACTATGATGAAGTCTGTACCAGAATCGGACCAGATGGGGAGCAGCTTGGTTCCCGGGTGTTTGGGGACTGTGACAATCTTATGAAAGAGCTCATGAAGAAAATACTTCCCGCTGAAGAGCTCTGTAGGTGGGAGGCAGGGAGGACACAGCGGATGAAAGAATATAACAGAATGCGTGCGGCTTGATGCATATCATCTTTTATCAAATCAGATGACATGAATTAGCAATCACAAACTGTTTAAACACAAGATATGTAAATGATCATTTGCCAATTATTTGAACATGTGATACAAATTATCTCACTCCAACCATTTAGACACATGATATTGCTTAGTAATAGTCGATTGCTTGAGACACCCACAGAGGAATTTTCCTTTCTAGATGTAGACCAATAAAATAGACATTGATAAAGACAACTATGGCTAAAATTGTTAAGTTTATTACTCAAAATTATATGACTCTTAAAAGTTGAGACAGTGTTGTGGACTGGACTCTTGTTTAAGTTGAGACAGTGTTTAGTTTCTGAGATAAAGTTATACATTGATTGAGGAGACTGTCATGCTGGAATATTAATTGGATCTAAAAGTCTGAATTGTCAATTCATTATGTGGCATTTCTCTCAATTTTAGAGCACTTGAAAACCATAGTTTCAGATCCTTACGTTTAATCATTAAAAATATTCTGAAAATAAAATCACTGAATGCATATAATCAGCTTAAATGAATAACAGATGCTCTTATCATTTCCTGTAGTCAGAGTTTCTGCCTCATTTAATCCTGGGTCTACTACAAGGAACACAGTACAGTTTTTATCTATTTCCTTGTTACATCAAAATTTTAGGGAAACAAAACTAACATTTTAACCTCAAGTTAAGTTTCCAAATCTAATAATTAACCAAATAATATAATTTATTTAAGAGATGTGCAAGTTGATGTAACATAAAATTTTGCATTCTCTTTCAATGTTTCGGCCTGTCATAAAATATGAGAAGAGAAATGATTCCGTAAACATTCATTTTGAATTTTTAAAATATATTTATTACTTTATTATTTTTTATTAAAATTAATGTCACTATTAAATATTAAAAACGTACGCAAACTTTCAAATGAAACATATGGCATAGACCTACATATTTATGTTTGTATCAGTGTTATTTATATTATTTTAATTATTTAGCTTACTTTAAATGAACAACCCTCAAAACATTACATAACCCTGGTCACTTATACCTTGTAATTTTTCGAATGATGCTTTTTTATTATGCTAAATTTATATTTTGATAAGACTTTCAGGCTCCTGCACATTTCTTTGCATGACAAACTAGAATGTTGCAAAGCTTGCCAGTTCAGAAAGTTTGAAAATCCCTTTACCAAAAACCAAGCTTGTAGCAGTAATAATTACTATTACAATTTGTTTCAGACTGTATCAGAAAATATAAATTTCATCAACATTTACCACAAACAATATTAAAATAGAGAGATGCAATCATTATCTGCACTAACCAAAAGTATTATTGGTACTGAGTCATATATAAAAAGTTCCGAATCTTGGTGCATCACTTTAATGTTATAACAAAATTTTTTATAACAAGCATAGAAACCTTCCCACCCCCCTGTTGGTCAACCAACACCACTTTACTATAACAATATTCCATAATACATTGAACATTGTACAATCATTGTCTTAAACGTTTATCTTGCTTTAAAGGTGCATTCAGTAAGTTAGCTTATGAGCCCTATGTCTATGTATCCCAATAATTATGAAATCACCTCTAAAATGTGTTAATCGTAACAGCAAAACAATAATATACTTGTATCTAGTGCCTTCCAGTTTTCGAGAGATGCTTTTTAATGGCTCCAGTAATTTAAACAAAATATTTTTGTAATAATTCTTATAAATACAACAGGATTGACCTCCACTACCTTTTCCTGACCTTTGAGTTGAACTCAGTTATGGTGACCAGACTTCCCGGGTTTCACCGGGTCAGTGTCCCTTTTTTTCATTTTCCGAGACACTGCGTAAATTTCCCTAAACAGGGACAATTGCTCCAACAGTAAGAGTCTTTTCTGTGATTAAAACCACGTGTGGACACCAGATCAATCGCAACTGAAAGTCGATACATTGAAACATATTATGCTGACAAGCTTGTTTTTTCCTTGTATGAACATTGCAAGAGTGACAGTGACATGGTCAATCTCATAATCAGAACCAGTTAATAAGCTCCTCAACAAAACAGATCTGGTACTTTCTACTTTATTGTTCACAAATATTTCACATGCGATTCCTTATTAACACAACATAAGGTTTTGTAGAGTCCATAACATACTTGTATAGTGTATAAAGTACATTAATGCAGTTGTTCTTTGCCCTTTCTGAGGGCGTGTCTTTCAGTCAATTTTCAGGGGTGGGCGGGGGGGGGGGGGGGGGGAGTTACGTCACAAACCTCTAAGTTCCAGGTTCCAACCCCCCCCCCCCCCGTACATAGGTTAACCCGCCCTCCTCCCCGGAAAAAAATCTGGTCACCGTAACTCAGTGATGTTCTCCCCAAAATGTTAGACATATAGCAGAACCATTCGGAAATTCTACATATAAGACGGTCAACAGTAGGAGGTCCTTGAGATTTCTAGAGACTCCATTCATTAGAGATTGCTTGGGTTTGTATGTGTGTGTGTTCGTGATGATACATTTCTACAACACTTTTTTGTTATTGTACTGCCTCGAATACTGTAAGTCCTTAGTTAATTTGGCTTTAATTTTATTTAGCTCCGTTTGTATGTGTCACAAATGACTGGGTGGGGTTAAATAACGGTGCTCCATTGCTTATTCATGTAATTTATAATGTATTTTGTTCGGGACTTCCCGATATGTAGCACCACATTTATTCAATGGTAAATGAGCTTGGGTGCAATTTCCGGGGTGGGGGGGGGGGGGGTGGGGTGGAAAATGTTTTGAGAGTTTGGAAGGTTGAAGATAATGGATGTTAACGGTTGGAAATAAACATTACTAGACTATATGGAGTCTATCAATAAATTCTCTTGTTTATAATTGTTAATGAGGAATTTCTTAGTCATTCATTAACGTCTGTGTTGTCTTTGTTCTATTCCTCAACGTCTGGATACTGAACTTTCACAGAGAGGAGCAGCCCCGCATTAACAAACAACAATACTACTTGGTTAGCGACTGGCCATACCTCATACGACCATCTCATCTGTGACAGTATCATTCAGTATGAGAAATAATAGTAGAAAATAATGGTTAATGATATTAGGAATTAACAAGTTAATTTGTTCATTTATATTATCATTAACCATTAACTTAATTGAGTGGTATGGTTCATTCTTACATACTATTATGTACCGCTGTATCGTTTTTGCAAATTTAATCTGTTTTAAGATTTGGCTCGATTGTTGAACAATACTCCATACGTAACAAAGGACTGGAAACCAGTATACAAAGAAAAACGATACCTGGTGATATTAGCACTATTCAAAATACCACACAAACTGTATCACTATATTAACTTATAGTTTATAGCACAGCAAGTGAAAAAGTGTAATCCTCGAAAGATACAAATATTAGTCTACACACCCACATAAACAGTAGGCCTACACACTGGTGGCTTGTGGGTAGATGACATGTTGTAAATGTCGAGCACAAAATAATTTTTAATAAAAAGGGTTGTTTGGTGGGGGGTGGGGGTGGGTGGCCATGGATCTTAATAATAAAATCTAAATAATTTATACAAACTCAGTTAACAAATGTTGAGTTTTAAACAACTTTGAATAAAAAAAAAAAGTTCCATTTAAATTCTATAACTAAAAACACAACACGTGTAAATCTATGTTGTTGACGTCATCTCAGATTTACGCGAAGCGGGGTTTATTTTAAAACACCAACCATCGTAGAAACCGTCAAGTCGAAACTATAACAATAGCTTTTTTTGTACGTTGAATTTTATTGGCTGATTCTATTTGTAATATGTAGAAGTTGGTGAGCCAAGGATAACTGCGATGTCAGCTGGTATTTGGTCAAGTTAGTCTCCATTAAAGTTATATCTATCTTTTCTATGTTATAATGGAAATGACACACATACATATACCAATTAGCATGGAAATGAAATGAATACATATAATAATTGGCATAGAAATAAAAGACATTCATATAGTAATTAGCATGGGAATAACGACATACATATGCTAATTAGCAAGTAAATAATACACATGCATTTTCTAATTAACATGAAAATAACATACATGGAAGTTTACTTGTTAGAGCGTGGTGAGAGCCTGAATTTGTCACAGGAGCCGGGAAATAAAAATTTTAGAACCACTGGCTTAGCCCAACAAAATATACGTCACATGCATATTGAACATACAGTGGACTAAATATTACTGTAATGCACCTACTTGCAGAGTTTCTGGGTGAATATTGTGTAGAGTTTTATTTGGACCCCCCCCCCCCCCCCAACCCAGTCTACACAAAAATCTACTAACTTGCCCCAATGCAACCACGAGCCAACTTTTCCTCACAATTTTTTACAAAGTGAAAAAAAAAAAAATAGTGGTTGCTCAAAGGGCACCAAGTGAAATCACTGACTTGGCAGTGATTAGAGATGTTCTAGCAGATAACTAGCATAATAATAGGGGAAACTGCTGGTGTCTGAGTAGCCCCTTAAGCAACCACTTGCCCAACCCGCAACCAGTGATTAGCCCTAAGTGCAACCAGCAAGAATCGGACTTGTCGATCACATTTAACACATTTCAAAGTGTTTACAGCCTATTTTAACCTTTACATAACCTTATCTTAATGTTAGCAACTTATTCACGTCAAATACTAATGATAAATAATGATAAAAAACATAATCAAAAATTTTACTTTAAAATTTCACAAAAAAGATGGGTTTTTTTTCGTCGAATTGTGGCAGTTAATACCGGCCTCCAAGAAGGCAGTAAATGATCTGTAAGTGAAAAAAGCTGAACAGAGGACCAATGGGAACCTACTGAGTATATCTTTGCTTTGATATATCGCCTATATCGAGAGTTAAGGAAAGTGGTTGCCCAAAGGACTGGTTGCACAAGGGGCAATTTACTCTATATCAACACCACTCCATTCCCCTCTCGGGACAAACGTAATATTATTTTAGATGGTTCCTAACCAATCGTATTTCGCAATCCATTCACTGTGGAATGCAAGTGCAAGTTAAAACTAACAACCGAAAATGTACCTTTATTTTATAATTATTAATTTTTTTAATCGGAAAAAAAAAAAATACCGCAATGTATACATTTTCAACCCGGACTCTTAAAATTGTATATCTTCTATAGGGGGGCGGGGCTGCAAAGTTAAGAACCTATTCTCCATTTATATTTAGATTTTAACTTTATATATATTTCCCCACACTTTTTCAAGGACTTGACCCCTGGTGAAGCGTAGACTTTCGAACTTGTAAAATTATATGCCGC
This sequence comes from Omphiscola glabra, assembly GCA_964017045.1. Taxonomy (NCBI): domain Eukaryota; kingdom Metazoa; phylum Mollusca; class Gastropoda; family Lymnaeidae; genus Omphiscola; species Omphiscola glabra. Next base: position 19,225,287 of record OZ024798.1, on the reverse strand, counting down.
CTGACAAGGGTTAAAGATATTCAACAAGTAAAATAAGTACGAGATGTATAATGGTGAAAGTACAATGGGTACATGTACACCGGGTACAGTTTTAACACACGCTCAATCATTACAATAATTACAATTTTTTTTTTAAAATTACAATTGCAAGAAATATTTAAAACATAAAAAAATTTTTTATTCCCGCATCTCTGCTACTTCTCCTTGTCTACGAAATATCTGAACTTGTAACCAATGTAAAAATAAAAATGTTACTTAAATATTTAACACACGCCAATAGTATTGAACGTGAAGAAAAGCCCAATGATCTACAAATCTATACTTTTTTTGTCTACATTCACATACCCAGTTGGCTAGACCTCGTCACAAATCTACCTTTTATCTCATGAGACAAAACAGGCGCACATTTTGATAGCGTAGCATCATGGGGTTGGAGGTCAAAACCATTTCACGTTGATCATCAGGAGGTCGGAGCCAACCATTTCCCGTTGATCAGAATGGGTCTGAGGTCACAACCATTTCGCTTTGATCAGTGGGGCACACCGCCGTAGCACTCTCTCTCTCGTACTGAGCCACGCGACTCCTGCTTCCTGTTGGGCAAACACATCTGCTCCATGACTTAATTTCTCCTCTAACGTCCTGGAACAAAAACCATGCCATGGGCGTCACCAGCGTCTGCAGGTCCATGATAAATTTAGATACCAGGAGGAATTGCATAGCCCTGTTAAACAAAAGTAGAAAGAAATGTAAATAAATCAAAGCTTTCAGCCGGGAACAAAGATACACTATTCATTATAATTCTAAAAACTGTTTATAGACTGATTAGCTTGTTATATCACATTTGGTGGTGCGCCCAAGCATCGAAGTGTAGGTTCATTCTTAGCTCAATGCATTTAGCACACCTCTAATTTAAAACAATGAATTTAGTCAATAATTCTTTGTACTGAATTAGCGCACGTCTTTTTTTCAAAGTGTGTCTCACCTTTCAAGCTCCCAGTCGTCTATGTCAACAAACATTACAATAACATCCGGAATCTCGAATATGATGGTCACTGACAAAGCTGTTACGTAGACGAAGTGTTCAGTCACCGGTGTGCTTCCCTCCAAAAGCTGCACGCTTATATCTGTGCTCGCTGCCGGCTGTCTGTCGGCCAACCAGCGTCTCATCACAGCCCCGGCTATCAACGCGATGACCGATATGCTCAGTGGAATGCTCGTATTGAACGACTTCATCATTCTGGGAGATTTTGTGAACTCGATGAAACAGCCCATTTTGTTCAACTCCTCCTCGCTGAGATGAGCTCGGATGATCAGCAGAACTGAAATCACAGATATTATCCATGGTGTCACAAGGATCGCGGCTTTCAACACGCTTAATCGTAGTGCTGATAACTTCTTCTCAAGCTGGAACCCGCAGACGTTTCCCAAGAGCGAGCCCACGAAAATCACGAGCGTCCAGTTACCGATGAACTCGAGAACGAGGCCGAAGTTGTACCAAGCAGCCCACGTGTGGCAGTCGTCTTGAACGCGCAAGCCTCTGTTCATCAACGTAAAATACAGAGGGAACTCCACGCACAGGTTTATGACGCACACGCCCCCAAGGACGACGGCACATTTATTCCTCATGCTTGCCCGCACATCCGGGGACTTCAGTATGGCCAAGAGTAACACGACCACCAGGGAAACTCCCACGGGTATCAGGGCGAGTCTCGTTATGCTAAGGCATTTTTCCAGTAAAATAATTCTCCCGAAGGCTGCCTTGAAGTTCAGAGTCTCATGGCTGAGGCGTCCATAGAGGGTGCCGTTGGCTGTCTCGTTTACGCCGTGACTCCATGATTGGTTCGCCATTGTATTCCTTCTAAGATAAATTTGAATTGTTCCACTATAGCAATTTTATCGATAGTTGAGGTTCAATGTTTCACAAAGTGTGTTAGTAAACAGATGGAACACTACATTTAGTTTATAGACTAATAGGGATATAATTATAACTAGATTTAGTATGTTAGAATCCAAATTATTCAGTTCTCTGTCATGCTATTTCAGGACCTCCTATATATTCTCATCATGGTCTTCGCTAGTTGAGTAAGTTGCTCTTGTCAGGCTGTACGCTGAAAGAAAAATGCTTATTTTACTACTTGATACGATTTGGTGAGGATTAAATAGATTAACAGATAAAGACTTCTATGACTGTTTAAAAAAAAGTTTAAGTAAACTGAATATTAAAAGTTAAATTACTCTTTATTTTAACATCTCATATATATAAATATTGAAAACTTTACAATATATTTTTAAAAAAAAAATATTTTACTATTATTTGGTGCCTGCAGAGGCGTTGCCTCAACGTTTGAGATTCAACAGACGAGGTTGCTCATTATGACAAAAAAAAAAACAATCTCAAATAATATTTGAAAATATGATTATTATTAGTGGCCTGAAATTTGGATAAAGAATGCCAAACTCATATAGGTTGTTTCTATATGCGTTTATATCAAACTTTTGCTTAAAAAGCATACCTGGATCGCGGTGGAAAATGAAGCAACTAGCATCAAGTGACTAACCTCTCAACTATCCTTGACATTATTTTAATTGCTTAATAGACAATAACTATTAAACAACTATTCAAAATATTTTTATTTTAAAAAGTTTAATTGATTGTATGATATAAGAAATCATGCAGGGCACAACGAGAGGAAGGAGAAGAAGAGGAAGACAGAGAAAAAGATGGGAAGATAACATCAAAGAGTGGACGGGATTAAAACTAGGCGATGCTGCGCGTAGTGCAGAAAACCGAGAGGAATGGAGAAGGATAGTTTTCATGTCATCTGTGGCGCCCCAACGGTCTAAGGACTTAGGGACATGATGATTAATATAATCTCAATAAAAGTTATTTTATCCCGTTACATTCACAGTGATGTCATTTGGGTAGGGCAGGGTGGGAAATTTGCCCCACCCCTCCCTGAATTTGTAGGTTATATTTAAATTGGTATGGGCTGTGGCGTCTCCAGTAAATAATAACTTAACAAGCCGACCAAGTTTTGGTTTTGCCGCCCCCCCCCCCCCCCCCAACATTGAAAAAAACTGAAATGATGCCCCTGGATAATCAGGGATGAGGAAAATTGTATTCCCGTTTTCCCGGGATAAGCAAAACCCCATGAAATGAAAAAAATCCCTATATTCAGCCTGTTTCTAAAACGATTTATATTATAAGAGAGGTATTGTCTCCTAAAATTCAAAATAAATAAAAAAACATTGAAAACTTGAGAATGACAAAGAGATTTTTTTACACCTAAAGTACAATTATTGTTTTGTTTCTGCTTCAATGGAGCGTGTGAGTGTGGGAAAATGTGGACTGCTCCTCTTATAGTGAATTTACTGGCGTTGCCTGTTTATCGCCCCCTGCTAAGTAAATATGAGATTTCGCTAACACCGTCTAGATATTCTTGAAGAGTTCCAGTTCTTCCTTGGGTGTCTCTTACATTACATAATCTTTCCTTGTCCAGTGTCCACCCACGATTTTAAAAAAAATAAATAAATACCGGTATATAAAATTCAACTTTTAAAAATTATTGATTAGTTTTGAAAAATATCATTTTTTGATCATATAATTTAACAGTACCAGCACACAAAACCCCCCCCCCCCCCCATTCCCACACCTACTGAGTATTTGACAAAGGGAAGTTTCACTCACTAACTCTGAGAACCGTTGCTCTAACAGAGCTAACATCAAGTCGAAGTCAAGAATGTTGAAATAAACAGACCACAGCCAAGAAGAGGAAGTTGAACCAGACAACAATCAAGGCAAAGAATAGGTAGCGGTAATAACCGCACGCCCCCCACTCCCTTTTTTTTTTCCCTTCAACATGTTTCATAAGGCAACTCCATTTAATTTAGACAACGCAAAATTCAATCAAGTTCTACTTACTTTTGCCTTCCCAAAATGAACACATTGGCGGGGGTGTCTAAGGTTGAGTCTATGGTGTGTGAAGCAGGAGTGGTGCAATGATTTGCTTTTCGGTCATGTCCACATAGACAACTGCAGCCCAGGCACAGTGCAGTGACTAACACGTGGTTCAACGGTGTCAGGACATTAGTACCAATATGTTGGGAGGTGTTGATAGAGTTATGGCATCTGATGTGCTCATGTGACTGTTCGGCTTAATTGTGTTTTCTTACCTAGACACATGATCGGCTGGTGTTGTGGTGACTTCATCTTAGGATAGACTCTATGAAACTATGAAGGTTTTTTTTAGATTTGAGGGGGGGGGGGGGCTTTGTTCTTCCCCATTTTTATAATTTTAAATTTGATTGTGGGAGATGTGACATTTATGGTTCTGTGAGTTGCATCCCTCCAGTTATGTTAGTTAAATTGCTGCCATCTGTATATCTTGAAGCATTTGATACAGTTAATGAGTGTCACCAAAGTGACAAAATTCACAACCCCCAAATAAAAAACAAATTGAAAGGCCTCATCCTATTTTACTACTGCTGTGAGGCCTTTGTTCTATGTCGATGCTATTGTGAGGCCTTTGTTCTATGTTGATTCTATTGTGAGGCCTTTGTTCTATGTTGATTCTATTGTGAGGCCTTTGTTCTATGTTGATTCTATTGTGAGGCCTTTGTTCTATGTTGATTCTATTGTGAGGCCTTTGTTCTATGTTGATTCTATTGTGAGGCCTTTGTTCTATGTTGATTCTATTGTGAGGCCTTTGTTCTATGTTGATTCTATTGTGAGGCCTTTGTTCTATGTTGATTCTATTGTGAGGCCCCATTCCATAATACTAGATTCCAAGTTGTAATCACAGTTACAACTCCAGCAACGCTTTTTATAACAATAAAAATTAGGTAACTCAGTTATTTAAAATGACACCAGCCCTGTATATGGTGTTAGAAAAACAAACACAGAAATGATGAGAGAAAGAACGGGGGACAAGTCATAAGAATAGTTTAATCATTATATAATACTTGCGTACCAAATACATCTTAGAAACATAATGAAATTAACATACTTCTTTCTCAACCATTTCCTACACACATATGGAGCCTGGGGAAATAACTTGCATTCCTCACAATGACATACAAACACAACCAACTCTCGCACAAGATCACATGCTACCAGTCCTCACTTGCCCCCCCCCCCCCCCCCCCCCCCCCCCGTACTAAACACAATGAACACAAGAGCAACATTTCTATCTCATTGCCAGGGTGATCCTCACAAAATTATTCAAATGAAATATTGCTGTTTTCACAGGTCTAGTGATGATTGCAAAGCAATATTTCAAGGCTGAGTTAACATCCATTTTCATAAGCATTTTCACAGACCCATGTACAAGTGCTCATGGACCTACCACAACATTGTCTCATAAAAAAACTGTTTGAAACAAGTTGAAGATAGCGTATATTACTAAAGCATCCTTGTATTTAGAGTCATTGGCTATTGATGACGTCAGAGTTGGTAAATTACTCGGTGGTCAACTTATAAGACAAAGATCCAAAGTCTTATCACGCCCCTGCCAGTATTCCATATGTTAAAATTGCGAGACAGTAAATGTATACAGAGATGTTAGCTATCAGTGTTTTAGGATTTCATGCCCGCCATGATCTTCTGCTTGTATGACGCCACTAATTTATCAAAGTTGTCAAAATCTTTCCTTTTTTTATTCGGATGCTGAAACAAACCAAAAATAACATGATTAAATTTTCGTCTCAAACTTGCAAAATGGCAATTAAAATGTTCACATCATCTCTGAGTGTCAACACACAAAACTAAGGCATCTACGCTAATGACTGTTAAATATGAAAACACACAAAGCAACAATATTACCATCACCACAACCATGATGAAAATGTGGCAGTGTTAATTTCATAGACTTAAATATTTAGGGACCCCTAACCCCGCGCAGAAGTAGAAGCAGCAAACCAAGCACTCCAAATAGGAAAGGCCGCAGGAGTAGATAATATCCCTACCGAGTTAATGAAACAGGGAGGAGAAACAATGATAAATGCCCTAACCAATATTTGTAACAAAATATGGCTAACAGGGGAATGGCCCAAATCATGGACCCAATCTCTCATCATCACCCTCCCCAAGAAAGGCAACCAACAGCTATGCCAAAACTATCGCACCATTAGCCTAATAAGCCACCCAAGCAAGGTCATGCTCAAGGTCATACTGAACCGACTAAGACCATATGCCGACAGAATCATTGCTGAAGAACAGGCGGGCTTTAGGCAAGGCCGTGGCACTACTGAGCAGATCCTAAACCTCCAGATACTATGTGAGAAATATGCTCAACACAAACAAAACCTATACCACGTCTTTGTGGATTTCAAGAAGGCATTCGACAGGGTTTGGCATGCTGCTTTATGGGCCACCATGAGGCACTACAACATCAACACAAACTTAACCAGAATGATAAGAAGCCTCTATGATAAGGCCACCAGTGCAGTCTTCTTCAACAATAATATCGGAGAATGGTTCAAGACCACGGTTGGAGTACGACAAGGCTGCTTGCTCTCCCCCACCCTGTTCAACATCTTCTTAGAGAGAATTATGTCAGATGCACTAGAAACGCATGTAGGGACAGTCAGCATTGGTGGCAGAACGATCACCAATCTACGTTTTGCGGATGACATAGACGGACTGGTGGGAAGCGAGGAAGAGCTAGCCAACCTAGTAAAGAGTCTCGACAAGACTTCATCGTCCTTTGGCATGCAAATCAGTGCAGAAAAGACAAAAATGATGACGAATAGCACTAATGGCATCACCACTGAAATTAAGGTCGGGGAGGAAAGATTGGAGACAGTTGGCAGCTTCAAGTACCTCGGAGCAATAGTATCGGAACAAGGCCCCAGGCCCGAATTAATGGCCAGGATTGCGCAGACCACGACAGCAATAAAGAGGCTCAAGAAAATATGGAACGACAAAAATATAGCCCCCAGCACCAAAATCAGGCTGATGCGCTCATTAATCCTCTCCATTTTCTTATATGCCTGTGAGTCCTGGACATTAACAGCAGAACTTGAAAGGAAAATAAAGGCGATGGAGATGAGATGTTACAGAGGCATTCTTGGCATCTGCTATAGAGATCACATCACCAATGAGCAAATAAAAGAAAGGATTCGTCAGGCAATTGGGCAATACGATGACCTCCTGACGTCTGTTAAAAAGCGCAAACTTGAGTGGTATGGCCACGTGACCAGAAAACAAGGGCTCGCCAAAGAGATCTTGCAGGGCACTACTAAAGGAGGGAGAAGAAGAGGAAGACAAAGAAAAAGATGGGAAGATAATATCAAAGAATGGACGGGATTACAACTAGGCGATGCTATGCGTAGGGCAGAAGACCGAGAGGAATGGAGAAGAATAGTGTACATGTCATCTGTGGCGCCCCAACGGTCGAAGGACTACGGGACCTGATGATGATGATGAACCCCAAAAAACATCCCCCGCACATAAAAATCTCCTAAATCAACAGCACTGCATTCCCTCTCAGGGCAAACGTAATATAATTATAGCTGGTCCCCAAACAATCGTATTTCTAGATCCATTCACCGCAGGCTTAAACCTAACAACCGAAAATGTACTTTTTAATTATCATTTTCTTAATCGGAGAAACTACAGGGAATTTATATATTTTCAACCCAGTTGTACAGGTCTTGGCGTACAATCGTAAAAGACACCTCAAAATCATACGTTGTGTGCCGTAAACATGTCTGCAAATGGAGTTTGCATCATCTCTGAATGTCATCACACAAAAGGAGTTCACATCACCTCGACCACTTTCATTGTTTAAACAAAACTACTAATGACAAACAACAACTCACCATCATTTTGGGAGGTTTGACTTTGGCAGATTTCTGGGGAGCGTGCCGATATTGTCTGTTCTGGAACGTATTGTTTCTGTTCATTCCCTTTTTGCCCATTTCTTTTCCCTGCTGACCAGGTCGCTGTTTGTGTCTCTGTTTTGGGCCTGAGTGAGATGGCAGTCCAAGTGGTCCCTACAGACAGAAAGAAAGGTTTGTTGAAGAAGGAAAAACATGCAAACCCAATACATTGCAGGTACAAATTATGAATGCACACATATATTTAAGCGTTTGCTGTTGTAGCTCAGTTTGATACGCATAAACACATACAGGTCATATCAGAACAATGATATGCATCAACACAAACAGGTAATATCAGAACAAAGATATGCATCAACACAAACAGGTAATATCAGAACAAAGATATGCATCAACACAAACAGGTAATATCAGAACAAAGATACGCATCAACACAAACAGGTAATATCAGAACAAAGATACGCATCAACACAAACAGGTCATATCAGAACAAAGATACGCATCAACACAAACAGGTCATATCAGAACAAAGATACGCATCAACACAAACAGGTCATATCAGAACAATGGAATCAACTATACTTTCAACAGGGACCCTTTTCTAGGAGCTGTTTATGAATTTCTGACTTTGATTAAAACGCAAAAGCTAAAAGTATCAAATCGACCCTACCGAGTAGATTGCAATTATGCTTGCAATATTCAAAATAAATTTCTATTTAAAAAATATTTTATGGTTAGAAGAAACAAATTATAATTTATTATTGTGACAGTGGTAATTGAATTTTTTTCTTCATAATATTTTTCAATTATCTTCTAAAAGAACAGAAAATACACGTTTAAGCACTACTTTGTGTATGTTACACATATGCCACCCAATTGTTGTGCTGTGTTCAAAACACTACTTTGTATACAGCAAAGATACAGAAATGCTATCCATATCATGTGATTTGTTCTCCCTTGTGCATCGCTAAGCTTTATAAATGCCATCCATATTGTGTGCTGTGTTACTACACTACCTTGTGTACAATATAGCTATAGAAATGTCATCCCTACCTTGTGCAGTGACCTGGCTACCTTGTCCTGTTGTTTCATGGTGTCCAATGGTCTGGCATCCTTCCATGGTTTCTGTTTCCTCTGTCTTTTCCTTTGTCGCTTCCCCTCTGGGCCACCAGTCACAGCAGCTTGGTTCTTCTGTTCTGATTCCTTCTGTTTCCATTGGACCTGTCAACAAATAGCTCATCAATAACACAACCATTCCACCATAAATCTAGCATTATTTTTTAAGAATGAAATATTTCATTTATTTGCCGTTTTTCATTAAGCAGGGGTTTTCAGCTTTTTGGAACTTAAAAAGTTTCAACTAGATATTAAAAGTTCAATTACTCTATACTTTGTAAAAAAAAAAAAAGTCATACTTTCATTTAACAAAGAAGTGTGTTGCCTCTAATGAAAAACTTGCAACACATTAGTCAAATGTTTGTGATCCACTGACGTGTCTGACACACTACTTAAAATCTCATGTGAATGAATTGGTTCAATAATTTTATGGTGAAGCACTCAAGCAGACAAAAAAATAATTGTAATAAACAAAATCATGGGTGATAAATTAAGGATGTTCAGTTTTTAGGAGATATTTGTAAGACTGTTGTAACTTTAAAATACTATCAACAGGAGAGCTTCTCAGGCCAGCAACAGTTTCCACACAAGTAAAATAACATAAAAAAGAAATGTAGAAAGATAAATCAACATGTTTTCTAATCTGGCATCAACATCACTAGCCATGTGATTATAACCAAATTACAATATAAATTATGTGGATAAAATTCATTATTTATTTTATTTTTCCTTAAATTAAAATAAAGTTGTAAAAAAAAAAAACCCAGTTTATAAAGTGAAACTTTTATTTCTTCTTTTAATAACTAGCTCTGAAACCGTAACTAAAACTCACCATTGATTTCTCTAATCTCTTCTGTTTGGTCTCCAAAGCTTTTCTATTTTCAAGGGAAAATTCCACAATAGGTCTCTAGGAAAACAAAAAAATGCAAATAATGACAAACTAGTGTTACTTTCTAGCCAAGCACTATTTTAAAGCGTATTTTTTAGCTTTTGATTAGCCAGTGGAGCACATGAAACGAAAATATTGTTAACCTTCCTATTTTCAGATTGTCTACGCACTTTTTATTGATTATCATAAAAAAATGTTCATTAATAAGGCTTGAAAATGTCAAAACTTGTACCTTTTTGTCACCAAATACATTAGGATTGTTGTTCAGGTGGTTCAGTGCATTCAGTGCATGTGCATGCTGCGAGAATGAACAAAATGCAAAACCCCTGGACTTGCCGACACCTTGGCTGTTGGGTCGGTTGAGGTCCCTCATGATTCGGCACTGCAACAATGGAACATGAGATTTAATACTGAGACAGAACTCTCCAAACTTATCGTAAAAAATAATAATCTTAAGTGCTTCCTCTAAGATGGTTAAACTTCCCTGCTGCATTAAACATCAAACTAAATTGTGTTCACTGGAATGTGTAGGAGATGTGAAGTTTATTTCTAAATGCAAGATAAGCCTCAGCAATTTCACACTGTTATGTTGTGATGAATCAATTGCCTTGATAACATTTTTGGATGCTTTTAAGATAATTTAGAAAAAAATAGGAAATCTTCTTTAACATTTCTTAGCCTCTAATCTGAATTTTTAAAAATTTAAATGCATCAAACACCTTTTTAAACACTATAAAAACTTTAAGTGACACACCACGTGCATGTCAAACATGTTAACAACTTACAAACTGACACGTCAACTTACAATCCAAAACACCACTACAATTAAACTAATTAACCTGGCGTGTCAACTTACAACCTGGCAAATTATTATGACTGACATGTCAGTCAACAACCCTGACATGTGACAGTGTATAAACTGACTCACCTCTGTGACTTTGGCTGATTTATCTCCCGCTGCCTGGTACGCAATTTTTCTTAACCTCTGGTCAACTACTGTTGGTGGTATGTTGTGGATACACAAACGAGTGGAGGACACAAAAATGTTCTGGTCTTTGAGTTTCTGTCTGTTGGCAGCACTGATCTGTTGACACCAGATTCAAGGCAAACATTTTTTTTAACAAAGTAAATTTGTAATTTAAAAAATGTGACAATCGCATACATGGTCAGGTCCAGTAACTTTTGCTTACTTTTAAAAGCAGTGTTGGAAGGGAGTTAAGTCCCTTTGTTATATTGTCATTTTAAAAAAATTCTTGAAAAAGACTTGAGATAAAGTTTAACTGAAGCTTTGCCCATGAGCAGTTCACAACGCCTTTGCCTTTGATGCAATAATTGTAAAATAAAAGCCGAGGCAAAATTTCATTACATTTTTTTTTTTTGCCATTAACATTTGGTCCTATAATTTTGTGTTTGCTAAGATTGGCCAACATAAATGACTTGAGCAAACCATATTCCTTTGATTAGTTGCCAAGTGAGTTATTTCTTTACTTAGCTTTGCATTTCCCAAAGGCTTGAGAGCCTGGTGTTGTCCTACTGGGTAAAGGAGCAGAGGATACTGATGGTGGTGGAGCAAGTCCAGTTGGCTAAATTTCCTTGTAAATGCAATTTTAGCTCTGCACGTGACACACAACCCAGCGGGTATAAATACTTGTCAGAATCACGCAGAGACAGTCTCAACACATCCAACTTACCTTTGCTCTCAATGCAAGATCTGCTGGTGGTACATCTTTTGCTGCCTCTGTACCTTCACGAATAACTATGAAAGGAAATTGTATAGATCAGCACTAGCAATTCTAGCAGTGTTTAAAGTCATGTTCTACTTTAGCCCTGTAAAATAAAATTAATGTTAAAAAAATCCATTAAAAAAACTAATGTTTTTCTGCGTATTATAATATTAGTTTTTAAACATTAAATGCAAACATAAAGTCATAAAGTGAAAATTCAATCCGCTGTCATTTCAGCTATTTACTCACCACCCTCCCTGGCCAGGTAGAGATTTCTAGTGTCCTTCTGTTCTTTCTTTTTCTCTTTACTTTGCACTAGTTCTCCAGCCTGCTGTCTGCTGACTGCCATTGTCACAACTATTTGTCTGCCACCAATTGTAAGCCCAGAATCCTATCAAAGTATTCATTCAACAGTTAGTAATATAACACTGTGTAAGGTTGATACTAATCATGACCCAAATAGGTGATCAGTTATAAGGTACTATGACAGTAGCTGTCAAAAAGAAAACCACACAGATGATGCAGCTCTTGGACAAGAAGTTTTTCAATATGATTCTCTTGTTTTAATTTGAAATCCTACTTTAGGGATCACAAAGAATATTCAAAAATACCTTTCTCATAAACAACAGTTTGACTTTAAACAATAATAAAAGGTTTTATTTGCTGTAGTCCCCCCCCCCCTATCCTCCAGTTTTTACATTGAACTATCAAGTAGAGTTGATGAGTGCCCCACCTTAATGTCAAGTAAAGAAATACATTTTTTCAAACACCAAAGCTATTAAATTTAAATATAATTGAAATAGAAACTAACTGAGATGTGTTTTAGTTACACACTTTCAGTGGTAAGGAGAAAAGTACATTAAATTTGCTATGACTATGATGAGCGGTACAACTTTTTTTTTGGTGTGCATATCAGTGACAGGGTAAATAAAGATTCTTACAGACTCTGTCCCAGCCTTGAGACAAGCATCTGCACTCTCCTTGGAAAAGAACTGGACAAACGCCGAACCTAAGCAATGGATCAAGAATTAATTTTATTATTCTCTAATATATTAGGTAATGACTTTCAATAATATTTTTGTGTAAATAGTGAATTAAATAAACCAGTGAGTTCTTCTTCTTCTTATGCCTTTTTACCCCGTCTGGGGCATAGGCCGTCCACAAGAATTTTCCACTCATCCCGGTCTTGTGCTTTCCTTTCCAATTGCTTCCAGGTGTATCCCATATTTTGCGTGTCTGTCTCTAGCTCGCGTCTCCATGTATTCTTAGGTCTTCCTCTCTTTCTTTTTCCCTGTGGATTCCATGTTAGACATTGTCTGGTGGTGCTATCTGGGGGTTTTCTGAGAGTTTGCCCAATCCACCTCCATCTTTTCTTTATGATGTCTTCATCAATGGACACCTGGTATGTCCTTTCTAGTAGATCTTTGTTGGTGATGGTATTTGGCCATTTGATGTTAAGGATCTTTCTAAGGCATGTTTTTATGAATGTCTGCACTTTCTGCCAGTGGGTTAGCTCTACTACTTGCACATTCTATAGAAAAAATTTATACTGACCAAAAGCAAAAAAATAAAATAGAGTCAATATCTTTTTTTGGAGTGATGTAAAAATAATAAATTATACCTTTGGACATTCCTGAGGCACGGTCCACTACAACCTTGCAATACTTGACATCACCGAACTGTGAGAAAAACTCATAGAGGTCCTCCTCCTCCGTGTTAAACGGCATGTTCCTTTAGTTGATGTCACGAGAAATGGATTAAAAACAATAACACATTTTGTTTAAAATACACAGTTTTCAAGTGATCTTACAGTGTTGTACGAAGGTTGCTGGTGTGCCCCAATATCAAAATGTGGTGGCTTTGATTTCATCCAGGGGTGCTTTTTTTACCAGCATTAACCACAAAAAATAAGTGCGGGGAAGGATGATGAGATGGACTTATCAGAACATCAATACAGCTGCTTTGAGGTGAAGTTAAACCTCGTGTAAAAGTCTCAGTCACACAAGTAGGGGAGTCAAGAGAGAAATTTGGGTGAAGTTGGGAAAAAAAAAAAAAAAAGGACCCCCATGGTGTCCCAGACAGCACGCGCAATAAAAAGGACAGGTGCCAAGACTGTTCGGATGTCATTGTGAAAGGGGTGCTGCTGTATTTTCAGCCATAAGCAAGTTAGCCAATGCACATAAAGCTGTCAATGACACCTTTAGACATCCTATTAACATTTACCTGATAAATACAGTTCTTCCTTCATTCACATCACTTGGTCTGTCTGAAAACAAAATACAGACATGACATCTCAGAAATAAAAATTACTTTATTTTACACAATTAAAAGTGTCTTACCACAGCTCCGTGATATAAGTTATTAAGCTCATAACTGTTTATATGGAGCTGCATCTATGTTACCCAAGTAGCAACAAAAAAATTTTTTAAAAAATATATAAGTAAACAAATTTGTCAGCATAAGCATGTTTAGCAAAGCATGGGAAAATAAATGAGTAAATTATTACTAGATAAAACTTACCTATAGCGTTGGGGGGCTTTCCATGTGATTCCTCATCTTCACTTCCACTATCTCCTTCATCATCTTCACTTGTGTCTTCATCATCACCACCGATAGATTCTTCTTCATCGCTCGAGTCTTGTTCATCTTCACTGGACTCACTTTCTTCCTCACCCTCATCACTAGAGCTTTCTTCCTCTTCACTACTTTCTTTTACAGCTTTTCCTTTTTGTGTTGCCGCATTACCTTTACTTGTCTGCACATTTCCTTTTTTGGTAGCACTGATACTCTTATGGTCAACCTTAATGTCTTCTTCTGTGCTTTCATCATCCTCATCCACATCCATGCTCACACTGTTGTCTACATCTTCTGTGCTCTCCTCTGGTATTTCCGTTTTGTTGACTATAATTTAAGATATTTGTTAAACTAAGATATTCTTTAAGTGATAAATAAAACACATTTAATAATCTGATAACTTATCACAATTATGGAGATAAAAAAAAACTCTGCCAATAAGAAATCCATAATTGTATAAAAAATTGTTTTTAAAAAAAAGGGGGTGGGGGGGGGGGGTTTCATGTTCCTCTCTATCTACAACAGATAAAAACAACAAAATATGAATATTTATACCTGTTCGGGTGGCTTCAAATTTATCCTTAGGTAGAGACCAATCAACAGCAACAACTCTACCTGAGTAAAAGAATATGTCTTAAAAATGTGAACAATACTATTTAGACTAACAAAACTTCAATCATATATGCTAGTCATTTGTTTATTGCACATTAGTAGGCAAAATTTCTTACATGAAAACTTTTGATGTCATAAAAATAAGTAAAAAGGACCATAGGAATAAATATCTATTGCTTTCTACCAGGCTAATGACAGGAAATTTGACAACCAGCTTTCTACTAGGCCAATGACAGGAAGTTTTGACAGCCAGGTTAAGACCAGGCTAGTGACGGGAAGTTTGACATCAGCTTTCTACAATGCTTGTGATGGGAAGTTTGATAAACAGTTTAGTCACTTTGCCGTGCAGTCTGACTTTGCCAAGAGGGAATATCTAATTAGAAAAAAAACGACAAATGACACTTACCAGATATTTCTTTTCCATTGAGTTCTTTTACCGCCATTCCTGCCTGGGCTTTATTAGCAAACTGGACAAAACCAAAACCCATTTTCAAACCAGAAGCTGAAACCAATGATATTTAATTATTAACAGTACATGCTGAATGGCATAATTTAACAGACATACTTATGAAAACAGAGAAGAATTTAGCGCAATTAGAAATCAGCTATTGGTTTAACATCATGAGAAGTTATCACAGATCACAAACCTTTCATAGGAATAGGAACAACAACAACTGTTGGTTAAACAAACCTTTCTTAGGAATATGAACGTCAACAACTGCTCCAAAGTTTCCAAATGCTTTTCTCAAGTCTTCTTTTTCACACTGGCGATAAAAAATATTTTAGAGTACAATTAAGACAAACAATAGATTGTAGCAATGTTGTTCTTGTAATTTTTCTAATTTGGCCTGGAATATTTACATATTTAAATGAGAATAAATTAAAATGAAAACAAATAAAAATAAATATTAAAGCTTTATGCAGGTAAACTAGTAATGAAAAGTAAACTAGTAATGTAAAGTAAACTAGTAATGTAAAGTAAACTAGTAATGAAAAGTAAACTAGTAATGAAAAGTAAACTAGTAATGAAAAGTAAACTAGTAATGAAAAGTAAACTAGTAATGAAAAGTAAACTAGTAATGAAAAGTAAACTAGTAATGAAAAGTAAACTAGTAATGTAAAGTAAACTAGTAATGAAAAGTAAACTAGTAATGTAAAGTAAACTAGTAATGAAAAGTAAACTAGTAATGAAAAGTAAACTAGTAATGAAAAGTAAACTAGTAATGAAAAGTAAACTAGTAATGAAAAGTAAACTAGTAATGAAAAGTAAACTAGTAATGAAAAGTAAACTAGTAATGAAAAGTAAACTAGTAATGAAAAGTAAACTAGTAATGTAAAGTAAACTAGTAATGAAAAGTAAACTAGTAATGTAAAGTAAACTAGTAATGAAAAGTAAACTAGTAATGAAAAGTAAACTAGTAATGAAAAGTAAACTAGTAATGAAAAGTAAACTAGTAATGAAAAGTAAACTAGTAATGTAAAGTAAACTAGTAATGTAAAGTAAACTAGTAATGAAAAGTAAACTAGTAATGAAAAGTAAACTAGTAATGTAAAGTAAACTAGTAATGAAAAGTAAACTAGTAATGTAAAGTAAACTAGTAATGAAAAGTAAACTAGTAATGAAAAGTAAACTAGTAATGAAAAGTAAACTAGTAATGAAAAGTAAACTAGTAATGAAAAGTAAACTAGTAATGAAAAGTAAACTAGTAATGAAAAGTAAACTAGTAATGAAAAGTAAACTAGTAATGAAAAGTAAACTAGTAATGAAAAGTAAATTAGTAATGAAAAGTAAACTAGTAATGAAAAGTAAACTAGTAATGAAAAGTAAACTAGTAATGAAAAGTAAACTAGTAATGAAAAGTAAACTAGTAATGAAAAGTAAATATTCAGGCTAAACAGCAAAAAGATTTTGCTGCCCTCTTGGACACTACTTCTGAGCTAAGTGCTACATTATATTTTTTAATATATTTTTTAATTTTATTCGTTTTTCTGTTTGTTTGCTAATTAAGGCTTCCTGCCAACATGTTTGTTGTTTTGTTGCGTTCCTTTTATCAGGTTTAACCTTACTGTGTTTTACTAATTTTCTCTTTCAAGTAGCATTATACATAGAAGAAACACATACATCTCCTCTAAGTAACATTATACTGAGAGAACACCAGATTTTAATTACATGAGATGCAAAAAGAAAAGAAGGAAATGATTTAGTATCACCGAGGAAAGTCCTACAATTTGAAACAATATGCTCACTTACAAACTTTTTAACTATAGCATCAATGATATTTATTTGATTGATAACAATCATTTGAACATCAAATCACCTTAAAAGACAAGTTTCTAACAATCAACCTGGCTCTCTTCCCTTCATTCAGTGGATTGGGGGCCTGTCTTAGCCCTTTCACTGGGGGCTCAGCTTTGGGTTGCTTAAATTTATTAAAACTAGCTGTCTTTTTTTCTTGAGTTTGCCCCTTGGTTACAGACGTTTTAGTTTCAGAGACAGTTTTCTGAGCTTTGCCTTCATTGGTGGTCTCAGGTGTTTGATCATCTCCAGGTTCTTTCACTGGACGACCAAACTTTTTCTCTGTTGGAGGAAAACAGCCAAAGAAATTAATGAATTTATAAAAGTGGTGTAAAAATAACATTTAATAATTTTGAAGCTCTCCATTTAAACAAAGATGCTAAAGTTCTTATCGTCAAAGTAGCATATAATAAGAACCATGACTCTTCATATAGCAAGTTGTACATGTAACAGCAACTAATGGATTGCCACCATATTTCAAACACTATAATAAAAAGTAAGTAGTGTTTGGCAACACTAATACAGCAAGGGGGGCTTGAAAAGCTGTCAACAATTTAGCTTTTATTCCTGGATACAGCTGCCATCACGTTTTCACAAAAATGGTTTCACACTTTTGGGTTTGATGTTACACTTCAATTAACTAAGTTCTTGTTAACTTTATAGCAATCAATGTGGTGATAGGAAGTCAGTCTGTAATGATCTTTGTCACTTTGAAAAACAATTCATTATATTATAATATCTTTGATCACTATTGCTACAGGATGCCAGGCCTGCTACAGTGATCAAAATAATATAAAATGATATTTGTAACAATATAAATTAAACAATTACTTTTTTCTTTTTTGTTTGCATACATTATATGCACGTTTCTCCCTTCTACTTTCTTGATCGTCTTCAAAGCCTTCTCTGCATCTTCTCTGTGAAAAATAGTGAACAACTTATTTGCAAGAATCTATTTTGATATGTGCACATTTTGTTGTGTGCTATTTAAAAATGTTTAACTAATAGTGTTATATATTCAAATACAAGTGGCAACCAAAGGAATGGTAAATATACTTACAGAAGGGTATATTTGACATAGCCAAAGCCTCTGCATTTTCCTGAATCTTAAAGATATAAAAGAAATTACCAAAATAAATAATATATTTAAATAGATCTTCAGAGTCAAGCAATTTGAAATACTTTTCTTCAGCTAATATTATATCATTGAAAATTTTAGCCAACATTTTTGTGCCTGCTATAATTGGGTCTTATAATCTTGACTTTTAACATAAATTATAACATTTTCAATCATTTAGTTATTATTTCCCCATCTAGTGTGATGCTAATCATATTGGTGTGACAATAAAAAAATCAAAGTGATGCTTAAACTTTCTGTTAAACTGTTGTTATGGCAGCCCACAGAAAGCAAAGACAGTTTCTAAAAAGTGAAATATCAAATCTATATAATGCTAGTAGGGAAATTAAATTCAAGCTAGGCACTAACTCTCTCAAAAAATGAGAAGTGACTTGGTAGATGTGATGCACCAAAAGAATACCTGGAATCCCCAATCTCAGGGCTAAATTATTTGTATAAATGTGCTTAAAGCTCTTTCTGTTTCTAACTTCTGTCTCCATTTTATAAAACCACAGTCAGTGACCAGCCACTTAAGTGGCTGCCATCGCCCACCTAATATTAGCCAGTGAAACATGCTATATTCTATACTATAGTAATTAAGTTGTTAAGGTTCAATCCATCCCCCTATATCACAAAGTATGATAGAGGTCTTCTGTTAGAAAAATTATGTTTATTGAAAGCAGAACCAAACAAAATATTGGCCTAAATAAGTACATTTAGTAATCAAGCAGAATTTCAATGTCTAACATAAGTCACTTAGTCAGAATGGGATGTGTTTCTATCATCCTAATTTAATTAAGTCCAGTGAAACTTACACATCATCGTCTCTGTGAGACTGACAGATGAAAAAATTAATCAAGGAAAAGCCAAGATGTGTAATTATGTAGGCTTAAAGGCTGGGTCTATAAAATATAATGTGATTGACACAAGGAAAAAAAATCCACAACTAAAATTCTTAATTATAACTCAGCTTTACTGATGCTAAATAGTAATTATGCAAATCACTCATTATGATAGCTATAATTTAATTATAATAGTATGTTATGGTAATTGGTAGTGTATATAGTTTGGTGACCATTCCTATTGTTTTCACATGGACCGCATGACTGGTTTTTGGATTTTTTTTCCTATTTTGTCATGAGCTAAAACCAGAACAGTTTAAAAATATAAAATTTTAAAAAATAAATAATAATGTTTTAATTTATAAAAAGATTAAGTAAATCTGATGTCCAGTACAAAAAATTGGGCAGATGATGCACTGTAAGTCTAAATCTAATGTGCGATGGGTAGACTCAATGTTTCCTACCTCAAATTGGCCTGAGCCTTAGCTGCAAACATAATTAGGTTGAACTTAGCAACTTTAATGTATCCTTCAGATATAATCCTAAACCTGACTGCAAATTACAGAAATTTTAAAATAAATTGTAATCAGATGGCAATGGCCTGTTGGCAAAAAAGCACAAACAAGAAGTGAAAAATTTATTGCAAATGCACCTTGCCTAACAAACTGCACATGCACTTTTCCTAACAAACTGCACACTCAGAAACCCAATAACACATGGCTCAACTAGCCTTATAATAAATTAGGTACTTCAAAGCCCATCGACGCATAGTTCTGCGCATGTCCCAAGATGTCGAAAATACTTGTTCTACAATTTTGGCTTACGGCTACACGGTATTTATGGAAAAAATGCATTCTATGTCATTTTTGACCTCAATAATTGCTTTTGTCATCAGTGACGTGTCAGTTATTGTCTACCGGTGATTTTTATGAATTCTATGCAACAATGTGTTTTTTGTGTCACGATCAGGATTATAATTGTCACCGGGTAAGCATATATCACATAAATACTTTTTTATTAGTTATGACACGTTAAAAAGGTTTATTGCCAGAGACTCAGCATTCATTGTACTAATTTTTTCGTTATATGAGTTATTATCGTTAACCATGTCTCTTAAAAGTTATGCATCCCCCTATGGAGGGGGGGTACGAAATTTTTTTTTTTTTTTTTTTTTTGATCGAGAAGCCGGAAATGGGTATTATCACTGTCAATTATGAAGTGATTTGTTATAGTTAAATCCTTAAACATCTGAATAATTATAAGAAGTTTAAAATGAATAATTTTACAAAATTTAAGAAAAGATTATAACCAAACTGTCCAAACTTGAAGAGTTTGTGTGGTGACCAAAGATTGCTTTTAAATTATACGTTAAAAATTGTGTGCACCACCGGCACCGGTACTTAGTTTATCAATGTACATTATTGAATCAATAATTAATAGTTTTATGAAAATGATAGTAACCTCAATAATAATAGTTATTATTTTCTTATTAATGGCTACTCATTTGGGAGAATATTACTAAAATTAGGCCTACATATCAATGTCAGTTATAATTATAAACAACAGTTGTTAATATCTTATAGTTCATTTAGGCCTAGGCCTAAGTTAAGCTTAATATTTTTCACATACTGAACTTTTATTGCTATTAGTAACTATTAATACAACCACACTTACATGCCTAATTAAAGTTAGTATTTTTTAAATTTAATAAGGTATTAAAATATAACATTCTAATACTTAACCTACTTAGACCGTGTGTCCTTACCTTTAGTCTTATAACTTATGGATAATTTTATTTGAGTAATTTTTATTTATAATTATATCCATCAATTTTATATATAAAAAAGAATACTTACCTTTTTATAAATATGATAATTGATTTAAAATTTAATAATAGCTTAATAAAATAGTTTAAATTCAATAAACATGTTATTTTCTGTTGGTTTTTTTTTCATAAATAATGATTGTTCCAATTTTTCTATTCATTTTTTTCATAACATACCCGCTAATAAAATTATCCAAAATACAAATTCTTGATGTTATGTAAATGTTTTGTTGTTCATTGTGTTGCATATTGCATTGAGAATGTCTCCTGAAAATTTGGTAGCATTATATTTTAAAATAAAAAAGTTGTGGGCAAAATAAGGCAGAAATTTGGAAAGTTGGTCACAAGTTTTTACAGTTGAATACAAAGATAAAGAAAGGGGTTAAAAAAATTCACCAAAGAAATCATAACTTCCTTTCTATAAAAGATAGAAAGATGAAATTGGTATTTTTGGAAAGCTTATAGCTAGCCCTTTAAGATGATATATTATCTATGGCAATAGGACAATATTAAAAATTTCTGTCAAAGTACCTAAATAAATGAAGTCACTTCAAAATAATTGACACAACTAAATTAAAAGGTAATTTCAGACAATTCTGCTACTTTCTTTCTTATACATGGCTGCACTGTGACAGCAGAGAGGTAAAAATAAAAAGTAGCATCCAACATGGTGCGGGAGGGGGAGGGCAGTGTCACTCATTTGATACCTCATTTGTCATTTGGTCTTACAAACCCAACAATAATATTTTTAATCGTTTTTTAATCCCAACCCCTCAATTCTGGTACCCGTGCCGTGTAGCTATAGTTATAGCCACTTCGTTTAATGAAGTTTCATGAGGTAACAATGAATTTTAAAATTTATTTTTCTAGACATAATAATTTGCGTTAAAATAATAGGGATTACCTAAATAAATAATATACCCATCATATCTTATCTCAAAAAATTACTCTTATTAGTCTTATTATCCACTTTGCAGTTTCAAACATTGATTTTGAAGTTTACCTTTGTCACTGACCACAAAGCAAGACTTTATGGGACCTATATCGGAAAATATTTTTTCAAGCTTTTCATTATTAGTTGAATAAGGCAGATTTCTGATGAAAATAGTCTTCCCATGCTTTTCTACATGCGTTTCTTCTGCCATATTGTTACCGGAAGTAAACACCGAGTATATTAAAACGGCCTGCTACCTTTGCGGAGGCGGTAAAACTATATATTAAAATCTAGGTTTACCGCAGCGGTAAACGTACTGAATCAATAAAACTAATACAATTGATGAGTTTTTATAAGTACTGAAATAAGCTAACATCAGTCAGATTGTAAATATAGACAACCTAATGAGAGATGGGTTGAATTGCAGACAACAAAGAATATTTGAGAAATGCTAATATTTGGTGTTGGAGTTTAGGATTGCAGGAAAAAAAATAACATGAAAAAATGTCACAGGAAAAAAATCACAGAAAGCTCTTTTTAACCGTAATTTTATTTGCAATTACATGTAATTTTTTAATTACAGACTAAATACCATTAAATGAAGCCACAATTCATAGGAAGAAAAATGACAGGAAGAAAATAACAAAGTATGAAAATCAGACCCACTAACACAAATATATATGAATTGATGCATATCACATAAATAACTGAAAAAACCTGAAAGTAAAACATTTTAACAAAGAAATTAAGTTGAAATATTTTTATGAGAAAAGTCGGAGGAGCCCTGTGGCTAATTCTGACAAGATTGAAGATTGGAGAACAAATTTATTTTTTTATCTTTCAGCCCAATGACACAATGACCATTGATGCTTTGTTTGGATAGATTTGTCACTAAACTAATACATCAATGCAATGCCCCTTGCTTTACTTTGATTCCCTTTCGATATTAGATGTGTCAGGGAGATCAGAGGTTAAATCATTTAAATCACAGTCAACAAACAAAATGAAAACATCTGTCACCACGAGTGAGAATTAAATCACAATTCTTTTACTACCATTTATTGCTATTCCATCTGTAATATTCGTGTTTATTGACTTCATGCATAACAATTAAACTTGATATGAATAAATCATATAATTAAATGTGTGATTATAAATTGTATAAATATCCCAAATAACACACACACATGTAATCCCAAGCGAGAATCAAACCTCGATCCTAATGAGGGGTCTCTTACTTCCATTTACTGATATATTAAGTCTAAAATATAAATTTCTAAGCACTTAATAATAAAATTACGGTTAATACAACCTTATACTTTGACTGTTTTCAGTGATTTTTTTCCAAGCAAAACTTGTCGCCAAACTTCATAATTGGTATTGTAATTTTTTGGGCATACTTTGTTATTGTAGAGTTGGTGTTAACAAAACTTATATAATGCACTTGAATTATGTCAGCCTCGAAAATATAAAGACGATTCTCATTTCTTGAAATGGTACCAATTCCTTTAGCGGCCGAACTTGTTTAATATTTATTCCTTACGACCACTATCACTGCAATGAGGTGCATCTGCTACTTTCCTTATCTGTTTGACGATACCGCATAACGCGTGCGCAAACTTGTAGGCATTTTATCGAGGTCTCATTCCCCCACACCCTACAGGACATGTTTAGAAAAGTTGGCACACAATACGTTGCAAATCTTCTCGCTAACTTGCTTTCGATTTCGACATATTGGTTCCCTATATAATCTATTAAATTAGCTTTGGGCAAGTGCTGGATAAGTGCTATAAGCTAAAGAATTTAAGTTACAGTTTAGGGCCCCAAAATCTGCCGGGACCTAAAAAAACAAAAAAACTTTAAATTATCTTTTTGTTTTCCTTCTATTTTTCTTAACCCTTTTTTCACAATGTGTTATCTTAAAATTAAATATTACAAGTTAAACTTTTATAATTTTATTGACTAGAAGCCGGCATACTTTATGTAATTTTGAGCACTGTGAATGTTTGTCAACCTGTACATCTAATAATAACACTATTATACTAAATCTAGGTTGAATCTCAATTATAACCCATTAACTTTCACTTCTAGTGTTGCCACTCCTTTGATTTTCTGCTCTAGTCTTTGGTTTTTTACTCCAGAATCTAGGTTCTTTTGTTTTATTGCAGTTATTTATTTTGAGATTACGCGTGTTTCTTAGCCGAAACGTTTTTCTCTTATTTTCCTGTTTTTCAAGTGAAGCTTCCACATACCTTGCTCTACCACTTCCTTTATGTGAAGTAGGTGCTTTCTTATAACTTGAAGGAAAAGTCGTCCTATATTGTTGTAAGATGAGTCCATTGAGGTAAATTCCTTATAAGTGCGTAGCCATAATTACAAGGACGTTATTTGGGTAGGGCTGGATGGGGTATTTGTTCCCCCCCCCCCCCGAATTTGCAGGTTTTATTTAAATTGTTGTGTACTGTGGCGGCTCCAGTAAAAAACAACTTATCAAGCCTACCAAGTTTTGGTTTGGCCCCTCCACCCCCAAAAAAACCTCACCCTAAAATGACGCCCCTGCATAATCACAGCGGACAGATACCTGACAAACAATTTGCAGAAGCGATACCGAACACGAAGCTCTTGACCGACCGGGCTGATACCGTCCACAAGCATTAAAGGCCAGTTACTGAGATAAAAGGTTCACAGTAGGACGGATCAAGAGATAGGGGGAAGTGATCAGCTGCCTCCTCATTTGTAATGAGGTGTAACATTTTACTAATTTTGATAATGTTCAGTGTTTGTTCATAAACGCATGCAACTAGCATTTTTATTGAAGAAGAATGATGGGTATCTTATATTACATTTGAATTTTAAATTCTCTGTACCACTTTTGATTTAGATTGATAGTTGTTTAGTTTCTTATATATATTGGGTTTCCTATGGCACATCAAAACAAGGTGGTGTCAGAAAAACTGTAGTAGGGAAATATTACCTCAGCATTAATTGAGAGCTCGTGCGATGTACGAAAAACAGCAATAACATCTTTCGAAAAGCAACACATCAGTGACACATGTTTGGACTCTGAGATTTTTCAAAGCAGAACCGGTTTACTTTTCACAATTGTTTATTGCTTATTCCACAAATTAAAACAATTTAGAAATATGCAAAGAATTTATTTAATTCTGAGATGAAGATTAATTTTTTTTATTAAATAAAGAATGAAAAAAAATCATCAAAATTTTTTCCGTTCAACTATTATTGAAAATGTTACCGCCAAATATTTACCATATTTTCCGGCGTGTAAGACGACTTTTTAACCCATGAGAATCTTTTCAAAAGTCGGGGGTAGTCTTTATCGCAGGGGGTCGTCATATAAGCTGGTATACGGCCCAAACCCTATATTTTAACAAGAAAATTAGGGGGTCGTCTTATACGCCAGAAAATACGGCAATCACACACTTCATTTTATGACTTTTCACCACACTAAGCTCTTCCCAAAAACTTTTGCTTAGAAATAGTGAAATGATTGAAGAAAAAGTTATTTTCCGAGATTGACCTTATGATGACTCGACCGGTCCCATTTAATAAATTATCGCATGATTTCCGTAAGAAAAATTAATCAGTGTTTTGTTAATACAAAAATATATTAAAAATTACATGTACATATAAATAACTCCAATAATATTTCAAATATTATGAATAAGATGGACGTTTTAAAAAAAATCTAAAAGTGGTGGTGTCCCCAAAAATAATGGTTACAAGAAACAGACTATTAGATAACTGACAATCACAATTTGGGACAAATTTCTGAACATCGGGATAAAAAGAAAAGTGGACTTAGAGAGATTAAAGACAACAATACAACAAGATTGGTTCCACTAACAGCCGCCAGCTCATAAGCTTTTGACAAAGATTCTTCTAGAACACGTCAACAATTGGCACGGTTACCCATTTAAAGAAAAACTTAAAGAAATTTTTTTTTTATAAAAGATATGTAGCATACATATTTTAACAAACTGTAATTTTCACTATTTCTATTGCAAGGAAAATAGCGTTATTTCAGTT
Source organism: Omphiscola glabra (assembly GCA_964017045.1). NCBI lineage: Eukaryota > Metazoa > Mollusca > Gastropoda > Lymnaeidae > Omphiscola > Omphiscola glabra. Next base: position 19,199,472 of record OZ024798.1, on the reverse strand, counting down.
GTGACTGATAAAAAATATACTTCGAAAATAAAATATCAACAACAAGTCTTTAAAGGTGAACCCAATAATTGTTGTGTATCACACACGGTATGCTGATATTTGTACATGTCCATTCTCAGGTAAGACAAACTATGTTATGCGACTAAGTAGAGTGTTGACCGGTGTCATGCTGTCAGATAGGAAGTAGCAGGTCGGTCCAACTACGCGGAGTGTGCGATTCTGCCCAGTGGTTGTCACAGACGATGGTTCGACTCAGTGGAGTGTGCTGTGCCGCCCAGTGGCAGCCCATATAGGATGACGTAACTGATGCGATCGAACTCAGCGCCATCATAGAGCCGATCCAAACTGGTATAAAGTTATGGTAAACCTCTAGAAAAGTACATTATTTCTACACAAGAATACATAAATACAAATTTAGAGAAGCAATAAAGATTGTTAAAAATTGTTCCATGTAGACCGTCGTCGCTCGTATCCTTTTAGATAAAAGTTGTGAGCACAAATATTCCCACGTAAAGATCTAGGACACAAGCTAAATTAATAAAAATAGTTTGACCCATCTCTATTATATATTACGCTTCTGTGGTGATTCGTGGACTGCTTCCTAATGGACTGCTTCCTAATGGACTGCTTCCTAATGGACTGCTTCCTAATGGACTGCTTCCTAATGGACTGCTTCCTAATGGACTGCTTCCTAATGGACTGCTTCCTTATGGACTGCTTCCTAATGGACTACTTCCTAATCAGCGAATTTGGTGTTGAGGGTTTATTACAAATAATTCTATAAGTTTGAAAGAAAGTATGGCTCGATAATCAGTTTTAAAATATAACGCAACTGCGTTTGGCGCGTAATATTTTCTTTTCGGAAAATGAAATCGTCTCAGTTTAAGTATGGTGTAAAAAATATTCTGTTTAAAAGTGGTTGGGACATTAGATTATTTAATATAGTTCATGTGCGTGAAGTAAAAAGGGTGCAGTGGCGTATCATTGGGGAAGGGGTGTAGCCAAAAATTGGGATTCTTAATCGTGCGTCACTTGAGTCCATGCTTTGTCAAGTAACTTTAGTGACGGTAAGTTCACGCATTCGCTGTCGCCAATGTTTGGCAGGCTACATCTATAGTTTAACACCATTAAGCAATTTAAACTTTTAAAAGAAATATTCACAAATAAAATAGAAACTCTTATAACAAAAATCGTTTACAACCCCAGGGTTGGGGAGGTTTGCAGAGAAATAACAGCAGCTAGCGTCTACGTAATTGTTAGTGGGATAGCCTTGCTTAAAGGCAATTGTTCTTTCGTCATCAGTTATCGCCAGTCCATCCGACCAACGGAAGTCGTTCGTAGTGACGCTACCGTTCAGACCGACCCATATACTGGCTGTCCCAAGAGTCGAGCTGCGGTTTTGCAAAAAGTTTATTTTATCCAGGGTTTTGACAGTTATCTGACGACCGCTCATTTGATCGCACGTCGCTGCAGCTGATGAAAATCCGGCCTGATACTGAGACACGGAGACGCAGAAGCCGAACTGCCTCAGCAGAGGAAACGAATAGGGCCGAGAACGATCGCACATAGTTGTCCAGACCGAGTAGATGAGTTGACCTGCCCGAGTTTTGGTCTCGGCTGTGCCCAGCTCACCTCCAGGCAAACACTGGTTGGTCACTGGGTCGTAGATGAACGACTCGCAGGCGGTGGAATATCGTGAACGGCATCCTGCGGCACACGTTATAATGGAACTGGGCGAGAAGCTGTCGCCAATGACTTGTATCCCCAGCTGAGGGTCGGAAACTTGATAAAACTGGACCTCTTGGACGTGCACGGATTGTATTTCAACACATCTTCTTGTTAAAAAAAGAAAGAGCCCCAAAACGGCCACCAATGACATTGTCCAGTTCATGCTGACCCTTTGATAAAGATAGCGATCTGTTAATAGCGTGTAAACGTTCGAGCTTTGATTCTGTGTTTTTTACTCTTGTCGTGATCTCAGAGGGGTTCAGCTGTATCTGTAGAGTTACAACAGCAGTGATAAAAACTAACGTAACAATAATCAGAGCAACAAGAACTGAAAATACGCTGCTCAGCAACTGCCCAACTTCAACGAAATGAACAAGGAACGAGGATGACATGAATCTATCGTTGCACAAATTTATATGCATACGAAACAATTTTACCGTCACATTTAACTTTAACGGTAATGTGGACTGTTTTCTTTTAGCACTTGTTTTTAAGGTGTAACGAGATATTAAAATAAAGACAAGTTTTAGTTAAATTTGTGTGCATATTGGTCTGTGTAAAATGAATTCAAATGTTATATTGTTATCTGACGTTCCGAATGAATTGATGGTTTTAAAAAATCAACGTTTTGTCAATAGTAATAGGTATGTTTAATTTAATCTGATAGACTGAGCCGAAATAATGCTATCGTTAAACTGAAAGAGCTCAATTCTTTAATGAAATGGACATTGAAATTCAAAGTATTTCAGCACCTTAAAATGTCAAATTACTCACAATATCCAAACTGATTAATTAAATTAATTCGATTACAATAGCATTACACTTCAATTCCTGATTCCACAAGTACCACAATTTACAAAATTATGAATGAAAATGGAATTTTTAAAGAATATCTGTTCCTAGCCTTTACAAGAATATTTGCTAAGGGTACACAATGCTCTATAACAATTTTCAAATAAATTTAAAACATACCGATCCTCACAGCTAACATTTTGAACTATTAACCTACATTTGAAAACACTCTTTAAAAAAAGCAATCTTTCGTAGTTAAAATATGATTACTAAATTTTTAAAAGCAATACACAAAGTTTCAATTTACGTCTGATCAATAGAAAAATGCTGAGCTTTAAGCTAGGCAGATTATTTCTGCAATATAATCCTTTATGAATTCAGCTCTACCGTTTGCCAGAGACGATAAAAAAAAAGCCTTTCATTTCCACTTCTGTCCGTAAAAAATGACAAAAAGAACTTGCAAGTTTGAATCTTGTTCGGTAGTCTTTTATAGATTACAATGTAACATAATTATGATATATTAATTAGAATGCGAAACTTACAGAGGGTTAACGGTAATAACATTTGAATATTAAAAACCAAATCGTTAAGCAATCCACCGTACTCTCGCTTGTCACTGAATACGTGACGTCAAGATCAATAGCTGCCAAGAATAATTAAACAACAGCGCGAATTGAAAACCGATTTAAAAAAATTCCTGCTCTACTGATCGTTGCACAGTTCAGTAAATAGTTAATCTAAAAGAATGTCGTTATAATGATTAACAATAAAAAAGAAACATTTTAGAAACAAAAAAAAATAAAGAATACAAATCTATTTGTAAACAGCGTTTAATTTTCAACCTAAGTATATTTGCTTACTTTTACTAAGAAACGAGTAAAAATAATTTTACACTTCTATTGAAATATCTCGAACATTTATTATGAAGATGTAGCATCTGTTTAAACAGGGCTGCCTACCATTCGGAATCACAAAAGAAAACACAACGCAACGTGTCAGGCACACATATTTATCGTTTCCAATCATGAAAAATTAATCAGAATACTGCTTTTTAAGACTATAGTTCATGTCAAATCGATTTTTCCATTATTACTTCGTTGATCACTTTTCCCGTGGCTTTTGTATTGATTGCTGATTTTTCAATTTCTTTATGAGGCCGGAAAAAACTTAAGCACATGCGTCATATGACAAAGCAACAAACAATATAGACCGAAAAGACTACGTGACATGTTACCCCCCCCCCCCTCTTTTTTTTACCCCCGCTTCCACCCCCCTCCAAACGTTCTCATCTTTCTTATACTTTTTGTCAATAGTAGCGATGTAATATTGAAACCAAAGTTCTTTGTTTTGGATAATCTCCTCAAAATAATCTCAAAGCTACGCAGATTCTAAACTCTATAGTTTGGAGAATTGTTACGAAGTGAAATACAAGTACATTTCACGCGACCGACTTTAGTGTACTGCTCTAGCTGCTTAAACTTTCTTTTTATTTCATGGATAACCTAGCACTTCAATTTATATTAAAACATGCATCTAGAGAGTAACCTGACCGCTGAAAAGGTACAAGATCTTGCTACGCAGCGTGTCCCTATAGTGAAGTTGGTTTTGACCGGTCAAAACCGGAAACCTGTGTTAACAGTTTCATTCATGGTTTCGCCCACTTCATTAGTCTCACCTGTTGTGTGCTAGCCACAGTTTTAGAAGTTTATCCACGACCTAGTAAAATATAGAACCAAAGTTATGCGAAATGTTTCCATTAAAAAAATCTTCCAGCCTGTTGCCAGCGTGAAGGTTTCAGGTTGGTCCGCAGGAAATTTTCAGGTGGTCCTCGGGGAGGTTTCAGGTGGTCCTCCGGGAGGTTTCAGGTGGTCCGTGGGAAACTTGCATGTGGTCATCGGTGAGGTTTCAAGTGGTCCGTGGGAAATTTGCAGGTGGTCATCGGGGAGGTTTCAAGTGGTCCGTGGGAAATTTGCAGGTGGTCATCGGGGAGGTTTCAGGTGGTCATCGGGGAGGTTTCAGGTGGTCATCGGGGAAGTTTCAGGTGGTCATCGGTGAGGTTTCAGGTGGTCATCGGGGAGGTTTCAGGTGGTCATCGGGGAGGTTTCAGGTGGTCAACAGGATTGACAAGAGTGGTGGCTAAAATTAGATATATGTGGAAGTGGAAAAATAAGCCAAGCCCTGCGCTGTACGATGGCTATACTGTAACAGTCACTATATTGGCTTTAAAAAAGTTACTGTTTTTGTAAGGAGTTACTAAGGAGAACAAAACTTCAGAAAAATAATTTAATGTCTATATGCAAAAAACAACAAGAAGACTTTGTATTGAAATTAAGATATTGGGTCGTGCTGCGGGTTCTCCTTTCCGGGGATTCTGCTTATCCCGGTATAACGGGATACAAGTGACTGTCACCAAGAAGTCCCGGGATGAAATAATTGCAATAAAGATATACATGTATTATAAAATGAATTGATCTGTACAATAGTGTTTTAATAATTGATTAATTTATAATAGACTTTTAAGTAGGAAATGAAAAAAAAAAGAATGTTAAGTGGTCCAGTTTTAAGTTTTACACAGTTGTGATAGCCAATGTGTCCGGCAGCAGCACATACAATTTTAGTATCTTTTAATGAGACTACTTTACTGGTTACATTGGCTGATTTTCATCACCTTAACTCGGGGGTCCCTGTGGAATACATTTAATGCATTCATGAGTAGTTTTATTGTGTCACTTTTCCATTTCTCCAACCAGCTAGATATTTTTAAGATATATACAATTTATATACAAAAATACAAACTTGAACTAAATTATTATTATTTTTTTTTTAAAAACAAGAAAACTGCAAGTCGTAAAATTTTGAATGACAAAAGCAATGTAATTTGACGTGAATTTGAACATATAACTAAAAGTTAAAGTGCGACTGTCCAAGCATCGGTCTTGTTTGAGGTTTATGATGATTTATTGACTCACTGCTTGAAAAAATTAACACTAAATAAAATAAGTTAAGAATTTTCTGGAAAGTAATCGTAAGAAAAGTCATCATTATATGACAAAAATTAATTAAAACATGAAAATATCATTATATTAAAAGGAAAATTCACCAACCATTAAATAAGGATGACATAATTTTAGATGCCAAAAGTTTGTAATGTAGTATGATAAAACAATGTAATAAATAACAGATGGCCGTCCAATAATACGTCATCAAAATAAGGGCAAGAAGCTTGGACATTTGTTCACATTCCGGGTCGTCTTAACACCAACGGAGGTACCGAGCAAGGAAATGTACAAATTCCTCCTATTTCTCTCTAAGCTTTGAAGCTATGCCAGGAAAGGCATTTGTTGGCCCCGTTGGGATATGCGTTATGACCAGTGTTTTCATCCGGGGAAGGGGCATTTCATTCAGGCACTCGGGTTGCATTTCCGGTGTTGGAATGGGGACAAGGCATCTATTGCTAACAGCGACAACCCAGCGTCAGCTTAGACTCCATCCAACTCCACTTACAGCTGTGGCGCCCGCAGGAACAGGCTATTGGCCTCAGCTTAGTGTCGCTCCTGGGTTAGTACAACTATAGTATATGTTTTATACCAAACTAATAGGAGCCCTTCCTCTAATTTTTTTTTGATGAGTTAAAAGTGCAAGGCATATCTATTTTTGATTAGACATCATTCTTCACCAATGTAGAGAGCAATAGCGGAGATTTCGGTCTCAATTGAAATAATTGTATTTGTACAAATTTATTTTCAGTTGTTTTAAATTTTTCATGTAGTTTTTGAACTTTCAATTCAAACTGTTTATTTATTTTGAACGTCTTCATTACTTAATGAATATAAAATATAAAATAAAAATTTTGGTCCAAAAAAAAAAAATTAAAAAAAAAAATTAAATTTAAAAAGAAAAAAATTATTTAAAAATGCTAACTTCATTATACACGTTAAACGAAAATGGAAATAATACGTAATGCAAAATAAATTAGAAAATTTATATTTCTTTTCTACCAGATAGAACAAACAAACAAAATATTTGTTTGTAGAAAGGATCTATAAATCTTTAATAGTTATTTATGTATATTAGGAAATGGCGTCAGAGAGCCGTCGAGCGAAAAAGCTCTTAATGTCCTCCCCAAAGCACACACCCTCAAGTCCCAAAAGTCCCCAAACTAACGGGCTGCAAAGTGGAGGCTGGAGATCTTCTACTACGACCGCCTCCGCAAGCTAATTCACTCGACTTTATGGAGGCCATCTCAGGCTAAGGACAACCGGTCGGTCTGTGATTTTGCTTTCCCAACATCAGCAGTCGAATCACACAGAGGTCGGGATGGTACACTTAAGTCCTAATATCTCCCCCTAGCCATATAATACTAATTGGGTTTTCTTAAGTGGGTTTCTACCCCGCAAATAGTTCACGAAGTAGCCGGGACAAAACGGTTGCCTAGGAACAGCCTCCCCAATAGGTGTGTCTATAGAATCATTGGCATTCGGCTGCCACTACCCACCTCATGCATCGTAACCGTCAGTTGCAACATAATAATCATGACATCTACAGTTATTTCAACTGCATAATATGTCCACAGCTGGCAATAAAGATGTAGTTGCTACATTTCCGACTGATCCCATGCATGCCCTTTGTCTGAACACGCCTACTCACTAAATGGTGGTTATGTTCCACGAGTAGCTTTGGGGTGTCGGCGCCAACGCTTCTTTAGTTACCATGCCACTAGAGACATGCCGACCAGAGCCCCAGGGGAGTTATGTTTTTTTTTAAAATGGTCAAATAGTATTTAAATCACAATATTATGTTAAGGATAAAGAAGACATTTACTAAAGACATAATATATTTACTATCGTGCAATGTTTCTGAGGTAAATTAAAGCAGTATAAACTCACCTAAAATTCAGCAGATTTACAAGTTTATTAAAAGTACTGTAATTTTCTTCAGGTAAAGTGCATTGCAAATTAATGCACATATGGCGCCTTTTAATATCCACCCCCACCCCGAAAACGATTAATGGACCCGTGCCCTTTTAAAAAATAAATACATATTTAAATGGAAGATTATTAAGAAGTTTTTATTTCTTTTAAAACTAGCAAGCCTAGAAAAAATGAACATATTTGAAAATGGAAAAACTAGGGAAATGTGCTTCCTATCGTACTTTTGAAGCGAATTAATGCAATTATTGATAAGGTGGAGGTATTAACAAATCGGTACTTCATCAAGGTACAGAATGAGTCAACATTGACAAACATTAATATATTTTAATCGCGCCCAACTCCTTCAAATTATATTGAACACCAACGGAACTTGTCTCACGAGGTTTTAGAGACGCTAACATCAAAGCTGATCAAAACGGCATTTTCAACATTAGCGTCCTTCTCGCCATATCCCAGCTTAATTACTGAATCACAATCAACACTCCCTAAGGTCACGCCTTTGTCAGTATTATGACCCTCAAAATCTTCGTTCCAGGTGAATTTTTTTCTACCAACCTCAATGTCCGACAAGACACCTGACAAACCTTTGATGGTCGCAACCGAATTCAGTTTTAAGGGAAACCGCCTGGGAAGCAATCCTGCTTCGTACGGTTTTCGGCCAAGCAACAGTTCAACGTTCAACGAGCCACTATTCATGAAGGCGACGAGACCTTTGACACAGGACTCAGCTTCTTCTACACGCCAGGGTGGGCTTTTCATTTTAACGTTGGTTTTGTTGTTTGACGAAACATTGGGTAGATACATATCAAATCTGTAATGACTCCTTCCATGTCCTGATAGATTTTTTGTATGGTCTAGAACTATCTGGACCTCTTTCTCCGTAAAGGTCATGTTTACATTTCATTATTTGCGACACTATGTCGTGCTTGACGGTGTTAATTTTTGCTTCGATTTGTGAGCTCGTTACTACATTATTACGAATGAGACTTTTAAGGTCCTTTTGATTGTCTTCTCGAGCCTTTTTGATGGCTTGTTTGGCCTTAGCTACACCTTCGTTTATTTCGGTTAACAGCTCTGTGTGTAGCTGCGATGTGCCAACGGGGCATGATTCGGAGTACTCTCCCGTCACACTAATGTCTTCTTGCTCATTGACAGAAGAGTCGGTGAATTCGACGCTTTCGTTGATTGCTTGTAGAACATTCTCTTGCAGATTTGGAATATCTTCGCTTCTTGTTGCGGACACGATATTTTCTATGTCGTCTAGCTTTTCATAAGCCTCTTGGTGATGTTCCTTTAGGCCTTGTAGGCCTGCATTTACTGAGTTGAGGATTTAGCTCAATAGAAAAGATAGATCGCATTACGTCAACCGCCGCCTTTGTGCTTTCCACCGTGTCAAACATACGGAGCAGGCCTGCTTTTAAAGAGCACATTCCTTAATCTAAGTTGCTTAGTCTCGTATTAACACACCGTATTTCGTCTATCTGCAGATTTTTGTAAAATTAAAATTACTATTAAACTATTTTAAAACGTCAACATTAAAGAATATTTTTAATGCTTCTCGTTGTGCAAATGCAATTCTTTTCTGTAAAGATAGGATTGACGTTCGTACAGTTCAATTTCAAGGGTTTTTCATTTCACAAATACAAATTAAATAGGATAAAAATTAACACATCTAAAATGTAATAGATGTAACACTTTTTTTGTAAACAAAAATACAACATTAAATTGACTCACCAAATAATTGGTCAGTTCATTATTGGGGTATATAGTTGAAGGGTTTAAAACCTTCTGGTTATCAGGGATTTCATGTAATCCTTCTTCAAATGCTGTGTAAAATGAAAAAAAGAGAGACAAGCGAACAAGGATAGTTGGAAAGCTAAAAATATAAAAGTAGTTTGAGAAGTTTACTGATTGTTCATTAACTAATTACAAAAGTGTTGGAATTTGATAAAGCTTAAAAATAAATTAAATAGACACGAACAATCTGTGTCAATATAACAATATATATTAAGCTTTAATAATAATTTTATATTACACATAAGTAAACATTTCGGCACATGCTTTCATCAGTACTGCAAGACATATAAATAGTTATAAATCAAATTTACATATATATATATATATGGTTCCGTGAAAAACGCGCACATGACAAATGCGCACACGATAAACGCGCACATAATATTTCGCAAAGACATAGCTGCGCACAGGAAAACTGCGCACACCGACAGTTGCGCATACAGAAAACAGCGCACACCGACAAATGCGGACACCGACAATTCCGAACACGGACTGTTGCGAACGTTGACAATAGCGAACACACACATTTGCGCAGAATAAAAGTGCATAATCCCTGGATTATGTTCTTTAAGTGTAGACATAAACTATAAAAATACATATATTGATATCTCCCCCACTCCCTCCCTCTCTCTCTCTGTGTCTATCTTCTGTCTCTCTTGTGTCTCTCTCTGTGTCTCTCCTCTGTATCTCCTCTGTCTCTCTGTTTTGTGTTCACTCTTCTCTGTCTCCTCTCTTTTTAAAGACTTTCTATCTTTCACATTTCCATCATGAATGGATGAGTAGATCAAACATAATTTTTTTTTACACATGAGACATTTAAACATCAATACTCTTTCCTCTTTTTAATTTTTTGTTCTTTCACGCTCCTTTCCCTCCCCTCACTCTCTGTCACATTCTCACTCTCCCCCCCTCTCTCTCTTTCTCCTACTCTCTCATTTTCTAAATATATATGAGGAGTCCAATTGCAAGCACTGCTAAGTAACTTCTTTTTGATTTAGAGAAACATGAGTTTTTGTAAATTAATATATATATATATGGAATATAGCATTTAAATATTTTTAAATGGTGAATTTTAGACTTACATAAATCTTTTTAATCATTAAAGACACATAAAACTGTAGACTGACACTTAATTAACCAGCCAAGATAGGTACTTATTTTTTTTTTAAATGACGTAGCAGGTTTTGCAATTGGTCTCCTCATATATCTGAGGTCAAGTGCGTCATTACAAAACATTGTTACCCCAGTGAAACCAAGAGAAGCGAAACAACGCCGGCATATCGAGTGAGCAGTACACCTAACATTGAATGGTGGCCACATCTAAGAGAAGGTTACTCTTACTGCACAGCCTCACTACTTTGCGGCTACAAACATATGGTTAAAGGCAAAGGGTGGACAACCCCATCAGAACAAAATCGAAAAAGGATCCCTTTGGCGGCATGACGCCGGGACCAATCTTTGCCATGCTTGTCCCGTCAAAACAGCCAGCGACGAATCGGCCCGACAAAGCGAACCATGACAAATGGGCCCTTCCCGTATCGGCCCCTACTAGTCAGCTCCGACCAACTGGCCCCGACAATAATGCGCCCCTCAAAAAGGGACCCCGTCATTTAGGCAACTGGCAATAAGGCCCTTGGCAATTAGTACCCCGACAAATAGGCTCCCTTCAATAAAAAGGCCAACCAACTTTTTGTCAAAATTCTATAGAATATAGAAGAACTGCATCTGGGCCTCGATTCCCTCGAACTACTCTGATTAGAGGTCTGGGGAAGGTCAAATTTATATGTGTTGTATTTTGGTATTATAACATTTTCCATTAGTTCGAATCGTTGTTAATGTAGGTAAAAGTTTTCTGCAAGACTTTCTTTGCGTAATGCACTTTGAGAAATTAAAAATTATTTTATAATTAGCACGATCCTTTTTTGTAAAACTTTTTTAAATCAATGGTTCTATTCCATTTTACTTACTTCGTTTAAAACGAGAAATTGGAAACAAAATATAAGTTTTAAAATCATAATCCAGTACTTAACAATAGGTATTAAGACAGTTTAAAAAAAATTAGGATACATGCATTCTAACCTTGTATCTCCGAAAACGATAATTTTACAGACTTAGAGTTGATGGATAGATTATTCTTTTTTTATAAGAGATACTTGTTAAGAGAGCGTGTCATCCTAGGTGGATTGATAAATATAGATCAAATTTTGCACACAAAGTCTTCATTACCCAGAATGAAATACAGGCAGGGATTTATTAGTAATTTTTTTTAACTTTATAAGCCTTATTTGTATGCATACTGGCTAATTCATGGATGAGTAGCTCCAGACGAAACTTGGTAGGCATAATCTTGATAATTAAATCAAAATAAAATGCATACTTAAATCATGTTTGGTTATGACGTATCAATATACTCGAAGCCAGAGTCCAAAATTATTTAAGAAATCTTAAATGATTTATTAATCATATATATAACTAGAAATAGCTCGCCAAAAATTGGCGACAGCAATGCGTGAACTTCCCATCTACTAAAGTTACTTGACAAAACATGAACGCAAGTTACGCACATTTAAGAATCCCAAATTTAGCTACAGCCCTTCCCCCCATGTTACGTCACTGCACACTTCTTATTTCATCCTCATTAGCTATATTAATATATTCTGATGTCCCAACCACTTTTAAACCGAATATTTTTATACCATACTTAAATTGAGACGATTTCATTTCCGAAAAGAAAATATTGCTCTGCAAACGCAGTTGCGTTATTAAAAAAATAATATATAAGTTAACGTAGTTATCGGGAATTATATTTTGCGCGCTATTGAACTCATTATTGAACCATACTTTCTTTCAAACATAGAGAATTATTTGTAATATACTCTCAATATCGGATATCTGAATAGGAAGCAGCCAGAAATGGAAGCAGTCCACGAGTTACACCAGAAGCGTGATATGTAGCAGAGATGGATAAAGAATCATTACATTTTTATTCTGACGCATTTGAAAGTCATTTGCTCTGAATTTAAAACACATTAGTTTAAGCTGCATTTCATATAGAATTATTATTCAGCGAGAATTTCGACAGTGGGACAAATTAATTTTTTAATAAGTCCATATACACAAAATCAAACTGTAGGGGAACGTGGAGGAAAAAAATATTAATCCTATTGTGGACAGATATAAATCATAAGAATGTTTACCACTGTCAGCCTGTGGACTTCCTGGAGGTACTGAACGAAAGGGAAGATCTTGCGCATCAGACGAAACACCCGACGATGTCTGGTGAATGAAGAAAGACATTAAACATTGACCAAAATAGTTGGAGACAAATTTTTATTTATAACTAGAAATAATCCGCCAAACAACGACAGTGCTCAAACTTCCCATCTACTACAGCTACTTGACAAAATTTGCTTTCACATAACGGTTTACATATTAGAGATTATACATATATAAATCAGTTGAGCCTTATTTAATTTTTAAATTTTAAATTGATTCTATATCCGTGAAATAAAATAAAACTAGCAATCAGTGTTTTTTTAAATTCCAAAAAGGAGTTTTTTGATAACAACTTTTTGGCACCATAGTTGCATTTTTTGTGCGCAATTCAACAGAGCATTACATCCATCCATACATATATAGAGAATTATTGTTTGTTATTGTAACACCATTTGAAGGATTTATTTTTGCACCAATTCTCTTAGAAAAAGCCTAAGATAATTTCCTACATTATTAAAAAAAAAATCAAATTTATTTTGGCTAAAAGGAGGAATTATTTTAAGTTTTGTTAAAAATGATAATTTACTCCATTTGGCTGAAGGGCTGTCAATATACGCTCCACGTGCTGCTGCAATAGCAAAAAATTGTCATATGTGACAAATCTTTGGTTGGTTTCATGACTTGATGATGGTTGTTGTTTTCGATCCATTTCTACTTCTAAATGGGAGCTATTAGTTTGAACTGAATAAAAGAGAAAAAAAATGATCATGGCATAAATTCGATAATAAATGTAAAATTATGTTACGACTTGCAAAGATTTGACATATATAATTTGTTTAAAATAACTCATCATAAAAACAATATATAACCTGGGGTGATTGGATAAAAAGCACTATACAAAAGCTACTGAACATAACAAAAGAAAATCAATTTATTTTCGCTATCACTCTTCATACATGAATACAAAGTCTATTATATATATATATTTAGCCCTGTAAATAACAACGCTTGACATATGGCATTGTACTAGAACAATGTGGTATTAAAAAGATATCATCAAGATGACAAAGACGCCAACCATACGTCTCGTAAATGTCACCATGCCACAATCTCTCGGGAATGTCTCGCCCCGTCCTCTGTCCACCCTCTTATATATATCCATGGACAGGAGCCCCCATATAGGGTTACATAACTAATAAAAAAATATATGAAAAACTTGATGAAAATGACTTTCTGTACGAAAACGATTTAAAGCGCGCTGAAAAGTAGAACATAAGTTAAAATTTCTTGAAATGCTTTAAGCAAAGGTAGACCATGCAGGGGTGTAGATGAGCACTGTGTGAAGCCAAAGAAAGCCGCTACACACGTGTAGATGAACACTATGTGAAGCCAAAGAAAGCCGCTACACACGTGTAGATGAGCACTATGTGAAGCCAAAGAAAGCCGCTACACACGTGTAGATGAGCACTATGTGAAGCCAAAGAAAGCCGCTACACACGTGTAGATGAGCACTATGTGAAGCCAAAGAAAGCCGCTACACACGTGTAGATGAGCACTCTGTGAAGCCAAAGAAAGCCGCTACACACGTGTAGATGAGCACTCTGTGAAGCCAAAGAAAGCCGCTACACACGTGTAGATGAGCACTCTGTGAAGCCAAAGAAAGCCGCTACACACGTGTAGATGAGCACTCTGTGAAGCCAAAGAAAGCCGCTACACACGTGTAGATGAGCACTATGTGAAGCCAAAGAATTCGAATTAAATGTAGACGAAACTTAAATATGTTTTATTTAAAAAAAAAAAAATTGAAAATATTTTCTGCTTGCACTAACTGTCTCTGTGTACTCAATTCGTTGCAACAAGGACCACGCTTATCAACTATTCAGTCATCTCGATGAGACATGGTTTGGAACCTACACAGCCGAGGCTGTCAATAGCACCCATGCTGGTCCGTGCAGCGGATCTCAACCTGATCGCCTAGCCTAGGGGACCAGTTACTGATCACTGATACAACTTGATTGTTGAGCCTGGCAACCGTTCCTATTGATCCTTGGTGACAGTTCCTGCCAATAATTTTATTACCCGTAAGTTTCAATTCATTTAAATAGAAATGTTGATATTTTTTTGGCCACACTCGGCCGAACCTTTCGTTCCAGAGAAGACAACAAGAGTGACCGTCACGCTTGGACGCATAAGTAGAATTTTTATTGAGTTCAACCAAAAGTTAACAAAATATTATTTTGAAAATATAAAAGTTAGGTATTACATTTTTGCATCAATTCAAATTGCATTATCATTTATGCATTGTGTTTAACATTCGGTTAGTTTTTCTTCCTTTTCGTTATCTTCTTGACTCTTTTTTTTCGCGTTTTATTCTTGTTCTAGTATTTTATAAAAAGTTCTTACTGACTTAATTAATAAATTCGTGAACTTTGTACCCCAAATCTTTTGCTTCCTAAGTTTTGATTTGGTCTTAATTTAATTTTAGCGATTGTGCGTTTTTGTTAATTACCGTAAATTATTTTTTCTGATATTAAAAACTCAACTGTCAAGCTCGTTAACAATGGACATGCACAACATATTTAATAATTTTATCTTGGAAAATTACCTTCAAAATCAAATATTCTTATCAAAATTTTCAAATCAAGTATACTCCAAAATGCACCTCTTGATTTTTAAATAATCACAAATGTTCTGGTTAAGGAAAAGCCATCGGGTTGCTCGATTTCTGCCCTAATTCCTGATAAAAATGACAACATTGCTTGCTATGACAAACCAATTTTGGTGCCGATATATACACTGCCCAGTGACGTTCCTAGTGCTAGAGCCACCTTAGGCGGGTTAACATATATTTTCACGTTACCTCTCACGATATAAAGTCTACCGTTGTCCGAAAATGCCACAGCTCGATATAAAGAAAAAAATGACTCTTGGGCAGACCAATTATTCGCCTCAGCCCTTTCTACGTCATTGGCGTGCTTGTTTTATGCCGGGGGACAAGATTCATTTTTACTCCCCCCCCCTCTAAGCTCTGAAACCTATATTTTCAACCATGAATACAATAAAAGCCCACTAGGTGCCCCCGGGGACATATACCCAAATACCCACCTTAGCTACGCACCTATCCACTTGCATTGCCCCGCTGCCGAAAATATGAAATGTCCCACCCTCGGAGGAAATTGTCCTCAAGAAACACTTTTCACATGTATAAAACTTAATGCCGTAAATGAAAGCTTCAATATAACTGTAATATAGCTTTTCATTATTTCACGACTATACAATAAAAAAAAATATAGTAAACATGGCAATATTTTGCTTAAGAAGGGTTTGTAGTTACGTGAGACAGATGGAGAGAATACGAGAAGTGTCGTCATGATACTAAATGTCGGGAAGGGGGAGGTTAGGTTTATTTAAACATTATCTGGTTGAGTTTCTAAATGTACTTGAGGAGTCAGTTGAATTTAAAAGACAAGGGAGGAAAAAAAACCTTTTGCCCATATGTCCTATAAGGTAGATGAGATGATTGTGAACTACGACGTTTTTCGTCTGAGGTTATTGAGGCAGTTACTTGAAAAATAATTGTTACACCGTGCACACCTCACACCCATTTAAAAAAAGGGACGAAACTGTTACAAAAAGGTCCTAAGTTCAATTTTTTTCTCCCCTCCTTTTAATTCTCTTCGTTATATTTGATGTTATCGGATAAGGTGCAGTGCTTAATAGCAGATGATGCTGAATAGAACATTTAAAATTCCGCACTTGTCAGTGTCAAGGTGAAACGCCTGGAATTGCTACGCAAGATGAATTTCTGTGCCAAGTTGTAACTGTTTAGGTAATGCGGACATCAAGAAATGCATTAGACATTATTTTTTCTGTTACAACAAATAGCTTTTGAATGCACATTGAACAAAACACACAGACACACACACAAACTCCATTTTTTTCCACCTTAAAATGTAAGCATTAGTTACTCTTGTTTAATAACGAAAATAAATCTATTAAACAATATAAGAGACTGTCGTCACTGTATATAAATCCTCTAAATTATTTCCAAAAAAACTTCAAATTCAATAGCAATAGAAAACAATTGAAGAGTTTAAGAAAAACACGGAATCACAAAAAAAAAAAAAAAAAAAAAAAAAATTACATATTTGTATATACATATATATATAAATAAATAAATATATATATATATATATTAATGAGCTAGGCTGACAGTAACGCCAAAGAAACGAAACTATTTAAATACGTTCAGATTCTTAAAAACAATAATAGTTAGTTTCTATTATTTACGAAAGTCGAATAAATTTAAATGTGCAAAAAATAAATTATATCCGCTTTCATAAAAAATGTTTAGGTATTATTATTATTATTATACATACCACATACATTTAAATTAACATTAGATGAACTATCTTAAGCAATATATGCGTTTTACAGTTATGAACAAAAGTTAAATTTAAAAATATATGATAAAAGAATTATATCGTAATCACATTTATCGGGAAAACTCAAATATCAGTTGGTTTGTTTTTAGTGCGTTTTTAGTGCGTTGTTAATATTACGAAATAAAACTAAAATTAATTTGTTCTAAAGAAACACACAAATGACGTCATAGCGCGATTCGCTATTATAGCCAAAGATATAAGTACTTTGATTTAATAACCACGCGTGACAAAACTGATGCTGTATTTCCCATTCTTAAAATTAAAATTAATATATATAATTGATTGATTTTTTAATTGTTAATAAAACGCAAACAACTTTAAGCTTTGTATTTTTAACATTTTAATACGTTTTTTCTTAATTTAAATTCAAATAATATACTTTTATTAAATTTATAGCGTAATAAAACTTAACCTTGAAATATACTTCAAATAAGAAAATGATGTTTAAGTAAATCAGTGCAGCGAAACTCCATAGCCAAATAGAATTCACGAATGCACTTATAACTCATCCAAATGAAGTGCAAAAATTGTGTGTTTGGGTATGGAGGGGACTACAATCCGTTGGAGAATTTTATTAATTTTTTAAAACCTTGGGGAGGGGGTTGGTCGATACTTTCACCTTGCCCCAGGCAGCACAAGATACGTCTCAAAATAAAGGAATGAATTTGATAAATAATTAACCTTCTTAGTTACATGTATATCGTGGGTAGGAAATAGGATTTGCACATTTTTAAGTGGATGACAATATTTTTAATACCTATGTTATTACATTTATAAAAAAAGAGATGTTACCTTCTCTTTTAACAAATAAGCATTTGTTTACCAATTAAGAAAATCAATGGTTTTAACGAAAATGGGTACATTTACGGAAGTATGCCCATGAATATCAAAACCCAATCATTTTACATACTTGAAAAATTTAATTTTGAAAAATAGAGATGGGCTAATATGGGTTAATATGGGTTAATATGGGTTAATATGGGTTAATATGGGTTAATATTTTCTTTCAAAATGTTTCTATTTGGCGAAAAGTAAAGTGGGTCTGTATTTATATGAGATAAACATTTAAAAAAAAAATACTCCGTTATAGACACTCAAGTCTGTTATAGACACTCAAGTCTGATATAAACACTCAAGTCCGTTATAAACACTCAAGTCTGTTATAGACACTAAAGTCTGTTATAGACACTCAAGTCTGGTATAGACACTCAAGTCTGTTATAGACACTCAAGTCCGTTATAGACACTCAAGTCTGTTATAGACACTCAAGTCTGTTATAGACACTCAAGTCTGGTATAGACACTCAAGTCTGTTATAGACACTCAAGTCTGTTATAGACACTCAAGTCCGTTATAGACACTAAAGTCCGTTATAGACACCCAAGTCCGTTATAGACACTCAAGTCTGATATAGACACTCAAGTCTGGTATAGACACTCAAGTCTGTTATAGACACTCAAGTCTGTTATAGACACTCAAGTCTGGTATAGACACTCAAGTCTGTTATAGACACTCAAGTCCGTTATAGACACTCAAGTCTGTTATAGACACTCAAGTCTGTTATAGACACTCAAGTCTGGTATAGACACTCAAGTCTGTTATAGACACTCAAGTCTGTTATAGACACTCAAGTCCGTTATAGACACTAAAGTCCGTTATAGACACCCAAGTCCGTTATAGACACTCAAGTCTGATATAGACACTCAAGTCTGGTATAGACACTCAAGTCTGTTATAGACACTCAAGTCTGTTATAGACACTCAAGTCCGTTATAGACACTCATGTCCGTTATAGACACTCAAGTCCGTTATAGACACTCAAGTCCGTTATAGACACTCAAGTCTGTTATAGACACTTAAGTCTGTTATAGACACTCAAGTCTGTTATAGACACTCAAGTCTGGTATAGACACTCTAGTCTGTTATAGACACTCAAGTCCGTTATAGACACTCAAGTCCGTTATAGACACCTAAGTCCGTTATAGACACCCAAGTCCGTTATAGACACTCAAGTCTGGTAAAGACACTCAAGACTGTTATAGACACTCAAGTCTGGTAAAGACACTCAAGTCTGATATAGACACTCAAGTCCGTTATAGACACCCAAGTCTGTTATAGACACTCAAGTCCGTTATAGACACCCAAGTCCGTTATAGACACTCAAGTCTGTTATAGACACTCAAGTCCGTTATAGACACTCAAGTCCCTTATAGACACCCAAGTCCGTTATAGACACCCAAGTCCGTTATAGAAACTCAAGTCTGGTAAAGAGACTCAAGTCTGTTATAGACACTCAAGTACGTTATAGACACTCAAGTCTGGTAAAGACACTCAGGTCTGTTATAGACACTCAAGTCCGTTATAGACACTCAAGTCCGTTATAGACACTCAAGTCCGTTATAGACACTCAAGTCCGTTATAGACACTCAAGTCTGGTAAAGACACTCAAGACTGTTATATACACTCAAGTCCGTTAGAGACACTCTAGTCTGGTAAAGGCACTCAGGTCTGTTATAGACACTCAAGTCCGTTATAGACACTCAAGTCCGTTAAAGACACTCAAGTCTGATATAGACACTCAAGTCTGATATAGACACTCAAGTCCGTTATAGACACTCAAGTCTGATATAGACACTCAAGTCTGTTATAGACACTCAAGTCTGGTATAGACACTCAAGTCTGTTATAGACACTCAAATCTGTTATAGACACTCAAGTCCGTTATAGACACTCAAGTCCGTTATAGACACTCAAGTCTGGTAAAGACACTCAAGACTGTTATATACACTCAACTCTGGTATAGACACTTAATTCTGATATAGACACTCAAGTCTGTTATAGACACTCAAGTCTGTTATAGACACTTAAGTCCGTTATAGACACTCAAGTCCGTTATAGACACTCAAGTCTGTTATAGACACTCAAGTCTGTTATAGACACAAAAGTCTGTTATAGACACTCAAGTCCGTTATAGACACTCAAGTCTGTTATAGACACTCAAGTCTGTTATAGACACTCAAGTCTGATATAGACACTCAAGTCTGGTAAAGACACTCAAGTCTGTTATAGACACTCAAGTCTGGTATAGACACTCAAGTCCTTTATAGACACTCAAGTCTGTGATAAACGTAAAAAACGGTTGCGAGATTCTTCTTTAGATAAAAGAATATTTTGTTTTTCGATGTTCCGATAATGTATAATAAAAACAAATTAAAAAAAAAAAAACAAGGCAAAAGTTTATTTTTATTTTTTTTTTATGAAGATACCAATAAATCAAATTCCTTTAATAGAAAATATATTTATAACATATATAGAGTTTTTGTTGTAAATTTAAGATTATGTTTTCACAATTTTTAGAGAAAAAAAAGTTGTAGTTCAAAGGCACGAAAAGGTTAGGCTGGGCCCAACATTTAACACTTTAAAAACACAAGACATCGAAAGTATCTCTAGGGCAGAACTCGTCCCTCGATTAATTTCTTTAGTGGCAATAATGATATAACTAGTGACAAATGAGATTGGGTAATTTAAGGTAATTTTTAGAGAAAAAAAAAGTGATTTAGGGGCATGAAAAGGAGTAGGGTATATGCGCATAATATATAGCAGAGAAACACTTAATGATGTTAGAAACGTAACTATCATTACAGAGTACTTATTTTTCAAGTTAGGAATTGTGATGAGATTTTGCAATAGCAGTAGGCGTTATCGCAAAGCACCTACCATGATTATCCCGATAACATCGGGTCATATATTCTATGATATACTTATTTAACAATTGTTAAATTCCCTGGGGTATGTTAGAAAGTATATTAAGGCATAAAATCTTTCCTTGTCAAAATCTAATAATATTTTACTGTTAAAAATGTGCAAAGTGTCGTTACTCAGAAAGTATCACAAAGTGAATCTCTAATCAAGATTTTTAAAAAAAAAGAAGCAGCTCACCTTTAAATTAATGACGAGATGAAAGGTTCAAAACACCAATCACTCGTTTAGCGTCTGCTTATGGTCCCAATCGATCGGATAGTGTGCACATTAAAGACATTTTGAAATGTGATAGATACGAAATTGGCGATATCCTGTTCTAATTTTAAAGCTCTCTTTTTAAAACAGCCTAATAGCGCATAGGGTCACAGAAGTGTCACAGTAGCGACGTAGTATTGACAGAAAACATGAAGTAGAAGGTCATGGTGACCTTAATTTCAACTCATTAATTTTTATCATTTCTCAGTGGTTTATGTTAACATAAATATCTCTAATTAATAATACATAATTTTAGAAGTGAAAGAAAGGATAACAGCAGGCTAACGTTTTCATTTCAGCCGACAAAAGCAACTAGGAAGCTAAACATCTCTCAAGGAGAACAAAGAAATCCATTTACACCACTATCAGAAGGCAAGGGACCATTTATACAAGTGAGACTTAGTCCCTTACCAGAAAAAGTAGAGAGCCTGCTCAACACACCGGAGAGGAAGACACTCTAGGAAATAATATATGGTCCGATGACATACAATGATGGACTGAGTGTCCATACAAATCAAGAGATCTATCAATTGTACGAATACCCACCCATAGTAGCAACAAATAAAAAAAGGCAGACTGCGCTGGACAGGACACCTTGAGAGGATGTCGGATTGTAGGGCAGCAGAAGTGACCTACAGGCAGAGACCTACAAGGAGCAGAGGGCTAACCCGGTCGACCAAGACTGAAATAAATTGACAATGTAGAGGACTTACACCAGATGGGGGGTCCACGCATGAAGACTGAAAGCCATGAATCGATCTGAATGAAAGGGCTTTTTTGTGCAGGTCAGACGCCGTATATGCGCTGTAGCGCCACTGATGATGATGGTGGCTATTAAACACAACCCCAGGTGTACAGTTTTTTTTTTATTTGAACAACCGTTAATTTGCGCGTTATATTTTTCTATTTGACATTTATTTTGTGTTATTCGTGATGCTTAAGCTATTTTAAAAAAAATAAATAATTCAGACCCATGCATAGAGCTACAAAATCAAGTGATTATGATTTAGCACAGGGGTACCCAGCCTGGAGTGCTCATATGCCCAGGGGTTGCGAGGTAAAAAAATTCAGATCCAAGCATAGAACTACAATATATTACATGTGCTTTTGGTTTCGGAATATTGTCATTTGTTTTTCTGAAATAAATCTGACGTGTTGGTCATTACAATATTATATTAATATAGTTGCAAGAAGCACTAATTAGGATTCTTATAAAATGCGTTGTTAAGTTTTGTAAATGATTTAGAAGAAGAAAATAGTTTTTAGGGTTTGTTTATCGATATTTTAAAATCAATTGTTAATAACTGACGAGTTGGGAGAAAATTTGTCGACAACATGTTGAACTTTTAACCGAGCAACGCATTAAAAGAAGCTTATAGTAAATACAACTCATTGGCGACTTTCTCCACCAAATATATAAAAACCAACATCGAAAACTATTTAAATGACAAAACTGTTACATTCAGTTATTTAAAAGACTCTTTAGAGCATGAAGCGACATTTCACAAAAATTAAACGAGAACACTTTTCGACAACATGTTTTTTTAAATACAAAACAGTTGTTTTAAAAAAATATTAAATTATCAACTTCTTGAAGGTAAAATATAAATGACTTTAAGATTATATCCCAGCCTATTTTAGAGTTATGTGTGATGCAGCCTGGGTATAGTTGTATGTGTGTGTTTATGCTCTTTAAAGTTGTAAAACCACAACCGACCTGCACAGATATAGAAAGTTAAAGAATCACATAATAGATGAATAACGAAAGTACGTTTCAATGAAAGACTCATTCTACCGCAGCGTTCTAACTCATGTTTACGGCAATCAATTTATTGAAAATCAATAGCTGAGTTCACGTAACGTAGTGGTTCTCAATTATTTTCGTGCCGGGATCGTTTGAGAACATTTGCCTGCGTTGTTGAGGGCCCACCCACAATCAGGGCTATTCCCAAAAAATTGAGAAACAGGCGTTGAGAAGTGAAGTCGTCGGGTATTGACTGTAATTGACCTAACGGTATCATTAATTGATAACTTTGGCCTGGACTTAAATGACAAATACCATGTAAAGGAATTATCATTATGTTACAACAAACATATTTTGACTATTTATTATGTATAATATACATATATATACTTTTTTTTTGAATTTTCAATAGAATGGAACACATTTACGAAGCCCTCAAGTGACCTCTGGCATATAGTGCGGCGACCCCCGAGGCAGCCACGATCCACAATTTAAGAACCGCTGATTTAAAGGGCCAACAACTTCCTTGTCAAGAATTCATTCGTACATGGTATATTTCAAAAGAAATTTCTAAAAAAAAAAAAAACAAGAGAAACAAAATATTTCAAAAATTCAAGGAGAAGGAGATCATAGTATAAGGAGATGGTGGTCGGCTTTCGGAAGAAATAAATAAATGTTTTACGAATCTTGTGTAATATTAAAATTTTAACATTGACATACATATTTGTTCGGAGTTTTGTTTTTATTGTTAGTGATAATTAGAGCTAATCTTGTTTTTTTTCCGTTAAGCTTGCTATTTTAAATTATAAATTTTATTTCCTTGGACAAACTGAAAATTAAAATACATCTCAATAATTAGAGCAGAACTTTAAAATTAATTTTAAAATCTTTTTTTTTGGGGGGGGGGGGTGGGCTGGGTGGTTGATGTAGAGAATTAACGTAACATTTCTCTTGTATCCGGACCAATGCATTTACTTTAACAACCTCATACAAGAATCAACACCCACCCATCCCTTTTTTCCGCAAATTATTTTATCTCATACAATGGAACGTTGACTGATTTAAAAATTCCCCCCAGTGAGAATACGAGCTAATGTTTCGTTGATAAAGATGTATTTATTTGTTTAGCCTCGCTGTTACAAATCTATACACTATTTGAAGAAACTGTTCTTACCATGTGCCTAATATTCTCAATTGGTATAATTTCTGCTATGTCTAAACTTAATGGAGACGAGTTTATTGCCTTTTCATCATTTAATTGTGAGGCCAGCACATTTAAAACGTTATTCTCTAACTTTCAAAGCTGCTTAATTTCCCTCAATTAAAAGTTCAGATGCTGTCACTGGTGTGGAAGCATGGCAAGTAATGGCAAAACCATTTATTTTTAGCAAAGGTGCAAGACATTTATCGACATTAAATTAATCTGGGATTTATTTGTTGCCACAATTCCAAAATATCAATTCAAAACGCGAGGCAGAACTTTGAGATGCCGTACTGTATGAAATTGATGAAAATTCAGATAAAAGAATGATATTGTGCCAGACGTTCGTTTAGATGACCTTTCATTAACTGACCTGGTGGATTTTGGAAAAAACAAAGACTGCAGCAGAGGCAAGACCAGATTCTCAGGTATCAATTCCTGTTTGAGTTATGCAAGAAATCGACAAAGCCCAAACATTCTGTGGAGGGCAAGCAGCAACCCACAAGAACACCTTCCGGTCGTCAGGGGTGAGGAATCTGTGGGAAAAAATGGGGGGGGGGGGGGGGGGTATTTGTAACACTGCAGCTCGAAGCACATCATAAACATCACGGCCACAGCCACAGCACAGCCGACAAATGATATGGTGCTCATATTGTCCTAGATGCAAAAACCATAAAGTCAACAACGACTTGCACTCGCTTTATCTGTGATGAACACAGAGAGACATGAACAACTCTGACAATGGCCAACACACGAATGGGTACGAACAGTAGGGACGCTAGGGATGCTGCTGCTTGGTGCCGGCCAGAATTCCACATCAACGAAAAAACTGTGCCTAATATTCACCTCACCCCACATATAAAGACAAAAATTAAAATTCACGAACTTGGTTTGGTATAACATGTCGTCATTCGAAACAGGTTCATTAACTGGGGTATTATTAGAGGTTAACACGATTTACACGCTTACCTCCCCTGAAAACTTTCATATTAGTTATTTAATAAACATGAGTTCTCCTTCCTTTCAGCTCACCTTCCCCTGCCCCCGTCTCTATAAACATTAGTGTTCCCAGGCAAGGTTTCCTGTTATCTACCTGCCGTGAAATTGAAGAAAACGGATCGAAGCTTTCACTCTAGTTAGCGATGAGCGATATTCGTCAGGGGACTTCACTTCGTCAGGACGTTAGACTTATCAGAGGACTGCACTTCGTCAGGACGTTAGACTTGTCAGAGGACTGCACTTCGTCAGGACGTTAGACTTGTCAGAGGACTGCACTTCGTCAGGACGTTAGACTTGTCAGAGGACTGCACTTCGTCAGGACCTTAGACTTATCAGAGGACTGCACTTCGTCAGGACGTTAGACTTGTCAGAGGACTGCACTTCGTCAGGACGTTAGACTTATCAGAGGACTGCACTTCGTCAGGACGTTAGACTTGTCAGAGGACTGCACTTCGTCAGGACCTTAGACTTATCAGAGGACTGCACTTCGTCAGGACCTTAGACTTATCAGAGGACTGCACTTCGTCAGGACGTTAGACTTGTCAGTGGACTGCACTTCGTCAGGACGTTAGACTTATCAGAGGACTGCACTTCGTCAGGACGTTAGACTTGTCAGGGGACTTCACTTTTTTGGGTTGTGTTTGTCTTGGAACAAAGCGTGCACTCTCTTTTACTATGTCTGTTTCCTAATGGATTGTTTGATTGTACTTGCTTCGATTATGAACTTTTTTGTGTAAACATACAATTCGTTAGTGGATTAATTGGCAATCTACTCCCAACAGACGATTATATTGACACCGTTTAAGGGTAGGTCAAACCAATTGTTGTTTATGTTTTTAGTTTGTCATCTACTCTTGCTAAATCCTGTTTTTGTAGCCCGTGCTAAACATATCATTAATTTAGCCCGGGCTAACTATATCATTTATATAGCAAGTGCTAACAATATAATTTTTGTTTCTCTTGCTAACCATATCATTTATGTAGCCCGTGCTAACCATATTATCTATGTGGTAACAATAGCATATATGTAGCCCGTGCTAACCATATCATCTATACAGCCCGTGGTAACAATAGCATATATGTAGCTTGTGCTAACCATATCATCTATACAGCCCGTGGTAACAATAGCATATATGTAGCCCGTGCTAACCATATCATCTATACAGCCCGTGCTAACAATAGCATATATGTAGCTTGTGCTAACCATATCATCTATATAGCCCGTGGTAACAATAGCATATATGTAGCTTGTGCTAACCATATCATCTATACAGCCCGTGGTAACAATAGCATATATGTAGCTTGTGCTAACCATATTATTAACAAGTAAAACATAACTTAACAATTGGTCGTTAAATATTTCAAGACAGGAAAAGCTCTCAGTTGTCAATATAAAAAATGAGATGTCATTGAGATGTACAACAATTGCGATAGCAATAAGGGGCATTGACACTTATTTTAAGTGCTGTAGATATTTATATTTTCATTCCTACATTATATATATATATTGACATAGGTGCTCCTGCAATTTTACAACGTCAAAGAATTTTAATACATTTTTAGCCATTCTCAGTAAGTAAATGTCCTTCTATGCTATTTGCAGTCGCTACAAATAACCCGTGTTCATTGGACCGTTGTGTAATATCTCATGAAAACTCTGTAGCGTAACTGTTTTATGGAGAATTAATTCATGTCCAAGCATGTTCTGCCCCCTCCCCCTCCCTCCCCCCCTACACTAGACGCCACTGGTGCACTTAAGGGAGTAAAAAATATACTATGAATCCTTTATGCAACGATAGTTGCAGTAGCGTAGCGAGCTTAACTCGCGCCTGGGGCACAATACCTTTTTAGCCCCCCCCCTATTCGAAAACAATACAATATTATACGTAAAATATACCCATTTGGCGCCCCCTTGTGAGTAGCGCCCGGGGCATGATGCCCGCCTTGCCCCCCCTCGCTACGCCACTGGATAGTTGTTTTCGTACACATTAGATATGACAAGGCCAGGGCCGGCCCTAACAATTGCGGGGCCCTATGCGAAACGGTTTGCGCGGGGCCCAGTCTGGGTAGGGATAAGGATAATAAGTGAAAATTAAGATTATGTATTAGAAAATAAATTAGCGCGGGGCCTATGAAAGTGCGGGGCCCATTGCGGCCGCATCGGTTGCAATGGCCTAAGGCCGGCCCTGGATAAGGCTATATGGTCTGTAAACAATCTGATGATTTTATTCTGTTCAAAGTCATGCACCAAAGCTCTTGGCCTCATCTATTGATTTTATTTCTTTTAATCAAATATTCTATTTTATAAATCTCTAATTCTATTTTATAAATCTATAATTCTATTTCATTAATCTTTAATGTCACGATTACCCAGCGCCACCTTCTGCTTCCACTCAGTAATTTTTTTTTCCTCCTTCCTGTGAACGCCCACTTAATCCATTATCTGGGTAATCTTTACCGGAACCAGATGAATGCGCGCGCACTGTGCCCACAGTCTCGGATCAGGCCCAAGATTACGGATAAACTTTTGTGCGCACTCGCGTGCAGGGCCATGAAGGCTTTGAACTCTCTAGAGGAGCCAACATTAGGGGGAAATAGTTTCTTTATGGCATTGATGCTGCGAGGCTAAGAATGTGGTTTGTGTTGGAGATTTGGTCACGATATGCTCAGTATATCATTTTATGATCTAAGGGATAGATGACATCTGTAACAAATTAGTGGCGACAGGAAGAGAAAGTAAGAGAAACTTAAAGAGAGGGAAAGAGAGAGAGAAAGAGAGAGGGGGGAGAGACAGAGAGAGAAAGAGAGAGGGGGGAGAGACAGAGAGAGAAAGAGAGCAAATCCATAAGAGATCTTCGAAATGTAAACGAGTAGGGTGCCGCCAGTTGAGGGTGTCACCAGTTGAGGGTGCCGCCAGTTGAGGGTGTCACCAGTTGAGGGTGTCACCAGTTGAGTGTGTCCCCAGTTGAGGGTGCCACCAGTTGAGGGTGCCCCCAGTTGAGGGTGCCACCAGTTGAGGGTGCTACCAGTTGAGGGTGTCACCAGTTGAGGGTGCCACTAGTTGAGGGTGTCACCAGTTGAGGGTGTCACCAGTTGAGGGTGCCACCAGTTGAGGGTATCACCAGGGTAGGTGGCCACCGGAACAGGGTGTCACCAGGACAGGAGGTTACATGGTGGACGTCTCGATGGGGCGACGTGATGAGTTTACGGCACTGGGGGACACCACACACTAGTGACGTCACTGAGCAGAGTCGCATTGGTCGCAATATTTTGCTCAATACTTCAATCTCATTCTCAAAACATTCTCTAAGTTAAAACAACGATGCTAAAGTTAAAACAACGATGCTAAAGTTAAAACAACGATGCTAAAATTAAAACAACGACGCTAAAGTTAAACAAACGATGCTAAAGTTAAAACACCGATGCTTAAGCTAAATACATTTACAAGTAAACAATTTAATTAACATAGGATTCCTTAACTGCAGACCTGTTTACTCTTACGATTTTGGCGTACAATGTACGATTTTCAGGTGTATACATTATATATTCTGTATGTTTATTTATTTACTATTAAGATAATGTATTGAACTATTTTGTGATGATATTGTACGATTTTAATAGTTTGAGGATAAACAGGTATGTAACTGGCGTACTCCCCCCCCCCCACCAACCCCCTGCCTCGATTAGGTATTCGGGAATCTTAAATTCTACAATTCGGTAATTTGGATTAGAAGTCGGATGTTGAGGGAATACGTTGTTACCAATTTCGTCATAATGGGAGGTAAGTTTTGACTGAAGGGAGATCACCCGATCAGATTAAAACTGTACTCAACAATCGTACAATCTGTGTACTGGGAAAGAACAAATGTATTTGTAGTTGCCGCGGATGTGCATTAAGCATTACAAATACCGTTACAACTTGGACTGTAAGTCATCGCCAGACAGGAAACAGAGATCTGGGTTTCTGATCTGTTGCCGGGGGTGTCAAAAACTTGTGTTTATAACATTGTCAGAAGTCATGCTCTTATAACGGTCTCAGAAAACTTGTGTTAATAGCGATGTCCGAAAACTTGTTCTTAAAACGGTATGAGAAAAGTTGTGTTTATAACGATGTCAGAAGACTTGTGTGTATAACGATGTCAGAAGACTTGTTCTTAAAACGGTATCAGAAAACTTGTGTTTATAACGATGCCAGAAAACTTGTGTTTATAACGAGGTCAGAAAACTTGTGTTTATATCGAGGTCAGAAAACTTGTGTTTATAACGATGTCAGAAAACTTGTGTTTATAACGATGTCAGAAAACTTGTGTTTATAACGATATCAGAAAACTTGTGTTTATAACGATATCAGAAAACTAGTGTTTATAACGATGTCAGAAAACTTGTGTTTATAACGATGTCAGAAAACTTGTGTTTATAACGATGTCAGAATATGTTTAGGATAACCGCAGTTGTACTTTTGATAATTGTTGAATGGGCAATTCGTAAATATATATAAAAAAAAGTTTTAAAAGAAACCAGATTTTTTAAAAAGGCAGCTCTGTTTGAGAATCTTTGAATCAGAATATGAAAATATTTTGAAAAAAAAAAAAAAACACTTCCAGGTAAAATATTGGACTCTAACGTTCTATTTAACTGTTAAGTTATTTAAGGCTACAGTTATATATATGGTCGCCTTAATGAATTAAAATATATATATACTTAAATGTAACCAGAATGCACAATTTTAATATGGTAGGCCATTCTAGATGTTTAGTTTTGTCTATTGTGATCCATTCTCTTTTTAAATCCTTTATATTACTTCGCTTTTTTGGGGGGTGTTTTGTGGTAAAATCTTTGGATGGCTATTTGACACACTTCCTGTCATTATATTGAACTGAAAATGGCACATTCACGCGTTGCAGAATGTTAACATATTCTATCAAATTTTTAGCCTCACCCCCAGGAATCTGTTTTGTTTTTTTGTTTTTCAAAGGGAAAGTGAAAGAAATACGATTTGTTCAATGGGTGCGTGTTTTGGTGTGGAGATCGATTGTGTAGCTGTTGCTATGTTTTTTTTTTATTTGTTACGTATTTGGGTTTTAATATATCTGTATGCTATTCTGTTGTACATGCACTAATTTTGATAAAAAAAACATTCCCATACCAAAAAAAAAACCAGTTGCTACAATCACAGCAATGATAAATCACGTACAATCCCCAAAAATGGATAAATTACGTACAATCACATCGATGATAACGTACAATTACATGAATGCCAACAAAATTCGTATTGAGGATTTATACGAAAAACTTGTTTCAGGGTTTGTTATGTTACACGTTTGAATTTCATTTGAAATTGTTTCTGTTTGTGTGTTTGTATGCGTCAAATATCGCGAATCACATCTCAACCTTGACTCGCTTCCTGATCTTCCGTTCAGCTGAAAGTTTGTACACTTACTCATCCCCACGACAATTCAACCCTTCGTGATCATTAGGTAACCAGTGCGGCCCCCCCCCCCCCCGGACACCTTTTTGTTTTGTTAGTGAATGAACTCTGAAGTTTTGAGGGACATTTATTTTATACTTTTAGTTCATTTTTGGAAAATCATGTTTTACAACAAAAAAAAGTTTTATTTTTATGTTATTACATTTTAAGTGCATGAAATGACCTAGTTTAGTAAACAGCGTTACATGATTTAGTTCAGTTTAAAAGCGTTACAGGATTTAGTTCAGTTGAAAAGCGTTACATGATTTAGTTCAGTTGAAAAGCGTTACATGATTTAGTTCAGTTTAAAAGCGTTACATGATTTAGTTCAGTTGAAAAGCGTTACATGATTTAGTTCAGTTGAAAAGCGTTACATGATTTAGTTCAGTTGAAAAGCGTTACATGATTTAGTTCAGTTGAAAAGCGTTACATGATTTAGTTCAGATGAAAGCGTTAATTTAAATGTACGAATGCAGGAAACATATTTATATAAGATATTACAAGATGCAGATATCGCTTCTGTGAGGAAAACTCTAATCTCTTACATTCTGGCGATGTATCTGGCATATTTCCCCACTTCTGTTTCCCATTCAATTTTGCTTAGCTTTGCCCTATCGAGTATCTTAGCGCCACGCTAACACTACAATAAACTCTATCTTTTCCCACTACCTTGGGACAAACGCTGCCAATCAGGGCCATCAGGCGTATGATAAAAGGGGCCTAAAATACCCGAGTGTGCTAGCTAAAATGATCTTCCAATTTTTGGGCGGTTTTTGTGGCCAAGAAACAATTTTGAGCCAACGTATGTAAATCTTCCACTAGATCAACGGATGTTGTTGACAGGTGAGGGTCTACCTGCAAAAAATGCTAAAATATTTTAAACCTCCCGTTAACGGAGCGACTAAATCTTGGCGCCTCCTGTCTTACTTCGAATGCTTACCTCGGTTATCTCACATACTGTATCGCTTGCATAATCAAATTTCCAATCACATTATAACTAATATCGCTCACGGTTTCGCTTACATAATCAATGTCCTCATACTGACTCACCCCACTTAACTTAGGGGGCGTCTACACAGGGTGGAGAAAAGCACATGCTTCCAATATGAGTTGGGGAAGGGGGAATTCCCCCCCCCCACCCTCTCCCCAACATCTTTTACCGAGTTCTGAATTTCTTCGGGTAAGAAAGTTAAATTGGGTAAAGGGGAAAAATGCTACATATATATATATTACCCTTATCACAAATATATAATATTCATAGTGAACTCTTGAATTCAACTTCATCCTAACACCCCCGAGCCACAGAACTGACCAAGGTCCAGATAGCAGGGAGAGCTGGGGTCCCAGTGCTCTGGTTGTTGGGGGGGGGTGGGGAATAGACGGCCATGATTACTGTAAAGCTAACACAATCAATAGCCACATTAAGTACCGTCATACCTCATTTACCATTCTGTGCTATCAATACCCACATCACATATTGTCTCACCTGGCACACGATAGCGCTTACATAATCAATACCCTTATCATGCATTAAATTACCTCACTTGGGCGTACCGCTTAATCACAGGCCAATCAGCAGTATACGCGCACTTACATAGTATACGCGCCATTACATATAATACGCACCATTGCATAGAATAAGCACCATTACATAGAATACGCACCATTACGTAGTATATGCGCCATTATATAGTATACGCACCATTACATATGTATACGCACCATGACATAGACAGTGACCTGTACTTTGTTAGTTGTAAGATCGTTGGTGCACTGTAATTTGAGGATTTCAAAAATATCAGGAGGTAAAAAGCATTTCCTAACTATTACTGAGCATTGAATGATAAGTGTGTGCAATGTGCTCGACCATGGAGTCAGTTCGAAAGATACGTGTGTGCAATGTGCTCGACCATGGAGTCAGTTGGAATGATACATGTGTGCAGGGTCAACTTTTCTATATATTGATCGGCATCATAATCAGGCTGGCCTTTCATCGTAACAAATCATAATCATTACATCACACCTTTTATCGCAACAAATCATAATCATTGCATCATAAACATAAACAGGTGCTATAAAGTTCAAAGGTCTTAGATTTTGTTTATACTTTGGGACGTCGCTGTTCTTGGCATATCCTCAAACCAATAAGCTATACAAAAAAACAAAAAAAAAACCCCAAAAAACAACAACTTGAAATACCGGTAATATCAATTGTTTAATGATGTACAGATTAACGAGATCGAAGGAGGTTTATCCCAAAGAAACTATTCGATATAAAATATTAATACAACCCCCACTGTTTAAATTGAAAATAAATTATTTGACTCTCTTAATTTATGTTTTGTGAATTATTTAAATATAAAACTTAATTTTTCTAGATATGCCAAAGCGCTATAGTTTGAGACAGCTTGAATTGCAAATCGGTTGCGGGGGGGGGGGGGGGAGTGCTTAATATTTGGGGGGTATGACCTACGCCTTTAGAAAGCGTCTTGCTCTCTCTCTCACCACGAACAACAGGTTTTTCGACTTTAACCTGAGATATCTAAGTTCCATGGGCGGCAACACTCCTGCAAGGTTATCGACTCTTACTCCAGTCCGTGACGTCAACAGATGACGGGAGCGTTATCGAGATTAGAAGGCCCTGTGTGTAAGTGGTTCGTGTGTTTGACGCCCTGTCGTTAATTTGTTACCGCCTACACCCCCGGCCCCCACCCCGCCCCGCACCTCCCCCAACTGTTCTAGCACATACATATCCATTCGCCAACGTCAGACTAATGTTTTAAAACACTATCCCAAAATCTTTGCCCGCGTGCCTGATCACCGAAGAAACGTCACACCTGTTGGCAAGACCCCTTTTGACCCCCTTAACCTGACAGGAACAGGGGTCTGCCTAACTTCACCTTGCACCAGCTACTTCAATGTCAGCTGCTGATGAATGGCGTCTGCAGGTAAATGCGCCATTATTTAAAAAATAAATAATTTCCCAAAATATTTCAATTTAAAAAAAAACAACATCACTTAGAAGAAATAAAATAAGATTGATAATCTTGTCTTCTGATTTTGCAGACTAGCTTCTGAGTTGGAGTATGTAATCTGAAAGTTCACCTTCAGATCAATGCACTAACTTTCTCGCCCAATGCTTACGTATTGATAAATATTTTTATCGCATCCATCTAGACCAGTGTTTCTCAACCGTTCTAATGCCGCGACCCTTTAATACAGTTACTCCTGTTGTGGCGACCCCTCAACCACAAAATTATTTTCGCTGCTACTTTATAACTGTAGAGTATATGTGTTTTCAGACGGTCTTAGGCGACCGCTGTGAAAGGGTCGTGCGACCCTCAAAGGGGTCGCGACCCACAGGTTGAGAACCGCTGATCTAGACTTTTAGTAGCTAATCAAATCATGATATTTTTCTTTCTTTTTTTTTTTCTTTCTTTCATCTCTTTCTTTTTTTTTTTTTTTTTTTTTTTTAAATTTTGTTTTTATGTTTAAGTCTCTCGACTTTAATTCAATTATCAAAGCAATTATTTTTAAGCATCACACTATTAAAGATTATGTCAAAAGCAGTTAGCCACATTTTGAAATTCTCTTTACATACAATGAAATGTCTTGAGCATGTATCTGTGTCACGTCGCCACATTACATTCGTAAAGTCTCGGCCTAAGAAGACTGTGCTTTTTTTGTTTTGTTGCGATTCATGTGTCCTAAAGTTTTAATGATAATAATTTTACAAAAGGTCGACAAGTATTAACTAAATAATAGACCTGCGCTTCACAACTTACATTTGTTTGAAATAACATCTTTTAAAAAAAAATTTGGGGCATTTTTCTTTCTTTAATTCTGGTGCCTGTCAACCGTTTATAACAATTTTTGTAATGAACGAATCTTTATCTTAAGATCTGAACATTTATATCTCATTCTCGCCACCTATTGTTATCGTACGGTGAGAAATTGAGAGAAAAAAAAAAGGTAATGCCCCGAGACCCAAATTTGTGTTTACCTTATCAAGGTGTCAGTCTCAGCGATAACGGACTGCCGTGTGTCTAATCAAGGGGCTCTCAATTCGGAGAGAATAACCACTTGTGGGTTTAGCCGTTTGATCATAACGGTTAGTGAACTTGAATAAAAAAAAAACCAGACACACAAAATTTTAAACATAAGTCTTTATCGCCTTAACATTAGAAATTACATTTAAGCTGTAGGGTCCATAGACTACAAAATCTCCCGTCTTCAAAGGAAGTCCATAAATATGTAACGTTTCAGAACCCAAGGTTTGACCTTTACCCGGTGTGCCCCTTTGCCAGCATTTAATATACTTTTGGGTCAACCTGACCTACTGTATTAACCTGATAAGTGTAGCGTGTTTTCTATATGTAACTTACGTCAGTGAAAACATTGGGTAACATGAAAAGTGAAGCTAAAAACTTTGTTTCGTACAAAACTGAGTTACATTTAACGATCTATTTCTATGTGGCGTTTGGGGGTGGGGGTGGGGGGGGGGTTAAGAGGAAACAGGACGCCCCAGAAGTAAAATAAATCTCTCTAATTACTTCCATTGCGAGCCGCTTGTTACATCACATCAGATTAGTGATCTTTTATACATTGTTATTTGAAACAATTCCTTTAGGACTTCTACAATCTAGGTGTGTTGGGTCAGACGACATATAACTAACTGATATTCAACTATGATAAAACTTACAAATACGGGAAATAGAACTGACCAATCCGTGAAATACAACGGACCCATTAGTGAAATACAACTGACCAATAAGTAAAATACAACTGACCAATCAGTGAAATATAACTGACCAATCAGTGAAATACAACTGATCAATCAGTGATATACAACTGATCAATCAATGATATACAACTGACCAATCAGTGAAATACAACAGACCAATCCGTCTGTGTTTGATAAAGGAGAAAGGGCTACTAAGTTTTGCTCACTTTTGTCTCACATGATGAACATTTTAGCGTGACATAAGTAACAGTTCATTATACTGCACAGTATCGTCGGGAATATATCTACTTTGAAGACTATCTTATTTTTCTTACGCTAAGCTAATGGTGAACTTAACTGCGACTACTTTAGACTGTAGTAACGCACTAATATTCACTATTTTTTGCGTGTTCAACACTATTTTATTTCCAATCACTTATAACACATTAAGAGTGCTTACAAGTAAATTAATTAGGCCTCTCATAATTTAAAAAAAAAAAACCCGGTACATACAATGGGAATGAAAATCTTGATGTGAACGTACAAGTTTATGCTTACAAATACATACGTTAAGCCTCTTATAATTTCTAATTTAAAAAAAAAAAATTGCAGAAAAGAGAGTTTATGAAATAGAGAAAAAGCTGGACTTGAACATACAAGCACATGTGAAATGATGGAACGTAAGAGACTACCAGTGGCAGGACGATTGTAAGTAAGAAAACTGGGTGCACATTGGCACCGCTCAGTGACATAGCTAGGGTAAGAGACGCCCTACTACGAGCTAAGATTTTTGTCGCTCCACACCCCCCCCACCTCCTAACTCCACGAAAAAAGCTGTTGGCAGAAAAAAAAAAAAAAAAATGCAAAATGGCCGCCCTTACGTGTAAAACCAAAAGTGCTATCAGAAGCAGACCGCACACTTCCTATCGCTACATATATCGATGATACGACGTACTGAAAGGACATAAACATGATAATAATAATAATAATAAAGTTTATTTGAAAAATCACGCTTCATCCCCAAAGGCTCGAAGCGCGTTACAAAGTCAAATCTAGGAGATTGATTGATTGATTGGAGTACTTATATAGCGCTCATTCCATAGCATGCTCACGGCGCTCCGCTGTTCGATGTTCGAGAGGTCTCACTGCTGCCAGTGAACTCCATCTCCCCATCTCCGGGTTTGAATTCAGAGTTGCCTTCTCTTAGATGGGTTGCCGTCCAAGGTTAACGAGTCCCATCCACCCGGGGTGCTGGTGGCGTTTTTTTTTGCTTGACTGGGCTTTAGCGGGGATTGAACTCCTGATTTGCTCAGTTCAGACCACTCGGCCACCCAGCACCCAACATACGGTAGATGCATGTACAAGTCTAGGATATTATAGCGCAATGTATTTTTTGTTTGAAAGCTGGGATTTGTTACTTTTACAACACTACAGATACGTATTAATGGTTTTATTTATTTGACACGCGAATGTTAAACAGGAACGTGGTAGGGCGAAAAATAAGTGTGTGAATGTAGTCGTCAGTCGTAGGTTGTAAGGCAAAGTTGAACACGCGGCACGGCCAAACTCAAGGCACAGCCGACCACGTATAGTGGCAATCTCAAAGAAATATGGTACGGCCGAACATATATAATGGTACAGCCGGAGACATATTGTAGAGAAGAATACATATAATGTCACAGTCGAAAACATATGGGACAGCCGAACACATGGTACAACTGAACACAGGGTACAACTGATCACATGGTACAA
Source organism: Omphiscola glabra (assembly GCA_964017045.1). Classification (NCBI taxonomy): domain Eukaryota; kingdom Metazoa; phylum Mollusca; class Gastropoda; family Lymnaeidae; genus Omphiscola; species Omphiscola glabra. The sequence continues at coordinate 19,162,663 of OZ024798.1, read as the reverse complement.
CAGGACAGATGGTACAAGCGAACACATGGTACAACTGAACACATGGTACAACCGAACACATGACACTACCGAGCAAGTGACACAGCAGAAAACATTGTATGGAATAGTCGACCATATATTATGGCACAGCGTTACGCTTATCATAGCACGGTTGGAGCTTGTTGCCAGAGTACTAGCCGGGATAACCAAGGGGAATCGGTTCATATTACAATACCTTTAACCTGGGACGTAATGAGGATAGGGCAGGGTGTGGGATTTGACCTCCCCCCCCCCCCCCCCCCAGAATTTGCAGGTTTTATTTAAATTGCTATGTACTGTGGAGCCTCCAGTAATAAACAACTTAACGAGCCGACCAAGTTTTTGTTTTGCGCCCCCCCCCCCGGAAAAAACCCTTAAATGAAGCCCTTGTCTTTAACCCGCGATATCTGTGTATTAACCAACGATTTCTGGGTATTATTTCATAGTTTTAACCAATGATATTAATGTATTTAGACAAACAGCCTTAACCAACTATTTTGTGTTATAAATGTATAAAATTAACCAAGGTCGTCAAGGTATTTAGCTCTATAGCTTTACGCAACGATTTCTGGGTGTTAAGCCATACATAGTCACACACCGATTTCTGGGTGTTAAGCCATACAGATTCACACAACGATTTCTGGTTGTTAAGCCATACAGATTCACACAACGATTTCTGGTTGTTAAGCCATACAGATTCACACAACGATTTCTGGTTGTTAAGCCATACAGATTCACACAACGATTTCTGGTTGTTAAGCCATACAGATTCACACAACGATTTCTGGTTGTTAAGCCATACAGATTCACACAACGATTTCTGGTTGTTAAGCCATACAGATTCACACAACGATTTCTGGTTGTTAAGCCATACAGATTCACACAACGATTTCTGGTTGTTAAGCCATACAGATTCACACAACGATTTCTGGTTGTTAAGCCATACAGATTAACACAACGCCTTCTGGGTATCGATTCATAAAATTAACCAACTCTATAAGGGTACTTAGCTATACAGCTTTAAAAGGGAATGCGGGTTAAAACTCCATGGTTAAACTCCATGATTATAAGTCCACGGTTAAACTCCATTATTATAAGTCCACGGTTAAAACGGTGATTATAAGTCCATGGTTAAACTCGATGATTATAAGTCCATGGTTAAACTCCATGATTATAAGTCCATGGTTAAACTCCATGATTATAAGTCCATGGTTAAACTCCATAATTATAAGTCCATGGTTAAACTCCATGACTATAAGTCTATGGTTAAAACGGTGATTATAAGTCCATGGTTAAACGCCATGATTATAAGTCCATGGTTAAACTCCATGATTATAAGACCACGGTTAAACTCCATGATTATATGTCCACGGTTAAAACTCATGCGACGACGACTTTTTAATTCAGCCCACCAAACCCTCGAAACCGTTATCAAAAGCATCGCCCTCTTCTGATGTTTTGTTAAATATCAGGGGTTTCTTTCATCCGGGTCTCCAACTAAAGAATTTCGGTACAGTCGGAAGGCTGTCACGATCCTACATTTTGTGTTCCTCTACTATTGAAACCCGGCGTCCTGTTTTCCTACGGAGCGATTAATGTATAGAAGCTGTGTAAAACTGTAAGATCCACAGTTGACTCGAAGTTCTCTAACGAATGCCAGTAACTCAGTTTCTAAGGCTCGGTTCACACGATCAAATTTTCCTTCAATCATTTGATGCAATTCGTGTATGAAGCGTGGTCGCAACTTTCAAATTACAATTTGATCAAATTCCCCCCCACCACCCCCCTCCAAAAAAAAAAAAAAAAAGAAACCACGCACAAAATAGTGCGTTCATACAACAATTTGACGCGGAAATTTGATCGTGTGAACTGACTCTAAATCATCCATTTTTTTCGCTTCAGATATTTTCACCATTTATCTTTCAAGAAAAAAAACAACAAACAAACAAATTCATCCGATTTTAAACATTTCTGGAGACTGGAGTCAGGTGATTGGACGAGCTTCAAATGTATACTGAATTCAAGGAACAAAATAATCTCGTTATAGCTACATATTACATCCGTCAGTTGTCTGTCTATGTAAGATACCGTTTCGGTGACAACCATGTCAATGGTGGAAATATATTAAATTTGAGAATAATACATAAATAATTGAAACACCGTGTTGACGTTGTCAGAAAATGTCTCTTATTTGTCAGAAAATGTCTCTTATTTATCAGAAAATGTCTCTTATTTGTCAGAAAATGTATTTTATTTACTGCTTCGGCTGCAATACGCTTTCAAGTTCAAGGTATATCATTGAAAATGCTATTTAAAAAAAATTATTATTTAAGCCGTGACAATATTTAATTTTGTTAACATGGAATCCTCACGCGTTCGCATTTTTAATGCGAAGTCCATCAATGATTTATTAGGGACTAATCGATATCTTACACGTATTATTATCATATTATATGTTTTCAAAATGTTGAATGCTGTCTGGTTTCACCTGTTATCAAATTGAAAGGTAGAAAACTTTTTCGATTATGAATTAAAAAATGGATTATTGTTTCCTAACACAATCTAATTTACTTATGGAAGAGAGTAGAAAGAATTTTTTTTTTGTATGGGAAATAATTATTAGAATCATTAACGAACAACCAGAGTAAACTCATCAAAACTTATAAAGAGTTTGTTTTTTCAATAACAACAAAATTTTCAAAACGATTGGCTCAAAAAACATTGCCCGCTTTAGAACTTGCAAATCTCATCTCATTTGTTCTTGTTTCATAGACTGTAAGATAAATGGGACAAAATAGAATCTTTTTTTTTGTGTGTGCATATTCAAACACCAACGGTGAGAGGCACTTGGATATTTAAAGTTTTTGCCATATAAGATCTCCCAAGGCCCAGCTCATACTTTCTGACTGCAACTCATCCATGGAGACAGTAATACTTTCTGACTGCGGCTCATCCATGGAGACAGTCATTCATGCAAGCAGAGTTAGGCGCGTTGTCATTTGGACAGATGACCATCTCGCAGATGACAAAGTCGACTCGCTTGCTAAGATCTCTCTTCCCGGCCAGGCACTCGCTCATGCAGTTTCTGTCTGGGTCATTTTTACAGACGAGCTCACACAAGGTGTAGTCAGCCCTTTCATCTGAAATACAAGTATACATTTAACATAAAGGTGATGAAATACAAATATACATATAATGACGATGAAATACATGTATACATATTAGATAACGGTGATGAAATGCAATTGTACATATAACATAATAGTGATGAAATACAAGTGTACATATACCATAACGGTGATGAAATAAAAGTATGCATATAATATAATGGTGATGAAATACAGGTATACGCATAATGCAGCATAATTGTGATATAGCTGTGCAAAAATGCGCACCACTCAGTTGCTTAATCAGGGAACGTACCGCGCTAAGATTTTGCAGATTTGTGGTTGTCATCTACAATTGTAGGAGTTTACAACGCAATTTAACTAGTTTGAACGCTGGTGCTAATGACGTTTAACACCGCTACGGCCTTATTATGAAATTATTAGTTTTTTTTCACGGTGAGCAAGTGCTAAAAGTGAAATGAAATTAAACATCTTAAAATGTGTTTATCTCTTTCAATATCGTGTGTAACAACTGACTTCGAGAATACATTAATGTTTTATTTTTGTAATGGAAAATAATGTAAGGAGGCAATTACAATTTTTTTTCAATCAATCGATAGCAATGCTGTAAAATATTCACACCTGGAATGCTTTAAAAGGATGCTAAAATGTTGGGTCCTTTTTGGGATTTTATCAAATTAAGAATCAGGAAATAATTGGTTTAATTATGAGATAAATAAAATCTAAATCAATGATTAAAAAATGGTTTCAATATTAAAAAAAAAAGGGGGGGGGGGGTATATTTCTAATTTACATGCGTATTAAAAATAAATTAAAGATCAAAGATTTGCGTTTGTCAAAAAAAACAACAAAAAAAACAACAAACAAAAAAAAAAAAAACAATGTATATTATAATATCAATTTCTTGATTGAATGAAAAATGACAATTTGTTTTTAAAAAGGGTTTTGATACAGTTTCTGAATACTAATTAATGCAGAATTTGTTTTAAGAACTTTGTTGCAAGAGAACAGAAAAAAAAATATAATTGAGTAAACGTTTGTTTGACTAGCGTCTAAAGCAGATGCTATCTTTTTTTTTCCTTTTACACTTTAAATAAACTAATGTTCTTGTTAGAGCCAACATGGGTATGATACTGTTTAACTAACTGAGCCACTTTCATGGCTTATGATGAAATCAACATGTTTTAATGATTTTAGGACGCTATTAAACTACGCACTAAGCAAGCGTGGAACATGATTGTTATCTCTCGCTAAACTAATAAAGAGCCATTGCCTATGTTCATATGTATCACTATTTCGTTAACAAGAGTTAAGGGGGAAAAAATGAATCACCTTTGTCTACCTCACAACACAGTGTACGCTAAAGTTATTATACTATGCTTTACACTGTGACGCATTAAAGTAGATTTTTAAAATAGATTAACCCTATGCATAAAGTTGACTACTAGAAAATAAATATTTTGGAAGATATAATATCCGGTAATATAATCAAAATATACAAATCAAATTAGGAATATTTACCCAAGCCTAAAACGAGGCCAGGTACCACGAACAGCAAACACAGAGAATACAATGAACGCATTTTTTAAATTAAACAAAATGACCAGCTGTTGCTTGTGATCTCAGAGTCTGAAAAAACGGCTCAAACAATCAGCACTAATCGCTGAACGCCTACATTTATAAGGAAAGTGAAACTCGGCCCAGGGTCTGGCATAGGACCCAAACGTGGACCTTTGACGAGATAGGCAAGGCTTAGTATTAGTGTATCCAAAAAAATAAGTAATGATTTCTTTTTGAAGATTGTCACGACGTATCGACTCCTAGAAATCGTCGAATAGGAACGTTCTACATTGTGACTTGTCATCTAAGATTTGAGTAATCCAGTTCAGTTCAGTAATCTAGTTCAGTTCAGTAATCTAGTTCAGTTCAGTAATCTAGCTCAGTTCAGTAATCTAGCTCAGTTCAGTAATCTAGTTCAGTTCAGTAATCTAGTTCAGTTCAGTAGTCTAGTTCAGTTCAGTAATCTAGTTCAGTAATCTAATTCTCAGTAATCTAGTTGAGTTCAGTAATCTAGTTCAGTTCAGTAATCTAGTTCATAAAAAAAAAATCCATTTTTTAAAAAAAAGGAAAGATAACAAAGAAAGCAATATAAACGTGAAATTCACCGGGAAAAGTGTCAAACTTCATCTCGATCCATCTCCATTAATACCATTTAAACCATATTGTGCATTACCAGCAACAAGTCATTGCCATCTCCTGAAAACAATCTTTTTATATCACAAGCAAACAATATTTTATATCACCAACAATCAGTCTTCCCCATTACATTTAACCGTTTCAAGAGAAGTTCTGTTTATTAAAAAAAAAAAAAAAAATAGACGTAAAGTTGTGGACAAAAAAAGCAACAAAACATGTTTACACATTACAACAAAGAGCGAAACCTGTGCAATTATTTCTTTTGAAAGAAATGTTTAATCAGCTTTTGAAATAATTTTTTAGTCTACTTTTGAAGTTAGCGTTTTATCATCTTTTCAAGTTATTGTTTTATGAACCTTTGAAATAAAGGTTTTTATCAACTTTTGAATTTAGTGTTTTATCAACTTTTGAAATGAGTGTTTTATCAACTTTTGAAATGAGTGTTTTTTCAACTTTTGAAATGAATGTTTTATCAACTTTTGAAATGAATGTTTTATCAACTTTTGAAATGAATATTTTATCAACTTTTGAAATGAATGTTTTACCAACTTTTGAAATGAATGTTTTATCAACTTTTGAAATGAATGTTTTATCAACTTTTGAAAGGAATGTTTTATCAACTTTTGAAATGAATGTTTTATCAACTTATGAAATGAATGTTTTTTCAACTTTTCGCGTTAGTGCTTTATACATTTTTGAGGATTACATTTCTTAGTTCAGTGCAGAAGCATGCATGAAGCCAAGGATACATTTCTTCAGTTTGGTAACAAACGAGACGAAAAGACGGTGCGGTTATTTTTTAAAATATTTTCTTTGTGACAAACTTCAGTGTTAACATTGTATTTATGGGCCGAGGTCTGCGTGGGAAAAATTAACCAGAAAATCTGGATACGAATTACTCAATTTCTGTGTGTTATTAAATCTGCGACCACGTTATAAGAGGACATTTAAATCTATGGTTAAAATATTTGCGCATTTGAAAGAAGACAATTTTCAGAGAACACCTCATGAAAGCCAGGGGACCTTAAATAATATTTCATCTGCGGTCTACATGGTCATTGACCGAAGCACACGACAGAGATGAATGGATATTACCACAGCCAACCAAAGCACACGACAATAAATGACATTAAAAAAAATGAAAGATTTATTTTAAAAAACTGTAAAAAGAATTAAATTTATTTCAAAATGGGAGAGGATAAAGTAATACATTTTTTTTAAAAATATCTTTTTTTAATCACCCCTCTTCTTTATGCTAGCACTTTCTAGACGTGGTGCTTGGGAAAAAACAATCCGTAATTTCAATTTTAAAATCTTATCTTGGGCTTTATACGAAAATTCTAGTTAATGCTCTCGAGATATTTAAAAAAAAAACAGAAATAGAAAGGTATTCATTTTTATATTTTAACTAAAGCTTGTCAAACTTTGTCTGGTGCGCTACCAACAGGAATGTATCGGAAAAACAGATTTAATGAACATAACCCTTTATATCATCCGAGTCAAACAATGATGCGATTTGGACATTAGCTATAAAGAAACATCTTCAGATTCTCTTTAATGTTTGACTATCTGACCTGCGGTTGCGGGGGCGAGGCATCTAAATACATCAAATTGGGAAATGGTGTCGGTGGGGCGTCCAGCGTGAGCCAGATAGGCCAGACGCTGGGTCTACCCTGCGCCAGGCTGTGCGGCGACTCGCCGGGAACCCACACCCCTCTGAATTGGGTCAGCCGAAAACGATGCGTTTAAAGCGTTCACAGCCAACTCTCCCAGATGCCTCTAAGGAAAGAAAGCTAACTCTAATAACTGTTCAAAATTTTAGCCTTGACTTGTCTTCGCTTGGCGATGATAAAAGCTGACGTCATTAGCTTGATACGTGGGATGAAGTTGATGACACTATTCAGTTTCCAAGTTTAAGTTATTTAACAAATCGACTTTATATTCACTGAAATTAGATTTTTATAAAAAATTTTTTTAATTAAACTCAACTTTCATTTGAAACATTCGACCTCATTACATCACATTTTTTTCTTAAGCGCATATTACACTTTAAAAAGTAGTAAACATGAAAAACGTTAATTATTACATTAATTATCTTAATTTGTGCATAGACCAACTGTGCGTGGCGCACTGCGTGTTACACTAGCGTGTGGTGCAATGCGTGCGGCACACTGTTTTCTTCACACTTACTGCACTGATTTGGGAATAAAATGCGACTTACTTACTTACTAGCCATATGCGGTGAAATTTGTCTTAACAAGACACCAAACTACAGGGCGAGTTGAGTTTCTTCAAATGTTTATGTGAACGACAGGGCGGGATGCTCATCGGATTATTTATCCACATCGCTGCAGTCAATAAAATACTTGACTCCTGCACTCAGTTGGCCAAGCACTACAGCCCCTGAATGTTTTCATTGCGTGCTACCTGTGTGTTTTGTGTACGATTCTATCTAGCCACATTCTCGAGTTAGACATGTTGACCAGCAGACGTAGTCAAGTGCTCCATTTGTCTCCAGCTTCGTGGGGGGTCAATTGTGTGCATTCTAGGGGAGAATTGGTGAACACGTTGTCTGAGAGTTATATGAAAGGATAGAACTTATAAGGAATTGCTAAATTTGTTTCATGTCGGGGAATGGGTAAATTTGTCAGGGGAATGGGCAAATTCTCAGGGGAATGGGTAAATTTGTCAGGGAATGCGTACATTTATCAAGGGAATGGGTAAATTTGTCAGTGGGAATGGATAAATTTGTCAGTGGGAATAGGTACATTTCTCAGGGAATGGGTAAATTTGTCGGGTGAATGGGTAAATTTGTCAGGGGAATGGATACATTTGTCAGGGGAATGGGTACATTTCTCAGGGAATGGGTAAATTTGTCGGGTGAATGGGTAAATTTGTCAGGGGAATGGGTAAATTTGTCAGTGGGAATGGATAAATTTGTCAGTGGGAATAGGTACATTTCTCAGTGGACTGGGTAAATTTGTCGGGGGAATGGGTAAATTTTTCAGTGGGAATGGGTAAATTTGTAAGTGGGGATGGGTAACTTTGTAAGTGGGAGTGGATAATTTTGTCAGGGAATTGGTTTAATTTGTCAGGGGACTGGTTACATTTTTTCAATATTTAGAAATAAGATAAACAGTCGTGAGCAATGTTTTTTTGTGTGTTGTAAATTAAAAAAAAATTTTTTTAGGTTACTGATCTACATCCCTGATAGGATACATGGTTTTAATAGAAAAATGCATGCTCTAGCGAGGTGTGTGGGAAGGGAAAAAAAGGGGGGGGGGGAAGCAGGACGGATTCAAGAATTTAATACTTTACTCTAAAATCTGAAATGAAGGTCGATATGACTGCCAACAACTTTTTGGTCGGACCAACGGTTCCATATTTGAATAGGGCAGGGAAGATATTTGACACTTTTCTAAAAATATATTATCAAAAACGTTTCTAAAAAACAAATTATATAGGACGATAAGCACTTTGAAGTCTCTTGAAGCGATCGGATACTGTACATTTCGAAAATGGTTTTATTGCAAAACGGGGACTTATATAGAGCTTACCCCTATTCTTAGCTGAGCTAAATCTATTTTAGATGTCGAAAGATTGTGTCACATAATGTTATGGTAACACATAAAGTTTGTTAAACATACGGTAAATATAATAGTTTTTTTTTTGCACTCTGTTATTTCTTTGCATCATGTACCACTATGTTCAATTAGCTTAAAGAACACTAATCTCAGAAGACAAACGGAAACGGAAGTGAGCGAGTCTCAGCCAATCAGGGCCAAATACCTCTTGCGTCGTCTATGTGCTGCTGTCTGTTCAGTTACAACCTTTCTGACCCGCACTTCATCATCTACAGCGATGGTTCTCAAGTTAAAAGGGAAAGTCACAAAACCCCAACCGTTGACATCTGTACATGACATAAGAACAATCAAGACCTTGAAATTTACCATGTTCAGTGGCAAAGTATGAAGAGAAAAAAACATTTGTAACTTTGAAATGAAATAAAAACAATTATAATATTATTCCTCTGTTTATTTTTGGAATTCTTATCAACCCTTTTTTTTTTTGGGTATCCGATTGTTTTTAAAACTGGTGACCATTGTTTACTTTTTGTGTTAGAGTCTCGGAGTTTTAATTTTTTTTTGGTTTGGGGGGGGGGGGGGGCGAGTGGGTAGCATTTCGAAATATTTCTATATCAAACACTAGAGAATCAAAAGCTGAACAGACAAATACTGGTGACTGCATTCAGTCGTATCATTATTACAGTGGCGAGGTGCTCGCAGTTTCTGATGAGATAATTATTGAGAACCACCGGAAGGGACGACACTGGATGGCAGGCAACGTTCTCGTATGCAAGCCTCCTATATTCTCTTTATATTCTTCCTATATTCTTCTTATATTTGTTTCCTATATTCTTCTTATAATCTTCCTATCTTCTTCCTATATTCTTCCTATATACTTCCTATATTCTTCCTATATTCTTCCTATATTCTTCATTTATTCTTCCTATATTCTTCTTATATTTGTTTCCTATATTTTTCCGATAATCTTCCTATCTTCTTCCTATATTCTTCTTATAATCTTCCTATGTTCTTCCTATATTCTTCCTATATACTTCCTATATTCTGCCTACGTTCTCCCTATGTTCTTCATATATTCTTCCTATATTTTCCTATGTTCTTCCTAAATTCTTCCTATATTCTTCTTATATTCTTCCTTTATTCTTCCCATATTTGTCCTATATTCTTCCTGATATGTTTTAAAAACTAAATCTGGACCTAGTTGAGGTGCTTTTAATGTTCGTCGTTCGCTTTGTTCTCCCTTTTTACGGACATTCCACTTAGCAAACCTTAATTAAAACATTATTTGCACTTGTAGCATTGAGGAGATTTTTAGTTGTTGTTTTGGTTGTTGAATTCCTGGCACAGTTGATCAACATTCTGACCCAGGTCAACATGGTCATTAAAGAATTCCTGGCACAGTTGATCAACATTCTGACCCAGGTCAACATGGTCATTAAAGAATTCCTGGCACAGTTGATCAACATTCTGACCCAGGTCAACATGGTCATTAAAGAATTCCTGGCACAGTTGATCAACATTCTGACCCAGGTCAACATGTTCATTAAATATCGCTTTTAGAAATCTGTGTTTATAATCATTTTTTTTTTTTTTTGCGTATTGTTTTGGAAAAAATTGATTTGTATAGATCAATAATCGATAATAATTAACTCTGTCCCCACCCCCATTTCTTTAGTGGTATGTAAGCATGGATTCAGTACGTGTAGGCACTACCAATATGAAGATTTTAATTTAAAAAAATGATACGATTTTATTGATTCTTAATCTGTTAATGATTCAATTTTTTTTAAAAAATGGGAGTGAACTCGCATCCCAGTGGGGAGAGTCTTTCTCGTAGATACACAACCTGGGTCTTTAACTGTAGACGAAGGCGTGGGTGTATTTACCCCATCCCTTCCCCGCCACACATATTTCTTTGTAAAGCCAGGTAGACACTGTATCGTTCTCATTCTTTTGACACATGGCTGCACACGGTGAGCTCCCCCGGGGAGACCCAGGTGAGCGCTAGGCGGGCTCGGCCATTCAGGTAATAAACACAGTGGGGCGAGCAGTGCCTGGTGGCAATATCTTAGTCTGCAAATCTTTTTCGTCTACGACCAGGTTTATCTTGTCAAATGATTTTGGGAATGAGGTCAGGAAATTGAGTCTACAAATACGAGGGCGGCTCAAATTGTGAAACGAGTTAATTTGTGGCTCAGTCGGGGGGGGGGGGGGGCGGGGGTTGTTGTTTTTTGGTTGTTTGGGGGGGGGGGCGTTTTCGTTAACAGACAGCTTAACCCAGTGGTTCTCAACCTCCCTAATGCCGCGACCCCTTAATACAATTCCTCATGTTGTGGCGACCCCCAACCACAAAATTATTTTCGTTTCTTCTTCATAACTGTAGAGTATTTGTGTTTTTCGATGGTCTTAGGCGATCCCTGTGAAAGGGTCGTTCGACCCCCAAAGGGGTCGCGACCCACAGGTGGAGAACCGCTGGCTTAACCACAGATAAGATTGGTATCGGACAGATAAGTGTTCAGTATGTTTAAACAAGGGAAAAGAAGAATGTACATCGGCGTTGGACAAAAAAGGAGAGCACATATTTGAACAGCATTAGGTGGACAAAAGGATATTCGTGGTATTTAGGCTCATTGAAAAAAAATGTGTTTTTAACATTAACTGATTAGCTTGACTGACGCAAGGGATACGCCATGTCCGCGTCACGGAATGCGATATTTGGCTGGCAAATTCTGAATTTGTTTCTCTTACGTATCAGACGTTGAGCTAAGCCGTTTTCAGCTATATTAATAATTATAGTCAATTTTGATGCGAAAAATACAATTATATCATCACGACGCTTACATCTAAATCATATTGTGTTTCACTCGCTCTGTAAAGTTATATTTTTTTTGTGTGGGGAAACGTGTGTTTGTATATTTTTTTTTTTTGGTCTGAATCTCAGAATACAGAAATTACATCATTGTATCCTTTATGGGCAGTAAAATGTCCACAGATTTCAAACAAAGACACTGCGCGCAAGTGTTCTAATCTGTCATTTAGAAAGACACGATACGAAACGAAGGGCTTATATTAAGGTCCCAACTGTGGTTGTGTGACCAAGGAACCAAGCAGCTGTCTCCTGAGATCACGCCTTTGTCCGGCACATTTAAAAAACAACAGAAGAAAAAAAAAAACATAATGTTTATCTTAATCAAGGGCGTGGCAAGCAAAAGTTTCACCCAGGGCAAATCCAGAATTTTGGCACCCACTTCCAAAAAAAGTAAAATTGAAACACATAATTTTTGAAAGAAATTTGGGATTTTTCGCGCCCTCTTAAAACGATTCCACGGGTGGATGACCCCCCCCCCCCCTCACGCCTCTTCTTCCTTTTCCGACTCCTATCCCTGACCTTATTTTAATTTTGATTTTTTTCAAGTTCAATTATCTATAACTCATTTTAGTGCGCCATATAAATAATACTAGGGATAATAGGAAATAGAGGCAACACAGATAATTATTAGATATTTGTTTTGACATTTGCGTCAATTTTATCGTCTCATTATACGGGTATCAAATCGGAAGGCTCACAACAAAGAGATTTTCTACAATCTAACACGTGTTCAGTTTCAATTTGTCCCTACCACGCTAGACTGTAGTGTAAGGACAGGCTAGACTGTAGTGTAAGGACACGCTAGACTGTAGTGTAAGGACATGCTAGACTGTAGTGTAAGGACAGGCTAGACTGTAGTGTAAGGATACGCTAGACTGTAGTGTAAGGACATGCTAGACTGTAGTGTAAGGACACGCTAGACTGTAGTGTAAGGACATGCTAGACTGTAGTGTAAGGACATGCTAGACTGTAGTGTACGGACAGGCTAGACTGTAGTGTAAGGACATGCTAGACTGTAGTGTAAGGACAGGCTAGACTGTAGTGTAAGGACAGTGTTGTATAACTTTGAAATATAAAACAGACCTGTTTAACAAACTCTTTGTTAGTGTTCTTTGTTTAAGACAAAGATAAAGTTAATGTGTTCTTTTTCAAAGATTGATCACGCTCTGTAGCGTTGCTAGGTTTATTGCCCGGTGGGGCGGGGCCATCTTTTTGCCCCCCCCCCCCAATCTCCCCTTCTCAAGAAAAACCAACTCTGCGGTAGGCTGAAAATGTTGTCCATAAATATAAAGAAAAAAGAAGTGCCGTCTGAGGCGGACCGCCCCCCTACGCCCATCCCCCCTTTCCTACGCCAATGATCAAGCTTTTTTTGTCATCCCTTAAATGTATTTAGAACATACACATTATGTCAGGCCGGCCATTGATCATATGTTAGTGTTCTTGTCATACAACGTTTTGCTTTGATCTCTGGTCACATTGTTGTAGTAAGCATCGACTGAAACGACAAACCCTTCCAATATATTGGGAGATAGCCCGACATTGCCAGGTCATTTAGCGCGCTGTCCTACAACAAGGTTACCCCATTGTTTTTACAATTACCAGTCCCTTATCATAATGGAAGTGATTGTAAGACTCGGTCCTCAAACTGTTGCACAGCTGGAACACATGTAAACTGTTGTCAAGTATTATCTATTCAAGCACATAACATCACCGTCTTTCATCCTCTCTCTCTTTTACGAGCTTAGATCTTTCGGGCTATTATCAAAAGGGATGGTTCTCAAAATGTATCCCGTCTTTCCTCTTTGGCACTTTTAAAAATTTTGCACGATCATGTGGTGGAGCAGGCCAGGGCACTACATAGGCTGTAGTGCAACTGGTGGTGATGACGTTCATAAGTCAGAAGTATTTTAAAGTTGAATTTGGTATAAACATTTTGTTAAATTTTTCCTGAAAAGATTTAATTTCAACAATTACATGCAATACATTAAATGAACCTGGTCAGGGAGATATAGCGTCATTATATAAATTCCGGTCAGGGACGTATATCGAGTCATTATATAAAATTCTGGCCAGGGACGTACAGCGAGTCATTATATAAAGTTATCAGCTATGATGCTTAGAAATTTGGAAAAAACATTTTTTTTTTTAAAAAGAAGTTTGATATTGATTTAAAAAGGTGTGGGGGTGGTATATAAACCACTCCTCATTTTTAACCGATTTTGTTTTCTTACAAAACAAATGCACACAACTAAATGTTTATTTACACTAATTACAAGATTTTCTACATTTCACTGGAGCTATAACTATACAGTTTGAACAATAGTTTAGATTCCCGGCGCCCCCCCCCCCCCAATCTGTTAAATCATTGTAAGGCTCCTGCTATAATAACATGGAGATCCTTGACAACCGAACACTAATTGACCTCACTTGATCGCAGCTGTTGTGTTGCACGTGAGCCTTGATGGGGTGGATACGCAGTGAGGGAAGGCCCGATATACGTAAAAACAAGAGCAATTACAATTTTTCGTTGACACCGCCGATCGATTATTGTACACGGAGCACACTGAGATGATGAACTACGCAGCATGGTGACTCATTGGTAATAGATCGATCGGACGAAGTGAGGCTGGATCGAACGACAAGTAGATGTGCCCATAGCTGTGGTAGATACTTGGTCGTTTGTGATAGATACCTATTCGTTTGTGATAGATACCTAGTCGTTTGTGATAGATACCTAGTCGTTTGTGATGGATACCAAGTCGTATGTGATAGATACCTAGTCGTTTGTGATAGATACCTAGTCGTATGTGATAGATAACTAGTCGTTTGTGATAGATACATGGTTGTTATAAAAGTAAGTTTGATAAGGACTTGTGTCATTTGGAGTAGTTTATTTTAGTAAAACTGAAGAATTAAGATTACAAACGTATATTACATTCAATTATCTTTCATTTGATACCACGTTTGGTCTTACAAACCCAACAATAATATTTTAAATCGTTTTTTAATCCCAAACTCTCAATTCTGGTACCCGGGTACCAATAGGTTCAGCTTATTGTTAAAGCCTATGTTAACCATTTGATAGTGAGAAATCGATAACAGACTGTTAAAAATTGAAATGATTTTTTTTCAATTTGTTTACGTTTAGAATTCCTGTATATTACAACCATTATAAATTGTATGAAATAAATGTGATTATATATATCTGTATTGATATCATTTTCGATAGTTTGGATGGTAAGATGAAGCAATAGGCGATTAGTCTAAAATGAAGTGTACAAGGCGTAACGGGTGGTTAGGCTATCAGCCTAGCCAGTAGTAACCACATCACTTTGGGTACATAAATAAGTCCTACTATTAATTACAGTTAGCAGATGCATATTCGCACGTAAAGAACGTTCTGCCGTAACAATGAACGGAAATGTATATTATTAGTAGTAGTAGTTTTATATAGCGCCTATACATACAATTTAACAAACATAATCATGAACTTACAAATGAACATACATTTAAATAAAACAAAACACATGTTTTTTCCCTCCAACCATTCCATGACCATTTACATGTCGTTGATTAAACATATTGTCTTGCACGTTATATTTGAACACTAATCGTTATATTTTGGTCATGAAATGAACATTGTTATATTTATTGCCATCAGCGAATGTCGTGGAAATGTTGCGTGGAAATGTTGAATGGAAATGTTGCGTGGAAATGTTGCGGGGAAATTTTGCGTGGAAATTTGCTATGAAAATGTTGCATGGAAATTTTCTCTGAAAATGCTGCGTGGAAATTTTCTCTGAAAATTTTGCGTGGAAATTTTTTCTGAAAATGTTGCGTGGAAATTTTCTCTGAAAATGTTGCATGGAAATGTTGCGTGGAAATTTTCTCTGAAAATGTTGCGTGGAAATTTTCTCTGAAAATGTTGCATCGAAATGTTGCGTGGAAATTTTCTCTGAAAATGTTGCGTGGAAATTTTCTCTGAAAGTGTTGCGTGGAAATTTTCTCTGAAAATGTTGCGTGGAAATGTTGCGTGGAAATTTTCTCTGAAAATGTTGCGTGGAAATGTTGCGTGGAAATTTTCTCTGAAAATGTTGCGTGGAAATTTTCTCTGAAAGTGTTGCGTGGAAATTTTCTCTGAAAATGTTGCGTGGAAATGTTGCGTGGAAATTTTCTCTGAAAATGTTGCGTGGAAATTTTCTCTGAAAGTGTTGCGTGGAAATTTTCTCTGAAAATGTTGGGTGGAAATTTTCTCTGAAAATGTTGCGTGGAAATTTTCTCTGAAAATGTTGCGTGGAAATGTTGCGGGAAAATGTTGCGTGGAAATTTTCTCTGAAAATGTTGCGTGGAAATTGTCTCTGAAAATGTTGCGTGGAAATGTTGCGTGGAAATTTTCTGTGAAAATGTTGCGTGGAAATGTTGCGTGGAATTTTTCTCTGAAATTGTTGCGTGGAAATTTTCTCTGAAAGTGTTGCGTGGAAATTTTTTCTGAAAATGTTGCGTGGAAATTTTTTCTGAAAATGTTGCGTGGAAATTTAGCGTGGAAATGTTGCGTGGAAATGTTGCGTGGAAATGTTGCGTGGAAATGTTGCTTGGAAATGTTGCGTGGAAGGTGGTAATAAATTATTGGCTTGTGATGATGTTCACGTAAATAATAATGTAACCAAACAAGTAGCAGGGCAATGTGGGCGGGTAAGCCGGGGTGGGGGTTGCGCCTTGGTATGACACGTTTCTCCGCCCCAATGTGAAACGATTCTCACGGTCCGGCCAGATAAGACGGTGAGATAGGGGGTGGAAAGGGAAAAAACAGAGAACAAAATTTGGCTGGTTACGTATTTCTTATCAGCATTCTACATGGCGTTGCGAGTACAGGTGATACAGGTGTGAGGGAAATACCAGCAGGAGCTGCCTCATTTACATATTTGATGTTGGCATCAATATTATATATATATATATATATATATATATATATATATTTTAAAAAAAGCAAATGGATTTTTTTTTAAACGGAGTTTGGAAGAAATCTGAAATTTAAAATATTTTGTAACTCCCAAGAAAACGACAAAATTATAATGTGTTGTCAGGAAAATTAAACAAACATTTTGATATCTTTCTACACACTTACATTGCTGTAGCCGTAACACTAGGACATATAACTGTATGTACACGAAGTGTTGATTTCAGCATTGGCACTCGCTGGATACTAAACTTCTAGGATGTCTCTGGGACATCAAAATAATTTGGCGAAGCTTACAAGGGCTGAAACCCATGGTGAAATAGAGATGTTAATGGAGCGTTTAAAAACAGGGATGACCTCCCCTTAATCTTATATTTGCTTTCACCGATAAGAAAATTTTCTTTAAAAAATAATTAATAATACAACAACAAACAACCCTTGGCATTCACAACTATGTCACAAATGATTAGTGTTAAATATCCAAACTTATGTCACAAATGTTTAGTGTTAAATATCCAAACTTATGTCACAAATGATTAGTGTTAAATATCCAAACTTATGTCACAAATGTTTAGTGTTAAATATCCAAACTTATGTCACAAATGATTAGTGTTAAATATCCAAACTTATGTCACAAATGTTTAGTGTTAAATATCCAAACTTATGTCACAAATGTTTAGTGTTAAATATCCAAACTTATGTCACAAATGTTTAGTGTTAAATATCCAAACTTATGTCACAAATGTTTAGTGTTAAATATCCAAACTTATGTCACAAATGATTAGTGTTAAATATCCAAACTTATGTCACAAATGTTTAGTGTTAAATATCCAAACTTATGTCACAAATGATTAGTGTTAAATATCCAAACTTATGTCACAAATGTTTAGTGTTAAATATCCAAACTTATGTCACAAATGATTAGTGTTAAATATCCAAACTTATGTCACAAATGTTTAGTGTTAAATATCCAAACTTATGTCACAAATGATTAGTGTTAAATATCCAAACTTATGTCACAAATGATTAGTGTTAAATATCCAAACTTATGTCACAGATGATTAGTGTTAAATATCCAAACTTATGTCACAAATGATTAGTGTTAAATATCCAAACTTATGTCACAGATGATTAGTGTTAAATATCCAAACTTATGTCACAAATGATTAGTGTTAAATATCAAAACTTATGTCACAGAGGATTAGTGCTAAATATCCAAACTTATGTCACAGATGATTAGTGTTAAATATCCAAACCTATGTCACAGATGATTAGTGTTAAATATCCAAACTTATGTCACAGATGATTAGTGTTAAATATCCAAACCTATGTCACAGATGATTAGTGCTAAATATCCAAACGTATGTCACAGATGATTAGTGTTAAATATCCAAACTTATGTCACAGATGATTAGTGTTAAATGTCCAAACTTATGTCACAGATGATTAGCGCTAAATATCCAAACTTATGTCACAAATGATGAGTGTTAAATATCCAAACTTATGTCACAAATGATTAGTGCTAAATATCCAAATCTATGTCACGAAAGGTTTGTGGTAATTTTTTGTTGAGGTTGTTTGCATAAAACAAAGAGTGGTCGAATTTTTATTTTGTGACAATGGACGTTTTGCCCTGCACTGGTGATGCACACATTTAAGTGTGGGTGTCCGGGGGGCGGGGTGTGTGATCTCCTTGTTAGATAATTTCAAATTCCATATAAAGTTCCATACGTTTTCACTCGGGAAAATTGCTTATGTAATATCATATCAACATTTGCAAATAGTTAAGATCCAGATGAAATCAACCCAGTCTTGTCGGGACATTATTCTTCGAATACCGCTAAGTTTAGCAATTGTAAAATGTTAAAGTATACAAATAGTATTTGATGGAAAAAAAACAACAAAAAAAAACATTGAAACAAACTGTTGTGAGGTTATTCGATTCGGGAAAGTCAAGTCAAGTTATTCATACTTTCTCATTCTGTACACGACATCACGAGGAATTGAACTGAATTTGCCACAAGGGATGTAGTCGTTGATGTAATCTATTACTCATACCACCAGGATACATCGCAAGACAGGGACGATAAGCCACGGTGAACTAAGACAAGGGTAGCTACTCTCGTGTGATGAATGGAACTCGACATTTGAAACCTCCACAAGTCAGTGAAAACAAAGACAACGTCTGCAGGATTGTCGTTCTTGGCAGCCCCGGAGTGGGGAAAACGGGTAAGTATTTTTTAACATAAGAAGATTTACTTACAAAACTCGGAATAAACTCACGGAAAAACACTTTAAAAAAAAACTTATTTTATTTTTTTACAATAAATATTATTGAACACAATTTTTTTTTTTAAATGAACGTTTCATTGCTCAATGTAAGTAATTAAAAAAAAATTATTACGCTGAAAGGGTCGTCGCTACTTTTAAAACTGATCGACATAATTAACCACAAGATTAACCACAGAATTAACCACATGATTAACCACAGAATTATCCATAGAATTGACCACAAAATTTAGCACTTAAATGACAACATAATTGATCACATAATTATTTATTAAATTGACCACAGAAGTGACCACAGAAATGACCACATAATTGACCTCAAAATTTAGCACATAAATGACAACATGACTGATCCACAGAATTAACCATACAATCGACCACAGAATTAACCACAGAATTGACCACAGAATTGACCACAAAATGTAGCACATAAATGACAACATAACTGATAACAGAATTAACCATTAAATTGACCACAGAAGTGACCACAGAAATGACCACAAAATGTAGCACATAAATGACAACATAACTGATAACAGAATTAACCATTAAATTGACCACAGAAGTGACCACAGAAATGACCACAAAATGTAGCACATAAATGACAACATAACTGATAACAGAATTAACCATTAAATTGACCACAGAAGTGACCACAGCACTGACCAATTCTACATACAGATTTATACGTATTTCCGTGACACGTTTTCGTTATTGTTGTGTTTATCCACACAGCACTGACCGTGAGGTTCTTGACAAAACGTTTCATAGGCGAATACTGCCCGACTCTAGGTGAGTATGTGCATCTTTGTAGCACGTGAACTAACTGCACACTCGTAAACGTTTACATGTATGAATAAGTGATGGAGCAAGATTCTAGAACTGGTTCAAATGCCCCCAAATCATTAACCGCTGTTCCCTTACAAAAAACTTTGAGACATCTTTTAAAGACTTCTCGGCACTGAATTTCTCAGTATTTTAAACGGATGGCATTCCATCCTACCGCCCCCAGGAGCCTAGCTTACTTTTCCTTAAAATTCATCGGCTAATTTTTTAGTTCCGATATTTCTAATGCATGCAGCAATTAGAATGTCCTGAATCTACTTTATACTATATACTAAAACTACACGTCAATCCCCAATGTCCAGAGAGCGTGTACCGCTACATATCGGACAAGTCTGATGACGAGGATGTGCGACTGGACATTCTGGACACTGCGGGACAGGTAAATATCCCTGGAATCCTTATCGACGGTGGTAGGCAATGAATTGACCCCCGAAGGACATATTCTAAAATTAATGTAAAATAAGGCTATACATGCAGTGGCGTACATGCCATGGCGTACATGCCGTGGCGTACATGCCGTGGCGTACATGCCGTGGCGTACATGCCGTGGCGTAATGCCGCGTGGCGTATATGCCGTGGCGTACATGCTGCTTGTCGTAATAATACTTATCTGTAGAACTCAATCATAACTTGTTATAATCACTTGTTGACTTTATTTTCATCGATAATTTATTGTCAACTTTGTCCGAGCACAATTACTTTTTTTTGAAATAGAAAAAAAATAATTATAACATAAATAATAATAACTAGATATAGCCCGCAGCAACGCGTGAACTTTCCATCTACTAGATATAGCCCGCAGCAATGCGTGAACTTTCCGTCTGAGCACAATTACTTTTTTTGAAATAGAAAAAAAAATAATTATAACATAAATAATAATAACTAGATATAGCCCGCAGCAATGCGTGAACTTTCCATCTACTAGATATAGCCCGCCAAACATTGGCGGATCCATGCGTGAACTTCCCATCTACTAAAGTTAGTTGACAAAACATGAACTCAAGTAACGCACATTTAAGAAACCCAATTTTTGCTACGCCCCTTCAACCATGATACGTCGCTGCACACTTTTTATTTCACGCCCATGAACTATATTAAATATTCTGATATCCCAACCACTCTGAAGCCGAAATCGTTTTACACCATACTTAAACTGAGACGACTTCATTTTCCGAAAAGAAAATATTACCGACCAAACGCAGTTGCGTTGTATTAAAAAAAGATATCATTTAGCTTAGTTTTATTTTGCGCACTATTGAACTTATTATTTAAACATACTTTCTTTCAAACATTTAGAATTTTTAATTTTTTAATATACTCTCAATACAAAATTCGCTGAATAGGAAGCAGACCATTAGGAAGCAGTCAACAGTCATGCCAGAAGCATAATATTTATAAGAGAGATAATAAATTACATGATTATTCATATAAATAATATTTATAAAAAACAGTTAAAGATTAGCATAATAGTAAAACAATATTGGTAAAAATAGGACCCTTCATTATCCTTTATTAAGCTACCACTTTTAATTAAAACCACCCAGGTATCCACAAGCTGGAACGAAGGCTACGCTCTCTGGGGCGACTGCTTCGTCCTGGTGTATTCGATTACAGAGTATTCAAGTTTTGAGGAAGTCCATCGTCTGAGGCGACTCCTCGAATCCTCCAGGCGGTCTAGCTCTCTGTGCTGTGTCGTGGTGGGCAACAAGAATGACCTGGTCTATGACCGGCAGGTCACTATGGCTCAAGGGGAGCAACTGGCGCATGACCTGGGTTGTCGGTTCTACGAGGTATCGGTCTGTGATTGGCTGCAGTTACCGCAGGTGAGATAGGAAGCGTACTTGGATTACTTTGAGGCATTAGTTACCGCAGGTGAGATAGAAAGCGTACTATATTACTTTGAGGCATTATTTACCGCATGTGAGATAGAAAGTGTACTTGGATTACTTTGAGGCATTACTTAATCAAAATAAATAAAACTGGGACTTAACCGCGCGCAGTTTGCTTTACAACGGGTCCATGTATTTTGAGAAATAGGCCTACAGTCAGTCCTACACCGTACATGCCGGTCTTTAAACAGCAGTCATACAGACAGCCCTACACCGTACATGCCGGTCTTTAAACAGCAGGCATACAGACAGCCCTACACCATACCCGGTGCCCTTTATTGAATACTATAATCGTCATCTCGCCACAAATTTACCTGAGTTCACATGTCACGCATGGCTTTTTGTTCCCACTCATTACTAATACTATTAAACATTTAGTGCTGGACGTGGGGGTGGTTTCGAAAAGGAGTCAGGACGCACCCGGAAGCAAAATACGTGTCAGAGATACCAAAATGAATGCACTGAAAATATAAATGAAATAAATTAACAACCATATTTTCCCAAAAATTACATGCTCCGTAAATGAGTGGGATTTTGGTACATTATAATTTACCCACTTCCTATTTTTTTGTCCCAACTTTATTACCGTTTATATTATTGCAATAATTATTATTATTATTAAGGCAACGTTGGAGATGCTAGCACAAAGGTTCCTAAGTTTTTTTGAAGTCGTGACAAAAATTTAAAGAAGCAAGTGGTATTTATATTATTTGATTCACAATTTAGAGGTCCGTTGCTTCTGAATACTAAAAATGAATTATTTTAAGAACGCCCCCCCCCCCTTTTTTACACCCAGTTCAAATACGTAAAAGTGTTGCGTTCATTGATTGCAGATCTGTGACATTTTCAACGAGCTCCACTCCATTTGGAAACGAACCAAAACACTAAAGGACGGGAGACAACGGAAGTCCAGTTCCAGTGCAAAGTTCAAACAAGCCATTCAAAAGGTCATTTCCGGAAAGAGTCCCACGACAAAGAAATTGTCTTCAAGTAACAGCGGTGTAACTTAGCCTCATTCTAGATTCTAGCGGTAGCCCGATGGCTACACAAACTGTACATATTATACTATATATATGACCCTAACAAGTCAAAACTGACCTTTAGTATGTGTGCTTTAGAAAATGTTGAATGAGGTGTGACATGCTTCAATGTCTTTTACAAGTCCACGGTACACATCATTGCCAAAATAATTTTGATGTCATTTTGAATTATTTGTTTTACATGTAAGATGACTGTAAGAGAAGTAAAAGAAGAAAAAAATATATATTATGTATATATTATTGTGTTTTGAGATCTTTTTTTTGGCTCATCAAATAATGTTAGAAATGTGATAGTGTTAATTTTTGAAGACTCATTATAGTTTTCAAACCAGTATTTAGTTTCTCCTATTGTATTTTTAACCAACGGTGAGATTCTTGAGAAGTCTAGTTGATTGATATGAAAGACGCAAGTTGTGCCTGATTCTCTGTGACAGGTGAGGTCTAAGTTGATAAAAGTGTCCGATTCAATTTATGTATATGGCCTAAGTGGCGTACAAGCAGGGCCGGCCTTAGGCCAGTGCAACCTATGCGGCCGCAATAGGCCCCGCACTTTCATAGGCCCCGCCCCGAATTTATTTTCTAATTCAAAATCTTAATTTTCAATTATTATCCTTATCCTCTACCCAGAATGGGCCCCGCGCAGTCCGTTTCGCATAAGGCCCCGCAATTGTTAGGGTGGGCCTTGCGTACAAGATATTCCATTTCAATAAGTATACATTATTTAACCCTATAAGACAACCATACACCAGAACTTCATACATTAGTAAAAAAAAAAAGTCATACAATCATTCATCAGCACAAGAGTCATACAGTCATACATTAATAAAAAAAAGTCATACAATCATTCATCAGCACAAGAGTCATACAGTCATACATTAATAAAAAAGTAATGCAATCATGCATCAGCACAAGAGTCATACAGTCATACATTAGTAAAAAAATTCATGCAATCATTCATCAGCACAAGAGTCATTGTTATGAAGGATGACGTATTTTTTAGCACGACTATCTCGCGTCCCACGTGCATGACCCCTCGTGAACTCTCGTGACCGCCTTTGAAGTGTGGCTAGAAAAACCTTATTTATTCTAGTCAGGAGAACTGTCGAAAATAATAGAATATGCTGGATAAAACGAGAAGGCAAAACAATGCACTAGACAAGGGGTGGGCAAACTACGGCCCGCAGGCCGCATGCGGCCCGGCATTTGATTTTATGCGGCCCTCTGAGGCTTTTATTAATTTTAAAAAACTCTTTGTTTTTAAGTCATATTGTTGAATTTTACAGAATTTCATGTACCGTTATAATTGTTTTTACATTTTGTATCAACATTTTTCTAATTTTCAATTTTTAAAAAACAGTCCTTGACTTTTGTCTTGTACTTGTAATGCTAAAATGCGATTTTTAATATAGAGAAATGTTTATCGACACGTAAAAATTGGACATAATATACATGCGGCCCCCAAATAGTTTTACATATGTCAATGTGGCCCTCAGCACAACAAGTTTGCCCACCCCTGCACTAGACGGTTCTAGACATTAGTAGGAAATGCCTATAAAAAGGGCTGACCGATAGAGAGGAGAGAGATTTTTTTTTGATCACGAGATGCTATGTCATACTTTGTTGTGTGTAGAGATTTTTATTTCCTCGTACAATTTTGTGCTCATTGTATTTTTATATACAGTACCGGTACCAGCAAATCTGTAAGTTTATAATTTCAATCATATTTCACTTGCTGTTATTATTTAATTGAAGTTCACAAATTAAAAAAGTTATTAATTGTAATTAGCTCTGGCCTTGATTGTCGTTTTATTTGGTATTATTTTTAAATGTTGGTATCGTCCTTTATTATGGACCGTTTCTAGAACGAGCCATAGTCTAAAATTAAGAGATTAAATTCTCAATTCATAACGGTTCGTAATAGTCATACAGTCATACATTATTTTTTAAAAAGTCATGCAATCATTCATCAGCACAAGAGTCATACAGTCATACATTAGTAAAAAAAGTCATACAATCATTCATCAGCACAAGAGTCATATAGTCATACATTGATAAAAAAGTCATACAATCATTCATCAGCACAAGAGTCCTACAGTCATACATTAGTAAAAAAAAAATTATGCAATCATTCATCAGCACAAGAGTCATACAGTCATACATTCTTAAAAAAAAGTCATACAATCATTCATCAGTACAAGAGTCATGCAGTCATACATTTCATATTCACTTTCTGACCACATCCTAAATGAATGTACTTAACCTGTTCGTGATGATCTTAGCTCATTTTTAATCTTTCATTAAAAGCCAAAAGCTACAACATGAATGATACTTAGAAGTTGTTGTTTTTTTAAAATCCAAATGTTTGCACTTGGTTAAAATGTTGTGATATCAGTGATATTACCGCCACGGATGAACGATTAAATTAAATATAAAATTGTTGTTATCTCCTGTTGTTTTTCCCCCACACACGCTATGCTTTCCAAATACTGTGTATGGATATTTAAAAAAAAATAAAAAAAACCTTTTGCGTTTATTTAAATTTATGTCCAATATAATTCACAGCCCCTTTTTCAAAATTAATTCCAACATTTCCAATTAAATGTTAGTATTTGTTAATCTCCTGACGTCTGTTAAAAAGCGCAAACTTGAGTGGTATGGCCACGTGACCAGAAAACAAGGGCTCGCCAAAGAGATCTTGCAGGGCACTACTAGAGGAGGGAGAAGAAGAGGAAGACAAAGAAAAAGATGGGAAGATAATATCAAAGAATGGACGGGATTACAACTAGGCGATGCTATGTGTAGGGCAGAAGACCTAGAGGAATGGAGAAGAATAGTGTACATGTCATCTGTGGCGCCCCAAAGGTCGAAGGACTACGGGACATGATGATGATGATGATTTGTTAATCTTAAAAAATATTGATGCCGTTTCTCAGAATGGTATACGATATTATTAGCATATTTCGAGGCATTGTTTTCTTTATATTTAAATTATAATTTTAATACCGCAGGATCGTATAGATAAGACTTATGTTCCCAGTTCTGCTGTACAACTAACTAAGAAGAAAAAAATATATATTATGTATAATATATTATTGTGTTTTGAGATCTTTTTTCGGCTCATCAAATAATGTTAGAAATGTGATAGTGTTAATTTTTGAAGACTCATTATAGTTTTCATATGAGTATTTAGTTTCTCCTATTGTATTTTTAACCAACGGTGAGATTCGTGTAAAAAATATGCTAACATTGTCCTGGACCGAGGCTTGGAAATATCCATTTCATTCTCAATATCTCACCCTCAACAAGCAGCACTGTTGACCCAACAATGATACAGTTACTTTACCAAACATCACAGTGTTCCAGCAATCAACAAAGTTACCTCAACAAACAACGCATTCCCTCAACTAAGAACACAGTAACTCAACAAACAACACAGTAACTCAACAAACAACACAGTACAAATACACATTGTTATATATTTACATTAGATAAAGTAAAATACAACGATTTTAATCATAGAGGTCAACGCAGGAAACATAGGACGAGTTATGTGGGGTAGCTAGAGTTTCTACCCGACGTGGTGGACTGCCCCCCTTATAGGACGAGTTCTCTGGGGTAGCTAGAGTTTCTACCCGACGTGGCGGACTGCCCCCCTTATAGGACGAGTTCTCTGGGGTAGCTAGAGTTTCTACCCGACGTGTTGGACTGCCCCCCTTATAGGACGAGTTCTCTGGGGTAGCTAGAGTTTCTACCCGACGTGGTGGACTGCCCCCCTTATAGGACGAGTTCTCTGGGGTAGCTAGAGTTTCTACCCGACGTGGCGGACTGCCCCCCTTATAGGACGAGTTCTCTGGGGTAGCTAGAGTTTCTACCCGACGTGTTGGACTGCCCCCCCTTATAGGACGAGTTCTCTGGGGTAGCTAGAGTTTCTACCCGACGTGGCGGACTGCCCCCCCTTTCACACTTCCTTACATTTGGTTTAGTCAAAGTTTCTAACATGACATATAAAAGGAACAACATTTACGATATGAGTAAATATTTACACACAAAAAAAATACATACAACTTTGCATATTTAACATATCTTCATTAAAATAATTAAAGGAAACAAAATGTGGATTCAAATAATAAACTGAAATTCTGTGAAACAAGCCAATTTATTTAAAAATAGAATAGCACAGTACTTTGAAGTGCCCAAATGCAAAATGTAAATCTGGACAGTTATCAGTGTTTTGTGTGTGTTAATTTTGACAACCTGGAACATGAAGAGATAGAAATTGGACTAAAATGCAATTTTAATTTATAACAGTGAAATCAAATTAAAAACGACAATTATTTTATTAATTAAAAACAAAACTTTATATTTTAGAGAATTTTTTTTTTTACACATTGATTTTCATCGATGATTATGATGATTATGTGAAGATTAAAATTGTGTATAAGAAAATTCATTGCAAAAGTTAATCTGGTTGGAACACACTATGCAAAAATGTTTTTGAAAACTTAAATAATAGTTTTATTTATTGCCATTGTACATAAGTAATTAAAATCAAATATTAAAACAAGATCTGAATGAATTTATTCTGACAACGGTTGTTAACATTATTATTTTATAAATCTATTTATAGCAATTGAAAGTTCTAACCTAAACGCAGTGGCGTAGTGAGGGGGGCAAGGGGGGCATGATGCCCCGGGCGCTACTCACAAAGGGGCGCCAAATGGTATATTTTACCATAATATTGTATGGATTTCGAATAGGCGCTAAAAAGGTATTGTGCCCCGGGCGCGAGTTAAGCTCGCTACGCCACTGCCTGAACGTTATCCGCCCCATAGTTTTATTTCTGGACTAAGCTAGAGGCTTCTTGTGTGTGCTGGTTGTTTTTAATATTAAAAAAAAAAAAAAGAAAGAGTAGGAGATAAAAGTTCAAATTCGTATCTTGAAATATTAGCCGGTTAAATGTTAGAGCTTGTTTTCTCAAGGGATCTTTTGGCTGTTTTAAATTTTGTGCTCGCACATCTACTTCCAATATTTCATAAACACGGCCGGCACAGAAATGTACACGGAGATGAAAACGTTGATTTTGATAATCATTGCTGTCACGGTGATAGGCTATTCTCAAGGTAAGGGTATGATTATTGTACATAGATTGATATGGGGAAAGAATGCTAAATGATTATACAGAGTGACACACGACGAAATACTGTTAGTGTAGAGCAGTGGTTCTCAAACTTCCCAATGCCGCGACACTTAAATACAGTTCCTCGAGTTGCGGTGACCCCCAACTATAAAATTATTTTCGTTGCTACTTCATAAATATGTGTTTTTTATGGTCTTAGGCGACCCCTGTGTAAGAGTCTTTCGACCCCCAAAGGGGTCACTACACACATGTTGAGAGCCGATGGTGTAGATAGCCTTATACATGAACGTCTTTTTTTAACTTTTAGAATGACGTTAATGAGAATTTTGTTTTTAAAATCAGGTTGTGTTTGAAAAAAAAAATCGACCAAACCTAGTATTTGATTGAATGTGCTTCAAATTTTTTGCCCTCTTAAAAAGCAAGGAAAAAAAAAGCCCTTGACATTAACCGTTAAAAGAATAAATAATGATGAACATGTAATGGAAATTGAGAGTTTTTTGGTTTGGTGTGGGTATGACATAAGCATGGCATGTGGCTTACAGTGGTTTTGGTGTGGATATGACATTAGCATGACATTTTGTGGCTTAGAGTGGTTTGGTTAGTGTGGGTAAGACATTAGCATGACATGTTGCGGCTTAGACTGGTTTGGTGTTGGTATGACATTAGCATGACATGTTGCGGCTTAGACTGGTTTCGTGTTGGTATGACATCAGCAGGACATGTTGCGGCTTAGACTGGTTTGGTGTTGGTATGACATAAGCATGACATGTTGCGGCTTAGACTGGTTTGGTTTGGTGTGAGTATGACATAAGCATGACGTGTTGCGGCGTAGAGGGGTTTGGTGTTGGTATGACATTAGCATGACATGTTGCGGCTTAGACTGGTTTGGTGTAGGTATGACATAAGCATGACATGTTGCGGCTTAGACTGGTTTGGTTTGGTGTGAGTATGACATAAGCATGACGTGTTGCGGCGTAGAGGGGTTTGGTGTTGGTATGACATTAGCATGACGTGTTGCGGCTTAGACTGCGGTTTGGTGTTGGTATAACATTAACATGACATATATTGCGGCTTAGACTGGTTTGGTTTGGTGTGGGTATGACACCACTGGTCTTGCTGAAAGCTGCAGGGATCAAACTTGTTACACGGTTAAGTCTGGTAAGTGTAAAGTTTTAAAAGAAAGTGAGATGTTTTTAAACCTAAGAAACCCTTATAACGGATAGCAACAGTGCAGCCGGGTGTGTAAAAAGAAATCTGACCTACTTAATTTATACAACATGTTTGTTTATTTTTGTATTCCTTTTTTTTTTTTTTATGTCTCCTTATCGATCTGCTACAGCCCACCAACTGCCCCTTCTTGCGAGGCAAACATGGGAAGCAAACATGGGAGGCAAACGACATGGGAGGTAACCATGGGAGGCTAACATGGGAGACTAACAACATGGGAGGCAAACATGGGAGGCTAACAACATGGGAGGCAAACATGGGAGGCTAACAACATTGGTGGCAATAAATTGAGATTAGCTCTTTTTTTTAAACGCATAACGTCATTTAGTTGCTACCCTCCCTCCCACTTTAACACTTGATTTCTGCGATATTTATATAACAAGGGAGACACCATCCCCAGCAATAGGTACCATCACTTTACCATCACAATAGTGGATCTAAAACATCACTATCAAAAGTAGAGGTTCAAATACTAGTGCAACGTCGTCATTTCTCATTTGGAATTGTTTACTTTTTTCGGGCTATAGTTCATTATCTCTCTCTTTCTCAATCTCTGTCTCTCTCTCTTCTCCCTCTCCCTCTCTCTTTCTCTCACTTTCTCTCTCTCACTCTCTCTCCACATCTCTCTCCCACCTCGCTCCCCCCCTCGCTCCCCCCCTCTCCCTCTCTCTCACTCTCACTTTCTCTCTCTCTGCCCCCCTCTCTCTCTCTCTCTGTTTCTCTCACTCTCTCTTTCTTTCTCTCTCTCTCTCTCGTTCTCTCTTAGTCCATTATAAATGAATTTTAAAAAAAAAAAATTAATAATTTAACAACTATCTAAGCTGTTCAATGGTTATCGATTTTAGGTGAGACGTTTAAATGAAGATTCCAATATTGGAAATGGAAACGATGTGTATAGTAAGTTTTGATCTCTTTACATTGACATCTGCAAATGTGTGTGTGTATGTGTGAGTGTATGTTTGAGTGTATGTGTGAGTGTATGTGTGAGTGTATGTGTGAGTGTATGTGTGAGTGTATGTGTGAGTGTATGTGTGAGTGTATGTGTGAGTGTATGTTTGAGTGTATGTGTGAGTGTATGTGTGAGTGTATGTGTGAGTGTATGTGTGAGTGAATGCGTGCGTGCATATGTGACTACTTAAGTGCGGGCGCGCATGCGTGTATGTGTGTGTGCGTGTTGTATTATTACGATGCAGTCAGCTTTGTTCACTGAGAGCTCACAACCAATTTATTTATTTATGTTGTATTAATTTTTTTAACAAAAACAAATTAATACAACAAAAAAAAAAAACAAAAAAAAAAACCCTTTTGTTTGCTTGAAGCTTTCATGTCTTTTAATTGCATGAATTGATTCGTTTGTGAACTAAAATTTGGTCATCAGTGAGCCAGCCGCTAACTCGTAAATCTTCAATTTGAGAAAACATTTCCTCATCATGACAATTGATCAACAGGTCAGCCGATAACTGGACTTGATCAGATAACGACCCCCGCCAGTAGCAGGAGCAGGGATCAACTCGTTTTAGGAGGAGCACCCCGAGATGTTGATGAAAACAGGAACGCTGGCGGCTCTGGGATATCGCCGGCTCCTTCACACGCCGATGTGAGTTTTGTAGTAGGACTAGACAGAAATAGCTGAGCCCACGGTTGAAGCGCAACTTAGAATGACATTGTTTCGTTGTAAGCCACATCGAAATGACAGCTGGCATTTTGCATAAACCACGTGACATCAGCCACTGCAATCTGAATGAATGGCTAAAATCATGGGAACTGGTCTCGATTTGACTTAATACTTGAATATATTTGATTTAATACTGGAATAGATTTGACTTAATAACTTGAATAGATTTGACTTAATGCTGGAATAGATTTGACTTAATACTGGAATAGATTTGACTTAATAACTGGATTAGATTTCACTTAATACTGGAATAGATTTGACTTAATAACTGGTATAGATTTGACTTAATACTGGAATAGATTTGACTTAATAACTGGAATAGATTTGACTTAATAACTGGAATAGATTTGACTTAATAACTGGAATAGATTTGACTTAATAACTGGAATAGATTTGACTTAATACTGGAATAGATTTGACTAATAACTGGAATAGATTTGACTTAATAACTGGAATAGATTTGACTTAATACTGGAATAGATTTGACTTAATAACTGGAATAGATTTGACTTAATAACTGGAATAGATTTGACTAATAACTGGAATAGATTTGACTTAATAACTGGAATAGATTTGACTTAATACTGGAATAGATTTGACTTAATAACTGGAATAGATTTGACTTAATACTGGAAAAGATTTGACTTAATAACTGGAATAGATTTGACTTAATAGCTGGAATAGATTTGACTTAATAACTGGAATAGATTTGACTTAATACTGGAATAGATTTGACTTAATACTGGAATAGATTTGACTTAATACTGGAATAGATTTGACTTAATAACTGGAATTGATTTGACTTAATACTGGAATAGATTTGACTAATAACTGGAATAGATTTGACTTAATAACTGGAATAGATTTGACTAATAACTGGAATAGATTTGACTTAATAACTGGAATAGATTTGACTTAATAACTGGAATAGATTTGACTAATAACTGGAATAGATTTGACTTAATAACTGGAATAGATTTGACTTAATACTGGAATAGATTTGACTTAATAACTGGAATAGATTTGACTTAATACTGGAAAAGATTTGACTTAATAACTGGAATAGATTTGACTAATAACTGGAATAGATTTGACTTAATAACTGGAATAGATTTGACTTAATACTGGAATAGATTTGACTTAATAACTGGAATAGATTTGACTTAATACTGGAAAAGATTTGACTTAATAACTGGAATAGATTTGACTTAATAGCTGGAATAGATTTGACTTAATAACTGGAATAGATTTGACTTAATACTGGAATAGATTTGACTTAATACTGGAATAGATTTGACTTAATACTGGAATAGATTTGACTTAATAACTGGAATTGATTTGACTTAATACTGGAATAGATTTGACTAATAACTGGAATAGATTTGACTTAATAACTGGAATAGATTTGACTAATAACTGGAATAGATTTGACTTAATAACTGGAATAGATTTGACTTAATAACTGGAATAGATTTGACTTAATAACTGGAATAGATTTGACTTAATGCTGGAATAGATTTGACTTAATAACTGGAATAGATTTGACTTAATAACTGGAATAGATTTGACTTAATGCTGGAATAGATTTGACTTAATAACTGGATTAGATTTGACTTAATACTGGAATAGATTTGACTTAATACTGGAATAGATTTGACTTAATAAATGGAATAGATTTGACTTAATAACTGGAATAGATTTGACTTAATACTGGAATAGATTTGACTTAATAACTGGAATAGATTTGACTTAATGCTGGAATAGATTTGACTTAATAACTGGAATAGATTTGACTTAATGCTGGAATAGATTTGACTTAATACTGGAATAGATTTGACTTAATAACTGGAATAGATTTGACATACTGGAATAGATTTGACTAATAACTGGAATAGATTTGACTAATAACTGGAATAGATTTGACTTAATACTGGAATAGATTTGACTAATAACTGGAATAGATTTGACTTAATACTGGAATAGATTTGACTTAATAACTGAAATAGATTTGACTAATAACTGGAATAGATTTGACTTAATACTGGAATAGATTTGACTAATAACTGGAATAGATTTGACTTAATAACTGGAATAGATTTGACTTAATAACTGGAATAGATTTGACTTAATACTGGAATAGATTTGACTTAATAACTGGAATAGATTTGACTTAATACTGGACAAGATGTGACTTAAAGGAGTTCCAATCAATACGAAGTCCCACGTGACAAATAAATTTGATGGTTTAATCCCTAAAAGATATATGAGAAATATTATGGATTTACATTCTTACATTTTAATTTCACTTCAGCCAGCCTGCATTGACCTCATCCCACCTCCGTAATGCAGTCCTCGGCATAGTTCTAGTGTTCTTCTGATTTGTACTGAAATATTTGTTATAGTTCTAATGTTCTTCAAATTCGTACTGACCTATTCGTGATAGTTCTAATGTTCTTAAGATTCCTACTGACCTATTTGTAATTGTTCTAGCGTTCTTCTGTTTTGTACTCAAATATTTGTAATAGTTCTAATGTTATTCAGATTCGTATTGTATTGACCTATTTGTAATAGTTCTAATGTTCTTCGGATTCGTATTGACCTATTTGTAATAGTTCTTATGCTCCTTTTTCTTGAATTATTTTCGAAACCCATAATTCTGCAACCGTCCTCTGTGAGAGAGAAAGAGAGAGAAAGAGAGAGAAAGAGAGAGAGAGAGAGAGAGAGAGAGAGAGAGAGAGAGAGAGAGAGAGAGAGAGAGAGAGAGAAAGAAAGAGAAAAGAGAGATTTCAAATTTGATTGACAAACAGTTGAAACACTTTAAAATGTTGTAATTTTTATTGTTGTAAGAAAGTAGCATTTAACATTTACATTATAAATATATAAAATAGCATATCAAGCTGGAGGAAATTTGTGATCACTGGCAGATGGAAAGATGCACTATATAAAAATATATCTCTACACTTATGATACCATTGGGGATTACATTGATTTAAGCTGAAAACCAAATAATCATAACAACACAGAAAAAATGCAATAGATGGGGGAATTCGTTTCTATTACTTGAGCAAGAAAATTCATTGATGGCGTGTATCAGTAGGCATAACAAATAACAATCAGGCACATCAAACGATGGAATCTACTCTATAACCTCTGTGAGAAATCTTGCTTTCTGTTTGCTGCCTATGAAGAGCAAAGAAGTATTATAAAATAGTAAAGTTATAGACACATTCATCGATTTGGATATACTAACTTCTTTCGGTGCTTATGTAACATATATCGGGTTTGTGTATTGTGTACGTGTTCTTACAACGATTTATTCCTATGTATAAATGGTAGGTCAATTTTGTTTTTAGAAAACCCTAATAATCTTACTTTTAATGTTGAACTGGCTTCGTCTTCCTTTGCCACATCATTAGATTTGTCTGAGTATCTCTACATAAAATATAAAAAATAAGTTTTGCATCAAAAACACAATATTTAAAAAAATATATATATTTGTACGAACAGAATGTTATTTATATTGAACTTTATGAAATAACATTTATAAAACAAGGTGGCATAAAGAGACTGGGCTGACGCTGAAGGCATATGCAAACAGAAAAAAAAATGAAACGATATATCCATGAGTGGGAAGTGTCCACCAAGTCACAGTGATATAGGATTTAATGTAGCAAAAGAATGTTCGTTTAAGTCAAATATTCCCACGTCCCAGTGATAACGTACGCGCCGCGTAAAGCTCTAAACCGGTGCTTTAAAGCCCTTAGCACAATACTTGTTTTGTACAACTTAATCTTGTCATAGTAACAATCAACAGTGGCTGAAATATTTAAAAGAAAAAATATATCAGAAAGGAAATGAATTTGTTACATTTTTAGTAACTACAATTAATATAAATCATATTGTATACGCACGTTTTTCCTCCCCAGGACAGTCGATTACCTAATGGGATGTATTAAATGAGATATTTCATTATCTTTTAAAGTGTCCGGAGCTTTGTTCTTATCTAACTTGTTACTCACAAAAATTGATTGACTCAGCGCCCCTTTGCCTTTCTCAATCGATTTTCTCCTATAGCTTTTTCTCGTGGCATAGATTCCTTCACGAATCTGCAACACACATATTTAGCCTTTTTAAAACGTATTTATGACATAAATGTTTAACGAAGATTAAAAAAAAAAAACAAATTTACAAAGCTCATCGGTCCAAAATTTGTAATAAATTAATTTTTTTTAAACGGGGAGTGGGGTGGGTGGGTAATGACTAACTTTTCGTTTTTTTAAAAATATTTCCCCGAACCATCTTCATAAATTTAATACAATTTTAATAATGTTAAAATATTAAAACTGAAGTATGTCAGAGACTAGAAATAACAAACACACACAAAAGCTTTTTAATTTTTTGTAAAGCTATAACCAATATCTATAACTATATCAAGACAGCGAAGTATCCGCTAATGAGCATAGGAAGACTTAATTACTTGTAAAAGCTATAGTTTTAATTTCACACTTGTTCCAATAAAATTAAGACCAAAATTTATGTTCTTTTAAAAAAAAAATTGTCCACGTGATAAAATTTTGAGATCCTACCTGAGGGGACATAATGCAGAAACAGATGAACACAAAGAGACCCTGAAACAAAGTAAAAAGATTTTTTATTGTTTAATACAGTGGTTCTCAACCTTCCTAATGCCGCGACCCTTTAATACAAATCCTCAAGTTGTGGTGACACCCCCAACCACAAAATTATTTTCGTTGCTACTTCATTACTGTAGAGCATATGGATTTTCCGATGGTCTTAGGCGACCCCTGTGAAAGGGTCGTTCGACCCCCAAAGGTGCCGCGACCCACAGGTTGAGAACCGCTGGTTTAATACATATCCAGAATATTATTTTATCTTGCGAAATAATGATTTTTACGTTGATAAAAATTCAACTGTTACCAATATAATTCAAATGTTTTTGATAAAGGGACGAAAGTCGTTAGACATTGGACATGCCCAGGTTGTTTAAAGAAATTGAAAGTATATTTTAATGGTTTGAGAGTTTATAATTTTTCTTATTTTTTTTCTTAGGATGACATCATTTAAAATTAAGGTTGGCGTAGTACTTCGCCTTCATCTTTAGGAATGGTTTGTAATGACCTTCTTTATGAATGGTTTGTGTAATGACCCTCTTTATGAATGGTTTGTGTTATGAACCTCTTTATGAATGGTTTGTGGGATGACCTTCTCTATAGAATGGTTTGTGTAATGAACCTCTTTATGAATGGTTTGTGTAATGACCCTCTTTATGAATGGTTTGTGTAATGAACCTCTTTATGAATGGTTTGTGTAATGACCCTCACCTGTAAAGAATTCAAAATGGCGAAAATGTACTGGAACACAACCAGATCTTCATTGACGGAAAACACACCGAATATCCATGTGACACCCAGTATTGGAGACAGAATGAAAACTGCCCGGATAACTGACCTATTCAAAGTTAAAGGAGGATACAAAGAAATATTACTTTTAAAAAGAACATATTCAAATACCATGTTTATTAAACATTTAGCCCCTCTTCCCCCACCCCCACATCTTTTGAAGATGGGAGTTCTCATAAAGTTGCAAAAAGAAGACTACTCGTAAGAGACTGTTTTCTTGCATTCGAAGCGTATCTGCGCATGTTTTATTGCTATATTCAAGCTTAAATGTGATATTAGCTAACAGTTTTGTTCACTAAAAGCTGAAATGTGATATTAGTCAAAATATTTGTTCACTAAAAGCTTAAATGTGATATTTGCCAACAGTTACAGTTTACCTTGTCCTCTGTTCTAAAGTTTTATTGCTCATATACTTCCTTGACTGCATTACACGTACAATGTATATCAATATCACCAGGTTGATCTATCAAATAGTAAAACACGGATTACTTGTTTTAAAGTTAAAGATTGTCCTATCAAATTCTAGCTTTCGTTATATTGGCTTCATTTAAAAATTATTATAGTTTTTTCGTAGTGCATCTCATAAATGATAACATTTAAAAGGGGCAAAAGAAGAAATGAAAAATTAATTGATAAAAGGAATATATTTTTTTCTTCATCTTTCTCTTTGCACTTTCTACATAAAAATTTAACAATATAATTAGTCCACATCATACATCATGTACGACATCTTCTTAAAAAAATATAACCACATGTTACCAGAAGTATGAAGAGAACAGGCGCAACAAATGCCCAGATGACACCCTTGTCCACTGGCAGCCAACAACTGAAACAAAGGTATCGTACATTTTGGGATGCCTAAATTCAGTGTTTCTAAAATTTTGACCAAAACAAAAAAAGTTGAAAAAAGCTATCATTGCATCTGTTGTGGCTGAAAGTGTTACAACACTAACCTCCAAAATAATAAAAAAAATATGGAAGGGATGGGGGAAAACTCCTTTTTGTTTGAGTTAATAAAAAAGACAAAGCTGGCTTGTAAATGGAACACTTTGGAACTCGATAGGGGGGATTCTCAAACTTATTAACTTCGGATTCCGAGTCCCCCTCTGTAGTTGTGTTAATCTCGAGAGATTGAAAGCCTCTCAGTTAATTCTGGTCGTCGTGCTAAAGGCAAGATTTAAAAACAAAAACAAAATGAATTTTGGCATGTTTAAATAGTTTTTGCAGCGGTGAAAGACGTGCAGAGACATTCACCTTGCTCCACAGCAAACGACTAAAATGAACTCGATGTGATTTACGCATTTATTTGCACAGCGTTAGCATTCCATTCATGTCCACATTTCAGCAATACACATTTTGTGAGACATCATGTCCACATTTCAGCAATACACTGTTTTTGAGACATCCTCTCCATACATTGTCTTTGAGACATCATGTCTGTACATTGTCTTTGAGACATCATGCCCACATTTCAACAATACACTATTTTTGAGACATCCTGTCCATAAATTGTCTTTGAGACATCATGTCCACAATTCAAGAATACACTATTTTTGAGACATCCTGTCCACATTTCAACAATACACTGTCTTTTTATTTTTTATTTAAAACATCATGTTCACTATACAAAGCAGCAATGAAATTCATGTTCACTATACAAAGCAGCAATGAAATTCATGTTCACTATACAAAGCAGCAATGAAATTCATGTTCACTATACAAAGCAGCAATGAAATTCATGTTTACTGACTCATGTCTTTGAATATTGAACACACTTACAGGTATTTGGATGTGTAAGCTTTCCACTTTGTGACGGCCAGAGTTATACCAACTATTACTACTGGAACACCTGAAGGAAGAGGCCAATGCTTCTGCATGAATCATTCTTGTGAAGTAGACAACATGTCATTTGTTTAACTTTGAATAAAAAAATATGTATACTAAAGCTGTGTATTGTAATGATATACAAGCTGTGTATTCTAATGATATATAAGCTGTGTATTCTAATGATATATAAGCTGTGTATTCTAATGATATATAAGCTGTATATTCTAATGATATATAAACTGTATATTCTAATGATATATAAACTGTGTATTCTAATGATATATAAACTGTGTATTCTAATGATATATAAACTGTATATTCTAATGATATATAAACTGTGTTTTCTAATGATATATAAACTGTGTTTTCTAATGATATATAAACTGTATATTCTAATGATATATAAACTGTATATTCTAATGATATATAAACTGTGTACTCTAATGATATATAAACTGTATATTCTAATGATTTATAAACTCTGTATTCTAATGATATATAAACTGTATATTCTAATGATATATAAACTGTGTACTCTAATGATATATAAACTGTATATTCTAATGATTTATAAACTCTGTATTCTAATGATATATAAACTGTATATTCTAATGATTTATAAACTCTGTATTCTAATGATATATAAACTGTATATTCTAATGATATATAAACTGTGTATTCTAATGATATATAAACTGTGTATTCTAATGATATATAAGCTGTGTATTCTAATGATATATAAACTGTATATTCTAATGATATATAAACTGTGTATTCTAATGATATATAAGCTGTGTATGATACGGATACATAATTATTTATTTCCACATTTTTGGTTCAAAATTGACTGCGCATTTATCGATCTCAGAAAAAAACAACATTTTATATGTTTTAAACAAAAATTTGTTTGATATGGATTTTGACTAAAAACATTTGGTTGATCCATCTCTCCCTGTCTATTCCTGTCTCCCTGTTTATCACTGTCTCCCATTCTAACCCTATTTACTTAATTGGGGGGGGGGGGTGAGTCAATTTAAAATCTTCCGAATAAAATATGTATGCAACATAATTTTAGTTTTTTTCACAAACCATATACGACAGGAAGTAATATTTTCAGCAGGGATCGTTTCTCAAAGACGTAGGTCACCGACTTGTATATCTCCAGGCCCTCGGCCAGCATGGTCATGAACACCGCCAGACAGAAGTAGTGCAGCAGGACTGCCACGACAGTACACCCAGCCTGTAGATGTGTGTGTGGTATTGGTGGTAGTAGGGCGAATCAGTATTTACAACAAAACAATATTCCTCCACTTTGTGGAATTACCAAATTAGCTATTTCTTAAATTAGTTCCAATATAGCTTTAACGTTTATGGTTTTTAGTTGTGTTTAAGGCGGGAGGACAGCGGTGGCGTGTTCTGCAAATACTGCAAGGGGTGGGGGATTATTAAACTATCAACTTTGAATGCTTGGGGGCATTAGCAAAAAGGCTGGGTGTGGAGGGGAAGGGCGGCCAGACGTCAATGGACAGCTCTTGGTGAGAGGAGATTGGTGGAACACCATTAAAGTGGTAGAACAATTTTGATTCATAACATCAACATTTTCCCAACATGTACTTAGAAGATGTACACTTTGTAATTTTTCTAAATAGTTTTATCATGTCAATGTTGACATGATAATTTTATACTGGAATAAATTAATAATTAAATGTGAAAAGATTTTTAAAAAGTCATCATACTAGACTGTTCCTAAGGATTGTTACGAGAAAAGTCCACAAAATAAAAAAACCAACAAACAAACAAACAAAAAAAATAAATAAAATAAAAAAATTAGCAGAAGAAATGTGAAAAAATGTTTAATGTTTGATTTCAACCAATTAAACTTTTTTTTAAAAAATTAAAAGACAAGTTAATATGAAATATATATACTTACTCGGTTGCTCGTCTCCTCAACGCCGACCAGAAATATGATGTAGCAGACGATGAGGCAAACACTGAGGTTAACGTGCAGAAACGATCTGTCACTCTTGACATGCCTTCGGAAATAAATGGCCCACATGTCGATGATGAGTGGTTTGACGTCAAATTTGTTTTACTAAGTGGGTGTTTCATAAACAACAACAACAAGAACACATCTTTGTCAAGATTTTAAAAAGACAATACAAAAATAGAAGATATGGACCACAGTGTTCGCACTAAATAAATATGTCACATAAGAGATGGTGTCAGTGGGCCGTCGAGCGCGTGCTCTTAATGCCCCCCCTCCCCGCACACCCCACACGGGCCGACGCTGGGTCTCCCAAACCGCCAGATCGTGCGAAAGCACACCGGGGACAACCCCCTGGCCTTGGGACGCCCGATTACCGAAAACGCTGTGTTTAAAGCGTTCACAGTCGACTTTTCCAGAGTGTCTGGGCGGGTTTGATTCCCCTCCGGAGGGAAGGTGTTGCGTTACCACCCGCACCGCCCAGGGAGTCTCTCGGTAGGGACCGAAAGCTGGGATGAAACGGTTAACTAGGAGTGGCTTTCTCGCGACCTAGGAGCGGCTTTCTCACGGCCG
The DNA here is from genome assembly GCA_964017045.1 of Omphiscola glabra. Lineage (NCBI taxonomy): Eukaryota > Metazoa > Mollusca > Gastropoda > Lymnaeidae > Omphiscola > Omphiscola glabra. The sequence goes on along the minus strand of OZ024798.1, from coordinate 19,122,004 downwards.
CGTAGCTAAAATCATCGGCATGGATTTTGACCGCCACCCAAGCCTCATATCCATCAACGGCAACAAGTAATCATGTTAATCATTTCGCACTAACGAAATTTTTATCATATTCTTAATGAAGCTCGGGAAAAAAAAACACGTGGGTTCATAAATTAATCACGAAATCATCTATGAGCATCTCTCATCGGGAATACCACAGAAGCAATTCAATTTTTAACATTTCCGATCGTAACTCAAAGCCTAATGCAGCTCATCACCATGAACAACGACAAGACGAAAAAAAAGTCTAGCATTCCTAACCAACACTCCTTACCTCCATAAGCGACTAAGTCATTTGTAAGTCTTTTTACGGGGGACAGTACAAAGACGGCCTAGAGCTATTAATGACAACTACTGTGGGCAGCGTACGATGATTTACGGAATATCTTGCTGTACTCTGCTCCATTAATACGCTTGTTAATAAACGGTACATTCTATATTAAAATTGTTACATTTAAAAAAAGACCTCACCTCCATACAACGGAATATACTATGGCTGTTGCTGCCAGGCAAGTGATCGATATTATGCATCCAATAATGGATATGATGCTCAGCTCACGGAGTGTGCTCACCTGAAACATGTTACACCAAATCCTAAATTATAATATAATATTAAAACCCACTGTCATCGATAATTCCATTTATAATATGAAGATAAAAAAAACAATTAAAAAAAAAAAAAAAAATGATATATTCCCTTGAGTTTTGATACATCTGGGGCGTCAAGCCCCCTTCTCCCCTAGACCTTGGACTTGGTAAATTATGCGTGTGTTGACAAGTTAATATTAATATTGATAACAAAATACTACTAATAGCACAATAATTATTCACATTTTTCAGCAAACGAAATGATCAAATCCAGTGATTTACTATTTTAAATAAATGAATTTTACTAGACAACGTTTATTTTAGTTTTAATTCGTAAATTGGTTTATTGGTCGGGCGTCGGGATGTCTTTGTGTTCAACACATTTATCATTCTATGATCGGGCATTGGAGTTTAGTTGCCAGCTTAAGCCAGAAAATTAGACACACATATTTTTTCTCCATGCACGAAAATCTCTCTTCTCTCTCGAAAAAAAAAAAAACGTTACAAGGACATTCTCTCTATTCAATCTGCAATCTGCTTCCTCAAAAAATCAATCAAATATTCTTTAACAAAAAAGTAAGCCCAATTTATACTGCGTGTGTTCAAACCCCACCCAGTCACTAGCCTGACGTATAGCTGACTTCAATTCATAATATCCGGACAATAAACACACTTGCTAGCACTCGAACAACAAAATACAAGTCATTATATGTGATGTTCCGTGCATTTTCTTTCAGCAACACTTTGTTTGTATGTGTGTGTATGTGTCAGAACTGCGAATTTAATTGTATAACAAGTGACGTCACAATCCATATTTTCCTTTGTAACTCGTAGAGATTCATTCGTGCTCACTTGAAAAGGACTCATCAACACAGCAAAGTTGGTGAGGTGGTTACAGCTGCAGACCACAGTGTTGTTGGTGAATGATTCCACAAAGCACCCACGTGTTGACCACATTCCCAGTTCGCTAAAATATGAACATTGATGTTAAAGAAATAATGAACTGAAGATAGGACGAGTGCTTGATTTCAAACAGATATTCATAAAGATCTTCATTGATTTAAACATATATTCATAAAGATCTTCATTGATTTCAAACAGATATTCATAAAGATCTTCATTGATTTTAAACAGATATTCATAAAAATCTTCATTGATTTCAAACAGATATTCATAAAGATCTTCATTGATTTCAAACAGATATTCATAAAGATCTTAATTGATTTCAAACAGATATTCATAAAGATCTTCATTGATTTCAAACAGATATTCATAAAGATCTTCATTGATTTCAAACAGATATTCATAAAGATCTACATTGATTTCAAACAGATGTTCATAAAAATCTTCATTGATTTCAAACTTATCTTCATAAAGATCTTCATTGATTTCAAACAGATATTCATAAAGATCTTCATTGATTTCAAACAGATATTCATAAAGATCTTCATTGATTTCAAACAGATGTTCATAAAAATCTTCATTGATTTCAAATTTATATTCATAAAGATCTTCATTGATTTCGAAACAAAAACAAAATGTTTAGTTTTGAAATTTTTCAGGTTTTCCTTTTTTCTGCATATTATACTTTCATGTTTTCGTTGGCGACGAAGATGTTTTTTTGTTTTTGACCCTGTGTATATTTAGACCCCTCACCCCCTCCCAACTAGATGACTATATCTGAACTATGCAAACTTGTTCTTGCTATATTTATTACTGCTATGGCATATTTTCATTATTTTAGTGATGTTTAGATCAAATGATAAATGTAAGTGTAGTAAGGTTGTGAATCACTTTCAAACTTGACCCCCATAATTTTTTTTTTTAAACCCATCAAGTTGGAGTTTTTAAATAAGAATTCAAATTGACCCATATATATATATATATAACATCATTGATTTATAAGCAGTAAAAAATGTTTAAAGAATCTTTTTCAAAGTTATAGTTAACCGACCTTACCTTGCCGATGTATCCAAGAACCCACAGTACGGAGTAGAGTCATTGGTTACCTGGTTAAGTAAAACGAACAAAGCGTGTCAAATATTTGATGCGTGAAAAAAAAACCATGGTATTTGATGATAATAAGATGGTTGGACTGCCAAGAAGTTTTTAAGTAGATTAAATATGGCTGCACTTGCACAAGTCGCAACATGATTTACACCATACTTTGAAAAAAAACAAAAAGCGTGGAAAATCATAGGTAGGGGAAGCCGGGTCGTCGCCATGGAGACCGTTTGAGATAACACCAGAACATGTATAAATAGGCCCCCACTCCCGTTTGAAAACATTTCAACAATACTAACCATAATGGATTATTGGACAGAGCAGTTGCTGGTTTACTGTACACGTTTTATACAGCTTGTATAATTTATTGAGAGAACAAATTAATAACCAGATTTGGTACGTTGACTTCCATACGGTATGAACCGAATTCTTATTTTACATGTCTGCAACGTTCTTTTTCCCGTTTTGTTTTTTAAATTATACTTTCGCTCACTTTCTTCCGGTTCTTCCTCATCTTTGTTTTCGATAGGAACCTGTGACAATTTTAATTTTTTTTATTTTCTTTAATTTTTTTTTATAGGTACGTGTAGGGTGTTTACATATGATGTACATTTAATTTGTAATTGTACGGAGGTTTTTGTTGTACTGTCAAATGAATTACGCGACACGTTTAAATGTCTGTTTCATTTGATCACAAGTAAAGCTTAACATATTTTGTTTTATTTACACAAATTATGCCTATCTCACTGATCTATATACCAAGTAGAAGATTTAAGTGAAATATAGCAGGTCAATTGAAATAAAAGGTCCATATACCAAGTAGGAAATTTAAGTGAAATATAGCAGGTCAATTGAAATAAAAGGTCCATATACCAAGTAGGAAATTTATATGAAATATAGCATTTCAATTGAAATAAAAGGGTCCATATACCAAGTAGACGATTTAAATGAAATATAGCAGGTCAATTGAAATAAAAGGGGTGCATATACCAAGTAGGAAATTTAAATGAAATATAGCATTTCAATTGAAATAAAAGGATCCATATACCAAGTAGACGATTTAAGTGAAATATAGCAGGTCAATTGAAATAAAAGGGGTGCATATACCAAGTATAAGATATCAGTGAAATATAGAAGGTCAACTGAAGTAAAGGGGGAAACAAACTCTGAATGAAACGAATCAGGTTAAAGCTTTATTGACGTTTCTACACACATGTACTTCAGTTCAAATACCTTTTATTTTTAGATTATTTCTAATAACCGCGTCGATGATAGGGCATGCTTCGATTAAATAGCATAGAATTCTGAAAAGTTTTTCATTATTGCCTAAAGTGAACCAGGTGGAAGATATAAAAACCTCTACCAAAGTTAATCTACAATAAACATTGCCGTCTTATTTTAATTATAACAGTTGTTTTGCTTTTTTATCAGCGTCATTTCATCTCAAATTATAACATCACTTGTATGACGATTATTAAACAATGAACAAACAAATTATTTTAATAAGAGCAAAAAAAAGGTAACTCACATTTCCTAATGAAAAGGTCAGTTTTACATCTGATTGAATTGTCTTCTCCTGCGTGTTGATGGTCAACGTGAGCACATCAGACCCAAGTGTAAAAAGCCGATCTTTGTTAAATCTAAACCTTTTTATTTAAAAAAGACATTTCATTTGACTGAAGTACAGCACCTTATTCCTGATAGGAAATCTGCTTTGCATAAACATTGTTAGACTAAAATTTAGTGACCATGCGGTACATCTTTAGATTATAAAAATGTATCTGTTAAAGTAAAAAAAAAAGTTATCAATGCTCTTGAATTGAAATATCTCAATGATTAGTGGCATGGGGAAGAAGTTTGAAGAAGGAATTAAGCGAAACTGAAGTATTTTAGCTTTAACTTTAAATACAAAAAAAGTGGTTGGGGACTGGGGTTGGGGGGGGGGGAATTTTACTGTTGCCACGCCTATGTGTGCAGCTGTGTCAACATTTGAGATGAACAGGCTTTTAAGCTCTACCAGCGTTTAAAAAAAAACGTTGTCATTTAAGATGTGAGATTCATTTTATAATTTAAAAAAAAAAAAACAAATAAAATGGGAATTTTTCTGAACAGATACTTGCACAAATTACTGTACTGTTAAGGCTTATTGTATTGAAGAGATGACAAGAAATTCGGAGATAACATTTTGCATATGAAAGCTTTTCCTTTTGATAATACAAATATTTAATAGCAAATCTTAAGAGCCTGACCTTTTTTGGCGCTCTGGGTCAATCCTAAGCCTCTCGGTTACGCCTCTGTACTCGATCACTGAGTAAGTTAGTGGACCTGTCATGGATACAATTTAAGATTTAGAAAAGTATGTGCGAGATAAAAAAAACCAGCCGTTAAGTTAGTCAAACCTGTAAACAAAATGCCGTTAGGGGGGAGTCCTAATCCAAATGAAGGATATTATAAGGGGAAAAAGTATTGTTAATTTTCACCGTTTTTAAGAAAAATAAATGAATTAACAGTTATGTGCATTAGGTTAAAGTAACTGGCATTTATGATGTATTTATGATTTGAATGTGTCTTGTTTCAATGAAACACGCATGAACCAGAGTTTCAGGAATAATGCACAAAAAGGGAGGGAGGGAGGTGGAAGGAGTGATATTGGCTGATAAATTGTATGTAACTGTTGTATTTTAGAATATAACTTAAGAAGTCGTCAGAATTAACTCACCTGTGAAGGCATTTTTAGACAGAAAGATGGCATTTCCAGATAGATTGAACCATTGATTTGAAGGATAGTGTTGATAAATGTTAGGGAAGTTAATGTCCTCACCTCCATAGGACAGTTGAACTGCTGCAAATGGATATTCATATGAGTTGCTAACTTTTTTACTAAAAAAAAATTATTTTTTTTAAATCTATAAATTTATTAATAAATAGTGACCATCAAATTATAGTAGTGAGTATCAAATTACGGTAGTGATTATCAAATTACGGTAGTGCTTATCAAATTACGGTAGTGACTATCAAGTTATGGTAGTGATTATCAAATTACGGTAGTGATTATCAAATTACGGTAGTGATTATCAAATTACGGTAGTGATTATCAAATTACGGTGTGAGTGTGCAAGAGCTACAAGTTAGACCCACAATATAAAAAAAATATAAAAGTTACATTAAATCATTCTTCGTGTATGAGTCTATGAACATAAGTTTTAATCTTAAGCAACACTTCTTTTTATCACTTGTCATCCAATTTATACATTTATATGAAATCTCAAAGATTAACGTTAAAGAGTATTGATTATGAGAGAATTATCTGTACCAATATGCTCCAGCGCAAGAAAAGACCCATTCCTCACAGTGTCCAGTGTTCTTGCTGCCAGGAGGTCCATGATGTTCAGCAAGGAAGCACCCTCATCGTGAGTTTCATTGGCCAACGCCAGCCACGTGTCCACGTCCGCCGATATCAGTTGGTTGGAGACACTCGCAAATTTCTATTTGGAAAAAAAAAATAATAACGTAATGTCTGGCACTGGCATTATGACTTACTGACACTGGCATTATGACTTACTGACACTGGCATAATGACCTACATAAATGTTAATTGAAACATTTAATTTGTTTCTGATTATTTATCATAGGTTATGATTTGATATTTGTAATTATCATTATTAATGGTAAAGGATGCCCATAATTTAACAACATATTTCACTTATGAAACACATATCAAACACGACCACTTTAAATGACACGTCCTGCATGTGTGCCCCATTAACAAAGGTCTACCTACCTCTGTTAGAGGCTGAGCCACTTTTTAACCATTATCACTAATTTTAAACTGAGACCCTCCTCGCCAGACAGTTAGGTTTCCTTTCCATTTCTCCAATTACTCACTCATTAATTCCAGTGCCCCGAAATACATTTTAAAATTATATTCCTGCGTGGAACTTGGTGGAACAATTCGAAACTTCATCCGACATACTTCACTGGTGGTCGAACAGTGGAAGAAAACGAAAATTACCCTGAAGATTCCTACTAATAAATTTTATAAGGATCAGTATATAGACTCCAGGTCGCAGTTCTTGTGTTTATGTGTGATAGCGCTTCATCTTACCATGAACGTGTCTCCAGGAACGGACACGTTTGCTTGCTTGACCGTGAGACTCAGTCGGTCCATCACACACAAGCTTATCTTGATGTCCATGGAACTGACCGTCGTTATTGCAGTGACGCTGTCATTCAGCCGGGCGGCAATCGCGTCCACCTGCTCTGCGATCTGCACATCTGTCAGATTGTGTTGATTCGTGAACACAATCTCAGTCTTTAGAAAACGCGGGGGGAAGGAAGTCATTTTTTTCTTTACAAAATCAAGTGGCAGCAATGAAAGTGTAAATTATGAGGGCAGAACATGCGCTGTAGCCATTGGATAGGTAATTAAGAATGTGTTCCAGTGGATAGGCCAGTAGGTGTGTGTCGCAGTGGATAGGTCAGTAGGAGTGTGATCCAGTGGATAGGTCAATTGGAGTACATTCCAGTGGATAGGCCAGTAGAAGTGTGTCACGGTGGATAGGCCAGTAGAAGTGTGTCACAGTGGATAGGCCAGTGGGAGTGTGTCACAGTGGATAGGCCAGTAGGCCTCTTTAAGTGGATAGGCCAGTGGGATTGTGTTGCAGTGGATAGGCCAGTAAGAGAGTGTCGCAGTGGATTGGCCTATGGGAGTATTTTTCAGTGGATAGGCCAGTAGGAGTATGTCGCAGTAGATAGGCCAGTAGTGAAAGAATTAAGAAGCTGCGGGCAAAGTGGGGTATAATAAGGAAATGAGCAGCTTTTACTCATTCAAACAGCCGCATGCTGCTCCACAGCCTCTGTCTTCCGACTGCTGTTCTAGGTGGAGTAATCTAGTTAATAATCTAACGTAACAAATTCTAGTAATTATCTCCTCCTAATCCCCCCCCCCCCCAAAACCCCGTTTTAAAATTGTCTATTCCCAAAGCATTTTATATTAGAATAATTATTTAAATATTTGTATGTGTGCAAAAGATGAAAAAAAGTGGATAAATGGGGGATCCATAAATATAAAATTAGAAGAGTCTATGAATTTTTTTTTTTAAAGTTCCACAACCGCTTTAATTGATTACATATTATATCATTCCACACGATTAAGTCAGTGAAGCAACACTTATATTTACCAGAGTGGAGATACGTTCAAGGTCAGATCTCCCGATACAGTCGACTAAGCTGTTCGGTGCCCACCTACCGCTAGCCGTGCAAGTCAAGCTCACCTGTCCTAAGGGAGGAAATTAGATTCTTTTAAGAAACGGATGTGCCACGTTTTGAACCGCGCCATTCGACTCTATCAAAATGGCGTTCAGCGATAAATGGTCGCAATAATAATTTGAGATTTTAAAGGCGGCTTTATTAGCATATTTTTCGCCCATCCCGACGTTAAATCTTTGGGATGTGTTGACGTAAACAAATTGTGTTCTCTCTTTTTGTCATACACGGGTACCCATTAAATATAAACCTGTGGCTTTATAGATCGCTCTTCTTTACCACCATCTTAAATAGTGCTCGCATAGACCAAAAATGAACATACACGTTGTTTTCTACATGGACTTATGTGTAAAAGGGTCAGTTTTTGCCCACCCGTGACGATCAACGACAACATAGCCATGAGTACAGAGTACCTTGGGACGAAGTCTACAAAAATTACATTACTGAAATGTTATGATGCGCCATAAGCAGGTGGAATATGGGGGCTTTATGTAGGAGATGTTGCTATATCTTAGTCTCTCCCTTATCAACAACATAATTTTAAACTAAGCCCATTGTGGGTAAATGGGGTAACCTGGGCAACTTCGTAACATGGATAACACCGAGGTAACTTTATAACCTGGGTAAACTGGTATCCTGGATAGCGCTTGGGTAACTTGTATAACTCCTTGGTAACTTCGAAAATGGATAACACCAGGTAACTTTATGACATGGATAACCTAAGAACTTGGATAGCTCTTGGGTAACTTGGGTAACCTGGTAATCTAGAAAACTCCTGGGTAACTTGGTAAGCTGGATTATTCCTGGGTACCGTGGACAACTCCTGGGTAACTTGGCATCTGGCGTCTTTGTTGCGGGCAACAAGTCAGCATCATAGTTCAAAAGCTTTTAAAAAATGTAACCTACCTTTGAAATCGATGGGACATTGTGTAAAAATGTTACGGGTTGTCTTTTCATCTCCACTTCCAAAAGCTTCTTTTACATACTGGGAGCAATTCGTGCGTCCTGTGCGCCGTCGGAGATAAAATATACTGCAGATTTGTGTTCAATCGCGCTTGATTCCAATTTAACTATTCAACAAGTAGCAAGACAAGTTAAAGAAATACGCACCCCCAAACTTTGTTAATAGATTATCTAGTGCGTTAATTTTGGTTTGTTTATAATTCACCTGAAACACATTTAAAAAAAAAAAAGGAAATGGTTATCATGTGGATCGAACCCGCGACATTTGCAAGATCAGCAAGGAAAATAACATTCTGAGCTGACGAACCTATTCATACATGCTTGAATTTGTTTGTACGTTTCAAGCGTCCGCCCTTACAATAGACTAACTACGTCTACCAGCTTAACTACGTCTGGTGGCCTAACTACGTCTATATGCCTAACAACGGCTAGTGGCCTAACTACCGCTAGTGGCCTAACTACCGCTGGCGGTCTCAGCTATTCACATTGTACTGCTAACATATATATAGATTCCTACGTTGAAAAGTGGAGTCGGCTGGATAGAATATCTCAGGAAAAAATGGTGATTGGAAGGAATTTGGGAATGACCAGGTACCCAGTCGTACCGAGGACATGTGGAGATAAATTGGAGCAATATTTATTTTTATGTAACGAACCTTAGTTGGGATCAAGCACGTAGTATAAACAGCCAAAATAATAAAAAAATTATAAGTAGCCTTTTCCCGCATTTAATTCAAGAAATTTAACTTACAAGCAACAACCAAAAAAAAAAATCTAGTTAGGTGGAAAACAAGTTAGAAATTTACATTACTGTTTTTAGGCTGTTGGCCAATCCTCCCACCACCCCCCCCCCCCCATTTTTGGTGCCCACTGCCCTCGCGGTATCTGGCAACACAATTGGTATGGGTCTATGCACCCTGGCGTAGAGAAAAAAAGTGCCACCCGGGATGAACTAAGAATTTGTTCACTCCCTTCTAAAACCTCTGCAGCTACATATTAAAAAAAAGAAAATCCCGCCCCTACGCAACCCCTTGCTACGCCCCCGCACCTCTAGGAATGTGTAGTGTTTTATTTAAACAATGCATTCATGATGATTCTGATTCGTGCCAAAATGTGAATGATTCAGTCGTTCAAGTTGTTTGGAAAAAAAAAATCCAGGAATTTGGAAAAATCTCTTTCTAGTGACGCAAAAGAAGTTGAACCGAAAAGCGTGATGCCAATTAGAACAGTTAGTATGTTGTTCAACCATCATTTAGCACTTACTGCATGTATTAAGATATTACTTCCCCCGTCTATAACTTACCAACTGTAGAGTTGAAGAGATACTGATGAAACTGTAGCTCATCAAACACAGTGTTATCTTCAGGGTACAAGATGCTGACATGATAACCAATGGAGATGATGTAAGGGAGTAAATCTTCTTGCAGAGTTATCTCCCCACTCTGTGTCGAAGTTAACTTCGCCTCGTTTGGCACTGATGAGCCATTATGGTGTTTAAAATAAGTTTTAAAATACAGTCCACAAATATTAATGGCAATATCAGGGTTCAATTTTCAAAGATACAAATTAAAACTTAAATGAACAATATATATATATATATATATATAGGCCAATAGACATTCTTTTTTTCTACAACAATTATTGTAAACCATTGTTTAAGAGTATTAATATACTTTTACGTAATTTATTTAATTAGTTTTTTGTTTTGTTTTGTGCTTTTTACAAACGATATTTTTGGTGATTTATATTTATTTTGACGTGTCATACTAACCTGATTGTATTGAATATCTTAAAGATTGTGTACTAACCTGATAGTATTGAATATCTTAAAGATTGTGTACTAACCTGATTGTATTGAATATCTTAAAGATTGTGTACTAACCTGATTGTATTGAATATCTTAAAGATTGTGTACTAACCTGATTGTATTGAATATCTTAAAGATTGTGTACTAACCTGATTGTTTTGCATGTCTTAAAGATTGTGTACTAACCTGACTGTATTGAATATCTTACAGATTGTGTACTAACCTGATTGTATTGAATATCTTAAAGATTGTGGTCCGCAGTCAACTTTAGCAAGAACTGTTCCCCTCTTGGACCCAGCATTCACTAAATATTGTTCATATTTGCATCGTTCGACCACAGGGGCACCCTTAGGCTGTGTGGACAGAACCCCGAAAAAAAAAAAGATATATATATATTACATGCTAATATAAACTTGCAATTGAAATAATTGTTAATAACGTTCATTTTTATCAAAAAATATTCATTAGGACAAACAATTAAAACCAGTTTTAAAAGGTAACTTGAATAAAGTCTTTCATACCTGGCTTTTCGTTTCTTCGTTTGGTGCGATATAATCTGACTCTGAATATAAAAAAAAATAAATAATGATATAGCAAAAAAAATGATATCAACTGCCAAGTAGGTCTCTGTTTCGTTCTAATCTGTCATCGCCAAGTAGGTCTCTGTTTCGTTCTAATCTGTCATCGCCAAGTAGGTCTCTGTTTCGTTCTAATCTGTCATCGCCAAGTAGGTCTCTGTTTCGTTCTAATCTGTCATCGCCAAGTAGGTCTCTGTTTCGTTCTAATCTGTCATCGCCAAGTAGGTCTCTGTTTCGTTCTAATCTGTCATCGCCAAGTAGGTCTCTGTTTCGTTCTAATCTGTCATCGCCAAGTAGGTCTCTGTTTCGTTCTAATCTGTCATCGCCAAGTAGGTCTCTGTTTCGTTCTAATCTGTCATCGCCAAGTAGGTCTCTGTTTCGTTCTAATCTGTCATCGCCAAGTAGGTCTCTGTTTCGTTCTAATCTGTCATCGCCAAGTAGGTCTCTGTTTCGTTCTAATCTGTCATCGCCAAGTAGGTCTCTGTTTCGTTCTAATCTGTCATCGCCAAGTAGGTCTCTGTTTCGTTCTAATCTGTCATCGCCAAGTAGGTCTCTGTTTCGTTCTAATCTGTCATCGCCAAGTAGGTCTCTGTTTCGTTCTAATCTGTCATCGCCAAGTAGGTCTCTGTTTCGTTCTAATCTGTCATCGCCAAGTAGGTCTCTGTTTCGTTCTAATCTGTCATCGCCAAGTAGGTCTCTGTTTCGTTCTAATCTGTCATCGCCAAGTAGGTCTCTGTTTCGTTCTAATCTGTCATCGCCAAGTAGGTCTCTGTTTCGTTCTAATCTGTCATCGCCAAGTAGGTCTCTGTTTCGTTCTAATCTGTCATCGCCAAGTAGGTCTCTGTTTCGTTCTAATCTGTCATCGCCAAGTAGGTCTCTGTTTCGTTCTAATCTGTCATCGCCAAGTAGGTCTCTGTTTCGTTCTAATCTGTCATCGCCAAGTAGGTCTCTGTTTCGTTCTAATCTGTCATCGCCAAGTAGGTCTCTGTTTCGTTCTAATCTGTCATCGCCAAGTAGGTCTCTGTTTCGTTCTAATCTGTCATCGCCAAGTAGGTCTCTGTTTCGTTCTAATCTGTCATCGCCAAGTAGGTCTCTGTTTCGTTCTAATCTGTCATCGCCAAGTAGGTCTCTTTTTCGATCTAATCTGTCATCGCCAAGTAGGTCTCTTTTTCGTTCTAATCTGTCATCGCCAAGTAGGTCTCTGTTTCGTTCTAATCTGTCATCGCCAAGTAGGTCTCTGTTTCGTTCTAATCTGTCATCGCCAAGTAGGTCTCTGTTTCGTTCTAATCTGTCATCGCCAAGTAGGTCTCTGTTTCGTTCTAATCTGTCATCGCCAAGTAGGTCTCTGTTTCGTTCTAATCTGTCATCGCCAAGTAGGTCTCTGTTTCGTTCTAATCTGTCATCGCCAAGTAGGTCTCTGTTTCGTTCTAATCTGTCATCGCCAAGTAGGTCTCTGTTTCGTTCTAATCTGTCATCGCCAAGTAGGTCTCTGTTTCGTTCTAATCTGTCATCGCCAAGTAGGTCTCTTTTTCGATCTAATCTGTCATCGCCAAGTAGGTCTCTTTTTCGTTCTAATCTGTCATCGCCAAGTAGGTCTCTTTTTCGTTCTAATCTGTCATCGCCAAGTAGGTCTCTGTTTCGTTCTAATCTGTCATCGCCAAGTAGGTCTCTTTTTCGTTCTAATCTGTCATCGCCAAGTAGGTCTCTTTTTCGTTCTAATCTGTCATCGCCAAGTAGGTCTCTTTTTCGATCTAATCTGTCATCGCCAAGTAGGTCTCTTTTTCGATCTAATCTGTCATCGCCAAGTAGGTCTCTTTTTCGATCTAATCTGTCATCGCCAAGTAGGTCTCTTTTTCGTTCTAATCTGTCATCGCCAAGTAGGTCTCTTTTTCGTTCTAATCTGTCATCGCCAAGTAGGTCTCTTTTTCGATCTAATCTGTCATCGCCAAGTAGGTCTCTTTTTCGTTCTAATCTGTCATCGCCAAGTAGGTCTCTTTTTCGTTCTAATCTGTCATCGCCAAGTAGGTCTCTTTTTCGTTCTAATCTGTCATCGCCAAGTAGGTCTCTGTTTCGTTCTAATCTGTCATCGCCAAGTAGGTCTCTTTTTCGTTCTAAAAAAAAAAAAAAAAAAAAAAAAAAAAAAAAAAAAAAAAAAAGAGACCTACTTGGCAGTTGATATCATTTTTTTTGCTATATCATTATAGCAAATGATATATAGCAAAAAATGATATCAACTGCCAAGTAGGTCTCTGTTTCGTTCTAATCTGTCATCGCCAAGTTTTAAAGGGGAAAAACCCAAACACCTAGCGTCGGTCTTAAAATAATATCGTCACTGGAGTCACGTGATTACTTGCGCGTGCCCACGTTTTCTCATTCTTATCTTGTTGCTATACTTTATTATTATTTCTATGGTCTGCTGATAGAAGCTACTGGCCGAAACGTGAGGTCCTTTCCCGCAACAACCCCTGGTTTAGTGTGTCAAATTTTATTTCATTTAGTAGACAGATAATTTACCTTTATCGTCGTCTTCTTCTCTAGAATCTTCATCATCCGGGGTCCCTGCGGGAACGTCGTCGGGAGACTCTGGAACATTGTCATTGTCAACATATTTAACACACCAAACAAAATGCGAGGTAAAATTAACAAAAAACTAATGCAGACACGCGATAAATTAATGTTGGTGACGGATGGAAGGGTTTTATTAAACTTACAATAATGTATTCATGAAGACGATTTGAGCTTAAAATATTTCTGATATTCTATAGACACTTACCGTCATCTGCATGTCCTAAATGCTGGCACACAAGGACTGATAGCATGAGCACAGTGACAAGGACAAACTTGCACGGGAAACGGGCGTCTCCCATTTTGTCAAATTGGTTTCTTTCAATTTAATCCTTTGTATTTGAATTGTGAACTGCTTCCTTCCGCAATCCTCTATTTTTTTTCCAACTGTTGTAAGCTGCTTTCTACTACCTTTCAAATCCTTTTTATCTCAACTGTATGCGAAACATGAAATATAACCACTTTGATTAAACAAACATAATGATAATGATATAAAGCTAATTTCTAATTCGTATTTAGGCGCGAATAATCTATTATCTACATTTTGATTTATTTTAATTTTTTTTTAGCAAATAACATTATAAATACAATGTTTAGTTGTTTACAACTCTGCCAGGGGGAATTCTAACTCGGGCAAAAGCAGTGTTTCTTTCAGGCATACCTCCGGGGGGGGGGGGCACTGCCCCCCGGAGCAAGACAAGTGCCCCCCCGGGGGAAAATGTGTAATAAAAAATAATTTTAAAAAAAAATACTCTAAATTTAATTTTTAAAAATTTTTTAAAAGTTATTGAAATGTGTGCCTTTAATCGATTACAATTATTGGAACAAATAAAATATAATTTTGTTCGATATATATTGATGATCCATAGCGTTCAGGTTAATCTTGTTACAGGCTCGCAGATATCGATTATAAATATGGTATTGTTTTGAAAATTGGCCGCTCCTGATCATAAGCTAAATCTTACTTTTTCTGATTCGCAGATATCGGTATCTTTTATTTAATTACATTTTGCAGCTGCAAAAGTTGAAAGACTTTTTAATAACCCTGTATTAAACTACCTTTCATCGATATAATTAAATATAGTTCTTGCTAAGAAATAAACATGTGCAATCTGTTTTCACATTATATTGTATAATAGCATCATGCTTTAAAAAATCATTTTTAGCAAACATTTTAATGTAGTAGATTCCATAGATGTATGCTGACATAGATAAAATGAAAATTTAAAAATAATAATAATAATAATTTTAAAACAAAAAATTAGGAATTTACCGGTTACATACAAATAGTGGACATTTCATCATAATTATTAAATCGAGTGTTTCTAATTTTTTAACACAGTTTCGGGAACAGAGTAAAATGATTTTTTAAAAAAATAGTCTTTATTTATTAAATCCCCAATAACTTTTCTCTGTTAATATAATAATAATAAACAATCTTCCCCAGCTGTTTGAACTATTTAAAAAAAAATTATTTTAAGATGATAATCCAGTAGAAAGAATATAATATATATAAAAAAAAATCGAGTATTTCGATTATCTTGTAAATGCCATTTTTGGTAGTAGTTAAAAAAAAATTATATGGAATTGGTAAAAAAATTGTTTTCAAGTATAATATCGAAGAGGCAAGTTGTAATGATCTGAAGCAAATTATAGTAGTCTAAATTTCTTAATTAACATTTCAATCAACTGAATATTGAGAATTGAAACTTTAATAATTTATACGAAAAAAAAAATCACAGGTTTCTGCCTGTAGATAGTTTTTGTTGCTCCAGAATCCGGCATACTTTCAATGTGTCCTGTCTAGGGCAGTCTGCCTTTTTTTTTTATATTGTTGTGACTATGGATGGGTATTTGTACAATTGATATAGCTCTTAGTTTGCACGGATTCCCAAAACAAAATTGTCTATCATCGGGTCATATATTTAGCAGGTTCTCTGCTTTTCTGGTAGGAACCAAGTCTCACTACTGGTCTTGTGATAGTGGTGTATACTGCCTTCTTTGTTCCCTTAGCGAGATTTTTGCTTTGAAGTAGCTTTTGTAAATTGAAATAAGAACGGTTGCATGCTGTTATTCTTTCTTGCACCTCCGATTGTATTTCCCCTTGCTTATTTATAGTCACCCCTAGATATTTGAAAAAAGCTACCCTCTCAAAGGTGTAGTTGTTCATATTGTTGTCATCAGTGCGTATTTCCTGACATTATCATAAATATTGCCTTCGCTTTATTTACATCAAGACCCGCTTTGACCGTGAGATCTTCAAGTTCCCTGAAAGTTTTAATTATATCATCAATGCTGTTTCTACCAAGTAGCGCTATATCGTCTGTGTAGGCCAGGTATTGCAGTGGCTGGCTTTATAAAGTTCCTTATGGATGAAGTCTTGTCGAGACTCTTTACTAGATTGGCTAGCTCTTCCTCGCTTCCAGCCAGTCCGTCTATGTCATCCGCAAAACGTAGATTGGTGATTGTTCTGCCACCAATGCTGACTGTCCCTACATGCTTTTCTGTGCATCTGACATAATTCTCTCTAAGAAGATGTTGAACAAGGTGGGGGAGAGCAAGCAGCTTTGTCGTACTCCAACCGTGGTCTTGAACTATTCTCCGATGTTATTTTTGAAGAAGACTGCACTGGTGGCCTTATCAAAGAGGCTTCTTATCATTCTGGTTAAGTTTGTGTTGATGTTGTAGTGCCTCATGGTGGCCCATAAAGCAGCATGCCAAACCCTGTCGAATGCTTTCTTGAAATCTACAAAGACGTGGTATAGGTTTTGTTGGTGTTGAGCATATTTCTCACATAGTATCCGGAGGTTTATGATCTGCTCAGTAGTGCCACGGCCTTGCCTAAAGCCCGCCTGTTCTTCAGCAATGATTCTGTCGGCATATGGTCTTAGTCGGTTCAGTATGACATTGAGCATGATGTCTTGCTTGGATGGCTTATTAGGCTAATGGTGCGATAGTTTTGACATAGCCGTAGGTTACCTTTCTTGGGGAGGGTGATGATGAGAGATTGGGTCCATGATTTGGGCCATTCCCTTGTTAGCCATATTTTGTTACAAATATTGGTTAGGGCATTTATCATTGTTTCTCCTCCCTGTTTCACCAACTCGGCAGGGATATTATCTACTCCTGCGGCCTTTCCTATTTGGAGTGCTTGGACTGCTGCTTCTACTTCTGCGCGGAGAATGGGGAAGCTTTCATTGTCCGTTGCTGGGGGGACATTAGGGATCTCTGGGTCTATCTTTATATTTTCATTATACAGCTCTGAGCAGTATTCAGTCCATCTTTTCAGGATATCATTTTCCTCGGTCAAACATTTGCCATTTTTATCTTGTCTGGTAGTACTACGCCCTTGCTTTGCAGTGGTTAGGAGCCATAAAGATCAATAAATTGATCGTGGGCCCTTAATAGACAGAAAAAGAAAAATTTGCACCACAATTCATCACTGCATTTTGAATTTATTATTTTTAAATTAAAGTGACCCCTGCCCTCACTTTTGCTCAAACTCTTCGGATTCCTCAATTTCTGCTACCCCCCCCCCCTTTTTTTTTTTCCTTGACGTCAATCAATGTGACTACCGGGTTGAATCTAATCTTGTGTCAAATGATTTTCTTCGGCACACCACAACCAGAATGAATTTAGTTTGTGTCTGGCACTGGTCGCCATAATGTCTCCCCCGACGCTTGAAAAATTATTTCCCCCGATCAAATGAAAGTCTTATCAAAACATTCGAATCATGTATACTCCAAAATGCACCTTTTGATTGTTAAACAATCACACATTTTCTGCTACCCTACTTCCCGATAAAAATTACTTGCCATGACAGCCAAATTTTGTGCTGATATATACACTGCCCAGCGGCGTGCCTAGTGTTAGCGCCACCCTAGGTGGGTTAACTTTTTTGCCACGCTACCTTTCTCGATAGAAACTCTGCAGATGTCCAAAAATCCCGCCGCTCCATCTAAAGAAAAAATGACACATGGGAAGACCAAATGTTCGCCCCCCCCCCCACTTCTACGTCACTGACGTCTTTGATACAGGGGACAAGATTCATTTAAACACCCCCCCCCCGGCTACACTCTGAAACCTATTATTTTTATCCATTAACACTATAGCCCATTAGATGCCCCCGCTAGTCTTGCGCCCGGGGACATATGTCCCATCTGCCACCCCTTAGCTACGCCTCTGGCCACTGAAAAACTGGCACTGCCCCCCCCCGAACGTCAAAAGTGCCCCCTCGGGGAAAATTTCTGAAAGAAACACTGGGCAAAAGTGATTCAGCGATTGAATACATTTAAATCAATATTCCCCATTCTCTCTGTTTTTTTCTTTCTTTTAAATGCACCCTTACATTTCCGTAGGCAGACAGTTATGAAATGACGAAAACAAATATATATTTCTTTCAAGTTTTTAAAAACTTACCACCAACAAATATATTCATAGCTAGCTTGATTAGGCCTAGGCTTACCTTTAAATAATTCTTAGTTTTAGAAAAAAAATATTGCTACTTTGCACGGCCCGCAGAATCTTGCATTTAAGTTTTACACCAAATAAAATGATGCCACTCAAATAGATTGTCGATGGCAATCCCCCGCCTACAACAATAGCTGGGGGGGGGGGGGGGGGGGGGTAACGTTACACTATACATTCATGAATCACTGGGTAATTTCAGTTCATTCAGAGCCGTTATTTTAAAATACAACTTACGACTTTTATGATTTAGTCCCAGGTTTTTTTTTTTTTTTTTTAAATTGTTTGGTGACCAACGAACTCGTTACGGTCAATACATATTCCCTTGAATGACGTCATCAAGACACCGGAGGCCTTACAGTCAACATTACTTGATTCACATTTCCGAACAATCGCGCCATTGTGGCATGTGTTCTTGTGACGTCTCGGGGGGGGGGGGGGGTCGTAACTATTCAGTTCAGTTGATGACACATTTACCACATAAAGCGTGGTAGTGGTTGTCTATAAAAAGCTGAGATATTTGTTCGCTTTGGGATTTCGAGCGTTACGCTTGGTTGGTTTTTTATATTTTAATTGGTGCTGGGGAGGTGGAAGTGAGAGATTTGTTTGTATATCCTTTTTCTATGTGTGAGAGAAATGCACTTATCAGTAGAAGCTAAATACAGGACTGCATTGAAGACAGAGCCCGTTGGGAAAACCATGGGAGCATTATAGTCGTTCGCCTTTGTTCGTTGGAGATGGGTAAAATATACAAACACTTTTTGAATCGTTTGAATAATTTAAAAAAAAAAAAAAGGAAAATAAATAATAATGAAAATAAAATACTCACTTGCCCTGAGTGGCTTGCAAAAAATCTACAACATAATTAATGAAAAGCTTATTCTAATTTACCTGCCTCGGCGCTGCGACAGAATGTAATCAGCTGTTATGTCATGGACACACGGCATCTCGTTACCACAAAATAATGACTTCGACGAGACAAGTATTCACCCCGGGGCCGCTTTAAATTTAAAGAAACACAACAACAAATGGCAGACAGAGCTGCTACCTGTAGCACAACAACAAATGGCGGACAGAGCTGCTACCTGTAGCACAACATCAGGTGTACACACTTTCCCCCAAAA
Source organism: Omphiscola glabra (assembly GCA_964017045.1). Lineage (NCBI taxonomy): Eukaryota > Metazoa > Mollusca > Gastropoda > Lymnaeidae > Omphiscola > Omphiscola glabra. The sequence continues at coordinate 19,102,604 of OZ024798.1, read as the reverse complement.
CAAGAAGGACGTGGATTCTTGCACTGCTGACCAGTTATGACACGTGTGGCAGTAACTTAAACAGGTCTGGCTTGGGGGGTGGAGGGTGATAGGTGGGGAACATGACAGTTGGGGAACCTAGGCGGGCGAGGTAATTCTATTTATTTCAATTTTAACGCTTCAGGGAATTTGGTGGGGGGGGGGGGGAGTGGGGGGAGGATTTGACACCATACCAAATATTTTGGATGCAACTAATGACGTCACCTCGTTCCAGTTAAAGAAATGCTTGCAACATAGTATCACGTATTTGACAAGGTGAAAATATGGCACTGTGTATAGTTACATACGTAGGGTTACAAAAGCCACGTGTTTGAAGTTGACATCATTGTTAAATCTCTAAAACGCAACAATGTTAAATCTCTAAAAACACAACCAAGTTAAATCTCTAAAATACACAACCTTGTTATATCTCTAAAACGCAACCATGTTAAAAATTTAAAACTATAAAACAACACAACAGTGTTAAATCTCTAAAACACGACATGTAAAATCTCTAAAACACGACATGTAAAATCTCTAAAACACGACATGTAAAATCTCTAAAACACGACCATGTAAAATCTCTAAAACACAACCGTGTAAAATCTCTAAAACACGACCATGTAAAATCTCTAAAACACGACATGTAAAATCTCTAAAACACGACCGTGTAAAATCTCTAAAACACAACCGTGTAAAATCTCTAAAACACGACCATGTAAAATCTCTAAAACACGACCGTGTTAACAACCCCAAAAACACTAGACACGTCCCGTCACGTTTGGAGTTTTCACAACACTGTTTTTTTTTGGCACGCGGCGAACTCGGGGTTATCGTTCCTGAATAAAAACAACAACAAACACAACTCAACTATGAGAGCACCTGGCCACGTGGGTGTGGCAAAATGAGCGACACCAAGAATCATAAATCTTGGCCCTATCCGGCCATTGTGTGAACTCGTAAATTACAATCTCGGTTTGCTTTTCAAAACGAATAATTAAGTGATACAGTAAAAGAAACAAATTATGTATGGCTTATTTAAATATGTTAGAGTTGACAACTTTTTAATTTTAATATTAATTCGCTTTTATTGCCTTGTTTTTTACTAACAAAACTAGATGTTAACAAATATAAATATAATAATTCTTAAATTTAAAAAAAAAATTAATTTAATAACAAGTTCAACATTTGTTGAATTTGTTAAGACATCTTTTCTGGGTTAGGTAGCATTTTTGAAAGTTATAATAAAATTACCGCAAGAATTTATCGAAATGATGTTAACAAAACATTGTAAGCGTTATCATCTCCGAAATATTAGACACGTCCTTTTGTTACATTATTTGTCCATTCGACAGTCATGCTGGCCTTCCGTGTGTTGGTGAAATTATCAAAGATACGCGCACAATACAACAGTAATTTATCATTTTGTCAGGGGCGCCCATATGACTCCCGGCTGTTCTCAGTACAGTGGTGGGTGTGGAATGAGTCACCGAGAGTTCAACATTGGAAAACTCAGTTTTGCAAAACATAAATTTGAACTTCTTCTGGGCACGACATATTCCAAACAAGTGCGAAAAATAAATAAGAGTGCTCTACTAAATTCGAAGACCTTACTGCTAAAATTACTTAAGTAAGGTCACAGTTTAGATTGATTTTGACAAAAAATGTGAATAGAGTACTTTTAGCACTAGGATCTTCTCTCGTTAATTAACAACGAAACACACGTCCTCGGGGTTACCAAAGGCAGTGGTTCTCACCTCTTTTAACGTCATGGACAACTTGAAAATGGTGCGCTTTATTTATGTAAAAGTTCTGGGTTTTGTGGGCTGAATATGCATTTATTTTTGTCATGTTGTTATACAGCTGTTCTTTATTACATAAATGTGTTTGATTTTAATATAACTAGTATGTCTTGTTTTGCTAATATTTTTATGTACAAGCGCTGTGAGCCCAGCTCTAGGCTGGGGACCGCGCTATATAAGACCACTAATACAAAAAATTTGATAATCATCTTGAATAAATTAATATTATTTTTAATACACCTGGCTGATAGAGAGAGACAGAGAGAAAGAGAGACACAGAGAAAACAACAGAGAGAGTGAGAGAGAGTGGGCAGGGAGAAAGAGAGAGAAGGAGAAAGAGAGAGAAGGGGGAGAGAAAGAGAGACAGAGGTAAGTTGTGATGAGTTTTGACCCTTGTCTTTTCTTTATTTGTTTGTTATTTTTTACCGAGTCCGAGATCTCTAGGCTCTCATTTAACGGTTTTAAATGAATGTTACATTAATGATCGCAATCAGCCAAGCGAAGAGCTCCCGATGCATTCTTTCAAAAAAATGCGGATCATTTTAAGAAATGTTTTAAGAAATCAAATGATAAATTGTTTGGATTCGAGATTAATGGCTTTTCAGGGGAAAAACTATTTAAAACATGTGGAAAGTGAATTTAAGTTCTTTAAAAAAAACAATTAGCGTCCCCTGTGATGAGTCTCCACAAATCTACAGTTAATCATGATTTGAGGTAGCCATTACTACAAGTACTTATACTTCTCACTGTACTGTCTGTTATGCACTTGCGACCTAAAAATTCGACATGTTTTAACACTCACTGGTTTTATGCATGAATTTCTCGTATAATTATTGAAGAATCTTAATATTAAAATATGTACGGTATGCTTTCACCTCAATGTATCTATAATCCACGTATTTTGATCCATAATCCACGTATTTTGACACATGTACTAGCATTTAAAACATACCCTGCGTATTTTAACCCATACCCCACGTATTTTGACGCACAATCCCCAAACATTGACCCATACCCCCCTCATTTTGAACCATACGCCATGTATTTTGACAAAGATTTTCAAGGAAAATTAGGATTTAAAATTTTGTAAACAATATTTACATACAATATTATTTTTTATTTATTATTATTATTTCAACAACTATAGAGTACGCTAAATGATCAATACAATTATAATTGATTGGCGAATTTTGCCTGTCAATTTATTGACATAATTTGTCGCCTAAAGTAGTTAAAAAAATTGCATTATCATATTTTAATAATTTCAGAGGGAAATGTTGAGAAAACAATAACAACGTCAATAATTAGAAATGTACCCAGTTCAACGTGAAACCATTCTTCACCCCAAATCTCCTACGAGATAATTCTAATAAAAACTAAAACTAATACTAACCAAAGTTAGTTAAATACGCAAGGGTGTTCTGAAATGAAAGCTGAACAATTTCTAGAATTTTATGAATTGAAACCACATTTAAATATCACGAATCTGGACTTTTGAGGAAAATGCTTATTAAGAAATTGATTTTTGAGGAAAATGCTTATTAAGAAATTGACTTTGATTAAAATGCTTATTTTGAAATTGACTTTTGATTAAAATGCTTATTAAGAAATTGACTTTTGATTAAAATGCTTATTTTGAAATTGACTTTTGATTAAAATGTTTATTAAGAAATTGACTTTTGAGGAATATGCTTTAGTGTGCTTATTAGGAGTCTGTACTTTTGATCAACGAACTGCATTGGGTTTGTAGTTCAAGTTTGGGCACAACGAAAAAAAATATAATTCCAGAGAATACACTTACAACAACAAGTTATTTTAAGAGAGGATATGTTGGCAAATGCATAAATAAAAGTGGCAGCTTAGTTTATTTTATTATTTGTAAGAAACATTTTGTTGCGGGGCACCGAGATTAAACGAGTACGTCTGTTGTAGTTTCAGTGAAGATGTGAAGACGTTGCTCCTCCTATTTCTTCAGAAATTGTTTACGTATATTCTATCAAAAGTACTGGACATTTCCAACCGGCGAAATTGTGCAAACAATTATAAAACTTAAGAAAATGGTTGGACAACGCACATCTATTCGGATTACTTTTTTAAAACTTTCAACGACTTTTATTTCGTTATGATTTATTTTACTTTCCTCTTTAAAATGTCAATCCTAATTATGCAACTGAGAAGCCCTATTTAAAGTTATGCATTGAAAATAAAAGAGAATAATGCTGTTCTGTTGTCATTTAAGTCAGCATATACAAATAATATGTGTAATTGCGAAAAAATATATATACAACAGGAATTTTTAAAAATACTATTGGTCCCCCAATTTTACTTTTCATATTTTTGTTAAAGAATGCTTTACCCAGCAAACGACATAGCTTAATAAAACTTAATGATGATTACAATTAAGTCCCGACATATATACACAAATGTAATTAGTAATATTGTACTGGCTAAATATAACAATAGACATGTAATAAAATGCAAAAAAAAAAAAATTAAAAAATATATTTTCAGCCATTTCCTTCTAACTTTTATAATGGTGTATAGTGTTTATAGTTATATAATTTGCTTTACAATTTTATTTTCACACTGCCAGGTTTGTCTCTTTCCTTTGTTTGCCGTTCAAAATCATTGTTCATTTCAAACATAGGATTCACAACACCAATGTTCTCGACACCAGTCCCTTGTGGCTCACCGGCAGTTTTGATCAAGATGGGCGTATTTTCACTTATCTCGGAGTGTTCATTAGATCTTGGCTTTCTTCCTGCATCAACCAAATCAAATCCATTGTGATGACTCACGCCATTCTCAGAACTGAATTCACTCTCCTCTTCTTTATCTGAATATGAGCTCGGCTCCTGTCTTTGAGTCATTGCCCCTTGTCCTCTTAACTTCTCCTCGTTCTTGGTCCGACTTAAGCCGATGGATGACTCTAGTTGTTCGGGTGACGTTGACGTCCGTCGTCTCTCGTAACTTTTGGCTTGAAATTTTTTTTTTTTTTGCAGATGAAACAAAAAGTAAAATTAAAAAATGCAAAGCTTTTTCCTTAGTTAATTTGATGATGGCGGAGCTTCTGTTTGGGCGTTAGAATTTTAAAAGACAAAGATGTTTCAGAAAGAGCATGGCACCACTGTTTAAAATAAAAGTAATACGTAATTTAGCGTTGTACCACAGATTGAGAGAGATGGAGCCACAGGATGGTGATAAGAGCGTAATTAATTGAGTTGGTCGTTGAAAGGGTAAGGGATTACACAGGGTAGGGATCGCTTGGGAATGAATTTATATCAATAAAAATGTTGGAGTGGGTAGAGGTAGTATTGTTCGTCATTCAGGAGTCAAACATAACCACTTTAATCATCAGCTGTGTGCTATTTCTGTCTGTGGGTGCGCAGATGGCTAATGAGGCCGAATCTGGCATAAATTTTCTTGTGCATGGCAGTAGGTCAGTCGCGTAGCGAGGGGGGGGGGCATCATGCTCCGGGCGCTACTCACAAAGGGGCGCCAACTGGTATATTTTACATATAATATTGTATGGTTTTCGAATAGGGGGGCGCTAAAAAGTATTGTGCCCCGGGCGCGAGTTAAGCTCGCTACGTCACTGCAGTAAGTGCAGGGGAATGATGGGGCATCTCCGGGAGAAGAGTCAGACCGTGCCTTCCTGGCATGTCTCTTGCGCTCTGAAGCCGCTTTTCTGCCAACTTCATGTTGCATGGAGCTCCTGTCTACAGCCGCTTTTCTGCCAACTTCATGTTGCATGGAGCTCCTGTCTACAGCCGCTTTTCTGACAACTTCATGTTGCATGGAGCTCCTGTCTACAGCCGCTTTTCTGACAACTTCATGTTGCATGGAGCTCCTGTGCAAAGTGGAAAACCATGTCTGGGTTTATGTCGAACGGTTTCAGTGAGGCTTTTATGTTGTCTTTAAAACGTTTCTTCTGCCTGCCAGCAGACCGCTTTCCTTGTTCGAGCTTACCATCAAAACATTCTTTTGGGCAGGTGGTCGTATGACATTCTCACATGTCCCGCCAAACAAAGCTGGGACTTCATTAAGATGGTAAAGATGCTGGGGAGACCTGCCTGTGTGAGCACCTCAGTGTCTGGAACTCTGTCCTGCCATACAATTTTGATGATTTTCTGAGTCTTGTTGTGTTTCAGAACTCTTACATGACGCTGGTCACGTTTCACGGGCATAGAGAAGTGTAGGGCGAACAGCAGCCTTATATACTTTCAGTTTAGTTTGAGTGCTGATACCTCTCCTAGTCCATACGTTCTTAGACAGTTTGCCATAGGTTGCACTGGCTCTCGCAATACGGAGTTTAAACTCGTCATCAGTGGTTGTGCTTTGGGGGGTCGAATGAACCTTTCCCAGGGGTCGCCTAAGACCATTGGAAAACACATATACTAACAGTTGTGAAGTAGCAACGAAAATAATTTTGTTTTTGGGGGTCGCCACAGCATGAGGGACTCTATTAAAGGGTCGCAGCATTAAGAAGGTTGAGAACCACTGTCTTATATTGTGGTACGCATCTTTTACTGGGACTGACCTCGGGTTGTTTGGGGAAGCGTGGTGGAGACGATGCTGAGGCTTTTCAACTTTGTGGTATTGAGACGTCTAGGGGTCTTCTTTCCCTGCGGGCGTCTGTTAAGGTTTTTTGTGTAGGTTGCGTTGCTGATAATAAGACGATGATCTGTTCAGCAGTCTGCACCACACACATACTTGGTTACATGATCTGTTCAGCAGTCTGCACCACACACAGACTTGGTTACATGATCTGTCCAGCAGTCTGCACCACACACAGACTTGGTTACATGATCTGTTCAGCAGTCTGCACCACACACAGACTTGGTTACATGATCTGTTCAGCAGTCTGCACCACACACAGACTTGGTTACATGATCTGTTCAGCAGTCTGCACCACACACAGACTTGGTTACATGATCTGTCCAGCAGTCTGCACCACACACAGACTTGGTTACATGATCTGTCCAGCAGTCTGCACCACACACAGACTTGGTTACATGATCTGTCCAGCAGTCTGCACCACACACAGACTTGGTTACATGATCTGTCCAGCAGTCTGCACCACACACAGACTTGGTCACATGATCTGTCCAGCAGTCTGCACCACACACAGACTTGGTTACATGATCTGTTCAGCAGTCTGCACCACACACAGACTTGGTTACATGATCTGTCCAGCAGTCTGCACCACACACAGACTTGGTTACATGATCTGTCCAGCAGTCTGCACCACACACAGACTTGGTTACATGATCTGTCCAGCAGTCTGCACCACACACAGACTTGGTTACATGATCTGTCCAGCAGTCTGCACCACACACAGACTTGGTCACATGATCTGTCCAGCAGTCTGCACCACACACAGACTTGGTTACATGATCTGTTCAGCAGTCTGCACCACACACAGACTTGGTTACATGATCTGTCCAGCAGTCTGCACCACACACAGACTTGGTCACATGATCTGTCCAGCAGTCTGCACCACACACAGACTTGGTTACATGATCTGTCCAGCAGTCTGCACCACACACAGACTTGGTCACATGATCTGTCCAGCAGTCTGCACCACACACAGACTTGGTTACATGATCTGTCCAGCAGTCTGCACCACACACAGACTTGGTTACATGATCTGTTCAGCAGTCTGCACCACACACAGACTTGGTTACATGATCTGTCCAGCAGTTTGCACCACACACAGACTTGGTCACATGATCTGTCCAGCAGTCTGCACCACACACAGACTTGGTCACATGATCTGTCCAGCAGTCTGCACCACACACAGACTTGGTCACATGATCTGTCCAGCAGTCTGCACCACACACAGACTTGGTTACATGATCTGTCCAGCAGTCTGCACCACACACAGACTTGGTCACATGATCTGTCCAGCAGTCTGCACCACACACAGACTTGGTTACATGATCTGTCCAGCAGTCTGCACCACACACAGACTTGGTTACATGATCTGTCCAGCAGTCTGCACCACACACAGACTTGGTTACATGATCTGTTCAGCAGTCTGCACCACACACAGACTTAGTTACACGATCTGTCCAGCAGTCTGCACCACACACAGACTTGGTCACATGATCTGTCCAGCAGTCTGCACCACACACAGACTTGGTTACATGATCTGTCCAGCAGTCTGCACCACACACAGACTTGGTTACATGATCTGTCCAGCAGTGTGCACCACACACAGACTTGGTTACATGATCTGTCCAGCAGTCTGCACCACACACAGACTTGGTTACATGATCTGTCCAGCAGTCTGCACCACACACAGACTTGGTTACATGATCTGTTCAGCAGTCTGCACCACACACATACTTGGTCACATGATCTGTTCAGCAGTCTGCACCACACACATACTTGGTCACATGATCTGTTCAGCAGTCTGCACCACACACAGACTTGGTCACATGATCTGTTCAGCAGTCTGCACCACACACATACTTGGTCACATGATCTGTTCAGCAGTCTGCACCACACACATACTTGGTCACATGATCTGTTCAGCAGTCTGCACCACACACATACTTGGTCACATGATCTGTTCAGCAGTCTGCACCACACACATACTTGGTCACATGATCTGTTCAGCAGTCTGCACCACACACAGACTTGGTCACATGATCTGTTCAGCAGTCTGCACCACACACAGACTTGGTTACATGATCTGTCCAGCAGTCTGCACCACACACATACTTGGTCACATGATCTGTTCAGCAGTCTGCACCACACACATACTTGGTCACATGATCTGTTCAGCAGTCTGCACCACACACATACTTGGTCACATGATCTGTTCAGCAGTCTGCACCACACACAGACTTGGTCACATGATCTGTTCAGCAGTCTGCACCACACACATACTTGGTCACATGATCTGTTCAGCAGTCTGCACCACACACAGACTTGGTTACACGCACATCTTGACTATTCTTCCTCCTGATGATGACATAGTCGATGAGGTGCCAATGTTTTGAACGAGGGTGCATCCAGGACGTCCGATTACGCGTCTGAAGGCGAAACATCATGTTAGTAATCAGCAGTTTATGCTCTGCGCATGTCTGCTGGAGCAGTAGATACCGTTACTGTTGCACTGGTCCACTCCACACTTTCCAAGAGTCCCATTTTGGTCGCTACCAACTCGAGCAGTGAAGTCACCAAGAATTATAAGCTTTTCCTACTTTGGAACGCCTGCTATCTCATGTTTAACATATGAGATGAGTCATTGACAGGTTGAATGTACAGACGTCTATTGAATAGTGTTAAAATTATTCACCGCTGGTCGAAAAATCTCATGAACCGTGAGAACTAAAAAAAAAAAAATTATGAAGGGTACACAATTTCACGTTGACAAAATGTTGGCTGAATTGATTTGAAAAGGTGTCACAGCGGGTTACGAACGTATTGAAATTGTTTGTTGTCACTGTCAAGGCTGTGCTAGGGAGGGGATTGAAGGTGGCACCCACCCCGGGCGCCAACATCAGGAGGCACAAGGATCGTAAAATCCCTCCACGAAAACAGTTAATTTTATAAATAAATAAGTAAAAATATGTATATACATACAAATTCTATCTATCTATCTATCTATCTATCTATCTATCTATCCACCCGTCCGTCCGTCCATACATCCATCCACCCATCTATCTATATATATATAAATATAATAAGGCAACTAAATCTGACAGACATAATATTTGGGCAACACCCTGTCCAGGTCAGTTACAATACATGGGATCAAGATTTTGCATATGGAAGCTCCGCAGGATTGCTTGGGAGGGAATAGGGTCTTGTCACTAAACTGAAAGTATATATCAGTATATAAGGAAATTGTCTAAACATTTCTTTTGTATGCTAGTGAGACGTGGACTGTGGACAGCTAAACCGTCTCCACCTACGCAACCATTTTGGCATAATGTGCCAGGACAGAGTCCCTGATACAGAGGTCCCACAACGGGCTGATTTTATCAGCATTCTTACGCTCCTACTAAAAATTACAAGCCAGATGGGCAGGCCATGTTGCAAGAATGCCAGACCGCAGACTTTCCAAACAAGTAATTTTTCGTGAATCTCCAGTTGGAAACGATCAGCTGGTAGGCATGAAAAATGCGTCAAGGACTGTCTAAAAGCTTCACTCAAATCCATTGGCATTGGCCTAGATTAGTCGGAAACACTTGCTATGGACCGTGCAAGCTGGCGAGGCAGACTCGCCGTTTGAGTACAATCCTCAGAGAATACGCACACCGCTCAAGCCCAGAGAAAGCGCGCGCCAAGGAAAAGTAGAATCGACACAACTCCAACGATGGACGCAAACAACGAGTGTTCCACGTGCGGGTAAGCTTTCCAAGCAAAAATAGGACCACCTGCGTACTCACCGTGGAATATAGCCTTGGTCATCTTCACGTGCGAAGGATGAACAACATCTATATATATATTTAAGTGTTTGTATTATATATTATTTATTGATGAAGCAGGTAAGGGAAGTGATGCATTTTTCAAGGTTTACAACTTTGCCTACGCAAATTCCTTGTCATTCATTATATTTTTCTGATAACAATAAAAATGGATTGAATGATATGTTGGTTGCTTAATGAATGCGCAGACATGTGTTATCAATCAGGGTTTGAAAGTTGAATCTCATCAAGGTTTCTCTTGATTAAGTTATTGTAAATTGTCTGTTACGATATTATTATATTGATGAAAGCTGCAGTTCTGAGCATTACAAGAGATACAATTTTAAACAGTATTTTATAATAAACATTAAATTATTACAAGTTGATATACGATACAAATTATTTTCGTGACAAATTTAGATATTTAAATTTGTTTTTTTTAATTTTCATTCACATGTCGATATATGGAATAAATATCATCTTTATGTGCTTACATTTTTAATAGTTATTTTTTTTATTCGATACCAAAGAAGACGCAGAGATAGAGCAGGGTAGGAATGGACACAAACCAGGGAACAAATCATGGGGTTGAAGCTGGATACGAAAGCTCTTGCGGTGTAAGCCTGTTAAATAAGCCATACATTAAGTTAATCATTATCCTTGGAAAAAATGATGGAATCTATTAATTCCACCGTTTCAGAAAATGCTATAAAACCAAGTAGGATTTTTTTTTTCGTACCTTTAAAACTTGTTGAATGTGAGGTACTTCTGCCCTGAGGATTAGGAAGCAATGCAAAAGCTTTTTCAGTCAGTATGGTTTAAGGCAAAGAATTGCCCTTATTTTAGTAAACTTTGTCACTGGAACAAAACATCTCTTTAAAAATTAAATGTCTTAAAAATTTGTATATAAAAAATATCAAGTACAGAAAGGAAATACAGAAAGGAAGTACAGAAAGGAAGTACACAAGCTATGCAAAAAAAAAGTATCATCACTTAGGTCACAGTCTCAGACCCACAGCCCGGTGGCTTTAAATTATCAGTAGCTGTATTCAACATTGAACAGCGTTATTAATCAATATTTTATATTGTATACTGTTTAAAGAATTTATTGGAGTAAACAATCAAGCTATACTGTATCTGTTGTTGATGTTCTTATGGAGGTCACAACAGATTTGCGCTGATTTTTCATGGCCTTGAACCCATCCCTTATCTGTAACAAAAATTGTTGTTCATAGTTATGTTTAGTATTAACGGTTATAATCGAAATCATGCATTTTCTTTTACTACAATTTTAGACCAAAAAAAATTACTATAACTATAAGCTCTCACGCTGACTTGTTAGATTGTGTTGATCAATGTTGTTGACTAATGTTGTTGACTAATGGTGTTGACTAATGGTGTTGACCAATGGTGTTGACCAATGGTGTTGACTAATGGTGTTGACTAATGGTGTTGACTAATGGTGTTGACCAATGGTGTTGACCAATGGTGTTGACTAATGGTGTTGACTAATGGTGTTAAGTCGACCAGATCATTATTTAATTTTTTTTTTTTATTGAACTCAAGCTTAATGAATTAATAATTATTCAATAGATGCTAATAGAGCTTATTATTTTGTTTCATTGTATTTTTTTATTTAAATAATTTAAATATAATTTTTTCATTTAGTGACTCACCTGGTAATGAAGAAGGCAGTGAAAAATGAAGATAAATAATCCCTGTGATTAAAAAAATATTTAAAATCAATTATCTTATTTTTCAGATACTTGGCAGATATAACAGATATATTAACTAATGACATCTAGCAGCTTCAGAAAAAAAAAAAAACATTTTGAAAGCTTTTTTTTTATAATTTCACATCCCGTTTATCAAACGTTCGATATCATTAAAGTACTTCGACGCAACTGTGGCTCAAGGGAGATTAGTTTCTATGTTTACAATCAGGCTCACCTGTAAAGAGTTAAATACAGCAAAGAGGTATTGGAAGACAACAGTGTCATGATTGACAGACAACACACCAAAGATCCACGTCAGGCCCATTAAGGGAAAGAGAACACAGATTGATCGTATCACTGACCTGGGATTAAAAAAATATGAAAAATTCACTTTGAACAATGTAAACAAGTGACCAGTGACAATAACAGGAAATTAAGTGCCACAGCAATTTAAGGGAAAAAAACAACAACAAACTTTTCATTTCTTAAATGGTTACTCTTCTTAGACTACAGTTTCTGAAGAGTTAGAAAATAAGCAGCTTATTTTAGTCATAAGCCTACATGACTCTTGAACGCTTTCGTTTCTCTTTCATCCAGTGTGACGTCTGCATGACTTTGATGACAACAATCAGAATAATAAGGTTCACCTGTGGGTTTGGGAATGTATAAAAATATTAAAAAATTTTTTTTTAAAAACCTATGACGATGTGCTTTTAATTTTAAAATAAGATATTTGCAGCATAGCTAGATTTAGTTAATAATTTAGTTCAGCCTAATGGGATCTGAATGACTCTCAGTAAACCTCCGCCAGCAGGCACAAGAAAATTATAACATTACTTACTAGAAATACTAATAAGACTGGTCCAACAAAAGCCCAAAAGAGACCACCGTCTAAAGATAGCCAGCAGCTGAAACAAAAAAAAACAAAAAATGAATCCCGCTTTAACGTGCACACAAGCAAGACACAGACAGGTCACAAACAAGACACACATAGAACACAAACAGGACACAATTAAGATATAAACAGGACACAAACAAGACACAAAAAGTACACATAGAAGATACCAAAAATTAATAAATACTATCTCTATTAAAATATCCTCATTTGTCATTTGATTTAGATATTTTTCCACTTCTATTATTTTAAAAGAAGAAACTCATTATTTCAATAGATTATTTCAAACTAAAAGACTCACTATTTCAATAGATTATTTCCGTCTTAGAAACACGCTATTTCTATGTTCAATAAATTATTTAAAACTAAGACACTCACTATTTCATCTTTTCCATAGATTATTTCACACTAACACCCTCACTATTGCTTCCTTCCTTAGATAACTTCAAAGTCGACAAAGTAAACCACTCACTATTTCTGTGTTCCATAACCATTTGTTCGTGTAATCCCAAGTGATACTGCCACAATGACAAGTGGTGCACCTGAGAAATAAGGAATCTGATATTTTTATAATCTTTAGATTTATAAACTACTTTAATCTGTAAAGCCTAACATTGTCTATGCTTCAAATCACCAAAATTGTAATTTTATAATTGTTGGGGTGGCGGGGGGGGGGGGTGCATTTTTGTAGATATAGAGATGAGTATGAGGTGGGCTTCAACATTCATAAAGTATAAGTTGACGAATGGGGAACAAATCTGTTATGTAATTTTAGTAGAAATTAAAATTCATAGCCTTGCCATATTTTTGCAGATACCCAAAAAAGCTGAAATAAGTGACAAAATTTTCTGCACTTCCTCCCCCCAAAACAAGAGTGAATCATGGTTGTTTTATTATTTTATTTTTAAGAGTAACTATGTTTTTTTTTTAAAATTAGTAATTTTATGACAACATCCTCCACATTTCTACTCATAGTTAAGGAAATTTGAATTTATTAAAAAAATGTAAATAATTATTTCTATTTAGCAATGAAATTTCGTGTTTCTTTTAATAATAAGTTATGACAGATGTAAAGTTTTAAACCATTTTGCTGGAGAATATATTTTTCTTCAACAAATGCAGAATTATTATCCAAACATGTTAAAAAAAAAATATATAGACATTTAAGTGCCATCTTTTTCCCCCTTCTAGCTGAATCAAACTCAATAAACCAATGCGTGATGTCAAAAGTCCAGAGTAAAGGTAAAATTTGCATTGACATAGTTGTTTAACAATAAGATGGTAGATCAGTTTACTCACCATACGCTGCAAGTAGCAACATGGGTAGAATTGTTTTTGACATGAAGACTATCCATACAGACTTGAGGATCTCAATGCCTTCGGCAAGCATTGTGAAAAACACAACCAGGAAAAAATAGTGAAGGAAAGCTGCTACTACTTTACAGCCGATCTAAAGTAATAGAAACATGAATGATCTTACAGTAAGTCCAGTTATTGATAGTAAAATCAGTAACAAAAATTATAGTTAAATTAATATTTAATTCTTTTTAAAAACCAAAAAATTTACTTAAGTTATAAAAAAGTAGACTAATTAACAAATATTGTTCACTCACCTCACTGTCCGTTCGATCAACACCAGCTAAGAATACCACGTAGCCAATAATGAGACATAAACACAAGTTGATATGTAGCACAGAGCGATCATTTCTAACATACCTGAAATGGACATTAATGAAAAAAATGTTAACTCTAATTTATAAGATGTACCTGGTTTAAACGGGGGGAGGGGGGGAATTTTTAGTTTAAGAATGTTTTCTACTATGGATAAATTACATGAACGTTATTGTAAGACAGACTTTTTTTAAAAAATCATTGGACTCTTCTGTATAACTGACTTCTTTAAGAGATCTATACTTTACTATTCTATTACCCATTGTAGATCAAGATACAATCATTGCATTTTTTTGCCATAATTGTAATGTTGGTCGTAACTTAAAAGAATCATTAGAGTTACAAACGTGAAGAAAAGACGTGGGGTATTTTTACTGGTAAATTAGATAAATTGTTTCCTTGATGTAACAAAGCTGCTGAAACTGTTTCCTTGATGTAACAAAGCTGCTTTCACATCATAGTCTGCAAATTTTAGATACTTATCTCACCTGTTGAAAGTGTTAACTAGCCCATATATGACAGAGACGTAATGCAGCTAGGTGGGTAAATAAACCACTTAAACATCTCAAACTTCCATACTTTCCTCTACAAAACTAAAAATAGAAATGACATATTTATGCATAAAAAAAAAAGTGTTAAATGAACTGTCTATGAATTCCTACCTCCACATTACTCCGTAAACAACAATAGTCAATAGCAGGCAGAAAATGGAAATGCCACATCCGATTTGTGATATAAGACTAATTACAAAACTGTCGTCTGGCTTTTAAAAAAAAAGAAAAATGTCTTAGAAAAGAAAAAAACAACAAACAAACTACAAGACCATGTAAAAGTGTGCATGAAAGAAACAAGAAAGGAGCCAAAGTTATTTCTCAAACTCAAGAGCTAATCATAATAAAAGAATATGTGTTAACAAAATTTAAAAAAAAAAAAAATTCTTTTTTTTTATTAGTTCTTGACATCTTTATCCGGCAGTCTCATTAGAATTGACGTTCCGTAAATAAATTGATGAAACTTAAGCATATAGAATCATAGAAATAAAGAAACATAGAAATACGCAAATATAGAAACATAGAAATACAGAAACATAGAAAATATAGAAACAATGAAATATAGAAACATAGAAATATAGAAATATAGAAACATAGAAATATAGACAGATAGAAACTAGAAACATAGAAATAAAGAAACATAGAAATATAGAAACAATGAAATATAGAAAGATAGAAATATAGAAAGGTAGAAATATAGAAACATAGAAATATAGAAACATGGAAATATAGAAACAGAATATAGAAACATAGAAATATGGAAATACAGAAACATTGAAACTAGAAACATGGAAATATAGAAAGATAGAATTATAGAAAGATGGAAATATAAAAACATAGAAATATCAAAACATAGAAAGATAGAAATTGGCACAAAGAAACCTTTACTAACAGAGGAAAACGGACTCATAAGCACAGCAAAGCTGGTGAGATGGTCACAGCTGCAGACGATGTGTGATCCGTTAGATGTGACTACCACACAACCACGGGTTGACCACAGTCCCATATCACTAGGAATAAAAAATAATAATTGAAAGAGAATTGAACATTTGTGAATACTAGAATGAAAACTTTTTTTTTTTAAGTGTTGAAAGATTTTTGAGAACCTACACAAAAAAACAATTTTAGGTAATGAGTTGATTGATTGTTAAATCATTTCTAAAATGTTGATACATAGGATGTCATTGTTCATTATGTGTTTTTTTTGGGCCAACAACAAGCTGAGATTCCATTGATTGCTTGAGATATCAGCCACCCTCTCTCTTTAACAGAACTATTATATTAATGAAAAAGCTTGATTCAGTTTTAGGCGTAAAAAGTTAATGTGAGGTTTTTGTTTTTTTTAAAGTAAATTTAATTTTTTTAAATTGCTCTCTATAAAATAAACCAGTTTAAAATTCTTGCTTTTCATTAGCATTCCCAAATTTGAATCATGATTGTAGTCCTATGTAACAATCATACCAAGGTTTTATTACCTGACAGACGGAGATGTACTTAGGAAGGCACAAACTGGGTTTGACAGATTAGTCTGTGTAAGAAATAAACATGCTTGTAATCAAACTAATATAGTTTAAATAATATATTAACCCAATAAATGGTGCATATGACAGATTAGTCTGTGTTAGAAATAAACATGTTTGTACTTAAAGTAATATAGTTTAAATAATATATTAACCCAATAAATAATGCATAAAACTAAACAATTATTTAAATTAATTCTTCAATATTATTGTTTGAATGTGTTGGACTAATTGTTTGAATGTTTTAAACTAATTGTTTAAATGTGTTGATCTAATTGTTTAAATGTGTTGATCTAATTGTTTAAATGTGTTGATCTAATTGTTTAAATGTGTTAATCTAATTGTTTAAATGTGTTAATCTAATTGTTTAAATGTGTTGATCTAATAATTGTTTAAATGTGTTAATCTAATTGTTTAAATGTGTTGATCTAATAATTGTTTAAATGTGTTAATCTAATTGTTTAAATGTGTTAATCTAATTGTTTAAATGTGTTAATCTAATTGTTTAAATGTGTTGATCTAATAATTGTTTAAATGTGTTAATCTAATTGTTTAAATGTGTTGATCTAATAATTGTTTAAATGTGTTAATCTAATTGTTTAAATGTGTTAATCTAATTGTTTAAATGTGTTGATCTAATAATTGTTTAAATGTGTTGATCTAATTGTTTAAATGTGTTGATATAATTATTGTTGAAATATGTTACATTTTTAGGGGGGGGGGGGGTTATTTACACACTTTCTTTTCATATAGCCTAATTACAGTAGATTTAATATGAAGGTCTATAAGTTAGTTTATAAAATACTAATGATAACAAATAAATGGCTAACTCACTTCTGTTAGTAGAAAAGTTAGCTGAATTGGCTTTCGAATGGATGTTTCACTTGTTGAAATGGATATGACATCGGAATTGAAGACTTTATTAATCAAAATCTTTTGTCCATTCCTGAGGAAACAAACGAAAGTGAAATCTTAAATGATGAAATTTAAAAATTGTGACCTTTTGGTAATGTTGTATAATGAGTTTTAAAAACAAAATTATACCTTTAGATATAGTTGTATAATGAGTTTTGGTACAAGCTAACATGACCTGTTACTGTACATCCCGTTTGTGGTTGAAGCTAGTAACACAGTTGTCAATGAAACGCTTCCTTACTAAGTCCTACAATAACAATCTAGATCACTGCAGGGACCTGAACTGCCTGCACATTGCTTAATGGCCCCAGAAAATGTTGCACATCTGTTAACTTTATGCCCTAAACTTGAACTTGGGGAAGCCAAGGTGCGAGGGGTGAGATAACTTGAATTAGCATTACACCTTTTAAATATTAGGACATATAGAAACTATTGTTTATTGCTATTCTAAAGAATAAGGCAACTAGATGCTATAGCATAATATTTTTACAGAGAATGGCCTTTACCTACTGTCTTAAATAGAAGGACCATTAAATAATGTAGTATAATGAATTTAAAACGGTAGAACCTTTAGAAACTGTAGTATAAAGATTAGGCTTCTAGATACTGTTGTATAAAGCATTTTAAATAGTAGCACATTAGATAACATAGTAAAATGAGCTTTAAATACAGGGACCCTTAGACACAGTAGAAAAATGAGATTTAAAATAGCAGGGCCACTACATATACAGAGTATAATGAGTTTTAAATAGCTGGGCCACTACATATACCGTTGTATAATGAGTTGTTTCAATACACACAATATTAATAATTTCCATACAAAAAATTATGTAGAAACCCTGTTACATTAAACAATTTTCTCCAACCCTGCCAATCAATCAATCAATGTTTCAAAAACTGGTTCCAACCTGCAGTAATAAATAAACAGTTTTCCTTGCTTTTTTAATAGGGTTTTGTACACACAAGAGATGATTACCTTTCTTGAAGTGTATTGTTCATAACGATTTTGGAAGCCAAATTCCTGTATACAATCACTGAGTAGTTCACTGGGCCTGTAATCAAAAATGGCTAAATTAAATAGAGACAATTCTTTATCATGTTACATTTAGGGAAAATCTAAATGATTTTGAACATTTACCTTTTTTTTTTTTTTTTTTTTTTTTTGAGTGATCAAAGAAATGATGTTTATATATCATAAATGTGCTTGGTGGACGAGTGGTCTAAATTGAGTAAATCTCAAGTTGATGGTCTGGAGTTCAATCCCCACCAAATCCCAGGCAAGCAAAAACATCACCAGCACCCCAGGTGGATGGCAACTCATCTAAGAGAAGACACATCTGAATTCAGAACTTGGAGTCCCGAAGGCAGATAACATTGATACAATGAAACATTGCAACAACTCCTGCGATGCAACTGGATTATATGCCGTTGGCTTATAATCCTAGAAGAATAATCCCAGGATTGTGAATTTCGTCCTCCAAACTTTACACAAATTAAATCTTTAAAGTTTTTTTTACTGTTATCTGATACTTGTTATAGTTCTTTTTGTCTTGTTTTCTGATGAAGGCTCTTAAAATGTCAAAATCTTTTGTCCTGTCTATGAATTCAAGTTAAGCATACCTTGTCCTTATATTTTATTTATAATCTAATAATCTTGAAACTTTGATTGCAAAAATATTAAAACCATGATTGCTTAAATTACCAATGTTAAAAGTCTGGATTATTGAAATAATACAAATGTTACTACACCATCAAAAGCATCTTTGGGAAGATATACTCTGTTATCAGCCTGCAAAGCCCAACCATATGTTGTCTTGTTGGCATCTTGACCAGGGAACTGTATTCCCTCAAAGCCAATATAACGTCCGATAACTGTGTTTTAAAGAAATATATATCTTCATATTTAATCATAGCATGGTTCTTAAAACTGGCCCAACTCTACCACTTACCTTCAATGTGCTCTTATGTTAAAGAAGTTAGAACATATAATTTAGCATATTTCAAAAGATTACACTTAAATTTTTATTTGCAGTTGCCAGCCATGAGGAATTATGTGTAAGTGAATAAAAGTTTTTTTCCCCCTACCTCTTGCTCTTTGTCATGTAAGTAATTTAAAAATCTTGCTACGCTGTACGTTACTACCTTTATTTACTTTCTGTAAATACCAATCTAGATAGTCTTTCAAATTTTAAAAGAAAAATACATTTTAGATTAGAATTGTGCAATATTATTTGTTTAAAAAAAGATTCTATTACCAATATTATCTTTTACAGTAATTGACTCTTTTTCGCTAAGTGATTTTAGACTTGTAGTGACAATCGTATCCAACGAATCCAACAAGACAGAGCCATAGTTTGCTTCTTCGTGTACCAGATCAGACCAAGATGTATCATTTGCTGCCAAAAGTTTGTCTGAGATGTCAGCAAAGTTCTGGCAGAAGAAAAAAATCATCATATAATATTTTATCGACCAACCAGTCTTTAAGTTGATTTCTTAGAAATGTAAACAATAATAATTCTTAAGTTCATCCACAATAAGAAAAAAAAAATCAACAGTTCCAGCTGTGTTATTTTCTTAGCTCATAGTAAATGAGTGCCTACACCAATATTTTATAATATTCTGAGCTTATAAAAAATTGCCTATGCATCAAATTTTAACAATATGTCTTTATTTATTTACCTGCAAAGTGAGAGTGTTGACTGCAGCATCATTGTGCTTAGTGGCATTTCTCACAGACATGAAAACATTCAGTATATTTTTGATGTCACCAGATACGATCACTGGGTTGGCAACCAAACTGTTTATAACTAGGACTGTTGCGTTCTCAACTCTCTCGGCAGCTTCCTCGCTGCTCATGCCAGGGTCTTCTAATGCACTCACCTAAGTTATAAAAAAAAATGATAAAATTCCTCACTTTATATAATATAAAGCATGAGTGTCTGGGGGATATTTAGTTGAGTAGCAATTAGAAAAAAAATACAAAACCCATCTCATAGAGTTAGAAACATTTAAATTAAAAACAATTTCTTTTCAAGAGTCATCATGTTCTACAACTATTAATTGATTCCATGCCATATTTTTGTGTAACACTCATACTTTTTTTTTACTTTAACATTTTCTGCACCATTTACTGCATATTCATGTTTTTCATCTAACTGATATTATTAGTAAGTCGTCATATTTACAATTTTCATATAAACACTTGTATGATATTGTAAACTCTGGTCTTTCATTTTAGAAGCATCTAGAAATACAAATCTATCTTGCTTTTATGCTCTCATCACCCCCAAAGTCTTTGCAGTGAAACACACAAGTTATCATATATGAGGGGATGTTATTGGAACTACAAAGGAGAGCTCAACAGATATTTAAGAACTCAGTTTTTTTGGAAAAATTCAAGTGTATTGTAAAGTTTTTGAAAGAATCAAATGTATTGTACCAAATCAAGTGCTGAGATGAGAACTTCCCTGGTACAGTTGTTTAAGTTGTATGATTCCCATGTCATGTCTATTGAACAGTGTCTTGAAATCAGACCTAAGATGAATCAGCAGAAAAAAACAACAAAACAACAGAATAGCAAACTTAACGGAAAATGATTTGTCTTAGCAATTTTTGAAATTTGATACATTGTTCAAAAGTACAAAGGAGGCAAAGAGAAAACTAATCCAATATGGAAGGTAAATTTAAATAAACATAAATTATGGTCTTTTGGGACAGATATGCCAACTCTTGTTAAATGTCAGTACAATCGTAACAATTTAATTTATAAATATAATTTATAGATGCAGAAAACAACCATGATGATTTTATAACTTTGACTCAGCTATGGGAAAAAAACTAGTTGTCTCTACGTTCCCTAGATATTGGTCCAAGCTATATGGGTCGAAATCATTAATAATAGTTTTTTTTGTGAGGAAAATTAAGATAAATTAATTTAAAATAGTTGAAGATAAAATCCTACCTAGGTAGTCTTTGGGGCAAGGCACAGCATATGTTTCTCCAATGGGTGTGCTTTGAAAAGTTATTTCTTCCTGGACATTTTCCTCAGGGCATTTACGAACTATAAGATTTAACAGATGCATGCCGAATTGTAATTCAATATCTTCTAATAACATTTTATAAAACTTTTGTAGAGAGATGTGAATTGGTTGTCATCATTTATGATGGGCCGTCCTCTTTAAAAAAATTCCTGTGCCAGATTAGACCTTAGAAAATTTCGCGACTAATGCAGTCTCAATAAGCCTCTAAGTCATTATAAGTAAATGTAAAATTGTATTTATGATTCATTGTATGTTCCACTTATTTGTTTCATTTGTTGGAATGAAGAAAAAATATATTATTAAACACATAGGAAATAATGCTAATGGAGTTCTCATGATTTAGTAACCACAAGGGAGTATACATTTTTAAATAAACAAATAATTTATTGAGGATTAAACTATTTTTATTGATTTGTTTTTTTTTAATTTAAAAAAAAAAATATTTTTCATTTTATTATTATAATATACTTATACCTGTGAGGACTAGAGTGACAGTAATGTTGGTAACATATGCAGCATCCATTGTATTGCTGTAGCCAGTGGCTGTTATATTAAATGTATGGCTCCCAAGCATTAAGCCTATTAGAGAGCTGTAGATGTGCAACATTCCGGAGCTGGAGACACGGAAGTAATCTAAGGAAAAGTTATTGTTAAACTAAAATGAAGATCTTCCAAAAAGAAAAACACAAGAACAAGTTAGAAAATTCTGGGAAAGCTTACAACAATATTTTACCCAAAGATGCTAAATTCAGCTGTAAAATTAAAAAAGGTGAGCTAAAGTCAAAATGTTATTAAGATTTAATGTTTGCAATATATCCTTGCACAATTTTCCTGTCTTTAATGAAACGTAATATACATTTAAAAATTGTTATACCATTTTTTAAAAAAAGAATTGAATTTTTCAGAGAGCTTATTAGTAAGAAGAATTTTTTTTTTTAATTTTAGACTCTTTAAAATGAACTCTCTTGTTGCTGTCTCTCCTCATGTCATACCACCTGGCACATAATATAATGTTAATAATAATACTATGTAAATCTCAGTTGGTTAAACTTAAGGCATACAATACAAAATCTCACTGTTATATGGCTGCTCAACCGAAAATGTTATCTGCTTCAACTGCTCGACAAAATCAGGATCCCTGCAGTCAATGTAGTAAGCCATATCTTGGTTGTCTACACTGATGTCTATATCCCCCAATGAGATTTGTGTGGTATAGCAAGTTGGCGGATCATTCTCATCAATTACAGTAAACTGTAGTCCAGATGCAACTGATGCATTTCCTCCATCTGTTACCTAAAGTATACAATATTTTCAAACCAAACTTACCCATTTGATGATAGATTGATGAGGCGGTTATTAAATAATGTATTTAAATTTAAAAAAAAAACAAAAGCTTTTACTAATTAATAAATGTTTAAACCTACTATAATTAATAAAGTATAGAATTTATTTTTTTTTTTTGCAACCCTGATAAGATTCGAAGAATAGACATCACTTATTTCATGTTAATTGAACATTTAAATTTAAAGAAAAAAAAAAATTAAAAATCAAGGTAGAAATATAATTTTCTGTTTACTAATGTCATATTGCAATTTGGTGGCTAAACTTATTCAAACTAAAATTTTTAAATATTGTTTTAAATTAATCATTACGTATCATTGCAAATAGGAGGATCTCTGGAATTTGTTTTATAAAACAGAACTGAAGATGTGGCTGAAGCCTTTTGCGACTTAGTTATTCACCCTTCCATTGTCAGTTACCTACCTTTTGCCTAATGAGTTACCTACCCTCCCCTAATGAGCCACCTACTCTTCCCTTATCGCTTACGAACCCTTCCCTCATCAGTTACTTACTCTTCCCTCTGATTTTCATTACACAAGCGGAGCGAAACCATTCTTAACTTGATAGTCATTTCAGTGAAAAACTATCTGCATTCTCATAATTTAAATTCTCAGTGTGAAATGATGTGCTGTTATGGGCACTTTGATACATTTGGGGAATATCATTTGAAAAAAAGGATCATATAATTAGATGTGATGAAATAAGCAGAAATATTTTCATTAAAAAAAATAATACACATCAATATTTTTCCATTGTATAAATAGAATGATGCATCCTGCTTATATTATGGAAATATTTAATATTAATCACTGCATTTAAAAAGAATGAACAAAATCATCAAACATAAAACAAGAGAGACTTGTCCACGGTGGCAAAGACAAGATGTGTAAAGTATTCTACATTAATGAGTCCTGGGTGAATTGAGGATCTGAAACTTTATTAACAATTATTTTTCCCATGCACAATCATCGCTTGGAACTACCTGGACAATACCACCATAAACTCGACATCAATCGAGAGCTTCACAACTGCCTTAACATCTGCTAGGAGCAGTTAAAATAACAGCAACATACCTTACCAGAACCAGAACAAAATGACTTTGATAAATAGTATCCTCAGTTCAAAAATTAGTTTTGAAATCTTACCTTATAATTGAAAGAAATGGATGTTTGATTCAATCTTTGTGTCAGATTGTAAGAAATGGATTTTGGATTCAAATCTTAACATAAGATTGTAATAAAATGTATGTTGGTTTCAAATCTTACCGTAAGATTGTAATAAATGGATGTTGGATTCAATCTACCCAGTACATAGAAGCACCCAAAAGAGTCTGGATTTGCTTCATTTTTGAACTGTATAACCTGCTGGCCTTGACCTTGTATTAAAAAAAAAAAATATATATATAAAAATTAATTTTACAGACTAATTTTAATTTTACAGTTTAAAAAGCTAAATGTCAATAATCAATTTATATTTAAATACATATTAAATGATATTATTAACCAATTCAGTATTTCAAAAAAGTAATTTTGTACATTTTTTATTTTAATAAATATGGTAGATCCCCCCCCCCCCTTTTTTTTAAAGTTGAAATTTTGTAATTAACAAGGCCTATGTTATAGAAAGATTATTGAAAAATTAATTCTCTGTCTTTAATTTTGGCACATAAACTAGTAAGTAGGCCCTGTAGTCAGGGCCGTCTTAACAGCATACATAGGATGCCCTGTGCACAGCAATACACTAGGGTCCCCTAGCAACACAACACACCTGGGCCGTTAGAAGGGGGCACTCACCCCATGCTCAAAAAGTTGGGGGGGGGGGCAAACACTTCCTGCTCCCCACCAACTCACAAAGATGAATAAAAATGTAAAATAAAAATAAACATTCAATTAAGCTAAACTTCGATGAATTCAAAAACGTGTTAACTAGAACTATTCCCCTTTAAATGTTTTAAAATGTCCAACTTTGATTCGCATTTATAATATTAATTTTTGAAATGTGTTGATATAGATCGTGGATTAAAATTAGGAATTTTAAATCCAATTAAATTGTCAAAATATTTGAGTATTCATTAAAAATATGTAAAGCTTGATGTCTCTATAAGAGTGAGTTTCCTAGAAACGAGGGCCCCCTAAAAGCGTGGGGCCCTGGGCCAGTGCCCACTGGGCCCATGCCTTAAGACGGCACTGCTTGTATGTCAATGTATGTAGCCTATAGCAGAATAAAACAAATGCAACCCGTGTGGTACAAAGTTAATAATACATTTTGTTTTCTTTTAGTTTGATCCGATTATTTGTACTAGTAGCCTAAATAAATGAATATTTTTCTAATAAATTTATACTAAATTCAAAGATTATAAAACTATTCATGTGGGATTGTATTCGGAAAATTTAACTTAAAAACAAAGAACTAATGTTCTCAAAAAATTAGTAATTTAAAACGTCTTTCTATCAAACAATTTGACATCTTTCTTTCAGTTATTAATGACAATGGAAATTACATAAAAAACACTAATTGTAAAGGCTTGTAATTAACTGTATTTAATATATTATGCTGACGTTATTTTAAGGTTGGAGAAAACAAGCCACGAATCATACGACTCATTGACCCATTAAAACGTTGATGTAATGCAACAGGAAGTTAACCCTTACCCTCCAAAAAAAAAAAGATCTTGACAAAAGACACCACAAACCAATTAATGTTTCGGCCAAACGCCTTTTTCGGAGAACAGCAAAAAAATGGAGAATAAAATAAAGTATTCTGTATTCATAAAATATATAGATTTGTCTAGTAGGATAAGAAACTGAGAAGAAGGCTTCAGTCAGTTTTTTTGGCGAAAATCCTTTTTTTTAGAATTGTTTTATGTCGAAATCTATTCTTTGTTGTTTTCCTTATTAACTTCTTACAACTTTATCCCACTTCTCCTCCCATTATTCAAATCACATACGGACATTCTCTACTTACTCGACTTGACAGTCAGTTTAAGTGACTGTGCTCCGTATGAGACATTCCTATCGACATCTACAATTAGAACACATCTGGAACCTACGTCACAGCTCTCGTTTCTGACGTCAGTTTTGTTGACACAAACGACGGCACTCTGATTGGCCGTGTGCTCTGACACATTGAACGTGTACGTCATAACCTGACCAGCAGAGAAGAACGGGGCCGTGTTGACGGACACAACATTGACAGTGAATTCAACTTGAAAAGGTTTGTCTCCATACGCCGAACTGCTGATGTTGTAGTAAATCTGGATAATAAGAAGAAAGCGAAGTGGTAAAGCGATGACGTTTCAGTTTAATTGTTCGATCAAAATATATTACATTTGGATTGATCTGCTTGGTAAACTTTTTTATTAAATAAACAAATAACTTTAGAATGATCAGGATTACAGCCTGACGGAGGCATTAATTAATTAATTTTTTTTTTTTTTTGGGTTGGGTGTGAGAAAAAGTGGGTTGATGAAAGTGGGTTGATGAAAGTGGGTTGATGAAAGTATCTTACAGTGTCCTGTGTTTCTTTGACGGGTAAAAAAAAATTGGGGGGGGGGGGGTGGTGTCACTGAATCTATCAATGCCTTTTAGCCCTGTACATTCATCATGAATACTTTTGAGTGAGGCAAGTAATATTTTGTTTTAAGTTATACATTGTGCTCATACGTCACTTTTGTGTGGTATCATCTTGGATGTATTAACATTTATTTTATTCTAGTCACAGGTTATTACATTTTTTAAAAATAAAAAAACATCATCATTTTACATAGCGAAAATGACCCATGATCCAATTTTATAGAAGCAAAGTGGTCTGCATCCAGACACATTAAATTAATACACTAAGGGAAAACACATATAAAATATGTGTGCAATACTGGGAAATTATTTAAACTTTATGGAAACAACCATTACATAAAATGTCATTTAAATTTAATGAATGGCGACTTTCTCCTGTAAAGACTTTTGACTTTTTGTTACATGAATGATAAACTATTTAAAATGTTATTATTTCTTCAACATGCATTCATTTAATATTGGAGGCTTTACATACAACGTTATAATATCGAGAATATCGCACAACGTTATTTCTAGTCGATAAATTATTGTTTAATAGTGCCATAATTTTTTTTTAAAAACCACAGAATTATGGGCTGTATTGAATCTATTAATTGTTTGAATTTTAGCAGACGTCGTAATGATGGCACAATTGTTCCGTCTCCGAATGGGAATAACGCTCAAAGTTTTTTAAACACCAGATTGTGTACAACCCCTCCGTTACATTGCTGTTCTCATGAAATAATTAGCTAAGAGTATCAATTTGTACTAACTCTGTGTTCTCCTTCTAGTGAGTCAGGTGTCAGACAGAAGGTGAAGGTTACTGAGTAATCCGCCACGGTGATGTTGTCCGTTATACCATACGACGATGGAGAGGTCGCGGCCATGGCAGAGATGGACAAGAGTTCCTGCGTGGTGAGTCCAGCCACGTAACAACTGACCGTTGTTGGTGGAAAGCAGGTGTTGGCCGGCCTTGGTGGTGGGAGGTGGACCTCGGACGTGTCACAGTAAAGCTGGTAGTCTCCTGGAACACGGCCGTACATTCAAATGTGATTGCTCTTTTGCTTAATCTCTACTAGAGCGAAAATACAATTAACAATCACAACATAATTAAAGTTTTCAATTTTTAATACATCCAAGAGACAGTAGAACCCGACAATTCCAAATAATAAGGCCTGGTGTTATTTCAGATAACATTTTTATCGAATTACCGAAAACTCTTTTGGAAAATTTGCGTAAATCGGGGTCAACTGGCTGACGGAAGAGAAAGACAAATCAAAAAAAAAAAAAGAAGAAGATATACGGACGTTTAGAGGAAAATCCTGGATATCTTGATTTACTTGGATGGGGATACAAGGGTTCTCAATTGTTTCCTGATGTTTGTACAACAATTCTCCATTCCTTGCACATTTAATACGATAATAGAACAAAATACGGGGACAGCTTGCAGATAACCGGCGTATCGGATAATCAGCTTTACGCTATATAACTTGCCAAGGCGCCGTCTTTGGTGATTAAAATATGATTTAAAACTGTTTTTCTTCATTTAATGTATTTAATAGTAGTGCTTGATGATTTATTTATAATTTGACGAAGTCTACTTTTCATTCACCACAACTTTGACACAGTTTGTCCACCCCGGTCACGGAATATAGAAAATTCTCTTCTTTATGTTGATAATGAAACATCCGCGTATTGACTGTCATATTAAAATGTCCTCCTCTTTAAAAGCTGCTATTGAAAAATTACAATTTTTCATTTTACAATTAAAAATCGCCCCCCCCCCCCTTCCGATCTCCTTTTGTATTAAGAAGTCCTCCTCTTTACTTTAAAATTGAAAATTCCTTATCTTTACTTTTCTATGAGAAAGTCCCCCACTTTTCTTTCTAATCATGTTTTTTGGGCGTCGAAAAGCGTTTTCAACGTTTGGGTTCAAGTCCACGAGAAAAAAGTTGATCCACATGATACACATGATACAGATGATACACATGATACACATGATACACATGATACATGTGATACACATGACACACATGATACATGTGATACACATGATACCAAATGACTCAGAGGGAAGAAAAGTTTTCATATATGAATATTTTACATAACGTAAGCACCTACCTACGTCACAATTCTGACCGTCGAATCCAGGGAAACAATCACACGTGTAACCGATGAGCTTGTCTGTACACGGGGTAGCGGCAAAGCACGGGCTTTCTAAAGCGCATTCGTCCACAGGATCTGTTCAATAATTGAATGGACTTTTATAGACACTCAGTGACAAGTGCATCGAGGCTATCGACTTTACAACTGGCGAATATATATATATATATATATATATATATATATATATATAGGTTATGAACGCTGTATTAGCAATGTATAAAGGATATCAACTTTAAAATTGGCGAGTATATTTGGAGGTTACCAACGCTACTTTGACAAGTGTAGAGGGGATATGTGCTGTGTATTGGAAAATGTATAGAAGGTATCAAATTTGATCCGTTGTGATTTGTGTAAGGAAAAAAAACTATTTAAAATAGTTTATGGTCAACAGCAATATAAATAAACTTAGTTTCATGCCGATGACATATAAATGATATTTGAAAATTATCGAAACTAATTATTTATTAGGTCCGCCAAAAATACGAGTGTAATCAGTGTAATACAAACCTCCATATTTGATGTGGCATAGCTTGTGTGTGTCTGAGCCATCGCACAGCTCCCATCGTACAGTATAAAGGCCTTCTTGTACTGGCATGAGAGACTCAAAGACGAACTGTAGGCCACTGCTGTTGCCCAGAAGCTGAAAATTAAATTTATATTTTCGTTTAAACTCAGCTCATTATTTTCACACTGTGTCACAGAGCACCAGATTCAGATGACGTCACATCTGCTGCAAATAACGCCACACCGACTGCAGTTGACTTTAGGCGCAATGGCGTCACATCAGATGCAGATGACGTCACATCGGTGACTTATGACTTTAATGGCTGTAACGCTCTGTTCAATAGCTTGAAAAATGTATTTCCCCAAAAGTTCACAATGCTGCATGTAAAACGGGTAATTAATAGCAGTGGCAGAAGCAATCCTTATTTCTAAATGGGATTAATAAAAACACTGATAGTGAGATTTGTTTCTGGTCAATTCAAATCGGACGATATACATTTTCTTACGCCTAAGCCTATATGTAAATATATGAACTATTTAATATTTACTTATTATTTTATGAAATAGAAATACTTTTTATATAATAAAATTACCAGAAAGTAGGATTAATTGGGATTCTATTAAATAGCATTAATTGGATGCATGTTTTGTCAAGTAACTTTAGTAGATTAGAAATTCATTCGTGGCCGAGTGTATTTCTAGTGATAACGTAAATTTGATAGCAGAATTCAGACAGACATTAATTATCTAATTTTTCTTACTTGGAGTTTTGCTGTTGAAATGTTCGCGTATTGCAGCTCAAAATGGGTAGAATACGGGCAGCTCTTGGTCTCGAGGTCACAATGCAGTATTTCCTTGTCGTCGTGTAACAATGTCACGTTAACACCGCCACGGCACTTGACTGGGATTGTGTGCAGCTCTGTTGTCAGGACGTAGCCCTCGTTGGCGAGTAGAGGCGGACAGACCATGTCTAGGAGATACAATAATGTAACGTTATATTTACTATACCATACACATTAAACAATTCTGACACGGTTCCAAGCGATACCAGCTTGCATTTTGAGTTGTAGGGAGGAATTAAACAATCTTTAACTAGTTTTTTGTGTGTGTTGCAGTTGTAAAACGGTACAATAATGATAAGTACTGCCAAATGCATAAAAAATGAAGGGAGCAGTATCAACCGCCTCAATGCACGCCTTATCGAATTTCACTGCTATACAATTGATTCTACCCATACTGTCTTAATGCACGTAAATTCTCATTCCCCACGTCGGCCAGCTTTAATGATTAAGTTAGTTTGTCAGAGATTATGATGTATTGAAAGTCTTGAATGAGAAAACTAAATGCGACAGAGATCATCAATAAGTGAATAGTTTAAATGATTCACGATGTTTGAACAAAATGTTGAAATAGGTCAAAGAACAGTTCCCAATACCTGTAACTACAAAGGTGACAGTTAAGTTGGTGACGTAATCAGAATCCGCCGAAGCACTGTATCCCGTGGCTGTAATGTTGAATGTATGTCTCCCAGTGGTTAAGCCTCCCAGAGAACTGTAGATTTGCAGATGTCTATCCACAGAGACATCAAAGTACTCTAAAAATTTGTGATGTAAAATAAAAATGGTAAAAACTTTAACTTCTTTTTCTGTGGTAAAATACCTTCTTAGCAGATGAAATATTTTAACATTATTCCTGAATATTCGAAAAGTAATGGCGAAATTAAAATTTTAATGATCTGAACCATTAGACGCAAGACACGTGTAACTTATTTTGGATTTTTATGTATCACATAATAAATTACTAGTAATGTTACATCCTCTTTTGGGCTGACATTACATTCTTATAGCCCTGGCTGTCAATGTGGTGGCCTGCCTCATCTGCAAGGTGGGCATCGCATTCATCGCCGTTGGCCTCGACACCAAGCAGGCTGAGCTTGGTCTCGGTCTGCTTCTCGTACTCACCCCACCTGGCTCTCCGGAAGAGCCAGGGTCTCTTTTCGCACCGTGCTTTGGCCGTGCCAAAAGCGATCTCTGATAGAATTGTAAGATGGTCGCTCCTCATTTCGCTTAGTGCTTCCAGACGGTGACTGGCCGCATGCTCCGCTGAAATTAGTGTAAAGTCAGGTCTGGACTCCGTGCTGTGCCCAGTGTGGAATACAGTGGGTGCTCTCTCTCAGTCTTGTTACCTAATGAGATTCGTCTCGAGACAGACCTCTTCCACGTGCTTGCCACACACATTACGCTCTGGATAGCCCCACATGGGCGACTGGGCATTGAAATCTCCCGCATAACGAAAACTGCCTCCCCCCCCCCATAGGAGTGTGAATTTGATTGCGAGGAGTGCTGTAAACGTTCGTCATGGCGAACGATTTGCCCAACTTGGTTACTCTCACCGTAAGGGGTATCCGTAATGACAATTCTTTTATTAATTACACTTATTTAAAAATAGTTTCCGACTGTGAAAGCGACGTATGATTTTTAAAATAATAATTAACATATAAGGTAATATTTATCATTATTGTTTACTTTGATAAGGCTGCTCAATAACAAATGTCACTCCCTGAAACTTCTCATCCACATCCGGGTCGCTGCAATCAATGGTCGCCACACTTTGGTTGCCAGCTGATGTGTTAATATCTTCCAAATTGTCGGGGGAGATGGAGCAGTTTGGGGGATCATTCTCATCGATGATATTAAACTGAACAGTCGAGCTAACAGAGGCGTTGCCTCCATCAGTGACCTAGAGCAGACGTTTACACCATGAATTTAAACACATCGAACCAAACATTCATTTACACATAAATTTAAACATATCGAACCAAACAGACATTTACACATAGATTTAAACACATCGAACCAAACATACATTTACAACATGAATTTAAACACAAGGAACCAAAGAGACATTTACAACATGATTTTAAACACATGCAACCAAAGAGACTCTTACAAAATGAAAATAAAACATGGAACCAAAGGCAGGAGAAAATCCTATAAATTAAGTTGACCGTGTCTAAGATTGTAGGACAAATGCAAATAATACAAGGACTTCAATTGAAATCAAATAAATTTAATGTTTAGGGCTCTAACGTTTAAATAGATGCAGCGTGCTAGACACGATAACATAGTAGAAATGCTTTAAGAAAGGGTGAAATGTATAGTAAGAATGTGCCATACCTGAATACCGAGACAAAAATAAATAAAAAGAACTATATCATTGGAAGACGCGTGGTTTTAAACATAAAATCTCCTGGAATGTAATTTAAAAAAATAATAAATAAAGTGTACTCTTCCGAAAACATATCTTTAGTCAGCAGTTTGAAGACCTACACTTCATTTTTTTTCGTATTGTGATCGTCCGTCTTCTCCATAAATAAATAAAAAATGTATAACAACTTAAGAGGTTATAAAGAATCTGAGATGCGGAAATGTTTTAGGTGCATAGGTCAGAGCTGGTTCGGTTGTCTCCCACGTAAGTTGTCCTATCGACTGTATCTTACAATTGATATCTTTCAGCTAGGCTCAAGCGGGGCCACTGTGTGATTTTTGGAGACCCGCTGCCACATTTTTTATTTTCTCCCGCCAGCGTTTACAGTTGATGTTTTAATGGTTTCGCCATTTTAACCTAGGGCCCCTTTTATATCTGAGAACGTATATGAGGGGTAGCTGAACCCACGGGACGGTTCTGAATACACAACTCTTTCTATGGTACCTTCAATTCTTCCAATGAGTACGATAGAGCTTAAAACAGCTTGAAACAATTATATGGCTACAGGGCTTTCTATTTCCAGAAACCCCCCCCCCCCCCCCCCCCCCCCAAAAAAAAAAAAAAAAAAAAACCCAACCAAAATTATATTAATTAAAAAAGTAGTTATAAATAATAATTACAATTCCGTAACTTATCCTGTCAAAATGTTCCAAGGGAAATAAATCACCGCTGTAAACAAGGGAAATAAAACACTGCTGTAAACAAGGGAAATAAATCACTACTGTAAATTTTGAGACGAAATCTGAGTCGCTTTTATTGTTATTTATGAAACAAATGACGAAAGATTTTCCATTAGGATCGAATGTGTGGATTTTTTAGATTTTTACATGCAGTTTTTAACATTAATGCAGTCCTGATTAGAGCCGTCTCTTCATGTACCATCAGCGGTGACTTAAATAAACTGACATGTAGCGCTTTACCAGCGCTATATTTCTGTATTTGATAACATTGTGTTTTTAAATCAATATATGATACAGTTTAACCCCGCACTAACGTTAACATCGGGGGTCCATGAAGTCATACTGCAAAAAAAGCGGGGGTACTTTAAGTCGAGGTAGTTTAATACAGATTTGGGATTATCTTTTACTAAATAAGGACGGTTTGTTATGTTGCTGGAACAAAATGATGTTTGTAAGTTCAGTGGTTAGTGAACTAAGTTGTGTTGAAGTTGAACTATATATATATATATATATATATATATATATATAAATCAGTTTATTCTATTTTCGTGTTTTGAGTTTAATTTTACACCGAAATTACAGGAAATGTCATGCCTTGACTACGTTATATCCGAATGCTAGTTAAAGCGGTGTTCCATGCAAAATGTACACGTACCTTGAGATCAAAAGTTACAGATGTGGGACTCAGGGTGTCTGTCACATAAAAACAACCGAACGATCGTGGACTTGTGTCGTTCTTGAATTGGATCGTTGCTCTGCCTTGGTCTTTTATAATGTTAATAAACAGTTTGAAAGTTAAAAAAACAAAAGAAACAACAATAAACTAGCATAAATGACGTAGTCAAATGATTGATCTGTTAATCGTAATATGAAAATATGAAATTATTTAATTTAAATGAAGTTTTTAAATCTAAATTTTTTAAATTTTTTACAGTTAGTATCATAACAATTTTTCAATACAGATATACGGTTAACATTTTATGATAAAAATATTTATTAAGATTGAATAATTTCTTCAACAATAGAAGACAATTTAATTTATTTCTTTATTATGAAATATGAAACCAGACGATTCTTCAAATCTACATTGTGTCATTTAACAAAGGGATTGATTTTGTAATCTTCTTTTATTGTTTGTTTTTATTATTTTCATTAATTAAAATGTTGTATAGTGGAGTGAAGGATGCGCTATAGATGTTAGTATCCTTGCTTTCATATTTCTCATGATTTTAAGTTTGGCACAAACAGCGGTTACTCTAATGCCAGATGTTAATTGTATTTTAGTTACTTCCCTTTGATCCCTCTTCGTACAACATAACACGTTAATGTCGGGGCCTATGTATGAGAAATATTTCGATACATACGGAGTTTTACTGTAAGTCGAAGCGATTCAATGCCGTATTTTTTGTCCCTGTCCACATCTACGACTTGAACGCAGCCATACTGTGCGTCACAAGTTCCATTTCTATCATCGGTTTTGTTTACACAAATCACCGCACTCTGGTTAGGTGAATGTTCCAGCACGTTAAACGAGTAGACCTTGTTCTGACCAATCGGCTTCGTTGAGGAGTTTGAAAAAAAAGGAGCCGTGTTGACAGACGAGACTTGAATTCTGAAGCCAATCTGGAAAGGCCTGTCTCCGTGGATTGTGCTGCTGATGTTATCATAGAACTAAAGCCAAGAAAAATACGATGCAGAATATAAACCAATTGGCTTTGTGAATTATTTTGTAATACCGGTAATGCATCGGAAATTCCCCCAAAGAGAATATTAATCTTTTCAGTCTTGCTATCTATCTAAGATTTTCAATGTATCCTTATAGTAGTAATGCGATGTTGTTTGTCATGAATGCAGAGATGTTGGTTATAAATGAAGGATGTTGTGAATTTTTTTTAAATAGATGTGTTCTTGAGACTGTGTGGGTGGAAGAAAAGCAATTGTTTTGGGTCACGGGAAATGCCTTTTTCCGGAGATTCAGGCGGTCAAGGAAAAATGTTTGGTGTGTGAAAAGGTTTAATTAAATTGCAAGTGTTGTTCTGTGATCCCTTAGTAATTAACCAATACAAAATGTACATATAATTAGAAGAATGACGCAATACGGCGCGGCCCTGCGCGGTTACGTTCGGCGATGCCACTGAACACAAATTCAGACACGTGCCTGCTCTTACAAATGGGAAACGGCCCTGGATGTCGATTTACCCAGACTGATCTCAAAGAGTGTTATTATGTTGCCAGAGCGGGACTTCCCGTGAGAATATATACCACCGAAGGCGGCGCCTCTGCTAGTTTTTGTAAGTTCACCCGAATTTAACATTTATTGTTCGCATTGCAATAAACATTCCTTTTTACAAGAATTCACTTTTTTAAAATAGGAAAAAAACACAATAACATTGTTTTATATTTCAAGAATCCAGAATAAAAAATTTCCTCCGTGAATTGCAATAGTCTAAGTTTTGTTTATTTTCTATTTAAAAATTAGTTGAGCATTTTGCCCGTGTCTTACGATAATTTTCTAATTTATTTTTTCCATGCTTCAAAAAGGGGACGCCCGCATACTTTCATCAGCACCTCATCCAGTTCAGTCATTTACCCCGTGTTGGACTGATGAATACTTGTTAAAGCCGAAACATTTTTACTTGCCGTAAACTTTCATTTTTTAAATCTTAACATTTAACAACACTCGTGACATACATAAATGTGTATGCGCACTTAATTTTGCATGGAACGCCATTTTAAAAAAAAAAAAAAATGTTAATCTGAAACAAGGGAAACAAAGAAATGATTGCTAACAGTGAGATCTCCTGGCGTAGTATCGGGGCCGAGACAGAAGGTGAAGCTCACTGTCCCCTCGCTGACAACAGTCGTTCTGTTGATGGCGTAGGCATCAGATGAGACATTCGTGCCCAAGATCAACAGGGACATCGGGTCACTGGACGGCAGCCCGGCAACATAGCAGCTGGTCGTCACTGGCTTTAGACAAGTGCGAGTGGCGTTCGACGCTGGCAAGTTGATGAGAGGGGGTTTGCAGTAGACCTGATAGTCACCTATAGATCAAATAACAGAAGCTTTAGATTTCAGTATTTGATTCGTATAAGTCTAAAGACACTATTTGAATTACGCTTTTTAGTAAAACACATTTTAAACATCCTATATTTTGTGTTACAAATAGCTATTAAGTAAAACGAAAATATACACTAATATGGGCTCCATCCTCGGGCGAATATTTTATTAATTTAAAAAAGACAAACTTTTATTTAAAGCTACGTTACATTTTTTACATTGTTGCATGTTGACAGACTCACATGTGACACATTGTCGTTACATACCAATGTTACATTTGATCATGTCAAATCTGTCACAGTGTCACTAATTACCAATGTTACAATAACAGATCCACTTATTTCTTTAACAATGTCACGACTTAGAAATGTTGCAGTTGATATTGTCGTATACGTCAACTTGTCCCTACTTGAAAATGTTATAGTTGAACCCGTCACATCTGTCGCAGTGTCTGAAACTATCAAAGGTAAAAAAAAAATTTGATCCTGTCCTATTTGTCAGTGTCATTACTTACCAACGTTACAATAATTGATCCCATTACATCTGTAACAAACAGTTTTACTGCTTTGATCCCATTACATCTGTAACTAACAGTGTCACTGCTTTGATCCAATTACATCTGTAATTAACAGTGTCACTGCTTTCATCCCATTACATCTGTAAAAACGGTGTCATTGTATAGATCCCATTACATCTGTAACTAAAAGTTTTACTGCTTTGATCCCATTACATCTGTAACTAACAGTGTCACTGCTTTGATCCCATTACATCTGTAATTAACAGTGTCACTGCTTTGATCCCATTACATCTGTAAAATCGGTGTCATTGTATAGATCCCATTACATCTGTAACTAAAAGTTTTACTGCTTACCAATGTAACAACCACTTCATCTGTATCACATCGTATTTCTTACTAAGTTACTGTTAATATTGTCATATATGTCACAATGTCTCAACCTTCCAAAGTTACCGGTGATATTGTCATAAATGTCACATTGTATCAACCTTCCAAAGTTACCGGTGATATGGTCATACATTTCACATTGTATCATCCTACCAAAGTTACCGGTGATAAGGTCATACATGTCACATTGTATCAACCTACCAAAGTTACAGGTGATACTGTCATACATGTCACATTGTATCAACCTACCAAAGTTACCGGTGATGTTGTCATACATGTCACATTGTATCAACCTACCAAAGTTACCAGATACCGGTGATATTGTCATACATGTCGCATTGTATCAACCTACCAAAGTTACCGGTGATATTGTCATATATGTCACATTGTATCAACCTACCAAAGTTACCGGTGATATTGTCATACATGTCACATTGTATCAACCTACCAAAGTTACCGGTGATATTGTCATACATGTCACATTGTATCAACCTACCAAAGTTACCAGTGATATTGTCATACATGTCACATTGTATCAACCTACCAAAGTTACCGGTGATATTGTCATACATGTCGCATTGTATCAACCTACCAAAGTTACCAGTGATATTGTCATATATGTCACATTGTATCAACCTACCAAAGTTACAGGTGATACTGTCATACATGTCATATTGTATCAACCTACCAAAGTTACCGGTGATACTGTCATACATGTCACATTGTATCAACCTACCAAAGTTACCGGTGATGTTGTCATAAATGTCACATTGTATCAACCTACCAAAGTTACAGGTGATACTGTTATACATGTCACATTGTCTCAACCTACCAAAGTTACAGTTGATGCCGTCGTATCCTGGCAGACACAGACAACCGTAACCAAGGGTACCATCAAAACACTGTCCATCATTGACACATGGATTGCTAGCTCCACATTCTGTTCTTGGGCCTAAAAGAAAGATATCGAACATTCCCTTGTTAGAAAACACATGTTATTCCCCTGTAATGTTTCTTATATATAAATTCTGTTGACAACACCCATGTTTTAAATTGAATTGTCCGTTATTTCTCGTCAAGCAGTACTTCAGTAAAAGTACCCTCCTTCTTGGTGTCATTAGGATACCTTAAGTTTGTTGGCCTTAGACTAATCGCAGTTAGGGTTGGTGCCACCGCGGAGGTCCAAGATTTTCACCGACACTCCACACGTCCGCCTCCCTATCCTATACAAATGCCGGTGGCGTAACCCCAGCTTTTCATCTCGAATTAATATGAACGAATTGATATATATTGTGGGAAAAAAAATAACACAAAGAACAAAAATAACAACAATTATATTTCCATGGAAAATATGGGCCTGGCTAATGAGATAGTCAATGTACGGTTTCATGTCACGATCTAGACGGGAGCCCGTACCGAAGCAAAACAGACCACTGGTGGACCGGGCCTAGCCCACGATCCGTAGTTTGAGGACACCCCCCCCCCCCCTTGTTCTAGCGTTATCTCACCTTCCGAAAAAACCTGGCAGTCATGCTGATAGAGGATGCCATCACAGAACTGCCATTTAATGTTGTAGTGCCCTCCTCGCATCGGCGCGAGGACCTCAAATTTGAACTGAAGAGCGCTGTTGTTTCCCAGATACTGTCAGGAAAAGTCAGAAGAAATGTTTGGTTCAGTTTAGAAAATAAATATACGTACAAACACAAAATAATTTAATCCTGCATGTCCTCTTTTTGGCCACAAGGCCAACAGTGCACGATTTTATCATTTCACATATGTAATTATTATTTTTTAGTGTCACCGAAATCATTCAAGTCACCTAAGGCCTAGATGTTTACTAAAACATTTCACTAAGATGACACAAGATTTAAGTTAACGCCAACGGTAATAGCTGAATGTACACAACAGTTTTTTTTTTCTTTTATATTTTTTTAAAAAATATTTTTTTATTAATTTATTTGAAAACGCATCTTCGTGTTCCCAAACTATACATCATAATGTCCAAATTTATCAGTAATTTGGTCATTACACGGGAACCACCGATTTGGAAATAAAATAAAAAAATGCAAGCCTCGATGACGTCACAGGGTTTGTTTCGCTTTATAAATGGAGAACCTTTTTAATCATGTGAGTTTTGACAACTTTTACAATTCTCCTAGTAATAGTTCGTTGTTTGTTTTTTTTTTTCAACCAATGGTTCTAAATTATTTTGTACTCAGCAACCACCATTACTAATAAGGTGTTTTTTTTTTTTATTATTATTATTATGGCTAACACTCAATGAACACTAACACGACTGTTCAGCTGCGTGTCTATATATTTAATGAATTTATTGCCAGCAAGCTCACGTGACTTCTCTACTCACGAAATCACTGGGCCTCGCGCATTGGCACGAAGGGACGCAACTGTAACACTACAAACCACGGTGATATCACAACAGTGTTCAAAACGTACGTGTACGCTGGCGTTGCCTTGGTATCCTAAGTTGCTATAATCCACGGCGTTGTTACAGATTTTACTTGCTGAGTTACATCGCAACAACTCCTTGTTGTTGTAGAGCAATGTTACATTGACGTCATGGTAGCAAAATGAAGGGAACTCATGCAGCTCTGCCGTTATCGTGTAGTCTTCCCCTGATAGCAATCTCGGGCAGTAGATTTCTAGGGAAAAGCAGCATTTCATTTTTTAAAAAAATATTTCACACATTTGTCTTCTCGTAGAGAAAAAAAAATTGCATTATTTTTAGATTTTATAAACAAGATTCAAATTCTAGAGAAAGTCGGTATCTAAAGTCTTTCAACTGTATAATTACATTTTTACTCTATTAACTATAAACTCAAATAATTCATAAAATATAGAAATCTTTTCTCATACATAGTTATTATAGCAGAAGTGTTTATAGGAATCTAACCGATATGAACTTTGTATTAAATTTTATAATATTTATTAAAAAAAATTAAGAGAATTAGAAGCCAAGCACTAAATACTTTTGAATTCAGAGGTGATTTTGAGAGGAAAAAATGGGGGTGGGGGAGGCAGGGAGAATGAGTGTATTTATGACCACAAAAATTATTGTCATATTTTAAAGCCCCTCCCCCCGGGCCGCCCCCCCCCCTTTACACCTGAAGAAATTCTTTTAATTATTTTAATAGGCGTTTAAAAAATTACAATTTAAAATGAGACTTAAGAAGAGCTCTCGTTGTGTTGAATAAAAACACACCAGTTCTTTCGACATGATGTGTGAAAAAATGTAATTAAGTTTTCTGGGCTGAAACACAGACACAAACACGCACATAATAAAATTAAAAAAAAAAAAACTAGGTTTGTATGCATAATAATACTTCTAGTAGTCAATATTTATCATTGTAATGAAAACTACTAAAGTAAGTGAAATAATATATACGGTTCAGGAGGGGCAACTACTCAATTATGCTTCTTGCTAAAGATTCGCACACGCTTTTAAAAATAGCAATTTTTTTCATTAGTGAAATTTTCATTGAAAGGGCAATGGAATAATATAAACTTAGATTCATATATTATAAATTCAGATACTTAATAAAGTTTATTTGTTTGAGAATTACAAGAGAATGAAAAACGGGATGTTGTAAAATAGAAATAAGAAGACGTACAACTAGTGTGTATGGTGGAAAAAAAGGAGGGAGGGGTGTTCACCATGGCAATTGTCATTTTGTTTAGAAATTTTAACAGAATAGCTCACCGGGTCAAGCAAGCGAAAACTGGAGATAGGAATATGTTAATTCTAAAAGCAAAAAGCAAAATTTTAAGCAGTAAAACATAATTAAAGTCAAATTGACAAAAGCTTGAGTAAAAACGCATTTTTGGGGGGCAGTGATAGTCAATAAAGCGATAATGAAGGATGTCTTCAGAAATATTAAGAGAAATGAATGGTCATACAAAAATTAAAGTGTAGTAATGGAAGCGAATAAACTTAATTTTTGTATAGCAAATCGTTTATATAAACTTCAATTTTTTTTTGTTTAGGGAGAAATATTTGAATGGCTAACTGACCCACTTTCCGTCAACATATCGAGCTGAAACTTGGCATATAGACTCGCTTTCGATGACTACACATTTTATCAAATTTTCAGCCCAATCCCCTCAAGCCCAACCCCCACACGATTAACTTTTTCCTGGTTTTCAAAGTGGAGATGAATGTAATAACATGTGTCTGAATTTGACTGATTTCCCGAAATAAAAGTATCGATAACTGCGCTAAATGAGATTTTTAAAGATAATATCTCAAGTGCTTTTGGTGCGTAATATTTTTATTTTGTTTTTCTGAATTTGGTGAAATAAATCTGCGTTGCAATGGCGGGTGACATTAAAATTAAAATATTAATATAAAACAAAATAATAAAAGGGTTTATACAAAACAGTTTGCTCTTAGGGGTTGTTTAATTGTGTGTCCAAAAATGTTTTCAATATGCAGTAGAGCATAAGTTGTTTTTTTTATTTTTAAATTTGCTGTCAGAATACTACAATTATTAAATAAAAATGTAGGGTAAATTTAATTTATACTCATGAAAAATTTAGT
This sequence comes from Omphiscola glabra, assembly GCA_964017045.1. Lineage (NCBI taxonomy): Eukaryota > Metazoa > Mollusca > Gastropoda > Lymnaeidae > Omphiscola > Omphiscola glabra. The sequence continues at coordinate 19,061,026 of OZ024798.1, read as the reverse complement.
CACCGGAACACGCTACTCACCAACTAACATGGCTGACTGTTTAAGTGATCGTTTCAGTTATATTTATCTCTACAAACATTCAGCTTTTTCAAACAAATGTAATGGGATGTGTGTTATTAAAAATGGGCTATAGGGGCTATACAGCAATGGATGAATATATAATCAGTGGTGTAGTCGTGCCAGTGCACCGCCCAAGTATATGCACGAAACATGTCGCAAAATTGTTTTTAATTATTTTACGTTTACATTCACTTAACCATTTGGCCCTATCGGTAAACAATTGGCCCTATCGGTAACCAATTGGCCCTATCGGTAACCAATTGGACCTATCAGTAAACAATTAGCCCTATCGGTAACCAATTGGCCTTATCGGTAACCAATTGGCCCTATCGGTCACCAATTGGCCCTATCGGTATATATCTTGAAAAACAAAACAGTGGTGGATCAGTTTAAAAATACTGGCAAAATCTATTGTGAGACAACATTACTACACATTGAAACAATTGCTTATTTTCAAAACAATTTTCTCAGATATTTGAAGCTCTATTTAACAAGTGTTTTTATAAACGAATAAAATTATTCATATGGTATTTTCTTTTATAGTATTTGTTTTAAATACAAACTGTTTTGAACATTCGAACTGCAAAGAGATGTACTCGAAGACTATTTCATGAAATACCACAGCGATAATTAAAAGGTCTTGATAATTCCTTAGCTCACCGTATTTCTGAGCATCCGGGCGCTGGTCGGGACAACGACTAATGCTAGACACCATCGCGCACCCCAGTAAGTTGGTGTTGTAAAGCATGCCCGACGGGCAAGGCACAACCTCCGTTGTAAAATTGTCACAGTTGATGTAAGAGTGACAGTCGCTGGGATTGGGGTGGTTGCCGTACTTCCATTTGTTGAAAGCGCAATAGCTGTAGAAGTCTAGAAAGATAAGCAGGCAAATGACAGCCCACTTATAAGATTGATTCAACCTACAATTTTCAAAGTAGATCAATCCAAATATCTTCATCTTTAGCTCTATATAGCTCGGTGTAAAATGTGTTAAATTTACATAAGCGATTGCATTTATGAGAGACAAGTAAAACATTCAGAAAACAATGCAGCTATTAAATCATGCACCACACGCCAAACAATTAAGCCTTAGTAATGAAACTAAAATAATACAAAACATCCAATGGCAACACACGCAAAGAAATAAATATTTCAAAGCATAGACATTCGCCACATCCAAAACGTATAAAGCTCTTCAACCAATTGATGTCATGCATGCAAAAGATACAGCCACGTTGAATCAACAAACGTCCAGAGTTTAAAAGCCGTAGCACTTGAACATGAGAATTGAACCGACACTTTTCTGTACAACTGGGCAGTCTTTTCTTTATATATATAACTGGTCGATTATGTCAAGACTCACCTATCGGAGGAGCAGCTCCAGAAACTATGTGGAAAAAAAACAAATATCGTCAATTTATTACAAGTAATAACGACCTGCCTGCGTGTTTACAGATTGCATAAGGATATGAGGAAGTCTAAAGATTTGAGTACGTGTTAAATGACGTTCAGTGTGCAGGACTTCTTAGCAGCATTTGGGGCCCTGGGAAATGTAAAGCACTGAGGCCCCTTATTCCTCTCTAACCTATTGAGAAAAGCATTGGGAGCATATGTTTGCCAATGTGTTCATGTCAATGTTTCTTGTAGACATTTCATCGTGGGAGTGGGTGGTAATATCACATAGGACCAACTCTGTCTCCGTCGCCCATTGTCAACTCTGTCTCCGTCAACCAGTGTCAACTCTGTCTCCGTCGCCTAGTGTCAACTCTGTCTCCGTCGCCCTGTGTCAACTCTGTCTCCGTCGCCCTGTGTCAACTCTGTCTCCGTCACCCTGTGTCAACTCTGTCTCCGTCGCCCTGTGTCAACTCTGTCTCCGTCGCCCTGTGTCAACTCTGTCTCCGTCGCCCTGTGTCAACTCTGTCTCCGTCACCCAGTGTCAACTCTGACTCCGTCGCCCAGTGTCTACTCCACCTCCTTTGCCCCAGCCATACATACAAATATATTTATTCCGGTTGTGGCACCCCCTGCGGATATGCACTTGGCCCCAGTTTAGTTTTGACCCTGGAATCGACATAGTCCAATAATACATTTAGATAAGAAACCGAAGGTAACCACATTTGTGCAACTTCATGGAAAATCATTTTAATCGCTTACATCAACACTAACAGCCAGTGCTTTCTGTCTAGACAAGGAGGTGGCTGTACTGTACCTTTGATCGGGGAGGGAGCAGAAACTTTGGGCACCAAATGCTTCTGAACGAAACGGGAAATGTGGCTTGAGTATGGGGTATAATTTTGGAATTTCAAACTACTAAAACTTTCTTCAGATAAAATACTAATTAATGAAGATATAGCGCCGATTGTAACACATATCTATCCCACTCCACACACACAATTATGAAATCGTTGAACTTTTTTTATGCATTGACAAATTGTTTTAAAATGTGTTCCCAAAAAATTGAATTATTTTAAATACTTTTAAAAAAGTGGGAAAACCTGCATCCCACTGTACTTTTAGTCTTAAAGCCAATTTAATTGCCTTAAGATCTCTCAATATTCATTTAAAATTTGGCAAATTGCTTTGCCCTAGAAGTGTGAGGCCCTGGGCCACTGCCCGGTGTGCCCATGCCGGAAGTCGGCACCGCTTCCGTCTAACGCGCAAATGGTCGGAAGAGCTATGTCTTATGTAAGCTGAGCATAGCGCCAAGCGCGTTTTAATGTCTTTGGTTATGTTTACTAGAAAGACACAAAATATAATGTGCACATAAATGGTATAGAAAGCATGATTAAGGGTTAGTTAGTTCTTAGTTCTCAGCTAGTGGCGAATCCAATGTGCAGTGGCTGCTCAGTCGCGGTACGTGTCATTAGATAATTTGCAATCATATAATTTTTTCACACAAATAAAATCATTTTATTTCATTTAAATATGGAAAGTATTAATAAAATATTAATAAAATGAAGACTCACTAACCTTGTGTTTCTACCTGACAGCGAGCATACTTCGATGTATCACAGATCGTCCACTTTGATGTGTACTGACCATCTGACAAAACATCTGGCTGAGCTTCAAGCCTAAACTGTAACCCCTTAGAGGTCAGCTAATAGAAATAAATTTAGAATATCATTCACCGAGACAAATAAATAGAAAGATAGGAACCGGTTTTATTTTAAGTTAATGATGATGATATTAATTTCCTTGCATGTGTCAAAGTGAATGGCTAAGTATCAATAACTAGAGAAATAAGTACAGGGGCGTCACAATGTTGCCTTCTGTCGCCTGGCCTGTATACAATATATACACATGATATCCAGAGCCCGAGTCCAACCATTAAATTTGCATATGATGCAATCATCTTTGGCTTAATATCTGAAATGGAAAGCTTATATTGCTACTGAGTTACAAGCTCTGTCAGTTGCTGATAACGCAATAGATAATCACAGTTTAGAGCGAGCAGAGACATATAAGTATCTAGAGGACCCATTAATAATAGGCTATCATGGCATGAAGACCTCACAATTTTTTAATAAAAAGTCAACCAAAGAATTATCTATCTATAAAAATGTACACTTTCGGCTAAAACACACACGTTCTGGGGGAATTATAAAAGGTATGTATATCCTTGGCTATTGCGTGGAAAACACACCGTAGAACCCTTAACACTGATTACGAACACACTAGAAGTTTTAAGAAATATCTTTACGTCAGTTACGAAGTGATGTCACGTCAGCTACATCATATTCCCGTAATTTCTCCTTAAAATAAGCTTTTTAAGTAGCATTTCAAGGGTTTTCCTAGCAAAGTAAACAGTGTATAAAAATTAGGTTTTATATTCCGTAAAATACGGTATTTATAAATGCTATTGTTTTACAGTCTACCAACTTGAGAACCGAAACCATATATAGCTAAATTAATCACACTTAATGTCATATTTCATTTACACTGGATGCAGATGCAAACCTAAACTGATGTTTCTTAAATTTACGCCAATTACGATGAGCTTCGCCTACAATATAAATTTGTTAATAAAAGTTAATGAAATAACGCCAAGGAGTGTAAAGCTCTAATTACGCTAGAGCATCTTATATCCCCGTCCCTGAACTATCGTTCAGCCCACCTTATACCATATAATTATATAAAGAGTATGATTGCATTCAACAGTGTTTCTGTCAAATGTGCACCGGAAACCTTCATTTATTCGATTTTTAAAGCGTACCGCTCTGAATAAATATTTATTATAAAAATGCATACACCAACAATAATTTAAATTTTACGACTCTCCAAGTCATAACATTTTTTTTTACACTTTAATCTCTGCATGTATCTATGGTTTTGTTTGCAACTTTTGGAATAAAGGGATTATGACCAAACGATCCAAGATCCATATGTAGGCTTAAGATGTAGTTACAAATTGAGTTGCGATCCATTGTTTGGCTTTCTTATTATAAAGAATCAAACTAAAATGCAAACGTACAAAAATAACCACACCAAGCAGCAGGCTATATAACAGATGACACAGCATGCGTATAATTGTATAGCAAATGTGGCCTAAAATTGGAAAGAAAACTTTGGGGTGGGCGCTTTATAAATAGAATTATCTCGGAATTAGTTTATTAAAAAGAGAACGTACATGTATGCACATGCGTAGAACCATTTAAATTTACCTCCACTTGCATTTGCAATATGACATTGATATAATTTGTTGTATTCCCTCCAAAATCGAGAGGGAAGCTGTATACATTTTACTGTTCAACTGGTTGAATCACCTGAAATATGATCCTGGTTCTGTTCACGTAGTACTCATAATCTGATGAGAAGACGCAGCTACCGATTGCCTCCTCACATTGCACAATTTCTAAGTCACCATAGTACAGCGTCAGGCGGGTTTTACAGACAGTTAGTGCAGTGAATATCTCGGTAGTGATGGCGTAGTCCTGGCCGGCGACGGCTGTTGGGCACAGCATGCCTGTGATTGAAGGTGTTTACCCCAATTTAATTGAAAAGTAATTTTTTTGCGGACATCAAAGACATCCTATCTCCGTCACAAAGTAAAAAGTTGATGTGATATGTACATAACACATTAAGAAATGCAGATCATTAGAAATATTTTATTAGTTATTTTATTAATGTAAATAAAGATTCGATCCATATAACTTAAAAGTTTTATTAGTTTCAAAAAGAATTGAATTTATATATATATATATATATATATATATATATATATATATTTAGAGAGAGAGAGAGAGAGTGGGGGAGATAGATGTAGATATTGTATATATATGTTGCTTATAAATTGAGTTAATAATTAAATACTTAAATATTGATTATTTATTCTATATAGATCGATGCTATAAAGATATATATTAGTCGTCATCCAAGCTGATATCTGTACTTGTTTTATATTCTGCTGTATTCAGATACCAAATAAAATGGTTTGAGTTTGACCCCTTAAGGTTACAGCACACTTCTACGTCTCCTTTTTAATCAGTCGTAGCTGTTGGTCACATACACTCTTCAATTAGGTCATCATCACCACTTTCAGTGGCATAAAATTCGTTCTATTGATTGATTAGTGACAACCAATCTAATTATATATCTATTGTTCGACGTTGTATTTCTCAGGAAAAAAATAAACTATTATTTATAGTTTCAGAGGCTTAACGTACTTAAAGAGTTTAATTTTAAAATCATAAACACAACAGCTCATTTATGATCCTAAAGCAACCATCCTTTCATTATATTTATTTATTATTTTTAGATGGCTATCTGCAGGCAAACTTGGAGCCTGGTGAAGATATTTAAAACAGCATTTTTTCATAAGGAAATATGAGACTGGATGTGTATTATTGGTTTGGGAAAGAGATCTTGTAATGACACTTTCGCACATTTTTTCGGACACAATTTTCATCAAAATCACCAACTTTCACAGTCCCTTAAGGTTTAAATGTCTCAAACTTACCAGTCATTTCACTGTTTAAAATCTTCGCATTATCAGTTGATCTCCACCCACAACCCGCCCTTTTTTTTTGGCGATGTAAACCTTTTTCACGGATAATGGTTTGAATGTATGAAAAATAATTGATGTCAATTACCTTTCTGGGATGTTCCGTTTGGTTCTTCAGCTGAAATAGATTGATAACAATAAAACTGAAATAAACATAACATATAGGCAACTAAAATGAGAGATCAGTTACATAAATCTGAACAAATGGGCCGGACGGAAAATGGACGCCAAAAGATGTAAACTGAAAGCCAAATTAAACCCACAGTCAAGTTACTCCATCAAAAATGGAGGTCGAGTCTGCCATTTAAGGATCACCCTCATAGTCTGTCGTGGAGATGCACATTAAATATGCAGAAGCTGTACAATCGTGGAATGAAGTAGTAGGGATTCCAATCATAAATCGTATAGGAAGTGACGGAAAAATAATAATGTAGATGTTTTCTTTTTAGATCACGTTCCCCCTTTTCAAAAAGTTTCATTGGAAGTTGCATTATCTGAAATGAAATCAAATTATAGAAGGGACATAATCGATGGCCAACACGGAGAAAAGACGGGAGAAGGCAGCGGCGCATAGTGATAGATTTCAGCCGGGTGCCACCAAAGAAAGTGATGGAAGTCTAGAGGGATGACCTTATGACACCATGAGTTTACAGCACTGCTCGACACTAACACATAGTGACACCACTGCCCAAGTAGATTTGTCCCAAAGGTTCATTCTATTCCTATTTAAAAGTAATCTATTTTGTTTATCCATATCATAATGAGTTTTTTTTTAAGCTTTGAGGTGAATCTGAGAAGTTTTTTTTTTGTCATACAGTAGAGCGTCGATTTTAATAGAATACACTTTTTGTTAAAACACTAGAAAAAAAACAACAAATTAACCCCCTGTCATCACAAACCGGCGATATCTAGACAGACATAGTACATGTAGTAACCTGACTGGGATAATGCGATCTGCATATTAAAAAAATATAATATGTATCGCAGAATTCACGATTGCACTGACCAAGTCATTCTATGATAGACACTAATCCATCTTGTTTTGGAAGCGAAATCTTTTTGGAGCATACAAAATTGGCTGAAACGAATCCTACCCTCACCTATCACGACAACAGTCAGGTGACACGAGCTGCATGGGTGATATACATTACAGTCATGTCATTATATATGTATAACTATGATATATCAGTGTATATTTTACTAGCTGAATACCCGCGCCTCGCTACGATGTTTGACAGAATTACAAACATGGTAGGATGTAGTGCTTGGGCTTGTCTTTCAGTAACAGTATAAGTCTGAATCAGAACTTTCCTTAAGAATGTGTTTGGAATTTGAATCATACTGGGGGAGGCATTAAACCTCTTCTCTGTGACAGTACAAAACAGGGTACTGGAGAGCGTCGGATGAATGATGCGTTTCGTTGATCCGCATCAACTTGGTGCCCCAGCAGCTAAGCACCTGGTCTCCCTTTTCAAAACTCAGACCCCCCCCCCCCCCAAAAAAAAAAATTACCAAATCCACCTCGCTTGTTGGTGGAGCACGGAGCGTTACATCCAGCGGTGTATGGCCAAATTCGTAACAAAGGGTTCGCAGTCAGTTAGTATGTCCCCTTATGCCATATCGGTCACTGCGACACAGTCAGTCAAATTACGATTAGGGGATCTGGCGTCTGGGCCCACGAAGTTCCTTCAGCGGAGTTTCGGGTCCATCCGCCAAGGCATTTTTAAGTGTTTGCAGTCAAATAGAGCAAGTTTTGATTTTTTTGAAATTAATACTTGATTTTAGGCATATTTATTCTTTTGAACTAACGGTTCGCACGAACTTGACCGAACCGGCTCCAAACCACCGCTGGCTACATCGACACCAATGTCCAGTCGCATGCTTTTCTTTCGGAATGAATCATATCGTTAAACTCGTGTTGAGTATGTAAGGAGTATGTAAGGAGTATTTAAGGAGTATGTAAGGATTGTGATCGTGCGGCATTTTTTGTTTTGTTTTCAAGTGGACAGAATTGCCAGGAATGTACGCCAGAAAAAAAGGTTAAACGAAACTTTGGCCAGTTTTCTATCTCATCGTTGCCAAAATATACATAATTTGTAAACATGACGGATTTCGTTGAGCTCTTGTGATCATTGAGCCAGTCATTTGGCGAGTGTGGGCTATTTAGCTTTTATATGAATACTAGGGCTTAAACTATTGCATTTGTTACATCGGTTACGGGTATTTTGAGAAAATACCCCCTTCGGGGGTCGAACGACCATTTCACAGGGGTCGCCTAAGACCATCGGAAAAAACATATACTCTACAGTTATGTAGTAGCAACGAAAATAATTGTGGGGTTGGGGGGGGGGGATCGCCACAACATGGGGAACTGTTATAGAGGGTCGCGGCATTGGGAAGGTTGAGAACCACTGCTCTAGTTTCTTTAACATTTTATTTCAGTGGAAATGATCGGTTATCATACGCCCGGTCTAAATGAGTTCATATATACACGCTTCTATTATCAAAAAGAATAAATCCTTGTTTGATATACTTAATTTTAAATCAATGCTACATATTGTTAGCAAAGCCATAATTAATATGCTGATATTTATATTTTTAATATTTTTTTTGGGGGGGGGGGGAGTGGGGGGGGGAGTGGGGGGTGGGGAAGGCGTTCTAAATCTGTGCGCAATTTAGCCAAGGTACGCCATGCGCATTCTCTCCGGGTCATGACGATGTTAATTAGTCATTAAAATTACATGACTTTTGTGGAGCCATACGATAACCTACCTTCATTAATGACTTGACAACTGTCTATCACAAAATTACCGTCACAGAGACTCCAGGTGACTGAATAATTGCCCTCGGACAGTACACTGGGCGTAGCTCCTACACGTAACTGAACGCCCCTAGAGGTGCCAATGTCCTTCAGAGTATATATTACATCAAGTTTTAGCAAACAATATGTTAAAATCGAGAGCAGTGAATCATTATGATGAGGAACTTTTTTCATCTTAAAAGTGTTACAATTATTCTGGAATTAACATGATAACAAAATGATAATTGTAGCTATCACAAGACGCATTTTTTTTCTGCGTGACTTAAGCTTAGATTGTGATTAAAAAGAAAATTTAAATACTATTAATAATGGATCCAGTGTTCTGTGTTTGTCATTTTATTATGTTTAACTCCTTGCCACGTTAAAAACAAAAACCATTAAAAACTATTTTTAAAGACTTTCTCTTGACTCGCATTTCCGTCTTGTTTGTGGAGCGTAATTTTTTGTGTGTACACACGTGCCATTATAAGATTGGGTCTTTTCCGTGCAATGTTCCCCTGCCGCTCAAATTATCGTGGTTTACACCGTCTGCCGCACCAGAGGCGTAGCGAAGGGGGGACAGATGTCCCCGGAAGCCAATTAGTTAAGGGTGCCAAAATGTGCTTTGATATTTTTTTATTGATGAAAATAATGGATTTGAGGGTTGAAAAAAGAAAAAGGGGCGCTTTAAAATGAATCTTATACCCGGGCGCGAATCTCGCCCCCGGGCGCAAAACACTCTAGCTACGCCTCTGTGGTGCACTGTTTGTAATCCAGCACAATGAATTAGTGAAAATGCCGTAATATATAGTTCAAATGCCCATTACTGTACTTGGCCTGACGTGTTCAAAAAGAATGACTTTTATTTAATTATAATCCTTTTCATTATTATCATTGTAATTGTAATCAGATTAAGAGTGTTAAGTAATAACCGGATTATGGATATTTTAACCTTTTATAGAAATAATTTTATCACGATATAAAATTATTTTTAAGAAATAAACGATTTTTTTTTTTTAAATAAAAGAATGAGCTAAGATTTTTATTATTATCTAATTTAAAAAAAAAATACTTTCGACAATTAATAAACGTGATGAATATCGCATAAAATTGTTGATGCTTCGCAAATCCGACCGTTGCGACAGAGCCAACCATGACTGAGTGATTTGAAATTGGCGAAAACGTGGTCGCCTTGTGTGGTAGATGTCAACAAGTTGGAAGTTCACAGTATCCAAAGAGTTTCGCCTCACCCAGCGGTGTATTGCCAAATTCGTAACAAAAGGTTCGCAGTTAGTATGTCCCATTATGCCATATCGGTCACCGCCATAGTCAGTCATATTTATTATTTTGAACTAACTGTTCGCACGAACCTGAACGAACCGGCTCCAAACCACCGCCGGCCTCACCCAATTAACGAAATATCTGAGTTACAGAAAACACACATAAAAAAAACAACTATTTAAAGTATATGAAGTGGACCAAAACTGGCTCTCCCCTCCCCCCCCCCCCCCAATAAATAAATAAATGACGGAGTGAACAGCCCCCCTTTGTCATCATCCATCAAACCGCCGATGATAACGAGTATGAAAATGTTAACTGGCAGCAAATGGTCTTATAAAATACCATACCGATATCACATTGCTGTGAGGAACAGTTGGGAATGGATTCAACGGACGGGGTCAAGTCGTGGGAGAGGGGAGTGCAGGAACTCACACCAAGTATCCTAACTCCCCCCCCCCCCCTTCCCTGATAATAAAATTGAAAACCGGATTTCTAAAACCAATAACTGGTTTTCCGTTTTAAAAAAAATGCCGAATGAGATTAGTTTGTCGATAGTCTCTCAGATGACGTCCCCTTGTCAATGTTCTTGCTGTTGGTGATGCAAATGTCTATGAAATGTATATCTATGAAATGTGTATCTATGAAATGTGTGTCTATGAAATGTGTGTCTATGAAATGTATATCTATGAAATGTATGTCTATGAAATGTATATATATGAAATGTATGTCTATGAAATGTATGTCTATGAAATAAATGTCTATGAAATGTATGTCTATGAAATGTATGTTTATGAAATGTATGTCTATAAAATGGATGTCTATGCAAAGTCTCTGTATGAAATATATAAATAAGAATTGTCTGTCAATAAATTGTCTGTCAATGAACTGTACCTGCTAACAATTTTGAATACACGCAAAGCAAAAAAAAAAATGTCGCACATTGTCGAATTTTCTTCTTATACTTTTCATTCCCCCCCCCCCCTCCCCCTTTTTTTTTACCTGTAATGTAATGTTGGTCTCTGTTGCAAGAAACCTGTAATTAAATGCAAATGTACAGTTTTTTGTTTCCAACTGGCAGTCCAGCATGGTGTCGTCCTGGTACTTCAATGTTAAGCTGTTTTCACTGTTTGAACAGTTGGGAAAGGTGTAGAGCTCAGCTGTGATGGCGTAGCCTATAGCGGGATTAGATGTAGGACACAACATTCCTTGGGAATAGATTTACAACAACAATTCAATTTAAATCTCAATTTTAAGAGCTTGCAATGTTATATTCTCTAAGTAGTCGGACCTGTGCCTCAAGAATACTCGATACCACAAAGCGCACAGTCCGCCAACCAACAAATATTAGAAAACCACAGACACGTCTGTCTTTTTTCTGCTCAGAGCGCTGTGGGATACGTTAACATTTTGTGTAAAACAGAGTAGCTTGCCCGTGGTGACCGCCTACTTTTACCACCGTGGGTTGGTTCCTATATCATCTTTGTTGTATCTAACTCGATTCCAGAAAGTTGAGTAACGTTAGTAAAACATAACTAATAACACAGTTTTTAAAATAAAATTTAGAATTTTACTATGAATACATTCTTTCCTCTCAAATTCACGGTGACGTCATCTGATCCATGTTTGCTTGGCCAAAACCATGGCAACCACAAATAATATGAAAGCGCAAAGGGTATGCAGAAACCGATTAAGCCATTTTCTCCCCGAAATTAAACATTTGTTTTCCTTAGGGACCTTACCCTAATTGAAATATAAGAACAAGGTGTGCCAAACTTGAATTCATAGGCAGGACGAAAGATTTGGACGTTTCGGCTTAGAACCTGTAATCCTACTTCCGGAAACAAAATGGAATCTCTAAAGTTTTTTTTTTTACTGTGCTCTGTTACTTGTCATACTTCTTTTTATCTTGTTTGTTGATGAAACGTCCAAATGAAAAGATGTTGCAATGTTTTACTTAATGATGAGGTGATAAAACAAGTGTTTGGGCTGGTAGGTGAAATTTAGCTTGAAAACTTTCTATTTGAGAAGAAAAGGTGTCTAACTGTCTCTATAGTCGTGGGTGGGAGTTGGTAGGGGAGAAGAACATCTTACTGTCTTGGTCTATAAACTATACTATTAACTTGGTCTAATTACTATAGGACAGTGGTTCTCAACCTTCCTCATAACGCGACCCTTTAATACAGTTCTTCGTGATGTGGCGACCCCCAACCACAAAATTATTTTCTTTGCTACTTCATAACTGTTAGAGTATATGTGTTTTCCAACGGTCTTAGGCGACTGCTTTGTAAAGGTCTTTCGACCCCACAAAGGGGTCAAGACCCACATGTTGAGAACCGCTGCTATAGGGCCTAATATTAACATGGTCTACTAACTATACTTCTAACGTGGTCTACTACTCACCATAAGCTTGTGTACTGCTTGAAGAGGGGTTCGCTGTTGCAAACGTGATGTTACAAGATAAGTCATCGCTCGACTCGCAGTGCTCTAAGACAGCACTATAAGTCATCCCTTGGGGGCAGGGCAAGAGACGTGTTTCTGATTCATAGCATTCGATATATGAGAAACAGTCTGTCGGGTGAGGGTGTAATCCAGAAGTCCAATTATTGTTGATACAAAGGTCAGGTGCATCTAATTTTTTTTTTTAAAAGATAATTAATTTAAAAGCTAACTAATGCAAATGAAATAATTTAAATCACTCGAGTTTTCAATATCTTTTCATTTTCTAAGTCAAAACACATTTTTTTTTTTTGCAAATGAAGTCGGATGCTATTTTCTTAATTGGATTGGGAATGGGTCAACGCCCGACATAGCCGGCGGATCAATTGGGCGGATCAATTGGGCGGATCAATTGAGCGGATCAATTGGGCGGATCAATTGGGCGGATCGGCAGAAGAAAATCAAAGAGTTTTAAAGTAAGACGCCAACAGAATGATATAATTACGAGTGTCCACAATATTCGACGAGCTCACTAGTCTTAGTTGGGTTTACCCCAAGGATTCGCAGCGGAGCTCAGTGTTGGGGCTCAAAGCTCTGGGATCAGGGTCTCTTTGCCCCGGAGCTGGAGCTGGTTAAAATTTATAAGTTTTCCTCTCTGCAAAATTTTTATTTAAACTTAATTTGTTTTTAAAATTAAATACAATTTAGTTTAAACTGTTTAATTATTAATCTTTACGAATTGATGTCGTATCCTTCGACGCACCCTGTTGCCCCCCTCCCCCCTGTGGCCGAAGCTCAACTACCATAAATCGAAAACAGAAGTTAACTGAGGCTTGTATATTAAATATTGTTGTCAACGAAAAGAACAAAACAATTTCTTCTTTACGCTAATATATTACTTTTTGGAGATGCAGTACGTTAAATAAAGCGATCATAGCATTGAGAACAGTTGTTTATTTATAGATTGCACATCAGGTATCAAGGGGTTAAGTTTGACGAGCAGGTCATTTCGGTGTAGTGGTAATCCTTTTTTCTGTCTGAATCATGAGTCGATGAGCCACCAAGATGTTGCCTTCAGTCTGCCGTCAGAACGATCAACTTCTTTTAGGTGGTATTTCATTTTTAAATACATTCGCTTTAAAGAATCATATAGCTACTCATTAGAATAACAAATACATTTTTTTTAAAAAATATTACGAACTGTATTTAGGAGAAAATTCGTTGTTTTTTTTCCGATTGAGTATGTGTATAACGACTTTTTTTTTCATGTATGGATTTTTAATAAACTATCTTCATCCGCTCCTGTACTACAGACTTGGTCTCCTCCATGGACTCACTCTCCTTTAAATGGCAACACGTGCAGCGAATGCGTATGCAAATGTTTGAATGCACAGTGATCGAAAGACGCACACGATGAGGCCGATTTTTAAAAAAAAAATGGTTTATACAGAAAACCACTATCGTAATGATTGACTACCTGGTTATGAATTCGTTTATGCTTATCTCTAATGGTCAGACGAACATTAAATGATAAACTCGAGGTGTCTTCCAACTTTCTTAAGAGATGTACATATTCTTTACGATTTATAAAGTAAATTAGATCATCCTTCAAGTGTTGAAAATCCGTGCAAGCTTTTGAAAAAGACTAAATTAAATTATATGAATTTACACAATCTAAGCAGTATAATATATATACATATAAATCTATATATTAAAAAGTATACTTACCGTAAACTGATGCCCCAATACGAAGGAATAAAAGAAGGGAAAAAACTAATAGCCACATCTCTACACGTCGCAGTAACACCATCATTAAATAAACCTGAAAGGATATTTCAATTTGACCTTTAAATAATGAGATTGAAAACAGCCCCCACGGTGCACAGCCCCCACAAGCACAGCCCCCACGATGCACAGCCCCCACAAGCACAGCCCCCACGGTGCACAGCCCCGTCGGTGCACAGCCCCCACAAGCACAGCCCCCACGACGCACAGCCCCCACGGTGCACAGCCCCCACGGTGCACAGCCCCCACGGTGCACAGCCCCCACGGTGCACAGCCCCCACGGTGCACAGCCCCCACAAAAGTTAAAGACTAAACTTTGTGATATGTTTTTATGTTACAAAACAATTCGTTACAATAAGTTACAATAAGTTACAATAAGTTACAATAAGTTACAATAAGTTACAATTAGTTACAATAAGTTACAATAAGTTACAATTCGTTACAATAAGTTACAATAAGTTACAATAAGTTACAATAAGTTACAATTAGTTACAATAAGTTACAATAAGTTACAATAAGTTACAATAAGTTACAATAAGTTACAATAAGTTACAATAAGTTACAATTAGTTACAATAAGTTACAATAAGTTACAATAAGTTACAATAAGTTACAATAAGTTACAATTAGTTACAATAAGTTACAATAAGTTACAATAAGTTACAATAAGTTACAATAAGTTACAATTAGTTACAATAAGTTACAATAAGTTACAATAAGTTACAATACGTTACAATAAGTTACAATTAGTTACAATAAGTTACAATAAGTTACAATAAGTTACAATAAGTTACAATAAGTTACAATAAGTTACAATAAGTTACAATAAATTACAATAAGTTACAATAAGTTACAATAAGTTACAATAAGTTACAATAAGTTACAATAAGTTACAATAAGTTACAATTAGTTACAATTAGTTACAATAAATTAACAATAAGTTACAATAAGTTACAATAAGTTACAATAAGTTACAATAAGTTACAATAAGTTACAATAAATTACAATAAGTTACAATAAGTTACAATAAGTTACAATAAGTTACAATAAGTTACAAACCAGAAAAAACTCCATTACGTATACGACCTCCGATTAAAATGCCATTAAAATGACTTCAACATAAATCCAAATTAAACGTATTCAGTTCACAAATGTCAAATATCTTAACATACCAAGGGTGAGGCAAATGGACGATTAAGCGTCAGTTTACACCAACAAATTTCGCATCAAATTGTTGTATGAACGCACTATTTTATGCGTGGTTTCTTTTTGGGGGAATTTGATCAGAATGGTATTTGAAAGTTGTGACAAGGCTTCATACACGAATTGCCTCAAATGCTTGAAGGAAAATTTGACCGTGTGAACCGACCCTCACAGGTTGTGTCCATGAGTACCTCAAAACATTTTTTGACAGTCGTTGGATGCTCGACCAGAACCAATTTGCGTCAAGTGCTCAATGATTTACACATTAGCTATTGATGTCAGACAAATGAGACACAGACTACTTTAGACAAATGAGACACAGACTTCTTGTGTAACTAAAACAGAATGTCTAAGCTTAAGCTTTTATTACTTGAAGAGAAATACTGCACTCAAGACACATGTCTTTAAACTGCACTCAAGACGCATCTCGTCAAACTGCAACCAAGACGCATCTCGTCAAACTGCAACCAAGACGCATCTCGTCAAACTGCACTATACCGACTGATTCTCTGACCGATAAATGATGCTGCTGGGCGCCGTCCATGGCTTGACATGTAAATATGTCTGTGTGCCGTCCATGGCTTGACATGTAAATATGTCTGTGTGCCGTCCATGGCTTGACATGTAAATATGTTTGTGATGGTCAGGGTGAATATTTATTATAAAGCTGTTTTTAATGAAATAAATGTATGTAACTTTTTTATGGTCATTCTTATTTTTGCCAATATTTTTATGTGAAGCGCGGTGAGCCCAGCCCTAGGCTTGGGTACGGCACTATATAAGACCACTGAGCCCAGCTCTAGGCTTGGATACGGCACTATATAAGACCACTGAGCCCAGCTCTAGGCTTGGATACGGCACGATATAAGACCACTGAGCCCAGCCCTAGGCTTGGGTACGGCACTATATAAGACCACTGAGCCCAGCTCTAGGCTTGGATACGGCACTATATAAGACCACTGAGCCCAGCTCTAGGCTTGGGTACGGCACTATATAAGACCACTGAGCCCAACTCTAGGCTTGGGTACGGCACTATATAAGACCACTGAGCCCAGCTCTAGGCTTGGGTACGGCACTATATAAGACCACTGAGCCCAGCTCTAGGCTTGGGTACGGCACTATATAAGACCACTGAGCCCAGCTCTAGGCTTGGATACGGCACTATATAAGACCACTGAGCCCAGCTCTAGGCTTGGATACGGCACTATATAATTCCACTGAGCCCAGCCCTAGGCTTGGGTAAGGCACGATATAAGACCACTGAGCCCAGCCCTAGGCTTGGGTACGGCACTATATAAGACCACTGAGCCCAGCTCTAGGCTTGGGTACGGCACTATATAAGACCACTGAGCCCAGCCCTAGGCTTGGGTACGGCACGATATAAGACCACTGAGCCCAGCCCTAGGCTTGGGTACGGCACTATATAAGACCACTGAGCCCAGCCCTAGGCTTGGGTACGGCACGATATAAGACCACTGAGCCCAGCCCTAGGCTTGGGTACGGCACTATATAAGACCACTGAGCCCAGCCCTAGGCTTTTGGTACGGCACTATATAAGACCACTGAGCCCAGCTCTAGGCTTGGATACGGCACTATATAAGACCACTGAGCCCAGCTCTAGGCTTGGGTACGGCACTATATAAGACCACTGAGCCCAGCTCTAGGCTTGGGTACGGCACTATATAAGACCACTGAGCCCAGCTCTAGGCTTGGGTACGGCACTATATAAGACCACTGAGCCCAGCTCTAGGCTTGGGTACGGCACTATATAAGACCACTGAGCCCAGCTCTAGGCTTGGATACGGCACTATATAAGACCACTGAGCCCAGCTCTAGGCTTGGATACGGCACTATATAATTCCACTGAGCCCAGCCCTAGGCTTGGGTAAGGCACGATATAAGACCACTGAGCCCAGCCCTAGGCTTGGGTACGGCACTATATAAGACCACTGAGCCCAGCCCTAGGCTTGGGTACGGCACTATATAAGACCACTGAGCCCAGCCCTAGGCTTGGGTACGGCACGATATAAGACCACTGAGCCCAGCCCTAGGCTTGGGTACGGCACTATATAAGACCACTGAGCCCAGCCCTAGGCTTGGGTACGGCACGATATAAGACCACTGAGCCCAGCCCTAGGCTTGGGTACGGCACTATATAAGACCACTGAGCCCAGCCCTAGGCTTGGGTACGGCACTATATAAGACCACTGAGCCCAGCCCTAGGCTTGGGTACGGCACTAAATAAGACCACTGAGCCCAGCCCTAGGTTTTGGGTACGGCACTATATAATTCCACTGAGCCCAGCCCTAGGCTTGGGTAAGGCACGATATAAGACCACTGAGCCCAGCCCTAGGCTTGGGTACGGCACTATATAAGACCACTGAGCCCAGCCCTAGGCTTGGGTACGGCACTATATAAGACCACTGAGCCCAGCCCTAGGCTTGGGTACGGCACTATATAAGACCACTGAGCCCAGCCCTAGGCTTGGGTACGGCACTATATAAGACCACTGAGCCCAGCCCTAGGTTTTGGGTACGGCACTATATAAGACCACTGAGCCCAGCCCCACGCTTGGGTACGGCACTATATAAGACCGCTGAGCCCAGCCCTAGGCTTGGGTACGGCACTATATAAGACCGCTGAGCCCAGCCCTAGGCTTGGGTACGGCACTATATAAGACCACTGAGCCCAGCCCTAGGCTTGGGTACCGCACTATATATGAAGTATTTCTTCTTATTATTTTGAAAATAAAAATGTAAAACTTTTGTCTAAGGCCTCCATCAGTGCAACAGAATTACAAATAAAATTAATATAGATTAAATTTTAAATAATAAATATGTATTATATATTTCCTACCTATTAGGATTAGGAAATTGAAGAAATGATACAAAATAGACACAAATACCTCAAGACAACATAGATCAGAAGAACTGAAGAAAATGAGGGAAGGTATAATATAACATCAAAGAAGGAAAGACATTGCAGTTGTTTAAAATTATGGATGTTAAAAATACCGTATTGAGTCAAAGTATCCAATTTTGAATATTTTTTTTCCATTTAATTTTTAATTCCTTTCGAATACTCGCATACACTATATCTAGTGAAGACATTTAGTGTTAGTGCAACCCGTGGTGTTCCGAGATTTTACCGCCCCCTTACACGAAAAAACAACCTGCAGTTTGTTGAACATGCCACCCTTCCATATAAAGGAGAAAAGGTGCTACCCAATGCGGACTAACTCCTCCTCGTCCCCTTCCTACGCCTCTGAATACATCACAAACTGCAATTTCTGATATTCCACTGAAAATAGCGTCATTGAAATGCTTTGAAATGGACAAATTAGGACTTGTTTTTTTATGTTGTACTGGTATTCTCTAAAACGATCCCAAAGGTGAGGACATGTCTCCCCTGCTTACTAGACGCCACCTCCCTGCTACTAAAGCACCTACAGGCACCAATTTTTGCAACCGTAGCCCTGGTAGCGCATGTCCCTTTGTTGATTTAAGTTGAAGACGTCGCCTTCCCTCTGGACAACAGTGCGATGAGCACAACCAAAAATGAGTTTTATATCTGATGAACGGGAATTCTCCTATGAAATAATTTCAACATCCGCATTCGATTTTGATCAAAGCATTGTCTTCTGAGAAGTTCTGAGTAATCGGCGTAGTTATCTGAAAACAAGAGGGCGAGATATCGCCGGATTTCTAGCTGATATCTTGTCTTTTTTGTTTTTGTTTTTGACCAACTGATTTACGACTGGTTGACTACAACTATGAGAGGTGTCAGCCCTGGAAATATGTTTTAAATAATACACTCATTTATTTCGTAATTTTAAAAAAATGATATGTTATAGCAGTGGTTCTCAGCCTTCCTAAGGCAGCGACCCTTTAATGAAGTTTCTCATGTTGTGGTGATGCCCAGCCATACAATTATTTCCGTTGCTACCTCATAAATATGTGTTTTCCCCATTGTCTTAGTCGGCCCCTGTGTTTGTTTTGAAAAGGTTGATTTTTTAATATTCATTTGTTGTTCATGTATGCTATGAAGTGTGACCTTCTTTATCATCTTTAAAACAATGCGTTGGTAAGTTACGTTTCGTCAGGATCGTAAACAACTTGATTTAAACTAATGATAAACAAAGTTACAGTTACAGTCATAGGTGAATACATGCACTTTTGAAAGCAAATTAACGTTTATCGAAATTTGACCAACACACATAGAAACAACACACGCATACACACACACACAGAGAGAAATACACACAGTGAGAAATTGGGATGGTTCGGGTAGAGAGCACATCAATGAGGCTGATAGAAAAAAAAATGCACAAAGAGGAACCCACTAAAGCCAAATGTCATTGGGGCAAAAGAAAAGTTGCATATATTTTGAAATTAAAATATAAGTGTAAGACGCCAGTGGATAAATTGAGCGAATAGAAGTGGAATTCGATACTGACAGAAGAGGTAATATAATAACACATTGAAGCAGACAAGAAAACTAGAAGACAAGGGTTCAAACCTTAATCCTTTGTTTTAGTGGTCAACAAGGACAAAATTGATGAGTCAGTTTCTATATTTGTTTCAATGTGTCAGCAGTATATACAATCGTCATCTTTTCTAGTTGAGGTCAATGCAAAATGGTTAAAAACCTGATTTAATATGAATAGGTTGTGGGTTATATGATGTTACCAACCTGATCGATCAAACTCACCAAACGTACCAACTATACGTGAAGAAAGATAGAATGTACGAAAACTAAAACATCCATCGTCAACACTGCATACCACACAATCCAGGACTTCTGACAAAGACCGAGCGTCAAGTGCTTCACAATCCAAATATTGGTCACTCTATACGTTGTGTTTTGTGTATGTGTGTGTGTGTGATACCATTTTGATCACGTGTCCCTTGTCGTCAAGTGTGCTGTTATCATTGCTCTATCGTCATCTGGATAGTTTTATCAACTCTGCGTGTGTCTTGATTGGCACGTATCTTCTTCTCCTATCGGAATGATGATTGTATAGTCTTTTTTCCCGTTAGGAAGCCAATCCCTCCATGCATTTTGTTTAATCTCACGTTTAGTCCCGCCTAACCGACCCTTTAGTCCGCGGCGGAATAAGAAACCCTATCGAGCCGTTTTAGCGCGTGTGTCGCAAATCTGTGACCATCATCGAGCATTTATTTCGACTGAGTAATCCCACTAATCGATACTTAAATGGATTATATGTATATTTACTGAACCGCTTAATCGGACCTTTATTCTCTCTATACTGAACCGCTTAATCGGACCTTTATTCTCTCTATACTGAACCGCTTAATCGGACCTTTATTCTCTCTATACTGAACCTCTTAATCGGACCTTTATTCTCTCTATACTGAACTTCTTAATGAGACCTTTATTCTCTCTATACTGAACCTCTTAATGAGACCTTTATTCTCTCTATACTGAACCGCTTAATCGGACCTTTATCTCTATATACTGAACCTCTTAATCGGACCTTTATTCTCTCTATACTGAACCTCTTAATGAGACCTTTATTCTCTCTATACTGAACCGCTTAATCGGACCTTTTTTCTCTCTATACTGAACCGCTTAATCGGACCTTTATTCTCTCTATACTGAACCTCTTAATGGGACCTTTATTCTCTCCATACCGAAACTCTTAATGAGACATCGCTTCATTTATTCTATAATTCATAGTGCAGACAATGAGCAAAGCCGGACGAGCAAACCTTACTTATGAGGTTTACATTTTTTATCTATGCGTGGGTTTAGACAAGGGGTCGTTCGCAAAGTACGTCACGCCAAAAATGACCTTTCTAGACCCCCACTTACCCCGTCACAAAGTCTTTCTTTGCGTAAAACAATTTAAGAAATTTAAAATACATTCTCGTTTTATTTTCTTTTAAGCGCGTCTTTAATGTGAAGTTTAAAAAAAAAATATTTTAATAATATTTTGATCCTTTATATTATTAACACCGCTTTTGTTCGTGTGTTCAAAGCAAAATCTTCGGACGGCTAATTGACCCTCTTCCCGTCAATCGTTTGAGCTGAAGCTTGGCACATAAACGCGTTGCCGATGACAACACCTTCTGTTAAATGCCCCAACCCCGAAAGATCACTAACGACGCCAATGAGTTTAACTAGACTCAGGAGTGAATGGGACATGGCCGCCACTATTATGGCCAGGCCATTGAATTCCAGCTACACTGTCCCGTCAAACCAACACCAGACGACAACACTAAACTTTAGCCGTTCCTATACTAAAATTTAGCCAACCACCTATCGGCAATTATCAGAAAGAATACATAATGTAGACACGATGGACATTGGAAACTTCTTGCTTATGCCCTGTTTCGTAAAGAAATGTAAAGCTCGTAATGAACAGTTCTTTCAGGATTGAATTTGCGGCATTTCTGGTCAAATGAATCGCAAGCGTATGAAAACGCATTTTAATATATTTATTTATTTTAAAATTTAAAAAAAAAAATGTCTTTACTATATCGTAAATGCGTATAGGTAAAGAGGTGTGCACTTGTATTGTGTGATATCTTATCGAAACTTCATTATAACTTTACGGGGCCATGTGTGGAGGAGACGTCTGACAGAAGTCGATATTTAGGAGGATATGCCAAATTTTTGAAACACATATTTGGTTGGGTACACTTAGAAATAAGATGCTGCTATGTTTTAGTTCATCGTTAGGAAAAGCTTGTTAAATTACACTTTGACAGCCCAAAATAGTGTCCATATATCAATTATTAAAATAGACAGTATGTTCTATTAGTTTAGATGAACTTTAGATCCAAGACTCTGTACACACGTATTTTCAACTTTTAAAAAAAAGTGATATCACCGTCACTTTAAGATTTATGCCGTGACGTTACTATCCTGTATCTATCAGACATGACCATAGTGTCCTGTATCTATCAGACATGACCATAGTGTCCTGTATCTATCAGCCACGACCATAGTGTCCTGTATCTATCAGCCATGACCATACTGTCCTGTATCTATCAGCCACGACCATAGTGTCCTGTATCTATCAGCCACGACCATAGTGTCCTGTATCTATCAGCCATGACCATACTGTCCTGTATCTATCAGCCACGACCATAGTGTCCTGTATCTATCAGCCACGACCATACTGTCCTGTATCTATCAGCCATGACCATAGTGTCCTGTACCTAGCTGTCGTGATCATACCGTCCTGTACCTAGCTGTCGTGATCATACCGTCTTGTAACCGGCTGCCGTCACCATGCTGTCCTTTAACTAGCGGCCGTGACCGAACTGTCCTGTAGGTTACTCCCGTGACCATACAGACTAATTTATGCATTACCAATGTTTGTTAAAAAAAAACCAATTGGACCAATAACGTGTAAACAATTCATCACTATAGTTTCGGTCCCACTTTTTTTAGCAAAAACATCGGTATTAGAAAAGTATTAAAGAGTATAGAAAGTAATCGTTGCGTAACTTTTTAAAACCATTTTTTTATAGAAAAGTTACGATTGATATGTTCCTGATTCTAGCTCCTTTCAAATCATCCATTCTAAATTTAAAACACTTTTTATTGTTCAGCAAAAGCCGATGAGAGAATTTCGAGATTTCCACTGCCACCCCGTTTTGTTTTTTTTTTAAAATAAAAAAAAACACCAAAAAAAAAACAACACTTTTTTTTATTGTTTTGTTAGAGCAGTGGTTCTTAACCGGTGCTCCTTGGAGCACTGGTGATCCGCGAGGTAGTTGCGTTACAAGTGATCCGCGAAATTATGAAACTCATAATTTAATGTTCACTCACTTACTATATCTGATTGAGCTGAGCAAATGCTTATAATAGGTAGTCCAAACGGGGAAAAATCGGCCTTTTTGCCTATTTTCATTGTTTTTTTATATCAGTTGAAAGCTTGGCTTTTAACCTAATTTTTGTTGTAAAATCAAATCGGTGTGTAAATTTCACTCGGAGCGCCGCCGTTGAGAACAACGCTACCCACAATTGAATTTGACTAACACTAACATGGTAGCGTAAAGCTTGCTCGCCCGGCGAAAGTAGGTCAGTGAAGCTTTAATCGGAGCTGTCAAATGTTCAAGTAAAAAGTAAAATAAACATCTTCTTTTAAATATATGAAGATATTTGATGAATAATTAAAAGTTGAAATTTTAAAAATAAACCCCAAAAAATCAAAAAAATATTTATATAAGTAAAAGAAAAAGTTTAAAATTTTAATTATTTACCGGTGAAGACCTAGGCCTACATACCTATTGGGATGGATTTCGGTCGTTAAGTTCGGATCATAATGTTAAAAAAGTATTATTAATTCCCAATTCATTTTTGGTTTTTACAGTAATACCCCATAATGGACACATTTCTTATCAAACGAAAAGCGAATGATTCGGAAGAACAAAATACTAAAAATGGACCGAGTACACGTGGAAGCGGTAGTAATGCTCTTGCTGCACATATTGTTTCTGATACAAACGGTAGAATTAAAAGAAGAAAAAATTAATCGACAGTATTCTGAAGAATATTTAAGTTTTGGATTTACATACATTTGTGAGGAAGAATATCACATTCCACAATGTATTGTATGTGGAGAAAAATTATCCAACAGCGCGATGGTTCCTACCAAGTTGAAACGTCACTTTTCTACAAATCACGCCAACCTTGCTACAAAAACTAAAAAGTATTTCAAACGATTGTTAGATACGCAAGCTAAACAAGTAAAGAAATTTGAAAAAACTGTGAAAATTTCCGATAAGGCACAATTGGCGTCATATAAGTTTGCTGAAATGATTGCTGTTCAGTTAAAACCACATACTATAGCAGAGTCTTTAATTATACCTGCATGTTGTGAAATGGTTAAAATTATGTTTGGCGATGGAGCAACAAAGAAAATAATGAAAATTCCTCGTTCAAATGATACAATAAAAAATAGAATTAAAAATATGTCGGATGATATCGAGAAAACAGTTGCCGATAAGCTTTTCAAACGGCATTTTGCTCTGCAAATTGACGAGTCCACTGACATAAGTGGAAAAGCTCATATACTAGGGTTCGTTCGTTTCATTCATGAAAACGAAATAGTGAATCAATTTCTATGCTGTCTTGAGCTTACCGAGCGTTCGACAGGACAAGATGTCTTTGATTCTATTTCTTCATATTTCGAACAATTCAAAATATCATGGGAGTTGTGTGTGGGAATTTGTACGGACGGTGCTTCATCAATGGTAGGCTCATTAAAAGGGTTTGTGACTCTCGCTAAGAAAAGAAACGCCAATATTATATCTACTCACTGTTTTTTGCACAGAGAATTTCCAAAACATTACCAGTAGCATTAAAACCTGTGCTAGCCAAAGTTGTAAATATGGTAAACTTCATAAAATCGAGACCTTTGAAAATACGCGTCTTTAAAAATCTTTGCATCTCTATGGAAGCCAAGTACGAATCTTTGCTTTTGCATTCTGAAGTGAGATGGTTATCCAGAGGAAAAGTGTTACGTCGTTTCTTAGAACTGAATGATGAATTGATGACCTTTTTCCAAAATGAAAATATGGATGATTTTGTGGAATATCTTCAAAATGACATTTGGTGTGCTAAATTGGCATATTTAGCTGATATTTTTGATTATTTAAATTGTGTTAATACCAGCCTTCAAGGAAGAAAAGAACATTTTTTAACATCGACCGACAAATTGACAGCCTTCCGGAAAAAAGTTATTTTTTTGGAAAAATTGTTTGTTGGAGCAAAAGAAAGTAGATATCTTTCCTTCTCTTAATGATAACACTACCGACGAAATTATTTCAGCAGTAACAGAGCATTTAGCTTTATTAGAAGAAAAGATTGAATTTTATTTTCCATCAATAAACGTAGAAACATATGACTGGATACGTAATCCCTTTGCCACGGTTGATACATCAAATAGTAAGTTGTCATACCAAGAAGAAGAAGAATTAATCAACCTATCATCGGATCGTACACTTAAAATAAAATTTTCCGAAATGGTTCTGGGGGAATTTTGGATCTTTGTGCAAGAAGAATACTCAGCTCTCTCCATGAAGGCACTTAAAATCTTGTTGCAATTTTCAACATCATATTTGTGTGAACTCGGTTTCTCGATAGTCACCAACATAAAAAATAAAAAACGAGCAACACTTACTAATTTGGATGCAGAATTGAGGGTAGCTATTTCTAAAATTAGGCCTAATATCACTGAAATTTGTAAAAACAGTCAAGCTCAGGTTTCACATTAAATCTTTTTATTTTTCTGAATTAAATTTTGCTCAATGTTATTTTTTTTACTTATTAAATTTATGTTTATTAAAAATTTGTTTATCATGTTATAATTTTAAACTCTTATGTTATAATGTTTTATTTTCAATAAAAGTCGTACGTATGTGTATTTGTTTTGTTTTTTTTTACTCCTTGATTTTGGTGCTCCCCAAATTTTTGTCATGATCAAAAGTGCTCCCCGACTTCAAAAGGTTAAGAACCACTGTGTTAGAGTCTTGCAACTTTTATAAAATAAAAAAAAAATGCTTAGGAAATAAAAACAAAAACACAATGACTTTTTTTAATGTGTGGTTTTTTTTTATTTGTATTAATATAGTTACATCGTTTAAAGGAAATCTTACAATTAAAAGAAATTAGATATTTTCTCTAAGTGGTTTAATTTGAAACAAAGTTCTAAACGCAAAGCTTTACAAACCAATACAATTAATCTAAGGACACTCATTGAATTTTTAAATATAATCGAATCCTTTCTTCAATTTCCCTATGATAAGAACATATCAGTGCCCTATGATAAGAACATATCAGTGCCCTATGATAAGAACATATCAGTGCCCTATGATAAGAACATATCAGTGCCCTATGATAAGAACATATCAGTGCCCTATGATAAGAACATATCAGTGCCCTATGATAAAAACAAATCAATGCTGTATGATCAGGGCATATCAGTTCCATATGATAAGAACATATCAGTACCCTATGACACGAACATATTAGTTCCATATGACAAGAACATATCAATTCCTTATTATAAGACTTACCAGAATCATATGGCGCTTACAGACATGGATCTTATGTCGTAATAGGCAAAAAAAGTAAAATTAATTCCCTTTGTGACTAAGTGAAATTAATTACCAAAGACTTAAATGCAATATATTTTTTTAAAGCAACTCATTTAAAAAAAACATAAATTAAAACAAATTTTCCATAACAAGAGCACTATAAACAATACAGTAAAATGCTACAACGGCTTTTGACAACATTTTGAATCCAATCGAATGAGATCGTCCTGCAGTCGTGGTATTTTGAGAATTATTTCTGTTATAGGTTGCATTAAAATCAGAGCATACCAGCGCTCCGTGGTCCGTAAAGACATACGAGTTGGATGGGTAAAGGTACAGTGTATCATGGACTATGTTATCAGACAATTTGGACAGAACAAAATCTAAACTGCCCTTTTCGGACGGATCATATTTGTTCTGATTTAGAAAATTGGCGATAGTTTTTAATTCACGCGTGAGGATCAAACCGTTTTGATAGATGACAAAGTCGGAATGCATCAGCCTGATGTAGACGGAACTGGGACATTCTGGGGAATAGACATCATTGGTATTGTTCTCAAGGACACAAAGTGTCAAGACGGCGCTTTCAAACAGAACTTTGTCCAAGGACACCTTAGATGATAACAAGAAATCAAAGAGCCAAGGGTCGTTGGGTAATTCGTCTTTGTCCACGATTACCTCATATTCACCTTCTGTATTGACAAAAACGGGCACTTCAGTTTTTTGGAGTCTTCTCCCACGACCACATGCACCACTCTGTCTAAGATCCGTTTTATTGGAAGATTCGTTTAACGAGTCACGTGTGTTGTGTGTTGCCGACGGTGCGCTGGCATCCATTTCATGCACGGATGTAATATTTACTTCAACCGGATCAAAATGTTGACGCTTTTGATAAACAAGCTTCACGTTTGGATTCAACGCGCCGAAATAATCGACGAGGTATGGCACCCTAACTAAAACTTTTAGATTCGCTGCGTTGTCTTCATCTTCAAGAAGTGTCCAGTATTGTTGTTTGAACAGAAATATCACGTTATTTGTTTCAGCTTCACTTTTGAATAGCTCAGTTCTATGCCTTTCAGGATACCAGTTAGTTTCTTTTTCATAAACTGGCTTCTCGCACGCATCCCATTTATAGTGACGTCCCCCGATGGAAGAAGCTAAATTTGAAATCAAAATGCAAATGTTCTCATAATCGTGCTCAAGAGCGGTCTGAAAGTGAAATAGAGCTTCAGTAGCCTCCAGTTTTTCCCAAGCAGAGAAGACGGCTTCCCAAAACAACGACACGCTTCTTTCTTCTTCAGGAGCGTTCGAATCATTCCCGACGTCAGACTCACCGAATCCGACATTTTGCTTTTCAAATGTGAGCTGTTTGCGCACGTGCCCAAAACCAACGTTAAACCACACCAGTGGTAAGCTAAAGTTCGATTGTCTGCCCTTGGCTTTGGACAACAAGGACGATAACCTATGCTGTACTGGCGTCTGTATGACTCTGATTCGGCCACACGGACTTTTGCCAGAGCTTTCATCTCCACAAGCGTACGTTCTGAAACATTTACCGGCCACCAGCACGGTTTCCTTTGAGCATTCTATGTTCCGGCACGTTTCGAGCACTGGAACATACACCTGTTCCTCTGAGCATGGTTGAACGCCCAAGCTAATGTTGTGTTTCGCGTTAAGAGTAATTGTCCAACCTCCGTCTCCTAAGTAAAACTCGACGTATTGAAATTCCTTTTTACGCATGTGAATAGCAAACCTCGTTCTGCAGTATTTGTAAGAATCGTTCCCGTAGATAGCTTTACTCTTAGACCCCATTAGGCAATGTTGGTTTTTATACGGGATTCCGGTACGATAACTCGCCAAGCTGAACGAATATCTGCCGCACATAACTGCATCGGGAAATAGTTGTTTGTGAAAACGTTTCGACCGCTGACTGCCGTTTAACCGGAGGACGCTTTGAAACGTATTTTGAGGCTTTGAGAAAAAGTTTCTTAAAGGGAAGGACTCTTCGAAACAATCCCTTGCTCTGAGCCTCAGAAAGTCCCCAAAAAGAACACATTTTCTCCTGTTAATTTCACGGGATAATTTTAAAGGCGAATGGGCAGTTAAAAGATGATTGTCTGAGACGGGGCATCTGATGAATGCCGTAAAGTAACGTTGGCTAAACTCAAACCCATTGCATACCAAACAAAATATGTTCCGGAATGCTACATAAAAGTTGGTGCTTGTATAGGCTGAACTAATTTCATCTAGTGGATGCCTTGGGTAATTATTGGCTGCGTCCGACTCGCAGCGTAGTTCAATCTCCTCCAACGACAGGCCGCGTAAATAATGGGGAGGACTTGCCAGATCGTTCATTCGCTCATGCAAGGCGACGAATCTCGCCCTCGTGTCCCTGTCGTTGGCGCACTTCGAGACTAATGCTTGATTCGTCGGGTACGTGCTGCGGCAGCTGGATACCTGCGCCCATCGCAGGTTGACGTAGAACTCCCGCAGCTGGAAGGAATCGTTGAGCGTCGACAGCACGGCCGCCAAGATGACGTCTGTACTTGAAGTGATGTCGACACCGAGACACTCCTCATAGTAGTCTAGACAGCAGTCGCCGTTCAGCCAGCAGACGGAATCGCAGTGGCACATGTAGTCGAACAGGAACTGCCCCGGGGGCAGCTGGTGGCAAGCCCCTCGACAAGAGTGCATTTTACAACAAACCAAGTCATTGTTCGTCAATTTCATAACATTCCAGACTGTGGAGTTTAGGTTTGCATCAGCTACAGCCAAGGTGCCTAGCGTGAATAGTAAAGTTGTTAATGCTTTCATTTCGGGTTGCTATTGTCTTTTGCGTGTACAGTTATATCGGCTGCACCCTCGATGAAGTACTGAAAGGTAAAGGATGATGCAATGTTGGCATGATTTAAACGTGTTTATTGATTCCGTACTAGCGTCACCATCTCAAGAGTCCGGTGTAACATTACTGTTACAATCCCAAAAAGTAACTTATTTGCGTCTTCACCTCACAGAGTCTTTACTAGAATATTAGCGTCACTATTTCAAGAGTACGATGTAACATTATTGTTACAATCCCAACAAGTTTTTATTTGCGTCCTCACCTCAAAGAGTCCTTACTAGCATGTTAGCGTCACTATCTCAAGAATCTACAGTAAATAATAAGCGCTACCATCTCAAGTGTATGAAGTAATTTACTAGCTCAACCATCACAATGTCAAAAAAAGTTATTAGCTCAACCATCACAATGTCAAAAAAAGTTATTAGCTCAACCATCAAAATGTCAAAAAAAGTTATTAGCTCAACCATCACAATGTCAAAAAATGTTATTAGCTCAACCATCACAGTGTCAAAAGTAATTTATTAGCTCAACCATCAAAATGTCAAAAAAAGTTATTAGCTCAACCATCACAATGTCAAAAAAAGTTATTAGCTCAACCATCACAATGTCAAAAAAAGTTATTAGCTCAACCATCACAATGTCAAAAAAAGTTATTAGCTCAACCATCACAGTGTCAAAAGTAATTTATTAGCTCAACCATCACAGTGTCAAAAGTAATTTATTAGCTCAACCATCACCATGTCAAAAGTAATTTATTAGCTCAGCCATCACAATGTCAAAAGTAATTTATTAGCTCAACCATCACAGTGTCAAAAGTAATTTATCAACCATCACAGTGTCAAAAGTAATTTATTAGCTCAGCCATCACAATGTCAAAAGTAATTTATTAGCTCAGCCATCACAATGTCAAAAGTATTTTATTAGCTCAACCATCACAGTGTCAAAAGTAATTTATTAGCTCAACCATCACAGTGTCAAAAGTAATTTATTAGCTCAACCATCACAGTGTCAAAAGTAATTTATTAGCTCAACCATCACCATGTCAAAAGTAATTTATTAGCTCAATCATCACAATGTCAAAAGTAATTTATTAGCTCAACCATTTCAATGTCAAAAGTAATTTACTAGCTCAACCATCTCAATGTCAAAAGTAATTTATTAACTCAACCATCGCAATGTCAAAAGTAATTTACTAGCTCAACCATCTCAAGTGTCTGAAGTAACTTATTTAATCATCATCATTTCTTCAATATATATGAAAATAGATAAAATGGAAAGGTCGCAATTTTTGTACCTATTATTAATTTGCACTATGAATGCCATGACTAGTGATTAATTAATAATTAAAATACGTTTCTTTGCAAAATGTTAGAGAATTACACCTATCTCCAAATACATGTTGTTACCAGTCAGAATAGAAAACGTTCTCTATATATAAAGTTAAACTAAGTGGCTATTGGTACATTTGTACCAGAATTGAGAGGTTGGGATTAAAAACGATAATTCTTCATTTTAACTAAAATAAACTACACACAAATGACATTTGAATAGCATTGAGTTTAATGTGTCCCGGGTCCGAAAGGGGGCGCTGCGTGTCAGTGTACATTTTGACTAATGCTATTCGGATGTCATTTGTAGTAGTTTATTTTAGTTAAAATGAAAAATTTAAGTTTAAAAACGTATAGTACATTCAATCATCTTTCATTTGATACCTCATTTGGTCTTACAAATCCCAACAAAAATATTTTTAATCGTATTTTAATCCCAACCTCTCAATTCTGGTACAGATGTACCAATAGGTGCAGCCAAAGTTAAATGGGGCACTCAATGTCTCTAAAATCTTTAGAGCGCAATGTCACCCTTTTTTTTTTCTTTAACAACTCACTTGTTTTGGTCTTCTTCTTCTGTTCGCTTCTAACTGGTAAGCATCATCTAACTATACCACTTTGATTTTAAAAGCAATTAAATTAAATTAAAACTCTCCACGTCATATTTCTAGAATATTTCCGCGAATCTAACTATACACAAAAAAATGTACAGTATTTTTATGTCATCATTCAAATAAAGTTTTAAAAATTAGAGGAACATCTCTTTGATTACCTTTGACCACGAAAAACATGGTTCTTGAAAATAAATTTAGCTCTCAATTTTTTTTTTAAAAGATCATCCTGCTGCTGATGTTTGGCTCTTTTGACTACTGAGTTAGCCGACCACTTTTGACTAATGAGTTTGCCGACCACTTTTGACTAATGAGTTTTACGACCTCTTTTGACTAATGAGTTTTTTTTACCTTTTTTGACTAATGAGTTAGCCGACCACTTTTGACTAATGAGTTAGCCGACCACATTTGACTAATGAGTTAGCCGACCACTTTTGACTAATGAATTAGTCGACCACTTTTGACTAATGAGTTTGTATACCACTTTTGACTAATACGTTTTCCGACCACTTTTGACTAATGAGTTTGCAGACCACTTTTGACTAATGAGTTTTCCGACCACTTTTGACTAATGAGTTTTCGACCACTTTTGACTAATATGTTTCCGACCACTTTTGACTAATAAGTTTTCCGACCACTTTTGACAAATGAGTTAGCCGACCACTTTTGACTAATGAGTTTGCATACCACTTTTGACTAATAAGTTTTCCCACCCCTTTTGACTAATGAGTTTGCAGACCACTTTTGACTAATGAGTTTGCAGACCACTTTTGACTAATGAGTTTTTCGACCATTTTTGAATAATTAGTTTGCAGACCACTTTTGACTAATGAGTTTGCCGACCACTTTTGACTAATGAGTTTGCATACCACTTTTGACTAATGAGTTTTTCGACCACTTTTGACTAATGAGTTTTCCGACCACTTTTGACTAATGAGTTTGCCGACCACTTTTGACTAATGAGTTTTACGACCTCTTTTGACTAATGAGTTTTTTTACCTTTTTTGACTAATGAGTTAGCCGACCACTTTTGACTAAATAGTTAGCCGACCACATTTGACTAATGAGTTAGCCGACTACTTTTGACTAATGAATTAGTCGACCACTTTTGACTAATGAGTTTGCATACCACTTTTGACTAATAAGTTTTCCGACCACTTTTGACTAATGAGTTTGCAGACCACTTTTGACTAATGAGTTTTCCGACCACTTTTGACTAATGAGTTTGCCGACCACTTTTGACTAATGAGTTTTCGACCACTTTTGACTAATATGTTTCCGACCACTTTTGACTAATGAGTTTGCAGACCACTTTTGACTAATGAGTTTTTCGACCACTTTTGACTAATGAGTTTTTCGACCACTTTTGACAAATGAGTTTTCCGACCACTTTTGTCTAATGAGTTTTCCGACCACTTTTGACGAATGAGTTTGCCGACCACTTTTGACTAATGAGTTTGCCGACCACTTTTGACGAATGAGTTTGCCGACCACTGCCTTAGCCTATAGTCCTTTTCTCTGTCATCATTAAAAAAACTGCTTACTTAACTTTTCGATGAAAATCTCTTTAATTGTCTTAGAAAATCTCTTTCATTAACTTAGCCCTACAATCCTTGGGTAAAAAAAAATTCTTGCGTCATTTCTACAAACCGTAAGTGCATTGGAGCGATAAAACGTAGTTGCTGATTTGTGAATTGGCTCCGTATATTTTCAAACTTTAATGCAGTCCAACAATTTTATAATTACGTATATGAACATTAGTATGATGACATATTGTATATGATACATGTTTTGATGATGAACTATTTACCGACTCTGAACTTTACATGATGTGAACATTTTGTCTACCAAACCATCCCAGAGAGAAGTTTAATAAACTGTTTTAATTAACTGTCAGCACATTGCCACTATAATGATACTTTTAATATGCCGCTATAATGATACTTTTACTATGCCGCTATAATGATACTTTTACTATGCCGCTATAATGATACCTTTAATATACCTCTATAATGATACTTTTACAATGCCGCTATAATGATACTTTTACTATGCCATTATAATAATACTTTTAATGTACAGCTATAATGATACTTTTACTATGCCCCATAATGATACTTTTACTATGCCCATATAATGATATAATGATACTTTTACTATACCGCTATAATGATACTTTTAATATACAGTTATAATGATACTTTTACTACGCCGCTATAATGATACTTTTACTATGCCCCTATTATGATAATTTTAATATGCAGCTATAATGATACTTTTACTATACCGCTATAATGATACTTTTAATATGCAGTTATAATGATACTTTTACTATGCCGCTATAATTATACTTTTACTATGCCACTACAATGATACTTTTCATATACCTCTATAATGATACTTTGACTATGCCCATATAATGATACTTTTAATATATGTCTATAATGATACTTTTACTATGCCGCTATAAATATACTTTTAATATACCTCTATAATGTTACTTTTACAATGCGGCTATCATGATACTTTTACTATTACCCTATAATGATACTCTAACTATGCCGCTATAATGATACTTTTACTATGCCGCTATAATGATACTTTTACTATACCACTATAATGATACTTTTACTATGCCGCTATAATGATACTTTTACTATACCACTATAATGATACTTTTACTATGCCGCTATAATGATACTTTTACTATACCATTATAATTATACTTTTAATATACCATTATAATGATACTTTTACTATACCATTATAATTATACTTTTACTATACCACTACAATGATACTTTTACTATACCATTATAATTATACATTTACTATACCACTATAATGATACTTTTACTATACCATTATAATTATACTTTTACTATACCACTATAATGATACTTTTAGTCTGGAGCTTTAATAATACTTTTACTATTCGTATCTACTTAAAATGCATTTTAAATGCCCTTTAAGCAATGCAAAATAACACAATTGCGAAAAGCTACATTTATAATTGGAATAAAATTACTACTCAAAATAACTATATGTCATCTCAGAACAAGAAATATGTAGTCCTATGTCGACTCAAGTGTTAACACTCAATATATACAGCTTTTCTAATCAATCTATTTCTTTTCAAAATGGCGAGAAGTGTTAATATTTTTGAATTTTGTAAACAAAAAGAATATTTTTAAAAAAAATTGTTTGATGGAGAGATAGAGTTTCGATAAGTGATAAGTGATAAATGATAGAACGCATTGTAAGTTTGTCATGACTGGCATACAGATATCACTGTTGAATCTGTAGACTAATGACATAACAAATATATTTCCAGTAGCGTTGCTAGCTTTTGATTGTATAAGGACACCAGGAGCTTATGGGAAGATGACTAGACCAGCGGTTTTCAACCTGTGGGTCGCGACCCCTTTGCGGGTCGAACAACCCATACACAAGGGTCTCTTAAGACATTCGGAAAACACATATTTATGAAGTAGCCACAGCAATAATTTTATGGTTGGGGGTCGGCGCAAAATGAGACACTGTATTAAAGTTTCGAGGCCTTGGAAGTTTGAGAACCACTGACTGAGACGCTTTGATTAAAAGCATAGATCTTTGATTAAGGGTTGTTCGCAAATTACGTCACGCTCAGGGGTTGGGGGGGGGGGGGTGAAATTTAGTGACAGGGAGAAGGGGGTTAAAAATTTTGTGACGTCACGATTTTAAAATTTTATTTTTTTATGTCATTATTTTTTGTTTTAAATCTAAAATGTTCTAATTTTAAATAAATCTGTATTCAATTAATTAAAAAAATTAATTTGATGTCGAAATTGCCTAAGGCATTATAGGTACCGTGAAACTCAGTCAATTGTGGTCATTTTACATTCGGCTTTTTGAATACTTCGTTGTTTCGAGTCACAGTTTTTGAATAATACTACATCTTAATCCATTATGGAAAAATTTTAAAGAATACAATCTTAGTTTAGTTATGAAAATTTTATGTATGTTTTGATTTTTTAGGTGTAACGAGACACTAAAGGGGGGGGGTAAAGAATGTGTGACACTTTGTGACAGGTTAGGAGGGGTCTAAAAAAGGTAATTTTTTGCGTGACGTACTTTGCGAACGACCCCTTATCTAATCCCACGCATAGATAAAAATCCTCATAAGTAGGGTTTGCTCGTCCGGCTTTGTCCATTGGCTGCACTATGAATTATGGAATAAAGTGAAACAAGGTCTGGTTAAGAGGTTCAATATAAGGAGAATAAAAATCCGATTAAGAGGTTCAGTAAAGAGAGAATAATGGTCCGATTAAGAGGTTCAGTAAAGAGAGAATAAAGGTGCGATTAAGAGGTTCAGTACATAGGGAACCAAGATCGGATTAAGAGGTTCAGTAAAGAGAGAATAAAGGTCCGATTAAGAGGTTCAGTAAAGAGAGAATAAAGGTCCGATTAAGAGGTTCAGTACATAGGGAACCAAGATCGGATTAAGAGGTTCAGTAAAGAGAGAATAAAGGTCCGATTAAGAGGTTCAGTACATAGGGAACCAAGATCGGATTAAGAGGTTCAGTAAAGAGAGAATAAAGGTCCGATTAAGAGGTTCAGTACATAGGGAACCAAGATCGGATTAAGAGGTTCAGTATGGAGTATATTTCAATTGATTAATGTTGATATTACTAACGAGCCAAGTTTTAAAACAGAAAATACAATTTGTACAACCGTATAACGGAACAGAACAGAACAGACACATTGTTTACATATTGTACCCCCCCCCTTTTTTTTTTATGTAGTAAATACCTAGCATTATAAGAAGGAATTACCTGGTGTTCCAAGTTGTAAATTATAAGTTATCTTTATTTTAAGGTAGGAATTACCCGGAATTGTAATGTAGTAATGACCTGGCAATATGAAGTAAGAATTGCCTGGCAATATAAAGTTAGTAATAACCTGGCAATATGAGGTAGGAATTGCCTGGCATTGTAAGTTAGGAATTACCCGGTAATATAAGGACGGAATTACCCGGTAATATAGGGTAGGAATTACCTGATACTTTAAGGTAGAAATTACCTTGTAATATAAGGAAGGAATTACCTGGTAATATAAGGTAGGAATTACCTGGTAATTTAAGGTAGGAATTACCTGGTAATATAAGGATGTAATTACATGGCAATATAAGGTAGGAATTACATGGCATTTTAAGTCTTGTTATTCTGATGTCATCTTCCACCATTACAAATTTTAATTACTTGAACATTTGAACCTTTCTCCCACTATTGACTTTTTCATGTTTATTTATACCGTCCATCGCATTGTTTTTTTTTCCTTTAGGCCTTCCACATCAATGATCTTTCCTTCCAAGATGCCCTTTTCTTTCATTTAGACCTTCCATCATAATGATGTTTTTCATTTAGATCTTCCACCACGATGATCTTTTTCATTTAGACCTTCCACCACAATGTTTTTTTTAAAATTTAGACTTTACACAACAATGCTATCTTTTTCTTTGATTAGACATTGCTTTAACAATGCTCTTTTTCTGCCACTTAGACCTTCCACCACAATGATCATTTTCTTTTAGACTCTCTATAACAATTGTCTTTTTCACTCAGTATTTTCAACGTAAGGCTATTTCTCATTTAGACCTTCCTCTTACAATGTTTATTTCGTTCATTTAGACCTTCCACCACAATGCTCGGTTACATTGAGACCTTCCACAAATGATCTTTTACATTGAGACCTTTGAATGCAATACTCTATTTTACATTGAGACCTTTGAATGCAATACTCTATTTTACATTGAGACCTTTGAATACAATACACTATTTTACATTGAGACCTTACACAACAATTATCTTTTTCATTAAGGTGTACAACCATAATGCTCTTATTTCATTTAGGCATTCCTCCCACAATGCACCACTAAAGTTACTAGTCATCTTAACTTACCCTTTTAATTATTCCTCGTATTTCTTTTTTTCATGTAATGAATGTATGGCATCTTTCCGTCTACGGGAGACGATAGATTTATCTTATCCGATTGCAGCTCTTGGTGTGGCTAGTGAGACCGATCCTCGAGTGGCAGTCTCTTTTTTTCATGTAATGAATATTTCAAAAAATCCATTACACAAGATAGCTGCTTTTGTTTGTTTGAAATTTGATCAAATAAATATTTTTTTCTTTGCATTCTAGTAATACCGAGCTATTGAACTGTTTTATAAGCAAGTCCCTTTTCGAAGGGATGTCTTTAAAAAATTACAGTATGTCTAGACTTTAGTTTTTCTAGTTCACATCAATCTCAACAGAGACAAGAAGAAATACTTTCTATATCACATGTTTAGTTTTCAGACTTAGAATGTAGTCTGTACACATAAAAAATATGTAAAGACAGTGGTTTATAAGTGATTACGTTTTTCACAGCTACTTTGCCGACCAGCGAGCGGTAAGAGGTTTCTTCTCACAAGTAAAAACTAGAACCATTATCAATGATCGGGGATAATTGGTCTAAATTCATCAGTAAAAACTAGAACCATTATCAATGATCGGGGATAATTTGTCTAAATTCATCAGTAAAAACTAGAACCATTAACAATGATCGGGGATATTTGGTCTAAATCCATCAGTAAAAACTAGAATCATTAACAATGATCGGGGATATTTGGTCTAAATTCATCAGTGTTAGCTGTCACTTTTACGGTCAGTTGTTTTGTTAAAAGAATGGAACACGCCATGGCTCATCCTGAACACTACCTGGCTCATCCTGAACACTACCTGGCTCATTCTGAACACTACCTGACTCATTCTGAGCACTACCTGGCTCATTCTGAACACTACCTGACTCATTCTGAGCACTACCTGGCTCATTCTGAACACTACCTGCCTCACCCTGAACACTCCGTGGCTGATAACTAGCTAGTGTTGGAAACACACAGGGACATTAAAATCATAGTCGCTACGGTTGGAACTTTTTGGTTGGAACAATTTGGACTTTCAGATAACGGAAGAGTTGCCATCCGTTTGCAGCATGCATGGGTCAACTTATGTCTGTGCGCAAACATTTTCAAAA
Organism: Omphiscola glabra; assembly: GCA_964017045.1. Taxonomy (NCBI): domain Eukaryota; kingdom Metazoa; phylum Mollusca; class Gastropoda; family Lymnaeidae; genus Omphiscola; species Omphiscola glabra. The sequence goes on along the minus strand of OZ024798.1, from coordinate 19,022,548 downwards.
ATAAAGTATGTGAAGTCAACACATCGAACAAGAGGGATTGATGAACATTTGAAATCAATTCTTTTGATTGGAAGCAGCAATTCCAAACCAAACATTAATGATATCTTGAAAGCCAAACGTCAGTTTCACAAATCTCACTAACCTTTTTTCCTGCTTAGTTTGTGATATTCAAATATGTGCGCACTGCGCACTAGGTCTGATGTAACTATCTTTTTGCTAACGTCACCTTCTTGCTGTTTTCGTAAATAAATATGTTGGTCGTCTTTGCTTTTGTGCATTGCACGTCACTCACCCATGATTAACATGGACTATTAAACTTAGTTTTTCGTATTTTTTTCCATAGCTTTCGATCTGGCTTGCAAGTGTTGTACAGAATGATTATCCGGCCTGCGCTCATCATTTTCTCCTTTTATCCGGCCCGACCCTTGACGTATACTCATCGAATGATATAGTTAGGATGTACATATATTATTTAATGTATAATTATGTTAATGTTGTTTCATTATTTGTTTTATTGTCATGATTGGGTTATAACCCAAACATCTTTGAAATTGTATTTCGTCTCATCACACTTAAAGCTGGAAGTATATTGTTTTATGTACAATCTTGTGTGTGTGACTCCTTAATTTAAAATATAAGCCTGTCATCTTTCTTGCTACAAGAGTCATTGACCAAATACAAATTACTTTTATGAATAGTTCTTTACGAAACTTATCGTTTCATATTGTGTTTCAAACATTAAGTCTAACTCTAGTGTTGCTTAATACCCCAGCTCTTTATAAATGCAAGACAGAAAATATTCTTGGTTATGTTTTAAAAGCGTCCTGTCAGGGCCGGGTGAACCTAAAGCCAAATGGGGTACGTGCCTTTTAAGGGCACTGCGATAAAGGATCCAATTTTTTTTTAAATTGATACGATCTCTTATAAAGAAGGTGTAATGAGATACAAATTTACTGGCATTCCATTTACATATATTTGCATAATTTATTAAAGAGTGAAAAGAAAGAAGTAAGGGAAGCGACCCGAGTCAAACATTGCTCCTGAGTCTTGACATGGTTATCATCAAATGGTTACAGCGAGTGTCTTGGTGTGGATGACAGGACTGATGAGAGTGAATTAACAATGTTTACAGCGACTGTCTTGGTGTGGATGACAGGACTGATGAGAGTGAATTAACAATGAGGGTTAAATGAAAACTTGAGAGCGACCCCGGCCTTCCTTCACAGCGGAGCACTTTACATTGTAGCATTGTACTATTGTATAGCATCGTAGCATTGTATAACATTTTACCATTGTAACATTGTAGCATTGTATAGCATTATACCATTGTAACATTGTGGCATTGTGTAACTGAAGCATTGTAGCATTGTAAAATTGTAGCATTGTAAAATTGTAGCATTGTACAACTGTAGCATTGTACCATTGTAACATTGTGGCATTGTGCAACTGTAGCATTGTAGCATTGTAACATTGTAGCGATGTACAACTGTACCATTGTAAAATTGTAGCATTGTAAACTGTAGCATTGTACCATTGTATATTATCGTAGCACTGTACTATTGTACCATTGTATGATCGTAGCATTGTAGAATTGTACCATTGTACAGCATTTTAACATCGTACCATTGCACCATTGTATGAGTATAGCATTGTACCATTGTAGCATTGCAATGCGTGTACCGCTGTATTGCATTGTACCATTGTACACTTGTAGCATACTCTGCATATCGTGATTCTGTGTACACGCATAAACACAGTCTCAGAATGACATAATTAATGGTTAAGAAACATTGTGCATAAAAATGATCATTCAATAATCATTTTTTTAAAAATAATAACGATACCAAGTTTTATTAAAATAAAATTCTTAAAGAAAATGAACTAACCCAAAAGGTGATATGTAGACAAATCAAAGATAACCATTGATGGGCTATAAAAGGATCAAAGATACCCACTGGTGTGCAACAATCAGAAGTTTGAAGTTCAGATAATTGTTTTTTTTATAATCTGGTTTATTGTGGTCTTAAAACTGAGAACGCAGAGAGATTGGTAAAACTAAATGAGTAACCGCTTTGCTTATCAAACAAAACAAGTAGAGTTAGTAATGAAAACAATAAAATATGTTACCAGCATTGACATCGTGACGTGAAACTTGATCGTTTCTCTGCTTTTATAATCACTTTTCCTCGCACGGAGAAAACCCGTTGGTAAAGAATTAGTGCACGCGCCTTGTAGTAACGCATATTGTTTCTTCTTCTTCTTATGTTTGAGGGCCCACGATCAATTTATTGATCATTCTGGCTCCTGGTTTGAATTCAAGTTTGCCTTCTCTTAGATGAGTTACCGTACAAGGCTAACGAGTCCCATCCACCCGGGAGTTGCCGGAATGTTTCACTGTATCAATGTTATCCGCCTATCGGGACTCCATCTCCAGGTTTGAATTCAGAGTTTCCTTCTCTTACATGAGTTGCCGTCCAAGGTTAACGAGTTCCTTCCACCCTTTAACTTGTTCATGGAAAATGAAAAATAATTTTACGAATGGATCATAAGATAGTTTTTGATGCATCTTTCTCTCCCCGCGGAGAACATTTTTTTTTCATTTGCACTGAGGTTTATATAACGATGGTTCTTAATCACACAGCCCCTAAGAACATAGGTTTTCGTATAAATCCTTTATATGCATTTTTTGTTTGCAGTTATGTAATTGAACGTGAGTTATCATTTATTAAGAAGTTGTTATGAACATGTGTTCTAGGGAAAACGCGCGAACGAAAGCGAAGTCAATATAAAGGAGTTAAAAATATTAGAAGCTGTTATATTCGTCCCGGTGTAAGAGAAGGATACACTGGAAAGTGGTGTTAAAGTAAGTGATGCTTTAAAATAAAAAAATAAAATTTAAAACATTTAAAAACACAAAAGAGTCTCAGTCATCCGTCAAGAGCTCATCAATACGTTTGGGGGGAAAATGTGATCCCCTTGGAACTTTCTGATTTTATCCCTACTTAGTATTGTATGGGACCAACATGGAACCAGTCGCGTGGATCGTGATCAAATTGAAATGTTTTTGTTTGGGCATTAAGAATAATTCACAGCATGGCTTACTCAAAACTGTTCAATGGCAATGTTATGGGGGAAAAAACTTGCTCCTTCGGATTCGAAATGGGATAGCTTTTTAAAAAAAATATATATTTGATCTTATCTATAAATTATATTCATCTAATAATAATTTACAAGGATATTTGGACTTAACAAAATGATATCGTCTTGTTGATCGTGACACAGTTGAAATGTGTAGTTGCTTTTTACACAATTAAAATGTCATGTTGATCATGACAGTTGAAAAATAATGTTGATCATGATACAGTTGAAAAATGATGTTGATCATGACACATTTGAAAAATGATGTTGATCATGACACAGTGTAAAAAGATGTTGATCATGACACGGTTTAAAAATGATGCTGATCATGACACAGTTGAAAAATGATGTTGATCATGACAAAGTTGAAATGTTATGTTGATCGTGAAATAATTAAAACTTAACGGACCGTTTAATTAATGACAACTTCTAGTATAGGGCGTAATATATGTAACATTTACAATGCTATGTAATATCTTGTAGAAATGCTAGTAAACAAGGTGTAAATATATGGAAGAATTTCTATCATCAACAGTTGGTGATCTATTGACCCTGGACTAATGAGAATGCGATAAAATACATATGGAACTTATAAGTACTTCTGTTTTGTTGCAGCCTATAGAGTTGTTCTACAGCGTAGAAAACTATCCTCGGCTAATTTCTTTTGTTCAAAGATTTAGTTTCTTTTTACCCCATAAAAAAATGCAGACGCATAAATCAGGGGAAATAACATAAAAAAATATAAAGCAATTGTACAGATCAATGATTTAAATTATATAGCCCCCCCTTTCCATGTTTTCTTTTTTTCTTTTTTGCTTTAATTTAATGAGTTAAATTAATTAAAATTAAATATTTAAATATTTTTTTACAAAGAATAACGTTTAAGAAGTGAGAAATATTTTACATTGACAATGCAAGTCACTATGTTCTTAATGAATGCATAACGTTTGTGGCAATTTTAGGAATTCATATTAGACATAACATCTCAAACTACATTTAATTCCTAGCCGACTCGAACAACTTTAACCTAAAATCTAAATAGTCAATCGATTATTCACAATTTTATGTCGATGTACCGGATTTCTTACATCAGAAAATGTATCTTTAATAATTCAAATCCGTACACGTTCCAAACATCAGCTAGCAGCCTTACAACCGGTATAGTGTACCATTTAATTACATAATCGACAATTTGCATTACGTTAGTAAGTTTAACAAAAATATGCCTTGCATAACTGAGGGTTGTTAATTGTGCAATGACTTGCAGGTATTTTTTTAGTGTAATGTTTACATTGTCAATTTAAAAAAAAATATATATACATTATTTTATTATTGGTAAAAAAGCTACAATCTTACAAACAATCGACACGCAAGGTTAATTTTTATCCTTTGGTGTTTGAATAATTTATCGTCCAATAACTGTTTCGGAGGTAGAATACGTCATTTAAATATTACAAAGCACTCTACACATACACACTCATAATTTCAATACGGTTTATATGCCACATTGAATAGAAAAATGTAGTTTAGAGCATGCATGACCATGTGCGAAACCTTCAGGAACATAGATTGACTTGGTGATACAACGTTTAAGTTTGACATGAGATTACCCTGGCGAACATAGTCCGTATGTTTCATTATTTTTGAACTCGCAGCGCAAGCCTGGCATACATTCGCACAGGTAGCCCTCCGGTTGTCGTAGGCACAGTTCACCGATGGCCAGGTAAGGTTTACAAATGGTGCTCACCAGGGGATTTTGGTCCAGGTCTTCAAATGAGATCACCTGTATTCGAAATTAAAAAATAAGAAAATAATAATATGATGAAAAAGATGTGATCTTAAATTTTTGAAATACATTAGTAATGTCGGGGCAAATCGGCGGTATGACACAATGAAAATTCCGACAACTCTTGCCATATGGAACGCATAAAGAGGACAGTGAGACACAAGAAACACTGCTGGTCATATACTGCATCCTGGCACAGTGAGACACAAGAAACATTGCTGGTCATATACTCCATCCTGGCACAGTGAGACACAAGAAACACTGCTGGTCATCTACTGCATCCTGGCACAGTGAGACACAAGAAATACTGCTGGTCATATACTGCATCCAGGTCTATTTCCAGTAGTCTTGATTAAGTCTTGCAATTAGATCAAATTCAAATAGGCAAGGGCGAAAGAGTGAGGCTGACGAATTGAGCAACTCTCCTTAATTTTAAATGAACTACAGCTCAAGGCAAGGCTACTACTCAAGTCGGAGTCTTGGTCATCTTCACGTGCAATGGACGAACTAAATATATATCGGGGGCCAGTCGTAGCTGACACGGCAGGCTATTAGGGAAGGGGAAGACCTATCGATTGGGATATTGATTTGTGTTTAGCTTGTCCATTAACAAAGGTTTGCAATATCTTAATGTATGACTCGAAAAGAAAAAAAATTACCTCAGGGTAGGATTAATATAGGACGTTCGTATGTAACCTCATCCAGGATATAATTCAAAATATGGTCGTTTTCAAATTTTGGCATTAACATTTTATATAGAAATATGAAACATATCAACTTAACAGTAGTAAGATATCTTCTTAATTACATCATATTAACAAAAAGATATCTTCACAATAACATCAACTCAACAATAAGACCTGTTCACAATTACATCAATGATTGACCATTTAAAACTAAGTGAACTTTTCCGCTTTTAAATTTCCGGATCATATGAGCTGAACGTGTCCGTACACAGCAACATGGAATCCATGCCATGTTTTCCACTGCCATATTCGCCATGATTAGAAAAGTATATCTTCTCTCATCACTGGCCATTGAACATTTAAACGAAAGGGAAATATATCAATCAGAAAGAAAAATAAATTATTAATGCAATTCAAACAAATTAAATTTCATTTTAAAACGTCAAGCTTTTTGCACATCTCATTCAAACACAACACAATAAACAATTCTTCGTTGTGTAGTCATTATTAATTTATTTTAAACCCAATGCGAGCTTCGATAAAATAATCGAATCCCTGGTATAAAATGTTTAAACGTCGATTGTTCTCCAGACAGTTCATGAAATGACACACTGAACTGCTGTTTTGTAGGACAGATGCAAGCCTTATCCAACTGAAGACTATGTTGCATGCTACGCCACATGGCTATCCATGCAGTGCATGAAATTACGTATTGAAAGGCTGTGCGGTAGGACAGATGAAAGCCTCATCCAACTAAAGACTATGTTGCATGCTACGCCACATGGCTATCCATGCAGTGCATGAAATTACGTATTGAAAGGCTGTTAGGTAGGACAGATGAAAGCCTCATCCAACTAAAGGCATTGTTTTGCGTGAAACTACGCATTTAGCGGCCATTCATTTCGACAGTGAAGAGCTTCATTCAAATTGATACAATGGTTGGAGGTTGGAGGAAATTGTGATGGTCGTTGATCGAAGAGACTCGGCTTGAGATTTCCTGAGGAGTCGGGTTCTCCTTCGTCTCACTTGTTATTATGTTAAGATTGATGTGCGTTATCAGCATGTTATTTCCTGCATCTTGGCTACTCATCTTAAACTTTATTTTTATGTTGTTGGCGTGACAATTTGCTCACTGCCCCCAAATTGAGTGATTAGTGGCGCTACATGGGATGCGAGGAAAATGATTATAAATAATAGTAGAAACTTTGACGTTAAAGTTATGGTATAAATTATGTCCCTTTCATTTTGAATTCCTTCATTACAATTTTACTTTATATCCCAACGTTTACTTATGCAGCGGCTCTCAATATGTGGGTCGCGACCCGCTGTTGGGGGTCGAACGACCCTTTCACAGGGGTTGCCTAAGACCATAGGAAAACACATATACTCTACAGTTTTGAAGTAGCACCGAACATGATTTTATGCAAACCCACAAAATGAGAAACTGTATCAAAGAGTCACGGCAACCACTGTTTATAATAATAAAAACATTGAATCAGTTTTCAATTTTGAAGTTGATTGTTATTATAAGTTACTTTAATAGTGTTACAGTGTTGTTGGCATCAATCTGTCATAAGGTGACGATAGTGTGGAATTCGCAGGACGAAATCCACAAGGCCTGGGTTTATTCTTCTAGGATTATAAGCTGGTTTTAAACAACAAATTGCCTCTCTCCACGCCACTAGATGGCCCCATGTGGATGATACAGCTTGGCACCAGTGGCGAGGCAGGAGTTTTCGGAATGTTTCATTGTATCCGTCTTGAAATCAGAGTTTCCTTCTCTTGGATGCCTTGCCGTCCAAGGTTAGCGAGTTCCATCCACCCGGGATTGAACTCCAGACCATCCACTTGAGATTTGCTCAGTTTCGACCACTCCAGCGCCCTATACTATGGTATATGTTATATAATGTATTTTATTAATTGTTATACATAATATAATGTATTGTTGTATATGAAATGGTGCGAAAGTACAAGACCTAGTTCCCCCCCCCCCCCCAACAATCCGTAAAGGCGCGAACGTTGGAAAATGTATTCCTAGTGAGAGGAGAGTACGGAAAAGCGTGGGGAAACCATGATCTAGATGACAACTTTGACTTCGGCTATTTACGTCTAATTAATAGGTATCATTAAACAGACGTCTCTATACACTTACATTTGCGGCTTAACAAGGATGGACGAACGTAACCCCACAAAAAAAATGAACGCGAAGAATCGTAAATCAACCCCTTTTTACTTTCTGACTGGTTAAAATGTATTACATACGCCCAACGTACACCAAATCCCTATGAATTTTTAACCCGAGTCAGAGATCATGAAATAACATTTATTGATACGGTCTCTACACCATGACACTTTGTACCCATATCTTCCTCTCCAACTCTAAGTCACAGATCTTCCTCTCCAACTCTAAGTCACATATCTTCCTCTCCAACTCTAAGTCACATATCTTCCTCTCCAACTCTAAGTCACAGATCTTCCTCTCCAACTCTAAGTCACAGATCTTCCTCTCCAACTCTAAGTCACAGATCTTCCTCTCCAACTCTAAGTCACAGATCTTCCTCTCCAACTCTAAGTCACAGATCTTCCTCTCCAACTCTAAGTCACAGAATGTACACCAGTTTTACTGAACCTTCAACTAAAGGATGAAACGTGTCAACAATAACACATGCTATTTAAGTGTGTTCGTTCTGTGTGAGGGAAGTGGGGAGGAGGTAGGGTCTTTGCGTATCATTCTAGAAAAATGTATCTTCTGAAATGTAAAAAAAGAAAAGAAAAAAAAAACAGTTCATACATGCCTTAAAGCTTGCTCAGCAATCATTTGATTGGTTGGCTATTTATGGCATCAATGGCTTGCGTTGAGCTGAGATTGTCCTGCCCCCTGGGCGTTAAAGGGACATTAAACTTGCAATAGTTGGAAGAAAAGTGTGTGTGTGGGGGGAGGGGGGCAACACTGACGTAAGACGTATTTTTCGCATCCCAGAATAAGATATTGCAAGCTGATCAAAAGGTCTATGCGGAAAAAAGGGGACCCGGGAGAGGGTCTGGCTGGCCTAAGCCTCACCCTCACTTTGGTGAAAATCATTTGGTGAAAAAATATAAGTTTCAAATTTTCCAATTATTAAGTCTGTAAAATAATGGTAAAAAAGTGAAATTCATTTCAACTAGGGGCCAGTATATTTAGTGAGCGCCCCCCCCCCCCACCCCAGCAACCCCGTTCAACCCTCGAAACATACTCTTTAGGGTCGGTCTCAAGTTAACAAAGATTACTTACTGGAATTACGACTAAATTTCTGGTTTTCACTCAACCCATTGGCAGAGGGAAGTAATTGATGAACCGAATGTGAGGTTAAGTAAACTCTGGAGTGGTGGACTTCTTTACTACTCTTGAGTGTACGAGAAGACATACAAACATTCTGTCCAGAGTGTAGGCAAGCACATATCGTCCGGGTTTCAATTGCGGTTTGTTAAGGGGATGTTAACCATAGGGTTCCTGTTCTGAATTCTCTCCCTTTGGACATCTATGTGGCTATGATAAAAAGCCAAAATTTATTACATGACGTCATCCCCCCCTCCCCAAAACCAAGAAAAAAGGTTTTGTTCTCCTTTTCGCTGTATAAATCTTCGAAGCAAAACATGCACTTTTATTTTTTTACTTCCTATTTCCCTTCCCATGTGTTCTTTATTTCTTTAGTTTCCACTTTAATTATTTTTTTCATTTTACACTTTTAAGGACAATCATCCATCCAACTAAGCCTTAGGACAACCGCGGACACAAATTTCATCTATGTTACAATGTACGCTAATGGTGTTGTACTTAGGCATCCGTCCGTCACAATGTGACGATGGTGTGGAATTCGCAGGACGAAATCCACAAGGCCTGGGATTATTCTTCTAGGATTATAAGCAGGTTCCCAACAGCAAATCGCCTCTCTCCACGCCGCTGGACAAACTCAAAGGAACATCATGTGGATGATACAGCTTGGCACCAGTGGCGTCGCAGGAGTTGGAATTTTTTATTGTACAAATGTTATCCGCCTACGGGACTCCATCTCCGGGTTTGAATTCAGAGTTTCCTTCCCTTAGAAGGATAACGAGTCTCATCCACCAGGAGTGCTGGTGATGTTTTTTTGCTTGACTGGGCTCTGGTGAGGATTGAACTCCAGACCATTAACTTGAGATTTGCTCATTATCCCTTAAGAAAATGTAGTTTTAACGATGGAGGCAATCCTATATGTTACTTTTATTCTTACAGTAGTTTGTTATCAGAATGTGAGAAAGGAATATGTTATCAGAGTGTGAGAAAGGAATATGTTATCAGAGTGTGAGAAAGGAATATGTTATCAGAGTGTGAGAAAGGAATATGTTATCAGAGTGTGAGAAATGAATACATTATCAGAGTGTGAGAAAGGAACACGTTATCAGAGTGTGAGAAAGGAATATTTTATCAGAGTTTGGGTAAGTAATTCGTTATCAAGTGACTTTAAAAAATACCAAGTCTGTTTCATATCTATAATAAAGAAGACTCTTTCTTTTTTTTAAATGATTTCTAATGTATTGTAGAAAATTGTCTGGCTGGCAATCCGGTCTGAAGATTATCGAACGTTTTTAGATAATGGTGCAGCGTTGCGTCTCGCGTGCCATCGATTACACCAGAAGCTTCTCATTATGTACCATCTATCAACACAATCGTCGCTGCAGTAGACCCTACAATTCACCAGACAGCTATTCAAACCACAGTTGTTACAACAGCATCCCTGCGCCATCCAACAGATGTTCAAACAATAGTTGTTTCAACATTATCCCCTGGCTAGGTGCCAACTGGCACAGTGATTGTTGTCACAACAGAACCCCCACCGCTCATCTTGTTATAGCTATCCTAACAACGGTTGATACAATAGATCCTACCCTTCACGTGACAGCTATCCAAACAATTGTTTCATAAACAGACACCCACAAACCAAACACACAAATGCCCGGCAGTGTAAAAGCTTTGCAAACGATGGTTGTAGTTGGGATTTCAAAAATCCTACGATTACAAGTGTAAGGATTAAGATATACATACAATATTACGTCAGCGAACATGAGAAATACAAAAATAGAAATAAAATTTAAAAATAATTTATAATAGCACTTAGCTGAGAAGTAGTAACCAAGAGGGCAGCAAATGAATTGTTTGTTCGCTGGCGAAGGCTTCCTGTCAACACGTATGTTTGTTTTGTTGCGTTCCTTTTTACAGGTTTAACTTTACTTTGTTTTACTTATTTCCTTTTGTACGTTAAATTTTATTAAAGACTTTATTATATAGTAGATGTGTCTGTGTGTGATTTAAGAGAACCGTACGTTTTCTTTAAAAAAAAATATATAGCACCAAATCAGCATTAAGTGAAACTGCATCCCTGAATGTGTGGGTGCATTTTATGACAAGGAGAATTTCATTTAATATACATTACCATTAAAAAAAATAAAAAAAGCAATATTTAGAAGTTTTACAATTTATAATCAGCTTCTTAAAAAACAGAAGGAAAAAAAAAGAAGTTTATGTCTAAACTTTGTTAATGAAATGTAATAATTCTACGGTAGTGTAACTGTAAAACCTGGGATATGAATAAAAGTCTCGGGAGAAAATAATCACTGGCGATGCTTAGGGCGGCAAGCTGCTGGCATACCAAGAACGGTCCACCTTTGGAGCCAGGAAATAAGACAAATGGTTGGTGCCACACCAGTCAGCAGTTATATGGCTCAACAACACAATTTAAAATTCGATAATGTACTTAAGTGTTTCTGAAATGGCCCTATGTGCATGTATTCTGATAACGCTTTACAACGTTTTTGTTTTATTTACCGAATAGAACCCAGAGAAACGCCGGGTATATTTGCTAATAATCTTATAAAGCAATCTTAACTAAAAAAAAAAGAATTTTCTTCTAAGAATGAGCAATATTGAGTATAAGTATAAAAAGGGTGTTAAGGTGTGGAGGGAGGGGGGATTTGCTTCGGGGGTAGGGGGAGATAATAAGATGGGAGATAGAGGCTGACTGTTATTTCTAATGGGAACTGCCGACAGTTACAGCGGTGCTTCCATCGATCACACGGGCATCAAGCTGCTAGTGTTTACGTTGTGTCAATCGCCCCCAGGCAAAGTTGGTCTTAATAGAAATAGAAGCACACAACAAGCGTTCACAAGTGGTGGGGAGCTGAAGACGCCAGAAATGTCAGGGGCCTGGTGTTTAAGTTTGTGTTTGATTTTTTTATAAAACTGGGATACACGTGAGGCAGTGCGAAGACAGATAATAATACAAAATATCGCCATTTAAATAAATATTTCTTTAAAGTAACGTGTCATTTGGGACCTGAAAAGCATGAAATGAAAGCATGAAATGAAAGCATGAAAGTATGTAATGAAACAGAAAATGAAAGCATGGAATGAAAGCATAAAATGAAAGCATGAATGAAAGCATGGAATGAAAGCATGAAATGAAACAGGAAATGAAATCATGGAATGAAACTGGAAATGAAAGCATTGAATGAAACAGGAAATGAAATACAGTCAATTTGAATAGCCTTGTTGAGATAAAAAAGATTTGAAAGTGCTAGACATGCTAGTGCCCATCTTGATAGTGTTGTTATCAATTATTTAAGATTTCTACTTCTAATTAAATACTTTTAGTGTCTTGTAAAAAAAAATAAAAATCTGTGCCTTCTTCCAAGACCGTATAAAATATTCAGCAGCCTGCTTTTCAACGCTCATCGAATGCGAATGTAATTCTGATTTACCGAACACAAAGAACCAGCGTGTCTTCTCGATGCCATATAAACGATCACGGTCTATATTACCAATAGTTTTTCACCACATTTTGCCAATGAACAGAGAAATATGAGGAGAAAATTTTCTTTTCAAATTAAAATAATTGCTATCTATAAAGTCATCACATTTATTAAACATATTGTTTTATGTTACCAAAAGTTTCAGATTACCATAACGCTACGGGCGAATAAAACATATTCAGTAAGGTTATCTGTGAGGCTACACTTAAATTAATGTTGTTTTAAAGGGAGAAATCGATATTATCCATTAGGAAACACTATTTTCGTCTATAGCAAAGGAATGCGTACATTGTGTAAATTTTGTGCATTCACTGAAATCGATGGGATAATAGCATTCAATATTTATTTTCCGTGGCTCATTTAAAATCTTTAAGAACCGCTATTATCCAATTAGAGGATTTTTTAATTAATAACACACTCATCTATAAATGTGTATTTGTGAATCTTCCTTTGGTCAATATTTCTTGTATTATCTGGAACATTTTTTTTTAAGCAACGAAAAAGAAAGTTTGCTCAAAATATATGTCGTATTCATATTATTTTTATTTAACCTACTTGATCATTCATTCTAAAAATAATAGTTTATAGCTTACCTCGGTGATTATTCAGACTAGTTGTAACTAAACTAGCTGAGGCCATGCAACAACAATGAGTATGCAAAATACTGTCCATTCCGAGTTTAAGCACGAGTTTCAAATGTTACTGCCAGGTCATTTAAAGGACAATCACTCATTGCGTCGAAGATAATCGTCAAGACTTATTTTGTATGTGTGATTTTGATGTTTGCGCGACGGGGGAGAAGCGAATGAAAGCGCAGCGCGATGCGCAATAAGAGACGGGCGGCAGTGGCGTAGTGAGGGGGGAGCAAGGGGGGGCATTATGCCCCGGGCGCTACTCACAAAGGGGCGCCAAATGGTATATTTTACTATATATTGTATGGTTTTCGAATAAGGGGGGGCGCTAAAAAGGTATTGGGGGCGCTAAAAAGGTATTGTGCCCCGGGCGCGAGTTAAGCTCGCTACGCCACTGAGGGGCGGACAAGAAAGATTCCTTCAGGATTTATTATTTATAGATATTTTGACGACACTATTGTTTCTGTTAGTATTGCAGATATCCTGGACAAATACACAGGCGATACTATTTAAAATTTGCTTGATAATGAATGAGTCCTACCTCTTTAACGCAACACTCTCCTTTATTGCATCCCGTCTGGTCCCAGAAGGAACAGGCTTGATGCCCTTCAGCAGGAGACCATGCCGGAGACGGAGGCTGGGCATAGTCAGGGGGCGTGTCACAGGAAGTCAGCTGGACGTTAGAGAGTAAACAATCAAACTAGGTGCACGGTTTTTACAACTTTTAATATTAAAGATCTTTATAAACTACACAAACATGTTTATCTAGAGAAACTTTTGAAACATTTTTAAAAAAAAATCTATTAAGTTTACATTATTCCAAAAATAACTGAGCACAAACTATAATGGTTTATCTTGTTTGAAAGAGACAAACGTCAGCTACAAATTTAAATGAAACCTGCCTTTAGAAATAATCCAGATAGACAAAGAATCCAAATATGTGTGCAGTCGAGCATGGTCTTGATCTTCATGAATCATCAAATCAAGATCATGTTGAAAGTGGAACAGCCTGCACAAACGCATTCAGAACTCAGTCTAGTGTAAAGTACGTAGACAGGACAAAGCTATTCATATGTGACTTAAAAATTGTTTCATGCAATTTTTTTTTTAAATAACACGTTTACGTTTATCTGAAGTGCAAAGGAAATCAAGTGGGAGATAGACAGACAGAAATAGAAAGAGAGAAAGAGAGGACGTGATGATGGGGCAAAAAACGACAACCTCAATGTTAAAAGTGCAATGATAGAAATTAAATGAAACTAAACACAAATTTAGTCAGCCTGTAAATATTTTATAAAAATTAAAGACATTATTTGTTTTCTTAACCGATTTGTTTGTTTCCTTTTTTAAAAAAATTAAACAAGAAAACAATAAAAATAATTTAAAAATTGAATCTCATCTAATCCTATTTATGTGTAACTTCTCACCAAAGTGTCACACATCCAATCGTTCCGTCCTGGAAGAAGAGAGCAAGTCCTCATTGACTGACCGCCGGGACACCGTACTTCAAACATCACCTCTTTGTTTGCCTCCTATTTCACTCATCGGTGTCTTTGAAGAAAGCGCCCACTACAAAAAGCTTGTGGCTCCGTCCTAATACACTGGTGCCCGGCTGGTCTCAAAGTACAACCTTCATCGCCTATGCCCCCCCCCCCCAACCGCCTCCTCATCTCCCATCCCCCTATCGATCTACTGCTGTGGGGGAAAACTCAAACTAATTCCTTCACGTCTCTGCTCCACTTTCAGCATTTTACAATCTTCAAGAACGGAGATGAGAAGTTAGGCCGTGTTCCGAAATAGTTCTTGAAAAAAAATGTGTTGCTAGTTTTACAGTGATGGTATTTGATATTTGAGGATTGTTATTTTTTTTCCCCATCCCATCGAACTACAGATGATGGTTTGCAAACTAATTAGTGCTCCAATTACAGTAGCTACCAATCCAACTACAACGGCTACCAACACAACTACAACAGCTACCAACGAAACTTTAACAGTTACTATCCCAAATACAATACTACCAACCTAAGTACCTCAGCTAACAACCCAACAGCGGCAATTACCAACCCAACTACAACAGTTACCAACCAAAATAAAACAGTGACCAACCCAGCTTCAACTGTTACCATCCCGACTAAAACAGTTACCATCCCAACTACAACAGTTACCATCCCGAGTACAACAGTTACCAATCCAAGTACAACAGTTACCAACCAAACTACAACAGTTGCCAACCTAAGTACAACAGTTACCAATCCAAGTACAACAGTTACCAACCAAACTACAACAGTTACCAACCTAAGTACAACAGTTACCAACCAAACTACAACAGTTACCAATCCAAGTACAACAGTTACCAATCCAAGTACAACAGTTACCAACCAAACTACAACAGTTACCAACCTAAGTACAACAGTTACCAATCCAAGTACAACAGTTACCAATCCAAGTACAACAGTTACCAACCAAACTACAACAGTTACCAACCTAAGTACAACAGTTACCAATCCAAGTACAACAGTTACCAACCAAACTACAACAGTTACCAACCTAAGTACAACAGTTACCAACCAAACTACAACAGTTACCAATCCAAGTACAACAGTTACCAATCCAAGTACAACAGTTACCAACCAAACTACAACAGTTACCAACCTAAGTACAACAGTTACCAATCCAAGTACAACAGTTACCAATCCAAGTACAACAGTTACCAACCAAACTACAACAGTTACCAACCTAAGTACAACAGTTACCAATCCAAGTACAACAGTTACCAACCAAACTACAACAGTTACCAATCCAAGTACAACAGTTACCAACCAAACTACAACAGTTACCAACCTAAGTACAACAGTTACCAATCCAAGTACAACAGTTACCAACCAAACTACAACAGTTACCAACCCAAGTACAACAGTTCAATGGACAAAAAAAACCACAACCGAAATGTGATTGACGAATGACAACCCATAACCTATTGTATGAAGATCACTTTTAATACATTTTGGTTTCACTCTAGAAGAGGTTTTTAGTTCTAACCTTTTTCATAAATAAATTACATCAACAGTTTCCTAACTGTAGCCATCAAAAGAAGTTTCATTAAAAGAGTAATAACAATCATTAAAATGTCATAGATTTGTTTATATACCAATGACCAATTTTGAGATGATCTCATGGTAAGCTGCATCTCTCAGATCTCAATGTAGAGTTATTTCTTTCTGTTAATTTTCCCATACTTACACCTCTCACATTTTCTGAAAATTTTCCCACACTTACACCACTCACATTTTCCTACCTTGTTAAGATTCAATTGCCTGTGAGTGGCCCACTTGACCCCCGTACTCACTTCTTCCATTGCATAAACGCGTCACTTTAGAGCTGTGAAGAAGGCTATTTAAGAGACATTTAAAAAAAAAAAAATCAATTACACAGTTTGTATTAGTAGCAGTTTGACCAACTTACTTTTCATCTTACTCTGCATCGAGGTCCTCGCGACGAACCCTGGCGCATTTCCTAGGGAATTGAAATGTAATTGCCGGGACATAATAAAAAGGCTTATGCTCAGTTCACACCATCAAATTCTCGTCAAATTTGCGTCAGATTTTCGTAAAATATCTTATTGAACCCCCTATTTAGTAAAACAAAATAGTGCGTTCGACGCAAATTCGGCAAAAATTTGAAAGTGTCAACCGAGCATTAGTTAACTAGCAAACTAATAATGTATTATTTGGGTTAATTTTATTTCATTTTATATGATAACACTCTTGTCCTAACTCTCCAAAGAGTGTTATCTTCTTTTCAAAGCAATATGCGTGGAAATCCGAATCCACTACCCAAAACCTGTCTGGTTGGGATGTGCAGCCTGGGGTCTTCTGTTGGGCAGAGGTTTGAAACAAGCAGAGACGTTCAGCCAGGTTCGTAGCGATCTGAACGCGTCCGGGGCGTATCAATCGAAGCCAAATAAAGTTGACTGGTTCGCCTGGCGTAGCGTTCTTAGCATTGATTAAAGCTTCCATTGAGCCATGATTGAGTGTCGGGGGCTGTTAGCGAGCCCAAATACGTGTGGCTTGGCTCGTTCGTTGCTGGCTCGTCTGGCTGGCTCATTACAGAACAGGAAATGGACAAGAAATACAAAATGGCGGAAATTGGATTTTTTTAATAAAAAAAAATAATTGCTTTAAACATTTTTTTTCAACTAATCAGTTTTACAAGTTGTCTAAAAAAAGACACATTACTATTTTATCTTTTTTAAAATTTAGAGTGTACGACCTTGTAGCAGTTGTTTAATTTGGGTAGGTACTAGAAAAGCTGACCAACAAGGTGCGTAGGAAGGTCGACTGTTCTTTCTTAATAAAGAGTGGAGGGGGCTGGGGTGGGGGGTGCACTGACCAACCAGTGACGTTGGAGAGTCAGCAGTTTTTTCTTTCTCGAAACAAAAGTGGGTTGGGGGGGGGGGCATTCTGCCAACTGCGGAGCTTTTTCCCGTGGTAAAAGTAATGACAAAATTGTTGGTCCGCCCCGGGGCGGAATTATCCATTGCTAAACAACTTTGACGGACATGTGCCTATATAAATTGATGTAAAAAAAATGTCCGTTCCGATGTGTAATACAACTGGAACAATACACTTCTACGAATCAAATGTTTCGTTTGGACAATTACTGAAGGTCTGAGTTTATCTTAATAATCTAGATGGCTTTGAAAAATGGCAATAATGAAGAGTGAAAAAAATCGTTTCTTATATATTTTTTAAATATTTTTTTTAATGTAATTTGTTTGTTTGTTTGAATGCGAATAAATTAAACCAAAAAAAAAGTATTGTGCTGTAACTAGACACATGTCAATAGGTAAAGAAACAAAGGAATACAGAGAAAGTAGAGATTGAATTGGATCAACGTTGAAGACACATAGGATAAAAAGGGACAAATTAATAATGATAATTAGAGTGAGCGGGCAAGAGATTATATATATGTATTGACAGAGAGACAGAGACGGAGAGAGAGGGAGAGTGAGAGAGAGTGAGAAAATAAAGGACGAACGTGAAAGAGTATATGATAAGAGATTTTATTTAGAGATGTATTCTGCTGCTAGGCGTCTGAACTTATCGATCATTGGACCTTCTAGCCGTCACCTAGATTCAAATTAGGAAGAGCCGCTTATTTTATTTCCACTGATTTTTTTTAATAATAAAAAAACATACCATATTTATGGATTTCAACTATCGTTAAGTACATTTTGCATCAACTAATAAATCAAATTGCAAGGTTTTGGATTGGTGGAGCCTTTTTTTACCCGGTTTCTTTCCAAGACGGGAAACTGAAAATTCGATTCGAAATGGAGACTAGGTTCAATGTAGTATTGAAGTCAGATTCGCTGTAGTAATCTCTAATGGTCTCTATGGATTTTTAAAATGAAATCGCTTTTTTGGTCCTTTTTTGACAGAGGCGCAGATAGGCTTAGATTTTTCCGCAACCTCCCCCCCTGCCCCCTCCCCCCATTTTTCCGAAGAAAATCCGCATTGATCCGAAAATGCCACCCTTTGAGAAAATATCTGCAGCCCACAGTCAACCAAAAGCTTTGGTGCCGCCACCCACCCCAGTTCCCGAAAATCCCCCCCCCCCTTTTTTTTATATACACACAACCTCCTCTCTCCACCCTTAACACTCTATCGTTTAGTGGTCTTATTTTTTTGGATTTAACTGTAAGATTAGTAAGAAGCTCTTAACCTAGCTGACCTCTATCTAATTATATAAGGCACAAAGGAAGCAAAGTGACGTTATTTTCGGTCACTTTAGCTTAAAGGAAATGTTTAAATCAAGTTAGGGCATTACACAATACCTGGGGGAAAAATCTGGGGGAAAACCTGGGGGGCAAAAGGGACACCACAAAACAAAGGACATGGCGACAAGATGCCTTCTTCGGCGAACAGACACTGCAAACAGAGATTACAAACAGAGATTACAAACAGAGATTAGAAACAGAGATTACAAACAGAGACTACAAACAGAGATTAGAAACAGAGATTAGAAACAGAGATTACAAACAGAGATTACAAACAGAGACTACAAACAGAGACTACAAACAGAGACTACAAACAGAGACTACAAACAGACACTACAAACAGACATTACAAACAGACACTATAAACAGACACTACAAACAGACACTACAAACAGACACTACAAACAGAGACTACAAACAGACACTACAAAGAGACACTATAAACAGACACTACAAAGAGACACTACAAACAGACACTACAAACAGACACTACAAACAGAGACTAACAAATATAAATTTAAAAAAAACAACAAAAAAAAAACGCTGTGGTATTTCCAAAGATTAAACCTGTCACATCAAGGTCTGATTCGATTAAAGAGACAATTTAATTTTGATTACCTTCTTTCAACTGTAATCGAGAAATAAGATTGATGTTCAGCCCAAACTTCCTGCGACCATGTGCTCAACGGCGAAAAGGGGAGAGAATTAAATGTAAGCCAGCGATATTTCTCATTTACATTGCTTATCCCCCATGCAGCACCGCGTCATTCCTCTGTTATGACCAGAAGATTACACACTGTCACCACACTCTCGTTATGTAGCGACAGAGAAACGACTGTAAAAGAAATAGTTCTTTTTATTGATAAATTAACGTATATTTTTTTAAGCTACATAATCGGATATATTGCTAACATTACGTGTTTTAATTCAGCGGTTCTCAACCTGTGGGTCGCGACCCATTTGGGGGTTTAACGACCTTTTCACAGGGGTCGTCTAAGACCATCGGAAAACGCATACACTCTACAGTTATGAAGTAGCAACAAAAACAATTTTGTGGTTGGGGGTCGCCACAACATGAGGAACTGTATAAAAGGCTCGCGGCATTTGGAAGGCTGAGAACCACTGTTATAATTGAAACTAAGGAAGCTGTTCAAGTACAATGCTTTACAAAAAAAAACAACATTATGTGAATAAAAATGAAAGATGACAATATGTGGCAGTATAAATCTACTCTGCTGTGCCACTTACCATAACAGCAAAAGTGTGTTACTAGAAGTGCTTCATCGTTGAAACTAATCAACAAGTGTATCACTGGATGGTGAGTCAGTTGAAGAGTCATTTTGGTGAGTTTCCGTGTGAACATTTGAAGGAGGCAAAACTAAAATATATCAATTTCATTGTTTGCCTGGCGGGACGGTTTCATTTTAATCGTACCGGACTGTTTTAAATAGGTGACTTTATTATTACCAAACCCCCCCCCCCACGGGCCACTCCTTTTTTCCACAAAGGTTTAATCTTTTGTCCTGTGCGTTTTTTCTTAGTATATTTTCTTCAATAACACGAATAAAAACCAGCTACGCCGATAACATATTCATCAAACAAAGAATGAAGCATTTCCTGTTGTTTTAGGTTTTTTTTTTATTTCCACATGACTTAACTAGGGTTTGTTTGTTAATATTTCTATTATTTTCATTTTTTTTCGTAGCCAGACATTTTAAGTTCTTTTTTTATATGTAAACGTGGTGAGCCATGTGTGCAGGCTCCGTGGTGGGCCATGTGTGCGGCTCCGTGGTGAGCCATGTATGCAGGTTCCGTGGTGAGCCATGTATGCAGCTTCCGGTGGTGAGACATATATGCAGCCTACGTGGTGAGCCATGTATGCATCCTCTGTGGTGAGCCATGCATACAGCCTCCGTCGTGAGCCATGTATGCAGCCTCCGGTGGTGAGCCATCGTGCAGCCTCCGTCGTGAGCCATGTATGCAGCCTCCGGTGGTGAGCCATGTATGCAGCCTCCGGTGGTGAGCCATGTATGCAGCATCTGCGGTGAGACATGTATGTAGCCTACGTGGTGAGTCATGTATGCATCCTATGTGGTAGACCATGTATGCAGCCTCCGCCGTGAGCCATGTATGCAGCCTCCGTGGTGAGCCATGTATGCAGGCTCTGTGGTAAGCCATGTATGCAGCCTATCTTGTGAGCCATGTATGCAGCCTTTGTGGTGAGCCATGTTTGTAGCCTCCGTGGTGAGCCATGTATGTAGCCTATGTGTGAGCCATTTTAGCAGCCTCCGTGGTGAGCCATGTATGCATCCTCCGTGTTGAGCCATGTATTCAGCCTCCCTAGGGTTTTTGGGACTGAGTTAGGAGATATGGTTATTACTGTTGTTGCTGTCAGATTTATTGGAGATCACGTACTACCTAGGAGTAATGTTTGCTCAACAAAAAAGGCATACATAAGAAACATCGTTGTAACACTTTTATAGGACTTCATAAATAATTTAAGAAAAAACAAAATATTTCAAAAAAAAAAAAAAAAAATTAAATTGTGTAGATTTATTTATTTCCATTTTGTAAAGCTTTTCCAACACACATAAAGTCAGCATCTGTCCGAGGTCTCCAACATGGATATCTTGGGCACATCCCGTGGAGCATCGAGACAAGTGTCTGGTTCAACGCTGAAAACTCCCAGGACCAGGTGGACAAGATGACTTTGGACACGTGAAGGCACTGATATCAGACTCAACTCTATTTAAACATTTATTAAACTATTTCGACAGTTTTAAAATAATATCGTAAACCTGTTTGTTGATTTTTCTTCTGATGAACTAAGTTCTTAAAATCCATTTACAAACTCTGCAAAAACACTTCATCAAATTTGTAAAACAGGCATTTCCTCCATGTTTTCTGTATGACCGATTGTCAGAGACAAAGCGTTCCAAAAAGCCACTTTAGCATCATCGCTGGACTCCCTGGGTGGATATTCAATAAAGCGGTTGTCTTTGTGAACTTTAATCAAATCCCTTGGCATCTCTTCAAGGGGAAATGGTTTGTAAAGAAGAAGATGAAGAATCTGACGTTTGCTGTATAACGATTCCATGATGGACATGTGAGTGCCATACTCTGTCCATTCACAGTCCCAGAAATCTGGAGATATGATGGCCACAGTCATATGGCTGTTCTGTATGGCGCTCGTGATGTTGCATGGAAGGAATGAGCCTAGAAGAAAATCCCTGTCTTCTATGCACAACTTGTGTCCACGCTTTTCTTCTAGCTCCGTAAGACACTCCCTCAGGACGAAGTGTCTGTCGCGCTTGGAGTACAGAATGTATGCGTCGAACGTAAATTTCCCCATCTTGGGATGGTCGCCCGGTTTGTACCCGTACCATCTGGTGATGACCAGGTTTTTGATGTAGTACAACCTCCACCGGTTCTTGAAAAGCAGGAGCGACGAAATTAAAATAATGATCACCGCGCACGAGAAGGACGACGCCAGGACTAAATTTACTTGTGACGCGCATTTCCGCTGCAAAGTGGAAGCCATTAGTTGTATGTCTCCAAGAGCTTTTCTCTCGGAATTGTCATCAACGCATAACATGTAATCCTTATCGATGATTCTCACGTTAGTCGTTGCAAGCCATTTGAGGAAGTCGATTCCGGAACACGTGCAAGGAATTGGGTTGTATGCTAAGTTGAGACTGACCACACGATGTAAAGCAGTCGTATCCAGGTGTCTCCTGGTGGCATCACTTATCCACGTCACAGAATTCCAACTCAGATCCAGATAGTCGAGGCTATTTAAATGTGATATGTTTACGTCCAGATTTTGTATTTTGTTTTTCGACAAAATAATAATGTTCACCCGTTCAAGGCCGATAAAAACTTTCCAAGGAAGCTCTTGGATTTGATTTCTTGATAAGTCTAAGTGACGTAATCCCCGAAGTCTCGCCAGCTTACGCCCAAACACATCGTCTGACAATTCTACTCCTAAGAAATTACCACCAGCGTGCAGTTCCTCCAAAGAGTTGTTTGGTAAAAAAAATGAGTTCTCCAAGTGTTCGAAATAATTATTTGTGAAATCCGCGATTCTGACACTTGTTGGAAGTCTGTAGCCACCCCATCTCGTAGGAAACGCTTCGGAGGTGTTAATCACCTCCAGCGTTTGGTAACTAAAAATAGCATTGTTGAACTGAGAAGTACCGACGGCCGTGTAAACCTTCAAGAGCTGTGACGTATTTTTAGGATTGAGTAAATGTTTTAAAGTAAAATTCTGATCGGTGTTGTAGGTTTCGGGGGTTAGTGTATCGCACTGGCACGAGTCGTTCGCATCAAAGTATGACACCGTGGCTTGGCTAGTAAACATATTTTCAAAATCCTCGTTTAAAATCTCCAAGTGCGCTAAATTTTTGGAAACATGAACGTATTTCAAAAGGCTGCTGTCACGATACAAATTGTTTCCGCTCAGATTTATTCTTCGAAGTGAACTCGGTAGCCCCTTTACGAAGTCGAAGGTGATGCTTGAAATCCAGTTGCCTTCTAGGTGGAGCTCCTTTAAATGTTGGAGTTTGTGGATATTTTTGACGTGTAGTGATGAGAGTGTGCGCGAGATATGCCCAGAAGGAATGTTGTTCACAACTAAAGTTGTAACATTCAAATGGGTTATCCCTGACAGACTGTCGAATAGTTTTTCGAAATTGTAACTGACGCCCGTGTAGTTCAACGTGTCAAGTTCCAAATTTGATTCAAATGCAAGTGGAGAAATTAATCTTGGGATGCAGCCGTTAATCTGAAGTATCTTAAGAAAGGGGAATCCAATAAAGTAGTTGTCAACTATGTCGATAGTGTCACAGTTCCCGTCAACTCCGAGTTTTAGCGTTGACATATTTTTCAGAGCATGGTAATCCTTACCAAAGTAATCCTCGTTGGCCTCATCAATGCTTAGCTCCCTGAGACTCGTTAGCTGTAGTAACGCAGACAAGGGGTAGTGCAAACTGTACACTATGAACTTTTGAATGGACAGAACTTTCAGGAGTTTCAAGGGTTGAAACAACCTCGGGTGAAAAGTCCTGCTGCTGTAGGTCAACGGGTTTTTTCCAAGGATCAACGTTTTTAAACTTTCACAAGAATCAAACGCGCCATATTGAATCTGCTTTAGCCTGTTGCCGCTTAAATCCAGATATTTCAAGTTTGAGAGCCCGAGAAAAGTTTGGTTGCTCACAGCTGTGAGTTGGTTGTTACCAAGATTTAAATGGGTCAGTTCTCCCAGGCAGGTGAACCAGCCGTCGTCTATGCCGACCAACAAATTACCGAATAGGTCCAACAGCGACAGGGGCGAGACGCTCCGGCACGGCAAGAAGAAGAGACCGTCAATTTTGTTATTTCGCAACTTCAGATGAGTCAAGATCCTGTACCCGGCGACGTCCTCTGGCGTAAAATTGTACAACTGATTCCCGTTCATGTTTAAGCTGATCGTTTTTCCGGGGAGGTTCTGGGGCATTTTGGTCATGACATAGGGTACATGCTTAGTGCACGTCGCCACCACGTACCCTCCTCCGCTGCAGTTAAAGCATGTACAGTGGTGGCACTTGAAATAGTCTCTTGGCGGAGCACGGAAGGGGCTTTGTTTCGTCGAGCCCAAAACCTGGTCTTGTACGGTGAAACCGTCGCAATCTGGGTCAGGGTCAAACACGTGGTGGTACTTGGCACCGGTTTGTTTTGACAACGATGTGTATGTGTCGTCTGGCCATTCACCGGGGGGCCCGAGACCGACGCATTGATGACTAAGAGCGGCACAGGTTATCATTGTGATGAATACGTTTATTGAAAGTGACATGCTGTAAATGTGATCGAGTCGCTTTGTGTTCGCGTGCTCTTTGAATCACAAAGGAAGTCTGTTGCCAGACGGCTTAGTTGTCGACACGCCGCCCTTGAATCAAAGCACAGCATTTAAAAATTCGAAGTAGTTTCTTTGAGGAAGACATCGCCTTTTATGCCTAAACACCTTGATATCATTTTGATATTGTGATGTTTTCATTCAATGATGGACACGGACACACATTGACACTCTGTATTTCTGATGTTCTGGTATCCCAAACGCCACATTTGAATATACAATCTTGTTACATCTGAAATGAACAATAATATCAATTGAATTTTGAAGATCACGTTGCATTTACCAAGGGTGGTCTCTACCTCCACCCCCCCCCCCCAGTTGTTTCAGTCTACCACCATTTATGACCCCCCAGTTGTTTCAGCCTACCACCATTTATTACCCCCCAGTGGTTTCAGCCTACCACCATTTATGCCCCCCAGTGGTTTCAGTCTACCACCATTTATGACCCCCCCCCAGTGGTTTCAGCCTACCACCATTTATGCCCCCCCCCCCCCGTGGTTTCAGGCTACCACAATTTATGACCCCCTTTCCCCCCCCCCCCCGTTGTTTCAGCCTACCACCATTTATGACCACCCAGTGGTTTCAGCTTACCACCTATTTGGACACCGTCACTAGTGGTTTCAGCCTACCACCTATTTGGACCCCGCCCCCAGTGGTTTCAGCTTACCACCATTTATGACCCCCCAGTGGTTTCAGCTTACCACCTATTTGGACCCCGCCCCCAGTGGTTTCAGCCTACCACCTATTTGGACCCCACCCCCAGTGGTTTCAGCTTACCACCATTTATGACCCCCCAGTGGTTTCAGCCTACCACCTATTTGGACCCCGCCCCCAGTGGTTTCAGCCTACCACCTATTTGGACCCCGCCCCCAGTGGTTTCAGCTTACCACCATTTATGACCGCCCAGTGGTTTCAGTCTACCACCATTTATGACCCCCCAGTGGTTTCAGTCTACCACCATTTATGACCCCCCAGTTGTTTCAGCCTACCACCATTTATTACCCCCTCCCAGTTGTTTCAGCCTACCACCATTTATGCCCCCCCCCCCGTGGTTTCAGGCTACCACAATTTATGACCCCCCCCGTTGTTTCAGCCTACCACTATTTATGACCCCCCAGTGGTTTCAGTCTACCACCATTTATGACCCCCCAGTGGTTTCAGTCTACCACCATTTATGACCACCCCAGTGGTTTCAGCCTACCACCATTTATGCCCCCCCCCCCGTGGTTTCAGGCTACCACAATTTATGACCCCCTTTCCCCCCCCGTTGTTTCAGCCTACCACCATTTATGACCCCCAGTGGTTTCAGCCTACCACCTATTTGGACCCCGGCCCCAGTGGTTTCAGCTTACCACCATTTATGATCTCCCAGTGGTTTCAGCTTACCACCTATTTGGACCCCGCCCCTAGTGGTTTCAGCGTACCACCATTTATGACCCCCCAGTGGTTTCAGCTTACCACCTATTTGGACCCCGCCCCCAGTGGTTTCAGCCTACCACCTATTTGGACCCCGCCCCCAGTGGTTTCAGCTTACCACCATTTATGACCCCCCAGTAGTTTCAGCCTACCACCTATTTGGACCCCGCCCCCAGTGGTTTCAGCCTACCACCTATTTGGACCCCACCCCCAGTGGTTTCAGCTTACCACCATTTATGACCCCCCGTGGTTTCAGCTTACCACCTATTTGGACCCCGCCCCCAGTGGTTTCAGCCTACCACCTATTTGGACCCTGCCCCCAGTGGTTTCAGCCTACCATCTATTTGAACCCCGCCCCCAGTGGTTTCAGCCTACCACCTATTTGGACCCCGCCCCCAGTGGTTTCAGCCTACCACCTATTTGGACCCCGCCCCCAGTGGTTTCAGCCTACCACTATTTATGACCCCCCCCCCCCCCACCAAAAATCGCTACATTCTTTGAGTCCAGGTCTGAATGTTAGTAATAAAAACATTTACTGTTTAAAAAAAGTTAGAAAGTTGTTGAGCGTTAGTTTATTCAATTAACAACGAACGATGACAGTTTCGGTCAACATTCTTTGTAATTTTCATGAAATTCAATTTAAAGCAGGCATATAATTTTATTTTAGATTCAATTCTTAAAACTCGAAATGTCGGTGGGCTGGGTGTCTGTACGGTCAACACGTGTGTCATTCCATTTTATAGTGTTGGAGTTCAATCTGGGCCAAAGCCGGACAATCAACAATTTCTTCCTGATAACTACTCAAAACGCAAGAAAATACCATTTAATAATTGTATAGTTTAATCCCCTCTCCCAACCAACTCCGATTGCAAGCAACTGCTTCTTCCCCTCCCCTACCTCCGCGGAGACGCACCTCTGTGTACTAAAGGGAATTGAGGAATTCTAAGTTATTTTAACACACGTTATATTTTAACAAATCTTGAGATTCACCGATAGACACGCACAATGATTAATACATTGGAAATATAATTATTATTCCAGAGTTTGAAGTAGAAATTGACATTAACCATGTGAGCCTATAACTTTGCTAAATATATGAATTAACTTCACTCAGTTCGTCGAAATGAGCACTGCTGATGAAATGTTTTAAACCTAGTGCAAAAAAAAAATTTATATATAATAATATCTACGCCACTTTCAAAGTCAAAACAATAACTGACAATGAGTCAACCGATGCCGGTCCTTACAATTACACTTGTTTACCTTAGGCTAAATCAACCACTGCCTATTTAAAACACTCACTGACAGCGATGTAAAACACTCACTGACATAGCGATGTAAAACACTCACTGACATAGCGATGTAAAGCACTTACTGACAGCGATGTAAAACACTCACTGACTGCGATGTAAAACATGTACTGACATAGCGACGTAACACTTACTTTCATAGCGATGTAAAACACTCACTTTGTAAAACACTCACTGACATAGCGATGTAAAACACTCGCCGACGTAGCGGTGTAAAACACTCGCCGACGTAGCGATGTAAAACACTCACCGGCGTAGCGATGTCAAACACTTAATGACATAGCGATCTAATTCCTCAACAGCACATATCTCGATTCAAGTGTTCATTGTCAATTAACTTTGTGGAGGCGGCTGCGTTTAATGACAACATCCGGGCCCGAGTAGCCATAGATTGTATAGCGATAAAAAATTTGCCCATTCCAGGCCACAATAATTTCTGTTTACAAGATCTTACACCTTCCGATTCGTTTTTTTCGTTTGTTTTTGTTTTGTTAACAAGATCTATCACCTTCCTGTTTGTTCGTTTTGACATGATTTATCCCCTTCCTATTTGTTTCAGCTATTTATAGTAAACAACGTCAGATTCTATTTTTTTTTTTATTTTTTTTTTTAAAAGATTGGTTGTAATATATTCGTTTCAAGGCAATTATTGTCAATTATAATAGAGAACATAAATTTTGAATATTCATTTATATTAATATGAATCATTTGAATAATGTATTCGCTGTTTAGTGTAATATATTACCAGTGGTGTAGGAAGAGATGCGGTGGGGTGGGTGGGGGGGGGGTGTCCTCCCGGGTTGCACTTTGTTCCATATATTAAGGGGTTGCATTTTCGGCCACCTTCAGAATTTTTTTTATGGAAGGGGGCGGAAAATGCTTGGCCCGACTATCCTCCCCCCCCCCCCCAACCCTCGGGAGGCACCAAACACTAGCTTCGCCATTGTGTATTACTGCTCCGTTAAACCAGATTAATAATAACTTTTATTTATGACTAACAGAGATTGACTTCCTGGTTCATGGAATCTTTTCGACTTTGATATGGCGATGAACTTTAATAGACGAGTGAGAATAGTTCAGAGTGCCCTTCGATCTGGTTTCATTCGGTTTTTTCGCGAAATATGTTTCTGTTCACATATTCCTGCTTTAAGACCACTGAAATCTATTTTCACCGATCTTTTTTCTTTGAGACGTGTAACATTCTTTAATGGTTTACACAATTTTCACTGACACCCGTATAATATACAAGCTGAGAAGATAACCTTAGTGGTGTAAAGATAACCTTAGTGGTTGTAAAGATAACCTTAGTGGTGTAAAGATAACCTTAGTGGTGTAAAGATAACCTTAGTGGTCTAAAGATAACCTTAGTGGTGTAAAGATAACCTAAGTGGTGTAAAGATAACTCAATAGTAGTTTTCTACTTAAACATAATGGTTTTATGACACTTACAAAATATGAACACTTGGAGTATCGGAAATAAAAAAAAAAGTTAATACATTTGATTACATCAGAAGGAAACAGTAGAACAAAGCATGTGGCATCTTGAATCGAAAGTTAGGCTTCTACAAGAGAATTGTTCGTCATAGCGCCTTCCTCAGCAGAGAAATAAAAATACGACTAGAGATAGAAACTAGTTTTAAAAAAACATAAGTGTTCTCCGTTGTTATTGCTGGATACAATCCACATAAAATCCACTTTTAAATATTCACGAGAAGGGCGTTACGAGATGAACGGTGAACTCTTGATCCACGGAACGAATCATAAAGCTGTATGTGCCACCACAAACAGTGCCCCCCACCCCCCAGGCTCAAGGAGATATCCTTTACCACAAATCATGGCAGAAGGCAGACTGTTATTTTTTTTTTTTTTCATTTTTGTCTTAGCGAACTTTAAAAGAATGTGTAGCCATGCATCGAAAATAACACTTGCTTTTTGTTACGTGATCTGTAAATGGCTGCAACAGATTTGTAACGCAGATTAATTTTTATTTCCCAGCTGTGTATTATTGCAATTGTTCTGTCTTTTTCGTTTAAACCCTAAATATAATCATCTTGATCTACTATGTTTACTTCACAAGTGAACGCGTTCCCTCGCGTAGTATCCTTTTTGTTTAGGAACTAATGTGTAGTGTGTTGATCTTTTAAAAGAACTTTTGGGATAACTTATGGCAAAGAAAACGATGTGACACAGAAACAAATTCGCTTATTCTTGGGTGTTATCGTCTGCTCGAAAAGTAGTGCAAAGGGAGCGGACTGTAATTACATTGTTGACTACTTCAATTGCAGCGGTTGTCGTTTCTGCACAGTCCAAGCGCAGGGGCGTATTTACATTTTTTTTTTTTTTTTTTTTTTTTTTTTTTTTTTTTGAAACATAAATAATCGTATTCGTTCTTCAATTTTACAAACATAGGTGAATGAAAAAAAATGAAGAATGACATCATATCCAATATGACATTAAATTACTTTAATTTTATTTTGTACGTTATTGTGCATTTTAGTATGTGTATTAAGAATATATATATTATTCTATAATGCAATTGTTGGGTGTTTATTTTAATATTACAATATTGAGTGTAATGAGATTCGGCCCGGAAAAAGGATTACTCGCTATCAAAGTGGCCTGTGAAGCCCTTTCGGTTGGCCGCCCCTGCTATGAAAGATAAACACTTTAACTAAAATATCACATTAGGAAATCGCATCAGCAGGCCGTCGAGAATTTGCTCCTTATGCCTTCCCCAAAGCAAACCACCTAAGCCCAAGTATAGGGCCGCGAAGCGGCACGTTGGAGATGTCCCTTCACCAGGACAGCCCCCCCCCCCCACCGATCGGGTTTCCGCAGGAGGCCGCCCTAACCCAAGGACACCCGGTCGGTCCGAAAATACACACAGTGTACACGATCGACTGTCCTAGGAGTCGGGATGGTAAGTTTACGTCCTAATACCTTCCCCCACCCATCCCGGGGAGGCGTCGGGGGCCCTATAAGAGGGGTTCTACAGTGGGTTTCCACTTTGCTAAAAATGACTATCTTTTAAAAATAGTAAAAGAATCTAACGACAAACGGCAATGAGTATTAAGTGATCTGAAAATCCTAAGATGCCAATGTATCTAACTTAAGGTTCAGGAAATAAAACAAAACAATGTTCATTTGAAATGAACATGATGAGATTCCTGTGCTGTTTATACGGTTGAGTTTTATTTATGACTCTGACTTTTGAATGGATGTTTTTTTCCCCCACTCGAAATAAAACCTCAAATTCTTCGGCGAATTCTATGCACACTGCACACAAAAGTTTTAAATGAAGGCAAAACATTTTTAAAAGAAATAGAAACTTGATTATAGTTCAAAGGGGGAAAAGGCGAATGGGGTGATTAATGTCCGTTTACATTATTTATCTCTGCTGGTCAGGTACTCTTACGCTGGTTAGGAGCCGGACGGGCGGCTTGAAGGAACCCTGGTGGAGCTAAAATTGTGTCTGGAATAAAGTTTGAGCTGAACGACCGAAGAACGCCTGCTTCACAATACTGAACTCTTATGCTTAGAATGGCTGAAACATTACTGAGCATACCTGTTGAACAGCAACTCGCGAACATACTCATCCCCGTGCTAGTGCCCCACCTTCGTGTAGCCCACCAAAACCCAGTGATAGGCGCGGGAAAGCGGGTAAGACATCGAGCCAATGTATTCCTCCACAGCTGGGCATGTTCCATCCCGCCACAGCTGGGCATGTTCCATCCCGCCAGCTGCGATGTTTAGGGAGAAACCTCCAAACTCCACAAAAGTGACTGCAAGAAAGCGCTTTTTTTTTACTAACACGACACCCTCATTCCTTTGATCGCCATCTATCTCTATCCGACCCTAATCGGGGTTCGCTCCCATCTGGTCCACCTACGAAAATTCAATTTATTTTCGTGTAATGTGGTCACATTGCCTAGATATCCGCCTTCTGGCACACTCCCAGCGCCTTACGATTCACCGATAACACGATGATGGAGCGAGCGGGCCCCAGCTGGCCACAGCCCCACCGTGGAGGTGTAACGAGGCAAGCCACACCGTCAGACGAGGACTAGGTGGCATCTGGAAACAGCTGTTGCTGCCACAATGCTGATAAGGAATGCAAAACCTAAAACGGTGGCCCAGCGGAAAGAATTTTTTCGCAAGCTGCGTAATATGTCAAAATATTACGCGAAAATAATTCGCTAACTAATGCGTTTAAATTCTATAAATATATAAAAAATAATACTTATCTTTTTCGCCCTTCATATTGTAATGAGGTTTCTGCTGTTTAAATACTTTTAGCATTGCAGTTTTTGAAGGATTTTTTTCATTAATATCTGTCATTTACCTTGCATTATATTTAGGAAATATAATCTGTTTCCTACACCTGTATTTTATATGAATATTACTACACTATTTATTTGCTTCTTTCAGTGTTTCACAAAGTTGCACCCAATTGCTTATATCTCTCAATAACTATAAACTTTGGAACAAACGTAAATATTTTCTGCCGTGGATAAATCAATTGTGTCATCGGATTTACATCTTGATTATAGACAGGTAACAGAAACCACAGCAAGCATATTCCTAAAGTTCTCTCAACTCATAGCATGCGATAATGGTTTAACATTTGTGATAGCAAATCTTATTAAAATCTTTTCTTAGTCTCTCATTTTGTATAAAGACAAAAATTTGATTTGAGTTGACTTGTCAAGTTAGATCTATTACCTTTGCAAGGTGGCGATATTGTTAAGGTCAATTCCTCTCTTTGGTCCGCTTCATGTTTCGGATATTTGTAGTAAAAAAACTCGTAATTTTAACGTGTGCAAAATGCATTCAATAATATCCCGCTTTGTAACATTTAGCCTGTGAGTCGACTGTTGAGTTAAACGTTGTATTTCTCACTGTCAGGCGTAGGGCACCATGTTTTTGCATACAGCACAGAGTCACGGACACACGTTCGGGGATGCTGCAACTAGAGTCAATAACCTAGGAGTCAATAACCTAGGAGTCAATAACCTAGGAGTCAACAACCTAGGAGTCAACAACCTAGGAGTCAATAACCTAGGAGTCAATACAACTTCAATGACGCCAACATCATGTGCGTTCGAATGTTCGAAACTATCTCCAGTCTGCCAGTCCTTTATTCACGAGGAAGTGTCGTCGTTGTGTTTTCTCGGGAGTTGGATTTGGGAAAATGGAACCAAGCCTTCACACAAACAAAAACTGTATTCAACTGGGAGCTTATGTTGCAATTTCACTCTGGGCTATAGTTTAACATTCAACGGAAGTCCGGTGTATGTACGTATATTCCTCAACTCGCGACAAGTTATACCAACGCTTCTCTGTTTTGCAAGGCGCGCCAAGGACTCCTCGTGACGATGAAGACGTCTCGGAAACTACAACTTGTTTCTACTGCGATAAAGAGCCAACAGAGCCCAGGTTTGGACCTCTGCATCGGCCTTGATGACATCGTGAAAGAAGGAATCTATATTTGGTCAGACGGTACGGAGTGCACTGTCGCTGAAAAAAAGTGCACTGTTTATTACTTGCAAACCGTCCCCTGGTAAATGGGAAGATTGCGTCGCGATCTCCTCCAAAAAATTTCTTGTTAACGATTTGAAATGCTATTATGATTTCTCATTTGTGTGTGAGTTCTCTAGCTGTTAATTTCTGCTATTGCAATTGGTGTGTAGCAATATATTTAACTATCATTAAACGTTTTTTTTCCATCGTACTGTTGAAGAAAGAAATTAACAAGCCCTCCACCCCCCCCAAAAAAAAACAAACAAACAAACAAAAAAAACCACAACCTATTTATTATTATTATTTTAACGATTTTCTCCCTACTCGCATTTTATATCTAGTTGGTCGAATAATATTTTTTTGGATGACACACGTGTCCGGGCTCGTTCGCTGGCTAACTAGTTGTCACCTGTAATTTTGT
This sequence comes from Omphiscola glabra, assembly GCA_964017045.1. Taxonomy (NCBI): domain Eukaryota; kingdom Metazoa; phylum Mollusca; class Gastropoda; family Lymnaeidae; genus Omphiscola; species Omphiscola glabra. The sequence goes on along the minus strand of OZ024798.1, from coordinate 18,989,145 downwards.
ATAGGAGTTAAGTAATTATTGCGTCTGCTTCGTTTGGTCAACGACTGAAGAGAAAACAAAGGTGGGTAAGGGGTGGGCTGTTCAACAATATTTTTTTTTAAAGTTAAAATACTTTTTTTTTTCCCCTTAATGAAGAAACAAAGTAAAATTTTAAAATCTTAATCTACGATAAAACTAAAAATTATAAAATCATTTTCTTAACATTTGTTGAAATTTACTACGCAAAAAAAGTCTGTTAAGAAAATATTTTTAACAACTAGTCAAAAAGAAAGTGTTTAAGTTTCTTCTGCATTGTATTGGAATCCTTTGGCTTACTAACCCTTTCATTTGGCTACATAGAGTGACTTACTAACCCTTTCTTTTGGCTACATAGAGTGGCTTACTAACCCTTTCATTTGGCTACATAGAGTGACTTACTAACCCTTTCTTTTGGCTACATAGAGTGGCTTACTAACCTTTTCTTTTGGCTACATAGAGTGGCTTACTAACCCTTTCATTTGGCTACATAGAGTGGCTTACTAACCTTTTCTTTTGGCTACATAGAGTGACTTACTAACCCTTTCTTTTGGCTACATATAGTGACTTACTAACCCTTTGCAGATACTTTCTTAGCATACAGAATTTTAAGAACTCCTTAGAATTAATTTCTATCTTTAGTGCGTTTAAACACGTCTTTGAAATAAGAAAAAAAAATGAAGTTATTTTATTACTGTAGCTTTAAATTTTAAAATGTAACTTTTTTTTTTATCAGTCTTAATCTCTTAATAAGTCAAACTAGAGGCAAAAAAAAAAAATTCATTTTAGAATGTTTGTAAATTTATATATGTATAACAATCACTGAGTGTGTTACGGTCCCCCAACAACTTTAACCTGAATCTAGAACTATTATTAATGAATAGAAAGCAATTGCACCTGAGCGCAGAGTGTAGGCTTTTATACAATTTAAAGAAATAATTCGTTATTTTGCTTTTAAAAAGAGTACAGCTTACACAGGGGCTTGTTAGCCAGAGTACATGCTACAGAGTGGCTTGTTACCCAGCTACCAGTAAGAAGATACATAACTATTATTTTTGCCAGAAGTGCTGAGAGATTAATTAGCTGTGCCCGAGTGTTAGAGACATCGTCATGTCGATGTCGTATAACGTGGCATCTTGGTCACAGAGGTATATAAGATCAAAAAAAAAAAATTTGAAATTTCTTTTATTACAAATTGGGCTGGTACAAATGTTACACCATTAAAATCACACTGATAACAGTTTCTCGGCACTTTTTATTGTATGAATAACATTTAAATATTTTGTAATTGGTTGAGAGTAATTAACTGTTAATAATATCTGAAGTAGAGATCAATTTTAGCTGACGCTATCGTTAATCCAGTAGTTCACAAATACTTTTTGTCCATCACCACCCGGGTGACTAAAAGGTTTAATGCCCCCCCCCCCCCCCCAAACCCAATTAAAGCTTTCAGTTTTAATAAATGGCTATAACAAGTTTAGGATTCTTGTTAGTTTTTTTAGGAGATTGTTGGACTTGGAAACTGATTAAATCATAACAGTTATTTTGTTTTATCATATGTATTTGGCACCTAGGAAATGAATGGAGACGAATCATGAAAAAATACGCTGAAAATGTGTACAGCTCATAATGGAAGTATTTTAGTCGGAAAATATATTATTATTACAATTTTTAAAAAAAACTCAAAGATAACAAAAACGTTATGTGTTAGAAGGCTTTGATTTCCCTACCGACCCCTACCTTTTTTTTAAAAAAAAAAATATATATATAAATACTAACTATCATGTTTATGTCAAGAGGTCTGAGTCTCAAATTCGAGGTAAATTCTAATGGGATTTTAAATGGTATTAAATGGTAGGAAACAATAGAATAATGAAACAATAATAGTTAATAATATTATATTAATTAGGAACAAAAAACATTGCTGGAAGTTTTAAAAAAAAAAAAAAAGATAATATCATAATATAGGACATTGCGATTTAGAATTAAAATTTCAATTAATGCATGTGAAATATAATATGTCGAAACAAAAGTCTGTTTTAGAATAAGACAGTGCTTCAAACATCTGTTTTAGAATAAGAAAGTATTTCAAAAGTCTGTTTTAGAATAAGACAGTGTTTCAAAAGTATGTTTTAGAATAAGACAGTGTTTCAAAAGTCTGTTTTAGAATAAGACAGTGTTTCAAAAGTCTGTTTTAGAATAAGACAGTGCTTCAAAAGTCTGTTTTAGAATAAGACAGTGTTTCAAAAGTCTCTTTTAGAATAAGACAGTGTTTAAGTTAAGCCCCACGTTTAGAATCGCGACGCTTCACCAATTGTACACGACGTATATTTTTCACTTACCCATCCTTCTGACTATGTTAGGACCAGATTCCATATATCTTTGATGACACTTCTGCACTTGACGTCACACACATAACATTCGTACAAATTTTAATTTAGAAATAACTCTTTACATTATAAATATAACAAAAGGTGTCTTTGCCGTTTTGAGCGTCAGTGTGGTGGGGTATGGTGGGGTGGGGTGGGTGCGTAAGAAGAAATCTAGGACACCGTCCGACGATGGTTCTTGATTTAATGTTTCGGGTTGGGGGGTGGGGGGATTTGGGGAGAGGACTAGGCCCCTTCAAAGAAAATGTTCAACAAACCTTCCAATTCATGATAGCACATGCTTGAATGAGGATTTCCCTCCCCATCCCCCCACCCCGGCCAAACCTCACCGATTGGTGAAAGTTAATTTGGGTTTTAAATTCCACTTCATGTTTTAAGTGCTTTCTATTTCCTATTTGAGACTTTATTCTGTCATGTCTGCCGAGGAAGTCTCTTCCTATTTGATACTTTATTCTGTCCTGTCTGCCGAGGAAGTCTCTCTATGTTAAGGGGTTCTTTCACTATTCTTCCAACACATGTATGCCACCGTCGATAAAGTCGGCTGTGTTAGTAACAAGGTCTAGAAGATCTATGTTACCGAAATATAATGAATTGGGAGAGATCACATTTAACTGTTTCATGCCTCTAGCATTGGAATAGATCACATGTAACTGTTTTATGCCTCTAGAATTGGAATAGATCACATGTAACTGTTTCATGCCTCTAGAATTGGAATAGATTGCAAGTAACTGTTTCATGCCTCTAGAATTGGAATAGATCACATGTAACTGTTTTATGCCTCTACTATATAACTGGAATATAAGTATTATAAATATAAAGTATTGCTAAAAGTGGCATATAACAGCTGTGAGCAGAAAGTAAATTCTATAAGAAGAATATAATTAATTTAAGTAGAAACTTTTTTTTTTTTTTTTGTCAAATTGACACAGCTCTTCTTTAAAATATCTGACATTGTGGTTTGGCGAGCACCTAAAGTCAAGTTTGAGCGAAGAGAATATGAAAGACCGGGTAGACAGAGGAAAAATTAATATACTTTAACTTCCAATGTGAAAGAATGTTTTACAGTCTCCGTATTTAACAGATGCATGAGTGTCAAAAACTATGTCATTCTTTAAATTCTCTAAAAAAAAAAAAAAGGATGAGTTATGTGTCCAATATTTTAATAAAATTTTATATTCATTTTTCTATTTCTCTTGAAATAAAAAAAAAAGTATCTTTCATTTTCTAAACGTGATCACTGGGGTAAAAAGGTGACGCCTTTATCTCGATAAACCTATTTTCAATGCAATGTGTGATTATTCGTATTTCATGTCGTTTACTGAAATCAAACTTTAAGGGAATGAATCAAGATACAATCAGCTCACATCGCTTTGTTAATCTTTTGTAATTGTGTTGTTAAAATTGTGTTTGGAAGTTAAAAGACAGGGTATTTTCTCTTCAATTCCCTGCCTTAATGTCATTAAAAAAAACTTTAAATAAAATGGTACCTGCATGGTTGTAAAAATAAAAATGTAACTACATTGAATTATAATCCGAAATAAATGACCATTAATATCAACCAGTCTTCGGTGGATGGTTTGTGATGAGTTAAATATCTGAATATTTAGGTATTATATTCATTTAAGCACTGTAATATACCGAATAATACAGGACTATAAACAAAAATTTACAACTAATAATGCGCTCTAAAAATAGAGAAATAATTTTGAATGTAAAATTAACACTATTTCATAAGTTGATGTGACGTCATCAAATAAAAATTGTGGACCAAAGACTTAATTTGCATTTAATAAATAAAAATACATTTTTTTTAAAAAAGACGAATGAATGGTAAACGGAATTGAAAATACTGGAATGAAGATACTGATTCCTTTAAAAAAAATTTTTTTTGGCCAATCCTATTAGGATCCTCTGGTAGAAAACATTTATATTTGATTATAATGTTAAGGATATTGATTACACTGTGTCTCTTTATTTGGAGTGAAGAAAAATATTCACCGCCATTATCTACATTTTGTTGCGAAAAAAATGTGTGTCATAACAACATATATTAATGTACGTGAACATAACATATGACAGGTACCAGAATTAAGACCTATGATCGTCGTAGGCATGTGGACCCAAATAGTTTAACAAGCCGAAAACAGACTGCCCACAACTTCCATTTATAAATTCAATAATAAAAAAAATCAACTAAATCCAAAAAATATTTTTAATAAAGAACAAAATGGCTGATTTCAGAATGGTATTATAGAGTAGAATGTTACAGGGGCGAAGATAAATTTGTGGAATGTACAAAACATTGGATAACTAATTGAAGACATGCGGTTTATACATGACATTTATCATATAAAATATTTTGTTAAAAAAGGAAACAAACTAAAGCATTTAGAGAACATTTCCAATGAGGAGATCGGATGGTTCAATGGATGGTAGGGATTTGTGACACATATACGAAACATGAGATGACGTTACGTATTGTCAGAGCCAGGGCAACTTTTTGTAATTTGTCAAACGAGTTGCGAGTAGTAGAGTCATAAAAAAGCAAAATATAGTTACATTTTAAAATAAATGTAAAATATAGGCATGTGGATGATATATCAATTTAAAAAGGTTCTTTTAAATAAAATGATAACTCAGATATTATGACCCGTCGGAGATACGAAAAAAAAACTGACCCTAAATTAAACACAAAGTTCATTGTCATACACGTGAGGTAAGCCAAATAAATTTCCACTGAGCATTTCCCGTGTTAATAATGAAATCAATAAACTAATTCAACAACTTGGACCTTGAACGCATTCTAACAATACCAATATTCTGGCATGAAGACGTATTGATTAAAATGTGTAATGTTACTGAAATGATAAGTTGATGTGGCATACAGATCACATAGATTAAAAAAGACACGAACAATCTGTTTCAATATAACAATATATATTAAGCTTTAATAATAATGTTACATTACACATAAGTAAACGTTTCGGTACATGCCTTCATATAAATAAGTACAAACAAGATGGCCGATGGTCTCTAATTGGAAGTGTGTCAAGTAAACTGCAACTTAGTTTGTACTGCCAGTGTTACTTTCATGTATTTCAATGGGGAGTAGGTCAAGTGCCCTCATAGAAAAACGAGCCCAAAAATAAAACGAAAGTATTTTTTAATTTTTTTTTTTAAACGCCCAAATTGTTAATTTTATAACTTTAAAAAAAAAAAAGAATACCAGCCGCTGCTTTTAATCTATTACAATGAGTGGAATCTATGAAATATCATTTTATATTTGATGATCCATATATCTAAGGCTATTCTGAACGAGGCTCAAGCTATTCGTTTATAAACGTCGCACTGTTCCAAATATTGACCGCTCGTGATTATGAGCCGAAGGATTACTTCTGGTATGAGCATATAGCGGTATTGAAATTGAGTGGTTTTTTGTGTGTTTTTTTTTTTTTTTTGCAACTTTAAAGACTATTTATAACACTGCATTAAAAGAACTTCACATCGAATAAAAGTCTACGAATTTAATATAGTTAATGCTAAATATCATACATGTGCAAGGTGTTTTCAAAAATAAATATCATCATAAAAGTAGGGATATGTGTTAATTATAAATTGTATGATGGCATTATGTTTTTATGAAATAAGAAATTGGCATACTTTTAAATATACTCTATTCCATGTTATTTGTGTTGGATAAAATTAAAAATTTAACAAATTGATTTTTTTTCAAAATAAAAAGGTCGAATTTAATTGGTGCATACAAATTGTGGATTCATGTCATCAATTATAATTAGATCGAAAGCGTTCGTGTTTTCTTTAAACGTGTTAGGTGTTTTAACAGAGTTTCCTGAATAACAGAGTTGTTATTATTTTAGAAATACTTTGCGTATATTTATTAAATTCCCAACTGCTTCTCTCTATTTTTTTTTTATATTAGATCAATACAAAAATGTCCCACCGATTTGTTCTCATTTTTAAAAAAATACAAATTTAAAAGATGAGAATCAAATAAGGGATCTAGTTTTAGAAAAAAATTACTCTTCCTAAATCGTCAATTTAAAACTCAATGCTATGTTTTTGATAAAAAAAATGTCTTATAGTAGATCGAAGATACAATTTGTAATTTATCCGAAGAAATTTAGTGTAGTTTGAAATTGCAAATAACCATTTCAGTCAAATGAATATTGGGAAATTTATACTTTATTTATGAAAAATTTCCCTCAGATAAGATCACACAGGAATAAATATAGGATTTCTTTTGTCTTCTTAACATAAGTATGCCGTGCATATACGATTTATGAAAGTTACCTGTTTTGAAAACCCATAAAAATGTAAAGATCTTTCTAATAATGAGTTAGTTTTCTTCTTTTTAACTGGTAAAACTTGGAAATATTTTGAAAAGATAATAATTTTAAATGAGTTTTTTGTTTTTAATTTTCTTTTCAGAAATTTAAAATGATGATACTAGCGTTGATTTCATAGTACATTTTTTTTTGGATGGAAACCTTTTTGGGATGATTTTTTTTTTTGGTGGAAAATTAATTTATTAATTAAGTAGACAACTCCAAAAATACTTCTACAAAAATTAAAAGCCATATTATCATTTAGTAATATAAAAAAATTAAATCTTAATACAAACACGTAAGGCAAAACCGTCCCCTGACTTTTCAAGGGTCCACGCCATTGTTCGGGTTTGTCCTCTCCCAACCTTGCATCGAAAGAGGTTAATTTTAAAAAGCACAACTTTAAGCCCTGAAAATATCCTAGGCCCCCTTTGCAGTAGTATGAGTTGCATGGTCCATACGATGGCTCTGATGTTAAGTGGTACCTAAACTTTTAACTAGCTTCTCTTCCGTTGCTCTCCAATTAAGAGTAGAATGTTGCAAATCTAAATTCAGTTATGTGTTAAAATGCATTCTTGTAGTTTGAATTTTTCAAACAAATGTATGAGGACTATAAAGTTTTAAGAGGCGGAAATTAGCTACGTCAAATTCGTACCCTCAAGTGTGACACAACTGGAATTAATTTAGTCCATTTTGGGGTGAGGTGGAGTTAGAGATGTCCCTGGTCGTTAAAGTCTAAAATAACCACAGCAAAACTGTCTGAAAGGAACATCGAAATCAAATATGCGCCTAAACTCATCTCTGCTTTTTGAATTTGCTTGACAGTCTTCGGCAACTTCAATTTCTGCATCCCCCCCCCCCCCCTCTTTTCCATCACGCTGATTAATGTTACAGTATGGGGATAAACATAAGCTTGTGCCACATGAACACCCTGGGGCACGTCACATCAGGAGTGACTCTCAACTCCAAAATGCACCTCTTGATTTTGAAATGCTAAAACATTTTCTGGGGAGTTGGGTACCCAGACACCTTAATTGTGGACTGTTGTGCCCTACTTTCTGAGGAATATAATCGCCAATGTCGATTCCGGTAGACACACGGTCCAGTGGCGTAGCTAGTACTAACGCCACCATGATCGGCCCAAGATTTTTACATGTTATTTGATATAAAAAAATAGATATCCTAATTATACTTTATACTTTAAAAAAATATAAAAAAATCACTAAATTTATACTTATATACATATACAGGGAGGCCCATAAATATGATGACATTTGCTTTATTGTGTGAAGCATAAACGAGGCGACAACGCCTATAAAAAGTTGAGAAGCAGGGAGAGTGTGCGTGTGGGTGTTCGTGTGGGGGGAGGGAGATAGAGTGCGCATGTTTTCTGATTAGCGTAATAATTTTCATCCAATTGTCAATGACAAAATACTTTAATAATTAAATTGTTTAACTCTTTGTTATGGGATGTTCTCACTTTTTCTGGGCCACCCTGTATATATATATATATATATATATATATATATATTGTATATAATTATATCTATCAGTGAAGGGAAATGTTTATATGCCCTCATTCGCGTCAAATAACTATTTGCTTTCAGCATCATTTGATAAAACTCGTATGTGAAATATCTTAGTCGGAAAATATGTTATTATTACAATTATTTTGTTTACTTCAACGATAAATAAAAGCTCATTACAAAAGCGTCCCCACAACTAATGGACTTTAAAAGTTTGATTTCCATACCCTCTCCCCCTCTCTCCTTTTCCTTCCGCGCGTTAAAAAAAAAAAAAAATTCATATAAATAATCAAGATGGCTTAAATATATGAAAAAGCTTTTTCACCCAAGACGTAAAACTGGAAAGAGAGATTATAAAATTAATATAGTCAAGAGCACAGATGGCAAATGAAGTCAGCTTCCAAATGGACCCGCCATTGGGCACCTAATGATAAAGATGCAGACGGCCAGGCTCATTAGAAGTGTGTTTATTCCAATGCTAATTTGTAATTATGTGACGGCAAGTGTAAAAGTGTCAGCATTTGAGAACTGTGAGCATTGAACATAAATAAATAACCAAATGACGTGCAGCGTTTTATTTAATGATCATTTGACTTGATGGATGTAACGAGATGCGGCCCGCCAATCCCATTTAATGCTACCCCCCATCCCTTATACCACAGCATATTTTTTTTTTCACGCCCCTAAACTATATTACACATTCCAATGTCGCACCATCTTTTAGGGTCGGTTCACGCGATCAAATTTTCCTTCAAGAGTTTGATGCAATTCGTGTATGAAGCCTTGTCACAACTTTCAAATTACTTTATTATTTGATCAAATTCCCCAAAAAATAAACCACGCGCAAAATAGTGCGTTCATACAACAATTTGACGCGAAATTTGATCGTGCGAACTGGCGCCAGCACAACAGAATCTACTACATCAAATTTAAACTAAAACTATTTCCATATAACAAATGGAAATATTAAGCACCAAATGCAGAAATTTTTAAAATCTCATTTAACGCAGCTATCGAATATTTGATTTTGCACGCTAATGAACTCGCAATTACACTATACTTTCTTTCTTGCGTTGAGAATTATGTTGATTGATTTTATTTTTGTAGGTTGAATAAGTCAATTTTGTCTGCACAATAAATTACTGATTTATAATTTTAAAAAAAATAGAAACAAAATTTGTATTTTAACATTTTAATTTCTCAAACAATGTGTAATAAAAGCATATACATATAAACTTTATTATTTAGCACAATACTTTACATTATGTATGTAATCAGATATTGCACAATATATATTGGTATGTACAAACATATTATTTTACATTATTACGAAATAGGATTTTTAACTTATGTGAGCTATCTACAACCAAAGAAAATTAACATGAAACAATAAATTTTTGCATTTTTTAGGTCTTTATTACATTGTTATAGTAACCATAATAATCAAAGGTCTTGTAATATTTTAATGCTTTTTTTTTTTTTTACAATATATGCCGATAAATTAAATTTATCTTTCTTATTCCTGAAAGTGCTTTTTAAAATGAATTACTACATCATATTGTGGGGTTATTTCCCCCAAAATTAAAAATAGGTTTTCCATTACTTACCAACTATGAAAAAAAATCAGTAAATCCGATTCTATGATAAAATGAAATTTAAAATATAATCTTTAAAATCAAGCAATCAATCACGCTTGATTAAAAGTATAGCATACTTTTCAATTTTCTCTAATTATAAGTATTTTTTTTGCTATTAACACATTTATTTCTCTTTAAAATATAATCAAATGTTTTGTTAGAGGTAAATTCTACACAATAGTCTATTGTAACAAGTTATCAAGAAATTGACCTACACTGTTTGAATAATTAAAGTTATGAAAAAAAAAATCTTTTTAGTTCATATGCCCCGTTCATATGTCAGTCAAAAAGCTTATTTATCTTTGGTTGCATTGAAATTGTAAGTCTGCATAAAATGTTTTTTAATTATTTCCTTTTTTATTGTGATTTTTATTTTGTTTAAAAAATATTTTTTTAAATTTTATTATTTCATGTGTGAAGCCACTGCATTTCAGTCTATTTCAGTCTGTTTTAGTCCATTTTAGTGGCTTTTTTTTCATTTCTGCATTTTAGAGTCATATATGTATCGGTGATGGGAAATGTTCAAACATAACACATGAAATGAATGTTTTGCTTATCGCAGCATCATATAGTCCAAAATTTAAGTCATATATGAAGAAAAAATTAAGATTATATATATTACATGTAAAAAAAAACTTTCGGTCAAATTTTAAACAAAGAACTTAAAACACATTACATTGCTCAGTCTTTCTTGAGACAGTTATGATGGGAGCTGGTCTATTTTATCACAATGAAAACCACAGTGAGAAATCAGCAACGGGCAAATGAGCCACTGGAGATCTTCAAACAACCTAAACTAAACTAACCAGATACAAAGGCAAGTACCAAAAATTATGATGTCCTGTTTTAAGAAGTAATATGATCTAAAGATAAAAAAACACTTGACTGAGATAACATTTTTGTTCCATTTTTAATAAGGTCTGATTTTTTTACAAATGTAACATTAAAATTATTTTTTTAAACCACAATTTAATGTAATTTGAGGAAAAAAAACTTACTGAAGGTATGTCCTTTAATGAATTCTTTATCGTAAAAATGCACAGCATATAGAGGCAATTAGACAATCTGTTTGCTATGTCAGGTATTATGTATGATACAATGAAGATCATCAACATTGAACAATTCTTATCTCGTTCTTGACAACAAAATTGTACATCATAAATATTTAACAAGTTAATATCAAAAATGAAGAATATCAGATGTTGTTATATAGAGAGAGTATTTCATACAATTCACATTCATGTTAACAAACATTTGTTCAAGATAACTAAGTACTGTTTAAAAAATATGCAAACAAAATTGTTATCATCTGCAGTTAATAATGTATGCAATATTTAAAGCACCATATTTTGTCATCAAACAATACAATAATTGTGTAAGAATAAAGAAGAAATAATCGTACAGATGAGCTGATAATTTTTTGAAGGTGACAGAATGTTTCCTTAGCTCAGTGCTTAGACGGGGGTTGTGGGGTGGTATTGAAAGGGGTGCGGGAGGCAATGACAAGGGTGCAGGAAGACCCCTAAAAGAAGGTTTACTTGTATTTTTTGGCAGCAGTAGATTTATTTGTGGTGAATATTTTTTTGCCATTTATTTGCACTGCTGCAATTTTTTTTCCTAGCAATGCCATTAAACATTGAAGACTACCTTAAATGAATTATTTTTAACATTTATGTATCACATTTCAATAATTTTTATCAGGTGAGTTTTGTGTTTGGAAATTGAGACGTGGTGCACCACTGTAAAAAATAGGTTGAGAACACCTGCTCTCGTTGAAAATATAAGGAATCTTTCTTTACCTAAATTCAAGTTACCGGTATGAACAATGACACAGTTTTTTCATTTTTAAAAGTTAAATTAAAACAGTTTTTGAAGAAAAAAAACACCATAATAAATTGTTTATGTTTTACGTTTTGTGTTTTGTGCATCAAGATATGAAAAAAAAGTAAATTAAAAAATCATATTCAAAGGCAAACTATAATTTGTTTCGGTGCCATAATTAGTAACAAAGAAGAAAAATATTTGTTTAAAGACAACACTATGAATTCCATTTTTCTATTATAATTATAACACATTGAATGTATTATATTATGTTTATATTTTAATAAATTAATTCAAAACATACAGATGGAAAATGATATATTTTATGATGTCTTTTAAAAGATTTATTACAATTTAAAAACTGACATGCATGAATATTATCTCAACAAATGATGCTTTATTTGGCGTTCAAGTATAAAAAATATCATTATAAAAAGTGTTAATTTTTATCACTTGGCAGTTGTTTTCATTGAAAAATGAGAAACTATTGTTATTCCATTATAACCAAAAACTCGGCAAAATTATTTTACAAAATTATATGATTTGCCAAATCAACTGGATCTAATTTTAAGGATTTCCATAACTTAAGTTGTATTTTTATTTAGTGTTTTAAGAAGCACACCCACATTTGATCTTTATGATGCACTATTTTCAAATGTGTATATATATATATAAATATTGGATTTCAAAGGGAACAAAAACATGATTAAAAATAACTGTAGCATATGCAAAAATATCTAAGGCATACATAATATTGCACCTTTATCTCTGTTAAAATTAGTTACACTGTCAGACATTTAAAAGCATGATGGAAAGATGGGTTTAATGATGAAAAAAAAAACGTTTTAAAGAAACCTTTTAAATCAAAATATCCAACAGCAAATTTTTCTGGGTCACACCTACATTTGTAAGCTGTCCTAAAATTAAGCAATGTATGTGTTTTATTTTTGTGGTAAATTTTTGTTTCTGTAGCTGGTGTATCGCTACAAATACTTGAAATGCTACTTTGAAGCTAGTTATGAATCAGTGCTACAAGAAATAAAATGATTTTAAGGAGTAGTAATAACATATGGATGGTTCAATTTTAATAGTTTTGTTTTAGAAGCTGATTTTCTTTTTTAAAGGAAAGAATGAATCCTCGATTTTGTTTCTGCTGACTAGAATCTAAAAACAAAAAATCTTTTTGGGGAAAATCTAAATCTGTTACCATAACATGATGTGTAAGTAAAATGTTTCTGAACATGCTTAAAACAGTCTCGCCATTTTTCTAGCCCAATAGAACTCTTAAAACTCATTAGTTGTATCTCCCCTGGCCTTGGCTTCCTGTGATTGAGCACATAAAGCGCAAAATTCTGTCTCCCGTGTACAGCTGTATGGAAAGCTCTGAACTTGAGATTCGTTAATTGTATCTCCCCTGGCCTTGGCTTCCTGTGAGTGAGCACATAAACCACAAAATTCTGTCCCCCGTGTACAGCTGTATGGATAGCACTGCACCTGAATAAAAGAACTTATTTCCAAACATGTATCCTTAAAGAGTCTGCGCTCTTTATCACAGTCCCTACTCAGAGTTCCCAGTGTGGATGGACACAAAAAGAAATCCTTCGGAAGTGCGCCCTTTTGACGATATAGCGGCTAAATTATGGAACATGTTTTCCTCAGTCTTTAAAAGAACTTAAAAATGATAAAAAGTCATTTAAGAGACATTTAAAGACATTTTACTTAAAATAGTTTATGACATCAGAGTGCTTTGAGCATGCTGGACTAGCATGGACACAAGGGCTGTACATGTAATCAATCATTATCATCTTATTACTTATAAAGCATCATGATATAACTTATTTTCTCATTTTCTAGCAAAAATTTAAGTTTTCTGGTGTCAGTCATCAAGGGCTGATAAAACAAACAGAAAGTATATGGAAAATACAATAATAACAATATCTGGTACGTTGACTCCATACCGAAAAAAAACAAATTCATAATTTTACATTGTTACGTTGGTTTCTAAATTTTGTTTTCCCCCGTCTTCTTTTTCATTCTTATGATCTTTGTCTTTGTCAGGGACTTGAGCCATATTCTTTTTTTTCAATTTTCGGAAGGATACATACATATATATGTGTAAATTTAATTTATGCTTATATGAATTTTTGTTGTTGTTGTACTGATAAAGACATTTGCTGAAACATTTGCATTCTGTTTAATCATTTTTAATCTTAGCATATATTGTTTTATTTACACAAACTGCTTATGTCTCATTATTAAAACAAATCAAATGCAATGATAGATAACTCTAAGTATTTACAAATATTAATATTTTTTTAAAAATACCATTGCATCATGGTGGGTTTTTGTGTGTTGTTTTCAGTAAAGCACAGCTCTATAGATAATTAAGTCTAATAAGACTGAATAACTGTGTGTCATCATATATTTTGACAAAGCAATTTCTAAATAAAAAAAAAGTATTTATTTTTCAAAGCTTGTCTAATTTCTAACCAAATACTGATTGTCATTGAATGTCCATTTTTTACAAGCATGCTTTAAATGTATGCAGTTTTTACTTTAACCATTGGAAGGAATCCTTCTTTTGGTATCAAGGGTACAGGTGGGGGCGTTCCAACAAACTTGTGGGGTGTACTCTGCACGGAGCTTGAGCCAGGACCTACTTCTTCATAATGTCCACAGCTGCCACTCACGGAGCCATTGTGATAGCCCGAAGTGGTGTCACTGCCATCTGAATTGTGGAATGCAGAGTTGGTGTGTGTACTCCCGCAACCACCATTGGCCAGCTGGTAGTGGACGCTGTTGGAATCCAGGATGGGAATCTCATACAGGTCATTGTGAATGGTCTCACAGCGGTGCCCACTTCCATGGATATGTTCTCGGCCTTGTTGGTGCTGCCCTGGGATCTGCCTTTCCTGTGGCATGTATTCAACCCCATGGAAGCTTGGCTGTCTGAAAGTCTCATCCTGCTTTCTTTGACGAATGTCAGGCATCGCGAACATCAGCTTCTCCCAGAACCATGGGTCATCATACTTTAGGTAAGTCCTTGTCCTCATGTACACTTTCAAAGTGCTGTCCAGCTTCTCAGAATCTAAATCATGCATTAGGATTAAAATCACCCGGTTCCTACGCTCGCTCAGAACCTGCTGATGGGCAGTCTGAAACTCAAAACGACACCACTCAGAGTCGAGAAAGTTGTCGGACACGACTAAAATTGTCCTCTTGCTTGCCTCGACACTTCGGACGATGGTCTCAGCAATGCAAGCGCCTACCGGGAAATCCCTATAATGCACACACAGCTTGAACTTCTTGTCGCCTTTCTCAAGCCTCGGTGCAAGTTGTTGGATGACGAACTCTTCGTCTTTGTTGCTGTAAGATATGAACGCATCGTATGGCCTCTCGTTGTCATCGGCTGCTTTGGCCATCTTAAAGACCCTGAGACCGAAGCGCGTAAAGCAAAGGACTTGCAGAAAGTTTCTGTTCATGTAGGCGACGATCAGTAGGGCCAGACCAAAAGCTATGACCACACAGGCTGCAATGAGGGCATACGTTTCGGCCTTGGCCGACGATGAATGAGAAATGTTCCTAGACATGTTAGCATAGCTGGTCTGGTTTTCACTGCAAAGTTCCCGTTGATAATCCAAAAGTAAAACTCCACCAGGGCTGAAATGTGACAATTTATCAGTCGTGCTTGAAGGTATGCATTCAATTTTGGAAATGTCTTCAATAAACTCATTGTTTGCCTGCATAAACAACAAAAACTTACAAGCAAACTCGGGATCACAGCTCATGGGATTCCTGCTAAGGGAAAGTCTGACCTTAAAACCAAGTTCTGCTGAGCGATTTGTGAGGCTCCACAGTGCATCTATAGACACAGTAATGAGTGCATTCCCTGACAGATCCATCAGATAGAGATTGGGGGGTGAGAGAAAAGCCTGTGGGTCAATAAAGAAAATGTCATTATTGTGAAGGTACAACCGTTCCAGGCTGTCTAAACCTCTGAAGGCAACTGATTGCAGAGCTGTTAGTTTATTGTCATTTAGATATAAAGCTTTGACGGACTTGAGACCTTTAAAAGTGTTGTTCTGGATTGCTCTGATCTCGCTGTGGTTGAGGTAGAGCTCCACCACGTGCTTCAAGGCCAGGAACGAGTACTGCTGCAGGGTTTCTATAGCGTTGCCGTCCAGCCACAGTTGAGTGGCTCCCTCGGGCAGCCCAGTGGGGATATTTAAGAGACCCGCCGAATGACAGTGCACCTGATGAACATGGAGAAAGTCGCCTCCGATATAACACTGGCAGGCGCCTGGGCACCGGTATTTGCAGTAGCAGGCATCGTAGTCGCAGCACATGCACGACTCCTCACAGTGTTTGGTGTAGTTGCAAAGAAATTCCTCCCGCCGGAGCTGGTTTAAGGGTTTCTTCTGAGGGTAGAATGGGGACTCGCACCCATAATTTAGACTGGTTTGAAAATTGGGTAAAGTGCCCATATCTTTGAATTTCCCTTCCGACCAGTCCTTCAGCCAGCCAAGCTTGCAGTCGCAGACCAACGGGTTGTAGTTGAGAATAAACAAAGGGCTGTAGACCATGTTGAATGCAATCTCCACATCATAACGGGATATGGAGGTTAGCTTATTGCTACTCAGATCTACACTTCGGAGATTGGAGAGACTCTTAAAAGTGTATGCTAATATTTGCGCAATTTTATTATTTTTCAGGTCCAAATATTCTATGGAGTTCGGAAACAGTCCTCTGTAAATGTCTGTAATAAGATTGAAGGATAATTTCAGTACTTTCAAATTGCCAAGGTCTTTAAATGCATCATTTGTAGCCGTCAGCTCATTGTTGGATAAATCAATCTCTGCGACTTTTGCGGCACTTTTGAAAATGTCACTGTCCAGGCTCTTCAGCACATTGTAAGACAGGTCAATCGTTCTCAGTTTCTCGCACCCTTTAAACATTCTAAATGGCAGAGAAGACAGATTATTGTGGCTTAAGACAACCATGGCAAGCTCCCGAAGGTCTTGCAGGGTGGAAGGAACTAAGCTTGAAATACGGTTATAGCTGACGTCGACATAGTGTAGGAGCTCTGCAGCATTCAACAAGGGAATCTGCAGGAGGTCGTTGTGAGACATATTTAAATAAACTAATTGCTTTGTCTTGGTGAACAGATCTACATCGAGCCAGGCCAGCTTGTTGTGTCTAAGGTCAAGATGCTTCAACTTCTCCAGAGAATCGAAGGATTTAGGCAGTATGTAGGTCAAATCATTGAAACTGACATTGAGAAGTGTGAGGGCGTCCATGTGCTTAAAGGCATCCACTTCCACTAATGAAATGTTATTGTGGCTGAGGTCAAGTTGAGCCAGGGCAAGGTTCCCCACCATCGAGCTTGGGAGAGCGAGGATTCTGTTGTAGGACAGGTCCAGATGGGTCAAATTGCCCTGAAACAATTCCACTGGAAGTCTGGTTATTTTGTTGTCGCTCAGACCGAGTCGTTCTAAACTCAGCTGAGACGTAACCGTCACATTTATGGTGGTCAGCTGATTAGATACCAAGTTCAGGTGTCTCAGCTGCTTCATGAGTTCAATTTCTAACCAAACCGAATCATCAACTCCCATCTCAGATAACTCCAAGACCACCAGGTTAGGGACAGGACTGAAAAAGCCCCTGGAAAGTTTAGGCACCGCGTTTTTAGACAACGACAGCAGGCGAAGATTTGGACAGCCTTTCATCAGTCCCGTTTGGAATTCGGTGAAGGAGTTGTTGGACAAATCGAGCAAGTACAGGTTGTGGAAGTTTTCGAATGGGTGCTCGTAGGAGTCGTACTCCGAGATTTGATTTCCAGACAAGTACAGGTAGTAAAGGTTTGGCAGAGAGTGCGATAACCATTTAGGGATGTCGCTAATTAAATTATTGCTGACGTCTAGAGTTTCAATGGTCATCCGAGGAGTGGAATCACAGCGGACGCCGACATTGTCAAATGAGGTCACTTGATTTCCTGTTAAGTTGAGAACCTCGAGACGATCCGTTGAGCATATGGGAACGAAGTCTTTCAAGGCGCTGTAGGATATCTCCAATTTTTTTAAAGACTTCAGATAAGTTAGAAAGTCTGGACCGAGCTCTTTCAGTGTTGCGTGACTGACGACAAGCTCATTCAGATTGTCAAGGCCTCGAAAAGCATTTCTGTAGGAAACAAGATGCAAGAAATATAAGAGATTACTGTATTTAAATGCATCATTTTAATTAATAGTATCTATATTAATTTATTCTCTTCGCCCAATACCTATTTGTGCCGCATTATTACACAGAGTCGTTAAATAGCGTGTATATAACGCAGTTGTAGATTATAACCAAACTGAAAGGCTGTATGTATCAGAAACTCCAATTATTAAGGACGATGAATACAAATTATTTATCATCTTGTAATGAGTTGATGTTTTTTTTCCTTAAAATTATAGCACAAACCTTAGTCCAAACATTAGCACAAACTTCGTATTTCCATTTTTTTTTTTAAACAACAAACAGGGTGTGCCTTTGTTACATGTAACACATCAGTGACTTTACGCAAGGACTAACCTTGTCAACTTTTTAAAAGCACAGTTCTCAAAAGTTAACTTCTTTAGGTTGATCATCTTTTCAAAGGCCCCGTCCCATAGACTTGATTCTGGGGGTTCTTCATTCCAATTGATTTTGCTGCAGAGATTTGGAAAGTATAAGTCTGCTATATGTGATGATGCAGTCCTTGGAAATACTAACACAGAAAAAGCACCGCCAATAGGCTATCGGGCTCTAGTGAAAATACATTTTTGAAGACATTTATAGCATTTTGCTATATCTAGTTACATGGTTAGCCAGCTCTTAAAACTATCTTAACACCAGCCGTAAGAGCGTTCAATTCATTCTGTAAAATGATTTTTAAATCGTTTGAGTTAAATTTTAAGAGGTATCATCTCATATATTATATCAATGGCAACGTCAACCGCTCATTCGCTACATATTCTACTGCGTATAGTAGCTATTCTACTGCATCTGCTATAGCTATTCTACTGCATCTGCTATATCTATTCTACTGCATGCACTAGCTATTCTACTGCGTCTTCTACTAGCTATTCTACTGCTCCTACAACATATGCTACTGCGTCAACTAGCTGTTCCACTACATGTACTAGCTATTCTTCTGCCTCTACTAGCTATTCTACTGCTCCTACAATCTATTCTACTGCGTCAACTAGCTGTTCCACTACATCTACTAGCTATTCTACTGCTCCTACAATCTATTCTACTGCGTCAACTAGCTGTTCCACTACATCTACTAGCTATTCTACTGCATCTAATAGCATGCTTGCGTGTGTGTGTGGATGTGTGTGTAAGCGTGTTCGTGTTATCTAACATGCTATCACGTGTGAATATTGTTTGCCCTTAAATCACATGCACGTATTGTCTAACCTGACTGCACACGGGTGTATAGTGTTTAAAAATGCACATGTGTATTTTTTCTAACATTTATGCACATATTTTTATAAGTATTGTCATCGAATGCACTCATCGGAGTATAGTGGCTTACCTAGATGCACCCATGGATGGACAAATGGAATATTAGCGGTTTACCTAAGTGCACACATTACAGTGGCTTAACTAAATGCACACAAGGTGAATGCAGTGGCTTACCTAAATGCACAAATAAAGAGTGCATATCCAGTTAGCGGATGGGCAATGGTGCTGAGTAAAGTCCTTGAAGGCAGGAAGGTTGGTGAAAAGTGCTGAATGGTGCAGTTGATGAAGATCATACGGACAGTCTGAAACAAGCAGAACAAACATATGGTCGCGACGTGGTCACAATGGCAGCTAAGTTGTAGGCGTAGTCACAATGACAGCAAAGTTGTAACAGTCTGTCACAATGCAGCTAAGTTGTAACAGTCTGTCACAATGCAGCTAAGTTGTAACAGTGTGTCACAATGACAGCTAAGTTGTAGGCGTAGTCACAATGACAGCCAAGTGGTAACAGTCTGTCACAATACAGCTAAGTTGTAGACGTAGTCACAATGACAGCCAAGTTGTAACAGTCTGTCACAATGACAGCTAAGTTGTAGACGTAGTCACAATGACAGCCAAGTTGTAACAGTCTGTCACAATGAAGCTAAGTTGTAACAGTCTGTCACAATGCAGCTAAGTTGTAACAGTCTGTCACAATGACAGCTAAGTTGTAGGCGTAGTCACAATGACAGCCAAGTGGTAACAGTCTGTCACAATACAGCTAAGTTGTAGACGTAGTCACAATGACAGCCACGTTGTAACAGTCTGTCACAATGACAGCTAAGTTGTAGACGTAGTCACAATGACAACCAAGTTGTAACAGTTTGTCACAATGACAGCTACGTTGTAGACGTAGTCACAATGACAACCAAGTTGTAACAGTCTGTCACAATGACAGCTAAGTCGTAGACAGTCTACAGTATAGAGACATTATACAATCTATATTACTGGGAGACGTCAGTCTTTGGTGTGATTATGAACGCAATATATCTCAAGCGACATTTAAATGACATAAAAACGTTGAGCACACAATGCATGATAAATGATAAGTGTGTAACCAGGTCAGTCTTAACATGATGTCCAGAAAACAAAATGCCAAGTAATGCCAAATGACGCTGTTTGTACCAATGATGATATTGTAGACAACCCCCAGTGGCATCGGAAGGGGGGGCGCGAAGGGCGTGGTTTCCCCAGGACAGTACATGTTTTCTTTATGGCATTTTCGGCATCCTGTAGAGTTTTATTTTCGTAGAAGGGGGCGGTAAAAATTCTCGACCTGTCCCAGGCGGCATCAACCCTATCTACGCGACTCCCCCTTCCCCAGTACATGTATTTAAAAAAAAGGAGACGTGTGGACATTTTTGGCACCTTACTGGGGGGGGGGGGGGACATTTACACAAACGTCATCAGTTACAGTTCTTAGGGGACCAAATCATACTTATTGTTATTAATGACACATTTTCTTGTATAGCGTATTTTCCGAAAGTCTTTGGAGAGTGTGCGCTGTCACTACCATTGAGTATCTCGAACTAATTGTTGAAAGTATTGCTGAGAAATGGCGTGGTCAGTGCTGTAATTATCATTAGGTATCTTTAACTATCCCTGAGTATCCCGAGATCAGTGGTGCACAACTCATTCTATTCACTTGACGATTCTTTTTATAACTGAACGTCCTACAAGAACCTTCTATCTGACGTCCAACAAGAACCTTCTATCTGACGTCCTAGAAGAACCTTCTATCTGACGTCCTACAAAAACATTCTAGCTGACGTCCTACAAGAACATTCTATTGGACGTCCTACAAGAACCTTCTGTCTGACGTCCTACAAGAACCTTCTGTCTGACGACCTAGAAGAACATTCTATCTGACATCCTACAAGAACCTTCTGTCTGACGTCCTACAAGAACCTTCTATCTGACGTCCTACAAGAACCTTCTATCTGACGTCCTACAAGAGCCTTCTATCTGACGTCATACAAGAACCTTCTGTCAGACGTCATACAAAAACCTTCTATCTGATGTCCTACACGAACTTTCTATCTGACGTCCTACAAGACCCTTCTGTCTGACGTCCTACAAGAACATTCTATCTGCCATTTGCTGGAGTGTGTATACGCCGTTGATTGGGATCTTAGCCATGGGTAGAGAACAAGCAGCCCGTTTTTTCTGTTTGCCCACCATTAGCAACACTCAGAGTTGAAAAGCGCCCTGAGATTAAGACTATTGAAACGTGGAGCGCTTATTTTCGTTTAATGCTTGCGCCGACAATGCTGACCAACAAATCAAATACACAAGTCTTTCATGGTTCAATTTGTATTTCATTTGTTTTTATAATGGTGGGTTTTTGTCATCTGAAGTGGGACATGTCATGCGAGGCAGTAGGCGCTCGGTGTGACTTCTATATCTCAGGTTTTCTTAGCGGTTTTAGTCTCTTTGGCCATAACCATAGTTGGATTTGTTAACCAATGTTGTGTTCGTTTCTTTTTGGGTATAAGGTACGGTAAATGATTTAAACCTCTACTAGATTAACTTTAATTCACTGTTCCAGGGAAAGAAATGATAGTTTTAAAGTCATGCGTGTTAGAAAAGGTTGTTTTTTTAGGCGCCTGCAGCGAAGGATCAAAGCGGAGATAACCATAATACTCAAGGAATCTATTACGTTTGATGTTATTTATATTTTTTTTTATAGCAGCAGTGAGTGTAAGATTCTCTTAACTGATTTTTGGCTCCTAAATTGTCGCAGGCCGATGACGTCAGTCATCCATGTTTTATTTTCCGTTATTTAGAACCAATTAGGAACAATACATTTCACTTTCCGTAAATTTTACTACTGTCAAAGTTCAATACTATATTTTACGGTCTATTGGATTCTGTCAAAGTTGAATACCAAAGCCCCAAAAGTTAATAAGCCGAATTCGTTTACAAGGCTTACCAATACATAACGACTAAGCCATTTGGTGTTACAACAATAAATGGACAATTTAGTTGCATCAAATCATTCTCAAACTATTATCTATCGTCTCATTTAATAGAATTCAACAAGAGAAATAATGCATGTTTTTGTTTGTGTCTTTTTCTTCATCACCACAGAAAGCTGTGACCAAGACCACTGGCCAATATGTCGGAACGAAGCCAGTACAACAGTCATCGTCTTTCTCTTTCAGGTAAAGAAATCGTCACGCTCGTGTTGACTGGCATCTTCGTCCTACCGACGTGTTCGTTGGTGGAGAAAAAATTCCACAAAATGAATGGAACAACCAACGGAATGCTACCTTTAAATGAATTGACCAAAGCCCCAACAGCGACAAGTTGCGCGTTGCAATGTGGTCAATATGACGTGGAGTGTGAATCTTTCCTCTTCGACAAGGTCAAATTCTCCTGCGTTTTCGGAGGTCGTCTGCTCACAGTGGGGATTAAACCTGCACCCGGACAGATCATGTACACGACCGGTAAATTTCACTGCGATACGAAATTAGGATATTTCTTGACTTATTTTGGGGTATCGGAGCTGTGTGCTCGAGTGGTGTGGACGGAAATGACGTATTCGGCAGCCTCCTCAGACTGCACCGTTCATCATGGCCGTCTGCTGACCATAAAGACAGCCGAAAGGAAGAGCCTCGTTCTCGAGTTATTCAAAAGCTACAACAATTCAACCCTCCGGGCCTGGGTCGGCCTTAGCGACCTTCAGGTCGAAGGTGAGTTTGTCTGGTCGGACGGGTCGCACCTGACGTCTGATCAAGCGGTTCTATTCCGCGCAAACCAACCAGACGACGCTTACGCTTACGGGGAAGATTGTTGTGAATACATCTACGCAAAATCTGGGAACGGATTGAATGATGGCGACTGTCGTATTCCCTTGGGGCATATCTGTGAATACGTGCCTTGAAATACCAGGTGTGTCTAATTCACTGTGTTATGATAGAAAACTTCAACAATGCAGTATTGAACGACAGCAACATTTATTTAAGAGCATTTAATAGTGACTAGTTGTAACTCGCTAGGATGCAATTTTTTATAGTTTTAAAAGGTTTTTTAGAACAGTTATTGCAATAATTTAAATACGTCAGAAATGTTTGGATTTCTGTGAGAAAGTGAAAGAATAAAGATAATCCACATAAAGTTCCTGGGCTTTTGAGTTTCCCCCCTTGGTTAGTTTTACCCTGTTTTCAAAAGAAGCGTTATCGCTTTTATGTCCTACTTGCGTCATCACTCCTATGTTATATACATGCGTCATGACTCTTATTTTGATCTATTTTTAATAGCCTTGGATCATCGTAGAGACTATCATCAAAGCAGAAACTATTGTCCCACTTCAATTTCATTCTCATAGAAAGACTTACCGTATTTTACGGACTTAAGACGAACTTTTCTCTTCGAAAAAATTCCCCCCAAGTTCAGGTGCGTCCAGCGGTGTATTGCCAAATTCGTAACAAAGGGTTCGCAGTTAGTATAAATTGTGATTTTTTTTATATTAGTACTTGATTTTATGCATATTTTTTTTTTTGAAATGACGGTTCGCACGAACCTGACCGAACCGGCTCCAAACCACCACTGGGTGCGTCTTATACTCGAAATTAAAAAAAAAATAGAACAATTTTGAAAAATATTTTTTTTTTTTAAATTGCTTAAAAATTAAGGTGCTTCTTATAGTCCGTAAACTCGGCATTGGATAAAAAAACTTCTTGAATGTAACAATTATCAGTAAATATAAATAAGGGTTCTCATCTTATACTTTTAGTGTATATTTATGTGATTGATAATATTTTTTGCACTATAAGAAACGTTAGCAAGGAGAAAAAAAACCCTAAAAAAACCCAAACCAGAATTACAATGAAACTGTTCTGTAACGACTCAAAAAAAAAAAATTTCTTTTATAATTTTGTATTCCTTGCTTTTAATTTGTCATTATAAAAATGTGACTTTACGAGAGTGCCAAAAAAAGCGATCTATCTCGGCATTAGTTTGTTGCTGTTATGGCGATATGCCATTCTGTCGATACGTGTCACCGCACTATGGTCTGTACTTTCTGAAAGTTGAGTCTGCTTTATGTTGGAAAGCAATGAGAATGTTTGGTTTCTCTTTAAAAATTGACGTTAAGTCAAAAGGCGCAATTAAGGACCTCGGAGGCAGCGTGCGGCCACATTTAGACCGCAGGTTCTCCAAAACTTATTAACGAAACAAATGCTTACGTCGTTCACATTGTAGCAGACGCATTCGATAGGACAAGGGTAGGTCAGGAAAGGATCCACAGTTGTGTTCGCGGGCGTTATGTCCTTGCTGAAGGCCAAAGACTGGACGGTGGGTGGAGCTGCAGACATCATCAGCATCAACAGGAAGAGTGGGAGGAGCATCACGTCCTTGATCGACACACCAGCAGCCATTCTGCGAATTATATTAGGATATTAGGATTATTATCTAAGAAAAGTCATATATGATGTGAGACGGGGGGGGGGGGGATAGAGAGAGAGAAAGAGAGAGAGAGAGAAAGAAAGAGAGATAGAGAGAGAGACTAGAGAGAAGAGAGAAAAGAGAGAGAGGGAGAGAGTATGACAAATCAGCCACTCTCTCTACCTGTTAACACACACTGTCTATTTGAACCAGTTTTATCATCCCACAGGGGCGGCAATGTGTACAACATTTGGTTACCGGAAATTTCTTTGAAAGGAAGTTTGGTCGAACGGAATTTTGGTCGTATTTTTTTTTTCAGTTCACACGGTCAAATTTTTGTCCAATTTCATTTTGAACGCACTATACTATATAATAAAACAAAATAGTGCCATAAAACTATATATAAATCAGTTCATCTCTACCTCCATGTGACAACATTTATAGAGCATTTCATCTATAGCTCCTTGTGACACCATACGGAGAGCAGTTCCTCTTTAACTCGACATGACACAATATACACAGAGCGCTCCTCCCAGAGAGTGCCGTGTTCATTCAATTCCATCTCCATGAGAAACGCGATCACGCCGTAATAACGAGATTCCAGCCTGATGGCAGGCTTGCATATTTCATCAACTCAAAGTGCCGGTGCTCCGAGCTTCATGTGATCTATCGGTGTCAAAGAGCCCATCAAAGCTCACACTCTTGTTTCCACGAGCCGAAGGACGGGATTTCTCATGGATTCAATAACAAAGGACGCCGTGTTGTTTTCTGCGCACGGAGCATTAACGCGTCGTCTTCAATTGTGGCTGTTAAAAGCTATCGATAATTTTCTTGAACTTACAACGGTTATAATTCAGATTTATAACAATAACACTAATCGATTCATTAGCAATCATTTGGTATGCTCTTTGTTTAAACAGTTCTTTGACTGTATTCCATTTGACAAAAACTGTTTATTCAAAAATAATGACCTAAAAATAAAAAGTATTGACAGAAATGGTATTGTTGTCTTTTTTGGTACAACTAAATAGCACATTTCATTTCCATTAAAATGCAATGGCATTATATGTATAGCCCCAGAGACAAATATTACAGTATGTGCCTCATTTATTCAGGCAGTGGAGAGTTTGAAATATTTATTATTATTATTCATGCACAGACATTTAATTACAGGAAAAAAATGTTCTGAGGAGTGAATTTGGTCATAAATAATAGGGAAATAAACAAAGGGAAATAAACCAAGGCTGTTTATGAAGATTATTATTATAGTCATTACCGCCCTTTGATCGTGAACATTTTTTCCCTATAAGAAATCACCGGCACGTGGGTCTTTGAAAAGCATTGTTGTGAAAGTACAGTCGTGTACTCCGGTTAACAACTGCGTACTCATGTGTACTCAGCAGTTTAGTCTAATTTTCCTCCATGTCTCATGTTACTCCAGCACCCTCTCAGTGTTCCGACTAACTTGTGAAAAGCAGACTATGGTGTGGACGATGTGGGTGACGGAGTGCTCAGAGGTGTCACGTGAATTCGCGTGTCATAACGCGTCGTTGGGGAGCGAGCATTACGCGCGTTAACGTGTGAGGACATGGAGTTCACAGTTCAGAGGTGTCATGTACTTTTACGCGAGAGGGGCAGATGGGATTCACAGTTAATAGGTGTCATGTTCTTTTACGTGAGAGGGGCTGATGGGATTCACAGTTCAGAGGTGTCATGTACTTTTACGTGTGTGAGGGGCAGATGGGATTCACAGTTCAGAGGTGTCATGTACTTTTACGTGTGTGAGGGGCAGATGGGATTCACAGTTCAGAGGTGTCATGTACTTTTACGTGTGTGAGGGGCAGATGGGATTCACAGTTCAGAGGTGTCATGTACTTTTACGTGTGTGAGGGGCAGATGGGATTCACAGTTCATAGGTGTCATGTACTTTTACGTGAGAGGGGCAGATGGGATTCACAGTTCAGAGGTGCCATGTACTTTTACGTGAGAGGGGCAGATGGGATTCACAGTTCAGAGGTGTCATGTACTTTTACGTGAGAGGGGCAGATGGGATTCACAGTTCAGAGGTGCCATGTACTTTTAATGTGAGAGGGGCAGATGGGATTCACAGTTCAGAGGTGCCATGTACTTTTACGTGAGAGGGGCAGATGGGATTCACAGTTCAGAGGTGTCATGTACTTTTACGTGTGTGAGGGGCAGATGGGATTCACAGTTCAGAGGTGTCATGTACTTTTACGTGTATGAGGGGCAGATGGGATTCACAGTTCAGAGGTGTCATGTTCTTTTACGTGTATGAGGGGCAGATGGGATTCACAGTTCAGAGGTGTCATGTACTTTTACGTGTGTGAAGGGCAGATGGGATTCACAGATCAGAGGTGTCAAATACTTTTACGTGTAAGGGCATATGGGATTCACAGTTCAGAGGTGTCATGTTCTTTTACGTGAGAGGGGCTGATGGGATTCACAGTTCAGAGGTGTCATGTACTTTTACGTGTATGAGGGGCAGATGGGATTCACAGTTCAGAGGTGTCATGTACTTTTACGTGTATGAGGGGCAGATGGGATTCACAGTTCAGAGGTGTCATGTACTTTTACGTGTGTGAAGGGCAGATGGGATTCACAGATCAGAGGTGTCAAGTACTTTTACGTGTAAGGGCATATGGGATTCACAGATCAGAGGTGTCAAGTACTTTTACGTGTAAGGGCATATGGGATTCACAGTTCAGAGGTGTCATGTACTTTTACGTGTAAGGGCATATGGGATTCACAGATCAGAGGTGTCAAGTACTTTTACGTGTAAGGGCATATGTGATTCACAGATCAGAGGTGTCAAGTACTTTTACGTGTAAGGGCATATGGGATTCACAGATCAGAGGTGTCAAGTACTTTTACGTGTAAGGGCATATGGGATTCGCAGATCAGAGGTGTCAAGTACTTTTACGTGAGAGGGGCATATGGGATTCACAGATCAGAGGTGTCAAGTACTTTTACGTGAGAGGGGCAGATGGGATTCACAGTTCAGAGGTGTCATGTACTTTTAATGTGAGGGGCACATGGGATTCACAGTTCGGGGGTTTTATGTGCAAAGGAATTTATTAAGATGTTAAGGTTTCGTAAAAACGTTGTCTGTCTCGCGCTGTCCAGTTTTCTATTATTCCATAATATTTTATATTGCTCTATCATTGTCTGTGTTGTTATTATATGTTCTGTATTTTTCTATATTTAGTCAATGGAAATAGAGAAACAATTCCCAAGAGTTTTCAAAATCTTAAAACTTTTTTAGAACTATCAGAAATGCGTGTATTAAAAACAGACAGTTCGGTTATTATTCAGCATGGACCCGCCCTTGATTAATCTCTAGCGCAAATATGTTTCTCCCATTCTAATTACACACAAAAAGGAAACAAACTTTTTGATAAGACCACCAACTTTAGATAAAGTTCATGACCGTAGCATCTGAGTAATAGCCAGGCTAACCTTCAAACGTGCTGTCTGGCTATGTGCATTTCAAAGTCGATTTATTTCTTTGAAAGAACTAGAGGCCATTTTTTTCTCACCAGAGATCTGATGGGTTTGCTATTTGTCACCCACGACTGTGTAGGACCTGGGATGGTAGCTTTCATCAAATATTAACTTCTTCTCTGTAATTATGCGACGGGGAAAATTATTACGGCAATCATTTGGATTTTATCGAGGGGATAATGGAGGGTGGTAGGGATGTTGGTTGTGGTGGGGGTGTTAGTTGTGGTGGGGGTGTTAGATGTGGTGGGGGTATTGGACGTGGTGGGGATGTTAGAGGTGGGTGACGATGTTTGAGATGGTTGGGATGTTAGAGGTGGTGGATATGTGAGAGGTGGTGGGGATGTTGAAGGTGATGGGGATGTTGGAGGTGATGCGGATGTGGGGGTGGGGGATGTTGGAGTGGATTTAGATGTGACTTGTGAGGAAAGGGGGGGGGGAGCGATATTTTGTATGAGACTAGCGAGGAAAAGAAGGGAACAACTAAAGCTGTCGAAATATTCTGAGTGTCTTGTCTGTGACAGTTTGTAGACATTGTGGTCTGTGACAGTTTGTAGACATTGTGGTCTGTGATTGTGCGATTGTTGACATTGTGGTCTGTGACTGTGTGATTGTTGACCTTGTGGTCTATGACTGTGTGATTGTTGAGATTGTGGTCTGTGACTGTGATTGTTGACAATGTGGTCTATGACTGTGTGATTGTTGACATTGTGATCTATGACTGTGTGATTGTTGACATTGTGGTCTATGACTGTGTGATTGTTGACATTGTGGTCTATGACTGTGTGATTGTTGAGATTGTGGTCTGCGACTGTGTGATTGTTGACATTGTGGTCTATGACTGTGTGATTGTTGAGATTGTGGTCTATGACTGTGTGATTTTTGACATTGTTGAATGTGACCGTTCAGTTGTTGAAATTGTGTGATGTGACAATTTGATTGTTGACATTGTTGGATGTGACCGGTTGATAGATAATTGTTCAACAGAAAACTGTTTGACAGCGGATTGTTCGGACATAAGTTTCTTTGAAATGAAATTTGTTAAATGGATGTTGACTAACTTTTTTGTTTTAATGTTTTTATTTTTTTTTTCTGGAAGTTGTGAGTGAGAAATGGGGAGAATGTAAACTTTGTAAAATAATTCTTTTTGGTTTTTATCCTTTTTTTTCATTCTGCACAAACTTCCTTCTGAACAAACTTCCTTCTGAACAAACTTCCTCTGAAAAAATTTCCTTCTGAACAAACTTCCTTCTGAACAAACTTCCTTCTGAACAAACTTCCTTCTGAACAAACTTCCTTCTGACCAAACTTCTTTCTGAACAAACTTCCTTCTGAACAAACTTCCTTCTGACCAAACTTCCTTCAGAACAAACTTCCTTCTGAACAAACTTCCTTCTGAACAAACTTCCTTCTGAACAAACTTCCTTCTGAACAAACTTCCTTCTGACCAAACTTCCTTCTGAACAAACTTCCTTCTGAACAAACTTCCTTCTGAACAAAATTCCTTCTGAACAAACTTCCTTCTGAACAAACTTCCTTCTGAAAAAACTTCCTTCTGAACAAACTTCCTTCTGAACAAACTTCCTTCTGAACAAACTTCCTTCTGAACAAACTTCCTTCTGAACATATTTCGTTCGAACAATTTATCGTCCAACAAATTTCTTTCCCTTAAAAAGTATCCATCTATCAATGTTTTATCTCAATTTCTAATTAAATGTGGCCAAAATAAAAAAAACACCAAAAATAATGTCTTAAGGATGAAAAGTTCAAAATAATTTTTCCTAGAGGAACAAACTGTGAAAAGAATTTTGAATGTGTTCCACTTTGGGCGTCCAGTGTTGAGGTTTGGGTGAAATCGCTGTATCTGTGAAGTAAGGACTGGCTAAAAGGAAAGCCGGCATCAATACAACAACATAAAGCAATGTAACAATAGACAGGACTGAACAGTGGTCCCATTAGGTGACACAGATCGTTTGCAATGGAGTAATCGAACGTTGCACCGGGTAATTAAGTTTGTCGGACATTAGAGAGATGTCCACCGCCGAATTAAGATGGGGGGGAGGGGGTTATGGCCAGTAGACTAACGGGGAGGGTGGAGAACTGAGATGTGTAGAATAGAGAAGTGTGTGGAATAGAGAAGTGTGTGGAATGGAGAAGTATGTAGAATAGAGAAGTATGTGGAATAGAGAAGTGTGTGGAATAGAGAAATGTGTAGAATATAGAAGTGTGTAGAATAGAGAAGTGTGTAGAATAGAGAAGTGTGTAGAATAGAGAAGTGTGTGGAATAGAGAAGTGTGTGGAATAGAGACGTGTGTGGAATAGATAAGTGTGTAGAATAGAGCAGTGTGTAGAACAGAGAAGTGTGTGGAATAGAGAAGTGTGTAGAATAGAGCAGTGTGTAGAATGTTATTGTAGTATTGTAGCAATTGCTTTTTAGAATGGTACTGAAGCAATTGTTTGGAGAAAAGTATTGTACCATAGGATGGTATTGTACCAATTATTGTAAAAAAATTAAACATATATATCTTGATGCTTTTCTGCAACTTTAGTTTACATGTTGAAATACCGGAGGTTGTAAAATGAGGATGCATCTTAAATACTTCAAATTAAAACCTATGTGTGTAATTTTCTTAAAACAAATATGAAATAATGTGAATTTTGTTGTTGTTGCTAATAAGGTTACATTGGTTCAAGCTGTATCCGTCATAAAGGTTTATATTTTTTAAGTAATCTCAATACCAAATACGCTGAATGGGAACTGGAAGCAGTCCACGAGTCACACAAGAAGCATAAATAAATATAAGAGATTGCAATCGTTGTTCGTAACACGAAAGAAAAAAAAACGCTCATTTCACTTTTATGTTATAGTGGTTATTGTTATTTATCTAACTAGGTTTATCCCATAATCATAAATTGTATATGTTATCAGATTCATAGATATCTTTATTCTCGCCAATTGTAAGCTGACGAACAGTTTTTATCAACGTTAGTAACTCAAGTAAGGAGGCTCATTTTTGGAGGAGGGGCGGAGAAAAGAAAATGGCGCACCCTATTCACAGAGTGTCAATGCCTCAACTTGAGGTAAATGGCGCCCTCTTGATGCCAGCCTGGAAAACGGGTTAGATCTATTTAGAATAGGAGGAAGCCCCACATGCCTATCGACTCCCCCCCCCCCCCCCCCCATTGGACGTCCGAGCTAGAAGTGGGCCATCGGTGTGGTTGTTGTGGTAATGGTGGTAAATTGAGATTAATGATTTTACATAAATCCCCTGTAGGTGTGGCAAACACAGTTTGACGTCATCACAAGCACACAGCTACGAGGGTCCGTTCACTTTCTGGGGCTTTGCTATAGCCGGGAAAACGGGAATAAAGTCTCCATCATCCCAGTCTCCATCATCCCGGGCATGTGCTTGTTTTTTTTGTTGTAGTTTTTAAATGTTATTGCTTGTAAATGATTTTTTTTTAAGTTAAGGTTAGCTGAGCGGGTGGTCCCTTGTTACTAGTTGCGTCGTGGTCCAATGCTTATCCCTAGGTAAATAATATTATGCTTTTTAATCAACAGTTGGAAAAAATCACCAGTAGAAAAATAAACCCTCAACAAGCAAATATTTGTAACAAAATCAAGTTACTAGGGCGCAGGTTTCCAACCCATGGGAGGCGACCTTAGATGGGGCTGCGAATTTATTTCTGTGGGGGTCACCGCCTGAAATAATAGACTGAGAGAAATATTGATTTTTTGAAATAGTTAATTTTTTTTTAATGTGTGTCTTATAGTTTGAGTTACAATTTCAGTCACGACATTAAATACGTCATGAATTACTATAATTTAAAAAAAAAAACACCTAGTTTTAATGTTTTCATTTCAAAGAATTTACCCTATTTGAAAGATTTTTTTTTTCCCAGAATATCTCGGTACGGGTCACTTGGCTTATTTAACATATAGAAATGTTGTCATTACTTAAAAACGCTTAAGATCGTGTGGAGCTGCTGAGCTTAGTAATTTAGCGAAGTTAACTATATCTTACAGGCCCTGGATTATAGCAACAATCTGTGATAATCCGTTTACTTACAATCGCGAGAAACCCGGGATAGAAACCCTCACTGCAATGGAGAATGACCCCTAATCCATTGGAGTAAATTCCCCGTGATCTAGTGGAGTAAATGTCCACTAATCCAGTATAGTAAACGCCCTCTAATCCAGTGGAGTAAACGCCCTCTAATACAGTGGTGTAAACGCCCTCTAATCCAGTGGTGTAAACGCCCTCTAATTCAGTGGAGTAGACGCCCCCAATATAGGGGAGTAAACGCCCCCTAATCCAGTGGAGTAAACGCCCACTAATCTAGTGGAGTAAACGCCCTCTAATCCAGTCTAGTAAACGCCCACTAATCCAGTGGAGTAAGCGCCCTCTAATCCAGTCTAGTAAACGCCCCCTAATGCAGTGAAGTAAACGCCCCTTAATCCGGTGGAGTAAACGCCCCCTAATCCAATGAAGTAAACGCCCCTTAATCCGGTGGAGTAAACGCCCTCTAATCCAGTCTAGTAAACGCCCCCTAATCCAGTGGAGTAAACTAATCCAGTCTAGTAAACGCCCCCTAATCCAGTGCAGTAAACGCCCCCTAACCCAGTGCAGTAAACACCCCCTAACCCAGTGCAGTAAACGCCCCCTAATCCAGTGGAATAAACGCCCCTTAATCCAGTTGTAACATCCAAAACGCATACAAGGAAAAATGGTTTGCTTGCTGTTTATTTTTATACAGCATCACCAGTGTCGTCATACACACTCCTTTGTTGTTTGTGAACACCCAGAGTCGCAGTCGGAATACTTTGGCTCCAACTCGGGAACTCTGACCTTATATTCCAATACATTTTTTTTTCTTTTATGGTTTCAGATTTCGGAAGCACGTGTGTGATGTATCGCTTAAATTTGTTTGAATTTTTTTTTAAAAAATGGAATAATTGAATTTACGAAACGAAAGTCGCAGAATTTGATGTGGGACTTGGAGGTCAAACCGAATTGTTCATGACATTTTATTCCCAGGTTCTTCTCATCCTCAAAACAAGGATAGGAGTTCGATAAGGTCTATACGGAAGTGTGCCATTGTGTGTATGACGTACGTGTCAAATAAATAGTTCACCGCATGCCTAAACCGGCATCCTGGCAGCATAGATTCGACCTGGATGGGTTGGTTCGGCAACTAATTATGAAGTGATGACTGTTTTCAAATTTAAAAAAAAAAATAAAGAGCGATGATTGGATGCATGAGAACAATTCTAAATTGGTCGCTTTCAGTTGAAAGTCAATAGATGAGTTGGTGCCTCCATTGATTTGATCTACATGGCAGCATACTACAACTGATGTTGCAACAGAGTTGCCCTTTGTTACGCAATGAGGCCTTTTAAATCACAGCGTTAAGGTTTGGGGACCACTGAAGAGGAAAAAAATGGGTTTATTTTTGTGTGAGTTTTTGGCGGACATGTTTAATATTACAAAGGCTTTTTATTTTTAGAGCCCCGTGAAGAGAGGTCAAGGTCAGATGAAGAAATCCAACTCGTTATTGGGTGACGTATTCCAAATGGGTGGATGGCGCCAGATGGCTGCCACCCCCCCCCCCTGAAAATGACAAACTGGATTCGTTGGGGGCGGGGGTGTGGGACTGGGTACAATACAGCAGTGTACACATCAACATTTTTTGTTACATAATAGACAACTCGTTATAAACATGGCGCGTCTGTATCATAGATATTAACTCCGATTCTGCTGATGGAAGGCGTCAAGTTTTCATTATAGAACTAGATTTCATCTGAAATAAATGAAACGTTAAGCTGAAAAAAAAGAAAAGAAAATGGCGGGTTGCTTCTGGTCCTCTCCTCTATATAGTCTGCTGTGTAAAACAATTTTAAAACTTTATAATTTCATTCGTTAAGTGGTTTTTTTTTTAGTTTTGATTTTAAGGAATCTAATTCTTTTCTGTTCACTGTCATATTAAATCATTAATGGGCAAAATGGAGGTGGGCTGTTTGTGTTTGAATGGCTTCTATTTCTCCATGGGACCGAGCTGGCACACACAAACATATTTAACAAACAAAAAAAACAACCAAAAAAACAAAGACGGAACACACATCTCTTTCTTAGTACAAGAGAAATGAAAATTACACGTGTGTGTGGGTGCGGGTGCGTGTTTTTGTATGTGTGTGTGTGTGTGTGCGTTTGATAGGGAGCGTGGCAAGGGTGGGGAGGGGGTGGAAAAAAAAACCCCGTGAATCACAGGGCCGAAATTAGGGACGCGGTTTATGATTGGCTATAATTAAGGTCACCAGAAAGCTGGGGGCAAATGGGGATTTGACATTTGACGATATCCAGAGGGGCTGGAGAGCCAGCCCCTCAAACAACACATGCGTTTATATTGTCTAGGTGCTGGGAGCAGACTGGGCGGACGGGGGGGGGCTTATTTTCAGCTGTTTTAAGGGGCTACCAGGGGCTTTCGGTGTAGTTAGCGAGTTTCGATGGGGAGGGCGGGAAGGTTAGCGCCTGGGGTGCAGGAAACAGTACTTCAGACAGAGATGGGAGGGCCTGAAAAAAAGAACGAACCAAATGGAGCACAGTAGTCATAGCCAGGACTGTAGAGATTGGAATTGTACTTCTAACGAGATGGACGTCTCTACGCCAAGGTCGACTATGAGAGATGAATGTGATAGTCGACCATGACAGATTTATGTGATAGTCGACCATGACAGATGAATGTGATAGTCGACCATGACAGATGAATGTGATAGTCGACCATGACAGATGAATGTGATCGTCGACCATGACAGATGTCCATTGTCCCAATCATTGCACTAATCATTGTCCTAATCATTGTCCCAATCATTGTCCTAATCATTGTCCTAATCATTGTCCCAAAATTGTCGATTTTGTTTATAAAACAAAATTATTTCGTCGTCACTTGATTCCGTCTCGAAGGCAATGGCACACCAGTGCTCTTGCGGCACGCCGGTTTCGGAGCAGTGCTCTAGTTGACGCCATTTCGTTGAGTATCTCACGGCGTATCCTTGAGAGTTCGAAAACTTTTTAAATTATGATCAGCCATGTGCTAATCTCTTTAGTTAATTAAGATCAGTCATGTGCTAATCTCTTTAGTTAATTAAGATCAGTCATGTGCTAATCTCTTTAGTTAATTAAGATCAGTCATGTGCTAATCTCTTTAGTTAATTAAGATCAGTCATGTACTATTCTCTTTAGTTAATTAAGATCAGCCATGTGATAATCTCTTAAGTTAATTAAGAGCAGTCATGTGCTAATATCTTTAGTTAATTAAGATCAGTCATGTGCTAATCTCTTTAGTTAACTAAGATCAGTCATATGCTAATCTTTTTAGTTAATTAAGATCAGTCATGTGCTAATCTCTTTAGTTAATTAAGATCAGTCAAGTTCTAATCTCTTTAGTTAATTAAGATCAGTCATGTGCTAACCTCTTTAGTTAATTAAGATCAGTCATGTGCTAACCTCTTTAGTTAATTAAGATCAGTCATGTGCTAATCTCTTTAGTTAATTAAGATCAGTCATGTGCTAACCTCTTTAGTTAATTAAGATCAGTCATGTGCTAACCTTTTTAGTTAATTAAGATCAGTCATGTGCTAACCTCTTTAGTTAATTAAGATCAGTCATGTGCTAATCTCTTTAGTTAATTAAGATCAGTCAAGTTCTAATCTCTTTAGTTAATTAAGATCAGTCATGTGCTATTCTCTTTAGTTAATTAAGATCAGTCATGTGCTAACCTCTTTAGTTAATTAAGATCAGTCATGTGCTAATCTCTTTAGTTAATTAAGATCAGTCATGTGCTAACCTCTTTAGTTAATTAAGATCAGTCATGTGCTAACCTCTTTAGTTAATTAAGATCAGTCATGTGCTAACCTCTTTAGTTAATTAAGATCAGTCATGTTCTAACCTCTTTAGTTAATTAAGATCAGTCATGTGCTAACCTCTTTAGTTAATTAAGATCAGTCATGTGCTAACCTCTTTAGTTAATTAAGATCAGTCATGTGCTAACCTCTTTAGTTAATTAAGATCAGTCATGTGCTAACCTCTTTAGTTAATTAAGATCAGTCATGTGCTAACCTCTTTAGTTAATTAAGATCAGTCATGTACTATTCTCTTTAGTTAATTAAGATCAGTCATGTGCTAACCTCTTTAGTTAATTAAGATCAGTCATGTGCTAACCTCTTTAGTTAATTAAGATCAGTCATGTGCTAACCTCTTTAGTTAATTAAGATCAGTCATGTGCTAACCTCTTTAGTTAATTAAGATCAGTCATGTGCTAACCTCTTTAGTTAACTAAGATCAGTCATGTGCTAACCTCTTTAGTTAATTAAGATCAGTCATGTACTATTCTCTTTAGTTAATTAAGATCAGTCATGTGCTAACCTCTTTAGTTAATTAAGATCAGTCATGTGCTAACCTCTTTAGTTAACTAAGATCAGTCATGTGCTAACCTCTTTAGTTAACTAAGATCAGTCATGTGCTAACCTATTTAGTTAACTAAGATCAGTCATGTGCTAACCTCTTTAGTTAATTAAGATCAGTCATGTGCTAACCTCTTTAGTTAATTAAGATCAGTCATGTGCTAACCTCTTTAGTTAACTAAGATCAGTCATGTGCTAACCTCTTTAGTTAACTAAGATCAGTCATGTGCTAACCTCTTTAGTTAACTAAGATCAGTCATGTGCTAACCTCTTTAGTTAATTAAGATCAGTCATGTGCTAACCTCTTTAGTTAATTAAGATCAGTCATGTGCTAACCTCTTTAGTTAATTAAGATCAGTCATGTGCTAAACTCTTTAGTTAATTAAGATCAGTCATGTGCTAACCTTTTTAGTTAATTAAGATCAGTCATGTGCTAACCTCTTTAGTTAACTAAGATCAGTCATGTGCTAACCTCTTTAGTTAATTAAGATCAGTCATGTACTATTCTCTTTAGTTAATTAAGATCAGTCATGTGCTAACCTCTTTAGTTAATTAAGATCAGTCATGTGCTAACCTCTTTAGTTAACTAAGATCAGTCATGTGCTAACCTCTTTAGTTAACTAAGATCAGTCATGTGCTAACCTCTTTAGTTAATTAAGATCAGTCATGTGCTAACCTCTTTAGTTAATTAAGATCAGTCATGTGCTAACCTCTTTAGTTAATTAAGATCAGTCATGTGCTAACCTCTTTAGTTAACTAAGATCAGTCATGTGCTAACCTATTTAGTTAACTAAGATCAGTCATGTGCTAACCTCTTTAGTTAATTAAGATCAGTCATGTGCTAACCTCTTTAGTTAATTAAGATCAGTCATGTGCTAACCTCTTTAGTTAATTAAGATCAGTCATGTGCTAACCTCTTTAGTTAATTAAGATCAGTCATGTGCTAACCTCTTTAGTTAATTAAGATCAGTCATGTGCTAACCTCTTTAGTTAATTAAGATCAGTCATGTGCTAACCTCTTTAGTTAACTAAGATCAGTCATGTGCTAACCTCTTTAGTTAATTAAGATCAGTCATGTGCTAACCTCTTTAGTTAATTAAGATCAGTCATGTGCTAACCTCTTTAGTTAATTAAGATCAGTCATGTGCTAACCTCTTTAGTTAACTAAGATCAGTCATGTGCTAACCTCTTTAGTTAACTAAGATCAGTCATGTGCTAACCTCTTTAGTTAATTAAGATCAGTCATGTGCTAACCTCTTTAGTTAATTAAGATCAGTCATGTGCTAATCTCTTTCGTATTACAACGAACAGTTAATTTTCAACAAAGTGAATTGTGAGGCAACCACCATTACAGTTGGGGGGGGGGGGCTTTAAAAGAAATCCAAACTACAGAATAATCAAAATAAAATTTTGGAAAATCAAAATGGCCATTCTATTATATTTAAAAAAAAAAAAATCAACTTTCTTTTCATTGTTTTCAAGCGGCCCCTGGCATATTTTCCGGTCATCCATGAGGAGAAGTGTGTGGGGCGGGGGTCATACAAACGGCTTGAGAGCCGCTGCGCTAGGTGTCCTAGTATAACAATAATTAGACGGGGAAAAGAGGTTAATTCATTCCACCATACATAACGATTCTACGTAGTTCTAGCCTCGAAGGACATACACAAAACCACATGACAAAATCATTCCCTAGAATTCCAGTCAGGCCCGCAGCGAATCGTACAACACGAATTTGGTTTACAAAGCGCATGTAAAACTTTCACCCACTCAATGACTAAAAGCGGAACAACAATTTAGTATTGGCATTTCTTTGTGTCCATTTTTAAAAAAAAACAACAATTTTATAAATGACTCTTGATATGACATATATATAAATTCTTCATTTGTTTTTTTTTTTAAATGAGTTTTAATTTATTACACTCAAAACAATTTATGTGACAGAATATTAAAAAAAATATAGAAAAATGGGACTGGGAAATAAATTAATTTTTTTTAAAAATATTCTTTTGGGGTTGGTCCCAAATTTTCTTGGTTAAACTTTGAACGTTCCCATAATTATTTCAGCTGTCCCTTTCTACACAACTGTTTATAATCAACTAGCTGGTGGCAACTCAAACACGTTGCGTCATGTTAAATACTGTGCATTCCAACTTTGGGGCCGTAGTTCAAATATTACTGCCAGCTCCATTTTAGAACGATCCTTCATGGCATCAAAGTGTGATCGTCTAGATGTTCTTTAGTCTGCATTCGGTGCGTACGTGATAAGCGCACGACAGGGGGAAGCAGTAAATGAGAGCGCAGCATTGTACGCAAATGAAAAAAGGGGGGGGGGCGGACGAGACAGATCCACTCCGGATTTGTTATTAAAGACAGCTTTAAAATTGTCCAGTTGAATTTCTTATTTCCTGTTGTCAAAATTTCCTTACAGCTTTTGACAGTAAACTTTTTTGACAATGAATGTTTTCCTTCACCGTACTTCACAGAACAAAATCAATTAAAAGGAAGCATCTAAAACAGGGGGGGGGGGGGGATTCTATACTTGAAACTGCCGTTTTTGCATTTAGAATTTGTATTTATACGATTTATTGGAAGGTACCTGAAATGTTCAGCTGAACAAGACTTCAAAAAATTATATCGTTCATTATTGGTTATGGTGAAGTTGTAATCCTAATTCGCAATCGAACATTGTAGTCGAAGGTTGTAGATAGCAACAGGGATCCTACATGCCGGCATTGCAGCCTGGACCCGGAGACTCTAGCGCATCTGTTGACCGAATGTCCTTCACTAGATCTCCCGGGGGAAGCCAGGGCGGTTGGGGAACCCTAAGTGAGGAAAATGTTGTATGTCACAGCTCAGCAGGTGGAGCTGGTTGCCAATTTACCAGCCGGGGCCATAAGAGAGTAATCTCAGACCTTCACCAGAATATGTGTGTTAGCTAGTCGAAGGTTGTAATCGAACGTTGTAATCGACCGTTGTAATCGACCGTTGTGATTGGCCGTTGTCATAGAACGTTGTAATCGAACGTTGTAATCGACCGTTGTGATTGACCGTTGTCATAGAACGT
Organism: Omphiscola glabra; assembly: GCA_964017045.1. Taxonomy (NCBI): domain Eukaryota; kingdom Metazoa; phylum Mollusca; class Gastropoda; family Lymnaeidae; genus Omphiscola; species Omphiscola glabra. The sequence goes on along the minus strand of OZ024798.1, from coordinate 18,949,451 downwards.
TGTAGTCTATAAGGTTGTACTCGAATGTTGCAGTGCTCTAGTTATTGATGGATCCGAAGCCGTAAATGAGCCTTGGTTACAGAAGTCTTTTATTCTTTACCCTTATAACGTCTCGTGAAAGATTGGAGATATCTAAACAAAAGAAGGAGCCGTAAATTTGAAGTAATATCCATATGCATGTTGTTCGACTCCAAAAAACCATGCTGTCCAACTAAACGTTATATGTATCGATAGTTGAGCACATTTTTGGCATGCATTAAAAATGGTAAAATCGCTTTAAAAAAAAAATTAAACTTAAAATCTATTATGATACATTCAGCGACTCGATGATTACCCAGATTCACCCTGACTTTGGAGGTCATGACCTCTGCGGTTGGATACGCCTCGAAAAATATCTCTAACTTAGACAGCAATACACAACGCCGGCGTGGCTCGTCCTGAAATATCCCAAGACATTTTCCTTTACAGCGCAGGTTTTATTTTTGTAAAACGTCCTTTTGATTAACATTTGGCCCAAAAAGAACACGTCTGATTGCAATTATTTCGTAGTCCAAAAGAACACGTCTGATTGCAATTCTTCCGTAGTCCAAAAGAACACGTCTGATTGCAATTCTTCCGTAGTCCAAAAGAACATGTCTGATTGCAATTCTTCCGTAGTCCAAAAGAAAATGTCTGATTGCAATTCTTCCGTAGTCCAAAAGAACACGTCTGATTGCAATTCTTCCGTGGTCCAAAAGAACACGTCTGATTGCAATTCTTCCGTAGTCCAAAAGAACACGTCTGATTGCAATTCTTCCGTAGTCCAAAAGAACACGTCTGATTGCAATTCTTCCGTAGTCCAAAAGACGATTGCAATTCTTCCGTAGTCCAAAAGAACACGTCTGATTGCAATTCTTCCGTAGTCCAAAAGAACATGTCTGATTGCAATTATTTCGTAGTCCAAAAGAACACGTCTGATTGCAATTCTTCCGTAGTCCAAAAGAACATGTCTGATTGCAATTATTTCGTAGTCCAAAAGAACACGTCTGATTGCAATTATTTCGTAGTCCAAAAGAACACGTCTGATTGCAATTCTTCCGTGGTCCAAAAGAACACGTCTGATTGCAATTCTTCCGTAGTCCAATAAAACGGGACGTCGAACAAACTGTCATTGATTAATTACTTAATACAAAATAGAACCGTGTGACTCATGGACGCAGAGGGCGCAAATGCCACCGGGGCCATTCGTTTAGCGCCGCCATTAGATCAATTTGCACTGGGTGCTATCGAATTTACAAGTCCTGATTGGGGTGGCTTGGATCAATGTTCGTTTCACTATTTTCCCAGTTAACCAAACTTGTCCTGGCTTCCGGTCGTTCTTTTCCCGTCACCCGGTCAGCGGCGGTTTTCAACGACAGCGGCGTAAACGTATCCAGGACTGAGAAGTGAGGAGTAGACGTGGGGGGGGGGGATATGCGTTTACGGGTCAATGGAGCTGGATATGTTTAAAAGTTCTTGAAACACCAAAAACGGGTATAGTGGTCATTAATAGAAATACACGAAGTTGACGTCAGTTGTGCCTTAAAATTTAGCAATAAGCTTGTTAAGAAGTTAGAATGTGGCGTAGAATAGGTACACAATCACAAGTAGACAGTAGAGTGAGATTTACATTGTTCGACTGGAAGTAGACAGTATATGGAGATCTGCATTGTTCGACTGGAAGTAGACAGTAAATGGAGATCTGCATTGTTCGACTGGAAGTAGACAGTAAAGGGAGATCTGCATTGTTCGACTGGAAGTAGACAGTAAAGGGAGATCTGCATTGTTCGACTGGAAGTAGAGAGTAAAGGGAGATCTGCATTGTTCGACTGGAAGTAGACAGTAAAGGGAAATCTGCATTGTTCGACTGGAAGTAGACAGTAAAGGGAGATCTGCATTGTTCGACTGGAAGTAGACAGTAAAGGGAGATCTGCATTGTTCGACTGGAAGTAGACAGTAAAAGGAGATCTGCATTGTTCGACTGGAAGTAGACAGTAAAGGGAGATCTGAATTGTTCGACTGGAAGTAGACAGTAAAGGGAGATCTGCATTGTTCGACTGGAAGTAGACAGTAAAGGGAGATCTGCATTGGTCATCTGGAAGTAAGAGTGTAGAGTGAAATCAAATTGATCAACTAAAAGTAATAATAATAATAAGTAGAGAGTATTATGACATCTTCATTGATCTACATTGGTCAACTGGAAGTAGGAAAATGAGTGAGATTTACATTGATCATCTTGAACGGTGAAGCAATGAAGCAAGCATCGATCTTTCTACCTATCATTCTACTATTACAACTGCTTATGTTGTTCACATCTAGAGATATTATCGTCGAAATGACAAGATGTGGAATGGGCCATTTTTTTTTATGTCCCGAGTCTCCCCCACTGACTTTTCTCCATTGATGCATGTGTACCTTGACTTATTGACCACAAAGCTCGACCACCACACACACCCCTTCCACGCAGCTGAACCACATCTATGTTGATATGTCATCTATGTTCTAACAATTTCTTTTGTTCTCAAAGAGATTCTGACCAGAAAACAGAACAAAGGATTTGGTCGAAACGTAAATATTATTACATTATTACATGCTCCGGCTTTAATCATTTATTACTTTGATATTTAATCTACTTTTTTCAGGAGGACCATTCAAAAAAAAATTCAGCACATCCAAAAAGTCCAGCACATCCAACAAATTCAGCACATCCACACACAAAAAAATTCAGCACACCTAAAAAAAAATTTAAAAATCAGCACATCCAAACTAACTCAGCACATCCAAAAAATTCAGCACATCAAACAAATTCAGTGCATCCAACAAATTCAGCGCATCCAAATAATTCATCACATCTAACAAATTCAGCGCAATCCAACAAATTCAGCACGTCAAAAGTTTGAATTCTTGAAGTTGGAGATTGACTTCTTCCTGACTCTTCGGACCTGGATTTCAGTCCTGAAAATTCGCCATTATTTCTTTCCCCCCCCCCCCCCCCCCAAGCATCGTTTTGCATGCCAGCACTTGAAACTCAACGTCCTATCAGCACACCCTGGTGGCTGGCGTATTACTGAGACCGTTCGCCGGTAAAGTGGACCGCACCGAACAGTTCCCCCCCCCCCCCCCCTATCCCTTCAACCGACGGTTTCAAAAGCCATTGACAGAAACCCCGATTAAACCAGATGAATGCCTCAAGTAACCCGAACACAGGGCCATTTCCTCTGCTACTCGCAGGTAAAGCCTTTTTGTCGTTTTGATTGGTTAATGGAATGTGTGGACATCATCGCACGAGGGAAGTTAGGACCGAAAAAAAATAAAGACAATATAAGAGGCTGGAATAGAGAAAAGTTGAGAGAAAATCGGAAAGCTGTATTCAATTTGTTGGGATCATGGGGTGGGTTCCTGTAAATACTGTCATGTTTAGAAGGTGGGGGTGTTCGGTTAACAATCTGGGTAGAGCTTGAATTTTACTAAAGTATTAGGTGAAATGATACGATACTGTAAAGCAAGATTTCTTTAAAAGGAGTCAATTCTTGTAGGGACCGTGAAAATTCCCCAAACCACTAACATTAATAATCATTGAATGCACGTTTTGTTTATATATGACGCCCTACACCGGGAACAAACTAGCTGCGCTTCTTACCCTACTCCGCAAAGCTATCTGTTTATTTAGGGCAGTCCGAAACTTAAAATGTGCAGATACGGTTTTGTTTAAAAACAGGTCAAATAAAACACTAATATTGGGTTATTTTGGATATTTATAATAGTCGTGATATACAATGATGATTTTGGGAGGACATTATAGGTGGGTTAAGGGGGTGCATTCTATGTGGTTAGGAGGGCATTATGTGAGGATTGTCAGGGCATTCTTTGTGAGTTGGGAGAATTCTTCATGTAGGTTGGTATGGCTTTCTTCGTGGGTTGGGATGGCATTCTAAGTGGGTTCGGAGGGCATTGTAAGTAGATTTGGGGCGCATTGTATGTGGGTTGGGAGGGCATCCTATGGGAATGGGAAGGCGTTCAATGTGGGTTAGACTCTGCGCGTAAATTATTAAAAAGTTTGACTGCGATAAGAGACTTAGGGCTTGTATTAGTGAAATAAGCTGTTCTGTGATGGCGGGTAAATTATTCATGCATACTTTGTGCTTTTATGTTAAACCACGCGGTGCTGATGGCGGAATAGACATATATATGGCGGTTGGGGTAAAATATAAATGACTTGTCAAGTGAAATTGTAAAAAAAAAAATTACAGTAATTTTATGTCAAAAAGTAGAGTAATACGAAGAATTAGAATGTGATAGGTATTTTACTTAAATAAGGCATACGATATTAAGATGTCATTTGCTAAATGGAGCAAAAAAAACCAATGTCCTACTAAAGCCAAGCTGAACGTAAAATCAACAGGTGTATATTTCACGTCAGATGTTTCCATCCGCCCACTGTATGATTTCTCGTTAAACATTTACTGCCGTGTTTACCAACATGGGGCACACGCCCTACGGTGGGGGGTGGGGTGGGTTAATCTGAGTTTATGAGTCTCTGGGTAAATGTTTTTTTGCATTTCAAAATGAGGGCAGCGGGCATATGTAGACAGAACAGATGGGTCCTTTATATCCCCACAGTGGCGTAGCGAGCTTAACTCGCGCCCGGGGCACAATACCTTTTAGCTCCCCCCAATACCTTTTTAGCGCCCCCCCCTCTTCGAAAACCATACAATATTATAGTAAAATATACCATTTGGCGCCCCTTTGTGAGTAGCGCCCGGGGCATTATGCCCCCCTTCCCTCCCCCCCCCATCACTACGCCACTGGATCCCCAGGTGAGCCATGGGGGCGAAAAAGGTTGGAAGACGCATTACTGTCAATGTTTTTCATTTTGTTTAAACAACAACTTAAAGAAGAAGACAAAAATGGGTAAAGTACTTTTTAAAAAATTTTTAAAACAAAGATAAATTTAGCACAACTTGAAATTACTACTTCAGTTTAATCTGTGCACTGTTGAAATGTAATGTGGTAAAACAAAAATATTTCTATTACTGTTTAAATATCTTTGCTCATCGGGTGTAAACTTTATGTAAATATGAATATAATAATTTGTGTGGTCTAGACATGCAAGTAATTTGCATCTGTTATTCGGCAGCTATTACAACGTGATTAAAGGAACTGGCATGACGCCCCCCCCCCCCTCTCAGACAGTGTGATTGAACGTAATTGCATCTCGTCGCTGAGCTAACGATCTGTTGTTTTCGGCCGATCATTCCCAAGAGAGCTGTTCGGAATGAGTGAATGGTTAACTGTGAATACATACACTCTGTTTGACATCGGCCGGTGCGCGTTGCTTATGGCCTGTAACAGAGACGCCATCTGAACTGGCGTAGGGAAACCACCTCGGCTGTCATAGAGACAACTCTGGACCGACACCTGGGTCCCTCAAATATTTAAATCTTGCATTCTACAAAATTACGGGGGTGCGGAAAATCTCAGCTTAAAGAGGAACGTTAACACCTGGACACGGTAAACAGGGTCCGGCAATAAGAACATTGCTTTCGAAATGGAATTAATTCTACTTTCGATATGAATTGCAATGTGGTTTTCAAGATAAAGCACTTGTAACTTCGACGTGAAATGAAATACGCTCTCTGTGTGGGGAAATAAATGGTAAGTGCTGAGAGTTCTTTGTTTAAATGTTTTATTGAAGGGCCTGCTAGGGAGGGCCGTAATTACTTCCGTGAATGTATTGATGGGAATAATTACTGTTCAAGTCCCTTCCATTATTCCCTGCTCCGTGGCTTCGAGTAATCTCCCGTTTTGTTGTACTTAATTACATTTCCGGTCCCATAATTAAGGCGAGCGGATGTTGTGCGGTATGAAGCTGTGGCAACCAATCTGAGGATATTCATGAAACTCTTATGTATCGCCTGCTCTGTGCCTGGTTTGAATCGTTCGGGGTTCTCAAACCTTAGGTTTTGTTGACATCTCAGCGGTCCATTGGCAGATTTATTTCAAGGTAAAGAAAGGGGAGTTTATTATTTGTTTGTTTATTTCTGTTTTTAAACATTATTTTATTATATTCTTTTTCAGTTTATTTTGCGCGGGGGGGGGGGGGGGGGGTGGAGGGTATGGTTGATATAAAAATAAAAATGTACATCTTTGTGCTTTTGTTCCTTATGAAAATTTTCTGACAATAAGTGTTTAAATGAAACATCATGTTCACTTTCAATTGATCACATTGTTATGTTGTCTTTTAGACTTCGTAACTTTCTTACAGTTGAGCGATTATAATTGATTTAAATGTATATCAATGACAATAGCAGCTGGTCTAGTTCGTGGATTGTTGAACGTAAAAGAAATGCAATGGAAACAAGCAGTACTCAATCAATGACTATGTAACTCTGTTTACACGCTCAAATACTTTGTGCACATAAAAACTTGCACTGGGATTATTTTATGTATTACGCTGTTAAGGCGTTGGATTAATTTGGTATAACGTGAGAAGAGCTTTAGCCTCCTCGCAATGGTCAGGGAACAGCATTGTAGGATTTTAAGGAAATAGCAACAACAAAAATATATTTTAACATGAAAAATATATTTAAAAATATAGAAAGACCATTTGCAGGGGAGAAAACTGGATATTGGCAAGGAAGTGTCAGGAGAAAGAGGTCGATAAACAAGGCGCGGACATGGCGTTTCTCGGGGGCATGCACCGTGTTTGACAAAGCAACATTAATCTAGCAGTGTGAGCACTTTGTCAGCACTTGTACATAGTCTTCGGGTCAATTCTATCAGAGCGCCCCTGGGGGCGGGTTGAGGGGAGTGGCGCACACGATAACGTTTGACAAATCTATCAAAAAAACCTTGACATAGTGAAATGACGGTCTTGGCAGAACTGGGAAATAGCGAAAATGACAGCGTCAATGGGATTTTAATGTCAAGGCAATACCGAACACAAAAATCAAACCCTGTTGGTGGATGGATGAGAGTATGGCAAATTGGACAAGAGACAAACGAGAGCTATTTTTATGTGGCCCTGTTTACTCTGTTGTGGTAAGGTTTCAAGAAATGTGTTTGTGTATTTATAAATATTCCTTAAAACTAATTCTTATTTTGTTTTTTATAATGGTTTGTATTTGTGTTGATCCGTCTCCTTATGAATTATTTCCATAGAAATAAAGTGTGTGATAATAGATAATAAGTGTAATATCCAGGGGGATAAGTATTGCAAGCAACAAAAGAAGAGGGGAGGGTGGAATCGTTCCAACTTCCAAGTGGAAATTTTATGTGGTATTCCTAACCACAGGGGCGTCAATACATGAAAAAGGAGGAGACACTGACAGGTAACGAGGTTTGAATTTCTCCATGTAACACTATTAATATGGGACAGGAAAAGAAATGCTACAATCATATTTGTTTTATTTTTAAACACATTATTTTGGCAATGTGACGAAATTACAATGACTGGTATTTTGTTTGCAGAAAAGCTGGCTCCCTAGTCAGCACGAGTCCCATACACACACCTAGCCAGCACAAGTTCCGTGCACACACCTAGCCAGCACCAGTCTCATGCACACACCTAGCCAGCACAAGTTCCGTGCACACACCTAGCCAGCACAAGTTCCGTGCACACACCTAGCCAGCACAAGTTCCGTGCACACACCTAGCCAGCACAAGTTCCGTGCACACACCTAGCCAGCACAAGTTCCGTGCACACACCTAGCCAGCACAAGTTCCGTGCACACACCTAGCCAGCACAAGTTCCGTGCACACACCTAGCCAGCTCAAGTTCCGTGCACACACCTAGCCAGCACAAGTTCCGTGCACACACCTAGCCAGCACAAGTTCCGTACACACACCTAGCCAGCACAAGTTCCGTGCACACACCTAGCCAGCACAAGTTCCGTGCACACACCTAGCCAGCACAAGTTCCGTGCACACACCTAGCCAGCACCAGTCTCATGCACACACCTAGCCAGCACAAGTTCCGTGCACATACCTAGCCAGCACAAGTTCCGTGCACACACCTAGCCAGCACAAGTTCCGTGCACACACCTAGCCAGCACCAGTCTCATGCACACACCTAGCCAGCACAAGTTCCGTGCACACACCTAGCCAGCACCAGTCCCGTGCACACACCTAGCCAGCACAAGTTCCGTGCACACACCTAGCCAGCACCAGTCTCATGCACACACCTAACCAGCACCAGTCTCGTGCACACACCTAGCCAGCACCAGTCTCATGCACACACATAGACAGCATCAGTCTCATGCACACACCTAGTCAGCACCAGTCCCGTGCACACACCTAGCCAGCACCAGTCTCATGCACACACCTAGCCAGCACCAGTCTCATGCATACACCTAGCCAGCACCAGTCTCATGCACACACCTAGCCAACACCAGTCTCATGCACACACCTAGCCAGCACCAGTCTCATGCACGCACCTATTCAGCACCAGTCCCGTGCACACACCTAACCAGCACCAGTCACGTGCACACACCTAGCCAGCACCAGTCCCATGCACACACCTAGCCAACACCAGTCTCATGCACACACCTAGCCAACACCAGTCTCATGCACACACCTAGCCAGCACCAGTCTCATGCACACACCTAGCCAGCACCAGTCCTATGCACACACCTAGCCAGCACCAGTCCCATTCACACACCTAGCCAGCACCAGTCCCGTGCACACACCTAGCCAGCACCAGTCCCGTGCACACACCTAGCCAGCACCAGTCCAATGCACACACCTAGCCAGCACCAGTCCCATGCACACACCTAGCCAGCACCAGTCCCATGCACACACCTAGCCAGCACCAGTCCCATGCATCCAGGGTGTAAGTGTTAATTTTTGCATGTCTGAGTTATGGTCAAATCTACAAGAATGGAATCGGCACATTTAGACCGTACAGCCATCCAACTAATCATCCGATATTTGAAATGTTTAAGTGATATCAGAAAAAAATCGTATCCGGAAATTTGTTCAAGAGAAATTTCGTCGACGGAAAATTGATCGACGGAAATTTGATCGAACGGAAATTTTGTCGAATCGTTTTTTTAGCCCAAACTTCCGTTCGATCAAATTACCGTCGATCAATTTTCCGTCGATGAAATTTCTTTCGATCAAATTTCCGGTAACCGAAAAAAATACAATTATAGGCTAAGTAAAATTATTTTTTAAACTATCACAGGAAATGATTTTATTTGCAAACATTTTTTTTTTAATGTGAAGAATTATTGAGCTGTTAGCAAAATACTAGCAGTCTGTTATTAATCTCTTTATTGAATAGCTGACAACGTTGGAAAAAAAATTTAACTGTACTTTTTGTATAACTGATATTCAAAGTAAACTCTTGAATTAAACATAATACCAACCATGACCAACAGAATTGACCAGAGTCCAGGGGAGGGGGACAGTGGTTGGATTCCGCCATTCACGGGGGGAGGGGGGAGAGAGGGAGGCGTGAACACTTCTTTATCCCCTTCCAATGGAGATCTTATTGTTTGAAAAAATTCCTAATGACCTACTTCAAGACCAGGAAATTGGCGTGTCGATTGACCCCTCCCCCCCCCTTCCCCTTTACAACTCTGGTCACTCCTAGAAAGCCCGCTGGTCTAACAACAACACCGGTTAATTGACCAAATTATGACCAGTGGGGATGACTCCAACAGTCTGAGACGATGTTTCGGGAGCTCGGAGTGATATGCCCCCCGGGGGCAAAGGTTGCTTGTTTTGGGCTCGAGTAAGGAAGAAGGGTCACAGCCGAGGTTCATTTAAACTGGCTCGGGGTCATAATTAAACTTCATAAGCCAACTATTGGCGTGGAGTTTTCCCTACTCAAGACTTGGAGTTCCCTACTCAAGACTTGGAGTTCCCTACACAAGACTTGCAGTTACCTACTCAAGACTTGGAGTTCCCTACTCAAGACTTGGCGTTCCCTACTCAAGACTTGGAGTTCCCTACTCAAGACTTGGAGTTCCCTACTGAAGACGCGCTCATAATATAATAATGAGAATGGACTAATTGCTGATGAGGCAGATAGAAATACTAAATATGAAATGTTGGAGAAAAAAATGACTATTACATTTAAAATATAAATTAACCCCCCAAAAAACTGTCTTCGTCAAAGCTTTTTTTAAAATTCCAAGCTATTTATTATGTTGGACGTCGCCGAAATGTTCCCTCATTACGGGGGTTGGGGGGGGGGGCGATGAAATGATTCCTAGATAACTCCAAAACGTAAACTCAATTATTCTTCAGTATTTAGACAACATAAGATTTTTTTTAATTAAATATCTTAAACGGAATACCAAACGACAAGTAAACTGATATGTTTTTAAATTTAAAAAATATACGATTCATTATAGAGCTATATATATATATATAAATTTATATACATCAAGTCCGAATCTGACAGCAACATGATATATGATCATATTATACATGATAAATAATTAAGTAAGTTTAAACATGGTCATCATGACACACAGTGTTCTAAGCGTTACAACCCATATGGTGTAATGGTGTAATGGTGTAATGGTGTAATGGTGTAATGGTGTAATGGTGTAATGGTGAGTTCAATAGCGCCAAAAGTATACCTCAAAATAACTGCGCGTAAATGTGATTCTTAAAAAAATACCCCAAAAAGTCTTTTCCGGCAATCACGTCAAGCTGAAAGTTCACCAACATTCGTGAGAGGCCAGAGCTTGGTAACAATCAAGATACACTCGAAGTGACGACTCGAAGTTACGCGAACAATGTTCTAAAAAGATCGATCCGGGCAAATATTTAAGTAACTACCCGCCTGTTCAGTTCCCATCACATGTACTAAATAATTCCATCCAGTCGGTTCCCGCCACGCACTCCATCCATCCAGTCAGTTCCCGTCATATGCACTCCATCCATCCAGTCCGTTCCCGTTACATGCACTCCATACATCCAGTCTGTTCCCCTGCAATCATTCCAGACACCCAGCCAGTTCCCATCCATTCGGTTCCCGTCCAATGCACTCTAGCCAAAATGAATACAATGCTAAATGACTTTAGGGAAGTGGGGTGCAGAAAACAGCTGGATCCTTGAAATATCAATTAGCCAAATGTGTTTTTCAAGTAAGTGAACAAGCTATTTTTAACTACTGTCCTAAAAAAAATCCAAGGTAAACTGCTTGCTTAAAAATACTTGGTCTGTGTATACATGAAGTCCTTTTAGTGTTTCAATGAAGTCCTTCCAGTGGTTCAATGAAGTCCTTCCAGGGGTTCAATGAAGTCCTTCCAGTGGTTCAATCACATGAGCATTACATTTGTGTGTATAACTACACAAGGCTGCCATTCTATTGTCATTGAAATAAGATAGGATGCTTTTTATTGATCCAAATGAGCGGACACTAGATTTGATTGTACTGCGTACTTTGTTTTTAGACTTGTCTTATACGTCCTCGAGTTTTTGCTGTCCCCCAAAGGTTTTTGTTAGGTTCTCGGGTGTATCATTGTGTGGTCAGGATAGCTGTTAGCGTCTTGGGTTCACGTTGGACCTTGGAAAAAGAGTCTGGGATTTTTGTGCGAACTGAGCTCATGTCTTTTATGGACAATCATAATGTCAGTAACCGAATTGTCTTTGGTTGTTTGCTGTGATCCCACCGTCTTCCAAGGTGATGGATAAGATGGTGGATCCTTTGATCTCCATGATGGCGGATCCTTTGATCTCCAAGATGGCGGATGTGAACTTGTTTGCAGGCTACATCGTCTAAATTCCGTCCAACAATAAAACACCAGACGATTTGTCCAAAGGCGCATTTTACACATTTACGACTCCTTGATTCCAAAGAAGACATGAACTTAATACATCAAAACTATTACAAAAAAAAAAACTGGAAAAGAAATAAGCACAGAGCGACGACGCGGAAGTTTATTTTTTTAACAAGAATTGTCTTCAAGATATCTGAATAAATAATGTTACATTATTGTTACGTACGTGTCGCGTACTGTGCTGTGTGAAAAGTTGAAAGTCATTCTACACCGGGCGCTGGATATGTGAAAAAATTATACGTATATTTTTTTAATAACGAGATATATGTTCATTATTCGAAATTGTTCGAATCGGTTGTTGAAACGTAATGATATTTGATGTTAATTTGCAGATTGAATAAAAAGTACTATTTCGTGTAAGAGTAGTGATACATAGATATAAATATTGCGGAGAGCAACTACAAGAGCAGCCATATTGTATTGAATGAATAAAACGCTGTGGGGAGATTTGATCTCATGTTATTTGCTAAAAGAAATGAATGTTTTATGACTGAACTGTATTTAATTATCTTTCTATGATTCATCAGATGTGCTTTTTTGTGAGGCGGTATATGTAAATAAATAAGTGATATGTGAATTCTTGGACTTTGTATTTTTATAGTTGACCCCCCCCCCCAAACTGATATTCATTCAGGTATCCGCTCTGGTCATAACGACTTATAACAGTAACAATGGTATTACTATAGGAAGAGAATGTTACATTAGTCAAAAATTTGATAGAACCCTTCAATTACCCGATCTTGTATCTCTTTTCACGCATGTCGTCTTACCGTCCCTTTCTCCTTTCTGCCCACCCCCTTCCAGATTCATCTATCCACCAATGCATCCATCCCTTATCGACACCACCCAATTCCCACAATCACCAACCAACCCTCCACGTCATGAATCTACTTAAGACATATTGCAAAACACCACTTCTAAACTAATTTATTGAACCTCTACGATACTTTTAAAAACAACTGCATCTCCAAGTATGGTACAATTATTTTATTTTTTTTGAAGAGGCAATCAAACATATTATTAATTTTTTTTGTTTTTTTTAAAATCAATTGAGCTGAAATAAAATTTAAACAAATTTTAAAAAGAAATGCATTTTCGTAATTAATGTACTTGATCTTTCAGGTAAAAAAATCCCCACTTGATGTATCGATCTTGTCGTTAAAAGTCCACATGTCATTCAATGTCCTCTCGAGCGGTATTCTCAACAGAATCTTTTCCGACGTACGTGTATTGAGGCCGGCTTACGCGTTTTGAGGCCGGCGTACGTGTATTGATGACGGCGTACGTGTTTTGATGACGGCGTACGTGTTTTGAGGCCGGCGTACGTGTATTGATGCCAGCGTACGTGTATTGATGCCGGCGTACATGTATTGATGCCAGCGTACGTGTATTGATGCCGGCGTACGTGTTTTGATGCCGGCGTATGTGTTTTGAGGCCGGCGTACGTGTATTGATGCCGGCGTCAGTGTATTGATGCCGGCGTACGTGTATTGATGCCGGCGTGCGTGTATTGATGCCGGCGATTTCTCACTGTGAGTTCCATATTGACGGTAATGTCTTAACTTTGTTTCATGGCTCAAATCACGACTAAGAATCCTTAGGACGTATTCGATTATTAATTTTCACCAGACACGAGATTTGACCATGATAAATCTGTAATTTGTGCAGCTCATAGCGAAATATAAAAAAAAATGTCGATATATCTTATTAGTTTCTTGGTGTTTTTCTTCTTCAGACTCCACAATTTCCACACACAAAAAGTATCCTATGTGAAGTAATCGTCGTAGCTCATAAGCGATCTTCCTCGATTCCAAATTACATTTATTTGACCTCTTTGAAATATCATTCTGTGGAGAAGCACGCATTAGTTGTTCTATAGAGCAGGAAACAATAAAGTTTCAATTCAAGAAAACAGAAATTTGCTGCTTTAATTTTAAAAAATGTAAGTATTTATATCTATATATATTATATATTTTATATAGATATATATATATACATATATATATATATTAAGAGTGTATTGATTAACCAGGAATCATCATTCTCCTGCGCGAAATGCAGTCGAGATTGTCACTCCAGGGTTGGCCTAGTGAGCCACTCGTCGAAGTGTAGGACTACAATATAGCTACTCCATCGTCTCGCGAAGACGGAAGGATGCCATACCACATACCATATTAAGAGTAGGGTGGCAACGGCGTTGCCGGGGGGGGGGGGGGGAATCAACACCATTAATGCAAAGTGATATTTAAATGAGTTTTAAAAAACAACAACATTGGTATTAATATTTAATCTAGTGGTTCTGACGTTAATGTAACAAATAGATCACCATTTTTGGTACTTGAGAGATGCTATACATATTTAATGAAAGTCATCCGGCCGGCAGAAATGTACCGCTCAAGGTATGACAATGCTCAGATCTGCTTAAAGAGAATGAAAGATTAAGAAATAGTATATTAGTCTGATGGAAGATTATTATGGTAGTGAATGTAGCTGACATACATAAGTGAATTTATATAGTAGCTGGTTCATATGTTACTTGATTTTAGTTGTACTCCATTTATATGGTAGTGCAATTATATGGTAGTGGATTTTTGTTAGTGAATTTATAAGATATTGGAAAAGTTGATTTTGCTTAAAGGCGAGTTTGAAAAGCGTGCATTGCTGAACAGCTTTAAAAATTGCATCAAAAACTAGTACAGTTATATCACCGTGAATGTTAGCTGCGCCGGGCATATACCGAAGGTCCGCCGGGGATATGTCGAAGGTCCAAAGGGCATATACCGAAGATCCGCCGGGCATATGTCGAAGGTCCGTCGGGCATATGTCGAAGTTCCGCCGGGCATATGCCGAAGGTCCGCCGGGCATATGTCGAAGGTCCGCCGGGCATATGCCGACAGTCCGCCGCTGCGAGGCATGTTTCACCGATCAAAAATTGATCTATTTATAGATTAAAAAATAATCGTGCGGAATTCAAATAATTTATGCATTGAGAACTGAGCGAAAGTATTCGATTATAATTTCGAGGATGATTAATTGGTACTCGACTCTACGAACAGTCCCAGCCAAGAAAAGAAATCGATTACTACCAGTGATTGCACTCACAAAAAAAAAAGCCGGATAAAGAGTTCTAAGCCTCATTGAATCGTAATTTATCTCATCTGTGATTGCAAGCAACGGATCCAGAAGTCTTGTGATCATCACGGGCGTTGGGGTTTTGTCATGTCCATCACGGGAGATGGGGTTTTGTCATGTCCATCACGGGAGTTGGGGTTTTGTCATGGTCATCACGGGAGTTGGGGTTTTGTCATGGTCATCACGGGAGTTGGGGTTTGTCATGGTCATCACGGGCGTTGGGGTTTTGTCATGTCCATCACAGGAGTTGGGGTTTTGTCAAGTCCATCACGGGAGTTGGAGTTTTGTCATGGTCATCACGGGAGTTGGGGTTTTGTCATGTCCATCACGGGAGTTTGGGTTCTGTCGTGTCCACCTGTGAGTTAATGTGCTGTCATGTCCACCTGGGAGTTGTGGTTTTGTCATGTCCGCCTGGGAGTTGGGGTCTTTGTCCAGGGGTTTTCAAACTTTTTAAACAAGGGGCCGGATTAGAGTTTGGGGGCGGGGTGGAATATAGTTATGAACGAATTTTATGCACACTGCACACATCTCAATTCTTTGCACACTGCAAATATCTTATTTGTTGTGAAAATACAATTTGATAAAACATTCACAATATTTAAAATTTAGAACAAAATATCTCCAACACAAACTTAATAGCATTTCAAAGGGAACTGAGGCTAGTGAGATGATCAATTTCTGGCAGCATGTTTGACCCTGCTAGCCAGGCATCATTACGGCGGATCTGATCAGGCCCGCGGGCCGTAGTTTGAGGACCCCCAAATTTAGACGGAAGATACTTTAGTGATCATCGAGGTGTGAGTCTGTTGCGTGTGGGGGGGGGGGGGATGGGTATCGTAGGAGGGGAGTGGGACCATTCAATACACAAGTCTGAATTTGCACAATCCTACCGCAGCTTCATCCCGTGAGTTTTCTATCTGAAGTTTAAACAAGGGAGTTTACTATAGAAAGATCTTTTTTAAAAACTAATGTCTAACAGATTCACCAAACCGCGATTGGACATAAACCCCAATCTTATGACAAATAAAACCCAAACTTTTGACAATGCAATCCCAAACTTATGACAAATAAAACCCAAACTTATGACAAATAAAACCAAAACGTATGACAAATAAAACCAAAACATATGACAAATAAAACCAAAACGTATGACAAATAAAACAAAAACGTATGACAAATAAGAACCAAAAAAAAATATTCGCAATAACAAATTGCGTTGTTTTTTTTTAACTCAATTTTTTGCTTCGTCCAAGTCTGCAAAGAAAGGTTGACATTAAACAGGAGAGTTCGGCCATTAAGCATCAATCACATGAAATGCTGTTAAAAGATTATTTGGTAACAATCATCAAACAAACAAACAAAAAAAAACTAGCCTGAAAAGCTTGAAATGGATGGACATTATGGTCGGACAGGGGGAATAGCGTAACCGTTAAACTGAAGATGATTATGTTTTTATGAGGGAGGCTTGGCTGCATTATTGGGATCTGAATCGACGGACATGGCAGAAAGGAACCGGAAAACAAGAGTTGTCCCGCAATGAATGGTATTCCTTGTGTTGCCCCCCCCCCCCTCGGATGTGAAGAAATGTGGACGCACGATGCAATTATTTGTAAGTAGTTGCTGGCATTTAAAAGCAGATGCTAGTGGAAATAATTTTTATTTTTAATCTGTTGTCCTGGTGAGGATCGAGTGAGATGTTGAAATCGTGAAGTTAAACAGACAATAGTTTGACAATGGCTTCTGTTTCCCATGGCGAATGACGTAAATTTATTGTTTTAAAAAAAAACACACAAAAAAAACAGACTTTGAAAAACAACAGTTCAACGATTAAACTATTTGGTTAGACAATGGGAGAAGAAGGGGTGTGGCAGAGGCGTAGCTAGAGTGTTTGGCGACCGGGGACAAGATTCATTTTAAAGCACCCCCCTTTCTTTTTTTCAACTGTCAAACCCATTATTTTCATTAATAAAATAATTTCAAATCACATTTTGGTGCCCCTAACTAGTCTGGCGCCCAGGGACATCTGTCCACCCCTCTGCCCCTCCCCCTTCGCTACGCCTCTGTGGTGTGGGGGTATATGGAGGTGGATCTCTTCAAGGTCACAAAATATTATAAATGTGTACTTAATTACCTGTATTTGCCTCTGCACTAGAATAACGATGGAATTCCGCTGAAAATGAATGCAGCAATCGGGGAGTCAATATGTTTTTGAAGCGAATATAACTGTTTGGTATCGAAGATGATTATAGAGTGCTTTAAACATTGAATTATACATGTAATCTCAATATTAATTTTTTTAAACCCAACATATTCCTCAAATCGATGAAGCATTTTGACCCAGCCGAATGCTTAGTGTAATAATCCGAATAGTTGATGTAGCAATCCGAATACTAAGCCTAAGAATCAAAATATGTCGCCTATCCATGCGAATTCTTAGTTTAACAATCTGATTAGTTAGTCTAACAATCAAAATATGTATTCCTAACAATCCAGGTACTAAGTCTGACAATCCGAATACTCAGTCTGACAATCTGAAAACTCAGTCTGACAATCCGAATACTCAGTCTGACAATCCGAATAATCAGTCTGACAATCTGAAAACTCAGTCTGACAATCCGAATACTCAGTCTGACAATCTGAAAACTCAGTCTGACAATCCGAATACTCAGTCTGTCAATCCGAATACTTAGTCTGACAATCCGGATATTAAGTCTGACAATCCGAATACTCAGTCTGTCAATCCGAATATTCAGTCTGACAATCGTAATATTTAGTCTCACAATATAAGCTTGATATATCGCGAAGACGGTAAGCGACAATTTACTCAGACTGGATATGTTGTCATTGTTTCGGAATCTGAAATGCGGCATTTTCAATAAATTTTTCTTTTTATTCAATAACAAAACTATTTTTATCGACATTTTGAAAACTCAGCATCGCAAGCCAAATAGAAAATGGAGCCATCGGTGCGTGCGTCTTAAAAATGATTGAAAGAATGGGAAATAATGGACGCACGAGAAGCAGTAGAACGGAACACAGTGGTGATGTTCAGGGGCCAAATAGACACAAATAAAAGAATTACCCTCTGACTAGTTTCTACAAGAAAATTGAGGTCAATTTGCACTGCACATAACTGTCTGGATGGAGGGTGGTCGTGTGAGAATCTAACGGGACGAAGTCAATAACGCTCCCGTCTTATTCATCTGACTGTGCAGGTAGAGAGGGGACATGTGAGGAGAAAGGCCGGGTAGAGAATGGTGACAAAGGTGTCAGCTGATTCTTGGGTTCACTGAATGACGATTGATGTGTCAGTTGGCTTTTGGAGGGCAGGGAATGTGTATCGATGATGAATAGTACATGTGCACTGTGTCAAATGGATACGAAACGTTTATTGCGATAACGGAGGCAGAAACGTATCATAATAGAACATAAAGCAAAGTCTGGGTTGATCTGTACAGAGATCTTAGGGAGGTTGGGGGGGATGATAAAGTCAGGTCTCGGGTTGCATATTTACAGGTAGAAAATATAAATACAGTATTACTTTGGGTTGATAGAAAATATATATACAGTATTACTTTGGATTTATAGACAACAAAAATGTGGATATATTGAGTTCGACTTTAATCAGAAAAATAGTGAAGGGAAAAAAAAAGACATTTGTTGTGTGTTGAATAAGATCAGCCACGGTAAGATCGATAGTGTTTATTTATTTAACTTTGAAACACTGTGGTGAGTTGGATTCAAAGAGTGGACAGATTTACTTTCTATCGACATACAATATAAGTCTTCATTCAATTCACTTTACCTTGTAAGTCCTGAACTTTATTTTTTTGGACTAATCCATTAACCTCAACTGATTATCCACACTCTACATTCTCCACAATCCCCCGGGTGAAAGGGGGGGGGGCAACTCGAAGGGGAAAAAAACGTCCCACAGTCGCCGAGTGTCTTGCCCCTGGATTGATCTTTAACTTCCAGGCCTGGAAACAACTCAAGACGAAACCAAGAGAATGTGAGACCCCCCGGGGGCACATTAACTACCAACTCAATACTCTTAGCACGGCCGCCTTGCCGGTGAAGTCAAAGGGGCGGCACCAATGCATTTAAACCTCATCATGTCAATGGCATTTGCATTTTCTGTTTTACGTAAGAGATCAAATTAATGTTGGTGGTAGAAAACTTGCGGAAGGGTGTGCGTGTAGGGGGGGGGGGGGAGGAGGAGGAGGAGGAGGGAGGCCGAAGAGAAGGGGAGATGTCAGTGGCGTAGCGAGCATAATTCGCGCCCGGGGCACAATACCTTTTTAGCGCCCCCCAATATCTTTTTAGCGCCCCCCCATTCGAAAACCATACAATATTATAGTAAAATATACCATTTGGCGCCCCTTTGTGAGTAGCGCCCGGGGCATGATGCCCCCCTTGCCCCCCCCTCACTACGCCACTGGGAGATGTGTATATTCTTGTTGTGACAGAATCAAATCAGCGGGCTCTTAATGTGAGTGCCGTCCATCAATTGATGTTAGCGTTTGCTTTTTATTTTTTCGTTCTTTTTTTCTGTGATTTAAACAAAGAAGTGTTTCATAAAATACTCTTAAAAATAAGCTTTGACTTGTTTAGCCATTATCTCTACACAAATTCATTCCTATTCAACTGATTAAAGTTGTTTTTATTTATGTCAGTTTTTCTTTCCTCCCTTTGTAAATCTTCCCTCTGATATTGATTATTCGATGAACACGCTTGAGTCGACCTGAAGAGCTGTTTTGTGCAGGATTGTGTTTAAACTCCTCCCTTACCTCTTGTAGGAATGATTTGTACATTTTTTCATGTTTCGTGTTTCTATTTAAACTCTCTCCTTTTCTTTTCTCTTCCGCTCTGCGCTTCTTTGTTGTTTTTTTTTTTTTTTTTTTTTGGTACATACAATTTAATTGCATTCGCTCTACTTTAACTTCTTGCATTCTCTCACTCCAAGCATACTAATTATATACTTACTACACTAAGCTTACCAAATATTCTAACCATACTAAGCATACTAACCATGCTAACTATATAGTAGCTATATTAAGCTTACTAACCATTCGAACAATACTAACCATACTAAGCTATACTAACCATACTAAGTATACTAACCATACTAAGCTTACTAACCATACTAACAATACTAGCCATACTATATATACTACATACTAGCCATACTAAGCTTACGAACCATTCTGGCAATACTAACCGTACTAACAATACCATCCATAGCAACCATGCTAAGCATACTTGACAGATCATCAAATCCCATGAGACATCGTCTGGGATACCACCCAAGATCATCAAATCCTCATTACTTCATTTATTTATCTTTTATCGGCACCGCCAGCTTAAGTTAATGATCTGCAGACTTCCGCCCCCGTGAGGAAAATAAATAAACAGCGTTTGACATTACAGACCAAGAAGACACATTGAGCGCGGATTGAGATGCTAAACATAAGCACGGGGTAGCCATTCTGAGTGAGTCAGTGAGACCAGAAGGCAGATATTCTGAGCGTGCGAGTAAGACAAGAAGGCAGACATTCCGCTTGTGTCAGTGAGACCAGAAGGCAGAAATTCTGAGTCTGTCAGTGAGACCAGAAGGCAGACATTCTGCGTGTGTCGGTGATACCAGAAGGCAGACATTCCGCGTGTGTCAGTGAGACCAGAAGGCAGACATTCTGAGTATGTCAGTGAGACCAGAAGGCATACATTCTGCGTGTGTCAGTATGACCAGAAGTAAGACATTTTGAGCATGCGAGTAAGACCCGAAGTAAGTCATTCTTAGTGTGGACTACGACGGTAGTCACACGTGCACAACGAGGGAAGCAATGATTAGATGAAGTTTGAAAATAAATATCCTTTCAAAAGTAAAAGTTGCGAGCCCCCAAAACAATGGGGCAGGGTGCTACAGATTTAGAAAGTACATTTCTCGTTTTTTTTTTTTAAAAAAACGTTTATTTTATTACTCTGTAGTACATTAACGACAAGAAAACAAAATGCTTTACGCCATTGTTATCGACTGTCTACAAATCGCTAGTATTACTTTTTATACTTTTTTTTTTCTTTTGGTTTCTCCAAATATGAATGTCATTTAAAAACAGATCTTGAAGAGCGCCATCAGCTAAATGTCGAGTTTGAGCTCTACACGCTGGGGCCGTCGTGGCTCCCATATCAACTTAAGTTGACGTGCGGACACTCACGAGTCAAAGCGTTGTCATCGGTGACGTTATCCGGTTCTTAACGTCTGCTGTCATAGCGATTTTCACCGGAAGTTGTGTTGATAAGTACTTGTGACAAAATGTCACGTTGAAAAACGAAAGAAATTTTAACAGACAACTCAATGCATTCGATTTTTAAAAAAAACATATTTTTAAGATTACTTTAAGGTTTATAAAAATTGTTTTTTTTTCTTCTAATCCGACGACAGTGATCTAAATTTTAGAGTACACTGGAATGAATTGATTACCCAAGGCAAGCATTATTAACGTCATTATTGATCACCTTTTTTTTAGGTGAGCATAGATCTAACAAAGTTACACGTTAAAAACAGAAACATTGCGCTTCTGAGATATTGCTTTCGTAACGTCTTTTAATGTAGTTTCTGAGGATTTTAAAAATTAAACTTTAAACTGCAGAATTAAATTACTAGTTTCACTATCATCAAGCGGAATTCGTTGGGTTTTTTTTTGTTTTTTGTTTAGACCTAATCGAACCCTGGCGTCTTTCAATCCTGAGGCATGACCTTTGGCAACTTCCCGACCAGTGTTATCAATCTCTGCTGCTAATCGATAAACTTAATTCACTGTATCCCCATTAATGCTTTGATCAGCTGTTGTCGGCCCGCTCACCAGGAAATGCTTGCACTGTATTTGTACGTTCCCAAAACACATTGTGTTCATATTCCACCTCGACACTCAGCCGTCCCTTTACTTTCCGTCTTTTCGATAAGGCTTTGAAAGAAAGATGGCCCGCGCGGCAACCGGCTTCAATGCCGATTAGATCGATAATTGCACAAAAGATTAATCACTTAATTACCCCCAGCCGATCGGTTAATGCGATCGGGTTACAAGATCTGCAAGCGTGCGAGCCTATCCCATCCCCACCCCACACCCCCTCCGCCCGGCGTAATCTAGTTTGCAATCTAATCAGTCATCTAACAACTTAATCATGCATCTCGCGGAGTTGATCATTCAAATTTTGTGAAATTTTTGGAACAAGATAAAACGACCCGCGGCCTCAGAGGAGGCCCCAAAGTTAGCAATGGAGGTGAACTTATTGTTCACTCAGAGGAGGCCCCGAAGTTAGCAATGGAGGTGAACTTATTGTTCACTCAGAGGAGGCCCCGAAGTTAGCAATGGAGGTGAACTTATTGTTCGCTCAGAGGCCCCGAAGTTAGCAATGGAGGTGAACTTATTGTTCACTCAGAGGAGGCCCCGAAGTTAGCAATGGAGGTGAACTTATTGTTCACTTAGAGGAGGCCCCAAAGTTAGCAATGGAGGGGAACTTATTGTTCACTGCTGGTAATGGAAGTGAACAAATTTGGGCAAAGCTAAATTTAAGTTTTGGAAACTCTTAGAATTATTTGTCACAGTTTAAAAGACGCACAAGCACGTTGTCGTGTTGTCTTTTTGTCGTTGGCGTGTTGTCTTTTTGTCGTTGTCGTTTTGTCGTTCTCGTGTTGTCGTTTTGTCGTTTTGTCGTTTTGTCGTTGTCGTTGCTTCTTTTTTTGACCATTATTATTATTATTTATTTTTAAAAATGTGTTCGCGTATTTTGTTGGTACACCCATCCTTGTTTTTGGCATGTTGCTTTCTATTGTTCGGACCACAATTTAATCTTTGCCACTAACTTTATCTGAAAACCCTACACCAAATCCCAATCAAATGGCCCCCGCAATCATAACCAGTCGGCAGCAGTATCAATCCAATGGCCCTCACAATCATGACCAGTCGGCAGCAGTATCAATCCAATGGCCCTCACAATCATGACCAGTCGGCAGCAGTGGGGCTAATATTTCGTCGATACAAGATAATTATCTGCCACCAATCCGGGAGTCTAGCATTTTCCTATTCATCTTCCCCGACATCATCATTACGATGATCGGGCAATCTGTCATCAGATGACGTAGGATGCTGCAGTTTCTTTTTACGGCTCAAGTAGATCGCCGACCGTGTATTCGTGTGACACGCTGTCTCGTCGTCTGGACCGTTCCAGGCTGTCTCTTTAACTGAGGTTGTGTGTTTTTTTTACAATGATTTTTGTTTATCGTGGAACCTTGCTCATGATTTATTAGAGTATTGGTTTGAATTTGTAGACAGAGGTTCTAACATTCTGGCCGATGTATCATATTCAATCATTGCAGTGGATTGAAGTGTGAAATGATAATAAGTTAGTTTAGGGTAATTGAGGTTAGGTTTGGAAGGCTAAAAAACGATGGGGGAGGGCTGGGGGAGTTCCACTCCTCATAAATAAAGATTAAGGACAATTGTTAGAAAATTTCACTTGAAATGTCATGCACAAAAACTTTACTCTGCATCCTGTATGCCGCATTAGTGCTCCCTCGATAGACCTTGTCTGAAAGGGTGAGCCACAAGTAGCGTGGCTAGGGTTAGTGCGGCCCAGGGTGGGCCGGTATTTTGCTCCCTCGTCCCTCCATGAAATACTATACAGTTGGCAAAAAAGCGCCTACCCTTAATATGTAGAAAAAAGGTGGACCACCACTACCACCCCTTACTACCCCAGTGCAAGCCAGCCAAGTCAAGCCGACATTTTTTAAAGACATATTTTGATATTTTGAAATGTTCCAAGTAGCCGGGTATCGAAATGTTTCAGCCTGACCCACGTGACAAAATATTACACTTGGATATCCCGTTGTGCAGAACACATTGTGCCCGTCCAAGCGTTTCCATTCATCCCCCCCCCACACCTTTTATTTTATAGGAGTGTTGGACTTTTCCGTATCACTTTAGGTAAGCTGAACCGACAGACAGGCCAGAAATGCCAAGTTATACTTATGGCATTTGAGCGTAGTGTCATGAACCAACTGCCTGGCATGCCGTCTGACATATCATGTGTGTACGGAATTAAAAGAGCTTGCAGTAGTTCAGAGTCAGGGACATGACGAGCTTGGTCGTCACGACACATAAGATGTCACCAACTCTGTACGTAAGCAAAAAGAAAGAGAAATAAAACTATGAGTAGGTCGCGGATGGGAAGTAAGTCGCTGGGACAATGACCTGAAATTGCTAAATGATGTGGGTTATGGCACATTGGTTTTATGTAAGTAATTGATTTAATCAAGTTTGACATTGTCTGTCAATAGTTTACAGCGTTTGAATTCCTGGAAATACTGTTATGCAGTAGCAAAAAACTATTACTGTAAAATTAAGACATTTTCTCTTTTGGTCCGCCTTTACCGGGGAGGCGTCGCGTGCAGGTGTCATGGACACGGTTGTCGAAAGGTGAAAGATCTGTTGGAGGGTCATGTTGACTATGTTAGGGCATCCTTGAAAACTTTCATTGCGTATGAATATATAAATACATATTGATAAACACACAAATAAATAATGTAGTTACTTAAAGACAGACTAGAGTTAATCAGCATAAGCCGGAGTTGACTTAAACTACGAAATTCTATCGGACGTCGTAAGTTAAATAAGAGAGTTGGACAATTTGAAGCCAGTACTTGTATATGAACAAGCTGACAAGATTAGAGGTTGACAGGAAAAGAAGTTGACAGGAGTAGAAGTTGACAAGAGTAGAAGTTGACAGGAGTAGAAGTTGACAGGAATAGAAGTTGACAGGGGCAGAAGTTGACAGGAGTAGACGTTGACAGGAATAGAAGTTGACATGAGTAGAAACTGACAGGAATAGAAGGTGATCTGAACAGACAGGAGTGGAAGCTGACAGACACATGCCTATGGACCCACCGTTACTTAAAATGCGACCGTCACACTCCATCCAAGTGTCCTTTTTTGCCACTTAAAAACGTTCGGCCAGGTGGCGAGAAATAGCCACAGGTCATGAGTAATCTTGGAAAAGGGCGGGTCAGGTCAAGTTGACACTCTTGTGCCCACGAACACGTCATAAACGGAAGCACTTTTATGTGGGCCGGGGAAAGGGGGGGGGGTGAATTAAGCCGCAATGTCGGCACATCGGGGAAACAGGAAGAGTTGGGGTGGGCGCATTATTATAGAAGGGATGAGAGAATGTGTGTGTGTGGGGGGGGGGGTAGGCAGAATGATTTGCGTATGGTATAAAATAGATGGGAAAAAAAGGGGTGGGGGGGTCAAGATGATCTTCTTATGGTAGAGCGGGTTGATAAAAACTGCAATTTCACTGGTGATATACTTTGTTACCAGATTATGAATTTCCATCTGAATGTCCCCCCCCCTCCTTTTCCCTTTCAAAGCCACGCCCTCACGTCCGTGTTAATGACAGTGTTATCAGTTGCATCTCAAGACTGAGCGTGAAAATAGAAACGTCTTAACCAAGATTGGCTCGTTAAACCTGGGGGACAATTACACATCAAATTAGCACATCTGTTATTATGCTGTGCATGTGTTCTCCGGGATTTTATTATAGTTTTTTTTTTTTTTTTTTTTTTTTTTTTTGATGTACTAAAAAATTGTTTCGAAAATATTTTTTTCTAACTGTGTGATGGGTGGGGGTTTTCTGCTGGGGGAGTGTGAGGGTGGATGTGAGGAGTGCGGGCTGAAGGTGACATGGATGAGAGTAAGGTTTGCATTTAAAAGGCCAAAATCATTTGTCTTCCCTAGTGTGACGTTAATATAGTAAATGGGATGTGTCATTCCGTACCAACCCCTCCCTTGATTGGGAAAATGTTGTTTACATTCGAAATGTGTTCTATTTGCTCTAAAGAATGCTGTTAGGTGATGCCATTACTAGACTTTCTTTACTAGATCGTTCTGAATATATCCCTGTATATATAGACCGACAGCTTTCCTAGCCGAGAGAGAGAGAGAGAGAGAGATTTTGCTATATTTTCTGATATATACGAGACGCTATATAATTGCATTATTCTAATATTTGTGTGTGTGTTAATTAATACTTTT
The DNA here is from genome assembly GCA_964017045.1 of Omphiscola glabra. Taxonomy (NCBI): domain Eukaryota; kingdom Metazoa; phylum Mollusca; class Gastropoda; family Lymnaeidae; genus Omphiscola; species Omphiscola glabra. Next base: position 18,923,413 of record OZ024798.1, on the reverse strand, counting down.
ATTTTTTTGCGGCGTGTACCGGTACATGTGCTGTTCTTTAAGTTGATCTTGTTGTTGTTGTTATTGTTGTTGTTGTGTGTTTGTTTTTTCTGTATTAGATTGAAAGTGTGTTGTCATATTTAGCTTCCAATAAATAGGGCTGGTAGGTAAATAAGGGCAAGATAGAGAAAAAACTTTGTAAGTCAGACCACAATCCAGGGCAGAAAATTGGCCGGTGGGTTGATTCATAGCCATGCGATATCTGATACAAAGGAATTTAACAAACGGGCTATATAGTCATGGGATTACAATATCAGTCGTGGTAAACAATCTCTCTGCTAGATGTGTGTATGAACTACATGTCTCTGATAGGTGTGTGTATGAACTACACGTCTCTGCTAGATGTGTGTATGTACTAAACGTCTCTGATAGATGTTGGTATGTACTAAACGCCTCTGCTAGATGTGTGTGTGTATGTACTACACGTCTCTGCTAGATGTGTGTATGTACTACACGTCTCTGCTAGATGTGTGTATGAACTACACGTCTCTGATAGATGTGTGTATGAACTACACGTCTCTGATAGATGTGTGTATGAACAATAGTGTCGTGAACATAGATCGCACCGCCAGGGACACATTCCCGAGAATGAAGAGAGCAAATGCATTTTTAAAGAGAGGTTTCATTTTACGTATGGATATACACATTTACATTTGTTTAGCAATCTATAATCCGTGCTGCGTAAGCGGCAGCGCCCCCGAGGAGACTTGGGGGTGTCCACATGGGGTTTGCCTCTTCGTGGCGTGGCGGACTAGTAGGGTGACTTGTTCACCCGAAGCCAAAAACCCCGGCCAAAACGCATGACTCCCAACGCAACAAGAGTAGCGTCTAACATGATTACTAGTTGCCGGTGATGGATATGAGGTTTGGGTGGCGGCCAAAACCCATGCCGATGATTTTAGCTACGCGGCCGTGAGAAAGCCGCTCCTAGGCAACCGTTTCGTCCCGCCACTACTAACGTCCCGATCGAAAGACTCCTTGGACGGTGGGGGGTGGTAACGCAACTATTACCCTCCGGAGTGGAAGCAAAGCCGTCCTGACCCACGGAGAGTGGACTGCGGACGCTTTAAACGCAGCGTCAGCGGTCGACCGGGCTCCCCCTAGGCATGGGGGGAGTTCCCGGCGTCCTTCCGCACGGGCTGGCGTCGGGGAAACCTTCAATGCGCTGGCTTGTGTGGGGGGAGGGGCGCCGGGGGGCATTAAGAGCTCGCGCTCGACGTGTAATGGATCCGCCCTTGGATGTGGGACACAAAATTCGAACACCTTTGATGATATATGATCAATAGGACAGAGTATTATTAAACTATTGAAATTTGAGTCAGAGGTGTACATGCTCATGGGTGTGATTACCACTAAATACGCCTATGATAACCCCCAGCGGGTTTTTTTTTATCCTCGTGTCATTATTCCATTTATGATTATAAATTAGTGTATATCTTGTACATCTACTTAAAATTGTTAAAGGGACAGCTGAGCCATTTAGATTTATCTGGAAAATCAAACACTATAATAATAATTTATACCATATTTAGCCTTTTTTTTTTTTTTTTTTTTTTTTTTTTTTGTCTTTTTTATAGGGAGTTTGGGTGACAGAAAATGTTTTTTTTTCTATAACATTGGTAGTTAATTTTTTTTTTATTTTAACATTCATCGTATAATAATGTACTAGACTGCAAATATCCAACATAGAATAAGATAGAGTTAAATATGCCTAAACATGGAATGACAGATTTGTAGGATCACAGAGCTGGATGCTTGCTCTCTGTAACATTTACCATCAGATGTCAATGTTGAGTTGAAAAACGCAAACCAAAATGAAAAAAAAACAACAAATTAACAAAATAGTGTGAAGAAAAACGGCTGAGTGAGAGCGCTACACCAAGTAACTTCCCAGCACGTTACCTAATCTTGTCAGACCTGGCACTAGCGAAACCCGTCTATAGGCTGCACATGTGGTTAGTGTCATACAAGTGCATAGAGAGGAGCAGTCTATGTTGCTACTGGGGGGAAGAGAGCATGGAAATGAGCAGTCTTTTAGCGACAGGGTGTAGTGAATAATATACAGAAGTGTGCTCTATTCGAGTTTGGGTGTTGAGAGTACGGGAAATAGCAGTCTGTTTATTTCTGGCAGTAGAGAGTAGAGTGAAGTGCATCCAATATATAAGTGCTGTAGAGAATATGCTAAGAATATTAGCTGAACGTCGTCTTCATTTTCTTCTATATATTAAGGGCCCACGATCATAGGACCGAACAAATTGTTCCACAAAGTCTTGTCAAAAAACTACACTCTACAACATGATTGAGTTTGTTATGAATGAAAAAGTTCAGCTTCTAAACAGTCCAAGGAACTTTCAGATCCAAAAATATCCAACTGTCCAGCAATATAATTTGAAGAAAACATTTCAAAAATGAGAAAATGGGCGAGAAATTTCACTGAACAAGACGAGACGTCACGAGTCACAGTTTGTATCACGTAAACAATACATAATATTATATAGCCTTTATTTCATTAATTTTGTTATGGCAAACGTTCAGTTCAGGTGCGTATATTATGTCTAAACGAATTTCGTATATTCGAATGTAAACTTGTGTATTCTTTAGTCAAATTAACTCAGGCAGTAATCGTTAACCAATTCAGAAAGTCTTCATTAAGACTTAAGACAAACATAAGACTGATCTACATGGCTATCCTAGGCATACTTAAGACACACATAAGACTGATCTACATGGATATCTTAATCATTCTTAAGAGAAACATCAGCCTGGTCAGCCTGGATGTAACCAGCTATCTTGGACAACTACAATGTAAGGGTCACATGCTGGTCACTTCAAATTCCTCCACCCCCACCCCATTTTCCTTCGTGCCTTGGCCACTGAAATTTATAAGGTTATCGAAAATGTACATTTCAATGAACAATGACTTAAACCTTTAAGTTGTGATTATCTTTCAACACAGTAAGACGTGATTATCTTTCAACACAGTAAGATGTGATTACCTTTAAACACAGTAAGATGTGTTTATCTTTCAACACAGTAAGATGCGATTACCTTTAAACTAAGTAAGAGGAGTAAGATGTGATTACCTTTGGCTTTAAACACAGAAGGAAGTGATTACCTTTAAACACAGTAAGATGTGGTTAACGTTCACCGCCACCATACTTATGAAAGTCTGTTCGTAAAATGAAAACTACGTCACGTTTTCTTTTATCCATCACTGAGAGCACAACACAACAACTTCACCGAAGGCTAAGACGAGAGACAGTAGACTCTTAAAAGGTGTGACAAATCATCCACGAAAGAACTAGACACCACCGCCTACCATTTGCATAATTTTCCCGGTAAACGAAAGGTGCAGCAACTTCCGGTAGCAACATCAACACATGAGTCATTAGAGGGGTTTCCCCCTAATCCTGCTTTACGCCAGTGGTCCAGAAACTATATACACGGTAGGGTCAAATATATAAGTAAAGGCTTCTAATTCAAACATCAGTAGTGTCAATTACACGAGGAAATGTTAAGCAGTAAGCTACATTAATTCTTGAATGCCTTGAAAGCTGTGACATGGGGTATGTGATCTTTAAATCTGGGGGACTTCTTTCCAGCACCATTTCCAGTGTAAATGGCTTATTTACCATTAAAATGCGGGTAATAGGTCGTCCCCGTCTCCCCCCCCCCCCCAGAGTTTATGTTCATGAAGTCGAATAAATGTATGACACCATTAGTGGAGCGGGCAGATAACTCCATAAGTGGAGCGGGCAGATAAAGCCATTAGTTTAGCGGGAAGATAACTCCATTAGTGGAGCTGGCAGATAAGTACATTAGTGTAGCGGGCAGCTAACTCCATAGTGGAGCGACAGATTACTAAAATAGTAGGGTACGCAGATAACTCCATAAGTGGAGCGGGCAGATAACTTCATTACTGGAGGGGGAAGATAACTACGTTAATGTAGCGTGCGGATAACTACAGTAGTAGGGTGGGCAGAGCTTGCTCTCTTTTGAGCAATTTATCATAAGTGGATACAGTTTTGGAAGGAGACAAGAAGTTTAACTAATGCAAGACATCATTTGTTCATTGTATCTTAAAGTTTGTCGATAGATCTACACCATTTCAAAACTCTCTGAATACACTTGTCCCAGGATGTAACTGTAGTGGTGTGTTTGTTGAAACAAAGCAATACTATTTTTTCATTGGGTTTTTTTCTGTTCCTTTCCCAGCTTTCATTAATAACTAATTAAACATTTAAATCAAATGTTAATTAATTTATATAAATTGATTTATTTGGCAAACGTGAGCTTATTTACTATCTCCCCTCAGCTTTTCGGAATGACATTCTCCAGAGGTTCTATAGTTTGTACAAGTCTTGGTACAGATGCTTTTCTTATTTCAGCAGCATGCCTTCTGCATCTTATAGCGCTAGCGGTTACAGTATATAGATTCAAATCATCGTGTTCCTGGTGTTGTCAACATAGGAGAAGTCATCTATAGTCAAAGGTTTGGGACTACTCACCGTGCCCCAGACGCAGTGGCGTAGTGAGGGGGGGCAAGGGGGGCATCATGCCACGGGCGCTACTCACAAAGGGGCGCCAAATGGTATATTTTACTGTAATATTGTATGGTTTTCGAATAGGGGGGGCGCTAAAAAGTTATTGGGGGACGCTAAAAAGGTATTGTGCCCCGGGCGCGAGTTAAGCTCGCTACGCCACTGCCCAGACGTGAAACTACCTTGCCCTTGATGTGAAACTACCGTGCCCTAGACATGAAACGACCATGCCCTAGACGTGAACTATCTATAAATATGAGATGCTTTTTAATAATATTATAAGTACATATTATGTTGGATGGAGGAGGGAGTCCGCCTGAAAGGAGGTTACGGAAAAAATGGTTTATGCAACACAATTAATAATGATGTTCCAAGTAAGATTAACAAGAATGTAAGACACTTAACTGGGAAACTTCCAGTTCGAAGAAAAATTGATTTATAAGAAAAGGTATTCATCTGTAGATACATAATCTGGAAAAAGCTTCACCACCTTGTCGGCACGTTTCCATGCTGCACTTTACCACTGGTCTGTCATGAACGTTGACGGGTTGTTGTACTGTAGATCCAGGGAAGGGTAGGTTGGTCTCGCACTGGTCTGTCATGAACGTTGACGGGTTGTTGTACTGTAGATCCAGGGAAGGGTAGGTTGGTCTCGCACTGGTCTGTCATGAACGTTGACGGGTTGTTGTACTGTAGATCCAGGGAAGGGTAGGTTGGTCTCGCACTGGTCTGTCATGAACGTTGACGGGTTGTTGTACTGTAGATCCAGGGAAGGGTAGGTTGGTCTCGCACTGGTCTGTCATGAACGTTGACGGGTTGTTGTACTGTAGATCCAGGGAAGGGTAGGTTGGTCTCGCTAGATCATTTAACTGGCGAACGGACATTTACGCGAATGTCAAGCGATGGCCCGTGGGGCATACCCTAAGGACAGCTGCTTAAAACGTGTGGCATGCAGGTGAAGACCGAAAATAAAAACAACACAGATTTCCTGTGATCAAAAAAAAAAGGTAAAATACCCAGTGAGATCACATACATGTTAGTCAGTACGCTTGGGGAATAGACGCGTTTAGATGTTACATCTGCAGAACAAAAAATAGTATTCTGGAGAGGTCTATTTCGGAAGAGGGCATGACGCCTTTGACTAGTTTGACATTGGCGGATCCGTACTTATATTTTGAGATGGGTCTCCGTGGTTAAAACAGCGCTGTTTGTTTTTACGAAGTGGCTATTCGCACCCGGGTACCGGAAGTGAGAGGTTGGGATTAAAAAAAACGTTTAAAAATATTATTGTTGGGTTTGTAAGATAAAATGAAGTATCAAATGAAAGATAATTGAATGGACTATATGTTTGTAAACTTAACTCTTCAGTTTAACTAAAATAAACTACAAGAAATGACATCCGAATAGCATTAGTCAAAATGGACCCGTACACGCAGCGCCGCCATTCGCGCCAGGGTACCATTAGACTCAATGCTATTCGGATGTCATTTGTGGTAGTTAAAATGTTACGAGTGGTTGCCCGACGCCTACCTGATCCCCCACACACACATCAGCTGACCCGAAGAGGTCACCTGGTTCCCGCATTTAAAAAAAACTGACCATAACAGCTTGCGAGTTTGTGGCTCAACTCCTACAACAAGCATTATGTGCGTATATGTTTAGAGAAAAAAATCGTTTTGTACATCAACTTCCCCCATCCACCACAAAAGAAAAACACACACGGGGCTAGTGTCTCGTTTCTCAATGCCAACTTACTCAGAACTGGCAACAACATTGTACAATTTCTAGGAGAGTCCATGTTCACTGGGGTTCAGACATTTTGACCAATTCATTGTGCTTACACAGTGGGTCATCATATTCTCCACTTGGCATAAGTGGACTCGCAGGTGTTAACCTTTTTTCCCCCCACAGAAATAACTGGGGCCTATTTATTCGAGTCAATGATAAGTCCAACCAACTGTCGTCAATGATAAGTCAAACATAATATTGTCAATGACAAGTTCAACATACTGTTTTCAATGATAACCCAAAAAACATAATTGTGAATGATAAGTCCAACATTTAGTGGGTAACGATAATTCCAACATATCCGATGATTATTCCGATATATAGTAGTCAATGATAAGTCCACCATAAGGTTGTTAATGATAATTTCAACATACTCTTGACAATAATAAGCCCAACATACTGTTGTCATAGATAAGAGCAACTTAGAGTGGTAAAATATTAGCAAACTCAAAAACTCCACACCAAAACGTTGAAGTGTGAGATGAACTATTCCACAGCTCTGCTCACACTCATTACCAGTTTTGCGGATGTCATTCCTTCTTTCTTTCCCTCCTACCCCCATCAAACCCACCCCACTGTTTTAACTAAATGATGAAGCAGGTGAGGCTCTTGAAAGTCATCACGTGCATGAGTTGGGTTGTGAGTTAGAGGACCTGTGTGAAGAATTATGCGATCATTGGCACCAGAGTGGGTAACACCCACTGGGCTTTGGTTGGGTTAGGTTGGAAATGTTTTACCACTTGACGGTTGAGCGGTGAAGAATTTCTCGGTCCATTGAACTCCGAACGATGACGTTGTTGATTTGTTTTGCTTTTAGTTTTGTTTTGTTTTTTAAAAAGAAAACATTTCAAACCTGTATTTCCCGAATAGAAGTGCACGGCGCTTGTTGGCAAGTCAAATCCAAAAGCAGCGAATGTGTATTTATAACCAATAATAAGTTTTAGAGATTACTCTTCATAAAGTATATTCCTTCTGTTATTTCAACAAGCTAAATCGTATTTGAAATACTTGAGGCTGACGCAGAGCCTAGTGTGTGAATAAATGTTCTGAGGTCGCGGACAGCAAATTGTGTTGTCATTTTCACGACGAACTCCTGAAGCGTATAAAATTAGCCACTCTTAACACATCATTTATCCCCATCACATAACAGTGTCCGTCCAAATGGGCCCCACATTGAACACTGGCCACAGGGATAGAAAGACATGTCCTTCCGGGTGAGTCTCTCAGGTGTGACTGCCGTAATATTCCTTTTTTATTTAAACCAAAGACAAGGGGGCGGGGTAGGACAATTGGCCAGGGGCGGGGGGTAGCTAGACAGGCTAGTAGAAGTAAATGTTTGCTAGAAAGTCCAGTATAACTAAGGTTTGCTAGACATGGCTGTATAAGTAAGGGTTTGCTAAACAGACAAGTATACGTAAGGGTTGGCTAGACATGGCAGTATAAGTAAGGGTTTGCTAAACAGACCACTGTAAGTGAGGGTTTGCTACACAAGCTAGTTTAAGTAAGTGTTTCCTAGAGGGGCCAGCATAGGTAAGGGTTTGCTACACAGGCCAGTATAAAAAAAGTGTTTGCTAGAAAGTCCAGTAGAAGTAAGGGTTATTACACAAGCCAGTATAAGGAAGTGTTCACTAGAACGTCAAGTATAAGTAAGGGTTTGATAGACCGGCTAAGCAAGCTGTTATGTTACCACAGGATTGGCAGGCCGCGTCAACAAGGGGAGATAGACCCTGACCTGGTTTATATTTCCCCATCGACCTGCTTCCGTTTACCTTGAAAACAGGACAGACGACGATAGACCATGTTTTGGTACGTCACCACGGCTAGACAATAGACATGGTCTAAAAATAACTGTCCTTACTCCCAAATACGTTCTTCCGTGACATAGAAATTCCGGATGCATGATCCGTGTTGTTTGAATGAAAGATGGTTATACCAGACCTGTTTACCCTCAAAATCTTAAAATCGTACTATTTCATCACAAAATCGTTCAATACATTATCTTAATAGTTAAAAAACACTCAGTATATTTAATGTATACACATCAAAATCGTACATTGTACGCCAAAATCGTAAGAGTAAACAGGTATGTTATACACGAATGGCTCTTTGTGTCGATTGGAATTGGAAAGGTCCTTAAAGATAAGTTATAAAACATAAATGCACCTCTCGCAGTCTGCATACCTGGTGGCGCCGTGGTTTGCAGGGTCCACGAAATGGTTGAGGGTGAGCCCTTTAGCTACTGCTTGAGAGCAATTGTTTCTAAACACTTATAAATGATTATTTCTAATAAATTATACGTGAATCATTTCTAATAGCTTACAAATGAATCATTTCTAATAACTCATAAGTGATGCAGATATTCACATTTATTAGTAACTCGTATCTGTCTAAGACTTATTTGTCAAAAAAAAAACCAAAAAAAAAAAAAACAACACAATTTGAAAATCAACAATTAACTGGCACTGAGTAATTGAAGATCATATACATAGGCCTTAACACATAGTGCTTCCTTTAAGGAAACTATTTACGGCCTTGGGCCTTAACCAAGAGTGCTTCTTTAAAGGAAAGTGTTAAGGCCTAAAAACAAAGTGCTTCCTTAAAGGAAAGTGTTTACGGCCACAGAGTACTTCTTTAAAGGAAGCTATTTAATTCCTTGACCTGCGTTAAAGGGCGCCCAGCCGACCTGTTAGGGCGCCCAGCCGAACTGTTAGGGCGCCCAGCCGAACTGTTAGGGCGCCCAACCGACCTGTTAAGGCGCCCAGTCGACCTGTGAGTAGCCAAACTTGTATGTATCTGTTCTGTACTGTACTGTCTCCACTGAGCTGAACTTGCCACTCCTACTAAACGCTTGTTCACTTTATTTTAGTATCGAACTCAAAAGCCGGTAGTCAGTCAAATGTCATCTATCACAGGTCAGTAGAAAATATTCCCACACATTTTCACATCCCTTTTCTAAGATACAACAGAAGATTGTGAAGGATGATTCCCCCCCCCCCCCTTAAGAATGCAGTTGAGGGAAGGTGGGGTGGTAAGGGATTTAGCCTCACATAAAGATTACCATGGGTGTTACAATCTATCTATATATATATAAGAATGAGATATTGTTCTCCGCCGATAGCGAGACAAGTGTGCCCTCCCATCCTTGGCAAGTCTTCCATCATGACATTTATAAACAATAACTCCGAGTGTTATCCGGACCATTATGATGGAGGGGCAACAGTTGCGCCATAATCTGGGGTGGGGGGAGGAGGGGTCGCGTTGAGTTGCTCGTATAGACCAGGTGAACGGGTGGATTGGCATGACGTCATTGGGTCATTACGTGCACAAATACATGCAATGAACTCAGTGTCAGGTCTCCTAGTCCAGTGATTCTCAAACTCTCCAGAATCAAGGGTCGAATGAATTGTCAACGTTGCAGGTGGGCGGGGGCCCAATTTGTTGAAATGTATTTTAAAACGAAGAAGTTGTTTTTCGATCTTCTTATATATTTTTGTGTGTTGGCCGGTGACACCGGAAAAGAATGCCTAATCCTGCCCCACAATACAGCCTCACAATCCTGCCTCACAATACTGCCTCACAATTCTGCCTCACAATATTGCCTCACAATCCTGCCTCACAATCATGTCTCACAATCCTGCCTCACCCTCCTGCCTCACAATCCAGCCTCACAATCCTGCCTCACCATCCTGTCTCACATTCCTACCTCACAAACCTGCCTCACAAATCTGCCTCACAAACCTGCTTCACAATCCAGCTGAAATCTAGCTAACGGTAACGTATTGTACCTGCAGTGTGACCAGACAGGGAAATTGCGCTTGTGCGCATGTTTTAATTTATATATCTCAGAACCCAACCCTGCCAGACAGAGTGACCTCAGATTTAATTCTAATCACCAAACATCTGTTTTTGGAAAATACGCAATTTTTCCCGGGGAAAATGTGTCCAGTTCTCGCCCCTTTTTAGTAGAAACATCAATCAACTAACCACAATAGATAATGTGCTATGGTTAACAACGCTGTACAGGAAAGCATCATAGGGAAGGAACTATAAGTAAAGAATCCCGTACATTATACGCACTGACATCGTTAACGAAACCGTAGCGTGGCAGTGTTCCGTTATCCAATTAGTTTGTTGAAAATCGAAGCTTTACTGTCAATATTTTTGTATAGAGATATACAAGCAGTGGCGTAGTGAGGGGGGGTAAGGGGGGCATCATGCCCCGGGTGCTACTCACAAAGGGGCGCCAAATGGTATATTTTACTATAATATTGTATGGTTTTCGAATAGGGGGGGCGCTAAAAATGTATTGGGGGCGCTAAAAAGGTATTGTGCCCCGGGCGCGAGTTAAGCTCGCTACGCCACTGTATACAAGACCCTGCTATTTCTGCTATCATACATATGATATAGAGAGATATACATGACACGATCTGTTTCGTCTATGATACCTGTGGTCGGAGCACTCGGGTTCAATGATAAAAGTCGTCAGTCATTAAGGTGGAGGTAGTCTGTCGGAGCATGTCACTTCTAGTCTGCATTGTCCTAGGACAGACAAGCTAATTTATCTTTGCCACTAGCAGGTGCAAGTGATTGATGGTGCAGTGTTGATATGAGGTAAAACGACAGATTGAGAATGGGTTTTCAGTGGCGTAATAGGGGGGGGGGTAGGGGTGCAGTGGCGTAGGATGGGGGTGTGTAGGCGGCGGCTCACACCGAGCGGGACTTTGTTTTTCCTTTATTTCAAGGGGCGGCATTTTCGGCCACCAGCTGCAGGCGTTATTTTTGTGGAACCGGGCGGCAAAAGTCTCGGCCCCACTCTTGGCAGCACTTACCTCGGCGACGCCACCGGAAGGGCGAAACTTTTCGTTTATGGAGTGGCGGCTTTTTCAGCCACGTGCTGGGTTGTTGTTTTTTCATAGTAGGTTTGGCGGTGGAAATTTCAACCCGTCCCAGGCGGAACCAACGATAGCCACGCCACTAAGGGTGATTGATGTCAAGGTCAAATAAACAGAATAGTCTTGATAATAGTGTAAGAAAGTTCCCGGCTGATGTGGCAACAGACAAAATCAAAAATCGTATTGGATATGTATTATATTACTGTATTTTAATATATATATATTGTTACCTAGCCTATAATCGTGCGCCCCCCCCCCCCCAAACCAACTTACCCATTTTTCTCTTTAAAATATCCACTAAAAAAATGCCATTTTCTTACCGTAAATGGCCGCCAAACTAGCAGGGGGATTCTGGGTAATGAAAAAACTCGGGTGATGGCAGGATGAGATCAAATGAATGTTTGGTGGTTTAAGATAGAAATACAAGGCGGGCTAGTGATTAATGCAGTAGGGTGGGGTGTGGGGTGTGGCTGGGGTGATGAGCATGCTTACAGGAAGAAGAAATGTAAAAGATAATGTAAGAGCGAACGACAAGAAGAGTTAATTAAGGAGCAAGCGAGCGATATTTTTTGTTCCTTTCAAGTTTGAGAACTATCCAGTGAACATGGCCGGCCTTTCAGTTGCCTCTTTTACAGCGCACAGGACCGCTGGTGGAACTGTTGAAATTGTTTAGTAAAGTCTAGGTTGTAGCTAAACAATTATGAGACCTTCAGTGTGGATATGTGACATTTTCATACTCCGTAAATGAATCACTTTAAATCATCTAGAGACAAATCATGTGGTTAAGTGTAGACGTTTGAGTGTGGTGTAGTGTAAGAAATTGAGTCGAACAGATGCTATTACATGCCCTAGCGACACTTACCCTAACTACACTTGCCCTAACTACACTTGCCTTAACTACACTTGCCCTAGCTACACTTGCCCGAACTACACTTGCCCGAACTACACTTGCCCTAACTACACTTGCCCTAACTACACTTGCCCTAGCTACACTTGCCCTAGCTACACCTGCCCGAACTACACTTGCCCGAACTACACTTGCCCTAACTACACTTGCCCTAGCTACACTTGCCCTAACTACTCGTGCCCTAACTACACTTCTCCTAGCTACACTTGCCCTAACTACATTTGCCCTAACTACACTTACCCTACAAGACGCATCAACAAGACCTACATCAGACGCGAAGTAGTACAATATGAACAACAAATCTGACGCAACAGACAATGTTTAGGTGACGTGGCGTATGTAACAGACAATGTTTAGGTGACGTGGCGTATGTAACAGACAATGTTTAGGTGACGTGGCGTATGTAACAGATAATGTTTAGGTGACGTGGCGTATGTAACAGACAATGTTTAGGTGACGTGGCGTATGTAACAGACAATGTTTAGGTGACGTGGCGTATGTGACAGACAATGTTTAGGTGACGTGGCGTATGTGAAAACGATCAAAGACGAGACAATCAAGCACGCCTGCCTACCACGTGACATTTGTATCAACTGAACGTGAGAATTTATCAGCCTTTCCCTTGGCGATCTTCGAACCCGTTTCCAGAAGCCAAGACTGAAAAACACTGAGGGGTTGTGATGGAGGGGGGAGAGAGAGAGAGAGAGAGAAAGAGAAAGAGAGAATCAATTACTGGATGCAGAGATGACGTTGTTTCTGGTGTCAATTATGGAACAGGGAACAATCAAGGGGAGATAAGCGTCACAAGGGGCTGGTGTGGAGTTTGGACTGCTGGACTTTAAATTTGTAGAGCACATTAATTCACTGTCAAGGTCTGGGCCCCTAGTCCCGAAACAAACAAAAACAAAAAACAAAAAAAAAACAAAAAAAATAACTGCTCTGCGTCCACTCTGATTTTGGGCATTTCGTTTTGATTATCGATTTAAAAAAAAAAAAATTTAAACAGTCAGACTAACAGCTGACACCTTATTAAAAACATTCATCGTGAATTTTTAAAAAACAGTTTTTTATTATTTTATGTTGTTTTTATCGAAGAGAACCATTGAGACGAATCATTAATAAAAAAATAAGTGATTATTCTTTTTTAAAGATGAAAGATTATAGGTGTGATTCCCGGACTCCAAGATGGCAGAACGAGAAAATAGAATGAGATTGCTGATCGGTGCAAGCAAAACGAAAAACAAGTTTGTTATAGTTTGGTAGACCGTGTGTAGGCCTTTCCTTCGAATTCACCGTGCTGTCACAATAGATTCCCATGGCTGTCACTACAGATTTCCGTAGCTGTCACTGCAGATGTCCATGGCTGTTACTAGAGATGTCCGTTGCTGTCACTATAGATGTCCACGGCTGTCAAAAAAGATGCCCATGGCTTTCACTACGCATGTCCATTCTTGTCACTAGAGATTTACACGGCTGTCACAATGAGACGGCCACGGGTTTCACTAAACATGTCCATTCATGTCACTACAGATTTCCATGGCTATCACGACATATGTCTGTGGCTGTTCACAACAGATGTCTATTGTTGTCACTACAGATGTCCATGGTATGATACTGTTCTCTAATGCGAACATATTTACTCATATAATCAATCATGGCTCTACGCGTCAAATCTAATTCAATAATCGAATGTAACGGGATGAATCGATTATTGTCATGTCGAATTCAATTCAACCGTAATTTCATTTAAAAGGGAAAGAAAAAACAAGGTACATTTACAACAACAGCAACAACAACAAAAATATGTTTTTTAAAAATTGAATTCTAATTTTTGTCATATTGGCTTTTTGCTTGTAAAATTGTTGGTACGTTTCTTGCAAGGTATGAGGCAGCGTCTGAATTTGATTGATAGTTTTTGAGTAACCGTTTTGAGTGAACCATTGTTTGCATCAAAATATCAGAAATTAAGAAATAATTTTTAAAATTAGTTTATATATATATATATATATATTGATTTTGGTTGAGAAAGAAGTGTCATGTAATATCCATTTTCAATTTGCTTTAGATTAATACATAGAGACGCAAACTCTTCGATTGTTACACAAGGACGCTAAGACTTAGATTGTTACTCAAGGAAGCTAAGACTTAGATTGTTACTCAAGGAAGCTAAGACTTAGATTGTTACTCAAGGACGCTAAGACTTAGATTGTTACTCAAGGACGCTAAGACTTAGATTGTTACTCAAGGACGCAGAGACTTAGATTGTTACTCAATGACGCTAAGACTTAGATTGTTACTCAAGGACGCTAAGATTTAGATTGTTACTCAAGGACGCTAAGATTTAGATTGTTACTCAAGGACGCTAAGACTTAGATTGTTACTCAGTGACTCTAAACGTAATATAGATGTCTACATATTTGAACAGCTACATCGTTAGTGACGTCTATGCTGACATGTATTATACTTCAGTTATTTCTTCCCAAAGAAACTAGGGGTCGTTAGTTTCCTTTTATTTCGCAATTTCACTCAGTCTATGCGTCCAGTTCAACGAATACCCCATGGGTGGCGTCATGTGTACGGAGCAGGTGGTTAGAATAAACTTTAAAAAAAAAAAAATTAGTGGAGACCTGGATTGATCTAATCCGTCATCCAGTGAAACATATAACTGCAGTCATTGAAATCATTCAGATCGATGAAACAAAACTCAATAATACAGTGATCACGTGCTACTCACATATTCTACGACCACACTGGGTTTTTCATTAACCTTTACGCAGGTCCGTGGATAAGGAGAAACATCCGGTTTATTCCACGAACTCAACCCCCCCCCCCCCGACCCAAACACCCCCCTAAACCCCGGGCCCCCAACCACACGATCATCCGGCTACCACCATATCCAATCAAGATAAAGTGACGACTTCCTTATCGACTGCCAGAATAACCCCCTGAGGGCCTGAGATAAGTAGTGTACATTTAATAGCACATAGATCATCGTAGATTTCATGCCTTTATTTTTAAATCTCTTTTTCAGTTCAAAATACGCTTTCAAGGGAGCCGAAGTGATATATATATAAATACGATACAACTAATTTGATTTAAGATCACCAGAACAACGTATGAGACCCATCGGATGGTTAAAATTTGTGCCGTCACATAATGAACGTCGCTGGGATCACCCTACCATCAACATAACATTAACATAACCTCACCATACCGTCGCCATAACCTCACCATACCGTTACCATAACATCACCATAACATCACCATACCGTCACCCTTACATCACCATGCCATCACCATACTATGAACGTACCATACGTCACCGCACCATCATCACACCGTCGCCGGACCACGACCAAACCATCGTCATACCATCGCCATGTGGGGGTATGTGGGTGGGTGTGGTGTTTGGGAGTGTGTGTATATTTGTGTGTGTGTGTGTGTGTGTGTGTGCATGCTCAAGATCGACCTGTTATATAGCGAAATTGGAATTGCAGGTAAGTAAAGTGCCACAGAGTGTGTGCTGTTTAGAATCATTAACATACCTTGTTTATATGTAACTGCTACTGCCTGGGGCTCTTAATCCAGTCTTAGCAGGCGATCAAAATGTGCCCAGGCGGTGTCTTCATAACAAAGTCACTTTGACCCACATAAAAAAAGGTATTAAAGGCCCATTTGCATTGGAAACTGGCGCAAATACTAACTATTTTTGCACCTTCATAGAATTACAACGCAGCTAGTAGGAGAGCGCCCCCCCCCCTCCCCCAAATCTCATCCCGTTTGGAAACCACGGTGTTAAGTCAAATATCGCGTTGGATAACTTTTTAATGTTTTTAATTTATCCTGTTTATTTTTTTAATTTCTGGAGTGGTTCAAACAAACTTCGGTTTGTGAAAACGATCCGGGATATTCAAGAAAGTAGCTTGTGTCAACAAAAAGAGCGATACGTCATGGGTCGGAACTGTATTCGTAAACAAGAGCAAAAAGGTGCCCCAGGGGGCTATGGCTGAGAACCATTCAAAACAATCCACGTGTTGACACCTGGCGTGACTCTGCCCATCTCCCACTTCTCACCGGAGACCTGGATACTGTGTGTTTACAGCCCGTGGGCATTCTGGCTTGTATATTGTTCAAGTGGCAGAGCACAGGGGTCAGATTGATCCAGGTGGATTATTTGTGTGCGTTTGTGGGGTGGGCGATAAGGTGAATGACAGGCATCCATGAAGGAGCAGAACCGTGAAGTCTTCAGCAATCATTCGAATGAAGAGAAACTATAGTCTACCTCTCACTAGCATCATGCAGTCACGAGAGGCAATGGTAGTACTAGTACATACAGACATAACAAGAGAGGGGCAACAGTGGTACTTGCTTAAATAACTTTTTTGAGGGCCCGTCTCGGGCAAAAGTGGTTAAACTAATAGACATGAATATCAGGTTCATGATGAATCAACAGTGGTTCTAGTAAACATGAATTTAGGGTGAATCTGGGTCCAACCTAAAAAAATTCCCAAAAATTAAATTTGATCAACGGAGGAGCACACGGCGTGACTCGGGTAGGCTTACACATGGGCCCACAGATGGGCATCCAGGTGGGCAGAGCTATGATGGCGGAAAGTATAAGTCGGGTGTCAGGTAAAGATATGAGGAGGAACTCGACATGCCATATTGGATTTACAAGCCGAAACATTTATTTCTGCAATGACGGAAAAACCTAATTAATTAAAATAAAGAATCAACATCGTAAATTAAAAAAAAAGTAGAGACTGTAATAAAACGGGATATTTAGGACAGGAAGACCATGTCTCGGCCTCTGATATTTTCTCACCCCCCCCCCCCCCCGACATAAAGACCATAAATCTGCTTCTAATGACGTCTATACATTGGAGCATTGTTACCTTTTCCCAGATGATTAGCTCACTTGGTCATTTTTACTTTTGTAATGGAAAAAAAACAACTCACGTTTATTGATTCGAACTGACAGACGAGCGCTAGTATCACACTGGTAGAGTCAGAGCAGGTGTAAAGTATAACACTGGTGGAGTCAGAGCAGGTGTACAGTATTACACTGGTAGAGTCAGAGCAGATGTACAGTATAACACCGGTAGAGACAGGGCCGGTGTAGATTATAACGCTAGTAGAGTCAGGGCAGGCGTCTAGTGTAACACTGGTAGAGTCAAGGCAGGTGTGACATACCCAATAAAAATTATCTTATTCATATTTATGTATCACTAAAACACTGCCACGTGTTAACTTTAGAACCTGTACAAGACACACATAAATAAAAAAAAGAATAGGTTATTTATAGAAACATGTTGGACAGTTTCGTCCGTGTCCAACATACACTCACAGCCACCCGTCATAGCATCTATCCCAGCGGTTCTAAACATTCTAAGATCTATATCTTATATATATTTTGTCTCTCGTGTGGCCTGCTTCATTTTCACAACCATCCCTCTCCCTACTTAACATGTTGTCTATTTATAGTACTGAATGAAATAAAAAGCGTTCACACAGATGAGCGTCATGTGTGACGTCATGCGGGACGTCATGCGTGACGGTAGAACTCAGGTACAAAGGTCGATTTTTTTTTCTTTGGGCAGTAGGGAGACTTTTACATTAAACAATAAAGAGCCACGGGTATGGTGCAGGACTATGCGTAGGACTGTCTGTAGGACTGTCTGTAGGACTGTCTGTAGGACTGTCTGTAGGACTGTCTGTAGGACTGTCTGTAGGACTGTCTGTAGGACTGTCTGTAGGACTGTCTGTAGGACTGTCTGTAGGACTGTCTGTAGGACTGTCTGTAGGACTGTCTGTAGGACTATTGTTTAAACGCTGGCAGATATTATAGACAATGAGAAATTAACTTTTGGTAACACTTGGACCCACCGGGTTTTTCTCTGCACCCTGTTGAGCCCTGGCATAAATATATTTTTGAATAATTTTGAAGGTGACTATTATTTTGTAAATTAAAATGTGTACAATTAAAAAATTTATCAATAGCAATAATAAATAGGACTTACGCCAGGCGCTGGCTTCGCGCATGGAGGCGGAAAGCCATGGATCGATCCGAATGGAAGGATGTGCTGGAGCAGGCCAGTGCCCTACATGTGCTGTGGCGCCACTGATGATGATGAGTAGCAGTAATGCTAGTTATCAGCGACAATGGCACACGTAGAAGAGCAGCTGGATCGGATTAAGGATGTCTGAAGTCAAGTGATATCTCATGCTTTGTCTTCGATGCTCGCGTCGGGAGTATTGCAAATATATGGTTTCTATGATAGACCAAGACTATCCACTATTCGTACTAAAAATGCATCTCATGATAATCCTAGGTCCTAGACAATCCACTAGTTGACCTCTATTCGCCCTAAATACCCGAAACGATATTTCTCAAATATCCACTCTACGCGAACTAGCTTCAGAAATATCTACTCTATGCGACATAGCTTTAGGCTGATTTAGAGTATAGAGTTGAGACCATCAGAAAAAAAATGGATCAGTTATACACAAGGTTTACGGTAATAGGGTTCAAAGTGCAACTAGAGCTCCCACCAGATGTAGGCTGATGGTGGTAATAACCGTCAAGGTGGGCCAAGTGCTTGGCTCACGATCATCAGGTGGATAATGACAATAATTGTCCAGGTAGGAAATAGAGGGAGGAATGGGTCGAGCGTTTTCTGACGGCAAAAACACAAAACAACAACAACCAACAACACGATGATAGCACTAACGAAGGGTGTGACGACAGTGACAATGAAATTGCGATGTCGTTGCTGTTGTTGTTCACCAGGATGATTGTTAGTGTTAAGTGGGTGAACGCCAGGATAATGACATTTTGGGACGAGAGCCGAGGATGTTGCAAGACAGCGATTATCGGAACGGAAATCGTGGCGCCGAGATGTGGTTGCCGTGGTTCTGTTGGCCAGTAGAGTATGGCCACATTTGAGCGACTCTGACAAGACAAAGTTGTTGGAGAGATATCAGGTGATCCGGCATAGGGCGGTTTTTAAAATGGCAGACGAACTTATGTTATGATATTTTACACAGCATTGAAAACGGTAGTTTCGGATTTTTTATTCGTTTGAGATTACCTGGAAACACCCGATTAGACATACGACATCCGTGACGTTTCAACTAACCAGCTCATCATCTGCTTATAAATTAAAACATGTGCACGAATGACAATTTATTTGGTCAGATCGCATCGTAAAGGATGATCACATGAGAATCCCTGACTGCCCGCTATTAAACAAAACATTTCAATGCACGAAACGTCGGCAAAAAAAATGATTAACGTAAATACAGTAGTTTGAGAATCCCCCGCCTGACACATCTGATGTATACAACAAATTGCAGGCTAGCGATTGAATGGCATCGGAATAAGTCTGGTTAGTGCAGAGCTCCGCTGCCACTGTTCAGAACACAGCTACACTGTGGGGGGTGTAGTGGGTAGGACGATATACGATTCCTTCAATAACAAAACGATTGTCATCATAAGACCACTTAACAGACTGCACGGTGGAAAGCTTGGTTGTTTTGTTGGCAACTATAAGTACTTAGCTCCAGAGCAGCGATACCCAATTGGTGTGAGTTGCCGCCATGGCTCAGGTAGATAAAACGACTTAAATCTACGCAGAAACAACGACTTCAAGGATTACTTCAGACTCTTACTCTGAAACTTTCTTTTTATTCCTCCCCTCTCTCTCTCTCTCTCTCTCTCTCTCGCTCTCCCCTCCCTCCATCTCTCTCTCTGTCTCTGTCTCTCTGTCTCTGTCTCTCTCTGTCTCTCTCTCTCTGTCTCTCTCTATCTTTCTATATATATATACTTCTTTTAAAGTAGTCAAGGTGATATCCATATCCATATCCATTTAAAAAATCTTCTTCAAGGATTTGTCGGAATTGAAATAAAACAAAAAAAAAAGAAAAAGAAATAAATAAATACATAAAGCTGTTATACAAAATTGGGTTTTTGAAATCTACCTACTTACGATGGAATGGTGATTTGATACGACTTCTCTGTGGTGTCATGGACCAGACAGAGGCGATGTAGAACATCATGCGACGGAGTGCTTTAGATGGTTAGGCATCACTTGAAAAGTTTTAACTTAATCCTGTCGTCCTACATGTTCACTAACACGACAGATAATCGATAGCGTGAATTGAACAGTAATCAATATATCGATGTGATGGACTTAACCAGCAAGAAACTGACCAATGAAGAATACTTTGGCGCAGTCGTACAATCTCATCTCTGACTGGCGGCCGATGTAGACGGTTGGTTTCGACATGGACGGCCAATATAGTCGGATGATTTGGACATGGACGGCCAATATAGTTGGATTGTTTTGACATGGACGGCTATTATAGTCGGATGGTTTCGACATGGAGGGCCGATATAGACGGATGATTTGGACATGGACGGCCAATATAGACGGATGCTACAAGAAGAAGAGAAATGAAGATACACTTTAATCTTATTTTAGCTACGCCTCTGGACACTCTGGTCAAATTGCAGGCGTCATTCCTCTTTTTACAAGGGATGACATTTTGGTAAATATTTATTTTTGAAATGGACAAGAACAATTTCATTTCGACCACAGGTGACGTATTCATGTCTTCGAACCGGAAATCATGGAATGAAATGCGCCCCATGAAGGGAACGATAATAAAGTGCGCGACTTCTCCAACAACCTATGAAACACGTGCCAAATCCATTACCTGGCAGGTGAGACCCCCATGACACCCCAAACATGAATTCCTGAATTACCCCGCATGCTATATGATGGGGTCGAGGTAAGGAGGGAGGGGGGTAATAGGGGAGGGGTAGAGACAAGGGAGGTGAGTAGAATGGGCGTTGACTTCGGTCTTTAATCAACCCCATTAATAATCCAGTATTCTAGACACCGTATAAATAACTCGGGGCCGGTGTTGGTAAGAAGCCAGGCGAGAGGATTATATATCGTTGCCATGTTCTATCTTCTTGTGTTTCTCCCCGATCGGCATTACATTTTCTCATTAGCTTCCTATAGTGCTGATTGTAAACCAGGCTGTAATGGAAATGCCTTCTTCTTTCTTTCGCCGTCTTTCTCGTACTTTTAATATCTTATCTTCCATTACATATTTTTTTTTAATCGCCTATTAGAAGATGAGTCTTTTATAGATCCAGCTCGAATCCAATTATTCCACCATGCCTCTCCGACGAGATCCCTCTGTCTCTCTCATATATAGCTATTTTCTCTCCCACACACTCTATCTCTCTCATCTATAACTATTCTCTCCCAAGACCTCTATCCCTCTCATCTATAGCTATTCCCTCCCACACCCTCTATCTCTCTCATCTGTAACTCTTCTCTCCCAAGACCTCTATCTCTCTCATCTATAGCTATTCTCTCCCACACCCTCTTTCTATCTGATATATAGCTATTCCCTCCCAGGCCCTCTCAATTATTTAATATCATATCTGCCCCCCCCCCCCCCCCACATTGATATGAACTCAGATTCAATTTAACAAATTCAAATCACCTTTCATCTCTCTTTTACCTTTCTCCCTCTCCCAAAACCGGAGCATGTATAATTACGACTCCTCATAAAATAAGCCTCCGCCCCGGGCTTGACATGAACGAAAAAGGCAAGGACTTTTAAGAAATGGCGTATTTAGCAGTTGTTGTCTGAATGTAAGGCGGGCAAACAAATTAGCCAGGTCTGCTCAGTCGTAACACACGTGAACCTAACGCTGGCCCATAAATACTTCATTAGTTTTACTTTCTTTTTTTTTTCTACGCCCAAATGGGATAAGGATGGAAAATAGAAACCAAAGAAGGAAGCAGGTCGATAGCGTGGTGCACACAGTAGGGGGTTGTGAGGGAAGTGAGGGGGGATCAGGCAGGAATAACGGGGGTTCCGAGGGGATTGGGGAGTGAGGTAGGAATAGGGGGGTATGAGGGGAGTAAGGAGATAGGGAAGGTGGGGGAGGTTCGCTTGTTGAATCTAAATTCTATGATACGGAGAAAGTGAAAAGATTAAGAAAGAGAGAGATAGAGAAAGAGGGAGAGCGAGAGAATGAGGGAGAGATATATAGAGAGAGAAAGAGGGAGAGAAAGAGGGGGGAGAGATAGAGAGAGAGCGAGAGAGAGGGGAGAGAAAGAGAGAATGAGAGAGAAAGTGTGTGGGGGGGGGGGAGATAGAGAGATGGCAAAGAAAGAGATATTTAAAATAAAAGAGAAATCGAAAAAATGATATTGACATCACGAGGAGTGGGTATACGTGAAGGGTATAAAAAAATATAGACCACGAGAGGAAAGAGACAGAGTGACTAGATCGAGAGAGGGAGAGGGAAGGGTCTAAATGATCACAGGTGAGATAAAACGCTTGTCCTGAGTAGGTGGGGCAACAACTGACAGATCTGAAATTACCCAACACCTGATCCACGCACGGGGGGGATCGCTTACAATGATCAGCGGTGAAACGTGATGCCGGCCCCACCCTACACGATCACTTCCCGCTGTGTTTGAACAGACCTGACCATGTTTACAGCAAATACGAGACATTCGGGAGTGGAGAAACAAACAACAATAATAAATAAAAACCAAACGACTTTCACAGTCAATCTTCGATGCAGTAGGTGATCGTTTGGTAAGTGGGGGGTGGGGGTGTTTAGTAAGTTGGCCGGGGGGGGGGGGAGTTGTTCCTTAAGTAAGTGGGGGGAGTTGTTCCTTAAGTAAGTGGGGGGGGGGTGTTTTAGTAAGTTGGCCGGGGGGGGGGTCGTTTTGTAACTGGGGGGGGGTGCAGTTTCGTTTAGAAAGTGGGGGAGTTTTTCGTTTAGTAAGGGGGGGAGTTGTTCCTTAAGTAAGTGGGGGGAGTTGTTCCTTAAGTAAGTGGGGGGGTTGTTCCTTAAGTAAGTGGGGGGGAGTTGCTCCTTAAGTAAGTGGGGGGGGGGGAGTTGTTCCTTAAGTAAGTGGAGGGAGTTGTTCCTTAAGTAAGTGGGGGGAGTTGTTACTTAAGTAAGTGGGGGGAGTTGTTCCTTAAGTAAGTGGGAGGAGTTGTTCCTTAAGTAAGTGGGAGGAGTTGTTCCTTAAGTAAGTGGGGGGGGGTAGTTTTTCGTTTAGTAAGTGGGGAGTGGGGGAGTTTTCTCTTTAGCACATGTTTTTACTAATTTCGTATCAAATGTGGGTTTTTTTTCATTACAAGGAATTAGTGGTAAGTAGTGGACAGTGGAGTAAAGTACACAAGAGTTCAATCTGGCTACGAGACAGCCAGTCACCTATGACATCACATTTACTTTGATCTGGGTTATTGAGGTCAAGTAACTACATATAGATTCTAGAGTAATGAATACATCTATAGTCATGAGTCATGTTTTTTTTATCTTTTTATTAATTTACTTTTTTTTTTAAATTATTTTTTTTACCTGTCTTGACAATGAATATTTGAGATTAGCAAGTTAGAAAAGAAGTTTAGCCAGGCTTAAAGCCAGATTTTTTACAACACATTTAAACCAGTCCTACTCAATCCCTCATAAGGCAAGGTGATAATGTTCTGAGTGATGTCATTACGAATAATGTGTGTGTGTGGGGAAAAAAGGGGGGGGGGGTTGAAGAGCCCACCGCGTGGACCTTGTCATGAATGTTTAGGTTATAAAATGTAGCATGAAAGAACTCTCTAACCCAAAGGTTTATATGCAGCTGTCCGTGATAAACACGGCTCACCCAGTAAGCGAGACTTACTGCACATGGCCGGGCGGGGAGAGCCAATTATCCTGGAAAGGTAAACATAGAATTGGGCGGTGTTGCATAAGGGTGCATGGTCAGTGTCGGAGCAAGGTGGGGGGGGGGATCTTTTAAGGATCGCACTCTTAAAAAAACTAAGGAGACGTTGAATACGTTTAGAAAGCGACTTAAAGTGTTGCTTTAATAAAAAACTTGACAATTCCAGGGAGATCCGAAACAGTGATGACAGAGTGTTGTCCAAACAAGTCATGCAATACAAGCAGCTATCCATTTTATAACTTTTTTGTTTGTGTAGACTTTTTAGCAAGCAGAAAGTCAGGCTACAATACGGAGCGAAACAGAAATGTAATTATGGTTAGAATAAGGTTAATTGCTGGTAAGGGACGCTACTGTGCCTTCATTTAAAAGCGGTTGATACTTTGTCTTTGAACAAGGGCACATCATCCAGCCTTTCAAAGGCATGCATTCATTAGGATCTGAACATATTTGTCTTTGAAAATTGCGTACATGCGCCAGTGTATCAAAACTTTCAAAGACCGCATTAGAATCTAAACATGTGGTACGAGAATTTCTTTCCCAAACTCCTAAACCTACAATAAAAATAGATTATGTTTTCGTAGCACGTGTTAGATTAAGTCGAATTTGAAGTTATGAGCGTCTAGAGCCCTGTGGTTGATCGTCATGAACAATGGAATATATCTTCCGACTCAAAACTGATAGGAAACACTAAATGACATGGGAACTGTGTCAAGATGACTTGTCATGAACGTTGCGCAAAAAAAATAATAAACAAATTGCAATTTAAAAAAATGGTGTCACAATCTGCAAACGCCACATGTACCCTTACATCTGTCCTATAGAAATTTGACATCACTTGAAAGCGATTTAAGATAATGGGTAAATGTGAATTATGTACAAGGCTTAAAAATATGGCATGCATTATAGTGTTGTCTTCATTAAAAGATGGGAAAATAAGTAAACATGGACATACGAACAACATCAACGCTTTATAAGAATTTGTTAAGACTTCTCTAAGAATATGTTAAGACTTCTCTAAGAATATGTTAAGACTTTTCTAAGAATATGTTAAGACCTCTCTAAGAATATGTTAAGACCTCTCTAAGAATATGTTAAGACCCCTCTAAGAATATGTTAATACCTCTCTAAGAATATGTTAAGACCTCTCTAAGAATATGTTAAGACCTCTCTAAGAATATGTTAAGACCCCTCTAAGAATATGTTAATACCTCTCTAAGAATATGTTAAGACCTCTCTAAGAATATGTTAAGACCTCTCTAAGAATATGTTAAGACCTCTCTAGAATCCCAAGTCCTATAACATACTTGGACTAGCGATCATAACTGTTAGCTACATACCTTTTAGGTTGAAGTCTCATCAATGTAGTCCATGTATGCCTCCAGATTTATAAATATCCAAGATTTTATGAGTCTAAATTCCTTGTGGAATAAACGTTTAGGCCGTCCAGACTAATGTGTCTCCATAACTTTATCGCAGTGTCGCCTGAAGATGAGGTTTTAGGCACAGCACTGCGCACCCTTTCAGATGTTCATTGATTTGCTTCACGTCATCAATCTGTTTAAACATAAATATCAAAAATTCAAATAAAAAAAATTTACGTCATTTCAATCGATCTCACGTCTTTGATATCAGAGAATGTAAAAAAAAAAAAATAAATAATAATAAAGTAAAATATCATACACATCTCAAAAGCAGCTCAATTCAACCAGCACGTTGTAAGATACAAAATTGTATTGCACGAAAAGTACACATGTCATGTGTCTGAAGGTTTGATCTTAGGAATTTAAACAGCTGTTGAAATGCTGCAGCCGATTGTATACACAAAAGTAGGCCAATAACAAAATCTCGCTAATCTTTCAACTAGAATAATCATGGGTATTGACAAAGCTATTATCGGAGATTTCCCATTTCTTTTCCAAATACCTGAAATACGTCTAGCAGAGGGTGTCTCGCTGAATTTTAGTCACCGGGTAACAACAACAAAATTTGAGACCCATTTCTTCGAAGTAAAATGAAATGATTTAAAAACAAAAAACAAAACAAGCATAATAAATTCATGTGTCGTTTGAATCGGAAAGCTGAGAACCATTGCTTTTAAAAAAGAAAAAAAGTCGACATGCCGAATAAGTAAATTCCCTCCCAATATATAAACGAGTTCAGACGCCCGATCTCTTAAGTAAGCTCAGCAGATTAGACGCTATGGATTTTTCATTAACGGCAACTCACGGGAAGGCGGTTCTAATGACGCTGGGGGGTTCAGTAGCTCCTCTGGTGCGAGTTGTGTGTATCGGGAGTAATCGCTCGGAAAGGGAGAGGATCAAAACGGAATTTTAATTATTTTTTTGGTTTTGTTTTGTTATTTTATAAATAGACTGAGCTTTATTTTTATTTTTAAAGCTATGTGTGACATGGGATGTTGGGCTAAAAGGAAACACTAAAAACACAACTATTGTTGGAGAAGACGTGACAGTCAGGCAGTGACGTAGTAAGGGATCTGTGGGGGGGGGGGGGGTTTCCTCCCCCAGCGGCACTTTTTCTTTATTAGGAGGGATCATCGTGGAGTCTTTTTTGTTTTAGTGGAAGAGGGTGGCAACATTTTCGGCCCGCCCTGGGAGGAACTAACCTTAGCTAACCCACTACATAAAAAAACATTAACACACGTTATTGTTGGATATGGTGTCAATTTCAATTAGACCATTGATTCAATACACAACTCACTTTTGATGGATATAAACTGACTGTTTCATAATTTTCATTTTTAATGTTGAAACAATATTCCAGAGAAAATATACATATTTTTATTTACCAAAAATTTTGTTCTTAAAAAATATAATAATGAAGATTCAGATTTTCCCAACTGAAACTAAAAAAAAAACTTAACCTACATTCTGTTATGTTAAGAACCTCATCTACATACCAGACTTAAAAGGATCACATCTAAGATAAGAATTACCGTGGCAAATAACGGAAATATCCTATCTTAAATCTTTCCTCGTAAAGCAGTAAAACACGTTCTAGGAAACTGATACATTATTTGATACATGCTTGAAAAAAAGGGGTGGTGGTGGCGGTTTGGGGGGGGGGGGGGAATTGTCCGGACATGGAGACATCATAACTTGTCCAAAACAGCTACTTTTTTTCTAACAAGACCGCTAACATGCATGTACCAACTCAATGGGCCTACTCATTCTATCTTCCTGTGTGACCTTTGCCCCCACCCCGAGCCACATTCCCTTCAGCCGCTAGACCAGCATGGCACGACCTTTTCCGACATTTTATGAGCAGGTCGGAATGAAAGCAACGTCTGCTGGGGACCAATTGGCACCAGTCGCCCAATCAATGGGAAGAAGTGTAGTAGAGATTGCAGGGATAAAGATTGGCAATGGGAAAAAAATAGTGTGTTTTGGGAGGGGGGGGGGTTGTAGGTTTGGGAAAGATTTCAACATTGGTCATTTGGGATTAGTGGGGATGCAGATTGTGTAAATTTAGAGTGGGTTAAACTGAAGAGGGATTAGGCAGAAAGCAGCGGTTGTCATGCTAGATGTGTAAGTAAACAGGGCATGGATGACGATACTGAGATTTCAGAGGAAAGATATTCAGGGTAAATTATAAATCTTTTTTTAAAACTCTTTTATTTGCTCTGTTTTAATAAGCCCTACTCAGCTTACTGGAATCGAGTTTAGATACTGCAAAAATGATTTTGGAACCAACCCAACTTTGAAAAAAATAGACGGCCGCCATGGGAAAGCTACTCTTGTTTTACAAAAAAATTTGGACTTACCCAACACAATTGCTTAAAACTCACAATCAGAAATATATGTTAAATACCGTATATATATAATTATGTTATTAAATTTAATTCTATTTTATACTAAGACTAGAATACTTACACATCAAGACTACATGTTAAAATGACCTATAGCTATGCGTACATTTCTTTTAACAAATTTAAATTGTTTCGATGTCCTCACGGAATTAAAAAATCACTATCAATATTTTTAAGAATTTAAGAATATTTTATTTTAGAGTTACAGAGTTTTATCGTATAAGCCAATTGAACACAAATGTGCACGATGTCTACTGTAACGCATCTACACTGGCTCATTCTTAAATAATGTCATGAAATTATAGTTTTACCCCGCCAAACATTGGCGACAGCGATGCGTGAACTTCCCAACTACTAAAGCTACTTGACACAACATGAAGGCAAGTAACGCACATTTATGAATCCCAAACTTTGCTACACCCCTCCCCCGAACCACCCAATGAGACATCACTGAACACTTTTTATTTCACGCCCATGAAATGTATTAAAATTCTACAACGCCCATCAGACCCCCACCAGACGCCCATAAGACGAACTATCAATTTATGAAGTTGTCTAAATATAGACTACACATATTTCTATTTGTGACACACTTAATAACAGCCATGTTCTTTTTGCCCCGGTCTTACAACACACACTTACAAACACCGACAAACACAGACATACACAGCCATATACATGCATACACAGACATACATAGACATACACAGACATACACATATATCTTCAGAGTTTTAAGTACCCGATACAAGCAATGGTGGCCGGAAATCGCTGAGACTGAATGTCATTTGAATCCTTCGCTGACAGCAGAGAAAAAGAGTTGGCAAGGCGGGGGGGGGGGGGGTGGAGATGGGATCAAATGCAATAATATTACTACCGTTGGTCTTAAGGAGCGAGAGATTGACGTGGAGGACGAGGAGATGGTAAAAAAAAATAGCAGTCGTTGGGGCAAGGTCAATAGCTGAACTGAGGCATTGGTCATTAGCTGGTGTTTATGAAGGATTTCGAGGCAGTGGTGCTGGAAAGTGGTGTGGAGGGAAGAGGTTTTGAAGTGAGTGGTTGGGGGAGAGGAAGTGGGTCAGGGCATTTTCTGAAATGAGAAGGGGGAAAAAAAAGGTCTTGGAAGAAAACAAGCCCTGCATTGATGGCCATAATTCCGCCGACGGAGAAGACATTTGAAGTTGTTTTCAAAACGTTGACTTCAGCGCACGAATCTTGTCATACTAACGATGACTACGTCTCTATTCGTTTTACAATGTAAGTGACGTCTGTATAACAGCGAGGGCGGGAGCTTTCACCTGGAGGGTCATTGACTACAGGATATGAGCCGATTTCAGACATTCAAAACAGGAGTATGAAAATGAATCCCCCCAACTCCACGACCTCTGTTGCAGACGTCTCCATCTTCCATCTTCGATTTTCTTACATTTATTTTTTTTTCTCCCCGGCTTTATCGGCACATTAACCCTTTCCAATGCAATTCATCGGCTGCCCTTTGATTTTTCTTGGCGCTTGATTTCTGACCATCGGTCCGCCTTGATACCTTATTTTTCATTCCGTTCAGGTCTCCTCTTATTTCAAACAGTTTCTTTAGAAACCCTTGATCCCCTCAAGGGTTATGAGAAGTGAATGATAACATTTTGTGAAATATACCATTGAGTAAATGATAACATTGAGTGAATGATAACATTGAGTGAATGATAACATTGAGTGAATGATAACATTGAGTGAATGATAACATTGAGTGAATGATAACATTGAGTGATTATAACATTAAGTGAATAATAGCATTGAGTGAATGATAACAGTGAGTGATGATAACATGAAGTAAATGATAACATTGAGTGAATGATAACATTGATTGAATGATAACATTGATTGGATGATAACATTGAGTTAACGTGTGTTGTATACAAGAGTCGTCACAAATATGGATATAACTTTAACAACCGAAGAATCAATTACCCGTGTTGACTTAGCTCTGAAAATCTTATCGTTAAAACAGATTAACGCACGCCATAATAATATTAGTTATTATACATTGTTGTATCATTTTCCTCACTCGGACTTAGCAAGGCTTAATTATATATGCCTCACTGCCCATTTCATTCCCCTTGCCACCTTTTCCCTTCTAACTTACCCTAAACCACCCCCCACCCCCCAAAAAAAAAATCACGACACCACCCCCCCCTCCCCCAAACGAAGATTTTTGTTTAGAGCGCCTTAATTATTCGCTTACTGTCTACTTCCCGTATCAGCGCCATGAAATGATTGCTGTCAATCTACCGTAAGGGGGATCTCTGGCAACTGAGCAGTATAATAGAGAGTGTGAAATGAGAGCCAATCAAATGGGAGAACTGACGGAATATGGGGGGGGGGGGTTGTAATTGGGTTGATGGGGATTCGTGGTCTGTGTGACCATATATTGCTGTTGTATGGGTGTAAGGCATGTGGTATGTCTTATGGAACATGGGGGGTGGGGATGTGGTGGGGATGTGGTGCATCTGTGGCTGTATCTTGGGGTGGTGAGGTGTGGTCGGACTGTATTTGAGGTGTGAGGTGTGTGTGGGGGTGGTCTGACGCAATATGGGGGAAAGAGACTATTTGATTGTGCGGGAAAGAGACTATTTGATTGTGTGGGGAAGAGACTATTTGATTGTGCGCGGGAAATAGACTATTTGATTGTGTGGGGAAGAGACTATTTGATTGTGTGGGGAAGAGACTATTTGATGACTTTGATATTTAAATTTTCTTCAATAGACAACCCCGCCCCTTCTTTTATGTAATTTGTAATCGTGGCATTTGTATGACATCAAGGCCAGGGTTATTTCTAATTTAAAAAAAAAACGTGTTTCTAACACGCACAAAACTCAGTAGTCACATGACCGCATGAGAAGTCGATCGTGTTTTACTAATTGGCCAATGAGACAGTGTCCCTTGCTCTAACTACCTACAGTATATTTTATTCCGGACTTCCCCAAAATAGTCACGTGCACAGCCAAACAACTGGAGCTTAGCATGCTCAATAAATTTCAACAACCCTGCTTGGCAAAACTGAGTGGTTTAAATCTGCTTTGCCCCCCCCCCCCCCCAACCCCCCCCCCCCCCCCATTCAAACAGCCACCCGCACACTAACACACAATTCCCCGTTAGATTTAAGATCACAGAGTCCTTTGAAGTTGAGTTTAAGACGGACACTTGCCGAGATATACGGTAATTTGACCATTTCCGGTTCCACTGGCACCAGACGACTCCGCCGTACAATACAGGTAGCCATGTTGAGGTTTCAATAGGGATTTTAAAATTGGACCTTTGGAAGAACCGGTTTTAGGTTACATAACCGGTTTAAAACCAGGATACGGCTTTTACAAAACATTTTAACTGTCTGCATAACAAGGCAAATATTTCGACATACTTTTATAAGCTCGTAAGTGGAAATTAGAACTGTATTATTAGGAAGGACAAGCCTTTTTCTCGCCCAATACTATTAAGATTTCTTTATCATAGTTTGGTTCCAACTCATGACTCGTTCCAACACATGACTCGTTCCAACACATGACTCGTTCCAACACATGACTCGTTCCAACACATGACTCGTTCCAACACATGACTCGTTCCAACACATGACTCGTTCCAACACATGACTCGCCACGCCAGAGTGTCGTAGTTGCTTGTTGCCCTGACGTCAGATTTGTACATACAAGCCTTAATGTCCATTTGAATACAATTTTATTTTATACGCAGAAGTGACTTCTAACTTGGATTCGGAAAGTGTGTATAGCCAGGTGTAATGCTTGGATTCGGAAAGTGTGTATAGCCAGGTGTAATGCTTGGATTCGGAAAGTGTGTATAGCCAGGTGTAATGCTTGGATTCGGAAAGTGTGTATAGCCAGGTGTAATGCTTGGATTCGGAAAGTGTGTATAGCCAGGTGTAATGCTTGGATTCGGAAAGTGTGTATAGCCAGGTGTAATGCTTGGATTCGGAAAGTGTGTATAGCCAGGTGTAATGCTTGGATTCGGAAAGTGTGTATAGCCAGGTGTAATGCTTGGATTCGGAAAGTGTGTATAGCCAGGTGTAATGCTTGGATTCGGAAAGTGTGTATAGCCAGGTGTGATGCTTGGATTCGGAAAGTGTGTATAGCCAGGTGTAATGCTTGGATTCGGAAAGTGTGTATAGCCAGGTGTAATGCTTGGATTCGGAGAGTCAGTTTAGTTTTAACATATACCACTGACAACAAGATCGTGGTGGGCATGGGAGAGAGAGGGTGTGGTGGGGTGTACCTTTCTTGGTTCTCAAAGCAGAGTCATATCGAGATTCACATGATTGTTTCAAAAAGTCAACTGATGTCCTCAGCTTAAACGGTCTAATAAACACTAGCTTGGTAAAGGTTTCGCAGACACTTGTATTCAATCAGATTGGTAGATCAAAGCACAGGACATTATCAGTTCAAGCGTGAAATTGGGTGTTTTAACTCAAGGACCCCGGGGGGGGGGGGGGGAATTAAAGTCGAAATTGTCCAGCGCCTAAGAAGGCAATGATAAGTTAATGCTAAAATTGTTGACATGACATAATTCGATGTACTTGGTCACCTCAAACGGCACCTTCCACGTGGCTTCATGTTAACAGGAATACGTCCAATCTCAAACAAATAAATCAGCTATTTCACTATGATGCAGTTTCACTAAGTCCCACGCCATTGAAACCCGATTTGGTGAATGCAATAAAAAGGCCCCTGTCTAAGCGACACTACAACAATAGACATGTATATTGTGTTAAGTGCGTCATGAACGGCCGGGCATCCATTACCTTACAGGTTAGCACGTACCTGGGTGTTCCCTTTCGTAATAAATGAGAGTACGATAGACTCTGGAAACTAATGGTACGATCAAACAGACAGCTTGGGGAAATTGGCTTGCTGGGTTGACTTTGGGTGTACAGAGTGATCGTTGTATGGCTTCTCCAGAAAACATTGAACGATATACACGCACACACACTCAAAAGAAGATTGAATCCTACATTTTTTTTTTTTTAATCAAATCATGCGGTCATATTGTTTTGCCGCAAAATATTGATTTTGTTTTAGAATCAGCAAAGGCACAATCAATAGGTGTGCTAAAAATAGATTACGTCTACGAATGACCTTAAACTCATTGCACGAGTAAGATTACTGGAACACTTAGTGAAGAGAGAGCAAATAGTGACTTGTTACTTAGTACTGTGGCGTATGAACGCGGGGTGCGAAAAAAAAAAGGGGGGGGGGGCTTTTTTTATATTGAGGGGTTGAAATATTTTCGTCCAGAAACAGAGTTTTTATCGTGAAGGGGGGCGGCACAATTCTCGTGCAGGTCCCGGGCTTCGCAAACCCTAGTTACACCACGGACCGAGCACCACACTGTACCACTACCGTTGTTAGGTACGGGTCACACCACGCGAGAACCATCGTCTATTCTTATCGCTGTTAGCTGAGGATTTCAGCCCGTAGAGAACCAGCGGGTCTCAAACAATCTTATTGGATTATCGTCTTTGTCATTTTGGTACGGATGCTACTTTTAGCGATGTAACAAACTTACAGGTGACATCTCACCCCCAGCATCACTCAAGGTTTTGTAAGACGATCCGAACCAGCTCCAAGGGTAACTCAATCTGCAATTCGCGAAATAATCATCTCAAAACAGACTGTTTACTTGGCATGCTTTCAAATTGAAAACATCAATAAAACAAAGAACCAAACAATATCACGGCCCACGATATTGATAGCGTAGTTCTTTCAAACACTGCCTGCTAGGCCGGCGTGGGGGGTGGGGGGGTGCTTATCTTAAATTGTGAAGTGTGTCCCAGGCATGCGAATGTCTGGGGCAGACTGCCGCTTTGTGGCTTAGCGTAATTATGTGTTTACCCATCCACGAAGTCAGATATGAAGGAACGACTCATATTTCCGCCCTTGATCTCAGACACGGCAGAATGAGATGACGATCTTTGAGGGTGTAAGTTAACTTTGGGAAATATCATCAGAGATTCTCAGACTGTTCTGTAAAAGGAATTTTTTGTTTCGTTTAAAGATTGGTGTTCAAATGTATTTATGAACACTGAGAAAGGCTCTAAATGTTGGATTGCACTCCTCTCACCCTCCCCCCTCTCTCTCTCTCGCCCACTCAATCACTCTCTCTCTCTCTCTCTCTTTCACTCTCTCTCACTCTCTTTCATTCTCTTTCTCTTTCACTCTTTATTTCTTTCTCTATCTCTCTTCTGTATCTTCCTCTCTCCTACCCTCGCCCCGTATATTTCAAAACTTGCAATGCAGCTACTGTGCTTGGCAAATGGTTGACCTAATCTCTTAACTGCCTTGACCTTTTAAAACAGTTTAACAGGGATGGCTCAGAACAAGGCAGTTTAGAAAAAAAAGGTGGGGGGGGGGTGGGGGTAGTTTACCAAAAAACCCAAAACATTTGAAAGAGGCTGATGATATCATCGCTTAACTAGTGCACCCGTTGATTACTTGCCCTGTTCCCCCCTTCCATACACCACGCACGCAGCAGCACACCCCCCCCCCCATTTCATGACAGCTGCATGTGTTAAGCTTCGGTGTCTTTGTCACAGCACGCGTGGGGCGTCTGAGTGAGGCGTGTGCGTGCTATCACGGGAGCATGTCTGTGCATGCATCAGTGCACCCGTAGCGGTGCCGGGGCCCTTTGCCCGTTAGAGACACAAGGGGAGGGGGGAACAACTGATGGGGGAGAGGGAGCTAAGTAGGGGAACAACTGACGGGGAGGGGGGTTAATTAAAGAGGGATGACGGACGGGGCGTGTATTGTGCATTAATGTGGGTGTGGGGGCGGGCGGGGGCGGTTACAATTATTTGCTAAATGAATTCACTGTGTGACCTTCGGCTCTGAATCGGTTAGCCAGATAAATGACTACATAATGGTTGATGCCACGGTTTGCCGCCCAGTGCTCTTATATATGCAGTACTGGTCTCGGAAGAAGACATTCCTCATTCATATACTATACTGCTACAGTCTGCTCATTAAACAACTCATTTCTTAAGATTGCATATCAGCTTACAAAAGAAGACATTTCTTTTGATTTGATGCTATACTCACTATGACGAAGACATTCGAATTGATCCAAATCTATACTCACTAAAGAAACTATTCCTATATTGATCACATGTCACTGGTAGCATGTCAGATCGTCGACAGCAACTTCATCGAAACACACTTCATCTACGCCACTTCATCTATAAATACACTTCATCGACAGACAGACGATCGTCAGAAATTTCATCGATACATGATGCTCACTAAAGGATACATTCCTATTGATTAGATTGTCGTAAATAAAGAAGACATTCCTATTGATTACTTGCTGCTCACTAAAGAAGACTTCCTATTGATTACTTGCTACTCACTAAAGAAGACATTCCTATTGATTAGATGCTAGTCACTAAAGAAGACATTCCTATTGATTACTTGCTGCTCACTAAAGAAGACATTCCTATTGATTACATGCTAGTCACTAAAGAAGACATTCCTATTGATTACATGCTGCTCACTAAAGAAGACATTCCTATTGATTACATGCTACTCACTAAAGAAGACATTCCTATTGATTACATGCTAGTCACTAAAGAAGACATTCCTATTGATTACATGCTAGTCACTAAAGAAGACATTCCTATTGATTAGATGCTAGTCACTAAAGAAGACATTCCTAATGATTACATGCTAGTCACTAAAAAAGACATTCCTATTGATTACATGCTGCTCACTAACTGAAGACATTCCTATTGATTACATGCTGCTCACTAACTGAAGACATTCCTAATGATTACATGCTACTCTCTAAAGAAGAAAAAAATTCTAATTGATTACATTCTGCCATAGTCCAACCTGAGACATGCGACCACGTGATCACCGAGAAAAGAGCATGCTGTCTCTTAAGTTCAAGTGGTCTTTAGCTTGCCATAGTTGTCATCGATCAGACCGCCGTAGGGGGGGGGCGGACGGTGGTGGGGGGGGGGGCGCGAGACGTCGTCTCGAGATACCTCTAGCTTTTAAACACTAAAAAAAGAAAGTCTCATTTCAGCAACATACAACCCCTTGAGCTCAATAATACATAACAATGCCGTTAGGGCAGCGGTTCTCAACGATTTGATGGATGCCATAACGCTTTCTTTCTCGATGAAACGGTTCACCAATCGACATTAACGTTAATAGGTTTTTGTGTGTGTTTTTTTTAGAGATATGTTTACTTGATTTTCCATCTCTCAACCTAAGAAATTTGACTCAGCGAGAGAACTGCTCTAGTTAAGTTTGTTCGGGTTTGATAGAAAGAAACTCTCGTCAAATTACTCGCTAATATCTTTTATTTATGACTACTATTTCATTCCTTCCTTCACTCCGACACATTTTAAGAACCTTTTTTTTCCCCCTTTTTCTTTTGTTTATTTTTTAAAAATATGTTTATCATTCACTAAAATCAAATCAAATCTATATTTGGATCGTCTGCTTCTATTAACTCTCCCCCCCCCCTCCCCCACACACACACGTCTGCTAAGCTCATGTTTTTTGTTTAAAATCAAAACAAGCCCATGAGGCAATTGTATTTATGAACTGATGAAGGAATACAGACGTAAGGGGACATGGGGGGGGGGGGGCGATTAATGATTTGGGGAGTGGGGAGGGGCTGGAGGAGATGAAAAAAAAGGGGGGTGGGGGTAGAGAGGCAGGCTACAGAGGCGAATCGATTCAGTTTGACGTTGAAGAAAAGACAAGGTCAAGACAAGGTCATGACCGCTGTTGTGTGCCCCGTTGGGGGTA
Source organism: Omphiscola glabra (assembly GCA_964017045.1). NCBI lineage: Eukaryota > Metazoa > Mollusca > Gastropoda > Lymnaeidae > Omphiscola > Omphiscola glabra. Next base: position 18,886,836 of record OZ024798.1, on the reverse strand, counting down.
AAAAAATTTGTTTAATAAAATTGTCGGATGGATTTTTTTAAAATAAATGTTTATTAACGACTTTCCCCTGTTACATCAGATCTGGAGTAGTGTTACGTCAGACCTGGAGTTGTTTACGTCAGACCTGGAGTTGTTTATGTCAGACCTGGCGCTGTTTACGTCAGACCTGGCGCTGATTACGTCAGACCTGGCGTTTGTTAAGTCAGACCTGGAGTTGTTTAAGTCAGACCTGGCGTTGTTTACGTCAGACCTAGAGTTGTTTAAGTCAGACCTGGCGTTGTTTACGTCAGACCTAGAGTTGTTTACGTCAGACCTGGAGTTGTTTACGTCAGACCTGGAGTTGTTTAAGTCAGACCTGGCGTTGTTTACGTCAGACCTAGAGTTGTTTACGTCAGACCTGGAGTTGTTTACGTCAGACCTAAAATTGTTTACATTCGACCTGGAGTTGTTTATGTCAGACCTGGAGTTACGGAGCATCTTTTCACAAATCGGGTTGGGGGCTTGTGGTGGGGGTGGGGCTTGTGGTGGGGGCATGTGGTTGGGGCTTGTAGTGGGGGCTTGTGGTGGGGGGGGGGGCTTGTAGGGGTGGCTTAAATTCTAAGTAAGTGAATGTCTCTGACATCTGTAGAATTCCACATCTAGTTAATTTTTTGTTTCTGTGACAATGCACAACACCCAACTCTTAAATCCAATGCCCTCACCCAACCCCTCCATCCACCCTTCCACCCAAATCTTAAATCCAATGTCTTCACCCAACCCCTCCATCCACCCTTCCACCCAAATCTTAAGTCCAATGCCTTCACCCAACCCCTCCATCCACCCTTCCACCCAATCTTAAATCCAATGTCTTCACCCAACCCCTCCACTCACCCTTCCACCCAATCCTACAAGCCAAACTTCCACCAAATATTTCCATCAAACCTTTTCATCCAACTATTCCATCCAACTCTTCCATCCACAAACCCATCCATCCAGTTATTTCCCCCCCAATCATTCAACCCAATCCTTCCACCCAACTCTTCTACCAAACTCATCCACCCAAACCATCCAACCCAACCCTTCCACCCAATACTTCCAAGCAAAGCTTTTGGTTTGTATTTACTTTCTACTTAAAATCCCCTATCCCCCACCCCCCTTTCCGGCCAGCGTAGCGGTCATTAGTCGGACTCACGGCCTCAGAAGTTTATCCGCCGTCTGATCATACGTAGTAGAACCGGCCACTCAGCCGTGCACAGCTGATCAATAAATCTAAATCACCGAGTCTATTAGATGACGCCCTCGGTTAAAGTTCTATTGGCCTGGCGAGTCAAGGCGACTCGTTAGACGGTATAGACGCGAGCTTTCTTCGAGGGCTAACGATTTTTTGTAAAGCGTCAGCCGAGCTGAGAGTAACTTGCTCTGAGGGCAGCTGGGACAGTTTATGGCTCTACTTCTTATAGAAGTGTTTCAGTAAGACGGTTGGTAATTTTTAGTAACGTCAGAGACAGCTTGTAAGTATGGGGACGTCAGTGAGACAGCTTGTAAATATGATGACGTCAGTGGGACAGCCAGTAAATATGGCGATGTTGGTGAGACAGCTTGTAAATATGATGACGTCAGTGGGACAGCTTGTAAATATGATGACGTCAGTGGGACAGCCAGTAAATATGATGACGTCAGTGGGACAGCCAGTAAATATGGCGATGTTGGTGAGACAGCTTGTAAATATGATGACGTCAGTGAGACAGCTTGTAAATATGATGACGTCTGTGGGACAGCCAGTAAATATGGCAATGTTGGTGAGACAGCTAGTAAATACGATGACGTCAGTGGGACAGCTAGCAATTTTCGTGACGTCAGTGAGACAGCCAGTAAATATGGTGACGTCAGTAAGACAACTAGTAAATATGATGACGTCTGTGAGACAACTAGTACACACGATGATGTCAGTGAGACAGCTAGTAAATACCGTGACGTCAGTGAGACACTAGTTATTGTTTTAATGAATTTCTGGTTAGAATATTAAAATAATATTTGAACATGTCTCTTAAGTTATTCGGGAGAACATTTTACTGATCTATCAGGGTAACTTAACAAACAAATTCATTTCTTTTATTTGTGCTGGATATATTATCCTACCTATAACTCAATACAGTGTTCGAGAAATATTTCCTATGTGCTCTAAGAAAGAAAACTAGGACCATTACTTGGCATGCCCACATAACAGCGACATTCATACAGGTAAGACAATTATTTGGCCGGCATTCATACAGTAAAGACAATTACTTGGCCGGCATTCGCACAGTAAAGACAATGCCTTGGCCGGCATTCATACAGTGAAGACAATGCCTTGGCCGGCATTCGTACAGTAAAGACAATGGCTTGGGGGGCATTCATACAGTTAAGACAATGGCTTGGCCGGCATTCGTACAGTGAAGACAATGGCTTGGCCGGCATTCGTACAGTTAAGACAATGGCTTGGCCGGCATTCATACAGTGAAGACAATGGCTTGGCCGGCATTCGTACAGTGAAGACAATGGCTTGGCCGGCATTCGTACAGTTAAGACAATGGCTTGGGGGGCATTCATACAGTAAAGACAATGGCTTGGGGGGCATTCATACAGTAAAGACAATTGATTTCCGGTTTTGTTCTTTTCCCTCTTTATATAAAAAAGCTGACTCGACAAATTCTATCACAATAGAATATGTTCTAAGGCAGTGGTTCTCAAACTTCCTAAAGCCGCGACCCTTTTATACCGTTCCTCATGTTGTGGTGATCCCCAACCATAAAATTATCTCCCTTGCTGCTCCATAAATATGTCTCTTCCGATGGCCTGAGGCGACCCCTGTGTAAGGGTCGTTCGACCCCCCAAAAGCGGTCGCGACCCACAGGTTGAGAAGCGCTGTTCCAATGTGTATTAACCAAGTACTTACGTTTAGTTTGAATTACAAACCAGCTTTACAAATAAGCGTAGCTACATGGGGAGCAACAAAACGGGGTATGGAAAGGGCGCCATGACTCATTGCATGAGCTCCCTCAGCTGTCGCATTAATTGACTCCCCCCCCCCCCCACGTACCAAATATCGACACATCCTGGCCGTCCTCTGGGAGCCAATGGGAATACACCGCCATTCATCACACATTCGTTTATATAACTGATTAATAATCACTGCTTGCATAAGGTCTTATTAGTATATCGGTGTACACATCGGGCCGGTGTACACATAAGGGCTAGTGTATAAATAAGGGCCGCCGCACACATCAGGGTCGCTGTGCACATCAGGGCCGGTGTACACACATGGGCCGGTGTACATATATACAGGGCCGCTCATACACGTGTGATCCAATGAACATTTATACCGCGATGACGATGAGGTACTTGGCTGTCAAGATGCGAGGTTTTGGGCATTACATGGCACGGCGAGGTGAGTTCAAACCCCTCGCCGTGCCACGTAAGGCCGAATGTTAACAAAGAAATTATGGAGACGTTCGAACATCAACCTTCTTAAACATACATATTCTTTTGGCTGACTAAATGAAAAATATTGTCTGAACAATTAAGCCTGCATAAATTCGTATCAATTTTGATTGATAAGAGCGTGAAGACTCTTTATTAAGAAAATATTTAAGAAATAAAAAAAGTTTTTCATCTAGTTAACCCCCCTGTCTCTCCTTCTACTCTCCCCTTTTTTGAATAAGTCTACTTTTCTACCACTCTATAAACATTAACATAACCGATCGATCGCAGCGATAACCGAAATTAACATGAACCATGAATGTTACGCCTATTATTTCAATCTTCCCCCCAAATCACACTATACAGCAACATACACTGAAACAGCTGGTGAATTATGGTGGACTTGTTCACGTTATGAATCCTTAGAAAAGCAATGCATGACAAGCAGAAATAAATCAGACCCCACCCGCGCCCCCTTTTTCCCCCAGAGGTGGGGGGGGGGTGGGGGACACCTGAATCCCGGGGCATGTAAACAGCACAGAAGCCGTCTAAGAAGACAGCAGAGCAAGATGTCAGCCAACAAATGAATTATAGATCAGAGTTAGACACTAATAGCAACAAGTCTCCCACGGAATAGATGGTGAGGACGTAATGGTCTAGGGGCGAGCCTGGGACTCAGAGATGATGGATGGTAGGTAGCTCCCGAGATGGGTTCATAGAAGGAGGGGGTGGTGGGTTAAAGAGGTCTGGGTCGGGAGGGGGGTGTATCATATACTGAGGAATAGAGATGGCATCAGGTATGTCATAACGTAGATGAATGATAGGGGGGTCATTGTTTCCATTTGCCCCCCCCCCCATATCAGTTACGTCATTGGTAATGTGACTGATTGGGTAAACATAATTATATGATCTAGTGAGGATACACACAACATTAATACACACATTCACAACAGACCACCCTAAATGGATGATTTATTATGATGGTATTTTACAATTGTATAGCATGATGGTATCTCATGAAGAATGATGGTATGTCACAGTGGTATATCCTGATAGTGTATGCCGATCGCGTTTGAAGAATGTACGTCACGATGGTATACCATCAACCTGTTTGTTTATAATAATGCCGTGATGGTATATCACGATAAATGATGATGGTATTTCATAAGGGTATATCAGGAAACTGTGAAGCCCGGAGAGACGGCACATGACTGTGGTCTATGCGTCTTGAAGGTCAAGGCTGGGGTGCCAGATACTTGACACTGCAACTCGACTGTGTGTTAACGTAATTAAAATTGATGATTACTGCATTACCATCGTGTGCGCATTCAAAGCTACTACATCAACATATGCGTGCATGGTGGGGTGTGCAGTGTGGGATGTGCATGGTGGGTGTGCATGGTGACGTGTGCATGGTGTCGTTGGATATTGGTCAAGGTCACATGTGGATATTTGTCATGGCGGCTTGCGCAGAGTGGCATTTGCATAGCGCCGTGTGCATAGTTGCGTGTGCATGGTTGCGTGTGCATAGTTGCGTGTGCATGGTGACGCGTACACGGTGGCGTGTTAAGTACAGCAGTGAAAGCTGTCTGACGTTTCTAGCCACACGCAAAACACTGGTCGTCACTAAGTACTATGTGTACCCAAAAATGTAACCTCTAACATTGCATGTCAAGTCCGATTGCAATTGTCCACGCATTTTCCCAAACAATATAATGACACGATTTGTAAGAGCATCTCTACAGTGGACAGCTATTGAAATTTCAATATTTATAAACATTACGCCATTTGAAAGAATTAAGGATGTCTATAATCTCTATGTGTACTTCTGTAATGGAACATGTGTAAATACAATTTAATATATGATCTTTTTGGTTGTTTCCCCGTATATAAATGCCATTTTATAGTATTGAAGTATTGCTCTTGCAAAAGAAACGATCTTTCAAAATGTTACCTCCGGTCAGTGGGCCGTCCATGCAGATGAGTGTGCCGTCTATGCAGGTCAGTGTGTCGTCTATGCAGGTCAGTGTGCCGACTATGCAGTTTAGTGTGCCGTCCATATAGATCAGTGTGCCGTCTATGCGGGTCAGTGTGCCGTCAATGCATGACAGTGTGCCGTCCATGCGGGTCAGTGTGTCGTCTATCCAGGTCAGTGTGCCGTCTATGCAGGACAGTGTGCCGTCAATGCGGGTCAGTGTGCCGTCAATGCGGGTCAGTGTGCCGTCTATCCAGGCGATGGCCAAATACAACTATTATCTATTCCACTGTACCGGTAGTCAAACTTTTCAACACCAAGTCACTACCAGACCAGTCAGCTAGCCGGCCTACAGCTGCTGGTTTACTGTTGGTCAGCACTCGAGAATGGTACCACGACCAGATAATGACCACTTGACACGGTTGTGAGTATTGAATGGCTCGACAACGTTCTGTCATAAGAGAGTGGTGGGGATGTGGGGGTGGGTGGGTTTGGTGGGTTGGGTTGGTGGGTGGGGTTGGCAGGTGGGGCGTGGTGGGGTTGGTGGGTTGGGGCGTGAATTTCAACCAAGACATCTGTGTTTATAGGAAGATTTGAGTGTTTACCCCAATCCAGTTGCGTCTAATGACTATCAACAGTAAGACTTGTATATTTACACTAAGACATAATATGTATAGTGATACGTGTTCATTTACACTAAGACATTTTTGTGTTACGAAATTGTGTGTAATGTAAAACTTTAACGTGAGTTTCTCATTTAATCAATATTTTAAGAAGATTTACTATGCATCCATTAAAAAGACATAATATATACCTATTAATAATGTCTACTCTACATCTATTAAGAAAGATATACTAATTATCTACATCTATTAAGAAAGATATACTAATTATCTACATCTATTAAGAAGATCTACTCTGCATCAATTAAGAAAGTCTACGCTGTATCTATTAACTTCTATTAAGAAAATCTACCATGCGTGTTTAAAAGTTAAAGAAACTTGCCTTATGAATGACGGATAGCCTAGACCAGGGGTCGGCAAACTTTTTTATTTTTTTTTATGTGAGCAGCCATTTTAAAAAGACACACGATTTGCATATCTGCAGAGGAAATGTGTTCCCCTGTCACATCCCAAGATAAATTAACCCAAAAAGAGAAAGTCACAACTATTCTTTCACCCGCGAGTTATCGACCCCATTAAATAATATCAGCAATAAAAGGTACGGCTCGACGTGAACATTTCAAAACACCATTGTTGACATTCTATAAATAGGAAAACACGTTGTTGTTGTTGTTGTAAGTGGCCAGCTGAGTGTGTGTCGAGTGTGGCGAGGCCTGGATTGCAGCTAAATGGTTTAGGGTTGTTTGGAATACAGCACAGGAGTGTTTTTCTATTTTCTTGTCTCATGCAAAACGAAAATTAAAATTTTAAAATGAAGTACAGAATATGATTCACGATGTATGTAGTAGCCACCGCCCATTTTAATGCGACTGTTGTTTGCAAGCAAACGGCCACACTGATAATTCTGTCTGTGAAGCCAGACTGTTCAGTCAGGCTGTTTGTTAATAACAAAAGTCAGGTCGTTAAGTCATGCCGTTAAGTCAGGCCCGTGAAGGCAGGCGTTGTAAAAGTCATGTTATTATTTATTATTTTAAAAGCTCATCTGACTCGCCCCATTTTTATCATTAAAACACTTTTATAATAATTATCGAACATATTTATAGTCACTAAATATTTTATTGACATTTGACACCAAGATGAGAGTTCCTTTTGTTCATATTTTTTTCAAAATTGGATTATCTCCTTATCCCCAGCGGTACGGGTCGGTGTTTGAAACACCAAAACAAACATCAAACACTAAAACAAACATAAAATCAAACCTTTGGCAGACGTTCAAATAAAACCAAGTGGCATCTCCAAGAAATCCCAGGTCGGACCCCCAAAAAGATAAGTCTTCAAGAAGTCAACACAACATCAGCACATGGTTGTCGCTAGAGAATCGCAGCACCATTCCGGCACAACAACAAATCACCACCAACTGTTTATCCACTGAGCGTCCTATTGTCGCACAAGGTCTCCGTCCGCGAGTTACTCCACAACGCAAACAATCCCCCTTGTCTCCCGAAGCCGCCCCGAGTCTGCCGGCCTTTAAAAACCCTCCCCGCTACTGCACGGCCCGCAGTGAAAGCTGTAAGACCCCATCATCGGCCTGCCGTCGGGTCTACGCGGGCACTGCGACCCTCGCCACGGCCGACAAGGCGGTGCCCCCGGATTTTAATTTTGGGTAACCGACCGGTGTCGTTGGAGTGGGGAAAACAAAAAAGAAGGGGTTCGGAGGTTCGGGGCTGTTAGAGGTGTTCAGAGGGTAAAGCTCATTGATTTGTCTTGGTAAAGGACAGGTGTACATAAGGTAAACATTCGATTTTTGAGCTGTTTTACGTTTATAAAAGAAGCGGTGGATGAGAAAAGAAACGGTGGATGGGAAAAGAAACGGTGGATTGGAAAAGAAACGGTGGATGAGAAAAGAAACGGTGGATGAGAAAAGAAACGGTGGATGGGAAAAGAAACGGTGGATGAGAAAAGAAACGGTGGATGGGAAAAGAAACGGTGGATGAGAAAAGAAACGGTGGATGAGAAAAGAAACGGTGGATGAGAAAAGAAACGGTGGATGAGAAAAGAAACGGTGGATGGGAAAAGAAACGGTGGATGGGAAAAGAAACGGTGGATGAAAAAAGAAACGGTGGATGAGAAAAGAAACGGTGGATGAGAAAAGAAACGGTGGATGGGAAAAGAAACGGAGGATGGGAAAAGAAACGGTGGATGAGAAAAGAAACGGTGGATGAGAAAAGAAACGGTGGATGAGAAAAGAAACGGTGGATGAGAAAAGAAACGGTGGATGAGAAAAGAAACGGTGGATGAGAAAAGAAACGGTGGATGAGAAAAGAAACGGTGGATGGGAAAAGAAACGGTGGATGAGAAAAGAAACGGTGGATGAGAAAAGAAAAGGTGGATGGGAAAAGAAACGGTGGATGAGAAAAGAAACGGTGGATGAGAAAAGAAACGGTGGATGAGAAAAGAAACGGTGGATGGGAAAAGAAACGGTGGATGAGAAAAGAAACGGTGTATGAGAAAAGAAACGGTGGATGAGAAAAGAAACGGTGGATGAGAAAAGAAACGGTGGATGGGAAAAGAAACGGTGGATGAGAAAAGAAACGGTGGATGAGAAAAGAAACGGTGGATGAGAAAAGAAACGGTGGATGGGAAAAGAAACGGTGGATGAGAAAAGAAACGGTGGATGAGAAAAGAAACGGTGGATGAGAAAAGAAACGGTGGATGAGAAAAGAAACGGTGGATGGGAAAAGAAACGGGGGATGAGAAAAGAAACGGTGGATGAGAAAAGAAACGGTGGATGAGAAAAGAAACGGTGGATGGGAAAAGAAACGGTGGATGAGAAAAGAAACGGTGGATGAGAAAAAAAACAAATTAAGTTTAAAATTAAGAAAATACTCATTCATAAAGAAAGACTTAACAGTGTGTGTATTTACATTACATTGATTTCAAAATGACTAAAAATCAAGGTGGAAGAAAGAACATGATGTTTGCATCATGATGTTGCTGAAAGAAATGTGGTGTTTAAATTTAACGAGAAAAGTATGACCAAACCAGAATGATACAAATGGCATAAGATGTTATTTTCGATAACAAAAACAAACAATTTTTTTTTAAATGAATGAACAATACACAGAAAGATGGAGGGAGAGAGAAAGAGTGAGAGAGAGAAAAACAGAGAATGAGAGAGTAGGGAAGAAAGACAGAGAGAGATAGAGAGAGAAACAAAGAAATAAAGACAGATGAGAAACAGAAAGAAAGACAGAGAGAGAGAGACAGGGGGGGGGAAGAAGGAGATGGAGAGAGAGGAGAGAGAGATGAAGAAAGAAAGACAGAAAAAGGGAGAGAGAACGAAAGAAAGAAAGACAAAGGGAGACAGAGAGAAAGAGGGAGAAAGAGAGAGAGAGAGAAAGAGACGGAAACAAAGAGAGAATCAGAGTAAAAGCGATGAGAACTTAGTGAACTAATCAACCAAATGGCGTAACGTACAAGGACGCTCATCGCTGCTGACGGGTTTGTCTATTCTACTCATTTAACGTATCGCCTGCAAGAGTGGATGTCCCACGCAGAGACGTCACGTGACCTCTTGGAAGGGTTCTGCCACTTTTATCTTTTTGTGACGTCCTCCATTCAAAGTTGATCGTTCAATTTATGCTTTTTGAATCTTTTCGTTTTCTAGCATCAGAACTTTGGGCTTCCTAATTATTTGAGATCCCCTGCAGCTGCATGGGTTGAGGAGACCACTACGACGTCTCAGGTGCTAGGAGAACTCGGCCCACTGTATAAATCAGCGGTTCTCAACCTGTGGGTCTTAACCTCTTTGGGGGTCGAACGACCCTTTCCCAGGGGCCACCTAAGACCATCCAAAAACACATATACGCTACAGTTATGAAATAGCAAAGAAAAAAAAATTGTGGTGGGGTCGCCACAACATGAGGAACTGTATTAAAGGGTCGCTGCATTAGAAAGGTTGAGAACCGGTGGTATAAATGGTTAAGCAAGAATTACCCGAGAAACTAAAGACTTAACTTAAGACCTGACCTCCAAAAAGTAAATTCCTATTTCTTGCATAACCGTTTCTGTCACGTTGCCGGAGTCTTAGCCACTGAAGAGTTCCACTGAAGAGTTCCACTGAAGAGATCCACTGAAAGATTTGTATGTTTGTTCCTTTACAACGCTGAGTGCAATGGTGTTGTGTTGTGTTGAAACCTGACCCGTGCATGTGTCTGTTTGGGTGTGTAACAGTAACGTTGTTGCTGCATTGAAACCTGATGAAACTCCGGGCGTCTAGGACGAGCCACCAGCGCGTCACAAGAAACGTTTGGGTGTTTAAACTTAACAAGGAAACAAAAACAAACAAAAAAAGAAAGAAGAAATAATGTGTAAGAAAGAAGAAAGAATGTGTAAGAAATAAGAAAGAATGTGTAAGAAAGAAGAAAGAATGTGTAAGAAAGAAGAAATAATGTGTAACAAAGAAGAAAGAATGTGTTAGAAAGAAGAAAGAATGTGTTAGAAAGAAGAAAGAATGTGTTAGAAAGAAGAAAGAATGTGTTAGAAAGAAGAAAGAATGTGTTAGAAAGAAGAAAGAATGTGTAAGAAAGAAGAAAGAATGTGGAAGAAAGAAAAAAGAATGTGGAAGAAAGAATGTGTAAGAAAGAAGAAAGAATGTGTAAGAATTTGATAATCAGTGGCGTGGGAAGTTGGGTGTGAGAGGGCAGGTCCGCCCGGAGTGGCACTTTCGGAAATCTGCATTTTTTTATTATTATAATTTATTTTTTTGTTGAAGTGTGCGTCCAAATTCTCGGCGCTCCTCGGGTGGCGCTAACCATGGTGTATATTTAGATAATAATTGATGGACTGACTTCAAGTTGTGTAAATGAAATTTAAGAGAAAGGAATACGAAAAAAAGAAAGAAGAAGCACAGGGAAATTGAGAGACATTATTAGCAGAGTATTTGAGTCATATGATGTAGAGATATTCCTTTGATTTTATGTATACCTAAATAGTTTGGTCCGTTGAGATTCTCTACCTTATTTTGCACAGTACCAACATTTATATTCTATCCTTTCCTGTAATCCTACTTCCGACAACTCCATAGGAGACCTCCAAAGTATTTTTTTACTGTGCTGTGTTACTTGATCTACTTCTGTTTGTTTTGTTTGCTGATGAAGACTCTAAGCTGAAACGCCTAAATCTTTTGTCCTATTAATTCAAGTTGAACATACCTTGTGCTCATATTTTATTTGGATAATTAGAAGATAGAAAATGTTTATTTTTTTCTGTTTTTCTTGCCCGTGTATAGTACGTTGGATTTCGGGATAGTTGGGTTACAATGGTGAATGGTGAACATACAAACAGCAATACAAAATACCTCATCATCATCATGTCCCGTAGTCTTTCGACCGTTGGGGCGCCACAGATGACATAAAAATTATTCTTCTCCATTCCTCTCGGTCTCCTGCCCTACGCATAGCATCGCCTAGTTGTAATCCCGTCCATTCTTTGATGTTATCTTCCCATCTTTTTCTCTGTTTTCCTCTTCTTCTTCCTCCTCTCGTTGTGCCCTGCAAGATTTTTTTGGCGAGCCCTTGTTTTCTGGTCACGTGGCCATACCATTCAAGTTTGCGCTTTTTTACAGACGCCAGGAGGTCACAAAATACCTCACTCCTATCTTAAAAATCAAATGAAATTTTTGTTCTAATTCTCTTTAACCGTTTATTAATTTAGTGTATATTCTTAACGACTAAGCCTAATGGTCACGTGACTCAGTGCAATAGACTTGATCCAAGAACATTAGATCCTTTTAAATTCTATATGTCAATGGAAGTTAGGCCTGGGCTACAAATAATTTCACAGAGTTGGAGAGCTATCTCACTCCTTCACCAGAATACGTGAGTTGGTTGGTACGTCTGAGAGCTGTCTCACACTTTCACCAGAATACGTGAGTTGGTTGGTACGTCTGAGAGCTGTCTCACACTTTCACCAGAATACGTGAGTTGGTTGGTACGTCTGAGAGCTGTCTCACACTTTCACCAGAATACGTGAGCTAGTTGGTACGTCGGAGAGCTATCTTACACCTTCACCAGAATACGTGAGTTGGTTGGTACGTCGGAGAGGAAATCGGCTACACATTAAAAATCATTTAACTTGTTTTTAAAACGGTTAAACGGATTATGGTACTGTAACAGGGGAGCTAATGAGGGGGTGGGGGTGGTGGTGATATAACGGACGCTAAAAAATTGGTGCAAAGTTAGATTAAAATACATTAGTCCTAAATCGAACTGGAATTAAATTTTTGTTAAAGTTAAAAAACAGCACCAAAAAAAAAAAAATATTAAAATAAAATTAGAAAAGAAACAATGAAGTTGGATCCAAACCAAACGACCTGTGTCCTTAACTAACTCTAAAGAGATCGTGTCATTTCATTCCAACCTTTTGTACATACACGCAACACGCTTATCTATCTCTCACGGGCGTGGAAGGCCAAGTAAGGATACCATCAATCCAACCCTTTGCATCTATCCAACGCCTTCTACGATCCCATCTATCCATCCCTATTCTAGAAGAATCCCATCTATTCAACCTCTTCTAGGATCCCTTTCATCCAGCCCCTTCTAGGATCACAGCTAGTCATCCCCTCCTGGGATACCATCTATTCAACCCCTTCTAGGATCCCATCTATCCAACCCCTTATCCCATTCATCCAACCCTTTCTACGTTCCCTTCTATCCACCCATTTCTATGGGCACATCAATCTAAGCCATGTCCATGGTCCAAGTTATCCTTCCCCTCCCACCCAACCCCTTTTATAATCCCATTCGACCCCTTCTAGGATCCCATCGTATCCGACACAGCTGACCTCCCACTTCTAAATAAATAGACGACCGACTTGCTGACCGAAAATATCCGCAGACAAGGACGTGAAATCTGCACACACAAACAAAACAAAAAAAAAAAAAAAAACGCCGGCGGCTATCTTGTGGCCAGGTTTTGCCGCGAAGTGGGGCCAAAGTTTCATTAACCTTTGTGTCTGGCGTTGGGGGTACAGGTCCTTACAGCAGGGGGTTGTCTTGTGCTGTGGTTGGGACTTTCGTGGGGGGTGCTTGGCTTGGCTCGTTATTGCATTTTTAACGGGAATCTGGAGGAGTCATGGGCGGAGATGAGGAAGGTGGTGAGGGCTTTGTTAGTGAGGTTGATGAAACTAATTTGAGGTTTATTTGAGCCACAATTGGTGTGCGTATTTTCGGAATAAAGGTTGGGTGTTTTTTTTTCCTTTTAGATAACGGTGACACCGGAAATGTGGTCAAGAAGCTCCATTTCCGTCGAGGTTATTTTTTTATCCTCTCATTAATTCCAATTAAATTTGTTACAAAAAAAAAACCACCTTAAATATTGCTAACGGTATGTTGTTTGACGTATGACATTTAACCCCCCTTTCCCCCCCCCCCCCATTTCCCCGCGAAAAAAAAAGAGTGAGAGAGAAGAAGAAGAATGAAAGAAAACTAGAAGGAAAATCAAAGTCTGGAGTCAAAGCAAACGCAGATGTACAGATTTTGTATGTTATGTTTCTTTAAATAGAGGTGTCGTGTGGCTTTTCGAGAAACTTGCGGATAGAAATTTTCACACGCATTTAATGAAGAAACTTTGAAGCGGAAAAAACAAGAATTATGTGAGCAATACGGGAAGTTTAAGATATGAAGTACAGGCTGTGATCAAACTAGCACAAAACAATTCTTAAGGCTAGAGCGGCTGCTTATGTAAAGAAGGTTAATTGGGAAAACGGAGATAATTAAATACTAAGAAATGTATAGGCAATGGATTGATAGCGGAGTCAATAGGATGGGGCAAGCCCAAAGTATAAATGTGTCGCTTCAAGATTGTATATATATAGTGTCACTTATAAGGCACACATTTAATGTCACCTATAAGGCACACATTTAATTTCACTTATAAGGCACACGCTTAATGTCACTTATAAGGCACACGCTTAATGTCACTTATAAGGCACACGCATAATGTCACTTATAAGGCACACGCTTAATGTCACTTATAAGGCACTCGCTTAATGTCACTTATAAGGCACACGCTTAATGTCACTTATAAGGCACACGCTTAATGTCACTTATAAGGCACACGCTTAATGTCACTTATAAGGCACTCGCTTAATGTCACTTATAAGGCACACGCTTAATGTCACTTATAAGGCACTCACTTAATGTCACTTATAAGGCACACGCTTAATGTCACTTATAAGGCACACGCTTAATGTCACTTATAAGGCACACGCTTAATGCCACTTATAAGGCACACGCTTAATGTCACTTATAAGGCACTCGCTTAATGTCACTTATAAGGCACTCGCTTAATGTCACTTATAGGTTAAGCATCCATTTAACCGACGCTATATTTCGAACATTTTTTTAGGCTTTCATTCACCACCAAAATTACGTCTTTGGGTTCTTTGTAATATTCAATAATTTTAAATCAAGACCACAGTCAAAGTCATTTTCTTCATATCCCAGAATTTTTACAATTTGTAAAGCACACATCCTAAATAAATTCATTGAATATGATCTCCATGTTTTGTGCCGACCCTTGAATCGATGCATGCGTCATTCCCTCGGGCACAACTCGAATCCCCTTGTCTCTGAAAAGTCAGTGGAATTTAGAAAAAACAAAAATATCAATTTCACCTCATCTATAATAAACTCGCCCGACGACCATTCTTCTTGGACTTCAGACGCAAGGTAGTTCTGGGATAGTGCTACAGCCGACCATTTGACTTGGCCAGGGCCAATACAGTTGAACAAAAGACGGCAGATGAAATATTTACCTGCCGCCGTTGTGATACAGCGTGAGCGGTAATAGGTGACGTATTAATATCCAGCACGGCCGGGGGGGGGGGGGGGGGGGGAAATAGTCGTAGGTCGTCTCTTGGCGTCTTGAATAGGTTCTCAGTGTGCGCCGGTCGGGGATCTGGTTGTTGTGTGGCGGGTACATCCTTCGTTGTATGAAGGCAAGTTCCCTGTTTCAGTCGATCACTTTATTTGTGTGAATGCAATTTCAGATTCTGTTGCGACGTCTTTTTGTAAGATTAATGAAATAAAATTGAAATAATGAAATTGATTTAAATTATAAGTATAATTATAGTGATTGTCCAATGTACTTTGGTCTTTAAATCTATAATGATTGTGTTTATTAAAAAAGACAAAAAACAATTTAATTGAACAGTTCAGCCCAAATTTCTTACAACTTTACATCTATTCCTAATTCATGCTACATTTGATTGGATACATCATCAAATGCACACATTATTTTCTTCGGTAACTTAAATTTTTGTTTAAATTATTTATTTAGAACTTAAATAAGACCAACATTATTATGGGATATATGACGTAATGCTAATTTACAATGACATTGCATAACTAAAGAGGCTGATTCTAAAAGTATTATGATCGATGGTATGCTGATAATCCTATTTAGTATAAATATGTATAAATTGGGCTTAACCGGATGCAATTTATTTCCACACCGGGTCTGGGTAATTTGAGAAAATACCCGGTGGGTCCAAGTGTTTCAAAAGAAAGAGTTAACTTCTCATTTTCTTAATATATACCGGCCTTTAAACAATAGCCTTCAGACAGTCCTCCTCCACTACCCGCCGGCCTTTAAACAATAGCCTTCAGACAGTCCTCCTCCACTACCCGCCGGCCTTAAACAATAGCCTTCAGACAGTCGTCCTCCACTACCCGCCGGCCTTTAAACAATAGCCTTCAGACAGTCCTCCTCCACTACCCGCCGGCCTTTAAACAATAGTCCTACAGGCAGTCCTCCTCCACTACCCGCCGGCCTTTAAACAATAGTCCTACAGGCAGTCCTCCTCCACTACCCGCCGGCCTTTAAACAATAGTCCTACAGACAGTCCTCCTCCACTACCTGCCGACCTTTAAACAATAGTCCTACAGGCAGCCTTTAAACAATAGGCCTACGGAGAGTCCTACACCCTAACTTTTAGCCTTTAAACAATAGTCCTCCAGACAGTCCTACACCATACCCGTGGCCCTTTATTGATTACTATAATAATCCCCACCCCCTTGTTTTTAAAAGAAAAGAATTAAACTATTTACCCGAGTTCAACCGTCAAGCATGGCGCTCGCTGCGTGACCACATCTTTCATTCACTCAGTTCTATTGATATAAAAACATGGGGTTTTGGAGAGGCAGCAGGACACACCAGAAGCCAAATTTAAAAAAGAGACCAACTACATTAAAACTAGGTCGTTAGGGTGTGTGTTTGTTTGTTTGGTTTTAAAAATAAATTAGAGGCTTGTAGTGGTGGGGGGTGGGGGGTGGAGGGAGGGGGGGACAAGGTTTGACTCATTCTGCAACAGATCAAGTGTAAAAAAGTTGAAGAAGCTGGATTTGTCTTATATATCAAAGATGTATCATGATTCTCCCGTGTTGTCTACTTAGAAAATACAACAAATTTCTTTATGTTGTGACATATGTCCTTACTCTCACATCGTGTTTTGGATTGATGTAAACAAACAGCGAGGCGCGGATCAGTGATCAAGAGAACATGCTTTAAATGCCGAGCTCTACAAAACACTGTCAAGCCGTTGTGATTGGACCTGTGTGACTTGTGCTAATGACTTGATAATGAGGTCAGTCCAATTTTAAGTCAACGTTTTGTGGGGGGGGGGGATGCTGGACCCAATGTGATGAGGTCAAATCAAGGTCTGGTCACGTGGTTTCTATTGTTAGATTTTCATCATTAAACGGAGTGGGGAGCGGGGAGGGGAGCAAGGGGGAATAAAGATGAAATAAAACCAAGAACCCACTGGACTAGATACAGCCGTCATAAGAATGACACGAACAATCAAATCACGATGATGAGCCTATTTGCTGCCAGCATGTCACAGTGATGTGTCGGTGTGATGCCAGCATGTCATAGTGATGTGTCGGCGTGATGCCAGCATGTCACAGTGATGTGTCGGCGTGATGCCAGCATGTCACAGTGATGTGTCGGCGTGATGCCAGCATGTCACAGTGATGTGTCGGCGTGATGCCAGCATGTCACAATGATGTGTCGGCGTGATGCCAGCATGTCACAATGATGTGTCGGTGTGATGCCAGCATTTGACAATGATGTGTCGGTGTGATGCCAGAATTTGACAATGATGTGTCGGCGTGATGCCATCATTTGTCAATGATGTGTTGGTGTGATGCCAGCATTTGACAATGATGTGTCGATGTTAGGCCAGCGATTCACGATGATTTGTTGGATTGAAGCCAGCATGTCACAGTGATGTACCGGTGCTTGTGTTTCCAACAAGTTTCCAATGTTTTCTCGTGTGCTCATCACTATGCATCTACGCTTTCAGACGGCCATTTCTCCAACTTATTTGTGATCGTGATAGCTTGTTTTAAAACCCCGCCACCCGACACCCTAAAAGGTTTGCTGAGTTTGGATGACAAGAAAAGTGACAGCAACATGATGGGACAATGCGATCCCCATTATCAAGAAGAGATGTTTCCGTTACAAAGAATCTAAGACAAGCCAAACGGCCGCCTCGGTTGTGTTCTGTAAAATAAATTCTGCTTGTGAATACAATAACACTATCTCAATTTTGATTTAGCCACACGCTTAGTAATATCTACAGTAGCATTCAGCGTAACTGGGAACCTCAAGCAGAGTGCGACTCACACACTCAAGAATGTTTTTACGAGTCCAGTGGAATTTTGAAATTATTTTTTTTTTAAAATCCAGACCTCTTTTTAGGACTGCTACCCTGTGACGTGGCTGAAAGTCAACGCTGTTCAGTATGCGAATAATGAAATGTATGTTCAAATTCATATCAGTGGATGTTGTAAAAGTAACACGTGTTTCTTGTCGTCTTGCTCCCCTCAAATGGCTTAATTTTATTCCTTTAAATATGAATCTCTGACATGGATGCAAGTGAAGTGGATACTCAAGCTTCTGCTATTAAGCGCCCCAGCCCCCCACCTTCCTTCCGGCGCCCGGCGTATTAATGCAGGGGCCCCTGTTCGTTGTGTTATTCCCTGTCCGCCATTGATCTTGAAATCTATGATCCTAATGCGAGTCTGCTCTCTAAGATGTATGAAACTTGAACGCCAGGCCGTAATAGGATGCGGAGCTTCTAAACGGAAACAAGCGCTGTTCTGTCTAGAATTCAAGATGAGGAATTGAATTGAGAAAATTTTTATGTAAAAAAAAAAAAAAAATCTTATACGAACTAATGTTGGCAACAATGGAGGCGAGATGACAAAATGCGCGAATATAAAAACATATGTGTATGTGTGATGACGAATAAGGATTTTTTTGTATGTGATGTGGTTTTGTGTTTGGTTTGCTTTTTTTAGGGGGGGGGTGTGGTTGGGGCGTGTTCGTGGGGGGGGGGGATCAGAGCTGGATGCAAGATTTCATTTTAGCCCACACCACCCTTAGAAACAAAATACATTATTTTACCAATAATGATAATTTTCCATATCTCCTATTTCAAATCAAGTTTAAGACAGCTGAAATTCAATCCATTTGTCACAGTGAGCCTCGGTTACAGTTAAAAGACAATTTAAAGAGAAACAAAACAAAACATTGTGTTACAACACAAACCTAAAGTTACAGTTTGAACAGAGTCGCGTAATGCTCTCCCCTATTCGTAAAACTCCATCAGGAGGCAAAAACAAAACAAAAGAAACGTTATGCATTATCCAGCGTTTAAAACACGTTTTTTTTCCTTTATATTTAATTTACGGTAACATTAATAAATAAATTATTCACCGTCTGGAATGACTGTCCTGTGCACTGGGATTCGCGCAAACTCGTTTTAAAAATAATTTGAAACAGAACACAGGCGTGTCGCTAGCAGCAAATGTGTCTCGATCACGTGGAAGAGTCAGTGCTACAGAATTCATGTGTCCAAATAAACAGTCGTAAACAGAATTTATTTCCTTTCAAGCCCCACAAATTTTACCCTAATTTATGACCGTGTTCATTTCGTCTTGTTTTAAGATATTTTACATAAACGTGTTCTTTTCAACGGCTAATTTAGATGAACAGCATCTGTATACTCGACAGCCCTGTGTGAACGGACTCCTAAACTAGCATTACGAAAGGGCATAATGTGCGACCGCTGTTTGTAAATGTTCTTTCTAAAAATAGAGCAAAGTACATGTTGCGCAGCAGTGCCGTTGACATTTCACTGCACGTGATGTAGGCACTTTACATCAGCTCAAGGAGCAATTGTAGGCGGCACTCTTGTATCTGTGGTTGAACACAGAAAAAAGTCGTTCGGAGTGCGCTCTTTTGAATCGGTAGCGCCAAAGTTATTGAATATTTTACATCCATCTTTGAGGAGTATTGAAAAGGACAGAAAATCATTTAGAAAACATGTAACACAACGAGTTAATGATACTCAGTCACATGACTGGATTGTTGATACCGCTGCACGGTGGCGTAGTAATTTAATCATATAGGATGAGAATAAGAGGAACTAGTTTAGTGGCGGAAGAGGATTGCATGATTTTGGGGTGTAAGGCTGGAAGCCATATTGTGAGGACACGTTTTGAGTCAGGGAGACATGGAAGCCATATATATTTGAATGTGATATGAATTCATGAGTGGAATTGTATTGGAATATGCAAGATTTCTTATGTTATATTGTAACTACATTTGTTACATGGATTTATCTGATTCAAGAATCATATTTGTATCGACTATGTAAATAAAGAACTGTGCGATAGATCCGACCTTATTCAATTCTTGAGATGAAAGATAGCAGTAAAATTAAGGATGATAATTTAATAAAGTGAGCGTTTGATAACTTGCTGAGCAATGTTACAAAACATTTAAAGACATTTTCGTTTAATAAATTTGAGTAAACCAGAGCGCATTGAGCATGCTAAAGTAGCAGCGCTATAGAAGTATCCAATCAATCAATCAATCTTATTGCTGGACAAAAATAAGAGGGAAAATAAGTGGGGGTTAAGAATCCCGCTATATTGTCTATAATTTTTCTGACATCACCTTGTTTTGATGTGCCCAAGGAAACACAATATTATAAGAAACTAAACCATTCTAAAAGGTATTGCAAAATAACAACGGTTCATTTATCGTTTAAATGTAATATGAAATATGTATGATACTCTCCCTATATGCATATACTAGCTCAATGAGTGTGTACACGCTAAACGCCCCCAGTGGAGTCCTGGGTGCCTGCCACATCTTCTCTACCCATTGGTCTGTTTTATTGTGGCCATATCGCCTATGATGTTAACTGATTTTATTCACTGCGTGTTTGGGGCTTAAAATTGTTGGTATCCATCTGCTCTTAACATGGCTAGACACGTGTACGGATTAGTATCAACTAACACAAGAAAGGTTGACCAATGTCTCAACTAAAACAAGAAGGTTGACCATTGTCTCAACTTAAACAAGAAATGTTGACCAAAGGGGTCGCGACCCACAGGTTGAGAACCGCCGCTCTATATGGAACTGAGTGGCATGATCTCGTACAATGTCATAGGTCTAAGTTTCAACACATAAAGAAATTTTCATGAGAGGCCTTCAGGTCAGTGCTCAGAGAAATATCAAAATATTTAAATTCTGACATTTTTCAGCAACAACGTCCTCCCTCTATGGCACATGGATGCCAGTCAAAGACAAACTATGTACATGTCTCTGTGAAGGCAGGGACCCTTCTACACTCCTTCACCTACGATGTGACCACACCCTCAGGGAATCACTAATCATACCCCACCCACTCTCCCACGATATTTAGATCTATTAAATATTTAACCATATCGGTAACAGTCATCTTGTGATTTGGGAGAAAGGGGGGGGGGGGTTAGACACTATTTCCATTGACCTACAGGGAAGACAGATCCCGAAATTCTTTATTCGAGACTCAAGCTGTTATTTTTTTATATTTGTTAAAACCGTAAAATTAGAATTCTACATTCAATGTATCGGGCCCGCAGGCTGACTTAGTGTAACGTATGACGTCAGCGATCTATTTTCTCAGGACATGGTTTTCTCAGCTTTCGCTTGAGTAATTCCATACTCTCAAAGCCGTGTACTGTTTCACAATCATATATTTTGATAATAATATCAAAGTTATTGGAGTTATTCCATACTCTCAAAGTTGTATACTGTTTCAAAATCATACATTTTGATACAAACATCAAGGTTATTCGCTGACAGGAAAAAGGCCGTCTACTAGGGCACACTGGATGCCCACTGAAGCCCCACTGAAAGCCCAATGGAGACCTGCTGGAAGACCCCGAGAGGCCCACTGGAGGCCCTTGCACAAGAACATGATATATACATAACGAAGTATTACCTCATTTCGTCTGTCATTAGAAGGGGCACGTTTGGAATTCGAAATAAATCTAAAGATCTCAATACACTATGTAGTCCATGTCCAGTCAATGTCTTCAATACACTATGTAGCCCATGTCCAGTCAATGTCTTCAATACACTATGTAGTCCATGTCCAGTCAATGTCTTCAATACACTATGTAGTCCATGTCCAGTCAATGTCTTCAATACACTACGTAGTCCATGTCCAGTCAATGTCTTCAATACACTATGTAGTCCATGTCCAATCAATGTCTTCAATACACGTAGTCCATGTCTAGTCAATGTCTTCCATACACTACGTAGTCCATGTCCGGTCAATGTCTTCAATACCCTACGTAGTCCATGCCCAATCAATGTCTTCAATACACTACGTAGTCCATGTCAAGTCAATGTCTTAAATAGATGCACGTCAATATCAGCCATGTTTATCGAAGAGGGCGATGATGTTGGCTGGTCATGCTTAAATGATGGACATGGAAAGAAAGATCAGAAGATAAAGAAATAAATATAAAGGTAGATACAGAAAGAAATAAGGTATATACAAAAAGAAATATTAGATAGATATAAAAGAAATATCATATATATATAAAAGAAATATCAGATAGATATAGAAAAAAAATCAGATAGATATAAAAGAAACATCCGACAGGGATAGAAATAAATATCCGATAGTGATAGAAAGTTATATCCGATATTGATAGAAAGAAATATCCGATAGTGATATAAATAAATATCCGATAGGGATAGAAAGAAATATCCGATAGTGATAGTAATAGAAAGAAATATCCGATAGTGATAGAAATAAATATCAGATTGTCATAATATAAATATAAGATAGTTATAAAAGAAATACCAGATGGATATAAAAGAAATAACAGATAGTTATAGCCAAAGTGAACCGTTTAGGCTACACATAAGAAAACTATCTTTCCCCCTCCAGACATTTCCATGGTCATTTTATGATACTCTATGGCGTCACCGTCAGTACGTCCCCTGGTTTCAATCATGACGTAACACCAGGGTCACATTCATCAGCATAAACACGTCGGACATTTTTATGACCCCGCTTTTGGCGCGCCGTCCCCACAGAAATTATTTTATGATCCCCTTTATGGCAATCTCAAAGCCGCTCCAAGACCCCCCCCCCCCCCGACCCCCAAAACAGGGCATCGTTTTCCGACTTTCGAACCACTTGCTTGACTAAAGGACGCCTGAAATGTTTCCAGCGCCATCAAAATCACAAAAGTGTCGCAGAAATGAAAAATGGCCGTTTATCTTGGACGTCAATTTCCGATGGCCATCTTACAATCCTTTAGTCCACTATATACTCCGCGCGTGCTTGATTGCGCGCGAAAATATGTGAGTGTGTGTGAGTGAATGTGTGAACGTGTGTGGGTGAATGTGTGTGAGTGAATGTGTGTGAGTGAATGTGTTATGGGTGAATGTGTGTGGGTGACTGTGTCCAGATCTCTGAATGTCCACCATCGGCTTTGGGTTTGTTCTCATTCGATAACCCCACTCTCGCTGACCCCCCTTTTATTCTCACACTCGTCTCTCTCTCTCTCTCTTCCCGGGGTCGAAGGAGGCCACGGATAGGGTCGGAGATACACAAAGGCTCGAGCAGTTGTTTGCTTTGGTTTACGATCGCGTTAGTGGGTCGACGAAATCAAGTTTGAGGGGTGTAAGACGTGCGGCGGAGTTATTGTCAATTTGTTGTTGCCGGGGCTGAGTAAATATGCGAGATTAGACCTGAGATTAATCTTACTCACTGTCGTCTGCGTTCTCGGGTTATGTAAGTTTTTGTCGTGGAGTCGAAGGGCGGGAAGGTTGCGGACGGTTGATTAATTTTGCTTTACGTTAGACAGTGGAAGGGCCAGGATATTTATGTTATCATAGAAAGACAATTTTCCCTTTATTTCCTTCTTTTTCTTTTACTCATACTAATTGCTATGGCCTACGGTAAACATTTAACGGATAAAAATGACAAAAAAATAACCATTCAGAAATAGAAGGTTTCAATGGAAGGTTTCAATGGAAGGTTTCAATGGAAGGTTTCAACGGAAGGTTTCAATGGAAGGTTTCAACGGAAGGTTTCAATGGAAGGTTTCAATGGAAGGTTTCAACGGAAGGTTTCAATGGAAGGTTTCAAAGGAAGGTTTCAAAGGAAGGTTTCAATGGAAGGTTTCAATAGAAGGTTTTAGTAAAAGGTTTCAACGGAAGGTTTCAATGGAAAGTTTCAATGGAAGGTTTTAAAGGAAGGTTTGAATGGAAGGTTTTATTGGAAGGTGCCAATGTAAATTTCAATGAAAAAAAAAAACAAAAAAAACAACAACAATTTATCATCATTTAAGTTTCCTTTAAAAACGTCTAGAGCTAAGTTACCCCGTTAGAAATGTGGCTCATTAGTATGTATCATAATTTACTATTTTAAACTAGAAAACAGAAGGCAAGTGAATTTAACTTACACTTAAATAGTTTAATAAACCCTGTTTTTAGAATATGGAATGTTTAACATCTTTCCAGTAGTATCAGGCGTTAAAAAGATTTGAAACACAATACCGGACTTGATATATATCTACCAAATGAAGTTAAGGCAGCTCTCTTTTAAAGAGTTACACATGATTGAGCAGAACGGGACAATTCCATACAGTGGTTATTTAGTATAAACTCTGCCTATGTGTCGATTTCACTGATGATAACATAAGGTGTCAATGTCCCAGTCTAGTGAATACTTAGTGAGCAAATGTTTAATTTATTCCAGAGTCCAGTGAACACACAATAAGCGAATGTCCAGTCTATGTCCAAGTCTAGTCAAGTTCAGTTTAAGCAAGGGTTTAGTGAACACATAAGGATTAATTGCTAGTCCGTCTATGATACACATTGTGGCAAAGGTGATCTTGTTATAACTTGACATTAATCTCAATCTAAAAAGCTCTAACTTTTGCATCTGAAACAGATGAAAACATAGACATTGAACAGCGTTAGCTTCTGATACATATATGAATAACAACGGTAGCTTCTGATACATATATGATGCGCTCTACAGCACAAGTCCTCACTGAGAGTTCCCAGTGTTGATGGCCACAGAAAGAAGTCATACTGGGTGCGCTCTTTTGAAGCTATTGCGCCTAAAATGTGGAACAATTTGCCTCAATCTTTGAGGGACAACGAAAATGATAAAAAAAAATTCGTTTATGAACCATTTAAAGACTTTTGTTTTCTTTCAAAAGATTTTAGGACATCAGAGTGCTATAAGCATTCTAAAATAGCATGGACACAAACGCTATTCAAGTACCCAAACATCATTATCGTCCTCATCATCAAAGCGTTAGCTTCTGACTCTTCTTTTACTTTACACATTTTTCAACATGAACGTTTCAATACAATTGATCTTAAAGTTAACAAAGCTGTTCCATGAACCAAACCGACGAGAACAAAGCTGTGCCATGAATGAAACAAACGAGAACAAAGCTGTGCCATGAATGAAACCGATGAGAACAAAGCTGTGCCATGAATGAAACCGACGAGAACAAAGCTGTGCCATGAACCAAACCGACGAGAACAAAGCTGTGCCATGAACCAAACCGACGAGAACAAAGCTGTGCCATGAACCAAACCGACGAGAACAAAGCTGTGCAATGAATCAAACCGACGAGAACAAAGCTGTGCCATGAACCAAACCGACGAGAACAAAGCTGTGCCATGAACCAAACCGACGAGAACAAAGCTGTGCTATGAACCAAACCGACGAGAACAAAGCTGTGCCATGAACCAAACCGACGAGAACAAAGCTGTGCCATGAACCAAACCTACGAGAACAAAGCTGTGCCATGAACCAAACCGACGAGAACAAAGCTGTGCCATGAACCAAACCGAAGAGAACAAAGCTGTGCCATGAACCAAACCGACGAGAACAAAGCTGTGCCATGAACCAAACCGACGAGAACAAAGCTGTGCCATGAATGAAACCGACGAGAACAAAGCTGTGCCATGAATGAAACCGACGAGAACAAAGCTGTGCCATGAATGAAACCGACGAGAACAAAGCTGTGCAATGAATCAAACCGACGAGAACAAAGCTGTGCCATGAACCAAACCGACGAGAACAAAGCTGTGCCATAAACCAAACCGACGAGAACAAAGCTGTGCAATGAATCAAACCGACGAGAACAAAGCTGTGCCATGAACCAAACCGACGAGAACAAAGCTGTGCCATGAACCAAACTGACGAGAACAAAGCTGTGCCATGAACCAAACCGACGAGAACAAAGCTGTGCAATGAATCAAACCGACGAGAACAAAGCTGTGCTATGAACCAAACCGACGAGAACAAAGCTGTGCCATGAACCAAACCGACGAGAACAAAGCTGTGCCATGAACCAAACCGAAGAGAACAAAGCTGTGCCATGAACCAAACCGAAGAGAACAAAGCTGTGCCATGAACCAAACCGACGAGAACAAAGCTGTGCCATGAACCAAACCGACGAGAACAAAGCTGTGCCATGAACCAAACCGACGAGAACAAAGCTGTGCCATGAACCAAACCGACGAGAACAAAGCTGTGCCATGAACCAAACCGACGAGTAGTTCAGCGTCATTAGTCGAACTCATTTTGTAAGGCACCAATCGTTTTCTCATGGTGTTATACATTTTTATTGATTTCTTTCCCCGTTTAATATTTCATTAGTTGTTAGCCTGTCAGCCACGAGAGATCTAGAAGTATTTTCTATTGGTAGTAATTTTATGAGCACCAAGTATAAGGGAGTCCTGGACGGCGTATGGTATCCCGAAGCCCACTGGCATGTGGCAGTATCTCAAAGTGCGCGGACATTAACAACCATAAAGTGTGACCAGTCCTGGCACCAGACTTAATCGAAGTTTTTTTCAAAGGTTTATCACAATATATAACTTCCGCTTGTTGCACGGGGGTACAGAGATCAATACTAATATGGACGATATGTCTATGCAAGTAGTGTCCACCAACCTTCGATCTTATAGAACAGTGGTCCCCCGGGTTACGTATAAATGTAAGCTCTATGACCTGCCAGTGCTAGCAAAGGCACAACATAAAAATAACTGAGCATATAATATGTCATGTACAGTACCGTGACCTAACTCACGATAAATATATAATTCAGGAGGTTGACATTTTCATAATAACGCACCAACAATCACCCAAAATTAATAATTTGCACACACGTGATGCGTGGATAATAAGCCTCAGGTGACAACAGTTCTTTTCTAAATGCCTGTCAATAATTGGTCGCGATAACTTCTCCAATATCTATGTTATTCCAAATTTTTGCTTTCCGCAGCCATAACGTTGGTCCCGCGTGTGGCTGATCTTTAACAATACTTCATATCTAGTGTTATACACAAAGCTGGACCTGCGTTTAACGACGACATAGTGTGTTGTTTTTTTTTTTCGTCTCCTTTTTTTTTTCACCCTTAATTTTTAGTTCATGTCAATAGTGAACCTGTTATTTAATATCGTGCGTAGTTGTGTGGTTGTGAGTGTGTGATAGGTGGGGTTGGGGGCCGGGCATGTTACATTATACAAGCATTTTATGTTTGCGGTAAACGATCCTGATCCAAACAGTTGAGTTAAGGTTTAATTTTTGTATCGTAAAATACTGCAAGATCATAAGCTATTTTTGAAATAGATTTGCTATGGTGGGGACGTGGTCTAGTACACTCGCCTTGATGATATTATGAGACAATGAACAATGGCTACATTGAAGACTTGTGTAAATTTTAAATGAACCGGATGTAATTTTCATGTAATGTCAAAAATTCGAATTATGATAGGAACGAAATAAAGTTTTTACATTTATTAATGTACATGGATATACAAACGTTATTTATTTTCTAGTATATATTTCTTATAGATTTTAAAAATTAATTAAAAGACGTATGTAGAAATAGTGTGCTTAACTACGACAAATTTATTAATGCAAGAAATTGTCATTTGTTAATCTTTTTAAAGGCTTGGTTTTAAACAGATTTTTATTGGAAATTAAAATTGATAACATTACTTTACTGTTTTTTTTTAAATTACAATAAGAAATTACCATTTACAGCCTTATAGAGTATTTTTACAATATTTTTCAGTTTTTTTACCATGGATTTTTAAGAGTGTAAAAAAAAAGATCTAAAATTACACCCACGACAGATACAGTTGTCCCCCTCAATAAATAAGACAAGGTGATATAAAACACTCTTGGTTTGTTGTTTTAGTTGGTTTTCTATTTAGCCTCTGCGCACCTCTTTGCATTCTTCATATTATTTTCCAGTTCAGCTACGGTTTGCCGTAGAGCTTCAGTAAACTCTGTGACCCTTTCAAGTTTCTGACGAGTCGTCTCTGTATACGCGTGCCCAGCTGTTCGCCGTGACGGGTTGGCGTCACATGCGACTTAGATACAAAGGGGCGCATTTAGCATTTGACATCTTCACACTATAACACTAATCTGTCCAAACCGACATGTAAGTGGAAATGCATCTCTCGATTAGTTCAAACCCGATAGAAACTACGATGTCATTTATAGAAAGACAAATGTTCAGACAAATGTGTTGGTCATATTGAGACCGCTTAATCTCTAAACCTGTGATTGAAGTAGGGAAACTATTAGGGACGTAACAAACTATTAACATATAAACCTGTTAGGGATGTAACAACCTAGGGACGTAACAATCTAGTAACGTCCAAACCTGTTAGGGACGTAGAGAAACTGGTTACGTCCAAACCTGTCAATGACGAAGAAAAAACGTATTACGTCTAAAACTGTCAGTGACGTAGATAAACTTAAAGCAACATCTAAGCATGCCAGGGACGTAAAGAAATTCGCATTACTGAAAGAACCTCCCCCCCCCCTGCCCCACCTAAAAATAGGAGGTCCATCAGCATGCAAACGTGCATTGACCAGATATTGACCAACACATCACCTACGTGGTGGATCACGCTGAAGGCACTGCATGGAAGGAATACACAATTCAGTAATCACCAAGACCGGTAGCCCTCAACACTACCAGAGACCAATAACATAGAATATCAATGCAAATATATAAAGCTTTCTCCGGGAGTCCACGGAAATAAACCTACCGTGGGCCGGTCTGCTGTCTGCTGACAATGAATTATACATATTGTGCGACATACATTAACATTTTAGGTGTTCATTTTTAAAAAAAAAATACAAATTAAACACACAAAAAAAAAAGAAACAAAAAAACCGGACCTTGAATGTTGGCAGTTTTAGAGGTTAGAAATGAAAACCCATCCAAATTTAATGACAATATTCTCGATTTTTCACAATAATCACAAAATTTAGGGTCAACAAGAAGTTTTAAACGATATTTAACTATAGGATCGTATTCAACTTCAATTGCTTTTGTGTTCGGACAAGAGTTGCTATTAAAAGAAAATATTTCGATGTGCTCAAAATTTAAAAAAAAAAAATTATATGTACAAAAACTGTTGTTACTTAAGGAATTAAGTCTGGCATATGAGTCGACAGAGACCATCATAACACTAGGGTCTGGCATATGAGTCGATAGAGACCATCATAACACTAGGGTCTGGCATATGAGTCAACAGAGACCATCATAACACAAACTGCGGCTTAAGAGATCTATAACTTCTTGTCTATGCAGGCCCACCTGACACTGAGGAAGTGCGTAAGACCAAATGTACAATTTCACCTTCTAACACGCATCTCTCTGGACATTTTTGACATTTGGCTGGCACACTTATCAGACATTAAGCTTAGCCGTGTTCCGGGACCCCTGGGGGAATTGATACGCCAGAGTTCAAAGACTCGCCCCTGCTGCCTCGTGTATGCTCATGATGATAATGTCATGGAGCTGTCCCATATGTCATGGCTGTGTCACGCCAGTCGCCAGTTAGCATTAAGAAGTATGCCCGCCCCTAGCATTGGGATGTTTCGTGGAATCCATTTTAATCTGAATCCATCTACATGGGAGTGTTCGTTAAAACGAGCCAGCGATTTGTCTGATGTGTTTAAATGTTGGAGTTCACAACCAAAGGCGTAGGAACGGCTTGGCATTAGGGCAGTTGCCAAGGGCGCCGGCCTACTCCTGTTCAAAAGGGCGCCGCTAAATCTTTAATTTTTAAATTTTTATTATTTAAAAAATAAGATAGCCAAGGGCGCCAAAAACCCAGTTACGCCTCTGTTCACAACTATATTACCAGAGTAACGTGAACGTAGTCACTGCTAACTCGGAAATGGTTGATAAGTCCCGCAACCATTGTTCATGATATCGTTAAAACCTAAACAGTGGTATCGTATTTGTAGTATATGTTGAAAACAAGACTGCACATCACATAAATGCTTCAGGCAATTGTATGACAAGATGAAAGCGCGAGATGCCTGTCTTTATTTGACAAGCCACACGTTCCACTAGGTGCTGGGACCAAAGATTAATGGAACCACAGATTCTGGAACTACAGATGTTGGGACCACAGATACGGGGATAACAGACGATGGGACCACTGATGATGTGGCCACCAGATTAATGGAACCACAGATGCTGCAACTACGGATGCTGGGATCACAGCTTACAGGACCACAGATGATGGGAGCACAGATGCTGCGACCACATAATTTAAGTTGCAATGAAAATTCTAATTGTTCTAAATTGCTATTGATGTTAGTAATTGTTGTAATTCAACCACTTCAGAACGATGTCAGTGTTAATTTTAGATATAAAAGATAATGTATACGGTCAGCTGAATAAAGACGATGAGCTAAGACAGAAATTTGCAGAGACAAACCAAAGTAACTAGCTTGAAATTCGATATGTCGCATAAGAGATGGAATCGGTGGGCCGTCGAGCGTGAGCTCTTAATGCCCCCCCCCGGCGCTCCCCCACACAAACCAGAGCACTGAAGGACTTAACCCGACTCCAGCCCGTGCGGGAGGGCGCCGGGAACCTCCCCCCTTGACCTAGAGGAGGCCCGGTCGACCGAGGACGCTGCGTTTAAAGCGTCCGCAGTTAACTCTCTGTGGGTCAGGACGGCTTTGCTTCCACTCCGGTGGTTTGGTGTTGCGTTACCAACCCCCACCGCCCAGGGAGTCTTTCGGTCGGGACGTTGGTAGTGGCGGGACGAAACGGTTGCCTAGGGGCGGCTTTCTCACGGCCGCGTAGTTATATTCGAAATTCGATATAAAGTGTTCTTTGTTATAATGACGTATACTGGGAGTATTGTTGCAAATTTATCATGAAAAATTCGTTAGTTGCTAGGCTGTAGTTGGCGTTATCTGGATTTAGCCAAATGTTCTACTGACGGCTGCTGCAGTTGGTGTTATCTGGGTGTTATGTAGACGACTTGTTTGCTTCATGCTTTCCCCGTGAACGAACTCTAAATGACCCCAATCTTGTAATCAGCATTTAGGGTGTGGGTAGCAAAAAATAGTCTCTCAAGACCTTGTTTACAACTAACTAAATGTTTTGGCCGTTCCCTTTGAATATTGTAGAAACATGTGGAGAAAACTAGAAAGGAAAACAAAGCGTAAGGCGGTTCTCGAAACATGAGTACAACAGACTATGAAATGGGACACGAGCGCTTCTTGAGGGGCAGATCATTTATCACGAGATACTTGGACCGTGTGTTATTTTTGCTTCGAGACAGAGCTTTTTTTTTTTACTATGTGTGTAGATTTATTTTCATCATTGTACTCTTTTTGTACATTGTATTTTATTCAAAATCGTACCGGTACAAGCCAAACAGTACACTGTACATCAACCGTTTTAGTTATATTTCTTTTGATCTTGTAATTCATCATAATTAACATAGTAAAACGTATTAATTGTAATTAGCCCTGGTTTTTTCATCGTATTCTTTTTTATTGCATTTATCATTTGGCATCGTCTTTTGTTGCGTACAGTTTTAGCAATACACTTTAATATGAGATTCATTTCTCCATACTGATAACAGTGCGTAACACTGACTTTGGTCAAGTTTTCCATTGAAGGGCGCTGTAGTGGGTTTTATTTAGCTTCCGTCTATGTTGAAGTGGGCTGTAATAAATAAATGTCACATTATTCTTTGACATATTCATTTATGCCTTATAGCTGTATTGTCAAAACGACACTATTGATACATATATATATATACATTGTATACTCTCTTTTTTTCAATCTGCAACTAAATGATTCCCTTTGAAAATCCCCTAAAGCTGACTCAAACAACCACAGATTGTTTCATGACACAGGTAATTTTTTGCAACACTTCTCAGTTAATATGCAATTAAATTGCCAAATTTTTATTCGGAAACTACCACCCGCCCCCTTCCAAAAACCCTTTTCAACACACGTGTAATTAAAATTATCACATTCATCTCCATTCATCTCCATTTGTGTAATCTCTAGTCTCAGATTACATTGCTTTTCGATATGCTGTACAGCGTGTTGCGATGGTCCACTTATTGTGTCCAGCGACTAGCTAAAACAAAAATATAAGTCCTACTTGATTAGTTTCAAAACCAGGATCAAATGTTAGTTAAAATAGATGAAAGAAAACGTAACGAAACAATTTTTAAAAAAGCTTCAAACCGTTGTTGAGCTACTAACGTTGTAGAAAAAAAAATATATATACAAAAAAAAAAAAAAAAAATAATAAAAAAAAAAATTAAGTGTTTTTGTTGAGAGATTCAACCAAGCACGGCAGCTTATTAAAAAATTCCAGTTCAACTTTAAAAAAAAAAAACAAAAGCCCAATTTTCTCTAATTTTTGTGTTGATTTTTTGTTTTCATTTTTTATTTTTTAAAATTGCCGTTGAAAAAATGAAGTCACATACCGCGATCTTAGCTAAGAAGTAATTGCAATTCTTGTTTGCCGTTTTCTCTACTAGCTGTGACGTAACACTGAAAGATGTATCTCTCACCAGGTAATGGCTTTAGCGTAACGATCTGTTCATACTATGTATCGTATAAAGCCGTCTCTGTTCAATCGTAGTTTTTTGCTAATGTCTCTTGTAACGTCTCGTTATTCAGACCACTTTTAATAGGTTCGAGATAAATACGAGATTTTGAACGAGATGTAAAGGAGATGGCGAGACAGGAGAATGGAGAGGTTCGAGAAAAAACGAGACGCTACATCTCTGTTACAAAAATGTATCAGTTGAAACACCCAATTGCGAGATGTTAGTTACCTGAGCTGGAACAAGGAGACCAATTAGTGGGACAGATTTTGGTTTTTATTCAAATGACAAAACCACACTTTTCGGTCGAATTTGGGAATTAAACGAAAGGGAATAGGTTTGAATTTAAAATGTATTCCAATCAAGGTTTTGGAAAGGACACGGAAAAGGTTTCATTGAAATATGTAGAAAAAAATGTCTTAATGTATTCTCTTTTCTTACGTTACAATACTGACAGCAGCTTCACCACCGCCCTTGTCACCACTAAATGATGCCCTATCAATTAAATTTTTATTAGCAAAATGTGTGGTTATTTATTTTTAAACATTATTGTTGTAGCCTGTGTGTTGACCTAATTTTACTTCAACGTAGAGTGAGGCGTACACTAATTGGTCTCTCCCCCCCCCCCCCACACACTTTTTTATATTGACGTCATCGATTCAATGTGTAGCACCAATCCTGTCTATTGATTGGGAAAATTTTGTTTGCGTTCTAATTTGTTCAAAGAATGCTATCGGAGGATGAGATTTCTAGAATTTCGTTTTCTGTAGGGCGCCAACTTTCTCCCTATAAATAGGCCGGCAGCTTTCCCAACCAGAGATTTTGGGTAATGTTTCTAGAAATTTATGAGACGTACTAATATACTTAGAAGCCTTACACGATTGTATTCCTTGTGTGTTTAATATTTGTTTCTTTCAAAGATTATACTTTTTCATTTGCTGTGCTGTAAGTTAAAATAGTTTTTATTTCTATATATTTTATTTAATATTTATATAAATTTAATACTAAAATTAAATTGAATATTGTTAATATACTAGATTTGTTATCGTCATTTCTTTGCATAATGGTTTTCAGTCCTATGTTACAATATATTTCAACAAATCTTAAAACAGATTCAATTTGCAAAAACCGTATTACAGTACATACAAATTATGTTAAACTTCTTCTAAATAATCTATATATAGTGTCTATATATATATATATATATATATAGAGAGAGAGAGAGAGAGAGAGAGAGGGAGAGAGAGAGATTTTGAAAAAAAAATAATTTAAAAAATAATTTCATTAAGTCAATGTAATATTTTGTGTTTAATTTACATCAGGCAAGGCTACTTATCCGTTATTTTTAACATGTAAATATCACAGCTGGCATCATAAAATGAAAACATTACGAATTGTAATAACAACATTAGATTGGAAAGGGAAGGGAAAGACAAGGAAGTTTAGCAAAAGTGTTCCAGCGTCATCAGTCGTTCGCACCCCCCCCCCCCCAATTGTTCTTGCATCAAAGTCCTATTAGCGACTGACTCATTCCGCTAATGGCAATCTTAAACCCACTAGTATTAGTATCGAGTTCATACCGCAGCCTTTCCCGTAACGTTTTGCAATGTGGAATCTTTCGCCCACTGTTGTAATCGGTGATCAGCATGAGCTCGTATCGAATATTCATTTCTCTAGCTCATTTCATTTCAGTCAAAGGAATCACTAGTTTCTGTATGCGACTTAATCTTTAGCCAACTGAACTACAACTGAGACGGCAAGGGCGAACGTTCGCCGGTCCTTCTCATAGAGGTATCGGTCTGTGACTACAACAACCGTGGTCAACTCTGTTGGGCTTAATCGCATCCATTAACCCGCTAATACCACCAGTGATCTAAATTTAGATTTAGCTTTCGTTCGGCATCGGCAAATTAAGTTGGTCCCGCTCCATAGGCCCAGGATGTTCATATGTTTATAGTTCCCTTGTGTTTGTGTGTTTAGTTCACTTAGTGTTTGTGTGTTTAGTTCACTTAGTGTTTGTGTGTTTAGTTCACTTAGTGTGTGTGTGTGTGTTTAGTTCACTTAGTGTGTGTGTGTGTTTAGTTCACTTAGTGTGTGTGTGTGTGTTTAGTTCACTTGGTGTTTGTGTGTTTAGTTCATTTAGTGTTTGTGTGTTTAGTTCACTTAGTGTGTGTGTGTGTGTTTAGTTCACTTGGTGTTTGTGTGTTTAGTTCATTTAGTGTTTGTGTGTTTAGTTCACTTAGTGTGTGTGTGTGTTTAGTTCACTTAGTGTGTGTGTGTGTGTGTTTAGTTCACTTATGTTTGTGTGTTTAGTTCATTTAATGTTTGTGTGTTTAGTTCACTTGGTGTTTGTGTGTTTAGTTCATTTAGTGTTTGTGTGTTTAGTTCACTTAGTGTGTGTGTGTGTTTAGTTCACTTGTGTTTGTGTGTTTAGTTCACTTAGTGTTTGTGTTCAATTCACTTGTGTTTGTATGTTCGGTTCAATTTGTGTTTCTGTGTTCTGCTCACTAAGGGAGGCCCTTAAACTAAATTAAAGTTTGTAGACTTTTTTTTTTTTTTTTTTGTTTTTTTTTTTACTGCAATATCTTAATTCTACGTTTATGAGAAATTCAAATTGTCCCTTTTCAAAAAAGATCTCTGTTGCTTAAGACTTGTCACTGCTTTCCAAAATTTAAATTTTAAAAGAAATAATTCCGATCTCCGTCGCTGGCATGGATATATTTGAATAGTTTTAGTTATTTATTCTTTAATTTATTTTTAAAATAATTATTCACCGTAGATGGAGAACCATGTAATGTACATCTCTTCCAATACAATTTCTAAACGTATAGTTGTTCTCTTCCTAATTGCAACGATGTTGTAAGCGTTTTGCGATAACCAAATTTTTAAAATAATTAACAACTCCAGGCAACGCTAAAGCTTTTAAAGATTACGGGAACAAAGGGAACACAGTAATACATGGTAGCAAATCAAAATATTCATTATGATCATATGATAAGTCTACATAGTCTATGTCTGTAATTGGGTCGAAACACAAATGATCATATGATAAGTCTACATAGTCTATGTCTGTAATTGGGTCGAAACACAAATGAGCATATGATAAGTCTACATAGTCTATGTCTGTAATTGGGTCGAAACACAAATTATCATATGATAAGTCTACATAGTATATATCTGTAATTGGGTCGAAACACAAAGTGTTTTATAAAATGAAAGTTTGCCAACCACACAGAGCCACAGGGGGGAGTTTCTGGAACATGTACAATTGTAATTTAAATAATGATAAAAAATAAACAACTATGTCCAACTGTTGCCAAAGAATTATCCACAATTAAACCTTGTCATATGTTATGTGATATTAACGACGGAGATCCCTCTTCTGAGATAATGACAAGACTTGTACTCGGTACCAAACAAGATAATGACAAAACTTGTACTCGGTACCAAAACAAGGCACACGACCAGGAATCTGACACCGGGCGCATGACTCCAGAACACGTCACGAGAAGGCGGCTGTAAAGCCGACACCGAGCTGGAACTGCTGTTATTTCAAGCACGTGCTGTCTCGGAATGAAGTCATCCGTGTGGTAAAAGACAAGCCCACTACGGCCAGCGATCTGTCATGCCAACCAACTGAAATCGAGCCCCGAAGAAAGGGGGAGTTTTTTGTTTTGTTTTTTAAAGCTCCTTAGTTTGAGAGTATGATGACCTATCCATAGACAATATTTACTCTCAGCTCGCCTAACTAAATCACACGTTTTAACCTTTAGTAACACACGCTAATCCCCTTAGCCACACCTCTTTCACACTTAATCTCTCGGCCATATTTTCCTTTCCAACTCTCTCCTCTGCACCTCCATTTATGTATA
Organism: Omphiscola glabra; assembly: GCA_964017045.1. Classification (NCBI taxonomy): domain Eukaryota; kingdom Metazoa; phylum Mollusca; class Gastropoda; family Lymnaeidae; genus Omphiscola; species Omphiscola glabra. Next base: position 18,850,622 of record OZ024798.1, on the reverse strand, counting down.
TTTTTAAACAAACATTTGGTTTTATTTGATGCAAGTTGTTATTTATTTATTTTTTTAAAATATATTTTTTTAAATTAAATAAAATCTAATGGAACGGTAACAAAGTAAAATAATTATCAACGCGGTACTCCTCCTTTAAATCTAAATTTCCCTGTTTCCAAATAAGCGAAAGAAGTAATTCAACTAGAAGTCTTTATTACTTAATTAATAAAACAATACAAATAAAACTATTTTTTAAAAAAATACTTCATCATATTTTTATTGTAAATATATTAATACTTTTAAAAAAGGAACACATATTCTAACCCACCACATCTCGGCGGAGGGGCAGACAACTATACTCTTGCACCACAACTGAACATACATATTTTTACCAGCGGCAACTTAGCAAACATACTCTTGCGTTACAACGAAACATAGTGTTTCAGCGTTTAGAGAGTTTTTTTAAAAACATATATTACGTCACAATAGACCTATTCTAAACATACAAACATGTCATTGTAAGATAGCGATGGCGGTGGCGTAGTTAGGGCAAATGCCAACCGGGCGGGTTGAGATTTTTTTATGCCGCCCCCCCCCCCCATACCCCGGGTCCATAATTGAAAAAATTGCTATTGGTCGAAACTGTCGCCCCCTCAATATAAAGAAAACAGTTCTGATTGCCGCCCTACGCTCCATACCCCAGTGAGCAAGGGCACAATTCATCATCGAACCATGACAAAACTAAACTATCTTTTGCGAGCTGAAAAAAAAATTGAAGATGGTAGTCTCGATGGAACTTCTCTTTTTACCGTTCACTGATTACAATTGGCAAATCTACTCTTTCAGTTTCAACCAATTTTCTAAGTAAGGAATATTCAATGTCATTAGATGATGTACTACACCCTAATTAAACGATGCCAGACGTGCTTAAGTTTGGGATCTGTATACTCTTCTGGAGTAGAGATCATGTTTAATGTAATGTGTAACACCAGCGGCAGTGGTGACAATTCATTGTATACCATTCCGCCGTTTTAATCGGGATCCGCCAATGCAGATTCATTATTGTGTTCCGCCCCGCCATTTTGGTATGGGTCTGCCTCTTCTACTTGATTTGTTGTACACCAGACATCTTCTCCCGCGACCCGTCACTTGCAGACTACAGAAATAACACCACAGACTGCCCCCAAGCACTTATCATTTAGCAAGGCGGGGGGAGGGGGGGGATTATGACGCAAGAAGTCTGTTATTACAAGGAATTGTAGGATCAACCAAGTCTAATATAAATATGAAACTCTGTGAACCAGATGAATTCACAATCCAATTATCCAAATATTTATCGTATAAGCTGTAACGCCACCCAGGTCTTCACAGTCACAAAGACCAGCGACAGCTTCCATTACGCCTCGGGCAGCCGAGTGGCCCGCCTTCCAGTGGACAGATAACCCTGAGGGAAATCTAAAACCTTCCAGACTTACTACCCTTGGGGACCCACACAGCCGTTAGAGACCGCCCGCATCGATTGGCTGTACCTAGTTCGGGCTTAATTAGCTGTAAAGCACTTAAGAAATAAGACTTTAGTTCGAATACCCCTTGGGATCAAGCGCTGGGATCTGGCCGGCCATTCGTTTGTATCGACGAAACGCTGACTTTTTTTTTCGGTATTGGTTAAGTATATTGGTATGAAAATAGACTCTGTTGGGGGACGTAAATAGATATGAAAAACAGATTTCTACCAAAGTTTTGAAAAAAGTAGCCAAAAGTTAACACAGGTAATAAATGACCACTGGTATAAACACGGCAGACCATAGACGTGGTATATACCATCGGTATGTTTTGTCAACACCATTTTTGTCGTTCGGGGCAACTCTCAGTAAGTCATGCTTACCCTGAGCCAAATCGGAACACATCAGCAGATGCTGTTGTAGAATTTGGAGGACGGTACAGAGATGCAAGTCATTATATTCCAGACCAACACGGAACACATCAGCAGATGCTGTTGTAGAATTTGGAGGACGGTACAGAGATGCAAGTCATTATATTCCCGCCCTACACGGAATCTGGTGGATGGAACAGATCGATATCGTTTGAGTGGAGCTATCCGGTGGTCAATGATGAGTTATCGAAGGCCGCAGTTTTTTTAGATGGACCACGAACCAGTGGCGTATCTTCTAACTTAAAATTGATCAGGTGAATGGCGGACACTTTAAATAATGTTTATTTATCGCTGTAAAGTAAATACGCCCATGTTTGGGACAACGATGTCGTAAAAGACACGACTGAACTCATATTATAAGACTTCGCCTCAGACTATATGTCACATAGGCTATTTTATTTGATTTTGATCATCCAAAATTTAAAAAAAAACGTTGGTTTAAAATGTTATTTGTTCCTAAAAATGTCTTGCTTTTATCAATTCTAATATCGCAGTTAAGAGACATTTTAATGTTTTCCAACTTAAAATATATATTAAGATAGATAGAAAGACAGGTGCATAGATAGATGGATAGTCAGACAGACTGACAAGACACGGTAAGACAAAAACAAAGACTAGACAGGAGAAGACAGGACAAGACAGGACAAGACAGAACGGAAAGGACGCACAGACGGACTGACGGACCGACAGACAGACAAGACACGGCAAGACAAGAACAAAAACTAGACAAGACTAGACAGGACATGACAAGACAGGACAAGACAGGACGGAAAGGACGGACAGAGAGACAGACAGACAGACAGACTGATAGATAGATAGATAGATAGATAGATAGATAGATAGATAGATAGATAGATAGATAGATAGATAGATAGATAGATAGATAGATAGATAGATAGATAGATAGATAGATAGATAGATAGATAGATAGATTGATTGATTGATTGATTGATTGATTGATTGACTGATTTTTGGTGGACTTGATGGCTTCAACATAAGCCGCGAAATCGTAGCTGCTATTTTTTAGACACGTTTTATATTTCTTGGATGGTTTTCTGGAGGTACCCTTTTCTGAGGTGCCCTATTACAATTTTACATCTCTCGATCCGCCTCTGAAATTATTTCGACTAGCCTTTAACCGCGAAGGGCCCCCCTTGTTCCTCCCCCCCCCCCCCCAGGACTGGTCAGACATCTTTGGAGGACCTGTTGATGTACCATTGACCCGTCGAAAAGAATGTTGGCACGAGGTGGAGAAAGTCGAAACTTGAATGTTTTTGGTTATGTCCAGCTTCTTATGCTGCCATGACGCTTAAGACTTGAACAAATTGTGCCCATACAGAGATAACATCTCAAACCGGCAGCCAAGGTTTGGTCATATGCACAGTCTCTGGCAGGTCGTATTTTTGATGACTCCAGCAGCATGACTGAGATACTAAATTGTGGACATACATTTATTCAACACGAGAACTTTATTAAATTTTAATCGCTGTCGATGACATGTATATGTTAGGACCAAAGCCCGTAATCGGCCTAAGACAGGACAAGATAGGACAAGACAGGATAAGACAGGACAAGACTGTGCGAAATTGCCGGCCAATTCGGGAACTTGCCGAACTTCGGGCTTTGACCGTAACATATTATGACATGTACACAATCTAGTTATGCGTTGCTTTATTTGGTTAGTTCCTACTAAGCCCTTACGTTTATATAAAATATATATATACATTTATATTTCTCTGGCATGAATCTTGAATAAACTTAACTCTTCTAACCTTCATTACCCTAATGGAATTACTGGCGGGATTTGAAAAAAAAAGAGACAATCCATTTGGACTTGTGTCTGTACGTTGAAATTAAATAACCAAACTCACCGTTTGAAGGCACGGACCTTGGCGCCTCACTGACCAGCAGGGGAAAGGGGCGGGGATGTGGGGGGGGGTGTCGGGCTAAGGGTGGCGGTAACCCGAGCCGCTTGCCGGGGGCACAATGTGTCTGGTCAGGCAGATGTTTTTTCCGAGTGTGGACGCAGATTACATCTGAGATAAGGCTGGCACCGGTCTGATATCCGAGTGTGTTGCTGTAACAAATTTCAATAGAGCGTCTGTCCTAACCTTTTCTCAGTAAACATGGAAAGTGTTACCCCGCCCCCCCCCCCCACCTTTCCGGCTCTGTTTTCTTTTGGCTCGTTTCTATTTTTAAATCAGCCAAAAGTAATTTTTTTCAGCGTGCTCTACCACCCAGTAGTTTGCCAGCAAAGCACGAGTAAGTTATTAACCAACGTCTCACAAAACGATCCACTTTATAGCCAACGTCTTTATATGACATGCAACTTTTAGCTTCGATATGATCATGGGCTGTAGCGCCACACGCATGGATGAATACTCGTGTCAATGTGTTAGCGTGTCGTCGTGTATTGGTTGGGCCTTAACAGCTTAGTACTGCTACTTGAACATACACAACTCATGAATCTGAAAAGCAAAAAGAATTTTTAAAAATGACACATCCGTATAGCTATATCCGTTTTCGTTATCTTTTCTTTAATTCTTAGTTATAGGCAATATATAAATATATACTAAATTTAATTTATAACTAGTTGTTTTTTCTTTAAAGGTTGTGGGGAGGGAGGGGGTTCTTACAGCTCTGAAGGCATTTGCCGAAACTTTATAATTTGAATTTTTGTCTAATCCTAATTATACCTTAACATGTATAGTTTTATTGACACAAATCGTTTGTGTCTCATTAAGCTATATCCTTACTATATCCTTGTCAGATGTCTGGAACATATAACAGCTGACACCATACTTCAGCCTAATGTAGTCTACCTACCTACCCATATAACAATAGTTCATTTCAATTTTCTCCTCTCACATGAAGTCAATATAAGTTTGAATACCATCACCCTGTATCTTTATGTTGTTTGTTTTGTTAGGTATTATTCCCTAGTTGAAAACAGTTTGCAAGACATGTTTATAACAACTCAAATGAAAAGACACGTTCAAAGTACACACATTAAAGACACGTTGAAACTACGCAAATAAAAAGACAATGCTACACTTTGACTCATCGCCCGGACGGCCCTACTATCCTCCAGATGATAAGCACTAAACAATGGTTGAGCTGGGGCACATCCTGGAAACATTGACATCATAAACACAAAGTTGTGCGGCTATGGTTTCGGGACCACCGACCATCGTTCGAGACTCTCTAATCCAGCGACACAAGGGAGGACAGGGGAGGGGGGGGTTATTACCAAAAAATTAATGATAAAAACAGTCCCACATTTCTAGAAATGTGCACTCTGTGCTAGCGTGGGGTTCAAATCCAGTGCTCGTGAGTGCAGCCACTTGCCCCGGCGCAGTGCACGCGACATGAGATAAAAAAGACCACTTTGTGGGAATGTTGGTCATTATCATAACAAAGACGCAGTTGAGGCAAGGCCTTGGTGGCCTGAAGTCAAGGTCACAGTGACATACATCACCAGATGGGGAGAAAAAAATTACGTGCGGTTGTGCGTTGTGCTCTGTGTGAACTTAAAGACGCAAGTGCTCACGTGATCTAGACACAGCTGTGTTGTTGACGTATTTGATCAATTTGACATGGACACAGCCGTGAAGTTGACGCATGTGGTCAAGTCATATAGACACATCCGTGAAGTTGACGTATTTGGTCAAGTCATAGAGACACATCCGTGAAGTTGACGTATTTGGTCAAGTCATATAGACACATCCGTGAAGTTGACGCATTTGGTCGAGTCATATAGACACATCCGTGAAGTTGACGTATTAGGTCAATTCGTATAGACACATCTGTGAAGTTGACGTATTTGGTCACGTCATATAGACAAATCTGTGAAGTTGACGTATTTGGTCAAGTCATATAGACACATCTGTGAAGTTGACGCAATTGGCTCAAGTAATATAGACACATCCGTGAAGTTGACACATTTGGTCAAGTCATATAGACACATCCGTGAAGTTGACGTATTTGGTCAAGTCATATGGACACATCTGTGTAGTTGACGTATTTGGTCAATTCGTATAGACACATCCGTGTAGTTGACGTATTTGGTCAATTCGTATAGACACATCTGTGAAGATGACGCATTTGGTAAAGTCATATAGACACATCTGTGAAGTTGACGTATTTGATCACGTCATATAGACACATCTGTGAAGTTGATGTATTTGATCAATTCGTATAGACACATCTGTGAAGTTGACGTATTTGGTCAATTCGTATAGACACATCTGTGAAGTTGACGTATTTGGTCAATTCGTATAGACACATCTGTGAAGATGACGTATTTGGTCAAGTCATATAGACACATCTGTGAAGTTGACGTATTTGGTCACGTCATATAGACACATCTGTGAAGTTGATGTATTTGATCAATTCGTATAGACTCATCTGTGAAGTTGACGTATTTGGTCAAGTCATATAGACACATCCGTGAAGTTGACGTATTTTGTCAAGTCATATAGACACATTCGTGAAGTTGACGTATTTGGTCATATCGTATAGACACATCTGTGAAGTTGACGTATTTGGTCAAGTCATATAGACACATCTGTGAAGTTGACGTATTAGGTCAATTCGTATAGACACATCTGTGAAGTTGACGTATTTGGTCACGTCATATAGACAAATCTGTGAAGTTGACGTATTTGGTCACGTCATATAGACACATCGGTGAAGTTGACGCAATTGGCTCAAGTAATATAGACACATCCGTGAAGTTGACGCATTTGGTCAAGTCATATAGACACATCCGTGAAGTTGACGTATTTGGTCAAGTCATATGGACACATCTGTGTAGTTGACGTATTTGGTCAATTCGTATAGACACATCTGTGAAGATGACGCATTTGGTAAAGTCATATAGACACATCTGTGAAGTTGACGTATTTGATCACGTCATATAGACACAGCTGTGAAGTTGACGTATTGTGATCTCGTGATATGGACACAGCAGTGGCTTTGGCGCATTAGATCACGTGATAGAAACACATCTGTGCCATTTGGTGCAGTCATTGTAACCCATAATCTCTGATAGCGGGAGCTGATAGGAAGTTAAATAACATGTATATATATAAATAAATAGTGTTAATATTACTTAACAAATAGACTTGGGAAAGAGCTGGTGAAAAACTGAGTTGTGCACGTCATCGTACAGTAATTGATGTTTGACATCAAGTCTTATAATAATTAACGGAGAAAATCAGGATATTTGCATACATTTGAACTTGTTTAATGTGTACTAGCATGCATTTAATTAAGGTGCACCAGATTGTATTTAAATAAGGTGCACCAAATTGCATTTAATTAAGGTGCACCAGACTGCATTTTTATTAAGGTGCATCCGACTGCATTTAATTAAGGTGCACCATATTAACTTTAATTAAGGTGCACAGGTTTACATTTAATTAAGGTGCAATTAATTAAGGTGCAACGTATTGCATTTAATTAAGGTGACCAGATTACATTAAATAATGTGCACCAAATTGCATTTATTTAAGGTGCACCGTATTGCATGTAATTAAGGTGACCAGATTGAATTAAATAAGGTGCACCAAATTGCATTTATTTAAGGTGCACATAATTAAATTTAATTAAGGTGCGCCATACCGCATTTAATTAAGGTGCATCAGACTGCCTTTAATTAAGGTGCACCATATTAACTTTAATTAAGGTGCACAGGTTTGCATTTAATTAAGGTACACAGGTTTGCATTTAATTAAGGTGCACAGGTTTGCATTTAATTAAGGTGCACCAGATTGCATGTAGGAGGGGTTTTTTTTCACAGATTCTCCAAATCTGTGGTATGTTGGAACTTGAGATCCACTGCCATCTGAATTTGCTTGAGATTACACCAGGCGATGCCATTCTCATCATGTTCTTGTGGTGTTAAAATTGTAGAGCTTAGTGTGGACGAAATAATTACCTTCAATTGTGTTTAAAAGAGAGAGCGAAACGAAGGATTATTGCTTTTTGTGATGGTTTTAGAATAGAGCTTGTCGTCAGAGAAAACTAATTAGCTTTCAAACATTGTTTAGCTTTGCGTTTCAGGTGAGAGAAAAAGGTGTTTGGAAGGGGGGGGGGGTTAAGGGCGTCCGTTCTTTGCCCTTTTCTGGAACTGGAAACTGGAGTTATTGTCAGAAATGTCTACGGCTTAAGTCGGAGTACACGAAAAATTTGCTTACTTTTAACAGCTTTCAGTCTTATATATATATATATATATGTGTGTTTGTAAATAAATATATATATAGTTTATATATATATATATATAACGAACTGGAAAGCTGCTATCGAAATATGTAAGTCCCAGCCCCCCCCCCCAAACCTTTCCAAATGCTCGCTATGTCGCTATTACCTTTCTAATTAATTTTTCGCCACTTTAATTCAGCATTTCAAATGTATAATATCGAAATAACATAGCATAATCTTTTACTAACATGTGGATCTGCAACTATTTTAAGATCATAGCAATAAGACAATTTTATTCAGCGTATTTCTGGAGAAGTTCATCAAAAGCATACAAGTAATCAGCATATGAAGAAGAAACGATTTTGTAGATGATTTTTTTTTCTGTTCTTTCTCTCTCCCTCTCCCTCTCTCTCTTTCTACCCCCCCCTCCCCACCTCTCTCCCTCTACATCTCTCCCTCCTTCTCCCTCTCTCTCTCTCTCTCTCATTATTACTCGCACCCGCAGCCTCAGAAAATGTCACTTTGAAAATGTGACTATTCACTCAAAAAAAAGGATGATCTTAAGTAATATGTCCACATAATAACCGCTAGTCTTAAATTGCATTTTGGGATGTGCAGCCATTCTGCTCGTCCTTTTTGCGTCTCCGTCGATATTTCTACAGGAGAAATCAGGGTCATGACAGGGATGCCTACAGGCGGCAGCAGCAGAGAGAGCAACTTGAGGACCGCTATGAATACAGGAGAAATCAGGGTGCGCAAAGCGATGACTGCAGGATGTAGTAATTTGAGGACCGCATAGACTACACGGGAAAGCAAATTGAGGAGCTCTTTGAATACGTGAGAAAGCAAGTGTCCGACACATAAGGCTTGTGTAAACAGCTACACAAACAAGCATACGATGATCAACCCCCCGACCCAACACCCCCCTTGCCTATCATTTCAACACCAGGTTTTAAATTCGTTAGTCCTGACTAGCCACGGGGAGGGAAAAAAAAGGGGGGGGGGGTAATACTCAGCCAAGCCAGTAAACAGCAGTGAGGCACGCGCCTGGCCGTGTTATTGTAGTCAATCCACCATCACGGAGGTTAATTTTAGACCCCCATGCCATGGATTGTTTCGCGGATAACGTGGATACCACACCGGCTATCTGTTATCGTCTGAAGTTGATCACGTCAAGCTGTCTCAGCACCTTCATATTTTTTTAGTCTGTTTAACCAATGCTGTCCCTAAAACTGAGACACGTAATAAGGAAAAAAAAATTGTTGTTTAATAAAAATTATTGTGGTTGATAGTGCAGATGGACATCAAATATCATTTAGCTTACATGTAATATTATCTTAGGATGAAATATAGAAATCTATCTACTATCTTTAAGTAGCGTTTACTCTGGTAAGCTGTTTTCTTATGACAATCATTTTCTAGAATTGACGTTGCAAATATGATATATCACCATCCTGTAGTTACCCCAGAATATGATTCAACACCAATCTCTTGTTGCCTCAGAATATGATTTAACACCATTCCCTCGTTGCCCAAGAATATGATTTAACCTCATATTCTCTCGTTGCCCCAGAATATCATTTAACACCAATCTCTTGTTGCCTCAGAAAAGGATTTAACACCATTCTCTTTTTGCCCCAGAATCGATATTTTCTCTCCGCTAGCCCGGGTATCGATACCCCAAGCCCGGGTATTAATGCCCCAAGCCCGGGTATTGATACCCCAAGCCCGAGTGTTGATACCCCAAGCCCGAGTATTGATACCCCAAGCCGGGTATGGATACCCCAAGCCCGAGTATTGATACCCCAAGGCCAAGCCCGAGTATTGATACCTCAAGCTCGGGTATGGATACCCCAAGCTCGGGTATTGTACCCCAAGCCTGGAGAATGAAAAGGAGAGCAGTCAGAACCTGTTGGCACACGCCGCACGTTAAGATAGGTTGGTGATACGGGAGAGTCAATGAGGTAAGATTCTGTTGTTGGTGTTACGAAGAACCCTGACAAACAGCTGGCAGCTGTGACGTACACTTCTTTTGTTAAGACAGACGTCTACTGAAATACAGTTACGTCGGCCTAAATTTTAGAAGTGGGTACCGACCAGGTGATATGACGTTACACGAACACACACTCATACACACCCACACACACTCACACACACTCACACACACCTACAAACGAACACAAACACATGCACACATGCGAACACAAACACATTCACACACTCACACTCTCACACATTCTCTCTCTCTCATACACACGTACACATAAAAACAAACACACACACGCAGACACACACTTTCTCTCTCACACACTCGCACACGAACACACACTAACATACACACACAGACATCACACACGAACACACACTCTAAAAAACACAAACATACATCACACACGAACACACACAAACACACTAACATACACACAGACATGCCATGCAAGCTGTAAACGATTTTTTTTTTCAAATGTCACAGCACTCGTCCTATGAGTCCGGCTTTAGTTGGGAGTACGTGAACAGTTTGCTTACTCGAATCAAATGAACATCTAGGAGGCCGCTTATAGCTACATGTTTCTGGACATTAGCTTGCGTTCCATTGGGTGAAACGTTGTCATGACGACATATGCTACAATCAAAGTGGTAATTCAGTTATATATATATGTATATGTGTGTTTTAATATGGACGAAACATTGAATACTTTGGACATTTATGTGTCCATCCTTGTCGCAACTGGACACCAGTCTCTCTACGTAGTTCATAACCAGGCTCTCTACGTAGTTCATAACCAGTCTCTCTACGTAGTTCATAACCAGGCTCTCTACGTAGTTCATAACCAGTTTCTCTACGTAGTTCATAACCAGGCTCTCTACGTAGTTCATAACCAGGCTCTCTACGTAGTTCATAACCAGGCTCTCTACGTAGTTCATAACCAGTCTCTCTACGTAGTTCATAACCAGGCTCTCTACGTAGTTCATAACCAGGCTCTCTACGTAGTTCATAACCAGTCTCTCTACGTAGTTCATAACCAGTCTCTCTACGTAGTTCATAACCAGGCTCTCTACGTAGTTCATAACCAGTCTCTCTACGTAGTTCATAACCAGTCTCTCTACATAGTTCATAACCAGACTCTCTCTCTCTATATATACATTAATAAAGCAGCTGCCCTGGATCAGAACGAGCTTCACCACCAAATGTAGAATGTGTTTAAGAAAAAAACAATCACCACTACGTTGGCGCAAAACAAAGTTGTCACATTCAATCAGTTGTTTTTATATGAATCCAAAAAAAAAATAAAATGGAAAGGTGGGTTTTTTTTTTTTTTAATATTAATGGTTCTCATGATATTAAGAGAAGTGGATCTTATAGTAATTTACAAAAAAAAAAATATGTTTCTTGCAGTATTCGGAAAATGTGTTCAATCTTGAAGAGGCTGAAACGAGGCTGAAAGGACATAACGCCGACATGAGCTTAAAATTCTGACACATTATCAATCTTAAAAGCGAATATTACGTAAACTAACGGCTTTGACGTAATCCAACTTTAAAAATTGTCCGGACATCACATCGATTACACTGGCATCAATAGCAACCATTTTGTTGTAACCCACCCCCCCCCCTTTTTTTTTTGTTGTAAAACACACACACACACACACACACACAAACAACTGTCAAAATCCTACTCCTTCCAACCTTTTCTCATGCCGTATTCCAGCCTTCACTTTCCGATCCTTTTTTCTTTCTTTTTCATTACGGCTTAACCGGAAGTGGCTTGCAGATGAGAAATGCGCACGGTATCCGTTACCAATACGGTGTGCATACCGCAGTGTGCACCATGTAGGATTGGGGGCGTCAACAAAGCCTCGGTGAGTAATCCCAATACGAGTTGTGTGTTGCGCTGTTTGTCTGCCTTCTGCGATCGCCACTGAGTCACCATGCGACGGTAACACAGGGGCGGATTCAGTGAAGAGGTTGGGGGACAACCAGCAGCGTACATTACGTGCATGGCAAAATAACTTAAGCTTCAGATTGATATATTTTTTTTAAAAATGTAAATACATTGTAATCAAAGATGCGCGTATTTCCGATGTAATTCTACAACAGAGTGACAATCTGATATATAATGACATCGGCTGTAACATTTGGAATTTTAAAAAAAATTACTATTCTCGCTCTGAGGCCCCGTGGTGGCGTTGTCAGCATGTCACACACAACCAAGTGTTAGTTAGGGGGTGGGGGATTCGAACTCAACTTAGCCACCGGGATAAGAGTCATCGGCCCAGTAAAGTACCTAATCTCACTTCTGGGATAAACTGGATTGACCCTGACACGGTGTGATCAAGCAAAACACTAAAGATGAACACCGATTCGTCTTGGAGAAAAGCATGGACTATAAAGTATGTTATCTTACTACATGCTTAGTTACTACTGCCCAAACCTCATATTTAGGTGTACGAAACAGCACTCCTGAAATTAGGTTTGTTACATTACTCCCAAGATGAACGAATGTTTATTTTTTCATGCTAAAATGTAAAAATAAAATAATAACTAGTTGATGTTTTTAATATAATATTCCAGACATCTAATTACACCAACAAATATTTGTCTTACAAGCAAAACGCCACCATATTGCTACAAGGCGTCGAAGTGAGACGATATTACCATGTCTCCACCAAACCCTTTCGAATTATTCCTCGATCCGCCACTGCTTGCTTCGCCACGGAGTTGACACAATACCATATTGCAGGGCAACTGAAATTGATCACATGAGTATCAGAAGCGGGGACACCTAATTTATGTTCCTTCACTTGGCGTTTCAGGAGGATGAGAAATAAGCTGGCCTGGAACTGGAGAATATCCAATGAAAAAAATGGGAACGAATTGTGTGCGGGGGGCCTGGGGAGACGACACATATAAACGTTGTAGGGAATGTTCATATATATATATATATATATATATATATATTAACAGGGAGATGAATGTGGGAACCAAGCGATTGCTGGCATGAGAGCAGCCAAAAGTTTCCAATGCATTACCAGTTGCCGTCTCCGTGTGGGGCCTTTTACATCATATAATCTTGTGCAAAATTGTTAGGAGTAACATCTAACAGCCTTTAAAGGCATCATTAGATGTTTAACCCCATTTATTGACTTGGCTGTCTCTGGTTTAAGCACCATGTTATAATCATGATTAGTCTTTTTGAAATACATCACCCCCCCCCCCCCCCCCCGAAAAAAGCGTATTGACACACATCTCATTTTGTTACATATATAAATATACGTCTGTCGAATCTACTTATGTCTGACCATGTTTGTTAATATGTACTGTTGTCAATATGGAGAAATGTATCTCTTATTTAAGTGTATGGCTCTTTCAAAAAACAATGCACAACAAAAGACGATACCAAATGATACATACAATAATAAAGAGTTGGATTATCAACACCAGGGCTAATTACAATTAATACGTTTTATTATGTTAATTATAATGAATTACAAAATCAAAAGAAATATAATTAAAACTATTGACTTACAGTATACTGTTTGGCTTGTAACGGTACAGTGTTGAATAAAACACAATGTGCAAAAAGTGTACAATGATGAAAAGAAATCTACCCACACATAGTAAAAAATTCGAAGGATACAGACTATTAATTTTATTTTGTAAACAAGGTCACGGGAGACTATTTTTAGCCAGCCACAACCTAAATGAGGTTCCGAGCTTGAGGTCCAGTATAGAGTTCATTCACGGGGAAAGAAAGAAATAAACACTTCGTCTACATAACAGTGCTGCACGGACCTGCCACTACCTTTCTATGCTACACGGACCTAACACTACCTTTCTATGCTACACGGACCCACCAATACTACTACTTTTCTATGCTACACGAACCTACCACTACTACTACCTTTCTATGCTACACGGACCTACCATTGTCCTCCTATGCCACACGGACATACCACTACCTTTCTATGTTACACGGAACCACCACTACCTTTCTATGCTACACGGACCTACCACTACCTTTCTATGCTACACGGACCAGCCACTACCTTTCTATGTTACAGGGACCTACCACTACCTTTCTATGCTACACGGACCTACCACTACCTTTCTATGCTACAGGGACCTACCACTACCTTTCTATGCTACTCGGACCTACCACTACCTTTCTATGCTACAGGGACCTACCACTACCTTTCTATGCTACAGGGACCTACCACTACCTTACTATGCTACAGGGACCTACCACTACCTTTCTATGCTACAGGGACCTACCACTACCTTTCTATGCTACTCGGACCTACCACTACCTTTCTATGCTACACGGACCTACCACTACCTTTCTATGCGACTCGGACCTACCACTACCGTTCTACTCTACAAAGACCTACCACTACCTTTCTATGCTAAACGGACCTACCACTACCTTTCTATGCTACACGGACCTACCACTATCGTTATATGCTACACGGACCTACCACTACCGTTCAATGCTACACGGACCTACCACTACCTTTCGATGCTAAACGGACCTGCCGCTACTTTTCTAGGCTACTCGGACATACCATTGTCCTTCTAGGCTACACGGACCTACTACTTTCTATCCAGACAACTGGCCGTCTGTCCTATAGTTCTCACCACACCGCCTTTACATTAAGACTTAGCGGAGCTTTGGCGAAACCTGACTGTATCCGGAAAGTCCGGACAGACTAATACCGGGTAAATCGTTCCGTCACTGTGGTCCACGTTGATTTCCGTTTGTCTGTAAAACAAGGAGAAGTTTCCTTATACCGTATAACACACATGAAACGCTCATTCACAATACGGCTACATAATATACACGGCATATAATCAGCCGTGGTCGAAAACAATGGTGGAAGTATAAGCAAAAATGTCATCGCCACGTGATGTTTTTTTTATTGCTTTCTAACTATGAACAATGAAGGTCCTATAACTTTGTTTCAATACCTTTCAGAACAGTGATATTTATAGTACTATTGGTCAGTGTACTGGTACCGGTCGGCAAACGATAACAATTTTAGAAGGACGAAAAAAAAAAAAAGCGAAAAGAAATACGTTGGTTATCGGTAGATGCGGCCACACTGAAAAGATTGTGAATCCATGTTTAAAAAAAACAAAACATTCACATATATATCACCTCAATTCTCTACGGCGAGTTGGTGTTATAATATGGTGATACATTAGAGCATTGCGTGCTGCTTTGAGAGCACAGAGCTGGCAAAACTCCTGTTCATATTTGTTTCGTAAGTTCTACAATTTCCACTTTTTGAAGTTTTCAGTTAAAACAAGTAAATGCAAGCAAAAAGTATATAAATCTTCGTTACAAAGAATCATCTAAAGTAATTAATATATATTCCTATAATCATACTGATCATGTTCAATAAAATGCGATCGATGACCAGTGTCTAATTATACGAAGTCGCGTTTGTTGAGTATTGATGTATAAGAAGTTATGTATGAGAAGATATTTCTTAGAAGTTATCCGTGTAAAGGATGTGACTGTATGAGAAGGGATCTATCCGTGTTAGCAATGTGTATGTTCTATAATAACGTGCAAACATTAAATCTTTTTCAAAAAAGTCGTTGTTGACTTCTAAGGATTACATTCAGTCGTTGTTCACTTTTAACGCTTACGTAAATTCAATCGTTGTTGACTTCTAACGCTCACATTCAGGCTGCTTGATGCAAGTACATGGCATTAAGTCGCTGACAACAAGACGCCACGCATAAGACGAAGGACACTTTGGTTTGTTAATGCATATTTACGAGTTTGCTGAAGGAAGGGCCTGCTATTTACACAGCGATCACCCAAGTGATCATTGAGGACTGCGTGAAAGGTTAAGTGTCCTGCTCACCACAAAACACGTACACCGAGGTAGTCGTCAAACAGCTTACCGCGGCGCAGCCTCAATGGGTCACGAACAGGACACAGCATGACGCAAAGATGACAGCGCACGGGACGAACAATGACAAGACACTAGACGAACAGTGACAAGACACTAGACGAACAGTGACAAAACTCTCGCATCAATTAGAAGACGTCAATAATTATTTCGTGCTAACTTCTAATGGTCAGAAGACTGCTGTTTGTGTTGAGAAACCTTCAGCTTCATCGAAGGTGTGCTCAAACACATTTCAGACTCCTCCAATATGAAAGATTCGGAAAAGAATGACATGTAATGTATCAGAGGCATCCCAAATTAATATGATCCCACAATAAAGAATGGCAGGCACAAACATTGACCGATTGGAACCTCCTCCATATGCATTATGTAATCAGAAAAAACAAAGATGGCAGGAAAGAAACGTATCAAACACACCACGGGATGTGATTAGTGACAGCCGAACAAGAGAAGACTAGTGCTGTGACAGCCGAACAAGAGAAGACTAGTGCTGTGACAGCTGAACAAGAGAAGAACACTATAGTGCTGTGACAGCTGAACAAGAGAAGACTAGTGCTGTGACAGATGAACAAGAGAAGAACACTAGTGCTGTGACAGCTGAACAAGAGAAGAACACTAGTGCTGTGACAGCCGAACAAGAGAAGACTAGTGCTGTGACAGCTGAGCAAGAGAAGACTAGTGCTGTGACAGCTGAGCAAGAGAAGACTAGTGCTGTGACAGCCGAACAAGAGAAGAACACTAGTGCTGTGACAGCCGAACAAGAGAAGAACACTAGTGCTGTGACAGCTGAGCAAGAGAAGACTAGTGCTGTGACAGCTGAACAAGAGAAGAACACTAGTGCTGTGACAGCTGAGCAAGAGAAGACTAGTGCTGTGACAGCCGAACAAAAGAAGAACACTAGTGCTGTGACAGCCGAACAAGAGAACACTAGCGCTGTGACAGCTGAACAAGTGAAGATTAGTTCTGCGACAGCTGAGCAAGAGAACACTTGTGCTGTGACAGCTGAACAAGTGAAGATTAGTTCTGCGACAGCTGAGCAAGAGAACACTTGTGCTGTGACAGCTGAGCAAGAGAACACTTGTGCTGTGACAGCTGAGCAAGAGAACACTTGTGCTGTGACAGCTGAGCAAGAGAACACTTGTGCTGTGACAGCTGAACAGGTGAAGATTAGTTCTGCGACAGCTGAGCAAGAGAACACTTGTGCTGTGACAGCTGAGCAAGAGAACACTTGTGCTGTGACAGCTGAGCAAGAGAACACTTGTGCTGTGACAGCTGAGCAAGAGAACACTTGTGCTGTGACAGCTGAACAAGTGAAGATTAGTTCTGCGACAGCTGAGCAAGAGAACACTTGTGCTGTGACAGCTGAGCAAGAGCTGATGCAGAAGTATTGGGCCAATATTCCACAAGTTCAGTGACATGGAAAAGAGATATTCACAATATATCCTGAGCAACATTTATTCTGAGCACAATTTTTTCATGAGCACCATTGTTCACGAGCAAAATGTATTCTGAAAATAATTTCTATTAACAAACAAAAAAGTGTGTGTGTGTGTGGGGGGGGGGGGTGGTGGAAGGGAGGCCATGTCTTTGTTCATTCAGAAAAACTAAACCCTAGTACCAGAGACCCCCATCTCCCCAAATAGTTCCAACATCATGCTATGAAGATACTCTTTAACCCGATAGAAACAACCATTTCTTTTCTTAGCCTACTCTCCAACACAACACTCACGTATTCCATAGAAGAGTACAATACTGAGATGGCGTCTTTAAGCCAACCCTCAGCTGCTCACGTACACCGATGGGGGGTTGGTTTAGAACCCGAGTCACGGTTCAGTCAGTGAATGGGGTCCAGGGGGTGAACCGATACGTCACGTCTCTGAATTAAGATATCCCTGGTCCAGGAACTGGAAGATTTCTTGACTATCGTTACCGTTAGAAATATTTCCTTTCAAAGAAAAACAAGACAGAATAAAATGGAACGTTTATTTTTTGTAGGAAGCAATTTGTTCTAAAAATGAATGTCTAATTAATGTAGAATAGTTGATTGTTATATTTTCATGGCTTTGACTCTAGAAGTAAGGTATTACTCGTGAATCGAAATGTATACAAGTTAAGTATTTAAACCATTTTTAGAAATTGTAAGGCAAAAACAACGACACAGCTTGACATTATAAGATAAGATAAGATAAGATTCTTTAAGGATCAAAACAAAATGGACATTAAAAAAAAAAAAAAATACATTGTACATATTCATTTTCAGCATAAAAATAAATACACATTTTAAACCAAGACAACACTAAACAATTATTACAATATAAACCCGAGGACATCTAAAGTATTTCTCTAGCTTCGAAATCAGCCATTTAAAGAATTTAATTTGTGACAATGATGGCTTCATTCTAGATTATTCATATGCGGTAAACTTTGACTTTTGGGAAGAACGCTGGTAAATTCGCAGAGACTAGGAACCTGAAAGCATAGAAGAAGAACGAAATATTTTTTTTTTTTTTTTACAAGCTCCGCTGTATCCCAAAATGTTTGCACCCACGCGTTACCTCTTTTCACTCAAACATCCCAAAGGTCAGTCTCTTAGCCAGCCCGGACCGCAAACAGACAAGCAATTAGTAACCCCTTACTTTGCTACCTGTCCGAAAGGGTGATAATAACGTCGTGTTAGGATCTCTATGCAGCGGAGTCTTTTTCTCTCATTCCGACGCGCCCGTCCAAGTTATCTCCCTCCGAGGCTATCAACTGCCCGATGGTGTCTTTTGTTCCTATGTCTCGGCTTGTTGGACCTCGGTGACGTACCGAGCCACGGGGAGATAAGCTCCACAATGAGTGAAGATAACTGGTCAGCCGATAGAAAATTTGGGTTGTAAATCAGCCGATCAGAGTCATTTGTGTAGCCTTTGATGACCAATCTGACGCCATCGCCTAGCAACGGACTAGTATGTGTACAGTAAAGAGAGTTCATTCCCCCTGGGGGCTCACTTGGGCTTTAGTGTTGATCAGAATGCAATTAGACCCTATACAATGTTATACCAAACAAGCTCACACGCATCCCTGAATGTTAAGTCTTTCACACTGGACTGATTGGTCCTTATCATAGTCTCATCATTTTGGCCCGTTTATGCTTGCAGACGATGACAAATGAAAAGAGTATAGTGCATAGAGCAGGGGTGAGCATTGAATGGTCAGCGTGTCACATTCAGTCCATGAAAACTTTTAGTCCAACCCAGCAAGAACTTCTGGAAACTGGATTATTGGTTTCTTAAAATTGGTACACTTTGAATGTCATGCCTAAAAACCTTCGAAATTTAACCACACTGAGAAATGTTGTTACCCATTAGTCATCACAACAAGATGACGAACGATTTTAAAGATATGAATATTTTTTTACTCCTATAATTTAGCCTCGGCAACGTGCCACTTAATAATAATATATATAACTCACGCTCTGAGTGCAAATGTTATAAATAGGGTAAATCCCCATTCCTATTTTAACGTGTAAACATCCTTTGAATTTTAAAAGAGACACTACTCTGTGGCGTGCGCAATATAATTCTAGCTGCCATATCATTAAAATAAATATACTGTCATGTCTTACATGGACACCACGTGTGCAACCTTGTGACTGCAATAGCCAATAATATAGAATTGTAGCTTAACTCGATCATCGAGTTCCTCGGAGTATCCGTCCTAAAAATTAGTACAGAATCTCTTTACTAACACACACACACACAAGAACACACACACACACATATATATATATATATATATATATATATATATATATATATATATAGTTATATATATATAGTGAGAATGTACTGGAAGCCCTCGAATCTCACAGATTTTGAACACGAAAGTGTGTACTATACAAATAAGATAAACACCTCAGCATTGCTTCTCTAATAATGAAATACTATCAATGGGTTAACTTATTGGCCCCTTGGATACTCATGCCGTGTTTTCTGTTCTACTAAATGAGTGGTTCTCAACCTTCCAAATGCCGCGACCCTTTAATACAGTACCTCATGTTGTGGCGCCCCCGCCCCCGCCCAAAATCGCAAAATTATATTTAATATTTTTTCACTTATAAGAATTCACGGACCTTTTATAAGACTTAAAGGCCTCTCTAACCAGATGTTGAGAATCCCTGCGTTGAATCACGTGGTTAGAAAAAACCCAAATTACATTCAAGCTGCTACTGCAGTGCATGGATGAGATGGTTTTATGGATGCAATAAAAGAAGCGTTCTTTTTTTTTTTTTTTTGTCTCTGGCAATAAATGATTTATTTGTTTAACGAGAGAAATCAAATGTTTGGGAGAAATAAAAAAAATAATTGACCCCCACTCCCCCCCCCCCCCCCCCCCTTGAAATTTGTAAGGTCGAAAGATGAATGAATGTGAAAAATATGAAAAAAAAATCAAAAGTGATTTCAAGTTAAATAAATAGTTTATGTTTAATTAGCATATGGTGACTAATAAATCCCTGAAAGATAGAAGGAAGAGTTGGAGAGTAATAGTAACTGAGAGAGAGAGAGAGAGACAGAGAGAGAGAGAGAATAAGAGAGAGAGAGAGAGAGAGAGAGGGGGCAAGAAAGACAAAAAAAACAAAAAAGAATTGAGAAATAGAGGGAGAGCAAGTAAGAGAAATAGAGAGACTGAGTGCGGGAGAAAGAGGGAGAGAGAAAGTGAGTGAGAGAAAGAGTGATTGAGAGAGAGTGAGCGAGAAAGAGAATGAGAGAGTGGGAGAAAGAGTATAACTTTTCATCGTCTTTGTCACTAAAAAATGGCGCGGTGTTGGCATTGTTTGATCTTGCATTACGGACAAATAAACGGAAAGACAGACAGGTGTCAGGATGAATAGTCAGCTTGTGAGCTACCTATTGTCACAAACAATCCATCGCCAGAGGACACTTAAAAGCTATTAGCAGCATTCGCCCTGAAACTACACTAAAAACTCAATTGTATCAAGCATTAGCTCAAGATGGTTTCATTACACTTAAAGGAATCGATCAGTTTCTCACAATCGATCATTGTCTTCTTGTCTTAGCTTCATTGATTAAAAACATAAACACAAAACGATTCGTACGAGCCCAATAACAAATTAATATAATGCTTTGTGTTGCGTGTTTTCAGCTGTTCGAAAACTTCCTGTCTGACTCGAATGGAGGTCCTTATATAAATGTTTTAAATCTTATTAAGTGACATGTTTATATTTTAGCACTAAATGTGACACTGAATGGATGCTGTTACAATCTGTCATTGAAAGAAATGAGGAAAACAAAGTATGGGGAAACCTGAAAAAAGGAACACAACAAAACAATGAACGTGTCGGCAGGAAGCCTTCGTCAGCGAACAAGCAACAGAAAAAAGAAAAATAAATAAAAATAATTCTGAACTGAAAAAAATTTGAATCCGAGAGGGCAGCGAAAGAATCGGCTATATGGGGTCTTGGAACATTAGATCGGCTCTAGAGTCTTGCTACTCGAGTTAAGAATAAGCGTAAAAAGATGAGAAAAACTGAACGGAAGGAAAATTGGACGGAGAAGGAAACAATAGTGAGACAATTGTCTCTCAAGTTAAGAATCTAATGCAGCAGGAATGGATCACATTAGTGGACACACCAACGGATTGTTATTGAATGCGTGGATGCATTGCAGGGTACGCTGATGAGACATTGTGCAGCGGCAATGCGATTACGCACTGCAACGGACGATACAAGTGTTGGGGGGGGGGGGGATTTCACCAAGCTGTGGGGCGGATAATTCACACCGACCAACGAGATTCTTGAGCAGAAATGAGTTAACAGCTGTACCCTAATGGATGCGTGAGACTTTCAGGCACGGCGAGGCGGTATAAATGCACCTATAACCTATTCCAACTCCAGGTCGGATACAAAAATTCGATACGTTAAAATAAAAACTATAAATGGTACTCAAATGTCTGTGGTTTTTTTTAACTATCGTATATAGGTATGCGTGATAATATGATTATTAAAAAAAATTAAGTAATTTTGAAACCAGGACGCAAAATATCGTTCTCACCTTTAACACCATTGTGATACGAAACCGTTGTTTTAAGATACGAGAAGCGTACTTTACTCCGATTCTTCTCAAAACCCTTGCTAGAAAGAACATAATTCTGAGGAAAATTGAGCATTTCAACAGAGCTGTTGGTTTTCGTTGCATCTATGTTTTCTTTACCCTACGTTTTGAAACGGCAGAATATCAGCTACTCAAAGTAATTCATTCTATCCGCTATGCAGCACATAGTCTCAGTGTCAGTTGTATTCATCGTCGGTACATCAGTGTAAGTTTGCAATTAGCAATAAAGGGGTTAGTAAATTATGACTGCTTCAAGACTACGAACACATATTATGCGCCGGAGAGTCGCAAAACAACGGAGCTGTCTGGATAAGTGTCGAGTTATATGACACGGATAATGATACATTATTTGATCATTTCATGGACACCTTACCCCTCCCCTTAAAAAAAAAACAACAGAACTAATAAGTATTTAAGTCATCGACTCTGTAAAAGGTTCGAATTATTTACTAATTTGTAATTATGGGTCTTCCCAATGTCATCATACTACTTGACTGAGGTAACTGAATACGCCTTTGAGAACCTCATTTAAAAAAAAAAAAAATGACTGAAAATGGAAACCAAAATGTTGCTCATCGAATGACAAGCGTGGTCAGATTTAGCAGCTTGGAGTCAGCAATGAATGATGTACCGGTCTCATTATAGGGAAGAAATGAATGTTTGGCAGGCCTGACACGTTAGAAATGAAAATTCAGGGAATATCTTCTGGCACTCTGAAACAATGAGATGGTACCTTCGGTGTCGCGTTGACAGCAAGTCTAGAGAAACATCTCCTCCCAGGGGGCATCAACATGACACAAAGAAGAGCTACTTTCAATTATCTCCGGATACCCTGTTGTTTTCGGCCCTTTTTCGCTGAAGTTAGCAGTTTTTAAAAACATTTTGATCAGAGTACCAACCCACTTTACAACATATTTTCTTTGGGTTGTCTATTTAATTTCACTTTTTTTTTCATTTTTAAAGTGTATTTTTAAAGACGTAAACCGTTTAATGAGATCCGGCCAACTAGACAAATACACATTCGCATTCACTTAAATGCTTTTTTTGAGCTGACGCCAAAGTTGGAAGTAAAAAAAATGCTGTAAGATCTCTTATGCAACATTTACATTTATGTTGATTGAATTGTTTAATTAACAATTTTGAAGTTTTTTTTAGATCTATTTTTTTTTCAACTCAATAACCGAAGAAAATAAAACAATTTTTAGGTTTGTGAACATTTCTTTCATTTTATTATTATGTCAGGTTTATGAAGGGTCATACAACAGAATCAAATGTAAGTACCTTATAATGGTTTATAAATGCATGACTGCAGCAAATTTTATTGAACGTTTATTACAAACAAAGTAATTTTAAAAAAATCATACAATTGTACCTATCTGTAAAAAGATATTTTATAGTGTTTAAAAATTCAGTTAACTTAACGTGGCTCTCTACCAGTCAAAATATGAATCTGAATTCGTACACTCATTAGACATCTAGAACAAAGTAGGTTAATTATTTACAATTAGTCTGAGATTAAAATATGAATCTGAATTCGTACACTCATTGGACACCTAGAACAAAGTAGGTTATTTATTTACAATTAGTCTGAGATTAAAATATGAATCTGAATTCGTACACTCATTGGACATCTAGGACAAAGTAGGTTATTTATTTACAATTAGTCCCTGAATTACAATTTAACTGCTCAAATCTGAGAGTTCAACTTGTTTAATTTAAAACACTCAAAGCAGTAACACAAAATATGTTATAATTAACATATATATGGCATAGAGAATAGTGCCATTTTTTGTTCTCCCTATGCTAAATAAAAACAAGAAAAGCGTTTGGAGAACAATCTATAACACTTTAATCTGACAGCTTCAGAAGTCAAGCGTGCGCCTATCTCGCGAGTATCTGCGCCCCACATGACCCGCTGTTCGCGGGGTAATAAAAATTGTCCGGAGATGCCATCTAGAATCCACATTCCGTCCGCGCCTTCTCGCACCTGACCGCTTGGGAAGACCCGGGGAGCTGTCTTCGGGAGTTGATTGACAGCAGTTAGACGCCTGGACATGACTGCCTTCGGTTGATAGGTATCAGAAATAAACATAGAGTAACTAAGCACTACTTCAAACACACAGCACTTCCACAAAGTGTAAGCAAACGCGGGGGTCAAAGAACTTCATAGGTTAAATTGATATTATAGATATTGTTGGATTTGGACGCCATATTTCTATTATAGATATTGTTGGATCTAAACCCGATTATCCCTATAATAGATATTGTTGGATTAAAACCCGATAGTTCATTTATAGATACTGTTAGATCTAAACCCGATATCCCTATAATATATATTGTTGGATTTAAACCCGATAGTTCTATTATAGATATTGTTGGATCCAAACCCGATATTTGTAATATAGATAGTATACATTTAAACCCAATATTTTCTAGACTTCTTCTCGAATCTATGTGGCTTGAGTCGGCGAAATCAACATATCTATTTAGGAGATAGGCTGAATAAAAAATAAAACGAAAAACAAAAAATAAAATCTTCCATAAAATGGGTTTCGTAAAATTATTAACTTCGCAATGAGATCTCGTAACCGGAAATTTGATCGAAAGAAATTTCGTCGACGGAAAATTGATTGACGGAAATTTGATCGAACGGAAATTTGGTCGAATCGTTTTTTTTAGTTTATACGTTAAATTTGCGTCAAATTTCTTTTTGAACGCATTATTTTGTTTTACTATATAGTATAGTGCGTTCAAAAAGAAATTTGACGAAAATTGTAACGTCTGAACTGAAAAAAAGATTTTACCAAGTTTCCGTCCTTCAAATTATCGTCGATCAATTTTCCGTCGACGAAATTTCTTTCGATCAAATTTCCGGTAACCATGAGATCTATTAATTACGTGACGTCAGATCATCTACTGTGTTTTGGAATCGTAGACCAAGACATATATTTGGGAGTATAAGTTGAAATATTTTTCCCGCTGTTCCGAGCAGTAGTACAAACAGACGTGCTCGTCGAGATGGGAGAGATAATTACGGAAGGGTAGAGATTATTTTTTTTAGCCATTCGAAGCCGCCCACTGTGATGACGTAGTGGAGGAGTCGAATCACTGCTCTTCAGACAGAGCTGTTTTCGTGTTTATATTGAAAACTGTCAAGCCGTGAACCGTGTGAGTGGATGCGTTCCATGATAGTGAAGCGAAACAAAGAATTGGAGATTTGGGAAAGAATGTTAGTACCGATGTTGGTCTGCGATGTAAGACTTTGGTAGGGGGAATGCGATGAATGGAGATAACGACACGTTGTTCAGATTTCTGTGTGAAAAGCAAGATATGTGCTTACGTCTGGCGGTGATGTGGAGTTTGTTGACGGACGTATGGGTGGCAGGGGGCACGGATGGCGAGGGGCTGTGGGATAGGGATAGGTGATGGAGAGATGGGATAGTGGGGAGCTAGAGTTTTATACAAGCTTCACGCTATATACGTTTGTATCTTTCATTATTTTATTTTGTTGCATGACAGTACAACATTTTTTTAGTGTCAGTTAGCTGCATATAATAACTCATTTGTTTGTATAGTGTCACAGCGAATCTTATATTGTAGAATCGTCATTCCCTTTATTTCCTGATATAAAGTTTGTTTGGAGTATATCACCTCATAATTGAACATGTGTATACAGCGTACGTTGCAGGACAACGATATGCTATTAATTTGTATATTGCACCTTGCCATCCGTATCATTGTTCCGTTTCCATTTAGATTTGTGGCTGATGCAGTTTTATCCTCTTTGTAATTGGACACTTGATTCCATTTTTTAAAAAAAGTTTCTCAGCATTTAGATGTATCAGTGTACTCGGTATTTAGATGCATCCGTGCACTTAGTACTTAAAAGTATTATTATTATTGTTATTATACGAAGTTTTATAAAGTGTAGTACCCCAACCTAATGCTGGGCTCACCACGCTGTACATACATATAGTTTAGTAAACATGATCATGATGACAAAGGCTAGATAACGGCACAAAGTGTCCTTGTGTGAGGTATTAGGACTAGGTATCAGTGTATTCAGAAGTTTAAGCACCGTCGTTTGCAGTACTCCATGTATCCGTGTACTCAGTAATTGGATTATATATATACATGTCGTATTCTTCTGAATATTGCAGTATTCTGAGTACATGTGGCTATGCTCAGTATCTGGATTTCTATTGAACATTGCACTCAACATTCAACAGTGTACTCAGCACTTGAGGTAAGAGACACTGCCGTAACGAGCCATCAATTATTTACAAAGTCACAGTGCGTGATATTGACTGATAGTGGGGGAAGTTTCGCTTGTATTGTTACCGCCATAATTGTGCTACAATCAAAGAGGTCAAGAACAACAATTGGCGTAGAGAGAAAAAAATGTACCAATTAAAATGATAGCTCGTGGTAGATAGTGGTAGCTACTGGTAGCTTGGAGTTGCTAGAGGTTTTAGCGAGTTGTAGATAGTGGTAGCTACTGGTAACTGGTAGTTTCCAGTGGTTGTAGTTCGTGGTAGATGGCAGTAGCTACGGGTAGCTAGGAGTTGTCAGGGGTTGTAGCTTGTGGTAGACAGTGGTAGCTACTGGCAACTGGGAGTTGCCAGTGTTTGTAGCTCGTGGGAGATAGTGGTACAGGTACTGGTAGCTGGGAGTTGCCATTGGTTGTAGCTTGTGGTAGCTTGTCTCCATTCAGTTAATTGGCTTATTCCAGAATTGTTATTTCTCTACTACTTCGTTAAGTGAAGGGAATTAACTCGTCTATGAATAACAACTCAATAAGTTTCTCTCTGAAAAAAACCAAAAAAAAAACCATTAGGATACCGAGGGACGACAAATTATAAAAGATTCGAGAGCAATTATGAGCCATGAAAACATGACAAGTATTGAACCAAGAAATATAGCGCACTAGCCAACATACCCGACTTCGTTCGGGTTTGTTTTTCGGAACATTTTTTTAAAATCTAAAGCGTTGTCAGCCTACACGCATATTTAGGAGCCTGTCAAAAACACTTCATGAAATTGCCAGTTAAAATGCAAAATATAATCTCATATAAAAAGACAAATGTATAAATTCTCCTGTAAACATTTAATATGGGTGCCGTCCCGTTTCAGTTAATATTCAAGCTGGACACTGTCGATAAACCATGATTTAAGGAGGGATGCTGGTTTTAAAAAGATCTTTTGTTTAAAGAGCTTATTCAGCAATCCAGACGCGATGGCCGCTAGTTAATTAACATAAATTTTCCCCATTCCAAAAGCTGCCAGTTTAGTTATCCTGAAGATAGGGGCACACCGAAAATCTTGAAGATAAATATTCAAGCTTTTATAAGTCTGACATTTATTCCATTCAAATCAGAAGTTCTTTACAAAGATGTTTTACATTGTTATTAAATGGGCCCCCCCCCCCCCCTCTGCGTCAAAATAACTTTATCTTTAATATTTTTGAACAATTAGTATTTTATCTTTGATAACGAACAAACTCTAAAAAAACAAACATTCCCATTTACATCGGCTGAAAAAAGGGGAAAGATAACGCGTTTTTGTAAAAATAAAATCCCCCCCTCCCCCCCGTTTTTTTTTTCCCCCACTTCGGGACACAAATATTTTTAGCTTAAAATCCATCGATTTAAAAAAAAAATGTTTTATGAAAGGTATGTTTACAGATGTTGACATAGATGCAACAGGTTACGCTGTATCTAGCAATGAAAGCTAAAACTTCGAGTGTGTATCTGTGGCTATTGAAAGAATATTACACTGTAGAACAGGGCTGGCCAAGCTTTTCAGCAGACGGTCAAAATTTTCGATCCTCACTTGTGATTTGATGTGCTTCATACGACTTAATAGCTGTTCACTCGCATGAGTGTTTTCAAATAGCTATACCATCGAGAGAGCGTGTTTGTAAAACGCAGGATATTATCCTTGTCCAAATACTTTTTTATAGAACTCTCCCAAACCAACTTGATGGAGTTTCTCCTTTAAATATGTATCACAGCACATTTCGCAATGTTTCATTTGTAATTTCTTGATAATAAATTCACGTCTGCCGTGAATGGCGTTCTAAATGCTAAAAAAAAATCATTTATTTTTGTTTCAAATTCCTGAAATCGGTTTTCAATTTTGAGGTTTAAGTCAGATATCAAAGAAGAGTATTTATCCACCGCCTCTTTGTCTTCAAACTCTGGGATACTTATTGACACTTTGTCTTCAAACTCTGGGATACTTATTGACATGCTTGAAAAAAAAATGATGGTATTTGTTGTTGCAAATCAAACACCTTTTTCAACATTTTAGCACGGGTCAGCCATCTTACTTTTGCATAAAATGTGACGTCATTATAATCTGAGTCCAAAACTTTAGAAATTCCTGGAACTGACGGTGATTCAAACCGTTCGACTTAATGATACTATTTTGAAGACCACTTTCATGACATGGTCCATTTTGAGAGACTTCGAACATAATTTATCCCCATGAATAATGCAATACAAATTTAGCATTCAGTTATCACCGACTTTTGTAGGCCTCATTTTCAATCAATTTCATTAAACCTTCATTTCACGCAACAATTTCTAGGGCACCATCTGTTGTAAAACCCGATAAGTTGTTAAGTTGTAACGATTCAATGTCGTTGTAACTGCTTCTAACCAATCTAGTGACTTAGTAGTGTCCTTAAGTGGATACAGTGACCTTAAGTGGATACAGTGCCGCTATTTCTTCTGTCTTTTTAAAATGGACATCAGCACCCCTGATTAAGAATTGCCGTTTGGTCAATAACTGCCATATCTGTGCTTTCATCTGATGCTAGAGTTGGGCAGTATCTGCCATATCTGTGCTTTCATCCGATGCTAGCGTTGGACAGTATCTGCCATATCTGTGCTTTCATCCAATGCTAGAGTTGGACAGTATCTGCCATATATATGCTTTCATCCGAGGCTAGAGTTGGACAGTATCTGCCATATCTATGCTTTCATCCGATGCTAGAGTTGGACAGTATCTGCCATATCTATGCTTTCATCCAATGCTAGAGTTGGACAGTATCTGCAATATCTATGCTTTCATCTAATGCTAGGGTTGGACAGTATCTGCCATATCTATGCTTTCATCTAATGCTAAAGTTGGACAGTATCTGCCATATCTATGCTTTCATCCGATGTTAGAGTTGGACAGTATCTGCCATATCTGTGCTTTCATCCGATGCTAGAGTTGGACAGTATCTGCCATATCTGTGCTTTCATCCAATGCTAGGGTTGGACAGTATCTGTCATATCTGTGCTTTCATCCTTTGCTAGAGTTGGGCAGTATCTGCCATATCTGTGCTTTCATCCAATGCTAGAGTTGGGCAGTATCTGCCATATCTGTGCTTTCATCCAATGCTAGAGTTGGACAGTATCTGCCATATCTATGCTTTCATCCGATGCTAGAGTTGGACAGTATCTGCCATATCTGTGCTTTCATCCGATGCTAGAGTTGGGCTGTATCTGCCATATCTGTGCTTTCATCCGATGCTAGAGTTGGGCTGTATCTGCCATATCTGTGCTTTCATCCGATGCTAGAGTTGGGCTGTATCTGCCATATCTGTGCTTTCATCCGATGTTAGAGTTGGGCTGTATCTGCCATATCTGTGCTTTCATCCAATGCTAGAGTTGGGCTGTATCTGCCATATCTGTGCTTTCATCCAATGCTAGAGTTGGGCTGTATCTGCCATATCTGTGCTTTCATCCGATGCTAGAGTTGGGCTGTATCTGCCATATCTGTGCTTTCATCCAATGCTAGAGTTGGGCTGTATCTGCCATATCTGTGCTTTCATCCAATGCTAGAGTTGGGCTGTATCTGCCATATCTGTGCTTTCATCCGATGCTAGAGTTGGGCTGTATCTGCCATATCTGTGCTTTCATCCGATGCTAGAGTTGGGCTGTATCTGCCATATCTGTGCTTTCATCCAATGCTAGAGTTGGGCTGTATCTGCCATATCTTTGCTTTCATCCGATGCTAGAGTTGGGCTGTATCTGCCATATCTGTGCTTTCATCCGATGCTAGAGTTGGGCTGTATCTTCGATATTTGTGCTTTCATCCGATGCTAGAGTTGGGCTGTATCTGCCATATCTGTGCTTTCATCCGATGCTAGAGTTGGGCAGTATCTGCCATATCTGTGCTTTCATCCGATGCTAGAGTTGGGCAGTATCTTCCATATTTGTGCTTTCATCCGATGCTAGAGTTGGGCTGTATCTGCCATATCTGTGCTTTCATCCGATGCTAGAGTTGGGCAGTGTCTGCCATATCTGTGCTTTCATCCAATGCTAGAGTTGGGCTGTATCTGCCATATCTGTGCTTTCATCCGATGCTAGAGTTGGGCTGTATCTGCCATATCTGTGCTTTCATCCAATGCTAGAGTTGAGCTGTATCTGCCATATCTGTGCTTTCATCCGATGCTAGAGTTGGGCAGTGTCTGCCATATCTGTGCTTTCATTCGATGCTAGAGTTGGGCTGTATCTGCCATATCTGTGCTTTCATCCGATGCGAGAGTTGGGCTGTATCTGCCATATCTGTGCTTTCATCCAATGCTAGAGTTGGGCTGTATCTGCCATATCTGTGCTTTCTTCCGATGCTAGAGTTGGGCAGTGTCTGCCATATCTGTGCTTTCATCCGATGCTAGAGTTGGGCTGTATCTGCCATATCTGTGCTTTCATCCGATGCTAGAGTTGGGCTGTATCTGCCATATCTGTGCTTTCATCCGATGCTAGAGTTGGGCTGTATCTGCCATATCTGTGCTTTCATCCGATGCTAGAGTTTGGCTGTATCTGCCATATCTGTGCTTTCATCCAATGCTAGAGTTGGGCTCTATCTGCCATATCTGTGCTTTCATCCAATGCTAGAGTTGAGCTGTATCTGCCATATCTGTGCTTTCATCCAATGCTAGAGTTGGGCTGTATCTGCCATATCTGTGCTTTCATCCGATGCTAGAGTTGGGCTGTATCTGCAATATCTGTGCTTTCATCCGATGCTAGAGTTGGGCTGTATCTGCCATATCTGTGCTTTCATCCGATGCTAGAGTTGGGCTGTATCTGCCATATCTGTGCTTTCATCCGATGCTAGAGTTGGGCTGTATCTGCCATATCTGTGCCTTCATCCAATGCTAGAGTTGGGCTGTATCTGCCATATCTGTGCTTTCATCCAATGCTAGAGTTGGGCTGTATCTGCCATATATGTGCTTTTATCCGATGCTAGAGTTGGGCAGTGTCTGCCATATCTGTGCTTTCATCCGATGCTAGAGTTGGGCTGTATCTGCCATATATGTGCTTTCATCCGATGCTAGAGTTGGGCTGTATCTGCCATATCTGTGCTTTCATCCGATGCTAGAGTTGGGCTGTATCTGCCATATCTGTGCTTTCATCCGATGCTAGAGTTGGGCTGTATCTGCCATATCTGTGCTTTCATCCAATTCTAGAAATGGGCTGTATCTGCCATATCTGTGCTTTCATCCAATGCTAGAGTTGGGCTGTATCTGCGATATCTGTGCTTTCATCCAATGCTAGAGTTGGGCTGTATCTGCCATATCTGTGCTTTCATCCGATGCTAGAGTTGGGCTGTATCTGCCATATCTGTGCTTTCATCCGATGCTAGAGTTGGGCTGTATCTGCCATATCTGTGCTTTCATCCGATGCTAGAGTTGGGCTGTATCTGCCATATCTGTGCTTTCATCCAATGCTAGAGTTGGGCTGTATCTGCCATATCTGTGCTTTCATCCGATGCTAGAGTTAAGCTGTATCTGCCATATTTGTGCTTTCATCCGATGCTAGAGTCGGGCTGTATCTGCCATATCTGTGCTTTCATCCGATGCTAGGGTTGGACAGTATCTGCCATATCTGTGCTTTCATCCAATGTTAGAGTTGGGCAGTATCTTCCATATTTGTGCTTTCATCCGATGCTAGAGTTGGAAAGTATCTGCCATATCTGTGCTTTCATCCGATGCTAGAGTTGGAAAGTATCTTCCATATTTGTGCTTTCATCCGATGCTAAAGTTGGAAAGTATCTTCCATATTTGTGCTTTCATCCGATGCTAGAGTTGGAAAGTATCTTCTATATTTGTGCTTTCATCCGATGCTAGAGTTGGAAAGTATCTTCCATATTTGTGCTTTCATTCGATGCTAGAGTTGGAAAGTATCTGCCATATCTGTGCTTTCATCCGATGCTAGAGTTGGAAAGTATCTTCCATATTTGTGCTTTCATCCGATGCTAGAGTTGGAAAGTATCTGCCATATCTGTGCTTTCATCCGATGCTAGAGTTGGAAAGTATCTGCCATATCTGTGCTTTCATCCAATGCTAGAGTTGGAAAGTATCTGCCATATCTGTGCTTTCATCCGATGCTAGAGTTGGAAAGTATCTGCCATATCTGTGCTTTCATCCGATGCTAGAGTTGGAAAGTATCTGCCATATCTGTGCTTTCATCCGATGCTAGAGTTGGAAAGTATCTGCCATATCTGTGCTTTCATCCAATGCTAGAGTTGGAAAGTATCTGCCATATCTGTGCTTTCATCCGATGCTAGAGTTGGAAAGTATCTTCCATATTTGTGCTTTCATCCGATGCTAGAGTTGGAAAGTATCTGCCATATCTGTGCTTTCATCCGATGCTAGAGTTGGAAAGTATCTGTCATATCTGTGCTTTCATCCAATGCTAGAGTTGGAAAGTATCTGCCATATCTGTGCTTTCATCCGATGCTAGAGTTGGAAAGTATCTGCCATATCTGTGCTTTCATCCGATGCTAGAGTTGGAAAGTATCTGCCATATCTGTGCTTTCATCCGATGCTAGAGTTGGAAAGTATCTGCCATATCTGTGCTTTCATCCGATGCTAGAGTTGGAAAGTATCTGCCATATCTGTGCTTTCATCCGATGCTAGAGTTGGAAAGTATCTGCCATATCTGTGCTTTCATCCGATGCTAGAGTTTGAAAGTATCTGCCATATCTGTACTTTCATCCGATGCTAGAGTAGGACTGTATCTGCCATATCTGTGCTTTCATCCGATGCTAGAGTTGGGCAGTATCTGTCATATCTGTGCTTTCATCCAATGCTAGAGTTGGACAGTATCTGCCATATCTGTGCTTTCATCCGATGCTAGAGTTGGGCTGTATCTGCCATATCTGTGCTTTCATCCGATGCTAGAGTTGGGCTGTATCTGCCATATCTGTGCTTTCATCCGATGCTAGAGTTGGGCTGTATCTGCAATATCTGTGCTTTCATCCGATGCTAGAGTTGGGCTGTATCTGCCATATCTGTGCTTTTATCCGATGCTAGAGTTGGGCTGTATCTGCCATATCTGTGCTTTCATCCGATGCTAGAGTTGGGCTGTATCTGCCATATCTGTGCTTTCATCCGATGCTAGAGTTGGGCAGTGTCTGCCATATCTGTGCTTTCATCCGATGCTAGAGTTGGGCAGTGTCTGCCATATCTGTGCTTTCATCCGATGCTAGAGTTGGGCAGTGTCTGCCATATCTGTGCTTTCATCCGATGCTAGAGTTGGGCAGTGTCTGCCATATCTGTGCTTTCATCCGATGCTAGAGTTGGGCTGTATCTGCCATATCTGTGCATTCATCCGATGCTAGAGTTGGACAGTATCTGCCATATCTGTACTTTCATCCGATGCTAGAGTTGGACAGTATCTGCCATATCTGTACTTTCATCCGATGCTAGAGTTGGACAGTATCTGCCATATCTGTACTTTCATCCAATGCTAGAGTTGGGCAGTATCTGCCATATCTGTACTTTCATCCGATGCTAGAGTTGGACAGTATCTGCCATATCTGTACTTTCATCCGATGCTAGAGTTGGACAGTATCTGCCATATCTGTACTTTCATCCGATGCTAGAGTTGGGCTGTATCTGCCATATCTGTGCTTTCATCCGATGCTAGAGTTGGGCAGTATCTGCCATATCTGTGCTTTCATCCGATGCTAGAGTTGGAAAGTATCTGCCATATCTGTACTTTCATCCGATGCTAGAGCTTAAATTATATACTCGGATGCTCGACTTATCAACTTATCTTCAATATGTTTTTCAATGGTTTCCACACGCTTGGTAATAATCTGAAGAGACAGAGTTATTTTTGAGAAATCCTTCTTCTTTTCTGGACGCACCGTTTCAACGACGCTCTCCAAACATTCCTTAACCATCTGACTATTGCTTCGAATTTTTTTTGCTATTAGCATGGCTACTGCATAACTAGCTTTTACATAGCTGGTTGACTCTGAACCCGCTATAGTAAATATCTTTTGTTGTTCAGAATTATTATTTTTTAAACTCATTTACTTGTCGAAATTGCCCTTAGTACTCATCAAACGTATTTGTATGTTTAGTCCAGAAGTGCCGATTGATCTTAATCGCTTTCCAAACAGAAACATGTTTGTTGCATATCAAGCATACGGGCTTTGTTTTAATTTCCACCAAAAATTATTTTATAGTTCACCTGTCTTGAAAACATCTCAATTTTTTAAATAGCTACAAACCAATGAGTTATTTTTTTAAATTGCGAGATATTTCACATTTCTCTTAACTATAATTTCAAACTATATGCTATGAACGACTCCTGATGTAATGTTCTTTTGGTATACTTACAATAAAGTTAACATTTATTTTCATTTAACCTAGGTTAGAGGGGCCGCAATGTGACTCCCGGCGGGCCCCATGAGTTTACAGGAGCCATCGACACATGTCAAAGGGGAATGGGCATGTCAAATTTTTGTGTGATCCATTGTTTGGTTTTCTTGTGATTAATCGACCCATTAAAAACACAAACAGGGCCTCACTGAGCTTTATATAGTAGATTAAAGAGAGAAAAGATTACAACAAAAATACACGCTAAATGATTCAGAGAAAGCGACATCGAGTTGAAATATTGAGTTTCATTAGGGGAGTTTGAGGATATTTGTTTGGCCCTGGTCGTTATTCTGATACTCTGATTCAACATGTCAAACCCGACACAGTTAATATGCCCGCCCCGACACAGTTCATATGCCAGACCCGACACACTTCCTATGCCAGACCCGACACACTTCCTATGCCAGAACCGACACACTTCCTATGCCAGAACCGATACAGTTCATATGCCAGACCCGACACAGGTAATATGCCCGCCCCGACAAACTTCAAATGCAAAACCCGACACAGTTCATGTGCCAGCACCGAATCAAGTCAGAATACTAGACAAGACACAGATATTGACACAGAGATTAAGCAATAATATTATTTCAATAAGTTTCCATTTTCAGTTGGACCACTTGACCCACCTATGCACCCCCCCCCCTTTCCACACACACACACACTGAAAAAAATCCATGCCAACTATATCTTTGTAACGTAAGTTAAGATCCACATTATATATCCAAGTGAAAAACTCTCAAAACCACAGATTCATTTGTTGACAGGGGACCATCATCATAACGTCCAGTATATGCGTAACAGAAGAGACGGTAGATTGCACGAGACAGCCCAGCTACATTCAGCAAGATGAAGACATACATAATTAATCAAAGATAATGAGTGTCAGCTAGAGCGGAGTGCGGTCCTCTGGAGGTAACCAACCAGGACCGTTATCTGGCGTGGGTTCGGCTCTTGTGGCGGGGTATGATGTATGACCGTCGTATCAAATTAATCGGTCGATTCGATAACACCTTGCTGAGGGCGGTCCCCGGGGGGGGGGGGGGTGGCGCGATACAAAGGCTGGAAGATAAGGGAGACCTAAAGGCATCAATATTGGAGTTACGAGTTGGTGGGGAAAAAAGAGAGGGAATAATGTGGAGGGGGGAATAATGGAATATATGAACTACTTATGAGAAGACAAATATAACTGAAGAATGAGAAGTAAAAAAACCTAAAGATTATGATCAATATTATAATTTACTTTTGTGCTAAATATTAGAGGGATATCATTTACGAAGAGAGATGTTACGTTTATAACATTATTAGAAATTAGTACACTTGTAGATGGTACAACAAATATATATAGAGAAAGAGAGGAGACAGAGAGAGAGTGTGAGAGAGATGGAGGGGGATGGAGAGAGAGAGTGAGAGAGAAAGAGAGGAAGTCAGAGAGAGAGAATAAGAGAGAGATATTAAATACTAAACGAGGAAGCACATATTAATCATACAGCTGTAGGCAGCTGTTCATCCAGCTGTAGGCAGCTGTATCAAGTGTGGCTTTTTGGCAATGTAAACAGAGCCATAATCAGATACACCAACTGGTCAGACCTATGAATGTAATCGGAATTGGCTTAATGACGACAACATTCCAAGGTCCTGGTCATTCATATAAGCAATGACAAACACGTGGCACTGTGGGGACCCATAACTTAACAAATAATGGTAATGGTTATTACATTTGCTGCAGACAAGTTACTTGTAATTCCACCAGAAAATATCCTATTGCAAAAATGTATTCAAAGATAAAACAATGCAATTGTAGCTCCACGTGGATTCACCGTAGCTATTTCCCAGCTGGAATACCCTTGGGGCGAGATTTGATTACCACCGGCTTATCGTTGGAACCAAATAATCGAATCCCCGCAGACGAGGAAGTGATACGATTCTGCTATCGGGAAACTGAAGCTGGATATTCGATACCACTGTCTGTTTTTGAATCGATTGAAAGGGAGATAAGATTCAAACGATGCTCGATCTCAAGGCAATGATAAATCAAGCAAATTGAATTAGTCGTACGGTATTCTGTAATTGAATTGAATCCTATGGTCAAAAAATTATACTGTAATTCCACCAGAAAATATCCTATTGCAAAAATGTATTCAAAGATAAAACAATGCAATTGTAGCTCCCCGTGGATTCACCGTAGCTATTTCCCAGCTGGAATACCCTTGGGGCGAGATTCGATTACCACCGGCTTATCGTTGGAACCAAATAATCGAATCCCCGCAGACGAGGAAGTGATACGATTCTGCTATCGGGAAACTGAAGCTGGATATTCGATACCACTGTCTGTTTTTGAATCGATTGAAAGGGAGATAAGATTCAAACGATGCTCGATCTCAAGGCAATGATAAATCAAGCAAATTGAATTAGTCGTACGGTATTCTGTAATTGAATTGAATCCTATGGTCAAAAAATGGTATTTAAAAACCAGAAATTGTGTATGAAACGTTAATACAGATGTGAACCCTTCCAGGGGTCATCGAACCCACGAAAACTCTTATTTGACTGAGGGTTTTACATTTAAAAGTCAAACAAACTATAATTAATCTTATTGATAAAAACTTGAATATATATATATCTTTTTTTTTTTACATCAGAACTGTTTTAAATGATAAAACGTAGTCTTTGTGTTTTGTTACTGCGTGTGTAAACTGTTGTGTGTCTGCGTGTGTAAACTGTTGTGTGTCTGTGTGTGTAAACTGTTGTGTGTCTGCGTGTGTAAACTGTTGTGTGTCTGTGTGTGTACCGTTGTGTTGCTGCATTGTGTACCGTTGTTTGTCTATGTGTAGCGTTGTGCGTCTGTTTAAGATAAGATACTTTTAATGATTTAAGTAAATGGAAATATGTTCTTAACAAGCATCGTACATACATTGTTCAGTCTTGAAAAATCCTTTTTTGAGTTTTTCTTTTGTTCCTTAAAGATAGTCTGTAGCAAGATTTTCCTCGAATAACTGAGAGGTGAGAGTAACTGTTGAGTTCTTTACTGTGAGTTGTAATTTTTAGTTTGAATTGTAATTTTGAGTGTGAGTTGTAATTTTGAGTGTGAGTTGTAATTATGAGTGTGAGTTGTAATTATGAGTGTGAGTTGTAGTTTTGAGTGTCGGCTGTAATTTTGACTTGATAGGGTATGTGTGTACTGTGAGATCCGCTTCTGAGAGTGAGCAGAGGTCGCAATGCTGTTCAATGAATATACATATTCACAAACACATACATTCTACATACATATGTATTTCTTTCAAAGTTTGAGATAAATAAGACATTTAAATGAAAAAAAATACATATATAGATTTCAAAAGAGATTATTTACAAGAAAATTATATCTATGTACGTCTATTTTAAATTTTTCTTCTCAATGACTTAAAGAAAACATTGAACACACGTTTGCCGTTTGACGCATGCGATGCAATAACACGTTTTATATTCATTCTAGAAAAAAAAAAAAAAGAAGAAGAAATCGCTTATAAAATTGCGTATTGAATTGCTTAGTGACAATCTATTCTGATTACCATTGTAAGGAATGTAGCATCTTTCTAGATTTCTTGAAAACATCAACCTCAGTGTGTTTCCCAGTCGGATAAAACCTGTTCAACCTTGCCTCTCTTTTCTGTTCGTTCCTGTGCTTAAATTCTGAGATCTAGTTTCACGCCCCAAATCCCCCACCTGCTACACCACATTCCAGACACCCCCTGACGGTCCGCGCCACCTGTAGCCAGCGCCCAGTTCAGACCGGAACCCGATCTTACCATAAACCAACCTGTGACCGCTTCTTCCAATATTATCCATCTGAACTTGACCCTAATCCCCATTGTTAGTCCAAATCTTCGCCGGGACCCACCACCACTCCAGGTCCCGTATCCTGCGTCAGCTAATTGTCCGCCTGCGTTTTTCTGGTCATTTCGAGAGCTATCTGATCCTGCGTCGGGTTATTTATACTGGCACCTGGTTAATGCCAAAAAGGAGATTTTCTAATCCAAGTCTATTGAGACTATTGGTCTGTCCCCCGGCCGTCGTATAAATTAGACCATTTCTATCATTCCTGTGTTGTTTCACGGATTGGTTTGGAGTCAAGAGATAGTATCAGCCGTTTGAATGGTGTCTGTGTGGGAGGAGGGTTTGGGGATTATATTATCATAAATGACACTTCTTCTGAAAGCCGGAACCTGATTGATAGTTTTTCATTTGGTGCTTTAGTCGAGGCGGTCAAATAGTTAGCCAACGGAAGTAGGAGCATAACAATAATTTGTTTCACTTAAAATGTTTATGTTTTTTAGAATTCTATCTACAATAATTCAACTTAAATGTTCTATATTTATTTAGAAAATTATCTTAGAACGCTTTTTGTTAAGCAGGTCAGTAAGTCAGTCAGACATTTCACTTGTGTCCAATGCTTCAATAACTAGTGATGTTGGGGGAGGGGGGCGAAATATAAATGATTGTGAGTAAAATAAA
Source organism: Omphiscola glabra (assembly GCA_964017045.1). Taxonomy (NCBI): domain Eukaryota; kingdom Metazoa; phylum Mollusca; class Gastropoda; family Lymnaeidae; genus Omphiscola; species Omphiscola glabra. The sequence continues at coordinate 18,811,304 of OZ024798.1, read as the reverse complement.
GTCTAAGGCAGCGGTTCTCAACCTGTGGGTAGCGACAGCTTTGTGGATCGAACGAACCTTTCCCAGGGGTCTCATAAGACCATCGGATCATTTTGTGGTTGGGGGGGTAGCCACAACATGATGAACTGTATTAAAGGGTCGCGGCATTAGGAAGACTGAGAACCACTGGTCTAAGGTAGCCTGAAACTGTTGGATATCACGCACAATTATTGTTTGGATATTTAAGTAAAACTTTATGTTTAAGTTATGTTAGTCCCCATCCGATCTCACTAAAAATAAATATCAACTGTATAGATTTTCTTAGAATAGAACATAAAGGTCATATTTCGATTTTGAATATTTTCTTTTCTATTGCTGCTAGAATTCTTTAGAGTAATGCAGTCATTGAAACACCATTCCAGTAATTTGGAAGAGACGCCTGCTAACCAACTGTTAATCTGAATTAAACATTCATTCCTGAAGCAAAGGCTGTCCATTGTGTAGACGGCTGTCAAATGCCTGCATTCATCGTTAGGAACATGCAGCGTCAAAGAGATGAAGTGTTAAATAATGATCTACTGTGGTGTAGTATGTCACACCGGAGCGTCTATGATAATGAAATTAAGTTTGTGAGGATGTGGAGTAATCTAATGGGTGTGTCCTACATCTGTTTTCCACCATAACGATCACGTTGTCTGTTGTGAGAGGCGATACAGTGTCATAAGTTGTCCCCAGATAACGTAACTATACGATTAACCAATTACGCTTTCACGGTGGATTCATGATAGGGGCGTGTTTAAAAAGAACCTAGTCCAGTGATTCCCATGATTTTACCCATGTAGATCTCTAAAGCTAATCTTAGCTGCCTTTTCAGGGAGGCGTTCCTTAAACTTTAATATGCTAAGAACACTATTTTAATTAGATTATAAAAAAATTCGCCGGAGCGCCTTTCTGGTTTCTGTTTTTACTATATCGGTATTTAGTTCCAGTGATTGGGATTCAACGACATTAAATGACCCTTCCTTCAAAATTATCTAAGAGGATGTCTTTGGCTTCGACGGCAAAATTCGAGACCCGTTGCATAGTCGATATGTACAGGAAAGACAAAATACGAGGTAAAAATATTTTACAAAGTCAAACATGACACTTCTCATGACTTCTGATTTTCGACTGATACCCTATATAACGATGACTATATCCTATATAACGATTACTATATCTTATATAACGATGACTATACCCTATATAACGATGACTATACCCTATATAACGATGACTATACCCTATATAACGATGACTATACCCTATATAACGATGATATTACCCTATATACGATGACTATATTCTATATAACGATGACTATACCCTATGTGACGATGACTATACCCTATATAACGATGACTATACCCATTATAACGATGACTATACCCTATATAACGATGACTATACCATATGTAACGATTACTATACCCTATATAACGATGACTATATCCTATATAAAGATGACTATATCCTATATAACGATGACTATATCCTATATAACGATGACTATGCCCTATATAACGATCACTATACATTCATTGGAGAGAGCGAGGCAATGCATGGTAGGCACTAGAATGCTTGAGTGAGGTTTGCAGAGGATGTATGGGGCGAGGGTGTTCATGTGGAGGGCTTGTTGCCCCTGTGGCCAAGAGGATGTTAACCCCCGGGGGAGGGAAAAAGCCTGTAAGGGGGAATGGGGCGTGGTAACGGGGGGAGGGGGGCGTGGTGGTAGCTGTTGGGGTAGGAACGCGGATGTTTAGGTGAAGATTGTGAAAGTGTAAGGCGCAAGCGATAGAGGGGGAACAAATGGATGGACAATGGTTTGAGGGGACGTGCGGAATGTGTGTGTGTGTGTGGGAGGGGGGGGGAGAGGATCCGAAAAAAGTGATAGAGGCTGATTAGATAATTAAGATTATCGTGGTGAAGATGTCGAATTAGGGGAGAAGGAGATTGCGTGAATTTAAGCTGGGATAAGAAGGATGTACAGAAACGAAACGTTCCGATAGACAGCCAGACAGGTAGAAACATCGGATAATGAGAATATTATGTACATTTTATTGATATTTATAAGAAAGCTCTTTTTTTTATTTTTATTTTTTGTACTGATGAAGGCTTATGTCGCAACATTTACAGTTGTATTCTGTGTGACCATTATTAAAGCTAAATAACTGTATTGTTTCCTTTACACGCATTTTTTGTGTCTAAGTTAATTTAATTAAAATATTTAATGTAACTTAAGGGGGGTCGTTCGCAAATTACGTCACGCAAATAAATGATCCTTTAAACCCCCCCCCCTCCCGCTGTCACGAAGTGTCACAAAGTCTTTACCCCCTTCCCCCCCCCCCCCCCCCCCCCCGTCCCCGTTAGTGTCAGGTCGCACCTAAAGAAAAACCAAATCATACATAAAATTTTCATAACTAAATTAAGATTTTATTTGATTCTTTAACATGTTCCCAAAATGGGTTAAGATGTAGTAATATTAGAAATCTGTGACATAAAACAACGAAGTCCTGCCCGAGCCGAATGTAAATATGGCCACAACAGTTTTTGCGCAAAAAGTGTTTCGCAAATGATATTCACGTTACCTATGATACCTGAGGCAATTTTGACCCCAAATTAATGTTTTTAAAATCAATTGAATAACGATTTTTCACAATTAGAAAATTTTTCGATTACAAAAAAATAATAATTTGTGACGTCACACATTTTTGACCCACCCCTCTCCCCCATGTCAAAAAGTGTCACAAATTCTCGACCTCCCCCCCTCCCCCCAAGCGTGACGTAATTTGCAAACGACCATAATAAGAAGAACTGCTTCCAAAGATTTCTGGGCAACAAAATAACCACTAAAAGTACCGTCTATCCACTGGTCTCAACCAATGAAAGAAAACAGGAAATAATTGCGTCATGCCAAGTGCGCACCAATTAAACGGCCGTGCAATTGAAAGTGTGCACCAATTAATTGGGCAAAGGGACTGAATGTTGTTCTCAGCCCGTCCGCAATCACTAACTCAGTGTGACAATGGGCACAATGAAATGTTTTGTCAGGTCGGGGGGGGGGGGGGGGGGGGAGTGAAAGCCAATCTTTAAACGTTCGCCAATCAAGTCATTGAATTCCTTGTAATTTTACATAATAGCCTCCCAGCGCGGCAAATGCTCGGGTTGCAGGTCGATGGCTACCGGGAGCAGCAGGACGGCTTGGCATTCTGACGGTATAGTTACGTGAGGAATCTGAGAAGTTACTGTTACAATTTTAAAATACACTCACGTGTGTGTGTGTGTGTGGAGGGGGAAGCGTAGGAAGGATGTAAATTAGTGGCTTCATGTTATAGGTATAGTGTTGTGGGAATATGAGTATGTGTGTGGGGGGAAGGGGGGACATTTGTAGGTGTTTAGTGGTGAGGGTTGGGGTCGAGAATGGTGTGGTCCATGTTGATCAACTGAAAGTTAACGTTTGATGTTGATAGGTTTGACGTTTATGTGGAAGGGTACGAGGTTGATGTCGTCAAGGGACGATGTCGTCAAGGGATGATGTCGTGAAGGGATGATGTCGTGAAGGGATGATGTCGTCAAGGATTGTTGTCGTCAAAGGAAGATGTCGTCAAGGTATGATGTCGTCAAGGGATGATGTCGTCAAGGGATGTTGTCGTCAATGGATAATGTCGTCAAGGGATGATGTCATTCTTGACTGGAAGAGAGTTTGCAAAGAATTACGAATGTTTGAAGAACTTTTTTTGTCCGTTTTTTTTGTTTGTTTGTTGTAGTTGTTCTTTGGACATCTTCTTTCATTCTGTAGTCGTCAGATAAAAGAAGAAACAGTAGTTGGCTAATTGGATAGTTGACAGATATATTTACAGATATTCATTTAGATGCGAAGTTCTGTTTCCAATTTAACAGTCCCTTCCATGGAAATATATTACTTGCAATTTTAAGCCGTAACAAGACGTATGTCGTGTCTAAGTGATTTCCAAACAAAACTTGAGAATCCTTGAAGATCTTGCCTTTGCTTAAAGACTTGTATAGCTTTGTGAAGATATATCCTATTTTAACATAACGACAAACTATGTTAATCTCAGCCATCATCCAGATATTAAAACCTAGATGAGGATTTGGGGGGGGGGGTGTCCCCAGCCTGCACGATCTCTACAGATGTGTCTTACTGGATTATCTCCCCACCAATGGACACAGGGGACAATGGCACGGAACCGGAAGTGACATGGAAATAAACAATATCCTCTAAGGACTTTTGTCTGAGAGAGGACACGCAAAATGGCCGTTGTTGGCCCAGGCTGGCATGCGATGACCTACTTGTGGTCACGTTTATCTTATCAGGAAGTTAGTTAAGGGGGAGAAATCCACGATTTAATGGCTTTAAATTCAATTTCTCATTTTCATTATGCACAGAGATAGCTCGATGTCTTTAACAGGTTTCGTGTTTCTGGTGGCATGTCCAACGTCCCAGACACGCGTGCCGTTGACTCTGGCTGCAATTATATTTTTCAATAATGTCTAAATGCCAGACACACATTAAATTTTATCAATGGTGGCGGATTCTTCTGAAAGCGTAACATCTTCTGCTCTGTGGATAAAGTGGATAATTTCTTGGATTGTTCACCGGTTTAACCACCGACCATCATCCCGTGCGTGCGGTAGTAAGCATGCGTTGTCCGGTTTCAGCATTCGTTGTCCGGTTTCAACATGCGTTGCCCGGTTTCAGCATGTGGTTCCCGGTTTCAGCATGCGTTGCCCGGTTTCAGCATGCGTTGCCCGGTTTCAGCATGCGTTGTCCGGTTTCAGCATTCGTTGTCCGGTTTCAGCATGCGTTGCCCGGTTTCAGCATGCGTTGCTCGGTTTCAGCATGTGGTTCCCGGTTTCAGCATTCGTTGTCCGGTTTCAGCATGCGTTGCCCGGTTTCAGCATGCGGTTCCCGGTTTCAGCATGCGTTGTCCGGTGTCAGCATGCGTTGCCCGGTTTCAGCATGCGTTGTCCGGTTTCAGCATGCGTTGCCCGGTTTCAGCATGCGTTGCCCGGTTTCAGCATGCGTTGCCCAGTTTCAATACCGTTGCTGTTTTATGGTTCGCTTCACGGGTGACGGAATCCCGCAAGAAACATGCACCACGGAAACTCTGCACTGCCACGCCCCGGTCGTCTTCAGTTAAGTCAGTTAGGCAAGAATGTTCTGCACCCTGGGAGGATGCTAGAATCCTGTCCTTTCAGTTTTTGAAAAGTAGGTATGGTATGCAGGGTAAAAAGTCCATGTTGAGCATGTAGGGCATGCATGTCACGTAAGGCATGTTGAGCATGTGGGGCATGTGGAACACATAAGGAAGGTATGACATGTGGGGGAGCGTGACGACACATAATTTAGTGGTGGCTTGACTGAGAATGGTGTCGGTGTAAACCAGTACCATGTCAGATTTTTTTTTTCAAACTCGTAAAAATGCACGCCTTTCAACACTACAGCTGTTTACAATACATAACTTCTATCACATTGCACCCACTTGAATGGTAGTATGAATAATAGAATCACAGATCCCAGATATTTCTTAAACAGAATCTCAAGATACTTTCAGGCACGATCGTCTTTTCGATCTATTTGTTATAAAAAAAATTTTTTAAACACGCAAATAGCAACATCAATTTTTATGTCAAGTGGCCATCTTGTTTATTGACCTGTTGTGTATAACCCATGAACTGGATTAACTGAGTATCTGGGACACATCTAGACATGCTCGCCATGTCATTGTGGGGCGGATAGAGAATTATGGAGATCGTCTAAGCTGATATCTCATTACCAAAAACACATTATGTGATTGTGACATCAGGTTTTTTGAAAGATGGGTTATAATTGATATCTTGAATTATTTGGTGTGCGAGAACGTGTGTATGTGTGTGTGCGTGTGTGTGTGTTTGTGCTTGTGCTTGTGGTTTACGAGAGCAATTACTGGTCGTCATAATAAGCAGCAAGTTTTGAACATTTCTCAGTTAACATTCGTTTAGTGAATGCTATTGTTAGACATTTTGTCGTATATCAACATTTACTACTTATTATAACGTACCATTATCACATCACATCCAAATATTACTTATCATAATTTAGGACTCCGATGTCGAGTATGGCATTTATCAATTAAAGAATGGTACGTTAACGTGGAACTGTTGTGTTTGTATAGAGTACCACACTATACTCTAATGTAGGTCTGTTGTTCATGTACAGAGTATCACAATAGCTACTCTGATGTAGGTCTATTGTTTATGTATATAGTACGACAATGGCTACGCTAATGTAGGTCTGTTGTTTGTGTATAAGAGTACCACAATGGCTACCCTAATGTAGGTCTGTTGTGAATTCATTCCAATTCTAAGAATGATTTATAAAGGGGTATTTGTTTTACAAATGAATAAATAGTCCGTCTCCTACACCCAGACTCCGGAGTGTTGATGGAATCCAGCCCAAATAGCTTGTCATGAAACTGAAAATGGTCCCAAGCAACCAAAATAGTCAAGGATTTATTGCTTTCTCTTGACACACGAATTTGTCTCTGATACTGAAAAGTCACTGGTCCGTAAAAACTGGGCCACGTTATGGACCACAAAATAGAGTGCCCCGTCACGTGACATCCTTCCAATAAACTGTCGACCAGTTGATGAAATGGTACTTTATCAGAAAACCAATTTATGAACGCATTTTATGGTGTAACACAAAGGGCACATATAGCTGATATGTAGTATGTCTTCATTTGATCAATGCAAGTGTTACATGTCTCTTTTGCTAATATTTTTATGTACAGCGCGGTGAGCCTAGCCCTGGGCTATGGTACAGCGCTATATAAGACAACTAATAATAATAATAATAATAATACATGTATTTAAACTCGTTTTTACATAGTCAACCTGTGGTTGGTAACTACAAGATAATAAATGAAGGACTGCGTTCAAGCTGTATGAAGGAAAAAGTACAACAAGGTGTGTTGAAGCTTGAGTCCAAACACGGGACAATCAATGCGAGAAGAACGTTTAGGCTAACAGCCTTCCACAGCAGAAAGGACAAATGAAAATACGTCAAGAAATAGAAACTATAAGTAAAAAAAAAACAACAAAAAAATCACGTGATTGCCATTGTCATTGCGAGAAGATGGGTTTTCCGAAATAAAGATTACAGGAAGTAAAAGAATTTATGAATTATAGCTGTGACAAATAAGATCTTAACGGACACACATATTTTGGAGATATGTAAAATTTAAGAAATGAGAAAATAAATACAGGGAAATTGAGGTGTCATTAGTAAGAGAGTATTTGATTGAATCCATTTGGTGATATTGTGACGAAGAGCTGATTGTATTTGTTTTCCTTTCTAACAATCTCTTACACCGTTGAGTGGGCGTATATTATTATAATGTCATGACATTACATCCCATGGATAAGATAACTAAGGTACAGAGTACACGATAACTAGGTGCAAAGTTCAATATAACAGGTACAGAGTGCAAGAGAACTAAGTACAGAGTCCAAGATAGCTCAGTACAGAGTCCACGACAACTAAGTACAGAGTACACGATAACTAGATGCTATAGGTAAAGAGTACAAGTGAACTAGGTACAGTTTACAAGATAGGTACAGAGTTCACGATAATCAGGTACAGAGTACAAGGTAACTATACGGTACAGGGCTGCATTCCATGAGTCTCCAGTCAGAGACGAAGCAACACTTGTGTCCTAACTTTTCAATCACTCTGAAGACACTGGACACATTTCAGTTTTTTTTTAAAATATGGAAATAACCTAAATAATCTTGAGATTGTTTGAACTAATTTGTCTTAGGACTTCTATATGAAGACTAACATTGGTGGAAGGATGACAATAGTATTATCTTTCCTCCATAGTTTCACACACCCTTCCCAAACAGGTAGTCGAACTCTTGGTCTGGCTTAACAATGTCTGACAGCAGGTCGCCGCAACAACATGATGATTGTATGAGCAAAGGTCTACAACGCCAAGCCTGTGATGGCCATAAAACCGCCCAGTTCGATACATTTAGCCCATCACACCACAAAGCAGTCCTTAGGGATGATTCTCACACAGCCACCGATACCATCCCGCTGTATATGACTAAGCGATCTTTATAGATGAGCCATTCTCACACCGTGGTCGATACCATCCCAGTATGCGATTAAAGGATGAGCCACTCTCACACTGTCACCGATACCATCACAGCACACGACTGAGCAGTCACCAAGACATAATAAACCAGTTTAACCCTAAGCTCCTGCTGCTGGGCCAGCATACTCCGTTAATCTAGGAGTTGATTATATTGAGATGAATTCAGTCCTGGATTACTGCTGACTACAAATCACCGCCACTTGACTGACCAAGCCGGGACCGTTTGGGGCGTCCTTGTCGCGACCTTGTATATCGCTTATTTACTGGGGTGGTGGCATAAATCCCCTCTGATCATTTGAACAAATCTTTGCGTGCTAGAACTTTGCTCACTCCCTTTTTGTAAAACTCGGAGTTTTTTCTTACACTGCTAGTTGAAAGTTTCGGGTGTTTTTTATAAACATGGTCAAAACATATTTAAACTTAATGCAAGCAAAATCTATTTAAAAAACGACATTTTTTCCTAATACGAGTTTGAATACACTATGTTTGAAAGTATGTGCGTGAGGGTAATAAGGGCACTCTATTTTGTCAAAGGATTCAAGTTAAATGTAGAGGAAACCTACATATGCTATATTTCTTTTTATAAATTTCGAAAAAAATTCTGCGGATACTTTTGTGCGCAAATTAATTTTCAGAATGATTAATGCACACACTACAAAGTGAAAATCGTGTAGATCTCTTGTAGCTCTAACGGTCAAAGTTTACCTTCTTATTTATAGTCTGTTGCGTAGGGGTGGTAGGCATTTCAAGAATCGAATCTTCAGTCTAGAAGGAAAAAAGCATGAACTCCTTGTCTCTATTAAGAACCTTCTAGTAAATTCAAGAAAACGTGTGTTTGGACAGTGACCCGCAAAAAAAAAATAAAATAAAATAAAATAAAAATAAATTGCTTTTGACTGTCAAGCAAACTAAAGGTGAGATAATTCTATAGTCCAACGATACGACTAGACGTTGCATCGGAATTGGGTTAAATAATGTTATAATTGGTCTAAATTTCATGACATATATATAATATACATGCATATTTGCATATCAACTGTAATCGAAATCTGGGAATGACAACTAGAATGCTATAAACGTTTCATACATGGAAACTCAAATAATTTATTTCTGGTATCGAACGTCCGTTTTTTACCAATGTTTCAGAGAGCTCATGTTGTGACGTCATAGCAGCTAGCCATCTTTATGAACTACCGAACAACGAACAGATTTGCATGTTTCAAGGGGGAGTCAATCATCTCACAAAGATCGTCCCAGACAAAGAAATGAAAATATTTTCACGCCAAGGGAATACAATTCTGCTGCCAATCTTGTTTATTATTTCAATATGCCCTTATTCCCCCCCCCCCCACCCCTTTTCTCTAATCAATCGATGACGTAGTTGACAGAATTTATACATTCCGTCAAAGGGACGTAGTCTGTTTGACATTGATTATGTATATAAAGCGCGAAAGGCAGACAATGAGCATGGAAATGGAGTCTGTGTTAGGGAATCTATCATGATGTGTCTGAAAGGTTTGCTCCAGATGTACATTGATCCTACTGCATTAACTATTGTCCCTTATTTGGCCGCGAAACAGTTTGTTGCCCAAAGACTCCGTTTAATTTCCTGTTGGATTAACAATGGAGGGCTAATGTGCTGTTGTGGTCCCCTTATTGTGAGTCACTTCCCTTTGTTTATGATAGATTTAGGGTTCGGGTTAGGGTGAGCGACAGAGGGACCAGTAGCGTGCAATAACCCAATGGAGCCTTAAAATGACAGAATTTATGTGGCATTTCAAAATTTGTGTCCATTATTTTTCCAGTTTATTATACCTTCACAAAATGAACATTTTAATGTTTAAATATGTTTTTTAACAATAAGTAACATCGAATAAGCAACACAAAAAACACAACAAACATATAAAATAAAGAAAGATAAGATGATTTGGTGATTTATGATAACCAAAACATTTCCCCAAGACGTTAGTTTGTAAGCCTGTTGAAATTGTATATGTAAAGGTATTGAGATTTTCCGGGCATTTGTTCTAGAGATGCATCGTCGCAACGCACACGTTCAGCCCTTAATCTCCTTGCCGACACGTCGCCCGTCATGAAAGCAACGTTGTATTTGTTATGTGAGTCGTTTGCCATGTCATACGACTTTAGATATCACTTGTGTGACTGTTCTATTGCACACGAATAGTAAATATGATTGAATTTATATGGAAACACATTTATCAAAAGATTAGGTAGGCTGAATTCATACGGTGTTAATCAATTCATAATTTTTTACAGCGGCATTGTCTTTTCCTGTTAATTTGTAAATAGTCTACGTCCGCTCATATTTTCCCCTCAATATTTTCTGATCTCTGTTTTGGTAAGGGACCTTTGTCCACACTTTTCTTTTGTTAAATTCAAATATATTATGTAAAGTTTAATTTACAATCATTTCTATTTGTTATGTTAATGTACTGAAGACGACATTTAGCTTAAACATTTACATTTGTATTTTGTTTCCTATGATAAATAAGGCTTATATATACTGCTTTCTCTACACAAAATTTTTGCGAATCCTTTATCGACAAGTGAGTCCGGGAAACACAAACTATGTCAAAACAAAGAAACACTTTTGTTAAATGTGGCCCCTGCCCTACATAAACAGAAACAACTTTGGAGGGTCAAGAACGTCAAAGATGAAATGTTCGTTACGTGATCTCGCCAACAAAAGTACAGCAATACACTGTGAACCAGCGAAACCCTTCGCCCTGACCGCTTGGACACGCTATCTAACATCAGACGGAAGACTTCACCGTCCGACGTAGTTTGATATCACTGTCGGGTCGGGGATCTGATCAGGCCGCAATGGCCGACGTTTATAGCTGCCAACCCTATAATTGTCTGCACGCCCCCCCCCACCTCCCCGACAGTCACGAAGACCGCCGCCATTAAAGTGGAGTTTATGTTGCGTGATAACATGACGCTAACACGTTCCCACCGGACCCCACCCAAGTCACAAACAACGCTAGGGCCGTATATACAGCCGATGTGGGGGCTTATCGGAAAGAGAAAAGAAATATGAGTGATCTTGAGATAATATCCAAAAAACTTGGTGGTTTTTTTTTTTTGGGGGGGGGGGGGGGAGGAGGGTGGTGGTGTGGGTGGTGTTTTCAAGCGATCGGTTCAATTCATAGGTGTCGCGAGAGGAGAGAATTTAGGAGCCACGAAAGTCTTGTTGCACAAGGTATATAGCAGTGGTCGGCAAATCGTGGCTCGCGAACCGCATGCGGCTCTTTAGCGACCTGAATGCGGCTCGGCCAGCCGGCCCAAATCGGTTTTGACTCCGAAAAACATGGTTCTTGACAGGTTCTTGAAAAGAAATTTGGCTCTCAAATTATTTTTTTTTTAAATCGCCCTGCTGCTGATTTTTGGCTCTTTTGACTAATGAGTTTGCCGACCACTGGTCTATAGCAATGAGATTTTCTGGAAACCTCACGAATGACCGATAACCGGCCTCACAATGTACATTTCTTTACATATGTATTTAATGTGGAAAGTGTCACGAGAAAGAAGCACCAATGTAAGGAGTCGGTCTTCTCATTAATTGGCAACTTGCGATGGTACATAAACTTGTTGTACATAAACATGTTGTACATAAACTCGTTGTACATAAACATGTTGTACATAAACATGTTGTACATAAACTTTTTGTACATAAACATGTTGTACATAAACGTGTTGTACATAAACATGTTGTACATAAACATGTTGTGCACAAACTTGTTGTAATAAACATGTTGTACATAAAAATGTTGTACATAAACTTGTTGTACATAAACATGTTGTACATAAACATGTTGTACATAAACATCCTTGAAACAAAACAAACTATCTCAGGAACGTTTAACCGTTGTGATAGCGGGACGCCAAAAATGTAACGTTATGGTGCCCTCCTATAAACGTTTCTATACATCCGCCTATGTCGCAGAGTTCTCATTATGACGAGGGGGTGTTTTTTCGGGGGGGGGGGGGGTTGGGCTGGGGTGTGGATTACTCTAGTGAATTTAATCTTTAGGATTGCCTACCACGTTTTTTGTAATGTAAACACTTTCATGTCGGCCTATCCATCAAATTGTTTTTTGATACCGCTACACTTGCTAAATGAGACATTGTCTGTGCTGTTATTAGATTGTTAGGTTATTAGTCGTCTCCCAAGGGCCAAGCGACTAATAGGGGAATGAGCATCCACACTGGTCTGTAAATACATTGTGAGAAATGAATCAAAGAGATCAGACCACTGGTGCTGTTGTTTCTTTCTTCCTGTTTTCCTTTTTTCCCACGTGTTTGCTATTTACAGTTTCTATAATGGAACAATTTCTAATAAAAAGAATAAGCTCAAAACTGATTTAAAAAAAAAAATAATTCGGAAATTCATTTATAGACATATTCTAAGTGAACGGATTCTGAGTTGTTCCGTTTGCTCTTTGTTTCAATATTTTCCCAAGACGTCACCAATGACAGCTCTAGTGGCACTAGTTTTTTTTTTCTGCAGCACTTTAGAATTACTGAAGTTGGTTCCGGTAATGGGCTGTTCAGCTAATAAAAAAATTAGTTCTTTTTACTTTAACGGGGCGTTCAATTTCTCTTATGTAGAGGTGGCATATTTGTAAAGTCCACAACCAGCAGATATAAATTTTCTGTGTTGCCAGTGAAATCAGAGGGGCACAGTATGACATATTATTTTTAAATACATATGATTACAATTTGTTATCGCTTTGCTAAAACGTTGATGCCATTCATGAAGGCATATTTGCTAATATTTCAATTAAACGAGAGGGCTAGAAAGAAAAGAGAGAAAAAGAGACGGGTTGGTAAAAAGGGATAGAGTGGTAGAGAGTATGCTACATAAAATAAGGAGAGAGAGGGGGAACGACAGAGTGACGGAGAGGGGGCATTAGGTGGAGTGCTAGGGAGAGAGAAACATAGAGATAGAGAAACAATGGGAGGGGGAGTGACAGATTGAAGCGTGTTAGCAAGAAAGTGAGAGGGAAAGAAAAGAACAGACTACAGGAGATATGCTTACATAATTTAAATATTGATCAGCAAAGTTTTTTTTGAAGCAAATAACCGTGAAAATTTTATCTAACAATTAATGTTGTAATAGACTCCATCATGTTGTTTTTAAATTGTCTTTCTGTTGTTTTAGCCTCGCTCACCAACTGACTATAATTCCAAACCATTTTCTGTTGTGTTAGCACCGCCCACCGTTTGACTATTCAAAACTATTTTTTTTCCTCCTCTTGTTTCTAACATCCAACGATTTATCATCAGGCCACCAGCCAGCGCATGGAAATTACATGAATAGGGAAACACCCCAAATCTTTTAACAAGTACCTTCACCTCCGACCCCCCCGAACAAATCTCCCTAGTCATGATGTACGACTGGTTTAATCAAATGTTATTTCCTTATACACTTCTTCCCTCCCAGAGATCGTTATTTTCCAGAAATCTTATCCCCCATGGCGTGGCTGTACGTCTATGGTATGCAAATGTCGCTGGCACTTCCCCAATTTTTCTATTCATTTTTTTCTCTTCCGGTGTTTGTTCTAACTTGAAAGTCATACATCTGTATCGTTAACTTCAGTGGCGAAAATACAACAAAAAATAGATGTACAGTGACAGAAACGTAAAGACATTTTGCTTGAACAGATGGAGACAGTAACTTCAAAAATGATGTGTTCAAGTCAAGATGGCACATTTCGTCTATTTTAAATTTTCCCAATATGCACCAATCGGTATGTGTTTTAAGATTCCCCCCCCCCCCCGCACCTCACCAGCCGTATCCGCCTCTGTTTGGTAACAGATGAGATTTTCAAAAATGCCATTAATAAATCACAGTGAAAGATTCACCACAAGCAGAAGATGGTGGGTCTTTGGGGGGGGGGGGGGGATGGGGTTGGACATTCTGAAATAATTTAAGATGTTTGGAGAAATCTAAGTCAAAGATAATTGGAGGGATCTATGTCAAAGATGTTAGGGGAGATCCTGTCAAAGATATTTGGGGAGATCTATGTCAAAGAAGGATGGCAGTACACTGTTCTCAATGGTTTCTCAAAGTAGGCAACAAACAGGTTTTAAAATTATTTCTTTTTTTTTTAAAAATGTGTTGATACTTATGAATCCCCCAATATGACGTCGTATTAACTATGATTATAAAATGCAATGTGTAGTAAACAAATGTTGAGACAAATGTAGGGGCTCCCACACCAATCGTATGAGACTCAGTACTATTTTTTATTATTATTATTGTTATCATAGTGCTCTTACATAGAGCAGTTCCCCCAAGCGTAGAGCTTGACTCCGCGCTTCACATAAAAATATCGGCATTTATAAACATGACATTAAAAAAGTTACATACATTTATTTAGTTTTAAAAAAAAAAAAAGCTTTATAAAAATTATAAAAAAAATAAAATAAATACATACTAGTACTAACCATAGATTATTCAAATTTGCAACAAAAATATAAGAGTTGTCAGATATGATTGATGTTTGCTATTGTTAATTGTAAATGAAACAATCGGCCTCTCTTTTTGTCGTTATTTATTACCTTATATGGGCTTGATTATCTGCTGTCCTAGATACTGATACCTAGTTGGTTTTTTTTTGTTTTTTTTAAATCTTGCAAATTCAAAAAGAGAGAAGGGGCAAATGCCCCTGTCTGCCCTACCCAAATGACGACCCTGTTCGTATACACATTCCGTTTAATCTCTGAAGGTGAGTAACAGCGGCGAAATTTATTCTTCGACTACAGTTTCCCGAGTTAAATTCTGGCCTCAATTATTATTATTATTATTATTTTTTTCATCGGCATTCGATTAATGGACACAGGTCGTTTGAGTAAACAAGTACCGTGAAACACATATCACAACACATAACACGGCACATTTCACAACACAACGCATATCACAAGACACATCACGACACACAACTTTTTGGCGATACGCATTCGTCAGCGGTGGCGTCACTAATGTTGGTGTCAATTAGTTGGGTCCACTCATGGTGTCGCCCCCTCCACGCCTCCCGCTCTGGTGACACCTTCCACTCATGGTGTCGCCCCCTCCGCGCCTCCCGCTCTGGTGACACCTTCCACTCATGGTGTCGCCCCCTCCGCGCCTCCCGCTCTGGTGACACCTTCCACTCATGGTGTCGCCCCCTCCGCGCCTCCCGCTCTGGTGACACGTTCCACTCATGGTGTCGGCCCCTCCGCGCCTCCCGCTCTGGTGACACCTTCCACTCATGGTGTCGCCCCCTCCGCGCCTCCCGCTCTGGTGACACCTTCCACTCATGGTGTCGCCCCCTCCGCGCCTTCCGCTCTGGTGACACCTTCCACTCATGGTGTCGCCCCCTCAGCGCCTTCCGCTCTGGTGACACCTTCCACTCATGGTGTCGCCCCCTCCGCGCCTCCCGCTCGGGTGACACCTTCCACTCATGGTGTCGCCCCCTCCGCGCCTCCCGCTCTGGTGACACCTTCCTCTCAAGGTGTCGCCCCTCCGCGCCTCCCACTCTGGTGACACCTTCCACTCATGGTGTCGCCCCCTCCGCGCCTCCCGCTCTGGTGACACCTTCCACTAATGGTGTCGCCTCATCCGCGCCTCCCGCTCTGGTGACACCTTCCACTAATGGCTGCCTGATTTTGCATTTTCAATCTGATTGTGGATGAAAACTTCTTAAGAGAACTCGGGTAATTTTGCAATTTATACCTGTAAGTGTCACCCACCAGGGGGGTGCCAACCTGCCCGCACTCCCACGTTCCCGCACCACATTCCCGCCAATGTGGACTAATCGAATCGGCACAACCGTGGAAGCATCATTACCGAACCTTACTACAACCTTTGAACTATGTAAAACATACATTTATAATCTGAATTAGCCTCAGTGTTAATTATCTGAAATAATGATAAGAAGTTGAATGAGCCGGCTTGACTTTTAAAATAAAAGGAACGCTATAAAGATATAACAGACAATATAAGATACACCCTAACATTCAAATACGCGTTGACTTGTTGAACATTTAATGATTGACCAATGAAATCACTTGATCCATTCTTTCATTTAGTGAACAACCAATGAAAACACTTGATCCATTTGATCATTTAATGGTTGACCATAGAAAACAGTAGATTCATTTTATCAATGAAGTCTCACCACACGCAAGGGATGCATAATTTGACAGAATCGACCATTTCATGAAGATGTTGTGGATACTTTATAAACTTTAAGACAGAATCTCACATACGCTGGTCGACAAATGTAGTAAATGACAGCATTCCTAAAATAGACAGAACAATAGAAAACATCTTTGACATATTTTTCCAGCAATGAGTAATGTTATTCAATTTTGTCACACAAATAAATTGTCAGAAATCACATTTCAATGGACGAAGTCAGAAATCAAGTTTCAATGGACGAAGTCAGAAATCAAGTTACAATGGAAAGAGGTCAGAAATCAAGTTACAATGGAAAGAGGTCAGAAATCAAGTTACAATGGACGAAGTCAGAACTAAAAATACGAGAATACCAAGGTGAAATGTTTGTATACGAATAAGATGAAATATAAACAACATCGCTTCAAAAGTATGTATTTCAAGTATGAATAAACTATACGAAAAAAAGGAAGGCAACAATTCTTAAATATCCAATGTATGTCTTGACCTATGTTTCTAACAGTCTCCGAAGGAACACACCAAAAAATCATCAAAGTAATCTTACGTCATATTTGATCTAGTGGGGAGACATTACCACGACAACTGCTTAATATAAATGTATTTCCACTTGGGCCCAGTAAAACATTTGCAAACATAATTCCTATTGCCCCTTTTTTTTCTTCTCAAAACTCCCCAGAGCTTCACAGCTCCACAAACACTTGGAGCAGTAATACTCGCTCACCCCAGGAAGGAATTGGCTTAGCACCCAAAGTATCCCCCTATTATCGAGTCTCGCAGGGAACAAAAAAATCGACAGAACCCAATTCCAAGATCCGGATGGTGGCCATGAAATGCCCTTAAAATATCTATTTCCGTTGGTTTATTGGGTGGAATGAAAAAGCGGAACATGGTATTACGAATGACATATTTGGTTGAAAATGTTTCCATCAAGGGTAACAAAGTTTGTCTTACGGGCGCTTGGCACTAGGATATCACCATAATGTAGACCATCAGAAACTGTGCTCAAATCCAGTATATGTATCAAATCGCGATTTTGGAAGAATTGTCTCAGTAGCTTACAAAGTTAAACTGAAGAATAGCAAAATGTACCGTCTATAATTCTTTAAATTTAAATATATTAAACCATACCCCCGCGCGATGAGGTAAATAAAGTCGTTTCGATTACTAAGTGTGTTTCAATTTTCTATTTGAATACTTGTACAAAAATCAACCAATTTTTTGGAAACTGTACTAACAGATGTATGAATTAGGTATTTAATACCAGGGATTCCCAAACAAGATGTAACATTACACATCCTCATCCCATACTGGAGATACAGATTATGGATACAGAATGAGACAAAATAAAAACATATAAAAGTTCTGAAACTCACGCCCTTTGAGCGCGTGCCTGCTGGATAGCTGCAGCCGTCACGTGTTTCAAGACGCGAAAAGGAAGATATCATGGGAACTTTTCGGAAGCAAGTCCCCCCAACAAGGGAAAATGTTTTCATATTATAGTTGCATATGATTTTCGATCATAGGTCAATGATGAAGCAATCGTAATGGGCCGGGACCGAGTTTGAAAAACGTGATCAAAACCAGTAACGAGTGAGATCTAACAAGACGGCACCGGGTAGCGCATCGCCTATTGTTACGACATGGTTTTCCGTCCCGGAGGTGCACTGTATCAACGTTAGAGGAAATGAGAATCACGCCAGTGTTCTCCAGGAGGTGCTGTGTCACGCCAGTGTTCTCCACCAGGTGCTGTGTCACGCCCGTGTTCTCCAGGAGATGCTGTGTCACGCCAGTGTTCTCCACGATATTTTGTGTCACGCCAGTGTTCTCCACGAGGTTCTGTGTCACGCCCATGTTCTCCGTGAGTTACTGTATCCCGCAGTTTTCTCAAGGAGATGCAGTGTCAGGCCAGTGTTCTTAATGATGTGTTGTGTCACGCCAGTGTTCTCCAAGAGTTGCTGTATCACGCCGGTTTCTGAAGGATGTTATGTGTTCGCAGCTCTGACGTCTACGACGAACACCCCAACTGAACTTCAGCGATATTTCCATTCGAATGTAAGGGCGTAGACTCATACGGAAGTAGACAAATAAAGACTTTAGACACATAATGACGAAGGCACATAAGGACGTAGACACATAAGGTCGCAGACACATAAGGACGTTGATACATAATGATGTAGACAAATAAGGACGTTGATACATAAGGATGTAGACACAATACGGCTTAGACATATTGTCGTATCGGATACACTTTGGCCAAAATTAAACGGAGCAATATTTGCGAGCCAGGATGATGTAGTGTAAAAAATGTGACTATGGCATAGCTCGTTGTGACAAAATGTTTAGTATCAATTTTGCATTTGAGCAATGCACCTTTCCAAATGTTTAAGTAGATTATCAAAAAAATATATTTCTTAGGAAAATTTATTATAGAATAATTTAACTTTAATTGATTCGACAATTCTTTACGAATTATAAATGAAAATTATCAGAAATAAAAAGTTTCAACTTTATGAAAAAAGCGCTCATTTTTAAACTTTGACCCTGCTTGAGTCATCCGTAGCGAGGGAGCCTCTTTCAGTTGCAGCTAATTCTTCCTCGCCATCTCGAACCTAACTCACTTAGGGGCCACCGGAATCCTGTTAAGGTTTTTGTGAAGGCCGGGGCCTCAGACACAATCCTCAGACGATTCCGTCTAATCAGGGGGCATTACTCACGCTGTTTAAACAAGAAATTGGGCGAGACGTGTCAAGCATAGCGTCATGCCACGTACAAAAAAATAAAATGGCGCACTTATTTTTTTCCCCCTCCCTCTAACAATGTATTTACATATTTATGATATGCATTTCTTGTTCAGCTTATCATTGAATTACCTTGACCCTTGCACGCCGTGGAAGCTAAATGGCTAAAATACAGAGAATTTTAGAATAAAGATTAGGATTTTTTCAAGGACACTGGACTGCACTATAGGTGAGACACACGTCAAGACACATGTCTGTACTCTCATCACCGCATTAGAGACACATGGCTGAACTCTCATCACCTCATAAGAGACACATGGCTGTACTCTCATCACCTCATTAGAGACACATGGCTGAACTCTAAACACCTCATTAAGTTAAATCGACTTACCAACGATAAAAGCTGGCCCAAAGTAAATGGACTGTGTGCAAACAGTGTGTAACGAGTTATCTAGCAGCCACCAGACCGTTTCAAGACATAGCAATATTAGCTTCGGAGAGCAATGGATCAAAAAAGTTGACCGACCCATTTTCCCCAAACACAAGCGGCACAACCGTCGCAAATAACTTGAAGGATACACGCAGTCACTTATCTTATTTTGGGCCATTGACTTATCTTATTGTTGGCCATTGACTTATCTTATTGTTGGCCAGTGACCTATCTTATTGTTGGCACATTGACTTATCTTATTGTTGGCCATTGACCTATCTTATTGTTGGCCATTGACTTATCTTATTGTTGGCTATTGACTTATCTTATTGTTGGCCATTGACTTATCTTAATGTTGGCCATTGAGTTATCTTATTGTTGGCCATTGACTTATCTTATTGTTGGTCATAGGCTTATCTTATTGATGGTCATTGACTTATCTTATTGTTGGCCGTTGACTTATCTTATTGTTGGCCGTTGACTTATCTTTTTGTGGACCATTGACTTATCTTATTGTTGGCCGTTGATTTATCTTATTGTTGGCCGTTGACTTATCTTATTGTTGGCCGTTGACTTATCTTATTGTGGGCCATTGACTTATCTTATTTTTGGCCATTGACTTATCTTATTGTTGGCCACTGACTTATCTTATTGTTGGCTACTGACTTATCTTATTGTTGGCCATTGTTAACATTTATTTTTAACATTATTTATTGAATGATTACAGAATATCGGTAAGATGGACATATATTTAATGCGCCATTTTTCATCCACAGGATCCTCCGCTAAAAAAACGTTCTCCCATATTTCGATAACATAAATTCAGACTCCAATCACCAGTCCGCTGATCCGAATATTCAAACGTGCGATTCTGTCAAACTGTAGCGACTACGAATCCAGACGACGCTTATGAATCTGTTGAGTCATTGAAACCGTATTCCCTCTTTGTAAACCCGGTACCGATTCCAGAATTGCGATTTGTCCACGACTCCCGCCAAAACATACCCGGATGCCTCAAACAATAAGTCGCGGGTACAAAAGCGATATCCATCACGTCGGTGAAGCATCTATCTGTGGTGGCAGAAAGTCATCAAAAATTTTCCACCATGCGTCGGCTGTGTGCAGGAAGATAAAGCGGAATTTGAATTTTTTTGAATAAAATATAAGAATATGCGCCAAAACTTATCTCTGTCAAGTCCTAATTTAGACCAGAATTAGGCATTAGTATTCACAATAGGATTCGCCATTTCTTTTTTTTTTTTAAGACCTTCGCCCAGAGAGTTTTCCCCGAGATAAGGGATTTATCAAAAATGCATTCGTTGATCCATTTTTATCTCAGGTGACGCACATTCCTTTTTGAAATTAAGTTTTTTGTCAAATTCTAATCAAAATGCAGACACTTTTGTTCATATAAAACATGTTTAAAACATGTGGTTATAATATGTCTTTTGAGTGTAGGGTTTCTTAAAACATAATGCACATGTTTTATTGTAATGGCACACACATAAGTATGAATGTTATTTTTTTTTAAATTTACCTTCTTGGGACAAACTTACCGTCACATCGGTAATTAAAAAATATATGTAATTTTAAAAAATAGCATTATATCATTGACGAAAATGTTAAAATTTGTTAAAATAACTTTGCATCGATTACAAAAGTTAACAATAATTACTGACCTGTGGAGGTGGTTGCGAATATTGCACTAAAGATCAGGCCAAGAGATCAGTGATACTTCACATTATATGACGTTGCGTCAAAACTTCGAACGAAAGTGGTATTCATTGTCTTTGACTCAACATTGAAAAACATAGGCGGAACCATCAGTGAGTAAGGATTGCATTGATTGTATCTCAAAAATCATTTGTTTAACGCTATATTTTAATTAATTCGGGTATACAACAATTGTATTCTCTCTACGCCTGTGGCTGAAAACATCCCTTCCAAGCCCCTCCTCTATCCACATGTCATTATTCAACGGCGGTCCATCTCTGAAGGCACCTCGAATAATTTCATCAACATTTGTCGTTGATATCATCAGCCCCGGACAGGAGGCCCCTTCCCAGCGCTGATGAATATCTTGAGACCACTCGCTCATCACTACATTTCGATTTGTCAACGTTCTATGCGCCACCTCTATCTGATCATACCCTGCACATGATTTAAGCTAATCTTTTCTTGCTTCGCCCCCAGCCAGTGTCTTCAGTAATCGTCCAAGTATTCTCAAACTGTCTACATTTTGACCTAATATTATGTAGCGAGGTCATCATTCAAAATAACTACGAATAAAAGCAGGGGCTCTTGTTCCATTTTGTTTCACTAACAGAGTTACGACAGGGAAAAAAAAAAAGCTTGACTATCTTGTGTCACCAACACAATATACTTTTTTAAAGAAATAAAAGAAATAGTATAAATGTTTATCTAAATGTTAGTAGTCATTTGGCTTCTATTTCATTATGTCTCGTTGATCAATCTTCTTATCTGTTTCTGAAAGAATATGTAAGGAAAATGAAGGACGTAATGATATAGTCAATGTTCTTATCTGTTTCTGAAAGAATATGTAAGGAAAATGAAGGACGTGATGATATAGTCAATCTTCTTATCTGTTTCTGAAAGAATATGTAAGGAAAATGAAGGACGTGATGATATAGTCAATCTTCTTATCTGTTTCTGAAAGAATATTTAAGGAAAATGAAGGACGTAATGATATAGTCAATGTTCTTATCTGTGTCTGAAAGAATATTTAAGGAAAATGAAGGACGTAATGATATAGTCTATTCTCCAAGAAAAAACGTTTTAAATATTTAGTCGCATTTCTGCGTATTTCGTCCACGTAGCTTAAGTATCTACTTAGCAATTATCATTCGGCTTATGAACCCTCCAGTATATATAAATAAATACATGTTTCGCATTTATTGGGATACACTTCTGGGTTGCATGTATATTGTTTTTTTTAAAAATTGTTTAGATCTCATTTTAGTTTCGCTCTCATGTTGATCAATTTAATTTTTAAAAAATAAGTGTGTAGTTAAGTATCTATGACACATTTGATTATCCTCGTATTTGAAATATTTTAAGAACTAGACACGCTCTTGTATACGATCATAACGCTTTCACTGCATGACTGGCAAAAATACATTATATTAGATCGAAGGAAAACAAAGATATGGAATACTAGCTTTTAACGTCAACGCCTTAACGTACGAATTATTTTTTTCCCAACAAGCTAGTCATTCGGAGAATATTTTAATACGAGATCAAATCTATAAGATTGCGTAGTTAATATTGAATCTAAATCTATGAAATCTCGTTTTTTAAAATATTTGTTAAGATCAAATATAGCAAGTGATGAAAAACAACAACACAGCATTGAAATATATAAAAATAAACATAAACATGTATGTGAACACATGGCAAGAAAAACAAAACCATTAATTGGTTTGAATACAGGGGTATACATAATAATGGCTCTTGATGGTTAAAAGCTAAAGACATTTAAATCCCAGAATTTTCTCTCTCTTATTCTTTTTCTCTATGCTACTGTTGCGATATTACGGGCCCAGTAAAGGACCCAAGCTCTCTGCAGAAATATATAAATAGATAATTATATCTTTATATATCAAAAGGAAAAGAATACTTATGCTTAATCGCAATTTTTTAACCCTTTGAGACAAAATCGTGGCTTCAAAGCATGGGCTCAACAATATACATTGCCACGCATTGAAATGAGTGCCAGTCTACAAATGTATGATTTCCCCGAAAAGAAAATATAGCACTGTCTTAATCCAAAAGCCCCTGTTGTCACACCCCCATTTGCAATCGCAAATCTACAAGATAAATAATGCTACAGCTTGTTATTAAAAATAACTGTCCAGTGTAATTGCTGACACATATATACAAGGGCTATTAAGCCAGCAACTTGCAGTTAAAGTAAAGATAATCAACTATATTTTCCAGATATTTCTAGCTCCGACGTCATGCACTTGTCACACTAATTACAAACTCAGCCAGCCACGTACCATTATTTTCCTGCGGCTGCCAAAACGATCTAATTAAACCAGCCAGTAGTGTCCCTCCTTGTCACGTGGCCTAGATTTAATCCTCTGTCAACCCACGACCACCATCCCGAGACACCAGATTCGGTCACATCCATATTCTTGCAATTTCGCCTCCGCGTGACCACCGGTCAAGCAGGCCATCACCTCCTTATCCTAATCAGTGACCGGGCCCCCGCAAGCCGTCCATTATAGCACCATTCATCTCTATAAAGTAGCACGACAAGTCCTCTATATCGTCCCGGGCTGTCCATCTCTGTCCGGCAATGGCCAAAGTGTGTCCCTCTTGTGCCATCCTCCATCTTAATAGTAGCGTGACCTCCATGCATTATACAAACATTACTCTTCATTCCGATCGCTCCCTCTGCCTCCCTTCTCTTCCTCTATTACACATTCTCCGTGTCTGCTGCCATACAGATGCACTGAAGACCGAGACTTGACTACAGAGTTTAATTAGAGGTGCTGTAGTGACCCTTTCCCCCAAATGGTGGTCCGCATACCGGCACCGGTCCGCAGTCCGGCACCTGTCCGCAAACCTTACGTTGCATATCCTCATAACATGGACATAATTTATGGTCTAATAAAATCTTAATATAATTACAGACCTGTTTACTCTTACGATTTTGGAGTACAAGGTACGATTTTGAGGTGTATACATTATATATATATTAAATTTTCACTAGTAAGATAATGTATTGAATGATTTTGTGATGATATTGTACGATTTTAAGAGTTTGAGGGTAAACAGGTCTGTAATTAATAAATCTGCCAACGGTCAATTTTGCAGGTTCAAGCAGCCGGTTCCGTAAGCGCTTAACAGATTGGGAACGCTGCTGTGGTGTATAGTTAGTGTTCTGGAGTCGCTAAGAAAGACTCCATCGTTCTCAACAATACTTAACTCGGGCCTGCTCTTAAATTAAAATGCATCAATTAATTGAGTACAAACAAGTGACTGTCTTCTTAGCTCGACTTCATTTCTCGAGTCTAAATAAATATGTAATGATGTTTTAGAGACACAATTTTTTATCCCACAACGGCAAAATACTAAGCAAAAAATAGTTTGGTTGTTCGAAAATTTAATAGTCTTTTGATAAATATTTCAGCTTAAATTGTATTCATGTTATGTAGACGACGTGTTTACGTCATCTCTCCTCGTGAATGAACTCTAGCTGACACCAAGCTCGGAACTTAGGGTGTGGCTAGTTAAAAATATACTCTTTTGACCTTGTTTACAACTAAATAAAATTAATAATCTGTATTCTTGGGATTCTGTAGAAATATCTGGAAAGGAAAACATTGTGTAAGGCCTCTCTAGAAAGATCAGTAGAACAAAATATAAATATATAATTCTACTATGTATTGCCATGCCATTAGCATTTACTTGCAATTTAGGAATGATGACACAAATGTTTCAAATAATTCATCTCATTATACATTTTTTTAACTTGTTCATTAATATCGATGTGATCTTTTATGCTATTATTGATGTCACATACGCAGAACATGCACACGGCCTGGCCGTTGTTATTTTATAAACTCGCAACATTGGGTTTCACCTAACTTCACTTGTGAGGAGGGGGGTGTCACGGTCAGATCGTGTGTTTACCTTTTCTGTGTATGTTTGGATGACGGTAAGAGAGCGATCGTGGTATTGCCTGCATTTCCCACGAGTTTTCTCATGCATGGATGACCGTCTTGGTGGGGAGGGGGGGAACCCCAGGTGAGGAAGTGTGTCTTGTGAGTTGGGGAAAAATGAGAGTGGTGACCGAATGTGAACTAGTTTTTGATATCACGAGTACATGGTCTGTGAGGGTATAAAAGAGATAGAGATTATTATTGGAGGGAGAGAGTTATTATTTTACGAGTGGAGTCGACCAGAGTGTGTGTTTTTTTCCGTTTGTTAAAGGAGATGTGATTTTTAAATGTGGAGACAGTAGTTGTGATTTAAGATGCTTTTGAACACTTATAGCTCAACAAGGAATAAAAATATATTTGATGACTGTTAGACTACGTTGTGTTTTTTCTTTCGAACCATCGGCTCTTTGGGAGCTCTGAGAATTTACAAACATCAGCTCTGCAGGAGCTGGAGAACCGGAGTTTTTCGACTCTGAACTATTGTCTGTGGCTATAGAAGGGACCTAACTCCTAGACAAACGTACCTTCGGTCACAATGGGGGACGAGAGTTACATTTGTGGGTGCGCTATCATTTTTATCACGAGCTATTTTTACTGTGTGTTATTTTACTGTGTGTGTGTGTGCAGATTCCTTTTCATCATTGTACCTAGTAACAACATTGCGTATTCTTTAACGTTGTACCGGTGCAAGCCACTCAATTATTCCGTAAGCCAATAGGTTTAATCATATTTCTTTCGATTGTGTAATTTATCACTAGCATAATGAAATCTATTAATTGTAATTAGCCCTGGTTCGGGTATCGTATTCTCTGTTATAGTATTTAACGTATGGTATCGTCTTTTGTTGTGTACTGTTTTATAACAAGCCATATACTTAGATAAGAGATTGATTTCTCCATACTTATAACAATACGTAAAACTCCCGTTTTTTTAAATTATTTTGTTTGATTATTTTTATTTATTTATATTTAGTATACTTGGTAAATATAAATATAAGGATATTGAGAAATATCATTAGAATTTTCAGCATAATTGACTATTGTGTAGAGACGCAAAAAAAAAAAAAATCATAAAAATCTTTGATTATAATTTCAAATTATTTTAATGAGATCGAGAGGAGGCGCGAGGAAGTGTGTGTGTGTGTGGTGGGCGTGGGGAATTTGTGATCTGTAACTTTGTTATCAGCACTTCCATCGAAAACACAAACTTTCTTCACTAACCTTCCCTTGGTGGCTCCCGTTGCAACTCTTCAGATGGGGTCGTTACCCTAAAATACAGTCGTAAAGAGCACAGACCTAGTCGCCAATTGATAAATACAGTCGTAAAGAGCACAGACCCAGTCGCCAATTGATAAATACAGTCGTAAAGAGCACAGACCCAGTCGCCAATTCATAAATACAGTCGTTTAAACTTAGATGCACCCTTAAATGTGTAAATGTTTCATTAATCTACTTGGAAACTGTATCGCAATCCAACAATCTCTTATAACTAGTTAATACATCATTAATGCCACATACCCAGAAGAACACAGTAGACATTTTATAAAGTCACTTGTCCTGAAATTCTTTCAGAATCGATTCCGTTTGTTTTGTTTACACTTTTAACGGACTTTTCAGTTAAAAAATGTCGAAAAATAAGTGGCGCTGTCTTGCTTTAATAAGCACAGATGGTTTAGCCCCTCCCCCCAACCCACCCCCCGCATCTTATGCATGCGCGTTAATCACGCATGGTTTCATCGTCCCTGTAATCTCTGGTCCCTACTTTCTGATCGCTACCGGAAGGACGTCTGCAATTTAACATTAGACGCCTCAGTGGCCACACTCTGCATTTTCCAACTGGGTTTCACACAACATTTGACTTCCAGAATTTCATTATGCAGCAGTGATTTATTTGGTGTATGAAACGAGATTGGCGAAATTGTGTTCTCTTTGGTCCAACTTTGTCCAGCTATGCCCAGCTACATATGTGCCACTATGTCTAACTTTGTCCAACTATGCACATCTTTGCCCACCTATGTCACACTATGTCCTACATTTTCCACGTATGTCGCACTATGTCCAACTTTGTCCACCTATGTCCCACTATATCTCACTATGTCCCATTATGTCCAACATTCTACCGGGCCTATCTACTTGTAAAAAAAAAAATCATTTTTAAGAACATATAAGCTTTAGGAAAACAACCTCGTACGACAATATCCATATATTAAATCAATCTGGCAGTTGTCTTTTCAAAATTCAACAAGATTCCCAAGATCTGGATGAAAGATCATAGCTTGTCTCGATCTCCTAAACAACCAGTCAACCGCTGTATACGTAATTGATAAAGTATCTGAAGAAATGTAATAATTCGCTTGACCAATACTTTTTTTTGTTATTTTGTTGCTTTCATCGATCGAGCGTTTTAAGAATCACCATTTAAGCTAAAGTCCTGTATAATACTCTGTTTCATGGTTCAAGCACATCAACATAGATATGTGTATATTGGCTGTAGGTAGACCTTCCTCTTAAGAATGGGAACAATGCACTGCTCTTGAATTTGAATGCTGTTTAATACCCTTTAAGTCAGTTTGTATTTTTTTTTTAGGAATTATTTGCAATTCTCAATCTAAAAATAAAAAAATAATAATAATTTAAGCTTGATCAAAAATATAAGCGTTAAAATGGATGAATTCTTAAAAAAAGTATGCCTCCTGGCCAATGCTAATGCGAA
This sequence comes from Omphiscola glabra, assembly GCA_964017045.1. Lineage (NCBI taxonomy): Eukaryota > Metazoa > Mollusca > Gastropoda > Lymnaeidae > Omphiscola > Omphiscola glabra. Next base: position 18,783,348 of record OZ024798.1, on the reverse strand, counting down.
ACATGAGCTATAATAGAATTTAGAATTCCAGTAGACAAAAACACCAATTGAACCAATAATTATAGTGATATACGGGGTGGCCCGGAAAAAACAGTGAGAGCATATCGTAAAAAAGCGTTAAATAATTGAGTTAATAATCTAATGTTTTGTCATTGACAGTTGTATGAAAATTATTACGTTAGTCAAAAAAACAAAAAAAAAACAAACAAACAAAAAAACACATGTTCAATCTGTCTCGCTTAAATTCGATCGGTGATTCTGCAGACAGCATTGACTAGATTTGAATGTAACGCTATTGTCTACATTTTCCAAAATTTGAAGGTAAATATAAATGAATATGTTGACTTTATTTTAATGGAAATTATTATTTCATTACATCGTTGACTCTAATGGCGGATCGTTATATACCTCAGTTACAAATGTATACATCTAACTATGAAACAAATTAAAATGTTAATTAAATATACCAAGGTACACATGTAATTTATGTGCGTTTCTTCTGTTTAAAAATAAATTTGCATTAGAAAATGTACCAATCCATTAACAGAAACCATTCACCCAATGGCTAGCTACCCCTGCCCCCCCTACCCCCCAAATGACGTCCACAATTTGGCGATGGAGTTAATGCCGTAATAGAATTGGAGCTTCACATATAAGCTGTTCAGATTCCTACACCAGCGGTAATAGCAATCAGTGGAACACACGCAAGTCTAAGTGACACTTTTGTATCACTTTTCATTCTATAATCTAGTTTATTGCCAGACAAGCCAAGTAGATGGTAGAGCGAGAGAGAGAGAGAGAGAGAGAGTTATAAATGGATCCAATTACAAAGTAAAAAAACCCACGAGGTGAGAGACCCCTGGCCTTCATTTGAGACCCCCTGTCCAATCCCATTTAACCGGGGTCTCGGGGGGATTAGTTTGAGCGCAGTAGACGGTACTATGAATTGACCTGATCTATACCCCGCTGACCTACTGTAAGACTTAACACAACGTATCAAATAGTTCTCAAAGTCAGCTCTTCTAAAAGAAACTGAAACGAGAAGTGAAAATATTGATGAAATTGGAGACCATGATTTGAGTGGGCAATGTAAACAATTTCGTCTGCAATGTTTATTTCATAGGGTTATATTTAGGTAGTAATAATTTAGCGGAAATGTGTGGGGTACAAAAAAAAAAAAAAGATAATTTTAAATTAAAAATTGTTAACAGTTATTAGATAAAACTAATATTTTACATCACGAAAGAAAAAGTTAAAATTAACAATGGGAGAGAGGAAGAGAGAGGAAGAGAGAGAGAGAGAGAGAGAGAGATAGCGAGAGAGAAAGAGTGGGGGATCATTTTTGAGTACCATTGGCAAGGATTGTTTCAGAGTAAAATAGGTGGGAGACAGGACAAGACTGTGTTTGAAGTATTGTTAAAGAGTGTAATATGTGGGAAACAGTACACGACTGCATGTGGAGTATGAGAAAAAAAGTAGATTAAGATGCCAGGCACAAGAAGTAAATTCATAATATAATTTCGGTTCGGAAAACGTTCTTCTTAATTAAGAATATGTGTTCGAAAGTATATATGTATGTGTGTGTGTGTATATATTTATACATTTGTGCTTAAGTGAGCGCGTATAATTGTGTGTGTGTCTTATTTTCACCTTTAATTTAAATTTTAAATTTGTACCGAAAGGTTTCACTCGATCGCTTAGCTCTGAGTTCCGCCAGAAATCTGTGGACTGGGAAGATTTAAGAGTCTTACAGCAGTCTCCGTCACACTGCCAGGGATCCCAACAGATCGAATTTCTCTCTACTTGATAAAGAATCGCGGTAAATTGGTGCGCCCTTTCAAATGTTGTCTACTCTCCCTGTCATTCCACGGCCGGAGAGACGCCCTAGATTTAGTATAGGGCGACAGGGGAAGCAATAAAAAAAAGTGGGGAAGCCCTTTTGAACGTTTGTAAACTGTATCATCCCGCTGTCCAATAGTTCAGGCCTGATTTATTCCGTTTGTTTAGACTGGTTTAGAGTTTGGCCCTTCATTTTTCTCCATCTCTTTCCCCCCCCCTCTCTCTCCCCCATCTCTCTATCTCTCTCTCTCTCTCTCTCTCTCTCTCTCTCACTCTCTCAATATCTTTCTCTACTTGTCTCCATCTCTCTCGGCACTTTATCTATTCTTTTTTAGGTCATACAATCGAAACCCCGCCCAACCCCAAATCCCTATATGACGAAATAAGCAAATCCTTATATGACGAAATAAGCAAAACCGTATATGACGAAATAAGCAAATCCCTATATGACGAAATAAGCAAATCCCTATATGACGAAATAAGCAAATCCCTATATGACGAAATAAGCAAATCCCTATATGACGAAATAAGCAAAACCATATATTACTAAATAAGCAAAACCTTACATGACGAAATATGCAAAACCCTATTTGACGAAATAAGCAAAACTCTGTATGAGGAAATAAGCAATACCGTGTATGACGAAAGATGACCGAACCTGTACTATGAATGAAATAGCAGAACACATTATCTGGAAGCGAATATGTGGACAATAATATGTGAACGTTTCGGCTAAGGGCTTTCCCCAGCATTCCTGTAATAGGAATGAAATAGTAGAGTAAGTCTGTGGAGGCTTGAGTCAAAAGACAGGGCAATAAGGTAACCGTTTTGGCTCAGAGCTTTCCTCCGCCTACCTTGTAACACAATATGACGAAAGTATCTTTAAAAAGGATTCACTCAGAAAGAAATCTTTTGTTGAAGAATCATTTTTCTTTTGTAAGGAGACACTAGCATCCAAAAGAAAAACCCGCAAGCCTTTAACGCCCCCACCTAACCCCCCGCACACCCCCCCCCCCCATTTTTCCAGCCAAACAATGAAATCCCGAGTGACCCATTAACCCAGCTGTTGTTATTTTCATAACCCGACCCACTTCCATCTACCCACCCGACCCACTTCCCTCTACACCCACGCACAGAAACACAAAGTTCCCCCCTCACAGCCATTGTCTCCCAATAACAGCCATGTTCCCGTGTTCCCAAAACTGTTCCCCTCACACCAACAAGCCCCAAACATCAGCAGTCCATCGTTGACTCCGGCAGAGTGTCGTCTGACAGTTTAATTAATAGCGCAGCGCTGCAACGCGTTGGACACAAACCCTCATTAAACGGACTGGGGCTGTGGGGGAGGGACGTGTGACTTCAAAGGATTGCGCCCTTGACATCTCCCTCCCACACCCTCCTTCCCCTCTTAACACTTTTCCCTCTTTTAAAAAAAAAACTTTCTTCAACGCATATGAGTAAAAGTGATTAATCCACCCCCCCCCCCCAACCCCGAAGTGAGGGGGCGGAGAGAAGAGCGGAGAGAAGAACAGAGGGAGTGATGGAGATACGGATTGGGGATAGGGACGGGGAGAGAGGGGAAGGGGGCGTGGGGTTTAGAGAAATTGCTCCACTCAGTCAATTGAACGTCAATTTGGCATCTAATTGAAACGAAAGCTGGCAGGTTTTTTTAAGGATCGTGTTGGTCTTGCAGCCACACCGAATGTCAACGGAGAAGAAAACTAGGTCACAGTTTGAGGACCTTATTTGAAAGCACCGACAAATAAAACAGGAGGTCCGTAAGAAAATTCCCGCACAGTGTTTGGCTTTAAGGTGCCTCGAACACAAGAACTCATCTGTTGTTGATGGCGTTATATGCGGGATGGAAGATTTCAGATTTTAGACTTTGATGGAGATGGTAATCATTTTACTGGTAAATAATTTTTTCAGTCATATGACATAGTTAACGATAAAAACCAATATCTTCGTCAATATGCTGTATGGGCGATATAGGCGTCGAGGAGAGTAAATACGTATTTTTACCAAGAAACATCGATCACAATTAGAGATGATGCAGGGGCGTTGTCCTAGATGTGTTTGAAGTGAGAGTGCAGTTTGTCGTGTCACGTGAAAATTGTTTTGAAGCTGACCCGACACAAACGTTACAAACAGTAATGGAGGACCTAACGGTACTTACGTCACGTTGCATCGTGCTAGAAACCAGGGGGAACTATACGGATCTACAGGAAGTTATGGAAACAAATAAAAGTCAAGAGTGCTGGCCCCTTCAGCAGTCACACTAAAATGACATACTTTAAGCGACGGGACCAATGAACAGTTTCAAGATACCAAATGTGTTCTTTAACGATTTATTATTTATTTATAGTAGGCTTAATCTAAGGCTTTAGGGGAATAACGTACCCATTTTCCTTGCTGCTTGGAGTAATACAACGATCTATTTTTACAAACAACTAGCAATCCACGCCACGTGACTGTCCACGTGACTATCCATCGACGTGACTATCCACCCATCTGACTGTTCACTGAACAATCCACCTACATGACTGTCCACGATTCACTGGAAGTATAACGCGTTCAATTAGTACGAGCAAAGAATAGGAAATGTCCGAGGCCGTCACGTGATGGAAACGTCAATTTTATATAAAGCAAAACCTTTCCTTCAAATCTGTATACGAAATGTATACAATACTACAGCTACCAATATTATACAACATCGAAAGAAGCGATTCCTCCTATTACTTAGTGATAATCTTTGTTATCATGCCCATAAAGGTATTATTTAAAAAAAAAAACGTGTAACTATTCCCATGTACTATACTGCACATATTTCAACAAGATGATTGCTTTATAATACATCTGTATATGCTTGTATCAAATATTAAATAAATTTAACATTTTATCCAATAACATTAGATCAATTTGATATTACATCAATTTAACTTACAATTAATTTAACGTATTAACAACATAAAAGTCAATCAATTTAAAATAAATTCAATTTAGCATTTTATCAATTTACCATTCAATAAATTTAGCATTTTATCAATTTACCATTCAATAAATTTAGCATTTTAACAAGTTACCATTCAATCAATTTAGCATTTTATCAATTTACCATTCAATCAAGCTAACATTTAATCAACGTAACATTCACTATAACATTTTATCAATCTAAAATTAAAACAATTTAACACTCAATCAATTTAACATTTGATCAATTTAAGATTAATTAATGCGATCTAATCAATAAAGTTTAGCAGTATTGACCCCCGTCAAATACCCGCTTCCCTCAAACCCAGTTTTTTGGAGAGTCTACTAAAAATTGAAAGTAGCATTTTAAAATATTTCACAACATTTTAAAAATATAAAACAATTTAAAACAGACAACTGCATGACTTATTAACTCCATTAATGCCTCTCTCTCAAAATTTGAGAACCTCATGATTAAATAATGATCACATCTTTAAGCAAGTTCCCAGTTTAATGTACAATCATTAATGGAGGACCGCACTCAAGCAAGCGACCCTGGCATGTCAGATAAAAAGAACAGAAAAAATGTGCAGACCAGTGACGTATTAGCTAGATTCGTTTGATGGCAGACGGCGATGTATTCAAATTAACGGCACTGTCAAAAAAAAAAATTAAAAAAAAAAAGTGGACGACACAATCGATAGATTTCACTCACGGTGTCCGTAGGTACATCTAACATATTAGTACTTCGGTTTGTCAACAGGTACATCTAAACATATTAGTACTACGGTGTGTCCACAAGTACATTTAAACATATTAGTACTACGGTGTGTCCACAAGTACATTTAAACATATTAGTACTACGGTGTGTCCACAAGTACATTTAAACATATTAGTACTACGGTATGTCCACAAGTACATTTAAACATATTAGTACTACGGTGTGTCCACAAGTACATTTAAACATATTAGTACTACGGTGTGTCCACAAGTACATTTAAACATATTATTACTACGGTGTGTCCACAAGTACATTTAAACATATTAGTACTATGGTGTATCCACAGGTACATCTAAACATATTAGTACTACGGTGTGTCCACAAGTACATTTAAACATATTAGTACTACGGTGTGTCCACAAGTACATTTAAACATATTAGTACTACGGTGTGTCAACAGGTACATCTAAACATATTAGTACTACGGTGTGTCCACAAGTATATTTAAACATATTAGTACTACGGTGTGTCCACAGGTACATCTAAACATATTAGTACTACGGTGTGTCCACAAGTACATTTAAACTTATTAGTACTATGGTGTGTCCACAAGTACATTTAAACATATTAGTACTACGGTGTGTCAACAGGTACATCTAAACATATTAGTACTACGGTGTGTCCACAAGTACATTTAAACATATTAGTACTACGGTGTGTCCACAGGTACATCTAAACATATTAGTACTACGGTGTGTCCACAAGTACATTTAAACATATTAGTACAAAGGTCTGTCCACAGGTACATCTAAACATATTAGTACTACGGTGTGTCCATAGGTAAATCTAAACATATCAGTACTGAGGTATGTTTTTTGACAACAGTCGGGTTTCGACTGAGGTACGTGTTTGACCAAAAATAATGTTCCGTCCGAGAGATGTGTTTGACAGCAATGGGATTTTGTCTGAGGTGGGTGTTTGGCAACAGCAGGATGTGAGACTCCGTGGTTTGCAGTTTCTTGTGATGTGTGCTGTCATAGTTTTAAGAAATGGTTTGAGTACACATATTAAGGGCACATATAGATTAACCTGTTTCTTCCTCCATGACAATTGCTGCTAGAGTAGTCTCTAAAAATTGTATTATCATTTATTGGGGGGGGGGAGTGGGGGGGGGGGAAGCTATTCCGGACACCTTTAAAACCCTTTATATTCTTGGCTACATCTTAGCTGCATCCTAGCTATTGTAACACAGTGACGTTAATTTTGATTTCATATTTATTGGTTATGAACGGTACTGGAGTTAGACTAGTTGTCTTTGTGCAACCTTTTTGTGAAATGTCCAGGTAATTTTAACCATTTAAATTATAAGTGAATTGTGTTTCATTAAACTTGATTTAAAGTACGCACACATTGCTCTCTAATGCTGAAAAGCTGAACTAGCATAACAAATAATGCTTAAGTCCAAATATCGAAATAAACGCACCCTCTTACGTTGTCTTTTTTTCCCCGTATCTCATTTCCATTCTATGTTTTCACGTTCATTTTCCCCGACAGTGACGAAAGCTAAAGACGGGGTAACCCGAGACCGTGAATCTATTTTGGAGTTTTCAAACCGGAAGTCAGGCAGCAGAAATCGATGGCGACTAACGATTAAAGATCCGCTGTGGGACATGAACATCTTAAGTCCTTGTACCCAGCTGACCCGCGCCAAAAAACAAAAAAACTCATCCAAGTGGCGACCCCTTCCAACGTGCCGATTCACGAGAGCTCGCCTCAAAAACTAATGTACTTTCTCTCCCCCCCCCCCCCCACATAACCCTCGGCACTTTAATGGACCAGTAAGTGGCTTGCGATTGAAATGGGCCACGAAGCGCCAAAAGCCAAGCTGTTTTTTGGGGTGGGCATTGTGTGTAATCCCAGGGAGCCGGTGAGCTTTCTGGGAGCATAGTTTGCATGACTGGACTAGTTTGCCTGGGAGGTTGGCCGGTGAATGAGCTAGTTATGACTGGGAGGCTGACTGATGTTGGATAGCGAGATCCCCAAAGATCACGCGAGACACATCTATAGACCCTACTTCCCCACCATTCGTTTCCCGTCTCTGCCCTCACCTCGATAGCCCTATAGATTTTTGTTTACTAACGTTACGCGAAAATCCGCTTTTCTAGTTTGGAGAATGCTGATGAGGTATCATAGAGATTTTAGCCCCCGCATGTTTTGTCTTGAATTTCACTTGATAACGAGAAATAAGTCAAACATCATTAAGTCATACATCAGTAGTCATAAATCTGTAAGTCATACATCATTAAGTCATGCATCAGTAAGATATTCATCATTAAGTCTTAAAATGTTTAATTTATTCCATATATTCATCCAATCAGATATTTGTCGATTCCAAAAATAATCTCTAATCCTGAATGAACCCAGAAGAAAGAAAAAAACACCAACTTGTGTGTAAGCGTTTGAGAATTTCATAGGTTTTGAAAATGTCACATGTTTTGAGAATGTCATAGCTTTTGAGAATGTCATAGGCTTTTAAAATATCCGCGGTTTTGACAATGTCGAAAGGTTTTGATTATGTGTCATTGGTTATGAAGAGTGTCATGTGTTTTGGGGAATGTCACAACTTATAAAATGTCATGGATTTTGCGGATATCTTAGGTTGTGAAAATGTCATCTGGTTGTTTGAGAATGTCATCTGGTTGTTTGAGAATGTCATCTGGTTGTTTGAGAATGTCATCTGGTTGTTTGAGAATGTCATCTGGTTGTTAGAGAATGTCATCTGGTTGTTTGAGAATGTCATCTGGTTGTTTGAGAATGTCATCTGGTTGTTTGAGAATGTCATCTTGTTGTTTGAGAATGTCATCCGGTTGTTTGAGAATTTCATCTGGTTGTTTGAGAATGTCATCTGGTTGTTTGAGAATGTCAAGGTACATTACTAACATACAACTGAAATAAATTTAGCTTTTTTCTAGGGGTTTTTTAAAAATATTTAGTATCATTAATATTATTATTATTTTTTTAATAAAGATGTGTTGATAGATTTTTTACTTGTATTTGTTTTTCAAACTTTCTTTTCCCTCCTTCAATTAAAAAAAACACAGAAAAACAAACAAAAACACAAACGCAAGCAGTGGCGTAGTGAGGGGGAGGCAAGGGGGGCATCATGCCCGGGCGCTACTCACAAAGGGGCGCCAAATGGTAGATTTTACTATAATATTGTATGGTTTTCGAATAGCGGGGGCGCTAAAAAGGTATTGGGGGGCACTAAAAAGGTATTGGGGGCGCTAGAAAGGTATTGTGTCCCGGGCGCAAGTCAAGCTCGCTACGCCACTGACCGCAAGCTGTGCTCAAAATTCTCCCGCGGTAAGCCATCGCAAATCCCATGCAGGTGAGTCTCCAGTGGACGGGCAATCAATTTATTGGTACTCTGCAACCTTTTCAGGTTGTTTTTTAATGTTGTGTCGGACGTAATTAAATGTCTTGTGTTCCTTAATGTACACACCTTTCACTTTATGGTTTTAATAATGCTTTGTGTACTTTCTGCAACTACTATATTATAGATCATAGTAGAGACCCAGACTAATAATCTCTTAATCGTAATATCGCGACTTAATCTCTAGTGCGGAGACTATATCCTCAAGAGTGCTTACCGGGCAGCGGTCTCTGAGGGTGAAGAGTGCAGCTCATCATGAATATGCACTTAAGAGAATGCAATGACTTTTTGTTTACGATTTCTCTCGATCCACTAAAATTCTCGCTTTGAATAAATGTATAGGTAGAAAAAAAAGGTGGTTGGGTTGGGGGTGAGCTTCTGAACAATTTAACACCAAATAAATCCGCCCCTGCTTCCTCACACCAGGAAGTTAGAGAAGGCCAGAGGACGTTTGACAAATTGGCCGCTGTGTGCAGATGAGGAGATGAAGGAAGCAAGATTTTTGGTCAAGTGAACAAATGTTCAGAGCTCATTGAACCCAATGGAGAAGAGAAAAAAAACCCACAGAGATGTGACTGTTGTGGGGCGCTGTCTTTCTATGGGTTACGGTGACAAATGGGTAAAATAGTGGGGAAAGGACACTGTCCACGGGGTGCGTTCACATAGGATTAAATAGTGTAACGTCTTTGGGGGAAAACAACAAACATTTTCTATGGGTGCGTTCACATAGGATTAAATAGTGTAACGTCTTTGGGGGAAAACAACAAACATTTTCTATGGGTGCGTTCACATAGGATTAAATAGTGTAACGTCTTTGGGGGAAAACAACAAACATTTTCTATGGGTGCGTTCACATAGGATTAAATAGTGTAACGTCTTTGGGGGAAAACAACAAACATTTTCTATGGGTAAGTTCACATAGGATTAAATAGTGTAACGTCTTTGGGGAAAACAACAAACATTTTCTATGGGTACGTTCACATAGGATTAAATAGTGAAATATTTCTTTGGGATAAACATACTTTCTACGGAGGACATTCACGTAGAAGTAAAATGGAATAACTTGTATCTGTGAAGAAAACACTCACGATGTGGAACGTTCACATAGAATTAAAATAGTTTTAAAAGTCTTTTAAAAAAAAAGGGGGGGGGGCGATGCAGACACATTTTTGTATTCTTTCAGGAGTTCGGTCCTATTTATATTCTCTATGTTGTCTTCATAGCATTTCCGAACTCACGCCAAGTAGCGTTATTAAACATCGCCTTTTTGTTACTGATGTCAAAAAAGAAAAGTAAACTATAGCTCCAGAATTGATGACAGAACACACAAGAGAGAGTGAGAGAGAGAGAGAGTAGATTTAACAAGCGATGGAACTAACCACTCAACTAACATCTTATACAAACAATGGAGGAAAACAAGGTAGATGTCTCGATACTTAATAGAAAAATATAGACATATGATCTGAGTAGATACTTTCATTCTTACACGTGACAAAATGTCTCTATTCTTTGTACCAACACCCCGTGCTATGCTTAGTTAATAATGAATAGGGATTAAGACGTTTAATGCAAATCCATTTATTTTGATTGCTTCTTAATCCACTTACCAGTCCATAATGACAGAACCACAGCAACAACCCCAGACCCTAACCCAGCCCCCAACCACAACCCCCATCCCCAGCCCCAACCACAACCCCTAAACCCAGCACCAACCACCACATCAACTCCAGCCCTGCCACCACCCCCAACGCCAGCCCCCAACCCTAGCCACAACCCCCAAGCCCCAACTACAACCCACATCCCCAACTACCACCCCTTAACCCCAGGCCCCAACCCCAAACCTCACCACACGACCAACGAAACAAACTCAAACAATTGAAGTTGATAGTTTGGGACAGAAATATTTTTTTTTAAAACGTTTCTTTTGGCGTTTCTCTCACCGTTTGATTATTTTAATAAAACGAATCCTTAAAATATTGAAGACTTGAGACTTACGAGGAGACAAAGACACCCAGTATTCATGTCATTCACTGCTTAAAAATATATTTGTCTTGTTTCATGAATCCTAAATGTCCACGTATTACGACCGACGGGAAAAATAATAATCTTCAATTGAAATAAAACATTTTTGTGTTGTTGTACTCTCTTTACTGAATATTACTCCATATAAACATAATTATCGTGGAGATTTAGTTTCCTCACTCACTAGTCCTGGACATCATGTTGTGTTGTTAAGAGGTAAGCACGATGTGCCAGCCAGGTGCTCCATGGTTGCGGCGACACCCGTTTGCCTAGTAAATCACATGGAGTTTCTGGTGGGGGGGGGGGCATCTCATGGGGGGTGGGGGAGTGGGAATACTTCCACCAGTGTGCCGCTCCGCCACCCGTTATGACGGTGCTGTGATGGGTAGGCCGTAGTACGCCATAAAATTAAAATAATCGTGCAGATGTATTCTCTTAGAATCAATAGCAGAAGTCACACTTTATTAAACACATTCGAGGAATCTAAATAAAAATAATGAGAACATATTTAAGACATTTATTCTTGATGAAAGTAACAGGCAGAAAATGTCTAAAAGCTCTTTTTTTTTTTTCATCGCCAAGACCAAAATGAGATCTTTGTCATAATTTCTTTGTTCGCTGAAAGGCGCGCTCTATTGTATAATCCTAATTGTAAGATCTCCCGGACCGACCTTTACCCTTTTATTACCGCCATTTTCGACTTATTTGACAATGTCAGCTATGATTACACTGGACGAGCGACCCCCGACTCGCCCCGGGGGCAAAGGCTGAGAACTTTGACCTCTCCGAATCCCCGGGGCCGCTAATTAGAAAATGCGAGTTTGCAAGGGGGCATTAAATATTAAAGGTCATTTTGTAGAGCATCGCCATTTCTCTAGTAGATCCCCCCTGGTGATTTCATTCCAAGAAACACAATGCCCCCCAAAAAATGACTGGGCCACCGGTAGCCCTTTAGCATGTAAAATGCAATTATATCCCCGAATTACGATGGATTTTTCTGCTAGTTCTTGTTTATTCATGTTAAAAATACATGTGAACAATCCAATTGGAGGCCAACAATAAAACAACAAAAAAGCGCCTCCAACTAATGGCTTAAAGAAGGAAATGGGTGTTACGGTAAACATCTCATTGTTTGTTATTGACTTTAACCCGAGATACATTTAATGTAACTAATTACTTTTTTTTTTGTTATCAATGACGTATACAAATAAAAGCAAACATGTATCTAAAAATGTGTCGGGCCCTTTCACAATAATTACAGGAACACGATTGAATTCGTTGTTTCTTGCTTCTTTTAAACCAGGCCATTACATATCACGAACAGCTCCAGCTTACATATCATGAACAGCTTCAGCTTGCATATCATGAACAACTCCATCTTACGTACCATGAACAGCTCCATCTTACATATCATGAACAACTCCATCTTACATATCATGAACAACTCCATCTTGCATATCATGAACAACTCCATCTTACATACCATGAGCAGATCCATCAGTATTGGGTTTTTTTTAAAACTTAGAAGTGTGATATTTCATTGAGGCTGAAACTGAGACACCTAATCTAACTCCTGGATGTTAAGGCGATTAAGTCGTTTGTAGAGGTTTTTTTTTTTTTACTTCTCATTTCAGTGTGGCATCATTCGTTTGTAGTTTCTTGTCGAGTGATGGCGTAAGAAGTGTCGCGTTTTGACGTAAGAAGTGTTGTAAGAAGTGTCGGCATTTTGACGTAAGACGTGTTGGCATAAGAAGTGTCGCGTTTAGACGTAAGAAGTGTTGTAAGAAGTGTCGGCATTTTGACGTAAGAAGTGTTGGCATTTTGACGTAAGAAGTGTTGTAAGAAGTGTCGACATTTTGACGTAAGACGTGTTGGCGTTAGAAGTGTCGCGTTTAGACGTAAGAAGTGTTGTAAGAAGTGTCGGCATTTTGACGTAAGAAGTGTTGGCATTTTGACGTAAGAAGTGTTGTAAGAAGTGTCGGCACTTTGACGTAAGAAGTGTTGTCGTAAGCAGTGTCGGCATTTTGATGTAAGAAGTGTTGTAAGATGTGTCGGCACTTTGACGTAAGAAGTGTTGGCATAAGAAGTGTCGGCATTTTGACGTAAGAAGTGTTGTAAGAAGTGTCGGCATTTTGATGTAAGAAGTGTTGGTGTAAGAAGTATTGGCGTATGAAGTGTTAGCGTAAGAAGTGTCGGCGGAAGAATCTGGCGGTTACTAAGGTTAAGATACATCACTTTAACGTATAAGTGTTATTAGGTAAGAATGTTTTGGCGTGACGATGTAACTGATGCCGTCTTAGCCAGACACGTTTTTTGCTTTTAACTCAATCTAAGCGGTTCCACTATAGCTATGTTTAAGACTTTCTGTGGTGTACATGCTCCGATGTCAGTAGTGGGAATTGTACAGTGAAGCCTGCGAATGACACATGTGTTAGGGGCTGAATCGGAAGAGGTGCTATTTGCAGGGTTGCCGCTGTTCGCAGGTTGTAGCAATATGATGACAACGCACGATCATTTGAAAGAAGGAGACACTATTTTATGCAGGTTGAAAATAAATAAGATACACGAGAAAGCTAGCAGAAACTGTTTCATGTATAATATGAAACTAGTTATGAAAACTAATTATGAAACTAACTATAAAATTAATTATTAAACTAATTATTAAATTAATTATGAAACTAATTAGGAAACTAATGATGAAACTGTGAAACTAATTATGGATTTAATTATGAAACAAATTTTAAAATAATTATGAAACTATTTATGAAACTATTAAACCAATTAAGAAACTAATAATGAAAATATGAAACTAATTATGAGACTAATTATAAAACACAATTGTTTTTTTAATGTCCTTAACTATTCTTCAAGCAGTCCCTTGACATCGGGAATTACATGTAGTCTATAAATAGCTTTCAACAAATCTTTTATGGAGAGCAAAATCAAATATGTCTATACTATATGTGCATCATCGCCAATTGGATAAACTTGCTTCAACTATGCTCTGGCAAAATTTACACACGACACCCATGCAGTGGAGTAGCTATCGTTATTGCCGCCCCGGGTGGGCCATAAATTATGCTTTTCCTCGTCCACCAAAAAAGAAAAAAATCAACTCGTCAGTTGGCCGAAAATGCCATATCTCCTTATGAGGTAAAAATGTTGTCCCATGTACAACTGTATATTTTCCACGCTGTAGCCAATCGTGTTCAACTGTATATTTTTCCCAGCCATGCTTATTTTATTACTCACTGAAGTGGTTAAACAAATTGAAATCAAGATATCTTTTTTAACGATTTTTGTTTTTTAAAGAATGATTTAAAAAAAAAAATTACAACTAAATGCTATCGCACAATTCCGAAGTATTTTGTTACTTGTTATCTCTTCATTGAAACTGCTCCACAGAGACCCGACCTACAAGCCTGTCGGACACACGTATTGATGCCAGTTAATGATTTTTGCGCCGTTCAAATCAAATGGTGCAAACATGTCTACACTGCTCGCCTCAGCGGTTTTCCCCTTATCGCTAGTTTCGTTCCAGTGCGCAATCACAGAACGGTGCCGAACTCGAACGCACGAGCACAAAAGAAGGCTTTAAGCTGGCTCTGCGGGGATCAACAAAAGGTAGTGAGGGTGGATAAAATAGCCGAGGCGAGTTCGAGGTCAGCGGTGCGGTGAGAGCACCGAGCATTCTTCGGGAATACACGTCCATGCCTTGCTTTCACGTTTATTTTGTGTCAGGATTTAGCATCAGAACTCAAGGATAGACATTGTGTAGAGAACAGGAAGGTAAACGGAGATTGTTCATTTACTTGAGGAAACAGCCAAGCAATGAGGTCATGGTGTTTGGCTAGTAAAATTTGTGCAGTGCTTTTGGGGTTAACACTTGCGCTGCAGATAGATACAGTGGACATATGCCTTCAAGGGCGTAGTTTACATGTGGTTACAGAAGGGCGAACGGACTAATTTCGAGTTTAAAACCTATTCGCTTTTTTTTTAAATTTAGATATTTTTTTTAACACCAAACAGAAACGTGTCTACCAGCTGCCAAAATCTCAACACGTTGCTTTTCAAGACACAATGGCCCAGTCATCAAATTTTCTTTTTTCTTTCGTGGTTTATACTTTAATATTAAAACTTTTATATCGAAACTGTTGAATCAATCCTACGAGAAAAATAAAGGGAGGTAGAAAAACAGACAGCAAAGGAGACAGGAAAAGAAAGAGAGAGAGAGTGAGAGAGATTGAGATAGAGGGACGAAGAGAAGGACATATCAGAAATATAGATTTCAATTTATATCGAGGAGATAAGCTTTAAACGTGATTAAAATAGCTAATTCATTATGAATAAATTAATATTAATTGCTTTTCGTTTAAATGCCATAATTAAGCTCAAATGGGAGAGAGGTAATTTCCATCTATTAAGTTTAATATTTTGAGTTGAAATATATATATATAGATATATATATATAATGCCCTTTTTAATTGTCTCTTATGCGACAATTGTGTGATAAACAGCCACTGTCTTTTATCTTGAAAAAAAAAGTATAATATATTTGATACATGTTCGCCCGTTCAGATGTGGCTGCTCTAAGATAAGAAGAAAATGAGGACTACGGGATAATGAGAAAAAGATTAGGTCAAGATTGACAATGATGGGGAATCTCACGAAAATACTACGGCCGAGGGACCGGCAAACCAATAAACTTTAAGTGACGAGGGACTGGGGTTTTAGAGCACCCGGCGACTTTAACCCTTTAAGAACTAAATTAACCCTTCCGTCATCTAGGCTTGCTTTAAGAGGCAATGAAGGCATGTCCTCCCCTATGGTAATAGCTAATGACACCCGGGGAGAGCCAATAATTCCAGTTTGCCACCCATCCCCCCCCACTTTTTTCCACTCCCCCCACACCCCTCCAAATTTAACGCTTGAATAGTCATCGAAAGCGTTTCCATAGCTACAGATGAATCACGTGGTTCCGGCTTTCATGTTTTGAAGGCCGCACGTCTTCAATTCCTTGTCTCATGACAGTGGAGACCCTGACTGGAAGATATCTCTTCCACGGTTTCTAGTGTCTATTACAGTGGAACATCTATTCCAAGGAGTCTAGTGTCTTTTACAGTGGAGGCCCTGGCTCGAAGACATCTGTTTAAAGGTTTCTAGTGTCTTATACCCTAGATTGGTCGTTGTTGGTACATTCTCTCTCGCGCGCTCTCTCGATCTCTCTCTAGGCCTCTCTCTCTCTCTCTCCACAACGTAATCTTCGTTTAAATGTATACATTGGGCATAGTTAAAATGTGTTCAGTTCATTATCAAATAGCTTTATAGCTGTATAGCCTTATAGCTGTATAGCCTTATAGCTGTATAGCCTTATAGCTGTATAGCCTTATAGCTGTATAGCCTTATAGCTGTATAGCCTTATAGCTGTATAGCCTTATAGCTGTATAGCCTTATAGCTGTATAGCCTTATAGCTGTATAGCCTTATAGCTGTATAGCCTTATAGCCTCTTCTACATTATGAGGGCTCACGATCAATTATTGAACATTCAATGCGTTGAAGACGTATTGCCATAAAGCTTTATAGCTTTTCTCATGCTTACCTTTCTCTATACAAAAGTAGTCTAAATTGATCCATTTCTTTTCATCGTCATTTATCTGAATGGCTGATACTACTTAAAGATCGGGTTGGGGTGTGGGGGGGGGGGGGGGGAAATCCCTTGAATTGCTTCTTGTTGATTATTGCAATAGTGATTTGAGACCGCAGTGGGCCGTAATATTGAGCTGAACGCTATTATAACGTTGTGTCCTGTAAAAATTTAAAGGTAGGTTCGGACAACGATTGTTAAATCCTTATTTCCGCACACAACGTTATTGTTATTGTTCCGTCAAATCCCACCTTAACTACTTGTTTCATATCTATATCTACAAGTCACTGCTGAATGCTTCTCCAATTATATATTAATCCGCGGACATCAAGTCTCAGTCACGCCATAATTCAGTTGCCATAGAATCTTTTTCCCTAAAAAAAACCCGGAAAAAACTGATTCGTGGGGTATTGTGGGGTGGGGATGAAAATATGAAACAATCTGTTGTCATCAGCAACGAGTCTATGTGCCAGGTTTCATCTTGATTGGTTTGACGGTAAGTGGGTCAATTAGCCGTCCGAAGATTTTTGACCTACACACAGAAGCGAAAATAATAATAATAATAATAATAATAATACAAATTTTAAAAAATTATCCAAAAAAATGGAACTTATGACATCGGATCAATTCTTAAAATTAACACCTAACACTCTTTTGAACAGTAACATAAAGGTGCACTTCTTATGTGGTGGTGTTTTTTTTTTTTGTTGTTGTTTTTTTGTGGAAGGGGGGGGGTCACCTTTCTCCACTTTTTTTCCTCACTTATACTTATATGCAGTTGTGATGATGGATTCGGCCATAAGAAGAGGAATACTCGGGACAAATCCATCTTTATTGAATATCACACCTAGTTACTTCTTAGCAAATGCACCATTTATTCTTTGGTAGTTCTGTACATAGCGTTTTTGTGTCGGTGTCTTTTCAAACAGACTTTTATACTGAAACCTTAGTGTATAGCTATAACTTTGTGTAGGAAATGTCACAAATCTTTCTTATCACAAATAAGTATTTCAAATTTTTCAAAAAATATTTCTTTATAGAACTACATACTACATGTTTTTGGAACGTTCGTTCCAAAGCCCCAAAAGTTAGTGATATTTTTGATACATGTAATGTAAGTTATGTGCTTCTGATGTATTTATGATATTCTTCTTATGTGCTTGTGGTTTGCTTCTGATGATGTGCTTCTGATGTGATTCTGATGATGTGCTTATCATGTGCTTCTGATGATGTGCTTCTGATGTGCTTCTGATGTGCTTCTGATATGCATCCTATGTGCTTCTGATGAGCTTCTGATGTGCTTCTGATGATTTGCTTCTGATGATTTGCTTCCGATGTGCTTCTGATGTGCTTCTGATGTGCTTTTGATGTGCTTCCGATGTGCTTCTGAAGTTTTTGACATACCTCTCTGATCAAGTGCAGGTTGTGCTAATGAATCGGTCTGTTGTGTCAAGTCACGTGTAAGACGCACAGATTCATATCGGTCCAGTTAAACATTTGGCATCAGTACTCAAAGTTTTAACTTCGGCCTAATCGAACTCCTCCATTCAATGTCAACGTAACATTGTAACCCTTTTTCGCGCCCTCCTCTCCTTCGCATCTCCTCGTGGAGCTGTCGTCATCCTCCATCCGTCGCTGACACGTCTGTCACTGTTAAGGTGAGGGAGTACGGCTCCCAGGTCACGTTTGGCTGACTGACATTTTAATACCCTTAAGGGGGGTCAAGTGACGGACGAAACTCTGAGGGGTGAATGCCTGGGATTCCCTGGATACAGGGTTCAAATCTTAGGGGCACAATTCACAGTTGTCTACGGCTTCCAGGGATGTCTTAGTAAATCGGGTCTTTCTTTGAAGTGCATTTTTTATTCTTTTGAAGAATCGTTTAATTATTATTATTTCGTCCTTTTTATTTTTTTAAATTTTTTTTGTGATTGTAATTTTCAAACAATATGGTCAGTTTCTTTGCCCATTGAAACTCGTGCAGCCACCAAGCACAAACACGTTTTACTTGTTACAGTCGTGGTCTCACAAAAAACAGTCCAATAGATTTTCTTAACTCTCTTGCCAGAAAATTCATGCATAGCAGCATGTTGATAAATTAATACAAACCCGATAATTGCGACAAATCTTCCAATCCCCAACAAGCTGACCGACAGCAGCACACCAAAGTCGTTGTTGATTTATTTATAAAAATATACGTGCTCAAAGCAAAGTTCGCTTTATTCAAATATTTCATGCAATGATCTGGTGAAATGTACGGGAACAGGCAACATGGAACATGGAACATGGAACATGGAAGACTTTTACAAAAGAGAATCACATAAAATAATTACATCAGGGAGCAGAGGCGGATTAAGATTGGAAATTACCGGGGGAATTTCATAAAGGGAGAGGATTTTCGCCTCTTCCTTTGAATCTTGATCACCACGGGAATCTTCAAACCGATTTGTTCGTAGGAGTCGAGGGTCTGATTCACAGCTGCTTTGTTATCTTGGTCGCAGGGCGCGCATTAATCATTAATGTGATCTTAGTGGACGCACACAATGCACGCAGGCGTACAACTGATTGCTGTGTCCTTAATAGACACAAAAAATAGATGCCAATTGAAGTGACCTTAATAGGCACACAAATACGCGAATGAATACATGCAACTGTGAGACAAAAGCTCCATTTTCCACTATGTTCGTTGTACATTATCCCGAAGCCGGTTGGGAGGGGAACACAGTTATCCTTCATTAGTATATTGAGTAAAGCTCCCCCCCCCCCCTTCCGGCCCTTTGTGGAAGTCTTAGAGCGACCGAATCGGGCTTACGGGGGAACAACTCCAACGTTTAGACCTATGTTTAGATGAATCTAAATAGGTAATTATTTTGTAAATGTTTAGAAGTTAGAACCTGATTTTAAAAGTTTTTAAATTATACAAGAATAGCAATAATGTGACCATATCAATTATTACAATGATTGTTGACCAGGTGTTAATTATTTGAGTCCGGATTACTTGACGGTGTTTCAGAAGTATGAAAAAGTGAGTTGTCTTCTGTTTTTTTTTTTCGAAAAATCCTACAAAAGCGAAATTCGAATTTTTTAACCATAATCGGTCTGTTGGAATTATTGATTGAATATTTATGCATCACTTGTATCCATGCTACTTTAGCATGCTGACTGCTCAATTAGGTCAACAAATAAATTTAATACTGACTCCAAGCGCCCTAATTATGCAATTCTAGCGTTGACGTATTAACATATTAACATATTCTATAATACGTTCAGACGGCGGAGAAAATGAAGCAGGCGCTGTTGTAAAAAAAGAAATTGAATTCAGCAAAGAGGTTCTCCCTCCCGTTGTCCTTTTTCTACACATTTTCAAAATACTATTCTGAAGTTAAAACTGTAATGTCAGTCTTAAAACACGTGAGTGTAGTGTATAAAATAATATGGTTTCCATGGAGACTAACAACTAATGAATGGTTTTAACGAAGATCAGAGAAGAACACGTTTTTTCATACAATTCCGGTTGAACTGCGATGACTAACATTTCTCGGAAGACCCCTGCGCAGTTTGCTCTCGCACACGATCTCTTTCATAATCCAATATCATAATGATAGATAAATCCCCCCTCGTCCGTTCCCTCGGCTAACGACATGCCTCGTATGAGCAGTTGTTTAAGCACGGAGAACGGATGTACGTGCGTGACAAGAGCCCCGCAGGGCCGAGCCCAGCGTGAGTGATTTCTCGCGTGCTTGCAGGAAGTACACACACAGTTTTAAGTCGCTCAAAGAGACACGAGATACCCCCGTCTTTTCATTCGCATCAAGTCGCAAGTGTAATAATAGCAATTTGACTGAACTCTCCCTCCTGAATGAATTCTTCCAAGATTTTTTTATGCTGCCGGCCCCCGTGCTCGGGGATGAGTCCACCGATTCCAGAGTTAATCAAGCAACGTTGATTGGGAGGGAATCTGTTTCCGTTTTACAGAAGTTGGTGCGTTTAAGATTTTATTTTTAAGAAATTAAAAAGTGAAAAATGGGGAATTCCAGAATGATTCTTGGAAAGTCATTAGCATAATAGGGTTTGTCATTTCTAAGACCGTAAAATGTCACATCGCTTTACGTAATGTTACTATTTTTAGGCTATGATTTCGTAAAACATAGCCTCTATCAATTTATTTCCGCATATGTATATATATATATATATATATATATATATTAAGGTGGAGTGGCAGGTGTTAAGGTGGTGCTGCTGTTGTTTTTTGGTGGATCACTGCTACATCGGCGTGTATGACATTGCTTAATAACCTATAACAAAAAAAAAAAGATATTTTTCAACAACGACTGGCATCAACACTACTGAACGTCACACATTTAGCATCAACACTACGGAATACAAAACATTTAGAATCAACACTACGGAACGCCACACTTTTAGCATCAACACTATGGAACACCACACATTTAACATCAACACTACGGAATACCACACATTTAGCATCAACACTACGGAACGCCACACATTTATATATATATATATATAGCAGTAACAATTTGTTGGCAAAATATTTCGTAAAATAAAGTTGTAAACTCGTTTTCGTCTAGGTCAGGGGTGGGCAAACTTTTTATTCGGAGGGCCACATTGACAATTGTAAAGCTATTTGGGGGGTGGGGCGCATGTATATTATGTTCAATTTTTACATGTCGATAAACATTTCTCTATATAAAAATCGGTAAATTCGCATTTTAGCATTACATGACAAAAGTCAAGGACTGTTTAAAAAAATAGAAAGTTAGAAAGAAAGTTGATCAAAAAATGTTAAAACAATCATAACGGTATATGAAATTCTGTAAAATTCAACAAAATAACTTAAAAAGCCAGACATTTTTTAAATTTCTAAATGCCTTAGAGGGCCGCATAATATCAGCTGCCGGGCCGCATGCGGCCCGCGGGCCATAGTTTGCCCACCCCTGGTCTAGGTTAAGCCTCACGTTAACGTAGAAGTACCGAATAGCTGTTGAGAGATTAGCCAAAGGGAAAGCTAGAACGTTTTATTGATATCTTAATGAGATTGGCCTGGCTGCATTACCCGGATGATCTATTAATAGATTTCCGCCATTAAACGGCGAATCCTATTTAATAACTACTCACGAGGCAAAAACCGAGTATAAGCTCCAACGTTAGCTGCAGCTCAATCTAAAAATAAAATTTTATCAAGAGTTACAGGCTTGTGTAAATGCTATTGTCTATAAATCTCTTGCATAGTAGGCCTACATGTTGAAATCAATCCTGATATTTTTAGAGCCATCGAGACAAAAAATGTATTTCTGATCAAATAGTATTAACATTTCTTTTGTAGTGTATATGTAAACAAACGGAAGACAAAGGCCTGAGAATAATGGAGGAAAAATCATAAAAAGTTAAAGTCCTATGGGAATGTACAACAACAATGTCAAGCTACTGGGAGGACGTACAACAAGAAGTACATAACAGCACAGTCAGGCTGTTGAGAAGGCGTACAACTAGAAGTACAGAACAGTAATGTCAGTCTGTTGAGAGGGCGTTCAACTAGAAGCACAGAACAGGAATGTCAGGCTGTTGAGAGGGCTTACAACTAGAAGTACAAAACAGCAATGTCAGGCTGTTGAGAGGGCGTAATTTAAAAGTACATAAAAGCAATGTCAGGCTGTTGGGAAGGCGTACAACTGTTAGAAGTACTAAACAACAATGTATGACAATAGGAGGGGGCGGGGTAAAACTGTTAGAAGCACTCTACTTTGAAATAATTAATTTGTTAATTTCAACTCTTTCTCTCCAGAATTAGTTTCCGCATTCTGACGGAATTATCTATATTGCATATTTGCTACGCACTACTATGTTATCACTAAAACCATTATCACTTTTGTGTTAATCATCAGAAAAATGTTAAGATTGGTATGGAATTAAAGAGGAACCAGTGGCGTAGTGAGGGGGGACAAGGGGGGCATCATGCCCCGGGCGCTACTCACAAGGGGGCGCCAAATGGTATATTTTACTATAACATTGTATGGTTTTCGAATAGGGGGGGGGGGCGCTAAAAAGGTATTGTGCCCCGGGCGCGAGTTAAGCTCGCCAAACCACTGAGAGGAACTCATGTTCTTTACAGAAAATACATAATTGGGTTTAAAATTTAATATATAAATGTGATTTTGATTTAAGGAAAATATGAAATTTACATTTAAAGAACTCACCAACTGTTCAAAAAAAAAACCCGCTCATGCCAAGTCACACAAAGAGAAATATATAATCCAAAGTGTAACAAAAATGTTTTTTTTTCTTCTGAACTCTATCCATTTGTGCATCACACACAATAAAGATCACATTTAAAAAAACAAAAAAACAACAAAAAGGAAACAAATGAAACACCAGAGCAAATTATCCACTGTCACCGCCACACACAAAATTTCCGGACAAAACTAACTATTTCACCTGGAAACAATCTGTTGCTATTAGAAAATATTTGCAATGTACTCTTGTATGTGCTAAAATTTATTATATTATGGTAAATTTACCATAAATGTGTAATATCTTTTCCATCTCGGTTTAGCTATCGACAACCTGAAAACGATCCATATGGATGCGCGGATTTGACTCACATCCAGCAGAAACCTGTACTCGTGCAGCTCGCCCTGTCCTATAGTGTAAGCACACTGTCCTTTTTGGAGCTAATAGTAATAGGCACATGTTTTTCTTCGATAAGACTTGTTGGAGTGTTGATTTGAATTCTATAGGAAGCATAGTCATTTATTGACAGTACAAGCTTGTGAATAATATGTACGTCTAGCAAAGTAACAAAAAATATTTGTCAAGACCATTCGACTTACTTGTCACAATACAAGCTCCCAAATTTAAACATACATTTATCAAATTCAAAGTTAAAAATCTGAAAATGCATTCAGTTTTAGTGCTAAGATCAGCATCTTTCCTTTAAGAATCTCCATCACTTGTAGTTGGAACAGTATTAGCTCTTCTACAAGGCACTTTAGCTGGAAACGGGGCTGGTTGTTCATCAGCTGATGAAAGATCAATTTCATTATTTCATCACTAGTACTACTAAAACTAGTACTGGGATTATAATTATACCATTAATCAGAATCAGAGTCTACATTCGAAATTATAGAATCACTCTCTGGATCGTCATCAGAGTAATATTTTCAACCTTTATTAGACCGATCACCAGATGGGTCAGGTCAAGATTTCATGTTTGTAAACAAAAATAAAATGCACAATCAAAACAACCGCTTTAAACACTTCGTTCTATGCAAAAACTCATTGAAATAAAGAAAAACCCGGATGTTGATCAAAGGGAAGTCATTCTAGATTTGATTAAAAGTAATTAAAAACCAAAAGCTAAGAAAAGATCCGAACCAAACAGGCTTTTATACATCGCCGATCCGTCCGTAAACATCAATTAAAATCCGCGATGGGAGCGTTGATCCGGAGAGGAGGAGTCAAATCACTTTTGATGTTTCATTAAAAAAAATAATTAAAAATAAAATAAGTGTCATATTATTCTGCAATGTTGCAGAGACGTTTTGTGAGTCGATGGATGTAGAGTGGCAGGTGTTAAGGTGGAGTGGCAGGTGCTAATGTGGAGTGGCTGGTGTTAAGGTGGAGTGGCTGGTGTTAAGGTGGAGTTGCAGGTGTTAATGTGGAGTGGCTGGTGTTAAGGTGGAGTGGCTGGTGTTAAGGTGGAGTGGCAGGTGTTAAGGTGGAGTGGTAGGTGTTAAGGTGGAGTGGCAGGTGTTAAGGTGGAGTGGCAGGTGTTAAGGTGGAGTGGCAGGTGTTAAGGTGGAGTGGCAGGTGTTAAGGTGGAGTGGCAGGTGTTAAGGTGGAGTGGCAGGTGTTAAGGTGGAGTGGCAGGTGTTAAGGTCGAGTGGCAGATGTTAAGGTGGAGTGGCAGGTGTTAAGGTTGAGTGGCTGGTGTTAAGGTGGGTTGCTGGTGTTAATGTGGAGTGGCAGGTGTTACGGTGGAGTGGCTGGTGTTAAGGTGGAGTGGCTGGTGTTAAGGTGGAGTGGCTGGTGTTAAGGTGGAGTGACTGGTGTTAAGGTGGAGTGGCTGGTGTTAAGGTGGAGTGGCTGGTGTTAAGGTGGAGTGGCTGGTGTTAAGGTGGAGTGGCAGGTGTTAAGGTGGTGCTGCTGTTGTTTTTTGGTGGATCACTGCTACATCGGCGTGTATGACATTGCTTAATAACCTATAACAAAAAAAAAAAGATATTTTTCAACAACGACTGGCATCAACACTACGGAACACCACACATTTAACATCAACGCTACGGAACACCACACATTTAGCATCAACACTAAGGAACACCACACATTTAGCTTCAACACTACGGAACACCACACATTTACCATCAACACTACGGAACACCACACATTTAGCATCAACACTACGGAACACCACACATTTAGCACCAACACTACGGAACACCACACATTTAACATCAACACTACGGAACACCACACATTTAACATCAACACTACGGAACACCACACATTTAGCACCAACACTACGGAACACCACACATTTAGAATCAACACTACTGAACGTCACACATTTAGCATCAACACTACGGAATACAAAACATTTAGAATCAACACTACGGAACGCCACACTTTTAGCATCAACACTACGGAACGCCACACATTTATCATCAACACTACGGAACACCACACATTTAAAATCAACAATACGGAACACCACACATTTAACATCAACACTACGGAACACCACACATTTAACATCCGTTGTTTAGTCGTTCTCATTTATATGCACCTGAATTACTCATTAGGTAACTTAAGAAAATCCAAATTGGCTTTTCAATGAAATGTTTCAGTTTGACACACTCAGTATAGAACACTTGTTATTAGGTCAGGGTGCCAGCAATTAAAAAAAATGCTCCTTCATTCTGCACCCCATATTCCCTATCAAACTAATAAAATAGTAGCCCTCTTGGGAGGGTGGGGAGGAGTCATTGAGAGTGCAAAGTAATTCATTTCCCGAAAATACAATTTTCATAAGCAAGTAATTTTTTTTTTTACTTACTAAAAAAGATAATCTAGGACACCTCCCCCCCCCCAGTGGCGTAGCAGGCTTAACTCGCGCCCGGGGCACAATACCTTTTTAGCGCCCTCCAATACCCTTTTAGCGCCCTCCC
The DNA here is from genome assembly GCA_964017045.1 of Omphiscola glabra. Taxonomy (NCBI): domain Eukaryota; kingdom Metazoa; phylum Mollusca; class Gastropoda; family Lymnaeidae; genus Omphiscola; species Omphiscola glabra. The sequence goes on along the minus strand of OZ024798.1, from coordinate 18,757,530 downwards.
CTATTCGAAAACCATACAATATTATAGTAAAATATACCATTTGGCGCCCCTTTGTGAGTAGCGCCCGGGGCATGATGCCCCCCCTTGCCCCCCCTCACTACGCCACTGCCCCCCCCCCAAACTTCCCTACTCAATAGAAAGTAATTCAATGTCATATAAACTACAACGTGTGGAATCAGATTGTTTGTGTATTCTAATGCTTATCAATTAGTTAAATGTCTTTGAAGTCTGTTTCACCCGAACGGAGACCGTTTGCGAGTCCTAAAATTCTACTGCTTTTGATTAAATGAGACTGCGCTACGTTTGCGAAGAGTACTAACGAGTTTGTTGTTAGCGAACATCGACACGATGCTGTGGGGCTACGTCCTAAAAATGATAGAACAAAGAAGTTTGATCTTGGCAATTTCCCACTTTCATGGGGTTTCTAATTTCAGTTTTATGGGCTTTTTTTTAATCTCGATTCAAGTAAGCTGAATATGACTCATAAAAACAGATCATATATATATATATATATACTTTTAATCTGAATAATTTCTTTACTTAAGTTTACAGTATCGTTATGCAGTCCATGTTTACGTAGCCACACCATTGCAGCGATCAATCATATGAAAGGAGGAAAACCTCACATGCTCTTTTCTCCTCGAAACACCAAGTTTTGTGTCTTAGCCCATCTCTTATTTTACGGACTATAAGACGCACTTTTTTCCAAAATTCAGGTGCGTCTTATACTCGAAATTAATATTATATATTAATAGATATATATATATATAGGTTATTATTGTTTTTTTTTAAATTGCTTAAAAATTAATTAAGGTGCGTCTTATAGTCCGTAAAATACGGTATATCAATGCGAAAACGTTCCATTATTCCAACACGATGGTATATCTGGTGTCAGATTCCACTTAGCTTCGTGTCAGATTCCTCGTCAAATTCCCTTTAGCTGCGTATCAGATTTTTTAGAGATTCGTATCAGATTCCTTTAAGATTCGTGTTAGATTTCTTTAAGAGTCCTGTCAGATTCCTTTAAGATTCGTGTAAGATTCCTCGTCAAATTCCTTTAAGATTCGTGTTAGATTCCTCGTCAAATTCCCTTTAGCTGCGTATCAGATTTTTTAAAGATTCGTATCAGATTCCTTTAAGATATGTGTCAGATTCCTTAAGATTCTTATCAGATGCCTTAAAGATAAGTATCAGATGCCTTTAAGATTCGTTTGAGATTCCTTTAATATACGTGTCAGAATCCTATGCGGTACGATCTATTTCGAGAACAACTTTTTTATTTTCGGGCACAAGATATCGACTTGGCTCGCTTAAGCTTTTGCCTTACACTGCATGTCCCTCGGATTCACAGACTGTCAGACCTGAACATCCATAGATTACTCAAAAGTACACAAAAAATATCTTGATAGCGCCAGTAAAGGGGGAAATCTGTTTTTTCCATTAAATGAAGCATTTTGCGAAAGTATATTTTTATATGTTAGTACAATTTAGTAGCATCCTGTTCGAAAACCAATTAGTTATTTATTTTTTTACAATTGTTGCTATTTCCTATTTGTTAGCTCATGTGTCTATTTGTTGTGGGCTCGATGCTCGTTCTGAGACGTTAACTTATTTTGGTTTGAATTCATAATATCGTAAATCAACCTCAATATTATTATTACTATTATTAGTAGTTTTCTATAGCTCACCACGATGTACGTACAATATAACAATAATCATAAACTTAAAAATTAACTTACATTAATTTTTAAAAAAATGTGTACTCGTCCAACTATTCCATAAAAATTTACACGTGAAGCCATGGACGACACTCAGCAGCATCGTTTAACGGTCAGAGGGGGGAAATCAGTCATGATAGTAGAGTTTAAAGAGATGTGTTTTGAGTGCAGTTTTGAAGGCTGTGAGGGTTGATATATTGAAAAAGATGGGAAGACTACATCAAAGAGTGGACGGGACTAAAACTAGTCGATGCTGTACGCAATGCAGAAGACCGAGGAGGAATGGAGAAGGATAGTTTTCATGTCATCTGTGGCGCCTCAACGTTCCAAGGACTAAGGGACATGATGATGATGATGATGATGATGATGATGATGATGATGATCCAGCTTAAATTTCAAGAAAACAACTTTTTTTTTTCCTCTCTGGGATTAATATTCTTTTCCGGGCACACTGTTAGAATTTCGTAACAATTTACAGGGAGAAAGACATGGATTTCTATGGCGTGACTTCCACGTTCTATCCACATGAGCGTTCTAGTATTTGAACACGGTGGCCGTGTGTAGAGGCGATTGAACGCCCTGGAGGGACGCAAATTCAGGGTACTGAAGGGGTCAGTGAGTGACGTTCGTAATTAGCGATGGTCGACCCCCCTTCGTGACCGGCGCCTTAATTTATGCCAACCGGGTCCGGCAAAAGCCACTTTCAATGACAATTTTCCCCACCGACGTCCCGCGTGATGCTGTAGCGACCGTGTTTAAATGCTGATGCCGTGGATGGGATTTATTACAAAGCGGGCGAGCAGATTGTTACAGCAACAGAGCTAACAAGAGTATGGGGCTAAATGACTTTAGTCTGTACTCACTGGGGTCACGGCGGTCTGTAATCATGGTCACGGAAGGGGGAGATAACAACAGCGGTACGTTAGTTTTTGCTTGTGTGTGTTGGGAAGGGTGTGAGAGTAACTTATATTGGTCAGTTCACAGAGTTGAGTCTTGCGTCTTGATTGGTGGTAAATATGTACCATGGATTCACAAGTATTAATTTTTGCAGTTTCTTTTCTTTTCTTTTTTTTTTTTTGCGAATTTAAGTGAGCATTGGATCTTTTAGTGTTTTGGATACGATATTTTTCCTGGAGCTTTGAAGAAGACTATGCATATTAAAATAATCTTGATTTACTTTATGCTTCAATAAATTAGGAGAACTCACATTTACAACTGGCCAAAAAACTCATAAAGCTGGTCTTAAATATGAAATATGATTAGAAAAATATAGTGTTTTTCCTCAGTCATTTAACGACAAGGGACGATCCACCAAGCCCAATTTCCAATTTATTAAGCTACATCTGAGCACCTGTTGATTCCTACGTTGTTATCTGTCAGTGAATCAGGTTTCTGATACAGAAACAAAATAACGTGATGAATTATGTCAACATTTCGGTCGCAACAAAGTCAGCTGGAGGCATGACAGTTTTCATTTACTTCCTTGGCCAGTGATCGATGTCAAATTTGTGGACTGGGGGGAGTGTCATAAACTGGGGGGGGGGGGGGGGGGGGGCGAAAAATCAGCTTTCTGGTCGGGAATGCAATATTGTCGATCACACTTCCGCTGCCAGCGGCCATTTTCTTGAGCTGTTTCTGTGTTAAGAACGTAGTTTCCTGGACAAAATAAAACACATCATAATATTGATGTTATCAATAAGCTGAACCGATTCCACTCAAAGTATCGATCATGTCTCTCTCAGCCCATTTATATTTTACAGTCCCCACCCATGACTAGTCAGTGTATGCTGAAGTGTCGCTTGGGGAAAAATCGATACAACTGCCGGTAAAGTTGTCATAGTTGTACAACTTTGTTTGACAAGGGTAAATAATTTAATATCAGGATGTCAAACATTTTGAACTTTTTTTTGAGTAGATGTTCTTAAATAGTACTGCAAGCTCCATACCTAACACATTTTTCAAAACCCCTTCACCAAACTCTTACCCCGTACTTTACCCCACTCTTACCCCGTACTTTGCCATAACTCTTACCCCATACTTTACCCCAACCTTACCCCAACTCTTACCCCGTACTTTACCATAACTCTTACCCCATTCTTTACCCCAACCTTACCCCAAATCTTACCCCGTACTTTACCCCAACCTTAACCTAACCTTACCCCAACTATTTCCCCATACTTTGACCCAACCTTACCCCAACTCTTAATCCATACTTTACCACATACTTTACCCCAACCCCACCCCAATTTTTACACCTTACTTTACCCCAACCTTACCCTATAATTTACCCCAACCTTACCTCAACTCTTACCCCATACTTTACCCCAACCTTACCCTAACCTTACCCCAGCTCTTACCCCATACTTTACCTCAACTCTTAACCCATACTTTACCCCAACCTTACCCTAACCTTGCCTCAAGTCTTACCCCATACTTTACCCCAACCTTACCCTCAGCTTACCCCAACTCTTACCCCATACTTATCACAACCTTACCCCAACTCTTACACCATACTTTACCCCAACCCTTACCCCCCATACTTTACCCCAACCTTACCCCAACCTTACCCCAACTCTTACCCCATACTTTGCCTCAAACCTTACCCCAACTCTTACCCCATACTTTAACCCAACCTTACCCTAACCCGTAAACCCAACCTCTACCAAATTCCCTAACAACAAAAAAATCGTACCTCTATCCAACTCCCGCCCTTACCTTAACCTGAACACCTACACAAACACCTGCATAAATCTCTGTATTAAACCCTACACCAGAGACTCACCCATAACACATACCCATGCCCCTACCATTACCACTACCATAACCACTACCACAACTCGAACCCCTACCCTAAACCCTGCTATTATCAGTTTTCCGATCAACATGGTTGCTGCAATTTTCCCCCCTTTATTGATCGAAAAAACCAGGGTCGGTTGTCCAGTACAACTTCGTGAAATTTTCCAATGACTTAATCAACAACTAGAATGCTAGAACCTGCATTAATTTGATATAAGTACATGTACATTCATTCGCTTTTGTTGTTGCTGTTCAGATGTATGCAGTAGCCGAAACGTGATAAATTTAATTTTGTCTTTCATTTAAATCACATCTTATACTGCTTTCCTAACCACAAATTATTTGTATTTTATTAATTGAAATAAATTGTAATAGAAATTTTGTTACTGAAATTTCTACGTTTTTAAAAAAAAAAATTTTTTTTGTAAGGCTCTAAAAGAAACAAGAAACTATTATTTTGTGGCCCGATGCATTATCTGAAAAAAATAAAAAAATAACAATCTTGGTCATCTATGTTAAAGAGTTCAATGGGCCAGATCTTGCCCGCCGTGCCCACACGTTGAAATTTCTCTCCTGCACGTTATCAGCCTCCCACGTATACTGTTGCCAGATATACAGAAACTAACTGGACGTACACTTAATGATCCCGTCCCCGCGATTCTGACAACGTAATACAACGACATGGGGACATGTTTCAGCAGCTGCCAGGAAATACTGCTCGCTACTTTGTTGTGTGTGTTCATTTGGTTTCCTCTTAATAACCCATTACGACGTCAAGATCGATGTACGTTTTTTAAAGGGCGTGTGAAATATAATATAACGGTAGGCGTGATGACACAAACTGTTCTTCCCACCACTGAAACCTTGCAAAAATGTATAACTCGAATTTAAATATCTTTCGTCTAATCACGCAAAAACGAAAGAAGACAATTCTCGATGGCCTTTAACTCATGTAGCAAGGCCATGTTAACATTTCATGCCTCTCAGAAAACAGGAAGTTGTTGTGGCGACATATTTGGCTCACTGAGTTTATTTCTGACCACACTTGAGAATGGCCTTCGCGTCACGCGTCTACGTTCCAATATTCCAAGAAAAGAAACAAAAATGCCATCACATTATCGGCCCTATTCTGCTAACTTTACTCTACAACACCCAATCACATTCCCGGCCCTACTCTACCACACCCAATCACAGTCCCGGCCCTACTCCACCACACCCAATCACATTCCCGGCCCTACTCTACCACACCCAATCACATTCCCGGCCCTACTCTACCACACCCAATCACATTCCCGACCCTACTCTACCACACCCAATCACATTCCCGGCCTACTCTACCACACCCAATCACATTCCCGGCCCTACTCTACCACACCCAATCACATTCCCGGCCCTACTCTACCACACCCAATCACATTCCCGGCCCTACTTTACAACACCCAATCACATTCCCGGCCCTACTCTACAACACCCAATGACATTCCCGGCCCTAATCTACCACAACCAATGACATTCCCGGCCCTACTTTACAACACCCAATCACATTCCCGGCCCTACTTTACCACACCCAATCACATTCCCGGCCCTACTTTATCACACTCAATCACATTCCCGGCCCTACTCTACCACAACCTATGACATTCCCAGCCCTACTTTACAACACCCAATCACATTCCCGGCCCTACTTTACCACACCCAATCACATTCCCGGCCCTACTCTACCACACCCAATCACATTCCCGGCCCTACTCTACAACACCCAATCACATTTCCGGCCCTACTCTACAACACCCAATCACATTCCCTGTCCTACTTTACCACACCCAATGACATTTCCGGCCCTACTTTACCACACCCAATCATAACGCTACCCATCTGCATTACCCCACCATAATCTAACCCAACCTAAAATAACCAACCAAATTCTGCAACACCACACCTGCTCTAGAGCTTCATTCTCTGCCCCACCCTATTCTACCCGACACTAACCTGCCATACCTTACTCTATACCACACCACCTTACACCATACTCTACCCCCGCCCTACTCTATCCCACCCATCTTTGCTACACAATACTCTATCAAACCCTACACTATCACATTCTAATCTACCTCACCCTATTCTACATAACGATAGTCTATCACACACAACTCTACCCTACCCTACTCTACAACACCTTACTTTACCACACCCTACCTTTTCAAGCCCTACTCTAACACACCATACTCTACCACAATATACTCTACCACACCATTAGACTTTTTACAACAACCTAATCCCTAATCCTTCTGACCCTTCCCCCAACGAAGGTGCATTATTTATTAATATTACAAATGCTCTGTGGAGCACACAGCCTTTGAGAACTAACCACCAAAAGAAAGGCAACAAATAGAGGTCAAAATAATTCAATTTGAGAATGCTTAAACTAAAAGAATTATTGTTTAAAAGGAAATACATGTCTTTAAAAAATAAAACTGTAATATACTAAACAGCAATCATGAATTGATCATCTTCAGTATCTTACTTATATAGCACTAGGAGATGAACTGTAAGACAAACACCTAGCACCTTCTTATTCTATAAAATATCTAAACAACAACTTCGTAAAATAAACAAGAATCAAAATACGATTAATTTTAATAAATCTCTTATAACAAGATCAAAGGTCGAAGTTCACATCGTCATAATAAATTTATCAGTTTAGGCCAGTAGTCGGGATACTCATTAGTCCAAAGAGGTCAACATTTTCAGCAGCAGGACGATTATAATTTTTATATAGCCCAATTTCTTTTCAAGATCCGGTCAAGAACTATGTTTTCCGGAATCAAAACCTATTTGTGGCCGACTGGCCGAGCCGCACTCAGATCGCTAAAGAGCCGCATGTGGCTCCCGAGCTGCGATTTGTCGACCACTGTTTTAGGCACACACACACACAGACGCATTTATAAGAATGTTTTATGACAGCTGGGGGCCGAGGGATATTCATATGCTAAATCATAAAAATGCCCTTGCTGTTCTGACGCTCATTGCTCGTGGGCATTTTGTGCAGTGTTTTAGAGTAATCAACCCTTTATCACATGATGGTAAACGACCAGTGTCGACAACAAGTAAATGTCACACACACCAGAGGCGGACACGGCAAAACATATGACGGTCAACTATAATATCATTAAAAAGCCAAGCGATGCAACTGTGTGACTCTGTGCAACTTAAAAGCTTGGGGCACTTATAATATCATTAAAAGCCCAGCGATAGAACTGTACTCTTTACTTTACATTTATAAGTCATTCGCCACACTGTCATTTAACGCGTAGTGATACAATATAAATACTTGTAATATACATTTAAGTAGTGCTAAACCTTGCCACTGCGCCAGGTATTCAGTCTCACATAATCGCTGCGCATGGTTTTCAAGTTTAAAAAAATTAATTACAAAATTAACTGTTGTAATATGTTCTTTTGGCACAGTTAAAATTGAAGAGACTTAAAAAAAACTGTTTGATTGTATTATTAATCCGGTTTATAGTATTAGCAAAAAATTACATATGTTCCAAAACAATTTATCACATAACAGAAGATCATACAGACGGCATGGTTTCAAAAGAAGCGTAAAAGAGTCAGGTCATCATATTATGGTGAGTGACAAAACTGATTTCATATATACACTTAGTGATAATTTCTTGACAGATTAAATTAAAATCTGGAACAGAAGAAGATACACTAGCCCAGTTCCCGATACCACCCCCCCCCCCCCCACAAACTTGTGTATACGCCCCTGGTAAAACACATGGTGATTCACCAGTAAATTGGCATATACCTGACATCATTAACGTCATCGGATGCCATGGGCGTAGCCAGTAAACACGTGGACGGGTTTCAGGCTTGGCATTTCCAAAGTTGCTATTTATACGTCGTCACGTCGTACCGTTGTCACGTTGTCACATCGTCACACTGTCAGCTCCTATTCTTGCATGAGTCTTTCTAAGACTTGTTATACAACTTCACATTGTCAGGTCCTATTCTTACATTAGTCTTTCTGAGACTCTTGTCATACAACTTCACGTTGTCAGCTCATATTCTTACATAAGTGCTCCTAAAACTGCTATTTATCTACCCTTCCTTGTTAGCGCCTGTTCTTACATCGTCACCACCTATTATACACGCTACGTGTACATCATCAATTCCTATTATCGGATAGGTTAGTGGTCGGCAAACTCATTAGTCAAAAGAGCCAAAAATCATTAGCAGGACGATTAAAAAATTTTGGAGAGCCAAATTTATTTTCAAGAACCTGTCAAGAACCATGTTTTTCGGAATCAAAACCGATCTGTGGCCGACTGGCCGAGCCGCACTCAGATCGCTAAAGAGCCGCATGCGGCTCGCGAGCCGCGGTTTGCCGAATGCTGGCATAGGTCAATGTAGCTAATGGTCAACTGTCATCTTTAAATTAGTTCAAGGCATCTCACAGCTAGCGTCAGATCAGCTTGCTGGGTAATAGTTAAACATTTGTCCAAACTCCAAAACATCATCCGATTGTGTCCTTCATCAGAATATACTGACCTCAACTAGCTTCATTTTTTTCCTAGCTTCTATCACAGCATAAGTTTAAATGATGTTCATCATTGCGGCTGTGTGGCCCAGTGTGGGGAAATCATAAGAGGACATAGGCAACTAATGCTCTGATGAATCGCCAAATGTACAGCCGATCTTGTAATGCAAGTCACCTCGGCGCCCTCATGTACACACGTTTTGTTAGCACATTTTTACCTAAATTTGTAATTTTTTATAAAAGTACCTTATCGACATATTTCATCGAGTTATTTCAATACCCTTAAATGTATTGAGCTCCTAAATCATAAATTAATGTTGTTTCAAGACCATATTAACGTAAGGCACAAATTCTTTATTATTTTCCTATCGTTCTAAATCTAAAGGTTAAATATCCCAATCTTTCTACGTCACTAAATGCCAAAATGTGTTGCAAGTCAGAACGGTGACTGGATAACCCCATTTTCATCTTAAGCCGTCCGTAATGAAGATGTTAAATCCCGCAACTACTTTAACCATGGAGATTTGTAAACGTCTGCCAGTGACAAAAATAGTTTATTTCTGTCCATTTCATAACCCCCCCCCCCCCCGACAACCCCCACCCCATATCCCTTGTTGACCAAGATGGAAAATTCATGTGTTATGGAAATGACGCGCCTTGTCTCTGTAACTGGACACCGGTCGAGGAACCGTTATTAAATTCACCCCACCGGAAAATTCAACAGCCACACCGTCCAAACATCTGAGCGCCCCCCCCCCACTCCCCTCTGCTCTCTTCCCTCGTGGACAAGTCGTTGGAGTCCAGCGCATTAACATCTGTCGTTTTCATCTGACCGTTACACAGCCACAGGGGCGTTATTGTAAGTCGAATGCGGTGTCCTACGGGATCTCAGAGTCATGACAGTGAGTCCAACGTTAAAGATTTGCCATCTGCGGGCACCCGCATTGTATTTCCACGTACAGATTAAGTTGGGGGTTTTAAGTCAACTTCGAGTGTTTTTTATCCTCTCGCCATGAAGCTTTAGTGCCATTATGAGTTGGATTTGGGTGGGGGGTGGGGGGTGGATGGATCCCTCACTTAAACATGAAAGGTTCTGGAGTGGAGCGAATCATCGCAAGCGGAGTTATCTTTATTAATGTATTCAATTGGAGGTTGGATACTCGCGTTTTAAAAGAAAAAAAAATAGTTTATTGCTCCTAGCAAATGGGGATTTGCCTGTGACTATCACCTCTTTTTCTAAAGATCTTTTGATATTTGTCGGTAACGATAGTCAGAAAACAGGCGTGTGATCTTTAGGTCGTAAAAGTTCAAAGAAAGAAAACTGTTTGTACAAATGTGTGACGATAGTTTTTTATTTCTAATTTGATATTTGGCACTTCCGCGTCAAAATACCTAATACTAGTTTTGTGTACTGAATTATAGAGTTTAAACCAGACCGGCATTAAGAATCTACCAGAGGCGTGCACCACTCAAAATGTAAGGCCGGCCGTAATACTTTATGAAGAACTTGGGCGGCCCAAAAGAAAATAGGACAGGTGGGAAAGCTATTAAGAAAATAATAAGAATAAAGAATATTTCGTTACTCCGTAGGCCGTATGTGTCTGCTGGCGGGCCACCACGCGGCCCGCGGGCCGTATGTTGTACAGGTCCGGTCTACAGCACACTCTCTTAAATAGTAACAAGCCGCTATGCAATAAAAAAAAATGCAATTTATTTTAACAATACATAAATAGTAATCAAGTAAATGAATAAATAAATATATATATATTAGCCCATACGCGTGGCCAACCATTACATTCGAAAATAAACTATCGCAAGCTGTTAGCTAACATGGAGATGTAGTGCCTTATAAAAATATCGTCGCTAAAGTAAAAAATACATTTAAAAAATAGTTTGTATCCTATAAAAACGTTCAAATTGATCTTTAAATCTTATCCCATAACATTCGTGGAAATCCGTTGAAAGTTATGGAAACATAATCTTATAAAAAAGACGACTCAGTGATACCGATGAAATTATTATTAATACTTGAACAGTTTCAAGATAAATAAATCCAAACTTTCTAGAAGTCTCAAAAATATTTTGAAATCTTATTTCATGATGTTCTAGAAAATTCCTAGTAAGATATAGAAACATATGGCCAGTTGGATAATTTTCATACATTTTCATAAAATTAAAATAAATTAGAATTTTCTAGAAATCAAAATTAATTTATATTTATATATAGTTGTATAATTAAGAGAGTTTTCTGTAAATGTTAAAATATTATTAAATCTTATTGCATCAGTAAACATACAGAAAGTTACAGAAATGTATAGAAGCAATAAGACAATTCAAAATGTACCGTAGTCCATAGATAATCGTCTGCAGTGATTTAAAAAAACAACAACATATAACTGCTTAAATGTACTTGTGTCTCTTTTAAACAAAGCAATTTACTTTTTTTTTTTTTATGGAATTGTTCAAGTGGAGGGTAGAGCACGGCATGATTGCTCATTATCACTATCCTGCATATAAAAATAAAAATTAAAAAAAAAAAACCAAAAACAAACAGCCCCAAATCTTAGTAAATTAAACGAAATTTTTAAAACTTTCATTAAATAATTATTACATTTTATATAGCGCTTGAACAAATTTTTTTTTTTTAAATTACTCTGTGTGAAGTGTGGCGAATGCACACCATAAATTGGCAATTGTTTGTTCAGCATTATTTTGAATATTTGAAATTAAATTTAAAATATTTTAAAAAGTTGAAATAAATAAACACCTCCCTCATTTTATTTCGACCCACCAACCACTAAACCTTTCCGAACCTCTTTTTATATTGAACCACCAACCACTAAACCTTTCCGAACCTCTTTTTATATTGAACCACCAACCACTAAACCTTTCCGAACCTCTTTCTCTATTGAACCACAAACCACTAAACCTTTCCGAACCTCTTTCTCTATTGAACCACCAACCACTAAACCTTTCCGAACCTCTTTTACGCTAGTACATAAAATGCCCTAATCCCCAATATGCAAGGAATTGCAATCGCAAAATGAAGGGAATACTATTCATAAAAAGAACGGAATCCTTCCCCTAAAGAGGCAAGTAATGTTATATCCAAAAATTCAGGGAATCCTTCCCCTCAAGATGCAAGTAATGTCATCCCCGAAAATGCAGGGAATGCTCCCTTCAAAATGCCGGGAATATTAATTGAATGCAGAATGATTTACGCAGACCCCCACTCGGCCATAATCGAGCGAAGGGCCGCAACTCCCAGTGGGAACTCCAAACAGAAGCCACCATCTCGTGACCTGATCTCGTGTGACAAGGCGAGGAGGTCGCGGGCTGTCCGTCTGTCACACACCAGGGGGAACCGCCACGTGAACGTCGTTGCCGCGTCTGCAAGGGATGGAACCAGAGTGACGATCGTGATATGGTCTCTATTGAAAACATTTTAGAAATGGTTGAGCTTTGGAAGAGTGTGGACGGAAACAAATACAAGTGGTACGGTTGGACAATGTAAGGTGTTATGTTTAAAGCTTAAATAAGCTATTGTGATGCTGAATTATTCACAGAACATAGAATGTGCGGGCGCAAGCTTTGAATGGCGTAAAAAAATAATAATATAAGAATTTAAAAATCTCAAGACATGCAGCTACAGCTGGGTCGTGTAGCATTTTGAGATGCTTATAATTATAGTGAGTATAAAACGTGTAAAAACTTTGATTAAAAGGGGGAATCTACAATGGGCTGAAATAGTTCAGCGCTTAACAAATTCTGCCTTTAAGACATTACTCTACTCATAAAGTGTAGCCGCCCATCTAGTGACGTAGGTTTACTAAATGCTGATTCCGGGCTAAATCTTAAAGTTTCTCTTCTCCCTTCCCCACAACAATCTACCAAATAATGTGGGTAGATAAGCCTTAATAACACAGCCCCCAGGACGATAAATACCCATTTACGCCAAAGCCAAACTTTCGTGCACGTCCCTGAACTATGTAATAATACTAATCTAATGTCTAACCATCCTTACATATCACAATGATTTGTAGTTTATTATTTAAAAAGACACAACATATATTTCAGTATATTGAAACAAAGATAAAATAGGATGAAATTAAACAGCAAATCGTTTCGTGAACACATTATTTCAACATTTAAAAAAAAAAAATCACATTGTTCTTCGAAATTGAAAAAAATCTATTTAAAAAGCGTTTACCAAACAATAAGGCCACTAGCATCTTTGGGCCATTGGCCCAGAGCCTATTCTGGGGATCCTGGGCTGAAACGAGGTTATTTAATTATTAATAGGGCCGTATGTTTAACATTCACACTCTTCCTAAATTATACTTTGTTTAAGATAATTTTATAATAATAGTTAACATCAGATATGTATCTTTATTACAATGGAAGATAATCACTATGACAAGAGATCTGTCTATGTAGTGATCATCTCCCGCTGTCAAGCACGCGGCTCTGTTTGCATATTAATGACATGCCTGGTCGACGAATGGATTGCATGTGTCGCCTTTGTGTCAAGGCCACTAGGACTTGGATGTATCGCTTTTGTCTCACGGCCACTAGGACATGGATATGTGTAGCCTTTGTGTCACGGCCACTAGGACTTGGATGTGTCGCTTTTGTCTCATGGCCACTGGGACATGGATATGTGTCGCCTTTGTGTCACGGCCACTCGGACTTGGCTGTGTCGCTTTTGTCTAACGGCCACTAGGACATGGGTATGTGTAGCCTTTGTGTCGCAGCCACTAAAACTGGGATATGTGTGTGCCGCTTTGGCGCCACAGCCACTAGGAATCGGATGTGTGTCACCTTTGTGTCGCTGCCAATAGGACATTGATGTGTGTCGCCTTTGTGTCACAGCCACTAGGACATGTATGTGTGTAGCCTTTGTGTCACAGCCACCAAAACTAGGATATGTGTGTGCCGCTTTTGCGCCGCAGCCACTAGGAATCGAATGTGTGTCACCTATGTTTCGCTGCCACTAAAACGTATATGTGTGTGTCACCTTTGTATTACAGTCACTAGGACTGGGACGGGTGTGTAGCAATTGTGTCACTACCTCTACTACTTGAATTTGTGTGTCGCGATTGTTTCACTGCCACCAGGACTTGCATATTCAAACCGCACATAGCTGCTGACATTTACACGTATAGTTCACAGATCTAAACCTGTTTCATCAGTGCTGTTAATGCATGCATCAAAGTATCACAGCCTTGTGACGTCATATTTGGCCGTAGTGGTTTGTCCAACGGATTTCTCTTTAATTAATAAAAGTGGAATTCTAATACAGAAAGTAATAACTTTTTAAAATGTTAAATTGATTTTAATTTATTTGTAAGATGTAAGAAAAAATTAAGGCGTGATGTCAGGCTTCGTATTCATGAATGTAAGTTATCCAATTTTAAGTCTTTTGTAACCCATTCTAATGGAGTCGCAATATTTGGGAGAGAAAACATGTTTTTAAACCAATAATATATCCAGTCACTAATATAGATTAGGAAAAAAAAGCGAAGAAAACGTTGTTAGAATAGGTAAAAAAATTCCATTGTAAGACGCGTTCAATTAATGTTAACTAAAAGTGAGTAGCTAACATCATCATCTAACGGCCATGCAAGGAACGTCACGTGAATCTAGGAAAAGAATTTAGGACATTTAATGCTCGTTAGAACTAATTCTAAGGCTGTAAAAATAAAAAAAATGTTCATAAACAGCCCTTCCAGCAAACTTAAAATAATAATAATAATAATAGTAATAATAATAATTAATAATAATAATACTATATTTTGTTGGCGGAGAAAGGGGTGGTTTTGAGGTCTGGCGATAAACAAATGTTTAAGTCATGTAGTCTCTAACACAGATGACTTATTTTAACGTATTACTTAATCTATATTAACATTGCGGGGGAAAATAACGATGCACCATGGGAATGGTTTCAGCGGAGAGGGGAAAAAGAACAACAGAAAGATTTCCGATAATTGACCAACACTTGACTACATCACGATACGATTCAAAAGTGCAGAGCAGTTTTAAGTGCACGGTAAACGTTGTTTCATGGCAAAGTGCACAACAATTTAATATGCACCGTTAACATTGTCGGATGGCATAGTGCACCTCAGTTTTTTAAACGTTCATGACCGACCCAGACACGGTGCACAGTCAAGACGCTTTAACCCTGTATAGCTCATAAAGGAAAAAAAAACCACACGAACATGGATCTCCGGATCCAGGAGTTACGTCACGGCAAAAAAAATGAGTTTCTTTCACTCTGCACTATCTAAAGAACACATGTATTTAAATAAAATTCACAAATCATAGGTAATTATCGAGATCTTACCATTTATAACACATTACATCCCATTTTTTAACAATAAAAATCTAAAAGTACGATACAAAATCAAACATAATTAATATAAAGATTTTTTTTTAAATCTAAGACTTACAGCAAGTCAATATGTATACTAATAGAATGTTAAAAATAGTAGTCCACACACTGGCAATTAAATACGTCTTGTAAGTCTCGTAGGTCTCGTAAGTCTCGTAGGTCTCGTAAGTCTCGTAGGTCTTGTATCCATGCACCCCTGTCATAGTCGGCCGTCTTATTTATAGTCTAGATAGGAGGAAACGTGTCTAGAATGGAATCTTTTGTCTAGAAGGGCGATGAGAGAGAATAAACCATCTCCATTTGTAACCTTTCAGTAAGTTCAAGACAAGCAGTGGTCGGACGATGAGCGACCAAACAATGAAAAGTTAATTGGTGTTGATAGGTAGAAACACAAAAGGGAGATCATTCTGCAGGCTACACGGTGGAGGGAGAATCAAAAAGTGGGTCAACACACAGGGCTACAACACTAACGAACAGCAACCCCTTTGGCGCAGAGTAGGCTGAATTTTGGTTAAAATCGAAATGTCACGGAGACCACACATACACACTGGCAAAGAGACACGCGCAGCACGCACACATACAATCACACACGTGTTAAATGTGGATAACGGGTGTGTGATTATGCGAAACTGTGTTGGTAAAGTGTATGGAGTAGGGATAAGTGAGAGGAGAACACACAGTGACACGCAGATACTATAGGGAAAAAGATGAAGTGCTTCATATATTTGAGATAAATAAGAGGAGGACTGCTGGTTAAAGCGTAATGAAACATACTAGGGCAGCGGTTCTCAACCCGTGGGTCGCGACACCTATGGGGGTCGCACGACGCTTTCCCAGGGGTCGCCTAATACCATCTGAAAACACATATGCTCTATAGTTATGAAGTATAACCGAAAATAATTTTGTGGCTGGGGGTCGCCACAACACGATGAACTGTATGAAAGGGTCGCGGCCATAGGAAGGTTGAGAACCACTGTACTAGGGTGAGGAAACCCTAAAAAAGAACAAGAGCAAAAAAAAAAAAAAAAAAAAAAAAAAAACAAATCGGACGTTTTGGCCAAAACTCTTCCACAGCCAACAAACACGGAAAAAGACATTTAGCTTGTAATAAAATTAAATATTCCTCTTTCAGATGTTCCTCTACCCTTTTAAATTTCAAGTATTTACTTAGCTGTAGTGGCACTTTATAAAAATGGTACCTACAAAAAACAACAACTATATCTTACAACTCCGTTGAGCAAATTATCGCATTTTGTAGTCTGAGATTGTGTGTGTCAGTGCTTCTCAAACACTTTTGGTGTAAAAGAACCGGCAGCAATTATAAAAATAACAGCATGGGAAAAAATAGCTATATTTTTTTTGTTACTGTAACTTTTTGATTTTTTGAACTGTTTCAAAGTTTGGCGGATCAGCGGCTGGAGACATCTCGGTGCAATGCCGGTCCGCCGATCATTAGTTGGTATAGCACTGTCCTATCGATTAAATACAAAGTATGCCACACGCCCCCCCCCCCCCCCCCAAACGGTCGCCCCACACCCCGGCTTAACACCGAAAAGGAATCACTTGCCTAAACGTTAACTCCATGAGATATTTTTCTTTTAATGTCCAAATGGGTTAGACCAGACTTGCAGAACATACGGCCCGCGAGTCGCATGCGGCCCGCCAGCACCAATTTGAAGGCCGCGAAGTAACGAAATATACTTTATTCTTTATTTTCTTAATAGCTCCCCCCCCCCGGCCTATTTTCTTTGGCCCGCACAAGTCCTGTCATAAGTTCTTTTGGCCCGTACTAGGTTTTCAAAAAGTATTACGGCCCGCCTTACATTTTGAAATGTGCAGGCCTGGGCTAGGCAACTAAGAATTAAGGCAAAATTAAGAAGTGTGTAGAGAAGAAAAGTCTACGTAAAAAAACATTTTTTACTATCAAGAGTGCCAAGTTGGTCCACTACGCCTCTCACAGGCTCCAGCAGGCTCTGTGAGTCTGTGTACGCCCCTGACTGCCTCCCGGAGCAGGACGAGATAAAAAAAATCCTTTAATCTCGTTGACTTTAGGCGTTTCCGACCCGTTAACCCGTACAAATAGCCGGGTGGCTAAATATAGACGTGCGATTCGTGACAATAGACAGTTGGTTGGGTGACAGAGGAGACATGGTTAAAGCAGCAAAGCTTGGACGTACATTAGGTTGTTGGTAGTGTTTCCTTTTGATGTCACATCACCCACTGAGTCGTTGCAACGTGTACACAGTTTCATCGGTGCTCATTGCTTGTTACAAAAATGATACTTTTTTTTTTTTTTTTTTTTTTTTTTTTTTTTGCAGTAGCCCTGTCATATCAGTGTGGGGGGGGGGGGCGGCACGCCGGGTCTAGTGGTTCTCAAAGTATGCATTTATATCAATACAATTATTGTTAGATATCTTTTAAAATAAAAATAATTACCATTGTACCGACGTGTTATGTGAGTATGATTGTACAGTGTTGAACGCTTTTCTTTTTTATTTGCTTACTACTTATACTTGTCCATCTGCATCCAGCGTTCATAAAAATTGTTACGATAATTATTGAAAGAATGAAGCAATTTCTGATATGGTTACATCACTACATTCATTCACAGAAATACGTTTCACATTATGAAATAAAGCTCCTGATTGGACCAAAATAATTGTTATCATCTTATTAACTTCACATATATGATGATCCACTCAGATTGCAAGATTCTTATTACAAGGTACTGAGATATACATTTAATCAATGCAAGAGCACAAAAATCCAGCCGCCATCTTTACCATGCATGAATCACTTCCTGTCCTCTTCTTGTACCCGTGCGCATGACCTTTTAATACATAAACACTTCATGTTCATACTAAATTACTAAACAATTTATTTGAGTTATAAATAACTGATCTGTTGCAACCATCATACTGTAATACAAAGCTGTGAAGAACTTTAGTGTTTCTTTAAGAATAAGAAGGGTAACACTGCTAAGTACAAGTTAGAATAGCTGAAGTTTGTTGAGAGGGATGTTTAATGAAGTGAATCTGATCTGAAAAGTCGTGTCGGTTGAAGTTGATAAACCACGCATGAAGAAATAAATCTCAACATTTGAATTGGACAGTTAATATAATGACTATTTCTGTTATACCCAACAACAAAGGGGGAAAAAAAGTTTACAAGAAACAAAACAAAACATTAGAAATAATTCAAATACTGAACGAAAAAAAAAGATTCTAATAAGAAATTTAAGAAACTGCGCTTAGGGGTTAAAGTTCATTCGATTTTTATAACAACTCTCTTCTGTATTTATCCATCCATTCTACAAAAACAGAATATGTACGTACACATTCGCAAAGGTTGTTTACTACTGGAAAGGTATACTATTGATTGTTGTGTTGAGCCAGTTCTTCAAAGAGAGATTAAACGTCAAGTTATGGGAATGGAAAAAAACCGTGACATAATTTGAGTACTGACATCATTATTTGAGAGCTATAATCTTTTTGATCCGTAAGGACAGTGTGTTAAGGCGACAGTGTTACGGAAGCACCGATACCATTATGTGATATCGAAAAGGTCAGTATGTCAAGGTAGCACTGTCATGCACTATGGTCTTAGTTGACACGATCATAACGTAGGCCTTTTTTTTTTAACCACGCTTCTAAGCAGTTGCGTTTCCTTCAAAAACATTTTAATTGGGGCATGCTTTGTGTCAAATAATTCGTTATCTAATATCTTATGATGTTGGCAACTTTTCCGATGGCAAATCTTTCTTGGTGACAACACAGACGAGTGTGGAAGAAATCTCCCCAACCTCACGTGCCGGGGCACACTGGAGTGCCCCAAAAAATGATGATCGACACCTGGTTGATTAAAAAAAAACAACTGATAATCATTTACCTTATTACCAGGATGTCATAACTTGGCTTTTCACGTACCGCTTCAACGTTAAACTGTTTCAATTTGTATGATACTTCGGTCATCTGGGTAACATTTCGAGACACTTTTGAAACAAATCAATGAACGAAAATGTCTACAATATGAGAATCTTAGGAATGAAAGAGCATTAGAAAAAGTGTTGAATGACCAGCATGACGATATCACGAAACAAACTGCCGCTTACTGCGTAAATGGGATGCCGCCTTGGGGGTCACAATAAGGAACAGTTTGTTTGCAAGCAACGCTTGAGTCTGATAGCTTTTATGATTAAACGCCTTTATTCTTTATGAGTATAAAAACTTTATTCTGTTGTTTTTTTTTCTTTTAAAAATTTCAAATGTTTCACGTTTGTTTAACGTATGCACTCTGCACTTTGCACTCTGCACTTCAATATTTGTGTACGCTTTTGCTAGCGATTTGCCGCAGAATTCACGGAAAAGCCAACGGTGTGCGTCGCGTGAGAAAAGGTTGCAGGGGTCTGCGCAATAAAAGCACAAGAGGGTCAAGGCCAAATAAAAGTAGCCATTGAAAGGCAGCATACAATAAATGGTCTATTTATCTTTATTGTATGATACACGTTTTTATAAATAGAAGACCGATGTTGTTTACTCCAGAGCCTAGCAGATTCCGAACCCGCCCTTGTCACATGCTAAGTATTTGGAACAGAGTAATCGAATACGCTACCAGGAAGTTGTCTCTGATACTTTTTAAAGGATTTAAGTAATCAACATAAAAGTCAGTGGCACTTTGTTTGTAGGTCCAACTACGAAGTGGGTCACAGATTCTACAGTGTTGAAAAATAACAGGACGAAACGTATTAACTGATATAGGATTACTCATAGTGACCTCTAGTGAGAGTTTGTCACGGCCTCGTTGAAAACAGAACATTTACACAAATGATTCGGTGACCGCTGAGTGTCTTTTGTCGTATTAGTTTCCTATGACCTGTGCCACTATGGTTTGTGACAGCATGGCATGTGGCACTATGGCCCGTGACTGTAATTTCTGTCACATTATGTTCTGTGACACTGTAGAATGGCCGGTGGCAGCATTTCTCTACCAGATGATTCCCCGCACGCTTAAAATGTGCCCCAACTCTATTGTTAATGTGTTCTTCTGTTTATTATATAGGGTACTATACTCTTTTATTGTAAGGTTTAATAGTTCAAATAATCTAGGCATTTAATTCAGAGGACAGAATGGTTTTATTTAATTTTTAGAACGATACATTTTTGGTCTGGGCTTTTAGCAACTGAACAGTGTATCGAGCATTTTTACTCTCGATAATTCCGAAACAATGACACATTTTGACCAGCGGTCATAACTTAATGGATTAAAAAAACAAATGGTGTCTAAGAGATTCTTCCAACAGCACAGAAAAATGTGATCACTTGTCGCGGGCAAAGAGTTAAAAACCCTCTCAAAATATCTGGAGATTGAAAGCAAACAACGCGGCCGTGGTAATTAATCAAACAAACTGTAGGCCAGCTCACATTGGAAATGGGGGGGGGGGGGGGGCCTACCGACAGCATCGAAATTAAAACCCAACGCGGCGTCATTTCCGCAGCCGCGTGGCACGGTGGCTGGACACGTTGAGCTCTTTAAGCTGGTCCTAATTCCATTGGAAAAATAACAGAGGCATAACGGACGCCGAGATCACAGACCTGTTCTTCGTTCACAGTGGTCCTGGGCCATGTAAGAGGACGTCACTTCAACACAGTGGTCCTGGGCCACGGAAGAGGACGTCACTTCAACACAGCGGTCCTGGGCCATGCAAGAGGACGTCACTTCACACCGTGTGGTCCTGGGTCATAAAAGAGGATGTCACTTCAACACAGTGGTCCTGGGCCATGCAAGAGGATGTCACTTCCACACAGTGGTCCTGGGCCATGCAAGAGGACGTCACTTCAACACAGTGGTCCTGGGCCATGAAAGAGGACTTCACTTCAACACAGTGGTCCTGGGCCATGCAATAGGACTTCACTTCACACCGTGTGATCCTGGGCCATGCAAGAGGACGTCACTTCAACACAGGGGTAGGCAACCTGCGGCCCGCTCAAACATTTATTGCGGCCTGCGAGACTTTTGCGGGGGAACTGGATTACTGTATATGTACAATACTCAATGATTATCAGTTATCATGTGTAAATAGAACAAAAGGAAATAGCCTTAAAAATTGATAATTTCAGCGCAAAATTGATGTAGCAGTTTCAATAACATCACGGCAAAGCAACAAAACAAAATTTAAAAAAAAACTAAAAGAAACTGAAATCTACTTTCGT
The DNA here is from genome assembly GCA_964017045.1 of Omphiscola glabra. Classification (NCBI taxonomy): domain Eukaryota; kingdom Metazoa; phylum Mollusca; class Gastropoda; family Lymnaeidae; genus Omphiscola; species Omphiscola glabra. The sequence continues at coordinate 18,735,864 of OZ024798.1, read as the reverse complement.
ATCCCATATTTAATGACGTATAATAAAATAGATCACAAATTCTCTGGAAATGTGGCCCAGCAGCCGTGGCCAGTGACTGTGAAGTATAACTCCTAAAGTGTACGGGTATTTCCGAGCTCAGTTACTCAGTACGTACTTGCGATAGACCTCGCAATGCCGGAATTAACGCAGATATTTTCCGTGATTAAAAAAAAAAAGTGTCAATAAAAAAAGTTTGAAATAGAAATAATTGCACACCAATAATAGAAGAGGCAATGGACGAGCGGTGGACTTCCGACAAAGACCGTGGTCATCTGAAGTATTTCATTGATATTAACAACCAATGCTGTGTACGTAGCATCCCTGGAGTGTGTGGACGTTTTCAATGAATGTTATCTCAGACGACATTTTCAGACAAAGCATGGCAGTATTTGGAAATAATTTGATTGAAAAGGTCACTAAAGCGCAATGCAGACGACTGGGAGAATAATGAAACCGGGAATAAACTACTTTTTGACAAGCGCCATCCATTTGAGAAGTCGCTACAATGGCCAGTTTATAATTTTTTTTTACTGCATTGTTGAATTTTAAAGACAATGAACTAAATATTGTGAACCAGTCTGTCCTTCTGACTATGGCATTTCCATACGGCATTGATAATGCCTCTATACACCATGATATTTTCATATGGTGTTGATAATGCTTCTGCCCACCATGACATTTTCATTTAGAATTGAAAAAAAAAAAGGGGGTTGGGGGGAGGGTGTAAAAACAAGAAGTCTTTTATCTTCAGTTTTTTTTTAAGGTTACAGGGGGAGTTTTTCCCGGTGCCACCCATTCCATCAGCACAACCCATAATATACAATATATTAGTATTGTTACACACATCGCGTGGCGCCCTATCGTCCGCCTCTGGCCAGGATAATTCTTAACAACTTTAAAGATTATACAACTTTAAAAAATGAATCAATTTGTAGGGAGCTGAAACGATGAAGGCGTCTTGAACATTAACAAACAGAAAACATGGGGGTGGGGGTGGTGACAGAAAAACAACAAACATCCGTTGACCATACAATGTTTAAAGTTGAGCACCTTGAATAATTCACGCAAAAAAGGAGATCAAAGAGAATTTGACAACACAATATTCCTTTAGATACAACACAATCGAAAATGTCCACAGAAGCTCCTCGAACCAATACTCAATAGATGTGGTCATTGAGATTTTCTTTTTGAATAATCAGAAGCCAACGCAGAAAATGTTAAGTGGACAGCTAGTGTAAGCTTTGAAAAACAAATATTTTGTGACATATTATCATGGATGAATGTAGTACTAAGGCGTGGGACTAGATTCTCATGAATGAATGTAGTACTAAGGCGTGGGACTAGATTATCATGGATGAATGTAGTACTAAGGCATGTGACTAGATTATCATGGATGAATGTAGTATTAAAGCGTGTGACTAGATTCTCATGAATGAATGTAGTATTAAAGCGTGTGACTAGATTCTCATGAATGAATGTAGTACTAAGGCGTGGGACTAGATTCTCATGAATGAATGTAGTACTAAGGCGTGGGACTAGATTATCATGGATGAATGTAGTACTAAGGCGTGGGACTAGATTATCATGGATGAATGTAGTATTAAAGCGTGTGACTAGATTATCATGGATGAATGTAGTACTAAGGCGTGGGACTAGATTCTCATGAATGAATGTAGTACTAAGGCGTGGGACTAGATTCTCATGAATGAATGTAGTACTAAGGCGTGGGACTAGATTATCATGGATGAATGTAGTATTAAAGCGTGTGACTAGATTATCATGGATGAATGTAGTACTATGGCGTCGGACTAGATTATTTTTAATGACTGTACTACTAAAGTGTGGGACTAGATTGTCGTGAATGAATGTAGTACTAAGGCGTGGGACTAGATTATCGTGAAGGACTATAGTATTAGGACATTTTACTAGATTCTCTGGCATGTATTTGTTAATTAAACTGGCTAAAAAATAAAGTCTTTGAAAATTAAAAATACACACACGCACACAAAAACAAGACCTGACCTCTGGCGAGATGCTTCGAGATAACATATTATATTCTCTGACGATTGACACCAGTATAACAAAACTGACATTAAATAGTATTAGAAAAGTTGTAATTCACTGATATTTAAAAATAAATGACTGCCACTGGTGTAACAAAGGTGCTATTCGGCGTGACAACAAAGCTGACATTCGGCTTGACAACAAAGCTGACATTCGGCTTGACAACAAAGCTGACATTCGGCGCGACAACAAAGCTGACATTCGGCTTGACAACAAAGCTGACATTCGACGCGACAACAAAGCTGCCATTCATGGCGACAGCATAGCTGACATTCGGCGTGACAACAAAGCTGACATTCGACGTGACAACAAAGCTGCCATTCGGTGTGACAACAAAGCTGACATTCGGCGTGACAACAAAGCTGCCATTTGGCGTGACAACAAAGCTGACATTTGGCGTGACAACAAAGCTGACATTCGGCGTGACAACAAAGCTGACATTCGGCGTGACAACAAAGCTGACATTCGGCGTGACAACAATGTTGCCATTCAGCATGATAAAAGCTGCCATTCGGCGTGACAATAAAGCTGCCATTCAGCATGATAAAAGCTGCCATTCGGCGTGACAACAAAGCTGCCATTCAGCGTGACAACAAAGCTGCCATTCGGCGTGACTGCAGAGCTAACATTCGGCGTGACAACAAAGCTGACATTCGGCGGGAGAACAAAGCTGACATTCGGCGTGACAACAAAGCTGACATTCGACGGGACAATAAACCAGAGTTTTGACGTGATCTATTGTTTCAGATTCACCTAGATCAAATGGCCCCTATCAAATTATTATTGTTTTTTTTTTAAAATATCAATGCAAAATTTCGAGCCTGTTTTTGTTTTGCACCCAAGATCCATTTTTTTAATCCTAATTGTGTAAAGAATATGCCACGCAAGCCCAATGAATGTCCTGCCATTTTGTCAAGACAAGGAAAGCCACTCACGCATCAAATCACTCAATTCCTGCCTTACGTCCCCTGGCTATTTCCAATTAATTCTAAAATCACGCCTATGTTTTCATCTAAAGAGGCATTATTGAAAAGCCTTTTTTTTTTTTCCCTTTATTTTTTTTTTATATCCCTCACAATACGAAATAAAACATTATCTAAAACAAACAAAAAAGGTATTTGCTTGAATAAGGCTGTAATGGAAAGAAATAAATGTTTATTATTTTTAAATTCATAACGTCCATGCGTTTCTTGGCATCTCTTGCACAGTGTCAGGGTTCTTGTGAGAACAGTGTGTCAGTGTTAGTGTGAGATCAGTGCCAATGTTAGTGTAAGAACAGTGTCAGGTTTCTTTTAAGAACGGTGTCAGTGTTAGTGTGAGAACAGTGTGTCAGTGTAAGTGTGAGAACAGTGTGTCAGTGTTAGTCTGAGAACAGTGTGTCAGTGTTAGTGTGAGAACAGTGCCAATGTTAGTTTGAGAACAGTGTCAGGTTTCTTTTAAGAACAGTGTCAGTGTTAGTGTGAGAACAGTGTGTCAGTGTAAGTGTGAGAACAGTGTGTCAGTGTTCGTGTGAGAACAGTGTGTCAGTGTTAGTGTGAGAACAGTGTCAATGTTAGTGTGAGAACATTGTCAGTGTTAGTGTGAGAACAGTGTCAGTGTAAGTGTTAGAACAGTGTCAGGTTTCTTTTAAGAACGGTGCAAGTGTTAATGTGAGAACAGTGTGTCAGTGTAAGTGTGAGAACAGCGTGTCAGTGTTAGTGTGAGAACAGTATCAGTGTAAGTGTGAGAACAGTGTCAGGTTTCTTTTAAGAACGGTGCAAGTGTTAGTGTGAGAACGGCGTGTCAGTGTAAGTGTGAGAACAGCAAGTCAGTGTAAGTGTGAGAACAGTGTCAGGTTTCTTTTAAGATATAGTGCAAGTGTTAGTGTGAGAACGGCGTGTCAGTGTAAGTGTGAGAACAGCGTGTCAGTGTAAGTGTGAGAACAGCGTGTCAGTGTAATTGTGAGAACAGTGTCAGGTTTCTTTTAAGAAGGGTGCAAGTGTTAGTGTGAGAACAGTGTGTCAGTGTAAGTGTGAGAACAGCGTGTCAGTGTAAGTGTGAGAACAGTGTCAGGTTTCTTTTAAGAACGGTGCAAGTGTTAGTGTAAGAACAGTGTGTCAGTGTAAGTGTGAGAACAGCGTGTCAGTGTAAGTGTGAGAACAGCGTGTCAATGTAAGTGTGAGAACAGTGTCAGTGTAAGTGTGAGAACAGCGTGTCAGTGTAAGTGTGAGAACAGCGTGTCAGTGTAAGTGTGAGAACAGTGTCAGTGTAAGTGTGAGAACAGTGTCAGTGTAAGTGTGAGAACAGTGTGTCAGTCTAAGTGTGAGAACAGCGTGTCAGTGTATGTGTGAGAACAGTGTCAGTGTAAGTGTGAGAACAGTGTCAGTGTAAGTGTGAGAACAGTGTCAGTGTAAGTGTGAGAACAGTATCAGTGTAAGTGTGAGAACAGTATCAGTGTAAGTGTGAGAACAGTGTCAGTGTAAGTGTGAGAACAGTATCAGTGTAAGTGTGAGAACAGTGTCAGTGTAAGTGTGAGAACAGTGTCAGTGTAAGTGTGAGAACAGTATCAGTGTAAGTGTGAGAACAGCGTGTCAGTGTAAGTGTGAGAACTGTGTGTCAGTGTAAGTGTGAGAACAGCGTGTCAGTGCAAGTGTGAGAACAGTGTGTCAGTGTAAGTGTGAGAACAGCGTCAGTGTAAGTGTGAGAACAGTGTCAGTGTAAGTGTGAGAACAGTGTCTGTGATAGTGTGAGAACAGTGTCAGTGTAAGTGTGAGAACAGTGTCAGTGTAAGTGTGAGAACAGTGTCAGTGTAAGTGTGAGAACAGTGTCAGTGTAAGTGTGAGAACAGTGTCAGTGTAATTGTGAGAACAGTGTCAGTGTAAGTGTGAGAACAGTGTCAGTGTAAGTGTGAGAACAGTTTTAGTGTAAGTGTGAGAACAGCGTGTCAGTGTAAGTGTGAGAACAGTGTCAGTGTTTCTTTTAAGAACAGTGCAAGTGTTAGTGTGATAACAGTGTGTCAGTGTAAGTGTGAGAACAGAGTGTCAGTGTAAGTGTGAGAACAGTGTCAGTGTAAGTGTGAGAACAGTGTCAGGTTTCTTTTAAGAACGGTACAAGTGTTAGTGTGAGAACAGCGTGTCAGTGTAAGTGTGAGAACAGTGTCAGTGTAAGTGTGAGAACAGTGTCAGGTTTCTTTTAAGAACGGTGCAAGTGTTAGTGTGAGAACATCGTGTCAGTGTAAGTGTGAGAACAGTGTCAGTGTAAGTGTGAGAACAGGGTCAGGTTTCTTTTAAGAACAATGGTGCAAGATTTAGTGTGAGAACAGCGTGTCAGTGTAAGTGTGAGAACAGTGTCAGTGTAAGTGTGAGAACAGTGTCAGGTTTCTTTTAAGAACGGTACAAGTGTTAGTGTGAGAATAGCGTGTCAGTGTAAGTGTGAGAACAGTGTCAGTGTAAGTGTGAGAACAGTGTCAGGTTTCTTTTAAGAACGGTGCAAGTGTTAGTGTGAGAACAGCGTGTCAGTGTAAGTGTGAGAACAGTGTCAGTGTAAGTGTGAGAACAGTGTCAGGTTTCTTTTAAGAACGGTGCAAGTATTAGTGTGAGAACAGCGTGTCAGTGTAAGTGTGAGAACAGTGTCAGTGTAAGTGTGAGAACAGTGTCAGTGTAAGTGTGAGAACAGTGTCAGTGTAAGTGTGAGAACAGTGTCAGTGTAAGTGTGAGAACAGTGTCAGGTTTCTTTTAAGAACTGTGCAAGTGTTAGTGTGAGAACAGCGTGTCAGTATAAGTGTGAGAACAGTGTCAGTGTAAGTGTGAGAACAGTGTCAGTGTAAGTGTGAGAACAGTGTCAGTGTAAGTGTGAGAACAGTGTCAGTGTAAGTGTGAGAACAGTGTCAGTGTAAGTGTGAGAACAGTGTCAGTGTAAGTGTGAGAACAGTGTCAGTGTAAGTGTGAGAACCGTGTGTCAGTGTAAGTGTGAGAACAGTATCAGTGTAAGTGTGAGAACAGTGTCAGTGTAAGTGTGAGAACAGTGTCAGTGTAAGTGTGAGAACAGTATCAGTGTAAGTGTGAGAACAGCGTGTCAGTGTAAGTGTGAGAACAGTGTGTCAGTGTAAGTGTGAGAACAGCGTCTCAGTGCAAGTGTGAGAACAGCGTGTCAGTGTAAGTGTGAGAACAGTGTCAGTGTAAGTGTGAGAACAGTGTCAGTGTAAGTGTGAGAACAGTGTCTGTGATAGTGTGAGAACAGTGTCAGTGTAAGTGTGAGAACAGTGTCAGTGTAAGTGTGAGAACAGTGTCAGGTTTCTTTTAAGATCAATGGTGCAAGTGTTAGTGTGAGAACGGCGTGTCAGTGTAAGTGTGAGAACAGCGTGTCAGTGTAAGTGTGAGAACAGCGTGTCAGTGTAATTGTGAGAACAGTGTCAGGTTTCTTTTAAGAACGGTGCAAGTGTTAGTGTGAGAACAGTGTGTCAGTGTAAGTGTGAGAACAGCGTGTCAGTGTAAGTGTGAGAACAGTGTCAGGTTTCTTTTAAGAACGGTGCAAGTGTTAGTGTGAAAACAGTGTGTCAGTATAAGTGTGAGAACAGCGTGTCAGTGTAAGTGTGAGAACAGCGTGTCAATGTAAGTGTGAGAACAGTGTCAGTGTAAGTGTGAGAACAGTGTCAGTGTAAGTGTGAGAACAGTGTGTCAGTCTAAGTGTGAGAACAGCGTGTCAGTGTAAGTGTGAGAACAGTGTCAGTGTAAGTGTGAGAACAGTGTCAGTGTAAGTGTGAGAACAGTGTCAGTGTAAGTGTGAGAACAGTGTCAGTGTAAGTGTGAGAACAGTGTCAGTGTAAGTGTGAGAACAGTGTCAGTGTAAGTGTGAGAACAGTGTCAGTGTAAGTGTGAGAACAGTATCAGTGTAAGTGTGAGAACAGTGTCAGTGTAAGTGTGAGAACAGTATCAGTGTAAGTGTGAGAACAGTGTCAGTGTAAGTGTGAGAACAGTGTCAGTGTAAGTGTGAGAACAGTGTCAGTGTAAGTGTGAGAACAGTGTCAGTGTAAGTGTGAGAACAGTGTCAGTGTAAGTGTGAGAACAGTGTCAGTGTAAGTGTGAGAACAGTGTCAGTGTAAGTGTGAGAACAGTGTCAGTGTAAGTGTGAGAACAGTATCAGTGTAAGTGTGAGAACAGTGTCAGTGTAAGTGTGAGAACAGTGTCAGTGTAAATGTGAGAACAGTATCAGTGTAAGTGTGAGAACAGCGTGTCAGTGTAAGTGTGAGAACAGTGTGTCAGTGTAAGTGTGAGAACAGCGTGTCAGTGCAAGTGTGAGAACAGCGTGTCAGTGTAAGTGTGAGAACAGTGTCAGTGTAAGTGTGAGAACAGTGTCAGTGTAAGTGTGAGAACAGTGTCTGTGATAGTGTGAGAACAGTGTCAGTGTAAGTGTGAGAACAGTGTCAGTGTAAGTGTGAGAACAGTGTCAGTGTAAGTGTGAGAACAGTGTCAGTGTAAGTGTGAGAACAGTGTCAGTGTAATTGTGAGAACAGTGTCAGTGTAAGTGTGAGAACAGTGTCAGTGTAAGTGTGAGAACAGTTTTAGTGTAAGTGTGAGAACAGTGTCAGTGTAAGTGTGAGAACAGTGTCAGTGTTTCTTTTAAGAACGGTGCAAGTGTTAGTGTGAGAACAGTGTGTCAGTGTAAGTGTGAGAACAGAGTGTCAGTGTAAGTGTGAGAACAGTGTCAGTGTAAGTGTGAGAACAGTGTCAGGTTTCTTTTAAGAACGGAGCAAGTGTTAGTGTGAGAACAGCGTGTCAGTGTAAGTGTGAGAACAGTGTCAGTGTAAGTGTGAGAACAGTGTCAGGTTTCTTTTAAGAACGGTGCAAGTGTTAGTGTGAGAACAGCGTGTCAGTGTAAGTGTGAGAACAGTGTCAGTGTAAGTGTGAGAACAGGGTCAGGTTTCTTTTAAGAACAATGGTGCAAGATTTAGTGTGAGAACAGCGTGTCAGTGTAAGTGTGAGAACAGTGTCAGTGTAAGTGTGAGAACAGTTTCAGGTTTCTTTTAAGAACGGTACAAGTGTTAGTGTGAGAACAGCGTGTCAGTGTAAGTGTGAGAACAGTGTCAGTGTAAGTGTGAGAACAATGTCAGGTTTCTTTTAAGAACGGTGCAAGTGTTAGTGTGAGAACAGCGTGTCAGTGTAAGTGTGAGAACAGTGTCAGTGTAAGTGTGAGAACAGTGTCAGTGTAAGTGTGAGAACAGCGTGTCAGTGTAAGTGTGAGAACAGTGTCAGTGTAAGTGTGAGAACAGTGTCAGTGTAAGTGTGAGAACAGTGTGTCAGTCTAAGTGTGAGAACAGCGTGTCAGTGTAAGTGTGAGAACAGTGTCAGTGTAAGTGTGAGAACAGTGTCAGTGTAAGGGTGAGAACAGTGTCAGTGTAAGTGTGAGAACAGTGTCAGTGTAAGTGTGAGAACAGTATCAGTGTAAGTGTGAGAACAGTGTCAGGTTTCTTTTAAGAACGGTACAAGTGTTAGTGTGAGAACAGCGTGTCAGTGTAAGTGTGAGAACAGTGTCAGTGTAAGTGTGAGAACAGTGTCAGGTTTCTTTTAAGAACGGTGCAAGTGTTAGTGTGAGAACAGCGTGTCAGTGTAAGTGTGAGAACAGTGTCAGTGTAAGTGTGAGAACAGTGTCAGGTTTCTTTTAAGAACGGTGCAAGTGTTAGTGTGAGAACAGCGTGTCAGTGTAAGTGTGAGAACAGTGTCAGTGTAAGTGTGAGAACAGTGTCAGTGTAAGTGTGAGAACAGTTTCAGTGTAAGTGTGAGAACAGTGTCAGTGTAAGTGTGAGAACAGTGTCAGGTTTCTTTTAAGAACGGTGCAAGTGTTAGTGTGAGAACAGCGTGTCAGTATAAGTGTGAGAACAGTGTCAGTGTAAGTGTGAGAACAGTGTCAGTGTAAGTGTGAGAACAGTGTCAGTGTAAGTGTGAGAACAGTGTCAGTGTAAGTGTGAGAACAGTGTCAGTGTAAGTGTAAGAACAGTGTCAGTGTAAGTGTGAGAACAGTGTCAGTGTAAGTGTGAGAACAGTGTCAGTGTAAGTGTGAGAACAGTGTCAGTGTAAGTGTGAGAACAGTGTCAGTGTAAGTGTGAGAACAGTGTCAGTGTAAGTGTGAGAACAGTGTCAGTGTAAGTGTGAGAACAGTGTGTCAGTGTAAGTGTGAGAACAGTATCAGTGTAAGTGTGAGAACAGTGTCAGTGTAAGTGTGTGAACAGTGTCAGTGTAAGTGTGAGAACAGTATCAGTGTAAGTGTGAGAACAGCATGTCAGTGTAAGTGTGAGAACAGTGTGTCAGTGTAAGTGTGAGAACAGCGTGTCAGTGCAAGTGTGAGAACAGCGTGTCAGTGTAAGTGTGAGAACAGTGTCAGTGTAAGTGTGAGAACAGTGTCAGTGTAAGTGTGAGAACAGTGTCTGTGATAGTGTGAGAACAGTGTCAGTGTAAGTGTGAGAACAGTGTCAGTGTAAGTGTGAGAACAGTGTCAGGTTTCTTTTAAGTTCAATGGTGCAAGTGTTAGTGTGAGAACGGCGTGTCAGTGTAAGTGTGAGAACAGCGTGTCAGTGTAAGTGTGAGAACAGCGTGTCAGTGTAATTGTGAGAACAGTGTCAGGTTTCTTTTAAGAACGGTGCAAGTGTTAGTGTGAGAACAGTGTGTCAGTGTAAGTGTGAGAACAGCGTGTCAGTGTAAGTGTGAGAACAGTGTCAGGTTTCTTTTAAGAACGGTGCAAGTGTTAGTGTGAGAACAGTGTGTCAGTATAAGTGTGAGAACAGCGTGTCAGTGTAAGTGTGAGAACAGTGTGTCAATGTAAGTGTGAGAACAGTGTCAGTGTAAGTGTGAGAACAGCGTGTCAGTGTAAGTGTGAGAACAGCGTGTCAGTGTAAGTGTGAGAACAGTGTCAGTGTAAGTGTGAGAACAGTGTCAGTGTAAGTGTGAGAACAGTGTGTCAGTCTAAGTGTGAGAACAGCGTGTCAGTGTAAGTGTGAGAACAGTGTCAGTGTAAGTGTGAGAACAGTGTCAGTGTAAGTGTAAGAACAGTGTCAGTGTAAGTGTGAGAACAGTGTCAGTGTGAGAACAGTATCAGTGTAAGTGTGAGAACAGTGTCAGTGTAAGTGTGAGAACAGTATCAGTGTAAGTGTGAGAACAGTGTCAGTGTAAGTGTGAGAACAGTGTCAGTGTAAGTGTGAGAACAGTATCAGTGTAAGTGTGAGAACAGCGTGTCAGTGTAAGTGTGAGAACTGTGTCAGTGTAAGTGTGAGAACAGCGTGTCAGTGCAAGTGTGAGAACAGCGTGTCAGTGTAAGTGTGAGAACTGTGTCAGTGTAAGTGTGAGAACAGTGTCAGTGTAAGTGTGAGAACAGTGTCTGTGATAGTGTGAGAACAGTGTCAGTGTAAGTGTGAGAACAGTGTCAGTGTAAGTGTGAGAACAGTGTCAGTGTAAGTGTGAGAACAGTGTCAGTGTAAGTGTGAGAACAGTGTCAGTGTAATTGTGAGAACAGTGTCAGTGTAAGTGTGAGAACAGTGTCAGTGTAAGTGTGAGAATAGTTTTAGTGTAAGTGTGAGAACAGTGTCAGTGTAAGTGTGAGAACAGTGTCAGTGTTTCTATTAAGAACGGTGCAAGTGTTAGTGTGAGAACAGTGTGTCAGTGTAAGTGTGAGAACAGAGTGTCAGTGTAAGTGTGAGAACAGTGTCAGTGTAAGTGTGAGAACAGTGTCAGGTTTCTTTTAAGAACGGTGCAAGTGTTAGTGTGAGAACAGCGTGTCAGTGTAAGTGTGAGAACAGTGTCAGTGTAAGTGTGAGAACAGGGTCAGGTTTCTTTTAAGAACAATGGTGCAAGATTTAGTGTGAGAACAGCGTGTCAGTGTAAGTGTGAGAACAGTGTCAGTGTAAGTGTGAGAACAGTGTCAGGTTTCTTTTAAGAACGGTACAAGTGTTAGTGTGAGAACAGCGTGTCAGTGTAAGTGTGAGAACAGTGTCAGTGTAAGTGTGAGAACAGTGTCAGGTTTCTTTTAAGAACGGTGCAAGTGTTAGTGTGAGAACAGCGTGTCAGTGTAAGTGTGAGAACAGTGTCAGTGTAAGTGTGAGAACAGTGTCAGTGTAAGTGTGAGAACAGTGTCAGTGTAAGTGTGAGAACAGTGTCAGTGTAAGTGTGAGAACAGTGTCAGTGTAAGTGTGAGAACAGTGTCAGTGTAAGTGTGAGAACAGTGTCAGTGTAAGTGTGAGAACAGTGTCAGGTTTCTTTTAAGAACGGTGCAAGTGTTAGTGTGAGAACAGCGTGTCAGTGTAAGTGTGAGAACAGTGTCAGTGTAAGTGTGAGAACAGTGTCAGTGTAAGTGTGAGAACAGTGTCAGTGTAAGTGTGAGAACAGTGTCAGTGTAAGTGTGAGAACAGTGTCAGTGTAAGTGTGAGAACAGTGTCAGTGTAAGTGTGAGAACAGTGTCAGTGTAAGTGTGAGAACAGTGTCAGTGTAAGTGTGAGAACAGTGTCAGTGTAAGTGTGAGAACGGTGCAAGTGTTAGTGTGAGAACAGTGTCAGTGTAAGTGTGAGAACAGTGTCAGTGTAAGTGTGAGAACAGTGTCAGTGTAAGTGTGAGAACAGTGTCAGTGTAAGTGTGAGAACAGTGTCAGGTTTCTTTTAAGTTCAATGGTGCAAGTGTTAGTGTGAGAACGGCGTGTCAGTGTAAGTGTGAGAACAGCGTGTCAGTGTAAGTGTGAGAACAGCGTGTCAGTGTAATTGTGAGAACAGTGTCAGGTTTCTTTTAAGAACGGTGCAAGTGTTAGTGTGAGAACAGTGTGTCAGTATAAGTGTGAGAACAGCGTGTCAGTGTAAGTGTGAGAACAGCGTGTCAATGTAAGTGTGAGAACAGTGTCAGTGTAAGTGTGAGAACAGCGTGTCAGTGTAAGTGTGAGAACAGCGTGTCAGTGTAAGTGTGAGAACAGTGTCAGTGTAAGTGTGAGAACAGTGTCAGTGTAAGTGTGAGAACAGTGTGTCAGTCTAAGTGTGAGAACAGCGTGTCAGTGTAAGTGTGAGAACAGTGTCAGTGTAAGTGTGAGAACAGTGTCAGTGTAAGTGTGAGAACAGTGTCAGTGTAAGTGTGAGAACAGTGTCAGTGTGAGAACAGTATCAGTGTAAGTGTGAGAACAGTGTCAGTGTAAGTGTGAGAACAGTATCAGTGTAAGTGTGAGAACAGTGTCAGTGTAAGTGTGAGAACAGTGTCAGTGTAAGTGTGAGAACAGTATCAGTGTAAGTGTGAGAACAGCGTGTCAGTGTAAGTGTGAGAACAGTGTCAGTGTAAGTGTGAGAACAGCGTGTCAGTGCAAGTGTGAGAACAGCGTGTCAGTGTAAGTGTGAGAACAGTGTCAGTGTAAGTGTGAGAACAGTGTCAGTGTAAGTGTGAGAACAGTGTCTGTGATAGTGTGAGAACAGTGTCAGTGTAAGTGTGAGAACAGTGTCAGTGTAAGTGTGAGAACAGTGTCAGTGTAAGTGTGAGAACAGTGTCAGTGTAAGTGTGAGAACAGTGTCAGTGTAATTGTGAGAACAGTGTCAGTGTAAGTGTGAGAACAGTGTCAGTGTAAGTGTGAGAACAGTTTTAGTGTAAGTGTGAGAACAGTGTCAGTGTAAGTGTGAGAACAGTGTCAGTGTTTCTTTTAAGAACGGTGCAAGTGTTAGTGTGAGAACAGTGTGTCAGTGTAAGTGTGAGAACAGAGTGTCAGTGTAAGTGTGAGAACAGTGTCAGTGTAAGTGTGAGAACAGTGTCAGGTTTCTTTTAAGAACGGTGCAAGTGTTAGTGTGAGAACATCGTGTCAGTGTAAGTGTGAGAACAGTGTCAGTGTAAGTGTGAGAACAGGGTCAGGTTTCTTTTAAGAACAATGGTGCAAGATTTAGTGTGAGAACAGCGTGTCAGTGTAAGTGTGAGAACAGTGTCAGGTTTCTTTTAAGAACGGTGCAAGTGTTAGTGTGAAAACAGTGTGTCAGTATAAGTGTGAGAACAGCGTGTCAGTGTAAGTGTGAGAACAGCGTGTCAATGTAAGTGTGAGAACAGTGTCAGTGTAAGTGTGAGAACAGTGTCAGTGTAAGTGTGAGAACAGTGTGTCAGTCTAAGTGTGAGAACAGCGTGTCAGTGTAAGTGTGAGAACAGTGTCAGTGTAAGTGTGAGAACAGTGTCAGTGTAAGTGTGAGAACAGTGTCAGTGTAAGTGTGAGAACAGTGTCAGTGTAAGTGTGAGAACAGTATCAGTGTAAGTGTGAGAACAGTGTCAGTGTAAGTGTGAGAACAGTATCAGTGTAAGTGTGAGAACAGTGTCAGTGTAAGTGTGAGAACAGTGTCAGTGTAAATGTGAGAACAGTATCAGTGTAAGTGTGAGAACAGCGTGTCAGTGTAAGTGTGAGAACAGTGTGTCAGTGTAAGTGTGAGAACAGCGTGTCAGTGCAAGTGTGAGAACAGCGTGTCAGTGTAAGTGTGAGAACAGTGTCAGTGTAAGTGTGAGAACAGTGTCAGTGTAAGTGTGAGAACAGTGTCTGTGATAGTGTGAGAACAGTGTCAGTGTAAGTGTGAGAACAGTGTCAGTGTAAGTGTGAGAACAGTGTCAGTGTAAGTGTGAGAACAGTGTCAGTGTAAGTGTGAGAACAGTGTCAGTGTAATTGTGAGAACAGTGTCAGTGTAAGTGTGAGAACAGTGTCAGTGTAAGTGTGAGAACAGTTTTAGTGTAAGTGTGAGAACAGTGTCAGTGTAAGTGTGAGAACAGTGTCAGTGTTTCTTTTAAGAACGGTGCAAGTGTTAGTGTGAGAACAGTGTGTCAGTGTAAGTGTGAGAACAGAGTGTCAGTGTAAGTGTGAGAACAGTGTCAGTGTAAGTGTGAGAACAGTGTCAGGTTTCTTTTAAGAACGGAGCAAGTGTTAGTGTGAGAACAGCGTGTGAGTGTAAGTGTGAGAACAGTGTCAGTGTAAGTGTGAGAACAGTGTCAGGTTTCTTTTAAGAACGGTGCAAGTGTTAGTGTGAGAACAGCGTGTCAGTGTAAGTGTGAGAACAGTGTCAGTGTAAGTGTGAGAACAGGGTCAGGTTTCTTTTAAGAACAATGGTGCAAGATTTAGTGTGAGAACAGCGTGTCAGTGTAAGTGTGAGAACAGTGTCAGTGTAAGTGTGAGAACAGTTTCAGGTTTCTTTTAAGAACGGTACAAGTGTTAGTGTGAGAACAGCGTGTCAGTGTAAGTGTGAGAACAGTGTCAGTGTAAGTGTGAGAACAATGTCAGGTTTCTTTTAAGAACGGTGCAAGTGTTAGTGTGAGAACAGCGTGTCAGTGTAAGTGTGAGAACAGTGTCAGTGTAAGTGTGAGAACAGTGTCAGTGTAAGTGTGAGAACAGCGTGTCAGTGTAAGTGTGAGAACAGTGTCAGTGTAAGTGTGAGAACAGTGTCAGTGTAAGTGTGAGAACAGTGTGTCAGTCTAAGTGTGAGAACAGCGTGTCAGTGTAAGTGTGAGAACAGTGTCAGTGTAAGTGTGAGAACAGTGTCAGTGTAAGGGTGAGAACAGTGTCAGTGTAAGTGTGAGAACAGTGTCAGTGTAAGTGTGAGAACAGTATCAGTGTAAGTGTGAGAACAGTGTCAGGTTTCTTTTAAGAACGGTACAAGTGTTAGTGTGAGAACAGCGTGTCAGTGTAAGTGTGAGAACAGTGTCAGTGTAAGTGTGAGAACAGTGTCAGGTTTCTTTTAAGAACGGTGCAAGTGTTAGTGTGAGAACAGCGTGTCAGTGTAAGTGTGAGAACAGTGTCAGTGTAAGTGTGAGAACAGTGTCAGGTTTCTTTTAAGAACGGTGCAAGTGTTAGTGTGAGAACAGCGTGTCAGTGTAAGTGTGAGAACAGTGTCAGTGTAAGTGTGAGAACAGTGTCAGTATAAGTGTGAGAACAGTGTCAGTGTAAGTGTGAGAACAGTGTCAGTGTAAGTGTGAGAACAGTGTCAGTGTAAGTGTGAGAACAGTGTCAGTGTAAGTGTGAGAACAGTGTCAGTGTAAGTGTGAGAACAGTGTCAGTGTAAGTGTGAGAACAGTGTCAGTGTAAGTGTGAGAACAGTGTCAGTGTAAGTGTGAGAACAGTGTCAGTGTAAGTGTGAGAACAGTGTGTCAGTGTAAGTGTGAGAACAGTATCAGTGTAAGTGTGAGAACAGTGTCAGTGTAAGTGTGTGAACAGTGTCAGTGTAAGTGTGAGAACAGTATCAGTGTAAGTGTGAGAACAGCATGTCAGTGTAAGTGTGAGAACAGTGTGTCAGTGTAAGTGTGAGAACAGCGTGTCAGTGCAAGTGTGAGAACAGCGTGTCAGTGTAAGTGTGAGAACAGTGTCAGTGTAAGTGTGAGAACAGTGTCAGTGTAAGTGTGAGAACAGTGTCTGTGATAGTGTGTGAACAGTGTCAGTGTAAGTGTGAGAACAGTGTCAGTGTAAGTGTGAGAACAGTGTCAGGTTTCTTTTAAGTTCAATGGTGCAAGTGTTAGTGTGAGAACGGCGTGTCAGTGTAAGTGTGAGAACAGCGTGTCAGTGTAAGTGTGAGAACAGCGTGTCAGTGTAATTGTGAGAACAGTGTCAGGTTTCTTTTAAGAACGGAGCAAGTGTTAGTGTGAGAACAGCGTGTCAGTGTAAGTGTGAGAACAGTGTCAGTGTAAGTGTGAGAACATTGTCAGGTTTCTTTTAAGAACGGTGCAAGTGTTAGTGTGAGAACAGCGTGTCAGTGTAAGTGTGAGAACAGTGTCAGTGTAAGTGTGAGAACAGGGTCAGGTTTCTTTTAAGAACAATGGTGCAAGATTTAGTGTGAGAACAGCGTGTCAGTGTAAGTGTGAGAACAGTGTCAGTGTAAGTGTGAGAACAGTTTCAGGTTTCTTTTAAGAACGGTACAAGTGTTAGTGTGAGAACAGCGTGTCAGTGTAAGTGTGAGAACAGTGTCAGTGTAAGTGTGAGAACAATGTCAGGTTTCTTTTAAGAACGGTGCAAGTGTTAGTGTGAGAACAGCGTGTCAGTGTAAGTGTGAGAACAGTGTCAGTGTAAGTGTGAGAACAGTGTCAGTGTAAGTGTGAGAACAGCGTGTCAGTGTAAGTGTGAGAACAGTGTCAGTGTAAGTGTGAGAACAGTGTCAGTGTAAGTGTGAGAACAGTGTGTCAGTCTAAGTGTGAGAACAGCGTGTCAGTGTAAGTGTGAGAACAGTGTCAGTGTAAGTGTGAGAACAGTGTCAGTGTAAGGGTGAGAACAGTGTCAGTGTAAGTGTGAGAACAGTGTCAGTGTAAGTGTGAGAACAGTATCAGTGTAAGTGTGAGAACAGTGTCAGGTTTCTTTTAAGAACGGTACAAGTGTTAGTGTGAGAACAGCGTGTCAGTGTAAGTGTGAGAACAGTGTCAGTGTAAGTGTGAGAACAGTGTCAGGTTTCTTTTAAGAACGGTGCAAGTGTTAGTGTGAGAACAGCGTGTCAGTGTAAGTGTGAGAACAGTGTCAGTGTAAGTGTGAGAACAGTGTCAGGTTTCTTTTAAGAACGGTGCAAGTGTTAGTGTGAGAACAGCGTGTCAGTGTAAGTGTGAGAACAGTGTCAGTGTAAGTGTGAGAACAGTGTCAGTATAAGTGTGAGAACAGTGTCAGTGTAAGTGTGAGAACAGTGTCAGTGTAAGTGTGAGAACAGTGTCAGTGTAAGTGTGAGAACAGTGTCAGTGTAAGTGTGAGAACAGTGTCAGTGTAAGTGTGAGAACAGTGTCAGTGTAAGTGTGAGAACAGTGTCAGTGTAAGTGTGAGAACAGTGTCAGTGTAAGTGTGAGAACAGTGTCAGTGTAAGTGTGAGAACAGTGTGTCAGTGTAAGTGTGAGAACAGTATCAGTGTAAGTGTGAGAACAGTGTCAGTGTAAGTGTGTGAACAGTGTCAGTGTAAGTGTGAGAACAGTATCAGTGTAAGTGTGAGAACAGCATGTCAGTGTAAGTGTGAGAACAGTGTGTCAGTGTAAGTGTGAGAACAGCGTGTCAGTGCAAGTGTGAGAACAGCGTGTCAGTGTAAGTGTGAGAACAGTGTCAGTGTAAGTGTGAGAACAGTGTCAGTGTAAGTGTGAGAACAGTGTCTGTGATAGTGTGTGAACAGTGTCAGTGTAAGTGTGAGAACAGTGTCAGTGTAAGTGTGAGAACAGTGTCAGGTTTCTTTTAAGTTCAATGGTGCAAGTGTTAGTGTGAGAACGGCGTGTCAGTGTAAGTGTGAGAACAGCGTGTCAGTGTAAGTGTGAGAACAGCGTGTCAGTGTAATTGTGAGAACAGTGTCAGGTTTCTTTTAAGAACGGTGCAAGTGTTAGTGTGAGAACAGTGTGTCAGTGTAAGTGTGAGAACAGCGTGTCAGTGTAAGTGTGAGAACAGTGTCAGGTTTCTTTTAAGAACGGTGCAAGTGTTAGTGTGAGAACAGTGTGTCAGTATAAGTGTGAGAACAGCGTGTCAGTGTAAGTGTGAGAACAGTGTGTCAATGTAAGTGTGAGAACAGTGTCAGTGTAAGTGTGAGAACAGCGTGTCAGTGTAAGTGTGAGAACAGCGTGTCAGTGTAAGTGTGAGAACAGTGTCAGTGTAAGTGTGAGAACAGTGTCAGTGTAAGTGTGAGAACAGTGTGTCAGTCTAAGTGTGAGAACAGCGTGTCAGTGTAAGTGTGAGAACAGTGTCAGTGTAAGTGTGAGAACAGTGTCAGTGTAAGTGTGAGAACAGTGTCAGTGTAAGTGTGAGAACAGTGTCAGTGTGAGAACAGTATCAGTGTAAGTGTGAGAACAGTGTCAGTGTAAGTGTGAGAACAGTATCAGTGTAAGTGTGAGAACAGTGTCAGTGTAAGTGTGAGAACAGTGTCAGTGTAAGTGTGAGAACAGTATCAGTGTAAGTGTGAGAACAGCGTGTCAGTGTAAGTGTGAGAACTGTGTCAGTGTAAGTGTGAGAACAGCGTGTCAGTGCAAGTGTGAGAACAGCGTGTCAGTGTAAGTGTGAGAACAGTGTCAGTGTAAGTGTGAGAACAGTGTCAGTGTAAGTGTGAGAACAGTGTCAGTGTAATTGTGAGAACAGTGTCAGTGTAAGTGTGAGAACAGTGTCAGTGTAAGTGTGAGAACAGTTTTAGTGTAAGTGTGAGAACAGTGTCAGTGTAAGTGTGAGAACAGTGTCAGTGTAAGTGTGAGAACAGTGTCAGTGTTTCTTTTAAGAACGGTGCAAGTGTTAGTGTGAGAACAGTGTGTCAGTGTAAGTGTGAGAACAGAGTGTCAGTGTAAGTGTGAGAACAGTGTCAGTGTAAGTGTGAGAACAGTGTCAGGTTTCTTTTAAGAACGGTGCAAGTGTTAGTGTGAGAACGGCGTGTCAGTGTAAGTGTGAGAACAGTGTCAGTGTAAGTGTGAGAACAGGGTCAGGTTTCTTTTAAGAACAATGGTGCAAGATTTAGTGTGAGAACAGCGTGTCAGTGTAAGTGTGAGAACAGTGTCAGTGTAAGTGTGAGAACAGTGTCAGGTTTCTTTTAAGAACGGTACAAGTGTTAGTGTGAGAACAGCGTGTCAGTGTAAGTGTGAGAACAGTGTCAGTGTAAGTGTGAGAACAGTGTCAGGTTTCTTTTAAGAACGGTGCAAGTGTTAGTGTGAGAACAGCGTGTCAGTGTAAGTGTGAGAACAGTGTCAGTGTAAGTGTGAGAACAGTGTCAGTGTAAGTGTGAGAACAGTGTCAGTGTAAGTGTGAGAACAGTGTCAGTGTAAGTGTGAGAACAGTGTCAGTGTAAGTGTGAGAACAGTGTCAGTGTAAGTGTGAGAACAGTGTCAGTGTAAGTGTGAGAACAGTGTCAGGTTTCTTTTAAGAACGGTGCAAGTGTTAGTGTGAGAACAGCGTGTCAGTGTAAGTGTGAGAACAGTGTCAGTGTAAGTGTGAGAACAGTGTCAGTGTAAGTGTGAGAACAGTGTCAGTGTAAGTGTGAGAACAGTGTCAGTGTAAGTGTGAGAACAGTGTCAGTGTAAGTGTGAGAACAGTGTCAGTGTAAGTGTGAGAACAGTGTCAGTGTAAGTGTGAGAACAGTGTCAGTGTAAGTGTGAGAACAGTGTCAGTGTAAGTGTGAGAACGGTGCAAGTGTTAGTGTGAGAACAGTGTCAGTGTAAGTGTGAGAACAGTGTCAGTGTAAGTGTGAGAACAGTGTCAGTGTAAGTGTGAGAACAGTGTCAGTGTAAGTGTGAGAACAGTGTCAGGTTTCTTTTAAGTTCAATGGTGCAAGTGTTAGTGTGAGAACGGCGTGTCAGTGTAAGTGTGAGAACAGCGTGTCAGTGTAAGTGTGAGAACAGCGTGTCAGTGTAAGTGTGAGAACAGTGTCAGTGTAAGTGTGAGAACAGCGTGTCAGTGCAAGTGTGAGAACAGCGTGTCAGTGTAAGTGTGAGAACAGTGTCAGTGTAAGTGTGAGAACAGTGTCAGTGTAAGTGTGAGAACAGTGTCTGTGATAGTGTGAGAACAGTGTCAGTGTAAGTGTGAGAACAGTGTCAGTGTAAGTGTGAGAACAGTGTCAGTGTAAGTGTGAGAACAGTGTCAGTGTAAGTGTGAGAACAGTGTCAGTGTAAGTGTGAGAACAGTTTTAGTGTAAGTGTGAGAACAGTGTCAGTGTAAGTGTGAGAACAGTGTCAGTGTTTCTTTTAAGAACGGTGCAAGTGTTAGTGTGAGAACAGTGTGTCAGTGTAAGTGTGAGAACAGAGTGTCAGTGTAAGTGTGAGAACAGTGTCAGTGTAAGTGTGAGAACAGTGTCAGGTTTCTTTTAAGAACGGTGCAAGTGTTAGTGTGAGAACATCGTGTCAGTGTAAGTGTGAGAACAGTGTCAGTGTAAGTGTGAGAACAGGGTCAGGTTTCTTTTAAGAACAATGGTGCAAGATTTAGTGTGAGAACAGCGTGTCAGTGTAAGTGTGAGAACAGTGTCAGTGTAAGTGTGAGAACAGTGTCAGGTTTCTTTTAAGAACGGTACAAGTGTTAGTGTGAGAACAGCGTGTCAGTGTAAGTGTGAGAACAGTGTCAGGTTTCTTTTAAGAACGGTGCAAGTGTTAGTGTGAGAACAGCGTGTCAGTGTAAGTGTGAGAACAGTGTCAGTGTAAGTGTGAGAACAGTGTCAGTGTAAGTGTGAGAACAGTGTCAGTGTAAGTGTGAGAACAGTGTCAGTGTAAGTGTGAGAACAGTGTCAGTGTAAGTGTGAGAACAGTGTCAGTGTAAGTGTGAGAACAGTGTCAGTGTAAGTGTGAGAACGGTGCAAGTGTTAGTGTGAGAACAGTGTCAGTGTAAGTGTGAGAACAGTGTCAGTGTAAGTGTGAGAACAGTGTCAGTGTAAGTGTGAGAACAGTGTCAGTGTAAGTGTGAGAACAGTGTCAGTGTAAGTGTGAGAACAGTGTCAGTGTAAGTGTGAGAACAGTGTCAGTGTAAGTGTGAGAACAGTGTCAGTGTAAGTGTGACAACAGTGTCAGTGTAAGTGTGAGAACAGTGTCAGTGTAAGTGTGAGAACAGTGTCAGTGTAAGTGTGAGAACAGTGTCAGTGTTATTGTAACCCCAGTGTCAGGATTAAAGCAAAGTAAAAAAAAAATCAGTTTTAATTTAAGGTCAAGCATAGCATCGTACAAGGGTTAGGGTTAACCCGTGTCAGGTTAAGTTTAGCAGGTTGTTAGGGTTCTTGTTAAGCTTAGCACAGGGTAAAGTTTAAGGGTTTCACAGTGTAGTATTCAATCTTAGCACATGTCATGGACACGCATATATTGCTTCAGTTTACATCGAGTTAGTGATAACTCTCCATAGTTTCGTTGTTTAAATATACTTAATTAATGAGATTTGATTAATCAAGTTAAGATTTTGATTAAATTGATCATAATTTTTTTTCTTGTGCGTCAGGTTTGGCATTGTCTGGTTGGACCAACTTTTTAAAAAAATCCTTTGTTTTCAGCTTTAACCAGCCTTTGTTGAATTCACATCACATCTTATGTCTTACGCGCATTCTGTATGTGGCCAACATATATTATTATACTATTTGAGGAATTAAACTTTAAAATAAGCCATTTAGTGAGGCGACCAATACAAGATAAGAATCAAGAAATATGTTAGGATAAACCATATTGTAAGGCGTCCAAGATGGAAATCAAGAAATAAGTACATTATGAACAAAGTTTAAGTTTTACATAATGTATGGCTTAAAATATGAAATAAAAATTGGTGTATTCCAAAAGTTTGATCAGCGGTGTGTGGCCAAATTCGTAACAAAGGGTTCGCAGTTAGTATAAATTTTGATTTTTTTTTTAAAAATTAGTACTTGATTTTAGGCATATTTATTTTTGAACTAACGGTTCGCAACAACCTGACCGAACCGGCTCCAAACCACCGCTGAGTTTGATTCAAGATAACTTTATGACAAGACTTCGTCACGAGCTATCTTGTCGATTTTTTAATAAAAATTAGGTTTATCTTTTCCAGTCTTTGAAAGAGACATAGAGCCATTTAATAATGATAATTAAACATCCTTCAACATGTCTAGAGTCTAGAGCGAAAAATAATGGATTTAATTATGTATACAAAAGTCTACAGAAACTCATGCGAACAAACAACAGCCTACGTAGGCAGAGCGTGTATTTCAGATCAGTGGAGGTTAAAGATGGTCCACTATTGGCGCATGCAAAAATGAGAAACGCTTTTAGCTACGTGAAGTAAAGACGTATCCCGTGACAGCATTGGGAACAGATAGCAGCAGATAAACACGTTTCCCCGCCCGCTGTCACAGGGAGTTATTGCTAATAATAGAAACGCACTGGATAATAAGAGACGGAATACACTGCTGGTTGATCTTTAATTTAAACAAGAACTGAATACGAACATACGAGATTAAAATAGAAGAACGCCAAACAAACACACACAAAAATATATGTTTTTTAATTTAGAAACATAATTATATCTACAGCGATTGAAAAGTGCGCCAGTGTAGGCCTGAAAAATAATTATGTGTAAGACGATTCGTTAAACATTTTATATTTTACGTAAACGTTAAAAAAAAAGTTTTAATGTCTAAATAGCTAAATTAGTAAAGTATACGTGTACAAAAAAAGGCATTGTTAAGGGTAGCCAATGGATCAAATGACATTCTACATGATCATCTGGGGAATTGCAGGGCATGGCTGGAATAAAATCCTCACGAAGTTGTATTAAGAATAAGTATGACCTTTAGCTTTACATGTAATCACGCTGAAGTTTTTATTTGGACAATTTCATTACTTTAAAAACAAAAACAAAAAACAACACAGAACATTAAGATCACGCATTTGCACTGGCACAGAGAACGAAACAAAATCTGATTTCGATTAAAAATTCGTCATGTAATTTCAAAATAAGAATCTATTATTGTATGCCGGGAATGTTCAAGTTGCGTGTTATTATAAAATCCCGACATGAAATTAAAAGCAAGTGATGATTATACAAAAAATAATATTAGCTTGATTATCTGGCTGAGATTACAGAGTGTTTCATAGTAAAAACTTTTTAAAAATGCATGAAATCTTAAGCTGTGGTTCAATTTTAAGCCCACTGATAACGTGTATCAATTCGAATTTAGAGACGAATTTTAAAAAACACATTTTTTAACGAAATGATGAACTAGTTTTGACTCGTCAAACATTGGCGACAACAATTGCGCAAGTTCCCATCTACTAAAGCTACTTGACAAAAAATGAACTCAAGTAACGCACATTTAAGAATCCAAATTTTCGCTCCCCCCCCCCCCCACCCCTTTCCCTCTCGTGATACGTCACTACACACTTTTTATCTCCCGCCCATGAACTATATTAAATATTCGGATGACCCAAAAACCTTTAAGCCGAATATTTATTACACCCTACTTAATCTGTGACGATTTTATTGTTCCAAAAAATAAATAAATTAATAATTATAATAATTACACACCAAATGCAGATGCGTTATTTGAACAAAAAAATAATTTAGCGTAGTTATCGGGAATTATATTTTGCCCCCTATACGGAAATGAAAGGAGTCGCACAACAAGCAAAATATTCTGATATTTGTGAATTCTATCGTCCCCCCCCAAAAAAAAACCAAAAAACAAACAAATAATTTATAAACTGTAATATAAACAGTTGTAAATGTTTATATTACATTTTTCTTATTATTGCTATAATATTTTTTTCAGTGACAAAAAAGGTCATTGTAAACTGACCTCACATATGATTGATATTTAATTTTTTAGTGTTCTGTATCCAAATGACCTCAAAAGTGTGAAGCGCTGTCTTAAGTACTCCAACCGCTGACAAACGTAATATTGCCCCTCCCCCTTTTCATACACCCACACCCCCGACAAGAGGGCAAAGTTTTCTCAACAGCTCTGCCCGCAAAGTGCCTCAACAACGTGCCCGCAAAGTGTATCAACAACCGTGCCCGCAAAGTGTCACAACAACCGTGCCCGCAAAGTGTCTCAACAACCGTGCCCACAAAGTGTCTCAAAACCATGCCCGCAAAGTGTCTCAACAACCGTGCCCACAAAGTGTCTCAACAACCGTGCCCACAAAGTGTCTCGACAACCGTGCCCGCAAAGTGTCTCAACAACTGTGCCCGCAAAGTGTCTCAACAACCGTGCCCGCAAAGTGTCTCAACAACCATGCCCACAAAGTGTCTCAACAACCGTGCCCGCAAAGTGTCTCAACAACATTGCCCCAACTGTGCCAGGATTGTGTCTGTATTCCTCACGCCAAACCAAAGACCGCCATTTTCTACCAGACGCTAGCATTTGTCACCTAAAGGTCACGGCCAGTAAAGCAAATCGTTGCTTCGAATTAATCATTGGCCACTCACTCAGCCGACATTACTCTCCCTTTGATCACTGGCGATTACAAAGTGGATGGTGGCCCCCTGATTACTAAAAAGGGATGATCTGATCCAGCGGAAACATGTATGATCCGGCGCCACAAAGAGAGGTTAACACCGTAAGTGCCACGTAGAGAGACTATGAGCATCAACTTATACGTAGAGAGGCTTCCACGGTAAGTGACACGTATAGAGGCTATGAGCGTCAGCTCCACATAGAGAGGTTTCCACCGTAAGTGCTACTTAGGCAGACTATGAGCGTCAACTCCACATAGAGCGACTCCCACTGCAGGTACCAGGTAGAGGCGCTTCCACAGCAGGTGCCACGTAGAGAAGCTAGAACTGCAGGTGTCACGTAGGGAGACTATGGGCGTCAACTCCACATAGAGCGACTTCCACTGCAGGTACCAGGATAGAGACGCTTCCACAGCAGGTGCCACGTAGAGAAGCTAGCACTGCAGGTGTCACGTAGGGAGACTATGGGCGTCACCTCCACATAGAGAGGCTTTCATGGTAAGGGCCGCGTAGAGAGACAATGATCAACTCCACTGCAGGTGCCACGTAAAGAGGCTTCCACTGCAGGTGCCACGTAAAGAGGCTTCCACTGCAGGTGCCCCGCAGAGAGGCTACCATAGTAAGTAGAGGAGACTGTGAGCGTTGGCGCCACATGGGGAGTTACCTAGCCTCTGTGTCGCAAAGATACTCAAATTGGGAGGAGATAGCAAGGTAGTTTTAAAATAACAGTACTTTTAGACTTTGACTAATAATAATGTTTTATATAATACTAGACAGTATCCGGCATGCTTAGCAATGCCACTCAGAGAAAAAAAGTGTTCGTGTTTTAATTCTGTTTTTTGAAGTAACCTTTAAATTAGACAATATTTTCTATTTAATCGTCTGGTGCGTACACGAGTAAACTAGGAGGTATTCCGACGCGAGAGCTTGCCACTTACAGCTGTCCACGTGAGAAGTGAGCAGGCCACATACAGCTGTCCAAATGAAAAGTGAGCAGGCCACATACAGCTGTCCATGGGAGAAGTCAGTAGTCCATATTCAGCTGTCCCTGGGAGAAGTGAGCAGGCCACATACAGCTGTCCATGTGAGAAGTGAGCAGGCCACATACAGCTGTCCATGAGAGAATTGAGCAGGCCACATACAGCGGTCCATGGAAGAAGTGAGCAGGCCACAAACAGCTGTCCATTGGAGAAGTGAGCAGGCCACATTCAGCTGTTCATTGGAGAAGTGAGCAGGCCACATTCAGCTGTCCATTGGAGAAGTGATCAGGCCACATTCAGCTGTTCATTGGAGAAGTGAGCAGGCCACATGCAGCTATCCATGTGAAAAGCATAGATTTTAAAAATTTAGTCCACACACTTGTAACGATTGATCCACCAATGCAATAGCTCTGTTTGAAATTATTTTTATAAAGCTCATATAAGAAAAACAAACTAAGTTAGGGCCCCGGGCCTAAAAAAGGAATATTTTAAAATGGTTGTACTAATTTAGAAAACTTTGCGGACGGACGCACAACAACTCACAAAAGTTTTATCGCAATCGGATGAATGGTATAGGAACGCATACGTGAAATACACACAGACAAACATTCATTTGTATATAAATAAATATTTATAATATGATTGATAAAATTGTAATGTTTGACTTTAATAATAATACAGCAGGCCTTATGTCTAGTTCCTCGTTAAAGTGTCATCAAAAATGTATATAGTACTAGTGAAGCCCTCTTCCCCCCCCCCCCCCTCCCCGACCATGTTGGACGCAATGCGTGAACTTCCCTTTTACAAAGATTACTAAACAAAAATTGCTTTTAAGTAAGGTAATTTTTAAGAACCTGTATTAGTGCTACTCCACCCTAACCGATCGCATGAACTATATTAATATTTTCGATTATCCCACCCTATATCGCACCTTATATTTATTAAATAATATTTAAATTGAGATTTTTTCGTAAAACGAAAGAAAATAACGCACTGGCGATATTTTTAAGGATCTTATTTAGCGCCATTATCGGGAATATTATTTTCCGCTCTTTTGAACTAACCATGACACCCTACTTTCTTTCACGCCTAGACTCACTATGACACCCTACTTTCTTTCAGGCCTAGACTCACCATGACACCCTACTTTCTTTCAGGCCTAGACTCACCATGACACCCTACTTTCTTTCAGGCCTAGACTCACCATGACACCCTACTTTCTTTCAGGCCTAGACTCACCATGACACCCTACTTTCTTTCAGGCCTAGACTCACCATGACACCCTACTTTCTTTCAGGCCTAGACTCACCATGACACCCTACTTTCTTTCAGGCCTAGACTCACCATGACACCCTACTTTCTTTCAGGCCTAGACTCACCATGACACCCTGCTTTCTTTCATACCTAGACTCACCATGACACCCTGCTTTCTTTCATGCCTAGACTCACCATGACACCCTGCTTTCTTTCATGCCTAGACTCACCATGACACCCTACTTTCTTTCATACCTAGACTCACCATGACACCCTGCTTTCTTTCATGCCTAGACTCTCCATGACACCCTGCTTTCTTTCATGCCTAGACTCACCATGACACCCTGCTTTCTTTCATGCCTAGACTCACCATGACACCCTGCTTTCTTTCATACCTAGACTCACCATAACACCCTGCTTTCTTTCACGCCTAGACTCACCATGACACCCTACTTTCTTTCATGCCTAGAGAATTATAAGTATTGATGTTTAAATTAAGACTTTTCCCTTTAAAAAAAAAGATAATTTATTGTATTCATGTACTTTAAGATTAAGATTCTATCATTGATCCAAACAAATGGAAATGTTTTTTGATTACATTGTACATATAGTTTTTTCATCATATAAATTAATACATATCTTAATAAAGTCCAAACTATAATATGGAATGAAGATATTTTCAATGAAATTAAAGATTTGTGTCTCGACACATAAAAATTATTATTTTTTTGTCTCAAGCCTGGTATCAAACTTCCATTGGTGCATCACAATTCTTTGATATAAAGTGATAGTATTCAAACGTGAGATTTACAAAAAAAAAACAAAAAACTTTTTGTTGGGAGGGTGTGCTTTTGAAATTAAAGAACAGGACGTGTGGCATAATTAAACATGTTAAATGTCCGTCATACAAACATGATCCATTTGTTTTGGGCCTAACATCTCAATGAAAAGGCCACGATAATAAATGAGATTAAAAACTGTCTGTAACATTTACACGGACGATTCTCAATCAATTATTTAAGCACACTGCCTGTCAAGCATATTCATTTTTTTCCCCGAAAAAGCAAATTCTGAAAAGTCAATTTTTAGCTCAGAGGCTTATCCAAACAAACAGAACTACATATAATCGGGTGAGTCTTGTGTCACGTGATGTGTACGTGAAAATATCACGACGTTGCGTCGTTTTCGCTCAGCTGTAAGATGATGTTTGGTTAACTCTGTTGAATAACACACGGAAGTTATTGGATGAGTTTTTTCTGAATAATAAATAGCATTGCGCATGTCTTTGTTTCGGGATTAGAGTATCATTATCTAAGTGTAAACAAAGGCCATGCTGTTTAAATGAAATATAAGCGCTCTCTATCTGTTGCAAAGCAAAGGCTATGGGTAAACAAATGATGGCCAAGATAGGAGAATTACAGGCACTGACAACAGGATGCAGTCATAGTGAGAATACAGTGCAAAAGCGTGCGACAGTTTCACACCAGGGTGTAAAAAATAAGTCAACAAAAAAAAAAAAAGGACAACGGAAGTAATGAGATGTCGAGTTTCAATGACGTCACGATCAGCCGCAGACAAAGACTTTACGAACGGGGCGCATGTCGCTCACCGACCACGTTTCTAGAAGAAAGGCAACACTCCTCAGTTGACAGAGTAATTGTGACGTCATGATTCACGAAAAGCAACTCTTACTGTATTAATCTCATCTCAGTGGTCCTCAATCATTTAAAAGTAGCAGGAGCATAACCAAAGATGTCCAAAAAAAAAATTAAGAAAAGAAAGACAAATGTCGAGTGGAAATTATTAAAGTTTTTTGCTTTTTCTCCATTCACAGAAAACTATATTTGTACGTGTCAATCATACACAAGGAACCATGCATTACACATTTTTTTTAAAGTTTTGGTTTACTTTCCAAAAAATAGTAAAAACTGAATGCTAATAAAATAAATTAAACAAATTTAATAGGACACTTTGAAATTATTAAATTTCTATTTGAGCAACGCCCAGATTTTGTTGACCAGATCCGCCTCTGACTCGACCAATGCATGCACGCACGAGCGCGTTCCAAAATTATGTTATTGTTTCGTGAAGAAATGCGTGTGGACTCGCGCTCTTGGGAAATTTGCTTGAAACATTAGACTAGCAAAGAGAAAGGGGTTTCGTGGTCAGTGATGGGTGGGGAGGGGCTGTGTGGTCATGGAAGGACGGAGAGGGGTTGTTTGGCCAGACAAGGATGGAGAGGGGCTGTGTGGCCAGGCAAGGGTGTCGAAGTGTTGTTTGGCCAGACAAGGGTGGAGAGGGGTTGTGTGGCCAGACAAGGATGGAGAGGGGTTGTGTGGCCAGACAAGGATGGAGAGGGGTTGTGTGGCCAGACAAGGGTGGAGAGGGGTTGTGTGGCCGGACAAGGGTGAAGAGGGGTTGTGTGTCCAGACAAGGGTGGAGAGGGGCTGTGTGGCCAGGCAAGGGTGTTGAAGTGTTGTTTGGCCAGACAAGGGTGGAGAGGGGTTGTGTGGCCAGGAAAGGGTGGAGAGGGTTTGTGTGGCCAGACGATTATGGAGAGGGGTTGTGTGGCCAGGGAAGTGTGGAGAGGGGTTGTGTGGCCAGGAAAGGGTGGAAAGGGGCTGTGTAGCCAGGAAAGGGTGGAGAGGGGCTGTGTGGCCAGGAAAGGGTGGAGAGGGGCTGTGTGGCCAGACATGGGTGGAGAGGGGCTGTGTGGCCAGGCAAGGGAGTCGAAGTGTTGTTTGGCCAGACAAGGGTGGAGAAGGGTTGTTTGGCCAGACAAGGGTGGAGAGGGGCTCTGTGGCCAGACGATTACGGAGAGGGGTCTTGTGGCCAGACAAGGGTGGAGAGGGGTTGTGTGGCCAGACAAGGGCGGAGAGGGGTTATGTGGCCAGACGATTACGAAGAGGGGTTGTGTGGAGAAGGACTTATGGAGTGGGGCTTTTGCAATGGAGTGGCTAATACATAATCATTAAAACTGCTTTGCCTTATTTTTTCAATTGTTAAATTAAAACCATAGTTTAGAAATAAACGAAGTAAATCCAAAGAACAAGAAATATGAAGCAGTTCTAAAATACTTTTGAAAATTAATTATTTGATTGACCTACTCATTTAAGATCCTAGTAATGAAACTGGGCTAAAAATTAAATTATTACATTGGTCTGGTAAATTTTAGTGATGAGAAATATCAATCATAAAAATGCTACGTACACAAAATAAAAAAACATAATGTAGTCTTTTGCTCTGGTTTTCTAATATCTTTAGCGTTAATAATACTTTTATGATGAAATTTGTTTTCTGTATGTATTTTTTTCTCCGCAAATGGGACACAATCATACAATTCAAAATTAAGAATGACACTCCTGAAAGGAAACTGTTGCCTTTAACTTTTAGTGTCATACTCGGCAATCACAACGACCAGCGAACCACCCAGAGGGTCACGAACTCACGCGAGATGAGATTGTCAGACCCAGATCACAGTCATCTCTCGTGTAATAGCCACGACCATATGTCTGACCAATCAAACGGTGGTGTAAACCTCACTACCAACCAAACAACGGTTTATTGGCAGGCTATCGATCCGTAAACATCGCGCTAAGGACGCTGATTAAATCTCTGTGACGAGGCTTTTGAAAATTTGGAGACAGCACGCTTGGACTTCCGACGACATACTGCCAGTGATTGCGAAATGCTAACGAGCAATACAAGATGGAAAATCTGGACCTTTGTCAAAAACCTACATTGTGCAACGGATTAAAAGAAAGGGTCACTTGCATCTTAAAATTGTGTATTTAAAAAAAAAAAAAAAAAAAAAAAAAAAACAAATAACTTTTTAATATATTTTGTTTAACTGTCACACAAGCAATTTATCAACAAACTAAAATTGATTGAAATTTGAGTTTCACCTTATCAAATTCCTTTTAGCACATCATTAAATAAACCGAATGCCTTGCTTCTTCCATCCCCAAAATGTAATTTGAAAAGGAACAAAGCAATGCCACTACTGGGCTGGCGCTGACAATCGTTTTTTTACCCAAGGCTCTAATCATAGGTGTATCCATCACCGACACGCCACTTGACACCGAATAAAGAAAAGACTCGTGTTTCAGTCACGGAACACGGACACACCGTGTAGACACATGTCCGGCCCTGACACATCGTGTGAACACATGTCCCGCCCTGACACACCATGTAAACACATGTCCCGCCCTGACACACCATGTAAACATATGTCCCGCCCTGACACACCATGTTAACACATGTCCCGCCCTGATACACCATGTTAACACATGTCCCGCCCTGTTGCTGGTTTTACATCCATCTACTGGATAATTTGATCCTTGGATCATTTCTGTGTTCCCCCCCCTCCCCCGGTCTTTACACATTTTTACTTCTGTTCTCAGGCTGCAGTCAACCACAGAGACGCGGAATTCTATTTAATTTAGGAGTCTAGTTGATTCATTAATTATACAAAATTTAATTTAATTTCTAGGATACCATTTAATTTGTTACTCACTGAAAGAATGAAAGACTTTGGTGTTCTTTGTAAATCTTCGTCGTTTTTCAAGTTTTCACTTATTTCTTCATGTGATCAGTTGATTAATCAGGAGTTTGGCACATACAAACACTGAAATGTTCACCACCGCTGTAAACAAACGTTCCTTTATCACGATCACATTTCAATAAGTTACATAACAAGAACAAACACAAAAAACAGAGTAACAAAAAGAAACCGGTACACACAAAGGCATACACTTTCTCCCACAAATGTAATCACACGGCCGACATACGAAAATCGCAAATGCGTTGACACATATTCGGTTGTGCTAATACATTCGGCAGAGGGTGGAATTACAGTCATCCACAGTAGCATAACTCATTAAGTATTATTATTTCCTTAATAAGTAGGCCAAGACTATACTACTCGGCAACCAAAATCTGTTTATGGTACATCCCAAGATCATGCAAAGCAAAGAAAGCATGAGAATACTATGTACTGCAACTTAGATTCCTAAAAAAAGTAACATCCTACTACTTCAGAATTGTCAATTGTGGGATCCACACAACAACATCTCCACACCACAAGGGGGCAACATGAATTAGAATTCAGAAACCAGATATACCACTAACCATATGTTTTATGAAAATCCGGCTATGAAATCAGGCAAAAACATTTTTCTTTGGGTCAAACAAAATCTTAAGTCTAAATTTAGATTTTTTTAAAAATCAAAGACGTGCTTTCTACTCACCAGTCTACGGAATTTGTCTGTCAGAGTGTAGCATAATGTTTTGGCTAAAATAATGGCTAAAAAAAGAGTTCGCCAACCCTTGTAATCCTCCACGATCAAGCCTAGCGTGTAAAAGAAAACATCAAAAAAAAAAAAAAAAACAAAGCAAAAATACAAACACTATTCATCGTCTGAAAATGTAAAGGGCATACCTTGACTTCGTGTGCTTGTCATAAACTGCCCAGTCTGTGTGACGACAACAATTTACTTTTTTTTTTTCTAAAACGTCATTTCACAAAAGAAGCTTCAAAAGTTCATTAGTCCATAACTTGTCTTTGCGTGATTGCCGTGTTACATTATTACAGCTACACATTGATCATTCCCATGAAAATAACCTAGATACATTGATTTCAACTGATATTTGATTTTTGATCACCTCGGAAACTTGGATATGAAATCATTCGCAGAAGAAAACAAAAATCATACTTCAGATGCTTTTATAGCGATCTTCCTCCATAGGACGAATTCACGATGTAACAAACTTCAGTAGCTTGATAGGTCATAAGTTGTCTAGGGCCCAGGATGGCAACTATATTCTAAAGTATGCTTAACTGTCCTGTCACACCTGGTCCACAACTATAAGCAAACAACGGAGTCCAATGAAGATAACAATAACTGTTCTTTATTAACAGGATCTAATCACAGCAACTGCCATTTCACACAACGTTGCCTACAAAATTGTCCCTACATACAATAATACTAACACGACTATCGACACGCTGAAAAATTAGGACTTGCAAGTGTCCCAATACCACGATAATTCGACAGAACTCCTCTACAGATCTTACCAGAACAACTCCCACCCTGCATTCAGCCAGCATGCATTAGCCTTCATTTTTTTTTGTAATTCACACTTCGACCAATCACACAACTAGAAATACGTAAACAATTCATCCCCACCCGTCCCCCATCTCATCACATTCCATCCACAAGCCAGTTCAAAACAGCTATCATGTTTCCGATGGTGAAATCTTTTTAAAGGCTTTAACTCTACCCGCAAATCTACGAGGTTTGTCTGTCAGTTTGTAGCATAATTTTCGTGTTGACGCACATTGTTGACCTCTCATTCGGTCGTTTAAGCCTTCCTTGTGCTGACCTGTAAGGGTCACAGCTGAGTTCATGACAAGGAGTTACAGCTTCTGTATGCTGGGGGGTCTAAGGCGGGAAAGGGGTTTGTGCTGGTAAGTGATGCTGAAATAAGAAAAGGTCATTAAAAAATAAACAACAACAACATTACCCCTGTGCTTGTAAAAGCCATCTGTACTGATTTTAGTATTTTGGATGGGATGGGGGTGATGGGGTGATGGGACAGGGTATTTCGGCAATTAAACTCCGATCAACGGACGGCACGCAGTAGTTAAATTGTACGTTTTAAGTTTTATGACTGGGTAAATAGCGAAGTCACCATATCCGTGATATTATAGGAACACGTTATAATTGAAAAAAAAAATCCTCTTTTTTGGATTGTGTACAGATTGAAATGTTCATACTAAAAATTAGAAGGGAAGGAGTTTAAACCCCTTAAAAAAGGAAAACGCGAATTTTCTTGACATATCTCAAAATTCCGCACGTCAAAAAAGTCTGTGCAGCTTTTTTTTTAAATTATAAAAAACATTTTTTTTTAAAATTGTCTTCCATAATATAATCATTTGGCTGTAATAAAGGGCCTTACTAACCTTCATCAAAAACTTTCTTTGCGTGATGAAAATTAAAAAAAAAAAAATATATATATATATTTTCTTTTATTTCGTGCGTCTCCGACCGAATTGTATTTTACTATTCTTTAAAGAATTATATTTCTAAAAACATTGATGTTTCACATGGCAAAATGTTCAATGTTGAATTCAAACAATTTTCAGTTATTATTAACATCTTCCGGTAAAAAAGGTTAACTTGCTTTTCGCACCCTGACAGTTCATCGATTGCGATAATCAATGTGTTGATCTTAGTCTGATCATCATCATAAAACCTATACAAAGGCTTTGATCTGTGACCACGTCGCTTTTATAAGAAAACCAATTGCTCTCTTTTTGTTGGATTTTTTTTTTTTTTTTTTTTTTTTTTTTTTTTGTAAATGGGTTAAATCTGAGCCCAGGGTTGTAAAAAAAAAAAGTGGGGCTCAGTGACCCGCTTGTCTTAATCTGAGATCTCGCGGTGAAGCACGGTTCATCACTTAGACTGATCAGGTTATTGGTTAGAATGCCGGGTGTTCTCACTGAGCTGTCCCAACCCACGAAGACTGTCCACTGCCTTCTCATAAACATTGACTAATACGGGCAATTTCGCTTATTTGTAAAAATCAATACAATGCGAGTGACACAATTTCTGGACTGTGTTTATAAATAATGAAAAAATATCACATATTAAAAATATTAGCAAAATTCATGAGAACTATAAGATAATCAGATAAGCCATTGTGACGTCTGGATGCTGGCAATAGTGTTCATTCTTTGAGGCAACAAACAACATCCTGTTTTTTAAATGTACATCGTGTAACGTGATTTATTTTATGAGCTGTATTTTGTTACAACAGTTACAACCACATTGTTACACAGAGTTGCAGCCATTAGTCAAGACTCGATTACTTTGCTTTTCCCCTATTGCAGCTGCAGTCCTTGTAAAAAGTATGACGCAATTATCATGAGTCAGCTATTGTTAAATCATCTCCCCCCCTCCCAACCCTCTTCTTAAGATCAGGTTCATGAAATATCCATATCAAAAGCCCTGACGATTATTGTGATGCCATGGTATAAAAAAAAATATCAAAAATGCTGTGCTTGAGTTATGAATTTTTAAAACGATCATAAACAAATTGTGTGAGATGTCAATATTTGCATTTGATTATTGATCCTTAAGGGAAATGAAAGAAGGGGGGGAAAAAAAAGCTAAAAATATAAACACGTTCACCCCTGTGGTCCCCAGTTCCCAAAGAGCGCCTTCTGTCGGTCCCCTTACAATGAAGAGTGAATCAACACTTAAAAAAATTGGCCCCAAATTTTCCACCCTCGCTAAAGCACTGCCGCCCATCTGTTTTGCAAGAAAAGGTTCTCAACTCGTGAAAATGTTACTCGTATGCTTAGTCGTATGTGTTGATTACACGCGTGTAACGTATGTATTACCTTATTTAAAAAAAAAAAAGATGTATCTCTAATTTTTGTTGTTGTTTAAAGGGCTCTGCTAAAATTTAGATTAAGGTAACGACAGATATCATATTATTTTCCACAACAAGCCCCAGTAATAATTTACGCTTTGGGTCATTGCAGCTAAAAGTAACTACCTAAATAAATTATAATGAAACCGTTGCACATATGCCAGTTTATGGATGCAGCAACGTACCGAACCAGAACCAGAACGTAGACATATAATGAAAATAACTTGATATGGAAGTTAAGGCCCGAAAAGAAAACATCAATTTCATTGTGGCTAAATATCTTTTTCAAGAAGACGAAAATAAAATTCATAAAATATTTCGAAATGAGGTTAACATTTCATTTAAAAACCCACGCAGTGTAGATTCACGTATTAGATTTAGAATAAATGTTCGATTGCAGGCTGTTTGAATAGGCTTCATTTGAATTTTAAGAGACTTAAGATATTTTAAAACTTACTTTATAGAAAATCCTCAAAATCCTCATTATAAAAAGAAAAAAATAGATTTAATTTTTTTTTTAATCATCTGAACATTTATCAATTGTACCAATTGATTACAAAACTGAATTGACATCGAAAGGAGGCTGTCTTGACAATGTATATTGACAATGTGTATGGACAATGTGCGTTGACAATGTGCATTGACAATGTGTATTGACAATGTGCATTGACAATGTGTATTGACAATGTGTACCCTGCCGAAAAAAACACGAGGCAACCGCTGATTTTGAGCCCACTCCCTGTCCATATCTGGTTTAGTTTCAACCAATCGCATTGGGACAAGTTCCTTAACCAGATTAGGACGCTAAACGAGTGGTCTGCTCAGGGGAACAAAGCGCATGCAATCTTGGAATTAGTAGTTTGGGTTAGTTAAAGCAAAAAAAATAAAGGTTGGGGGTGGGGGGGAGGGTGGAGGAATGGAGGGCTGTTCATTTTTGGCAATCTTATTATCTCCCTTCTCGGTCCTTTTAAAAACCAATGTTTTATGAACCTAGGAGTGATGGTAACGATGATTCAGAAATATTCAGACTTCGAATATAAAGGTGATCTTTCAGGGTTCAAAAAAAAAAATAATATATATAAAAAAAATTAAACAATTGGAGACTTATGGACACAAACGATCGCAGCTTTTGCTTTGATAATTGCTGATCAAATTTAAGAAGGGAAACTATTTGACTACAGCTGTCAAGAAGGATTCATTCGTAAAAGTAATCCCCAACCAAATGGAAAGTACAATCTGTACAAGTGGTTGATGTGAAGGAGCGAATATAGTGACGATTAGAATACATGTTAATTTTTCCACATTTGGACCTGCAACCATTGGAGACCAAATGAGTCTTTCTGGGAGGGAGTCAAATCTTTCTCCACTCCTGAACTAGCGTATTCTCAATAAGAGAATATCATTAGAGAATATAATTACAGACTACCCTAAGTGAATAACAATAGTGGATATCATAAAAGGATATCATTAGTGGACATCATTAGAGAATATCTTTAGAGGATATCATTAGAGAATACCATTAGCGAATACCATGAG
The DNA here is from genome assembly GCA_964017045.1 of Omphiscola glabra. Taxonomy (NCBI): domain Eukaryota; kingdom Metazoa; phylum Mollusca; class Gastropoda; family Lymnaeidae; genus Omphiscola; species Omphiscola glabra. The sequence continues at coordinate 18,699,748 of OZ024798.1, read as the reverse complement.
AAGATATCATTAGTGGATATCATTGGAGGATATCATTACTGGATATCATAAGAGAATATCTTTAGAGGATATCATTAGTGCATGTCATTTGAGAATACCATGAGAGAATATCATTGACATCAACCACAAATAGGGCTGGTTATTAAAAAAATCGAAAATTTAGGTCGAGATCGTCGAATAAGAGTCTCATATTAGTTTAACGACTCTGAACACATCATAGAAAGCCACAGTTCTGATACAAGGTTCAAAGGCAAGCCAATAATATGTCATTTCCGTTGTTAAACAATCATGCCTGAGCCAACTGTGGCCCATTCGAGATCTCAGTTCTTCTTGCTTCTCCGATGCGAGACAACAGAAGTTGGGGGAGAGGAGGGGTCGGGGGGGGGGGTAATAATAATAATGGGATAAAAAGAGTTAATACAAACGCTGCACCCGACTGACCCTGACATAAAATAAAGGAGTTATAGTCTCCTGTAAATGTCATATCCGCCATAACGAGCTTCAAAGAAACGCCCCTGGATGCTGAAGCGTTGAAGTTCTGTGCAGGAATGCGGGAGCGAGCGACGCATGGCAATAATGAATAGCAAAAAGTTTCCATTGATATTTGCAACAATCGTTTCTGACGGACGGATGTGTCGGGTGCACGTCGAGGTCTGGAGAGGGAGGGTGGTGGTGGGGGGCGGGTTTGGGATAGTGTTGTTGGGTTGGAGTTCTTTATGACTTCATGCTAATATAATCATGCCCCCCCCCCCCCCCCCCAACCAATTCTTTGACGAAGCTAAGGATGGTTTGTAACTGTAGCGCTTGGATCGAATCCTCTCTAGTGCGTTTTACCAGATGCGAAGGTGTACCCTGACAAGATCGGAAACCATTATTGTTTTAAAATTAAAGGGAGTCCATTTTGAGCGCCATCCCCGTTTCATGATTGTGTCTATCGATACTTTACAAAGGATAGTGGAGGGCAACCAACACAATCCTAACAGGACACCAAAACCAGCACATGTAATCAATGAAATTAATGCCAGTGAGAGTCTAGAGGAGTAAGACCTTAAATAATAATAAAAAGTGTAATTGAAGATTACAGCTGCCCATAATTATATATTAAGGAAAACGCGAGCCTGAGCTGCCTTTTCGTATATGTCACATATCCGGATTCGATGGGTTTCTTTCATGCAATTCTCTTACACGTTCGTACGTCGTAAGCACACCGAATGAACACAAGTCCCTTTTCAAAAAGCAATGTAAACTTAAATCAAGAAACATGTCTATCAGGATGTACAATTTACCAAAGACTTGTCTAACGCAACTCGCCATAAGTGGGATGATTTGAGCCCAATCTTTCACCACCAAGCTCAATAATTAACAACCAATTTGTGTACAGGGCGGCGGGTTGGCCATCCCGTTCTAGTCTATATCAAGAAACCCTGGTAGCCGCATTTTTCTCATTCACAAAAACGAACTTAAAACTCTTTAACTTTAACCCGTGCAACCCCAGCGATCTGGTTACACAAAACAAGCTCAGTTCTTTTACCGCCTCGTTGACAGCAGCGACCTGGAACCCATTAAACCACACCAGCCACTGTGGCGCTGACTAATGAGTGGATAGTTGAAACTCATTAATTGTAATGAGGTGGCGAGCAACGGCGTCATCATGACGCCGGGTTGTTGAAGTTAAAGAGATGAATTATTGATCCTTTGTTCCGCGTTGACAGCGATTCTGTGTTTTTAACGTTTGTGTATATCGTCCAGAAATACGTTCTCTTGAACTGCGTCAATGGAGATGCTTTGCTTGTCTCGGTGGTGCGACTATCTTTTCATCATTTTGCGGTTACATACGTCTTGAAATATGAACATTGGCGTTGTAATGTGGGGTATTGAATTTCATTCAGGTGGAGATTTTGCAAATTTTTTAGAATAGCTGCTGAAATTGCAATACTTTACGGAAAATACGTTTTGAGAACACGGGTATGAGTGAATGAGTCAAGTCTTGTTGACACCTTTACGTATTTATGTAAGAAGTAAATGTTACGTTTTGTAGGTTTTAAATTATTAGTTTTTGTTTACAAAGATACTTCAATTTTAGTCGTCATCATATATCTCTGCCAAAAAGAAACACAACAACAACACAATTGACTAATCACAAACATGTTATTCTTCTTATATATCTTGAGTGCCCACGATCAATACATTCCACGACAATACATTGATAATTCTGGCTACTATGTTTGTAGAGGGGGGGGGGGCTCGCGATGTTAGTCTACCTGGTTTCGAAGAGGATACTTCACTGGCTGCAAGGGCTACTTCACTGGCTGCAAGGGCTACTTCACTGGCTGCAAGGGCTACTTCACTGGCTGCAAGGGCTACTTCACTGGCTGCAAGGGCTACTTCACTGGCTGCAAGGGCTACTTCACTGGCTGCAAGGGCTACTTCACTGGCTGCAAGGGCTACTTCACTGGCTGCAAGGGCTACTTCACTGGCTGCAAGGGCTACTCAGCGATGGTATTATGAACTAAGTGGGTTGGGGGCATAGAAGGCAGGAGACAATAGACGCATATGTGTCAATTGTTGTCGCCTCAAGTGTTGCTTTTGGAATCTTGATCCAGTCTCTGATTGTCTCTGGCAGGAAGGAGCAGTTCCTTTACCGTTGTTGAGTTATCGATCAGGGTAAAGAAATTTTAACAAGGTTATTTACTAAAGTCATCTACCAACTTTACTAACTAGTGCCAACTCGGGGATATGGCCAACACGAGTTTTACCAAAGCGTACACCTCTGTTCTTATCACTATAAAGCTGTTGGCAGTTTGATGTGTGTCTTAGTGAATGACGTCAGGTCTAAATGACAGATAAAGGCAATCTCGTCGCAGACCAACGGCACACAGTTAACCAGACACATTACTTTGACTCTCCGCTTTAGCCCCACTCCCGCCCCCCCCCGCACATTTCAAATCAATCGCTCCCATCTTCGTTCACCCCAAACCCTAATAATCCAAGGCCACCGGTCTCTGTTTAAACTAGTTCGTCAACATTTTTGACCGTAACCAGCAATCAAAAGATGATCTTACATGGACAATAATCACAGCTTAACCCCACTTTGTGCTATTTGCGAAAAAATTTATTTAGGCCAACCAATCCCCCCCCCCCCGTTCCTTTCTCCCCTCTCTCTCTCTCTTTTTTTCTCTCACTCATTCTCTCACTCATTCTCTCACTCATTCTCTCACTCATTCTCTCACTCATTCTCTCACTCATTCTCTCACTCATTCTCTCACCCATTCTCTCTCATAGTTAAGTGCTTGGTGCTAGGAATATTGACCCAGAAAAAGCACACACAAATTTATTTGTCAAAAACCTTAAGAAAAAACAAGAACGTTTTTAAAATAGTTTTCTTGTGTGCTATCATTACGTCAAATAAACTAAAAGAAAATACCCCCCCCCCCCCAAACCAACTCTGATATTAATTGGATATTAAAATAAGGAAGGAGAGAACAAATGTAATCGACTCCAACTCCAGACGCAATACGTCACTAATCCAATATATGGACTGAAGCTACCGTAGCAGTGCTGTGCCCAGCGCCCCAATTAAGCCATCTTTTGAATTCCCCAATGCCCCAACCAAAAAAGTCCCAACATAATCATAAAATGCATTACCACCTCATCCGCCCCTGCATTTCTGCCACCCCCCCCCCGTTCCCACAAATCTGTTCAACAAATGTTTGCCACTAATCACGTGTCCAACCCCAACGTGGACCATGCAGCGCCCTCTCCCACCCCACCCGCAGGCGTTATTGGAGTTCCCCATCAGCATAAAGTGACGTGTTCGAATGGATGTCATAGCAGCCTGGGCTCCGAAGCCTGCTATTTGTGTTGTTGTTTTTGTTTGTTTGTGAGAAGCACTTAACCAGTTTAAGCGTACCTCGTAATGACATGGGCTATTTCCTATATTTAAGACAGGGGTTCAAGTAAAACTGATCTGCGCGGGATATTATTTATTGTAAACAGATCACCCAAACACCTCTGAGAGCCATTGAAACAATCATCATTGGGGCTTGGCGTACGTTAACAAAATTATCCGCCAGACCGATACAAGTGAATATAAAAAAAAAAAAAAACATGAACGAATTTTTTTTTGGTTTTTCAAATGTACTGCACATTGACATATACATCAAATTATCGCAATGTGACACGCCCTTGCAACGTTACGAACCGAAAGTAGCTTTTAATGTTCTTGGTAGCTAAAAGAAACAACAACAAACAAAAAAGACCGAGGTGACTGGCAAAGTACGAAAAGTTTGTTTTGTCAAAACTGTGTTTTTCTAAATTTTTTAACTCAATGACCAAAACAACCACTGCTATCGGAAAAAAAATACATTTAGCAACCAACCCCACAATATCCTCCACTTTTCCGGGTTGTAAGTCAGGGTCAAATATTCCTTAACACTGTAATTCTCATCAACTGTTGACGTTTCACAATCTCCCCTCCACTGAAAGTGCTGAACGCTGCACTCGAGTGTTTGTAAACATTTCCTGGAACAGAGCGCTACATCAACAAGACCGTCAGTTAAAGTCAAGAGCTGTGACATTACAGCCAACTGGGGAGAAAGTGCACAACCGTTGGGAGAACGGTCAATCGTTTGGAGAAAGTGCATCAATTGTAGGGAGAGAGTTCATCAACTGTAGGGAGAAAGTGCATTTATTGTAGGGAGAGAGTGCATCAATTGTTGGGAGAAAGTGTATCAATATTTGGTAGAAAGTGCATCAATTGTAGGGAGAACGTGCATCAATTGTTGGGAGAGAGTGCATCAATTGTTGGGAGAAAGTGCATTAATTGTAGGGAGAGAGTGCATCAAATGTTGGGAGAAAGTGCATCAATTGTAGAGAGAGAGTGCATCAATTTTTGGGAGAAAGTGCATCAATTGTAGGTAGAAAGTGCATCAAATGTTGGGAGAAAGTGCATCAACTGTAGGGAGAAAGTGCATTTATTGTAGGGAGAGAGTACATCAACTGTATGGAGAAAGTGCATCAATCGCTTGGAGAAAGTGCATTAAATTTCGGGAGAAAATGCATAAACTGTAGAGAGAAAGTGCATCAATTTTGTTGGGAGAAGGTGCATGAACGAACTTAAACATTCTTTTTACAAGTATTCGACTTTTTCAAATAAAAATGGCATTGTTCACGAGCCCTAAATTAGAAATGTCAACATCATCAATGCCCAAAATTTCGTCTTCGCGTTTTCACATGCAATCAATCACCCGCACCAGTGTCGCCCCCTCTCCCATTTTTAAACCTGCGTTATGGGAAATAATTTTAAACGAATGTTTTAGGAAAACGTAAAGAAAACATAAAGACTTTTAAAAAATGCATAAATAAAAAATCCGAAAATCATTCTGTCTCTGAAGGACATGCATACCATGTTGAAAGATTTGAAACAATCTTTTCTGTCCCAAGTAAGGACCGAATGAGGGTATCCCATTTTTGTGTCATTCGGGACGCCTTTGTGCACTTGCTGGGTGGACAGAATAAATAAATGCCATTCCATTCAAACGGCTGGATTTAGTTTGCACAGCTGAGGTGACCCACAATCTGACGGCCTCGATTCCAGGTCGACGACAATGCACATTGTATTGGAATCCCACGGGTGCAGTGTTAATGGTTAATATTTCTGTTAATGGTCAATATTACTGTAATGGTCAATATTACTGTTAATGGTCAATATTACTGTTAATGGTCAATATTACTGTTAATGGTCAATATTACTGTTGGTGATTAATATTTCTGCTGATTCTGTTAATTTCCTCTCGGATAATACGTTGCAGCTAAGTGTTATTTAAAAAAAATATCTTATTTTGTTTTTACTGTTGTTTTGTTCGTTGAAGAAGGCTTCTTGCCGACACGTTCGTTGTTTTTTTGTTTGTTTGTTTGGTTTTTTTTGCGTCCTTTCTTCGGGTTTTCCCATACTAGGTTTTTCTCATTTCCGTTCACCTAACATGATTGCATTGACTTCACTTTGTTACCACTATTTCTCTCTCTTATTCCCGTGGAAAAACAACAACAACTTAAAATGACCTAAGTTCAGCAATGTGCCTGTAAATCCCAAAAGTTATTGGTGTAATTTCCACGACTCGTCGTCCGAAGTAGCCCGAATACAGCACCGAGAATACTGATGACACGCCGTCACCATACAACTACAAATAATTCATTGAAACGTCAAGCATGGAGTCGTGCCAGTTAAAACTAATCTGACATTGATCCGACAAATTCCTCTGATGTTGATCAAATAATTAATGCCGTGTAGATATTATAGGCAATGTCATGTTGATCGAATAAAAAATGTCATGTTGATCCTCTAATTAATGGCATGTTTATCCAATATTCAAAATCATTTTGACATGGTGTATAATGTCTTGTTGACCTTATAGAATCCTTCTGGTTCATCTAACGATAATCGCCGTGTTGATCCAATAACACCATCTCAAGTTTATATCATAACGTCACGTTGATAAAAACCAGCGTTTGCCCGCTGGGTCTTTGTGTTCATTTATCCAGACTGTATTGAATTATCAATTGATATTTCCCTTAAAAGTTTCGATTAGCGTTTTTAAAATAAGGAATCGTTTTGTAAATTGCACTCAAAAATATATATATTTTGGATGAGTTTCCATTTTGGTTGTGGGGCGGGCGGTTAAATGTCAATCCTCTACTTAAAATTAAGCATTAAAAGTTATTTAGAAGGAAATTTCAAGTAGAAATAACGTGGTAAACGGTTGAGACGTTGCAATAATTGTTAATAAGCTTATGATGTCACTGTTGGTCTGATGTAGATACGATTCAAGACAAAAAATAACTGTTTGACCTTTGATATTATACAAAAATTTTGAGGAAAAACATACATGAAGAACGTCACTGCGGTGGGGGGAAAAGGAAGAGGGGTGGGGGGGGGGGGTTTCAGTCAATATCTCTTAAGTTGCTGATAGAAATCAAGTTCTCTCCTTCCACCCGCTTCCCCCCCCCCCCCACATCCATTGTTCATCAACACTAAGGCAATAATTTAACAAAATATTTGCAAATTCAATACAGTTTGATGTTATTCTAAAGCCACCGTAGATGATCTAAACTATATTTGGCTACAGACCAAATTAGTCAATAAGCCGACACAAAAAAAAAAGAGGAGGCCACCCGTAAACCTTAAATTATTCATCTCTGGAAAAAAGTCAAACGGGCAACGCGCTGGAAAAATGATCTTCAACTAGCGTGTCAATTATGGCGTCGATAATCTCATCAATGTCGTTTGGCCGGGACTCTTAGCGAGGGTTTATCACAAATAGCTGTTTGCAGAAGATGGATCTCAAATGAGATGTGGGGGGGGGGGGGGGGGGTTGGAAGAGTCTCGTCTGATTTTGTGAGATTTTTTTAAAGAACCATTTTTAAATACATTTTGTTTTTTAAAATTGCTTTTATAGCAACAAGTCAAAGTGTTAGACTAATCAAAAAGTGACCCACCTATCATGAGGTGGCCCACCTATCATGAAGTAACCCACCTATCATAAAGTGGCCTACCTATCATGAGGTGGCCTACCGTTCATGAAGTGGCCCACCTATCATGAAGGGGCCCACCTATAAAAAAATTGGCCCACCTATCATAAATTGGCCCACATACCATGAAGTGACCCATCTATCATGCAGTGACCCACCTATCATGAAGTGGCCAGCCTATCATAAAGTGACCCACCTATCATGCAGTGACCCACCTATCATGAAGTGGCCCACATGTCATTAGTAATTGTTCTAATGGAGCTAGCGGTAAGAGCGTCAACTCAAGTAATTTGTTAACATATAGCCAACCCATTTAATTATTTGATCCTGGTTTGGAGACGTAGACTAAACAAAAGTTACGGTTGGAATCGCTCTCAATGGACATACTCTAACGTCCAGATCTTGAGTGCATGGCTATGTTTTATCGGTATAAGAAATTATGACTTGACTTAGGATTCTTGTTTACAACAATGGGCGTACCACACATGTCAGTATCAAGACCCGTAGACAACGAAAACACCTCACATAGCTGTATATGTATATGCATACTTGAAACATTATTAGATAAAACTACTTTTTTTTTTTAAAATTTTTTTTTACAAATGACACAGTAAGAAAAATCGGTAGGGTGAAAGCCTGGCTAACTACACAAGACAATAGAAAGGACAATTAGACAGAGATACTTTCGTCTTCAACAAACAGTAGCCATATGAAGTAAGATAAAGATCAGAACACAGAAGTTAAATAATTGAAGAAGAAAACACTAAAAAGGAAGAATGTAATACAGCTGAACAATTTCGTTAATGGCTTTAATGGGACATGGCGATTTTAAATGAGAAGTTAACATAAAATAATTAAATTGCAGAATGCTAGAAATACAGCATATTACAGATTCTATTTGGTGATGGGGTACCAAAGGTTTGAGTTGATTCGTTTTCATTCCTTATTCTCACCGGCGTGATTGTGAAACAATTCAGTGCCGCCATGATTGATGACATCCGGCGTGCCGTTATGCTTGACTCCGTTCAAATGGGATGAGGCAGGAGATAACTTGTTCGCTCAAAATAGATTTTTCCTTGAATCTACAACGTGATCGTCTTCTCGCCTTACCTATATAACAAGAGGGACATATTCCGCGAACAATTCACGTTTTTATTGATCACTTTGCCACTACCTCATGTTAAAAAAAAAAAAAAACGTACTGCCTTACATGATGTTATTAAAGGTGCCCTTGTGGATATTGGTATGTTTAGCATCATGTATACACGTAAAGGAAAGTCCTGTATGGTATACTTTTTAGAAAGCGCCGGTTCTTTGGACTGGACAGACATCAAGGGTAGGATTCTCTCTAATGAGACTAATTGGTTTCCGGATATGGAAAAGTACTATTGATTTATATTCATATATCATATTAAAATCACGTTCAAAGTGGTGTGAGCCAGCTTGTAGTGTTCTGATTCAGAGATATTATCAAGCAATTTCCCGCCATGCTGCCACACATCGTTCAAATAAGTTGGCTGGATATTCAAAAAGTTCAGAACATTTTAAAGACAAATAACTTGGACACGAACGTATTCTGAAAAATAAATTCACACGGCCATTAGTAACACTGAGTGTACAATCGTGCATACGCAAGAATCTCCTTAAGTTGTAGACCTTTGGAACACTTGAATCTCCTGAGAGTACAATCGTGTATATGCAAGAATCTCCTTCAGCTGTAGACATTTGGAACACGCGATGTCACGAACGATTTTCAAATCGCCAGCATCTTAAACGCAACATTCAACAGAACGACGTTGTTGTCTTTGTATTTCAAATATTGATTAAACGCTCAGGTGGCGTAGGTTTAAGCGGTGAGCGCAGCAACAAGCGAGCGGTATGGGCTTTGAAGCTTATAGATCTGTCATTCTAATCCTAAACTCTTTCACAACTTTATTCTACATCAGTTTAAGGTTTTTTTTTTTTAAATCTACAACACACATTTATATGATGAATACATTCATAATTTTAAATGGCTATTCACTATTTAAATATTTTAGGTTCTATTTGAGCTTTTGGGACAAGCGTTTGTTTCTTCTGATATCCCTATAATTTTTCATAATTTTACATGGCCATTCAATATTTTAACATCTTATTTTGTATTTGAGCTTTTTGGACAAGCGTTTTTTTTTCTTCTGCTGATGTCCTTATAGTTTTTGGTCTCATCTCCTAAGTTAGCATCGCTCACCGATAAAACGATGTCTGGAACAATCATAGACTTATTGCTCAGTGAATATAACAATCATAGACTTATTGCTCAGTGAATATAACAATCATAGACTTATTGCTCAGTGAATACAACAATCATAGACTTATTTCTCAGTGAATGTTTAACAACAGTAAAAGTATTTAATCTGATATATTTTTTTAGTCCTTATATCAGTCACGTAGAAAAACTGGTGTTTTTTTTTTAATGCCTCAGCACAATATGTAACATTATTAAGTGTCTCAGACCGCTATAATTTCATATTTGCCAAGTTAATTAAGATATTTTCTTCACGTGACATGTCAAAGTCTCTAAACTGATCGCGTTTAGCTATTCAATCATCTAGGACGATATGTAGTTAACAATCATCAATTATTGCATTAATCACATATGGACTGACCCCTGCCGAAAAAAAATAAATGAATACACACTTCTCAGTGAGTGTTTTCATTTTTGATTAATAGAATCAATAAAAATTAAACATTTGTGTTTTTACATGTATACAATTTAACATCAATTTAAAAAAAACAATTTCTACCTAATCGACACGTACGTAATAAAAATATCGAAAACCATTTGAAGAAACAATTAATAAATATCAGAAAGTAAACTTTTCAAGAAAAATTCAATATGTTTCAGGAATAAAAGATGGAATTGGTCTTTAAACATAACGAGAGAACCCCTGAAATCTGTTATTCGAATCTCAACTCCAGCAAATCGATGATTTCATAAAAAATTGATTGTGTCATAAAATCGATGGTGTACAAAAAAAAGATCAGATTAAACTCAAAAGTTTTTGTTTTTTTGAGCTGGCGATGTGTAGATCAAACAGCGTGTCCCAAATAACCTCCAAAAACACAGAGCGCCTTCAGAAAATATTTTCTTTACCTCCACACCCCCAACCCAACCAAACAAAAAATCGTGTTAACTCCGCCTGTGGGAATAAGTGCGTGCAATATCTAGGCATCAAGTGTCATGCAGATATTTATTAATAAACTTTTTGCGTTTATAAACACAGCTTGGAACTTGTTATTTTATTTTTTTATTTTTTTTTATTTTAATTCAAGTTGTTAGTTTCATTTTCACCACGCAAACCCCCCCCCCCCACCCCTTTTTTTCAATACCAGATTGTTGTCTTGGTGTTTCTTTCATTATTGGTTTGTTTCGTTAAATTACATGCACATGTGCTTCTTGTTAAAACACCACGGTCCTATGTGCTTGCTGTGCTGTTTAATCTCCACGGTCCTATGTGCTTGCTGTGCTGTTTAATCTCCACCGTCCTATGTGCTTGCTGTGCTGTTTAATCTCCACGGTCCTATGTGCTTGCTGTGCTGTTTAATCTCCACGGTCCTATGTGCTTGCTGTTTAATCTCCACGGTCCTATGTGCTTGCTGCTTAATCTCCACGGTCCTATGTGCTTGCTGTTTAATCTCCACGGTCCTATGTGCTTGCTGTTTAAACACCACGTTCCTCAACAGTTTTTCAAAGGAAACAAAACAAGCAAAGCAGATAACTATAGACAGATTAAATTTTTTAAAAAGCGATAGTCCATTTTATATAGTTTAAGCTTCTAATAAAGAAAATGTATATTCGTTTGCCGAATAGTTCTTACTGTCAAGTTAGATATTTTGACAATGACCTCAGCTGCAAACTATTTTTTTTTAAAAAAAAGTCTTTTAATATTCGCTCTTGAAAATTTTAGAATCCCTGCTCACAAAAATCCGACACGCAACTTTACCACACAAAAAAAAGTTCCAATAACTCGTAGTAAGTTTATTAAAGGAATTGAGCCCTTCATTCCATTAAGATGGACGGCGTTACAGACGACCAGGGAATGCAAATCTTTACAGCGAGTGGGGGGTAAGAAAAGAATTATATAGAGAGTGAGCTGATTAAAGGGGACGGTAATGTCCTTGTCATAAAAACATGGCCGCATGTCAATCAAACAAAACACTTTGAAAACGGGCGGTGGGGAAAAAAACAGAGATTTAAAAATTGTCATCTCAGAAGAGCCGCAACACAAAGAAACAATTTAAAAACTGAGGGTCCGTGAGTTTGAGCGGGCTATCTTGTTAGATGGATCTCAGGAATGAAGCGGGGGAAATTGCCATTGCATAAAAATTATTCCCCCGCTAAAGAAGCAAATAGCGGGTTGGGCTTTAAGGTGTTCAGAAGCGTGTAACAAAAAAAAAATTTTAAAAAAAAAATAAAAAGTGTTTCTTTTAAACTCGAAGAGCAACGGACCTCATCAATGCTTGTTTATGTTTAGAGATGAGAGCGTTGAGGGGGGGGGGTGATGATTGAGGATTGTATTCGAGGGCCATCGCTCGTACGGGGGGCGGGCAGGCCACTGTTTTGATTTATAAACAGCATTGGTTGGAGGTGATTGTGGAAAGAAGACAAATGATTTCGCCCGCGTATAGTGTTGTGAGGAGCGTCGACAGGCTTTAAGACTGGTGACGTCTTATGTCACGCATGTAAAGTTCTGTGTTCAGAATGGGGTACGCTAGTATTAAAAAAGACAGTCAGCATAAGATTTGACATTAAACTCTCGGGGCCTATAGCTGGATGACGTCTGTATAATGTACTGTTAAGGGGCGCAGCCAAAACATTATATATGTCGCGCAAGTGTTTCTACTATCTATCTTTATTGAAAGGCGGCTTGGAAGTAACTCTGTGATGCTACTCCAGTGAAGTAGACAACACTGTCTATGCATTCCAAATACCGTTGACGTTGTTCAGATGAAACTGAATTAGTTAACACGTTGTTTAGATGAAACTGAATTAGTTAACACGTTGTTTAGATGAAACTGAATTAGTTAACTTGTTTTTTAGATGAAACTGAGTTAGTTAACACGTTGTTCAGATGAAACTGAATTAGTTAACACGTTGTTTAGATGAAACTGAATTAGTTAACACGTTGTTCAGATGAAACTGAATTAGTTAACACGTTGTTTAGATGAAACTGAATTAGTTAACACGTTGTTCATATGAAACTGAATTAGTTAACACGTTGTTCAGATGAAACTGAATTAGTTAACACGTTGTTCAGATGAAACTGAATTAGTTAACACGTTGTTCAGATGAAACTGAATTAGTTAACACGTTGTTCAGATGAAACTGAATTAGTTAACACGTTGTTCAGATGAAACTGAATTAGTTAACACGTTGTTCAGATGAAACTGAATTAGTTAACACGTTGTTCAGATGAAACTGAATTAGTTAACACGTACCGTGAGCATAAAATAATGGTTCAATGAAACAACTGTTAGAACTAAAGAAATGGCGCCACTCACTGCACTGCTTAAACCACCCCAAACACAAGCTACGCAGTAAGACAGATATCTCTTAAAACACTAAACATAATTGGAATAGCTTACCTGACTTCCAAACAGACTCACATTATCTAGTACTTCCTTTAAAACAGCCTTATAATACATAATACTTTCTTTAAAAACAACCTTATTTTATCTAGTACCTCATTTAAAACAGCGTCATATTATGTAATACCTCCTTTAAATTTAAAATCAGCCTCAAAGTATTTGGTACTGCCTTAAACAGACCTGTTTACCTTCAAACACTTAAACTCGTACAATATCATCACAAAATAGTTCAACACATTATCTCAATAGTAAAAAATAAACATAGAATATATATAATGGCTACACTTCAGAATCGTACATTGTACGCCGAAATCGTAAGAGTAAACAGGTCTGGTTAAAACATAGCCTCATATTAGTCTAGTCCATCCTTGTCTCAAATTTTCATTTAAAACAAGCAGTAGGAATGGTAAACAAAGAAATATATGAACAGATATTTTCAATTTTATCGACATTTAGGGGAAAGAAAAACAATGTTTACACTAGGATATAGAAATTGTGTAAATGTCTTATAATTTGCACACAAAAAAAATAAAAATAAACAGAAGACTCGGTAATGTAATTTATTTTTATAAAAAAGGAACGTAAGTACCATTAAGAGAATATTTGTGTCCTTTTAATAACGGTCAGAGTGGCCTTGTGTTTTTTTTTTTTATAAAGATATTGGATAAAGTAGCATGTATCAAGGATTTCTCGTATTTGTAAGTTGCAAGATTTTAACTTAATATTGCAACTTAAAGTGGAAAGAGAAACATCCAGGTTCCTTATAAATATTTAATTCAAATATTATTATTATTATTATCCTTTATTTTTTTTTATTTGTGGGGCGTGGGAGGGAGGGTGAGTGGTTTATGTGATTTTTTGCTGCTCTTTTCTTTATGAATGAGTCAAACTTCAATATCTATTTGTGTTATTCTGATAATAGTAGATACAATTTAATGTGCACTTAGACTATTGGGTCTTCTTAACTCGTATTTTAAGTCAAATATCACGGAGACTAATCAAGTGGCATCAACACCCCCGTATAGGTATCGTATTAATGAATGTGGTGATCACATCTCTTGGGCGTACACAATGAATTTGCTACACTTTCACTGAAAAAAAGCACTCAGTTATGACGCTTCCTGGAAAAAATGGACAAGGACATGGGATCTATTTATTTGTTTCCTGCGGTCTCAGCACAAATTAAGAAGTTAAGACTGTCGGTGTATAGTTAAACTAAATGTCAAGTTTTCGCAAAAAACAGAGAAGAAAGATATCAAGCTAATTAATTTCCAACAGTTATTAATTTGACGAGAACATTTTTTTTTAAATAGTGCTCAGATCTTTACGAGTTTATGTACATACAAACAAATATAGATCAAGTCTAATTCATTTTTTAAAAGTATGAGACACACCAATCATAAAAACAAACATTAACCAACAAACAACAAACGCGATTAACGTGCCAAGGCGACATAGAAAAAAATATGTTTAAGATTTTGAAATAAAAAAATTTAAAGTAAATAAAACTGTTTTTTTTTTTTTTAAATATGCCATGTTGCAAGTGGGAATGGAAGTTGAAAAGAGAAAAGAAAAAGAATGGCGTCATAGAAAAATACCGGAATGTTTATAATATAATCGTTTGTTGTGATGCTTGATTCCTGTCAGCGTTCTCCCAGCACATCGCGCAGCGCATGTCTTGCTGTCAGTGGGGGCAATTCCAGGGTTTCTTCAAAGAAAGCCAAATAGCATATTGATTTTTTTTAGAAATTGAAAATAACTATTAGGTTGGATTTTGTTTTTTTCGTTTAACATTCATGTTTGGATGACAAAGTGTCAATCAGAAAGAGACGCCCACCCCGTTGTGTTTGCTAAACTTTAAACTTTAAAAAAAAAACAAAAAAAAACTAAGTTGAATTCCTTGCTATCTATAAAAAATAGTTTCTGATCAAAGGGGAAAAAAAGTTTCCGGTACAATGAGATGGAAATGTTGTATACGATATTTAGACCAATACATCATTTCTCAACAATTCTTTTAGAACGCCTGGTATGAACTACGAGTTATACAATTAAATAGCGAAACATGAATTTGATATGAAAACATGAACAGGTTGAAATTAGCCGCGTTTAGAAGAGGATTACTAGTGGTTATATTGTTTCAGATCTGTTTTTTTTTTAAATTTTACTGGAAAATTTAACATTTTAATAAAAAATCTAAAGACGTTAAGACATCCAGTGTTTTTCAATGTCGAAAATGTCTCACAATTTAAAGGGGTTCTTAAAAATGAGGGGCTTTGTCTATGGACTATACAAACATACACAGCTATGGACTATAAAAACATAAATAACGTTCATATAAATGATGCAGAACACCAAAAATAAAGAAATATAATTAATAAACTTTTTTGTTATTATTATAATCATATAACACCCACTCAAAAAACAAATCACGCAAGTCAACACTTTGGTAAAGAAAATGTGAAAACATGTCTTTACAAGATCAAGAATACAACAGCATCACCGAGTTATGAATTTATAAAAACAACAAGAACAGGTTTTCACTAACATTAATGTCGGCCAAACCCTTCCCTCTTGGGAATCTTGAAACTTGAGCAGAGAATCAGGAAATCTTATTCCTCGTAAGGCAAGTGTCAGTTTCTGACAACTCGTCATGAAAGGCGAATCAAGTTTCCCTGATTTCCCCAAAGAAACATGACTGGAAACATGACTGGAGTGAGACTTTTCACCCTAACCGACCGAGCTCATGTTTCCTGGAGATTGCCCACAAGAGCCAATCGAATCTACGGCTCACTGTCCGGTGATTTGTTTTACACAGAGCTGCAATGACATATTCACCCTTTATAACGATAATGCAAAACCACAGATGGAATAGGAGACTATTTTATAAACCAGAATCAAGGCTGGTGACGGAGACTGGTCAGTACATCACACGATAGAAAACTATCAATGAAGCCAAAAGTTCATTGATTTTTACCCTATAATAAAAAAAATGCAACTCATGCGTGACTTCATTTCCCGGAGCTGGGACGTATTTTCAGAGTCGGAATTGAAAAGTGATTCCTTTTCTCCGCAGCCCTGTCTTACATTGCAATAATCTACAACCGGTCACGCTTACGACTTAAATCACAGCGAAGGAAATGACCAAAGGGACAGCAAAAGCCTCCCCGGAGACCGCATCAGGCATTAGAAGTGATTGAAAGTTCGGACAGAAGTGGGCAGCCGATCGATGATGAAGACTTGGCCAGTTTCGGCAGGGGTTAGCTGGAAACTCTCCTGGCGTCTGCAAACAGACGTCTGCGAATACCGGGTGGTCGAACTCTCGATGGCGGGTGGGTCTATCGTCCCCGGGCCAGGACGGAGAATGGAGGCCATTACTAGAATTAACTTTATTCCAGTGATTTTTTTCGACCCGTCTGGGGAGATTGCAGCGCGAATATTTTTCATTACAGATATGGCGTTTATTTATAGGTCTTCCGGGAGTAGACCGAAAGAGAATTGTGGGCAAATCTTGTTCTGATGTTTACAGAGTATGTCTCAGGGAAATTATCGGGTTCCCAGTAGATTGGGTGAGTTACAGAGATGGATATTCTTTTTTTTTTTTTTTTTGTATAGGGAATATTTTGGGTTCTGTCCATCCTAACTTAAAAATGGCTATAATAAGTGACGTAATAAGTGACGTAATAGGTTCCCAGTAGATGTGGTGAGTTACAGAGATGGATATTCTTCTTTTTTTGTATGATGCATATTTTGGGTTCTGTCCATCCTAATTTAAAAGCGGCTATAATAAGTGACGTAATAAGTGACGTAATAGGGCACGTCATCGATGACCTAAGTAAATAGTGACTTAGAGATTGAACAATGTATTCCGCAAGCATGTTTATTCACGATGTTAAGAAGAAATCACATTAACTTTTTTTTTTGTGTGTGCATAAGTTAGATGGATTTGGGGTTAATTAATTACCTTTATTTATTTTATTATTAAAATAGGGAACCGGTACACGTACGATTGGCCTACGCTTCATTTGAAAATGAAAACAATCCTTCTCAACGCTTATCCTCCCATGTTTCCTTCTTTGATGTTGTCTTTATTTAAATCAAGAAAAATTTGTTCTCAAACGATTTAACGGTGACGTCACTTCCGTTGTAGGTTTTTTTTTTTAATTTTTATTTTCGAAGCAAAATAAATTTCGTCGCATTATGTTTTAACCGACGCTGCTCTAGGAACAATCACATTATGCGCGTTGGTAAACATAGATTGGCTAATTTTAATGGCGCATGAACGCGGTAAACTTTGTGGTCAGTGCCTGATACTAATTTTAGGTGATGATCAGCATCAAATTAGGTCGGAAGCAAAGATCTTCGGCTGAACAAACACTACAAAATTGTGCGATAGCAATGATTAATTTCATGTCTTTTGGAACTTTTGTATTTTTTCTTTTGTCCAATCAATATTTGATTTCTTTCAGGGTCGAGTAGGACACTCGCCTGTCACACTAACAAGCCGCCTTCAGACAATAACGAAATCAACTGTCAAGTCAGTCCAGAACTTGTCTCTGTGGCGCCTCGAGTTCCGCTTTATCGGAATCAATTTCAGACATTATTTTCACTCGACGACTGGCGTATTCGATTATATTTTTAGGATTAAAATTTTTTTCTTCAACATTGTAAATTTGACTTAAAATGAAAATTCTATTATTATTCGGGATTATATTGCATTATTTTAAATATTCGTAAAGACAAATTTCTTTTGTAATCTTCAGTGTTTTGAAGTTAAATTTTGTGCAAATTAAATTTACTTTCTTTAACAAAATGTATGTATTTACTTTGATTTTAATTACTTAAAGAATATAATGAAAGATTTTGCAGGTGTAGAAAAAAAAGCATCACATAATGGCTTTTTTATTTTAAAAAAAAACTTTGATCATCACGTGAGTTCATAGACCGATTACTTTCCAGGATCTTTACAGACTCGGCCGATACCAATTATTTCAAACCCGCCCATTACCAGAAGAATCTCAGAGCTTGAGAAATTAGTTGAGTTCTCAGAGCCAACCGAGAAAGATCAACCGAGCAAATATCCTAGTGGGACCCAGAAGACCCCATGTTTGACAGGGGGGGTCGCGGGACGTTCACATGTCGTCTTTTTTTAAACGAGTTTAAAATGAAAAGCCACTCACTCAGTCCTGTAGCCCAAGTGTTTTCACTTCTCGTCTGTGCCCCACGGACGTGATGTTGACTCTCGAGTTTCTGTTGTTCTGTGGAGAAATGTTTCGCTTCAAGCGTGTGGCAGTTTCAAATCTTTGTTCGTTAATTCTATTGTGCTCTCACGCGCATCCCCCCCCCCCGCCCCCTCAATAAAGGATTGTAACATTCACTTTCAAAATCTTTCAGATGCCTTATAATTAAGTGACAGTTTTAATGCATGATTTCACTATTATTATTATTATTTATCTTTTTTTTGAAAATGAAAAAAAAAATGGACAGGCTGTAGAGATAAGAAAATCAATTTGTAATATCTTCTTTATATTTATTTTAAGTTTTTGAATATAAAGCTCATGTTTAATAGCTTTCTAAATATTGCTATAAAATGGATAGAGATTTTAATGTGTTCGGCGTGCATAAAACGTTTTGTTAGCAGACGTCTCCAAAATGTAAATTAGATAATTTTTAAGCAGGTAACTAATCCGAATCAAATACTGAATAGATCAAAGGTGACTATTGAAATAATGAGTAAAAGGGAACAAAGAAATTACAAAGAGAACTTTTTAAGTGCTAACGCGATCTTATTTATTTCATCTACATGTTAAAATATTGGAACATATGCAGACACTATTCTATTATTAGCTAATTTTGCAACATATGCACATAATAGTATGCGATTAGCAAAAATTATCACTTTCTTCCACATTGAATTTATGTATAAGCAATAAATCTCCCCCGACACGTCACTTCCGGCTTACGTGACAACCATCCGCCATTGTCTACAACGCGAAAACATTTTCTTGTATCGGCCGAAGGGTGCAGCCCTTCTGTCACAACGGGCATCCACAAATCCCAGACGTACTTGCAAATGGCGGACTTCCAATTTCCTGTCCCGCTAAAACACGAGTCTTTGAGCGTCTGGAATCTCCCCAATAATTGAAAGAAAGCCTGGCTTGCCAGGTCCCACGGGGATAATGTAGGACGCCTTTTCCTCCAAGCCTGCATTTAAAACTGCTCAGAGCTGCACTTGTTTTATGATCTTGTTCCGGTGTATGCAAATGAACTTCTATTTATTATGTAATCAATACTTTTCTAGACCATGTTAGAGAGGGGAAAAACGTTTTTATTGGCAAATAATGTGATCAACTCTTATAGTTTGTGTCAGGCAAAAAAAAATAAAAATAAAGTAATAATAAAATTAAGAATAATAATAAATACAATTCAATTATATATAACAACAACACTAAATATTTTTATTTGCTTAATTTTTTTTTTTTCAATTTCCCACTATTCTTTTATTACTCTCATTCAAATACATTTTCTCTTAACTTTCTTGATGCCTTCTGTTTATTCTATCTCCATGTGTCATTTTTTAAAAAAAATCGTTTTCACCGAAAAGTAATTGTTTATTAACATGTGCAATGTTAATAACTTATTTTTTTTTTTTTAAATGCGCTCAAATACGTCAGGTTAAAACGGAAATAGTTTTTTATGAATTGGAGAGGATGCTATAAATGTATTACCAAAAAAAGAAAAATGATTTCTCTGCAAAAATGCCAGTGTTTAACACACTCTTAAAAGTAGTCCTGTTTGTGGGTGGGGAGGGGGAGTAGCTACGTTTTTGCATCTTAAGGAAAGTAGCCACGATTGAATACATCAGCAGGCAAAGTAGCCACGATTGAATACATCAGCAGGGAAAGTAGCCACGATTGAATACATCAGCAGGGAAAGTAGCCACGATTGAATACATCAGCAAGGAAAGTAGCCACGATTGAATACATCTGCAGGGAAAGTAGCCACAATTGAATACATCAGCAGGGAAAGTAGCCACGATTGAATACATTAGCAAGGAAAGTAGCCACGTGTGAACACGTTAGGAACACTTGTTTTTTTTTCATAAGAGTGAAAATAGCCATGATTTTGCATAAGAGGGAAAATAGCAATGTTTTTTAAACTGAGAGAAAACAGCCATGCCTTTTAATTCTGAGGAAAAATAGACATGTTTTTGAATATGAGGGAAAATTGCCATGTTTTTGCATAAGAGGGAAAATAGCCATGTTTTTGAAACTGGGAGAAAATAGCCATGTCTTTTAATCTGAGGAAAAATGGACATGCTTTTGAATATGAGGGAAAATAGCCATGTTTTTGAAACTGCGAGAAAATAGCCATGTCTTTTAATCTGAGGGAAAATAGATATATTTTTTTTGCATTTGAGGCAATGTAGCCATGTTTTTGAAACTGATGGAATGTAGCCATGTTTTTTTAATATGAGGGAAAGTAGCCATGATTCAACACATTAGGGAAAATAGTCACATAATAAAAACATTAGAGGATGTAGCCATGTTTGAACACATTAAGCAAACCCATCATTTATGAAAACACAGGGCAAACTAGCCATGTTTAACACAACAGGCAAAATAGCCATGTTTAACACAGCAGGCAAACTAGCCATGTTTAACACAACAGGCAAACTAGCCATGTTTAACACAGCAGGCAAACTAGCCATGTTTAACACAACAGGCAAACTAGCCATCTTTAACACAACAGGCAAACTAGCCATGTTTAACAGAACGGGTAAAGTAATCAAGTAGAATTTTGTCTACGCACTTAATACTTCAACAGCGTTCATGCTATCCATAAATTTAAACGTATACTTTAGTGTTTTCAAATTGCATCATTTTACACATTGAAATTTGAATTTTGTTATGAATTAGTTGTAATCAATGGAAATATTTATGAAGCCGCAAACACAATCATAGCAAATAAATCACGCTTGCATTTAAAAAAAAGGTATAAGTGCCATCATTTATTGTTTTTTGCTGATCACGGAATTCTAGAATTTCCGTCATTCAATGTCATTTTTTTATACAGCAATCATATGATGAAATGTGACAAGTTAATACAGTGTTTCAAGTGCATCCTTCATTTTTCGATTAGCACTTAATGAGTTATTCCGCTTTGTCTCTGTGGAGCGCGAGAAATGATAAATATTTTTCCAAATTTTTATTTGTACCGCTTTTTTCTGTCCCTTGAAAAGCTCTTGAATACATTAGATATTAAGTTGACGCAAATTTCTTTCTTTTTAAAAACAAAAAAAAAACCGGAAACATAAGCAAGATTTTTATGGTTTCTTTGTATTTTAGCTTTTCGTCTTTTTTTAAAGACAATATTCCAATCGACATTTAAGTATATCATTTCTCGGTTTTCGTGGAAGCATCGAAGTCTCGAACATTTTACAGCAATGCTTATTGACAACTTTTTGCCCCACATAAAATTCAATAGACTCCCACACACATCACTCAAAAAACACAGTAAACTATAGGAAACAGAAAGGATGGGGCTTGATGGCTATGTGCAAACAGAAGATCGTTCAATTCACCTGATAAAACTTAATTGCTTTAAAATTTATATGACATAAACACTTGTTCATAATGGTGTTTGTTTCCCCCATACACATCTATAACCAAGGCTGCCATGGACAACCCTTTTTCACGCGTTAAGCTTCGTAACTACCTGTCTATGCTCCTTGAGGAAATAGTCCGTGACACATTACAAATACAACAGTAAAATCTGCAACACAACTTTCGACACTCTAATGACATGAGTAAGCCTTGAGAAGTGTGTCAGATTGTTTTAACACTGTACACCTGGATCTTCCTATCAGCCAACAATTTAATTCCCGCGGGAATGCATCTTATTATCTGCTCGTACAACTTTAGCTGCTCGTTATTTCCCCATCGTCTGACAAGATATGATACATTTTTTTCAACATTTAATTCAAGCGACTACGTTCACTACAGAATAAAAGATTAGGGGATTAGGAGGATACACCAAATATATTGCTCATGAAGATAACAAGCAATGATGAATGATAGTTCTGATGGTCAAAATGCACATGTCTCTTTGTAACAATGTCACTAATGCTACCAGATGGCACTGATTTCACTAAATAAAATTCACGATTACCTTGCTAAATGATTTTTAGTGCGTTTGGTGCGTAACATTTTCTTCTTTTTGCTTACGGGTATTAGTTGGTGTAATATAACTCTGCCGTGTAAAAGGTGATGGGACATTAGAGAATCAATACATATCTGGGGCGGCGGGGGGGGGGTTACCGAGAGAGGAGGGGGGTAGCACTAATTGGGAATCTTACAAAGTACGTTACTACAATGGATACTTTGCCAAGTAACTTTAATCGAATGGAGGTTAACGCAATGCAGCCGTTATTGTTTGGCTATTGTTAGTTTCATAATATTTGGCTGATTTTTTTTTACAAGAAAATCATAAAAACCCAATCCCATTCTTTCCGATGTCTGCTAAAGACTATTGGGTTGTCAGCATTTCCATTAAGATCAGACTCTAGAAGAATAAGGTCGTCAGTGATAGCAATGTCGCTTTCCAAAAACAAAAACAAAAATCCCCCGTAGGGGTGTTTATTCCAGATTCGTTGCACTTGGTGACAAATATGTAGGCAAATGTGAGTTAGATTCTAAAACTGATTTTAAGACTGTCCATCTCTTTGTGGGAGAGGACAAGCAATTTAAAGTTTCATTTTGATGAAGGCACAGACGAATGAACGTGAACATTATAGAGTGATCAGCGCAGGATATAAATTTAGCTATACTTTTTTCAATATTTTTTTTTTCGTTGTTTCATACCGTTGTACCTATCAGAAATGTTGGCAGCATTGCTGTGCGACCGTCGTCTGCAGTTTTGAAAGACAATCTTAAACGCTGAGTTGAAATATGTACTCTAAATAGCCACAGCCGTCGCTCGACGTCTAAAGATCAGTGCCACTTTTCGATTTAAGTTATTGAGCCATTCAGAACATTTTATATTAACATTTTCAACTTCACATATGTTTCACCTTAAATATTCGAGAACCCCTGAAGCTTTAGGGTATGCAGAGCCTCGCGACAGTTCTGTTAAGATCAACACTAAGTAGACGTATAACATTTAACGTAAACCATTTGTAATGGAAAATATTTTTGTAAATTATATTGTCTCAACTTATATATTATATATATATTTTTTTTTTATTCAAAAAAAAGGTATCTATAAAATGTGGCATCTTAAACTTTAAGTCCCATTAGTCCCATTATATGTTTTAGGCTCATTAGATGTTGGAGGCCCATTAGATGTTGAAGGCCCAGTAGATGTTGGAGGCCCCTTAGATGTTGGAGGCCCATTAGATGTTAGAGGCCCTAGTCTTTACTCTATTTGGCCTATAGGAAAACCAAGCAATGATTATATACAAGATGAAATTGTAACTTATAGAACTAATTATGTTCTACTTTTCCTATATTTTAAGGGTCCACGATCAATGAGTTGATCATTCTGGCTCCTATTGACTTGAAGGAAAGCGACATAAACACACAAATTAATTTTAAATGTTTGAATTTTATATTTCTGCCTTAGAGAATGAAAATCAAATAGTTCTTTTTATAGAGACTTTTACGCAATAAACATTAAACATTAACTACTCTTGGTTTGTTTCAGTATTACACATGCACACACCTATAGTCCAGTCTCACATACAAACCTATAGTCCAGTCTCACACACACACCTATAGTCCAGTCTCACATACACACCTATAGTCCAGTCTCACACACACACCTATAGTCCAGTCTTACATACAAACCTATAGTCCAGTCTTACATACACACCTATAGTCCAGTCTCACACACACACCTATAGTCCAGTCTTACATACAAACCTATAGTCCAGTCTCACACACACACCTATAGTCCAGTCTTACATACAAACCTATAGTCCAGTCTCACACACACACCTATTATAGTCCAGTCTCACATACAAACCTATAGTCCAGTCTCACACACACACCTATAGTCCAGTCTTACATACAAACCTATAGTCCAGTCTCACATACAAACCTATAGTCCAGTCTCACACACAAACCTATAGTCCAGTCTCACATACAAACCTATAGTCCAGTCTCACACACACACCTATAGTCCAGTCTCACACACACACCTATAGTCCAGTCTCACATACAAACCTATAGTCCAGTCTCACATACAAACCTATAGTCCAGTCTCACACACACACCTATAGTCCAGTCTCACACACACACCTATAGTCCAGTCTTACACACAAACCGTTTAAAGTCCAGTCTCACAAACAAACCTATAGTCCAGTCTCACACACAAACCTATTATAGTCCAATCTCACACACAAACCTATAGTCCAGTCTCACACACACACCTATTATTGTCCAGTCTCACACACAAACCTATAGTCCAGTCTCACACACAAACCTATCATAGTACAGTCTCTCACACACACCTATAGGCCAGTCTCACACACAAACCTATTATATTCCAGTCTCACACACAAACCTATAGTCCAGTCTCACACACAAACCTATAGTCCAGTCTCACACACAAACCTATTATAGTCCAGTCTCACACACAAACCTATAGTCCAGTCTCACACACACACCTATTATAGTCCAGTCTCACACACAAACCTATAGTCCAGTCTCACACACAAACCTATTATAGTCCAGTCTCACACACAAACCTATTATAGTTCAGTCTCACATACAAACCTATATTTCAGTCTCACACACAAATCTATAGTCCAGTCTCACACACAAACCTATAGTCCAGTCTCACACACAAACCTATAGTCCAGTATCACACAAAAACCTATAGTCCAGTCTCACACACAAACCTATTATAGTCCAGTCTCACACACAAACCTATACTGCATTCTAACACAAACCTATAATAGTTGAGTCTCACTCACAAACCTATACTTCATTCTAACACAAACCTTTATAGTTTAGTCTCACAAACAAAAATATGCGTCATTCTCACACACAAACCGATAGTTGAGTCTCACTCACAAACCTATAGTTCAGTCTCACACACAAACCTATATTTCAATCTCACACACAAATCTATAGTTCAGTCTTACACACAAACATAGAGTTCAGTCTCACACACAAACCTATACTTGGGTCTCACACACAAACCTATAGGTCAGTCTGTTATCAAAGCACGGCTTCACCGCCATTTGCCATCCATACTGTTGGAGCAGCACCACACATTTTTCATCATGAGTCCCCTTAGGCTCCCCAGGGGCCCAGTTTTTATAGACCATCTCTCGCCCGCTTCCCGTGAACACGTAGGCGCCTTCTTTATCTTCGTCCCTTCCGCCCGTCAGCACGCCGTCGAAAGCAGAACCGTTGCCGAGAAAATCCGAAACTGCTTGGAACTCATTGACATCGTTTATCTCCAGCAGACTTCCGCCCAACAGTTCACACATGGACTCATCAAGGCTCGGATACCTCCAGTTGTGTTTTGATACGTAGTAGCTACTATTCCCATATTGGACTGGTCTATCAAATAATGTAGCTTGGATCGTTTCAAACCGTCGACGGATCACCGTAATGAAATTGTCGGATTTTGTAATGTACTGTTTAAGAACAGCCATTTCTTTGTCTGTTGAGTTTTTAAATTCAGAGAGCCTAAGATCTATGTTCTTTACTCTATCCTGCAACAGCTTCGTACGGTTTAGCTGGTGATCGTCTGGACGTAGAAGGATCCTAACGTCTGCGTCTTCCGTCTCAACAACACTGTGGCCTACGGAATCGATCCCCTGCGCAGAGCACCTGTAGTTACCGGCTTCGCGCGTTGACGGTGAAGCCCAGTGGAGGCTTATGAAAGAGTTCTTCTGTGGATCGATACTACCAGTTGCCGTGATGTTCTCGGATCCGAATACCTTCACTTGGTTATTGGAGTATTCGTCGATGGATGCTAATTCGATAAAGGAGTTAGAGGAGTACTGCGACCTCGATACTATTATTGAAACGACGGCCACCATGTCATTTTGGACAACACGAGAGAACGTGCAGTTGACCGTCAAGGTTCTGCTCACATCAGGATCAAATACGGCAGGGTCCACTTCAACAACGAGTCCTGACACTGAAAAGAGCAAAGCTAAAATCAGATTATTTTTTTTTTTATATTTTTTTTTGGGGGGGGGGGGGGTTTAAAGTATACAGCACACTGTTGGTATTTCCAGGTGTAATGACCACATACTAATACTTATATGTTACATTTGTTATAATGACTGTGAAACTTTAAAAAAAACACTACTTGTGTGTACATACATGAATGGTAGCATAAAGTTAACAAAACTGTACATTTAAAAAAACCTAGACAATAAATCCACACATTACGTTGGGCATGGAGATGTAATTTCGATTAACTAAAAAAAATAAAAAAAACAAGCTTCACATCAATAAGCAAAGAATAATAAAGTATTTCTAAGCGAATCTTTATTGGTATTTATTCCCTCAACGAATTAACTTACAAATGACCAAGAAAAAAGTATTTATTTGACTATAACTTAATCATTTTAATCATATTTAACCAAAGCCCATGTCTTCAAAGGATTACTCAGCAAAGTAATCTACCAAACCATGAAGTATCTGTGTCAAGGGTATGAAATCAATGTAGTTATGTTTGTAAGTAAATCATGTTGAGTTAGAGAGTATACGTGTAGCGTTGTATATTGTGCGTGAATGTTATGACGTATTTGGGTAGGGGAAGTGACGCATTGGTTTAGTGTAGGGTAGAGAGTGGAATGTAGATGGCGGTTGGACAAAAGGATGTTGAATAGCGATGTTGTAGAACCTTAGGAAAGAGAGCTGTGGGCCTTGTGTTTCTTGATAATTAAAGTTGTAGTTATGAAAAGGACTTGAGTTGTTACTAATGACTGAATTAGTTGAAGAACTTAATTGAATGATCCAATCCTGAGGACATAGAAGTTGACAATCTGTTTCAGCCATTTTGTATATATAACATAATCATTTATTTAACTTTAACGCCTTTTAATTATTTAACACAATTTTTATGGTCGTTCAACCGAATGATTCACACTTAACGTGAACATAACTTATGGATTATATAACAACATTTAAAAATAAATGCATTTTTAAAAAAAAAAAACTAACTAGCATTGGTTTTTTTTTTCTTCCCTTTTTTATAAATCAAAGATCTAATATAGTCGCATCCTTTTAAATATCTAATATAGTCGCATCCTTTTAAATATCTAATATAGTCGCATCCTTTTAAATATCTAATATAGTCGCATCCTTTTAAAGATCTAATATAGTCGCATCCTTTTAAATATCTAATATAGTCGCATCCTTTTAAAGATCTAATATAGTCGCATCCTTTTAAATATCTAATATAGTCGCATCCTTTTAAATATCTAATATAGTCACATCCTTTTAAAGATCTAATATAGTCACATCCTTTTAAAGATCTCATATGGTCGCATCCTTTTAAAGATCTAATATAGTCGCATCCTTTTAAAGATCTAATATGGTCGCATCCTTTTAAAGATCTAATATGGTCATATTATTTTAAAGATCTAATATAGTCACATCCTTTTAAAGATCTAATATAGTCGCATCCTTTTAAAGATCTAATATAGTCACATCCTTTTAAAGATCTAATATGGTCGCATCCTTTTAAAGATCTAATATGGTAATATTATTTTAAAGATCTAATATGGTCACATCCTTTTAAAGATCTAATATGGTCACATCCTTTTAAAGATCTAATATAGTCACATCCTTTTAAAGATCTAATATAGTCACATCCTTTTCGGATTCGCAAACAAATCGTAGATTTAAAATATTTTCAAAACATGGATAGTCTGCCATCTGCCAGCCGCGATATTTCCACAAAACTATGCAGTTCTCGGTGGTAGTATTGTCGAGCTCCAAAATGGCCCAGTTCTGGTAAACCATTGGCGCCTTGCTCCCCTGGAACACGTAACGACCTTCGTCCTCAAGGTCCGTCCCTCCCGTCAGAATTCCATCCACCCCCGTGGAGTGATTCAAGAAAGCGGACAATGTGATGAACTCGTTTTCGTCATCTATCTCCACGAGGTAGCCGTCGTACAGCTCGCACAAGGCCTTGGCGTTGTTCAAGTTCCTCCAGTTGTGACGTGACAGGAAGTAGCTGCTGTTACGGTAGGTCATCGGGACCTCAAAAAGTGACCTCTTCATTGTGGTGAATCTTGTTTCTAAGACCTTTATAAAATTGCGGCTGTGTGATAACGTACTATTGAGATGGTCAATCTGCAAAAAAGATTCATGGGACACTTGTTCGTACGTTTTTTCTAAATTCTGAAAGTTTTCCTTAAGTTCCTGTAAGATGTCCGATGGTTGGTCAGTAGGAAGATGAATTAAGGACACTTGCGCCGCATTCTTTTCAACAATAACGTGTCCAACCGTGTCCATCCCTTGTGCTGAGCATGTATAAACTCCAGCATCCACATCAGAAGGAGAAGCCCATCTTAGACTGAGGTAGGACACGCCGTCTCCACTGATGCTGCCTGTGGCAGTGACATTGTCCCCCGCCGTGATCAGATTCACGTGCTGTCCACTGTACTGGTTGAGAGATGCCAGCTCAATGAGGCCATGAGTAGCAACCCTCGATCTCGATACGATTAGAGAGACGACGGCAGCAATGGCGGAAGGTGGGTCAGTCGTAAATGTGCAGTTGACCTCAAGCGCCGTGTTTGAGCTAAGGTCTAACTGGCGGGGACTGATGTCTACATGCACTGCACAAACTGAAAAGCATAAATAACTTTGAGTGACATTAAAAGCCAAGCTTAGGGAAGAAAACGAAAACAAAAAAATAATTCGATATATTATTTAACAAAACAAAACTATGTTTCGTTTCATCTGAATTTACATTTTTCGGATCAAGATTATTATTATTTATTAATTTTTGGTGATAAGAATTTTTGTAATAATGAAACGGTAAACAAATGTATTACTTTTATTGAACGCCTTTAGCCACTTGTACATTTCGATTATGTTGTTGTTGTTCGTCCGTCAAATCGACTAGGACCATCCAGTCATCCGGTTAGGAGGGTGGGTTACGGTGAGTTCGTAGGTCGATTATAAAGCATAATTAAATAGAAGCTGCAAATAAATCGCCAAACATTGGCGGCGGCAATGCGTGAACTTCCCATATACTAAAGCTGTTTGACAAAACATACATTTGAGTAACGCACTTTATAACAAGCTTAATCAGTGCTAACCACTTAGTATTTTATTTTACGCGCCTTTTGAACACAACGTTACAGAAATGTTTAAATACCCAGAGAATTATTATTTGTGATACCTTTATGGAAAATGTGTGGTTGACGAAAAAATGTGCGTAACGTGCATTTTATGCTAAATAATAAATATATTAACTAAATATATACATATATGTTTTTAACTACTAAGGAATTTACAAGAACACTATTATAAATATTTCATGTGTGACAATTAAACATCTAAAAAGTCGTTGCAATACACATCCCCTGCCCCCCAGGGCTTTCAGTATGTAACATTTCAAACTATACCTGGATATAAATAACCCATACGAAAGTAACATAACATATTATTTGCGAATCTTGAGTGTGCATGTATTTTCAAGCGGGCCTGAAATTCATTTTATAATTGTTATCAATGTTATACAGATTTCATTATTTCTTGTCGTTTTTTTAAAATTTTTTTTTACTTGAACGAGAAAATCTGAATCTCTAACACAGTTGATGAATGCAATCCACGGTGTATTCACTCCTGTAGCTGTAGTGATTAATTCAACACACGGCGTTATCAACCCAGCTCATGTTTTTTTTTTTTTTGAAGCTTAGATCTCCGCTTCTAATGTTCTAATCCTCCTGATCCAGAAATGGCATTTCACAGACGTAGCGGATGTAGAACGGGTTTTGATGACATTTGTTATCCGTCATGGACCACTCATCTTCAAACTTCTCTAGGGTGATACAATTATAAACAACACCATCATCGGGCTCCCCCGGCCTCCAGTCTGTGTAGTTCACAGGCAGACCTGTCCGTTGATGCAGCCAGCGACCCTCTTGTTTCACGTCGGACCCGGAAATCAAAATCCCGAAATAATCCGTGCCATTCTCCATGAAGGTTTTAAGGGCTTCTTGCTCGTCGACGTCATCAACATCCACGAGGTAGCCCCCAAACAACTCGCAGACGGCGGAATTGATATCATCATGCCTGTAGACGTCCTCAGATAAGTAGTAGCTATGATTATTGTATATCATAGTTTTGTTGAATATTGTCGTTTTCATTGTATGAAGTTTGTGACGAAAGAAGTTTTCTGCGGTTTCGACGGATTTGAGCGTCTCTCTTAAATCCTGCAATTCTTGATTTCTCTTGTTTTGAAACATCGCTACGTTTTGCTCGAAAATGTCTAAAGACGCCTCGAAACTGTCAAGCTCACGATCTAACTGATCAGTAATCGATAGAGTCGCAGTTATGTGGACGTCTTCTGTAGAAATAACGTGGTGCCCGACACCGTCCACGCCTTGAGCTGTGCATCTGTAACTCCCCACCTGGCGTTCTGAAGGACTGGTCCACGACAGAAAAAGTCCAGAGTCAGATGTCGCAGAGATGTTTCCGGTGGCCACGAAGCTGTCGTTGACAAGGCGATGGACCTGGTCATCTGATTTCACGTTAATCGAAGCCAAGTCTTGGAACGGCTGAGAGAGATCTTTGGTTCGTGACACAAACAGAGATATAAGAGCAGCCAACGATGACGAGCTGTCGGGATGGAATGTACAGTTGATGGTCAGAGACGAGTTGACCGATGGGTCAATAATGAGGGGATGGGCTTCAAGGTGGATGCCTGCCACTGAAACATAGAAAGTTGTCAGTAGTCGCTGAGGGCTTTACAAGTCCATGAAATGAACGTATCCTTCAACAGTCCAGCTTAAATGTCTTTTATTTATAAGTTTAGCAAATTGAGAATTAGCTATAAATATACGTATTAACATAATAACAAAGCAATGTAATTTCGTAAAAAGAACCATAAAAATACGTATGATTTACGAAACTCTCTAAAAAAATGTGTCACTCAATAAATTATAGACGAGCAAAAAAAACACCAGAATAACTTATTGCAAATGTGGTCATTTGGTTAAAAGATTTGTTTTTGTTGATCTAATGACTCTATGGAAACCTACATCATCAGTGTTATAAACGAGACTTGGCAACCACTTCAGAGCACCGGTATGTGAAATTTCCATCTTGATTTTATAACGATGCCAACAGCTGTGTTGCTAGCAGACTTATGAGATTTCATAAATGAAAATGAGTCTGAGCTTCTGTATCGGAATCGACATGAATGTGCACTATTTTTTTTTTTAAATCGAGAGGAAACAGCATAAAACAAGACATATATATTGAAACAAACGTGCAGATACAGACAGTTGATACAAAACGTGAATCTCTTGATAAAGAAGAATAACTTATACAGAGAAGGCCAACTTACAGGTTGAGTGTAGACAAAGATTCTTGATGCAGAAGAATAACGTACACAGAATATATCAACTTACAGGTTGAGTGTAGACAAAGCGTGAACATAACCATCAAGTGGACAGCGTAGTCTCCGTCTTCGTCTGCCATATTTCTAAACCTTTTAATCAACTGATTGCTTTCCGTCCCACTGTTAAAACTGGCTTAGTACGTGACCTAGATTTTGAGGTCACCGTTTAGGAAAGCCCTTAAGGGAGATGTTCTCAGTTCTGAGATAATCACCTGGGGTCGGGTCTACTATAAGAATCGAAGATATCAGTGAACATCTTGGCCCACGTAATTTAACATCTTGGGTTATAGAAAATATGCGCACGAGTTAATTAGATATCGTTATTTAGAAATTGTTATCCATCTGTAGGGTACGTTTCGTTTGAGGTGTATCAGATTTAAAGATAGATACTGGTTTGAAATGTAAAGTGTGCGTCATAATAGCAGAAACGCTGTATAACTTTGTAAATATTTCCTCAGTCAGAAAAAAAAAGTATATTTTTTAATGTGATGTGTAAAGTTGTAATGCATGTTGTGTCATTGGCGTGAATAATTTGAGAATCCCAAATCAAGCTCTTAAAAAAAATGTTGACGTCATAATTAAAGCATTATAATCTCGCAGCCAACTTGCTTTGGGTCTAGAAAGTATGCAAATGATGGTAGTTCTAAAAAAGATTTTTAAAAAGCTTACTCTTAGATCTGATATAGTTTATAGTTCGTTCTACATTGTGGTTTTAAAACAACATCTGTCTTCAGAACTATTTTTATCTGCTAACGAAAAACAAAAATCCCAAAACTATTTACGGTTTGCTATTACTTTTCAAAAGAGAATAATATTTAAGAAAATAAATGACTGTTAAAGACACTCAGAACAAACAAATTGATCATTTCTAGTTTGGCTACTGCTAATTCCAACGTGATTTTAATTTAAATATGTAAAAATCAATTTTAAAAATCACTTTTCAATGATGCCTCACCAGTTTTTACCGTAGATCTTAACATCCATGGGCGTATCTAATGTAAATTCCGCCTGGGGCAGGTCAAGACTTTCGCCGTCCGCCTTCCACTAGAAAAAGTCAACATTTGGCCGACAAAGTCAACATTTGGCCGACAAAGTCAACATTTGGCGTGACAAAGTCAACATTTGGCCGACAAAGTCAACATTTGGCCGACAAAGTCAAAATTTGGCGTGACAAAGTCAACATTTGGCCGACAAAGTCAACATTTGGCCGACAAAGTCAACATTTGGCCGACAAAGTCAACATTTGGCCGACAAAGTCAACATTTGACCGACAAAGTCAACATTAGGCCGACAAAGTCAACATTTGGCCGACAATACCAACATTTGGCCGAAAATGCCAACACTCCATATAAAGAAAAATGTGCCCGCAGGTGCGGGCCGCCCCTGCTACGCAAACCTCCCGACGTCATCGGTAACAAAATAGACAACACAGTAAACACGTCAATTCTCGAGTAAATGTATTCCATATTATTTTTTCTTCTCTCAAAATATTTTTATTATTCACTTTTTATAAGATGGTTAAAACAAAAGAACATTTTAAAAAAATATAATAAATTAAAATTTAAAAAAATAAATATTTTAGCAAGCCATTTTAAAATGTAATCTTAAAAATGTATGTCATGAGGAGGTGAGTATTGGAAGTGGTGTTTTCATGGTAGAATTATTCAACCGTCAGACTTTCTTTGAGTCACCATTCAACCTACCGTAGCCATTGATGGTGGTGACTTCTGTTGTTCCCTTTTAATAATTTTTTTTTTTTTTTGGATTAAAGGGAGAGAACATAGGACCAGAGTCATGTTTACATGCAGCCAGAAAATGGTCAAAGCAGCTACAGCCACTTTAAGGTATAACGTTGGATACATACATTCAGACCACCGGCGTTGCAAGGGTGGGTGAATGAGGTGGTCCGCACCCTGTGCGGCACCTTTTCTCTATTGATTTAAGGGGAGAATATTCGGCCAATTGGATATTTTTTTCTTGCTGGGGGGAAGGTGGCGAAAGACATCTTGGTCCCCCCCCCCGGGGCGCCATTAACACTTCTTAATACGCCCCTGATTCAGTATTACCACACGTTAATTCAATAAAGACCATTTAGTATGCATTTGTGGTTTGATGTTAAAAGTTGTAGACAATTTTAAACAGCGAGAAAAATAAAAGTACATTCTTATTTAAATGTGTGTCAGTGAGTTATTCTAACATTCTAACTTTGATGGGGGACGAAATAAACTGGCTTGATTGACTTAGCTTGAATAACTGGATAGAGAATACGTATGACTATCTTAACTATAAAACAATTTTTTTTTAAAGTCTGTAAAGACAGGTGGGCTTTAGGGTAAACTAACATACTGGTACACTTGTCTAACTGACATCGAGGACAAAGAAACCTACTGCGTGACACACTCTGTAATTTTCTTAAAAAAACAACCGATAAGTATTCATTTTCGTCACTATAAAAGTTCACCTGTTTGGTTAAGCTTCTTAAAACATTGTAACTAAACGCCCCAATAATAAATTCTTATATAACAAAATTCCAATCAACAAAATTCCAATTAACAATTATAAATATTATTATTGATTTCATACGTTAAATATAAAATGCAAAAAAAGCAGACTATCATACAAACTGTTGACACATTCCAATTGTTTTTTTTTTAATTTAAAATTTGGTTAATTTTTTTTTTAAATCTTTAAAATATAAAGTGCAAAAAATTACTGTCCCTCTTACTTAACGGAATAAAAAAAATTTATATAAAAATAATAATAAAATACATGATTATATGTATCTATATAAATATATATAATATGTTATAATTAATGGCATTTAAGTAGAATAATCAGTAACAAAGCTGGCAGTTTTGTACTATTTACTTCTGTTTTGTAGGCTTATAACTCAACTTATGTTTATTGTAAAAAAAAACAAAAAAACTTTGTTCAATTATATAATAAGGAAAATAATCTTAATTTTTCAAATTCCAATCCAATGAAGCGTTTTTTTTTACTTTGTCAAGGTATGTAATTCATTTTAATTTTTGATAAATGAATATTACAATTTACTCCCTTGATAGGTTTTTATTTTAAGCACATTAACTTTTTAAAACGAATAGTAACACATTTGATGAAAAGCATAAAAAAAAAAAAACCAATTATCTACATTAGAAAACGAGAAACGTCGAAACATTGTTTTAGATTTCTACCGTAGGAACATAATTTATCGCATTACTGTCTAGACGTGTGGTAAAAAAATCGAGTTTTGTGTTGTTTACAGGAATACACGCGTGTCACCAGCTACCTGAAATAGAATCCCTGGATGGTGGATAATGTAAGGCACATCAAGCAATCACCCTCTCCATTTTGTTTATGCTGCATTCAGAGAATGCCTTAAAATCAAACTGACAACGAAATGCAGTAGGTAACTTTAGTGTATTCTAGAGTCTAGAACACAATATTGTCTTGTAGTGTAAAGAAGTTACACTAATGTTTATGTTTACATTAACATAAAACACCACTTGGTCATCATGTCACAAATAGGCCTAAGCCTTGCCCTATGTACCATAAATGCTTAGTTTGCTGAATCATCTCTGATACCATAGTCACCAGTGACACTGTAGTCACCAACTTTTAATGTACTTAGTCATTAATGATACCATAATCCCAAATGATATTATAATAACAACTGATATCATATTCACCAATGATAACATATTCACAATGATACCATATTCACCAATGATACCATAGTCACCAATATAATAGGTCGTCTGTCAAAAGTCGATCAGGACCATGTTAAACTTCGGCTGGATTTTTAGAATGACTTGCGCCATGACTTGGATTTAAGTTATCTTGGCGCCAATAAAAGAAAGTAGGAACAGAGTGTGACTAAACCAATATTGTGGGGTGTTATCTTGGCAGCAATAAAATAATGTAGGACCAGAGTGTGCTTAAACAAACATCACGCGCTGTTATCTTGCGCGTGAGATAGGTCTAAGAAATCATGGAGATTATTAGTTGCAAGTTCGGGGAAGCGTGTGTGTGCAAATGCGGGGCTGGTGTCTGGTAAAATTAGACTAAATTACAGAAAAATAGTCATCTGACGGATAAAGAACGGCATAATATTGTGCTGCAGCTTATTCTCCTAACACAATCTCATGACTAGTGATTTTGCCCTAAGAAATATCACCATCTTCTAATTAAGTCGGACGGATGCGAAAAAAAAAAAACAGCAACAAAAAAAAAAAAAAAAAAAAAAAAAAAATTACCAGTTTCAGTTTTTGTATTCGTTTTAATAAGTTTTAATACATAAAAACATAATAAGAAGAAACGGTGAAAACATAAGGAAAGACAAGGTTTATAATGAAACACTGTAAGCCCTTTTGCAAAAAAATATTTTTTTTGGGTGTATATTTTCGAATAGAATTACCACAAATTCTAGCAAAGAAAGAGAAATCATCTATTCTTTTTTATGCGACGAAGTTTAAGACCCACACACAAAAAATTGTATTTATTATGATATTTGTTAGTGCTGCAGTCCACACTTGGAAATTAAAAACGACTATAGCAGAACAAACGTGTAATTGCCTGTGCTTTGAAATGTGACACATCAAACAAAAATCATGTGGGCAGTCACTAGAAAATCAGCAGTATAATATGACTCATGCTAAACATCATGTCAGCCCATAAGAATTGTCCAGATGTGCATTCGAAATGATTTGCCACTAATAAA
This sequence comes from Omphiscola glabra, assembly GCA_964017045.1. Classification (NCBI taxonomy): domain Eukaryota; kingdom Metazoa; phylum Mollusca; class Gastropoda; family Lymnaeidae; genus Omphiscola; species Omphiscola glabra. The sequence continues at coordinate 18,663,267 of OZ024798.1, read as the reverse complement.
TAATTTAATTTAGCAGCTAATTAAATGCTTTAAATTAATTATTGTCCTATTTATTTGCCGAAGTCACGATATTTCTTAAAATAAAATATTTTTCATAGAAATTGCAAAGGATCACACATTTTCTTTTTTTCTCAATACAAAATAATTTGCAATGAAAATAGCTCTCATTATAACTTAAATTTTTTTTTAAAATTTAAACACTGATTAATTTGATTTTATAACAGATCTATGTACAATAATATATTGTAGGCTGACCTACGTAAAATAACATACGCTACTCAGTTTTGTTTTTATAGAGAACTAAGTCAGGAATCTGAGAACTATAATCAAAACTAACAAATTGCTTGAGTTATACTCAATTGATTGATTACCTAAAGGTAATTTTGATTTAGAAATATTAATAAGACCATGGCTATCACATAAAGCTGTGAAGGAAAGTCATAAAATTCTGGCAACTTGGCTTGTTCGTTAGGTCAAACTTTGTCCTCTCTTAAAAATAAAATGATTATGTCTTTTCCAATTTGGTTTTCAAGATGCTCTTTCTTTCCATTGTTTTTTCCATTTAGGGAGGGATTTGTTCACATTCTTTTTTTCTTTTTTTGCTATGTTTTAAACAAATAGCAATGTGTGGGATATAGATGTTTTATGTAAAATTTACTCTACTCTGCTTGTGCTGATGAAGGCAATATCAAAAAAATTTTGAATTTTGATTGTATTTTCTCTTATAAAATATAGATATATCCTGTTTTATTTACCGGTACACAAATTGTTTTGTGACTTATTAAGCAAAATCTTAAAATAACTGAGCAGGCCTCACCCTTTAACATAACCACAAATTATCTGCTAAGAAAAGCTTTTCCCTGATGACCACTAATGACAAACCAACTGATACATCAAATATTTGTTTTAATTTATTACAATAATTACAATATTTATATCAATCAAATACTTTAAAAATTAACAATAGGCATTTGCTCAAATTTAAAAAAAAAAAATTTCAAAACAAAGACATTTCACTACATGGATGAAATTAAAACAAAGACAAGGTGGTTTACCGATGGAGGGAAACAGCCTGGAAAAGTAAGGAAATAAAATGTAATCATACAGATAATTGATGAAGAATACCTCTCAGATCCAATCATGTTCACCAGGTAGATTATTAAATGAAATAGTTCGTTTTTTAATTTTTCCAAATTTTTCCATATCTATGCAAGTAATTTTTCAGATAGCCATGCAAAAAATGAATGAAATTTATGTGTAGGAAATGTTAAAGAAATCTTATGATTCTGTTCAATGGCTCAGAATTGAAACATTTTAAGCTAGTAGTTTTTAAGTTCAGAAAAAGTAGGCCAATTTAATATAGAATTAATTGAATTCACTTCATCTTTTCATTTATTTCTTTTATAATTGCAAGGAAATTTTAAATTAAACTGTAGACATTTAAAAAAATGTTTCCGCCAGAATTTATCAAAGGATTTTAGAAAAAAATTGTATTTCATAACAATAAAAGGATACCAAGTATACATTTCAGTTTAATTCATATAGCTGCCAGACATTCAATGGTTAAGAAGCGATGAAATGTAAGGTTGGAAAGGGGGAAGGGGGGCAGGGGAAGATGCAATAAAACAAGAAAATTTAAAAAAACAATCTGTGAACTTAGTGGTAAGCATAAAGTGAATATAAATATTTGATAATTACTTCACTCTAGTTATACAAAATTAAAATAATATGTCTATGTAATTTCTCTTGGAGTAAAAAATTCTTAAGATTTAAAAGCATTGAGTAATGTGGAAATTTAAGAAGTATAAATATTGCAAATTAAAGGATGCTTAAAAAAATGCTACTTCTAAAGATTTCTTTTATTTAGAACAGTTAAAGTAACAAATGGTGTAAATCACCAGTTATATAAAGTAATTGTGTGGTATAACTCTCAAGTTATATAAAGTAACATATGTTATAACTCCCAAATTATATAAAGTAACATATGTTATAACTCCCAAATTATATAAAGTAACAGATGTTATAACTCCCCAGTAATACATGTGAGTGCAATATTAATGTACCTAAAGCAGACCTGGAATCATTTCATTAATCACAACATGGGGAAATCCCAATCAAAAGTAAAATGCCATTTGGGACAAATATTATCAGTATTATTAGTTGAAATACACAACTTGCTCATCTGTGGTTCATTTGTAGCATTAACAGTTTATAAACATTTTTATATTAAACTTGACTATGGTGTGCAACTGCACAGATTTTAATATTAACTAGCTTCCAAATATCTTTATAAATTAAACGTGGGCATCACTTATAAGTGCAAAAGAGGTTTTGGTGCTGGCCTCCCCCTGATGAGATCGGACGCCTTTTCTCCAATCATGATTGTTGGTGCATTTGTGTTAGCGGACACAAGCCACGGCATGATAGAGGCATCAACCACACGAAGACCTTGGATTCCACGAACTCTGTTAGAAGACATGTCGAGCAAAAATTACTTTTTAAATTCATGATGTAATTGAATTAAGTATGAAATGTACGGAATGGTATAGTTTTTTTTCAAATAGTTGTAATAACAAAATGAGATTCTAAGGATTAACAGATATGGGTATCATAAGGAAATAAGGTTAATATAAAGTTTCTACTAATTTCGATCAAAACTAATGGATCAGCCAGTGCTATTCATGAAGCTTAGCTAGATAATGTCTGTACACCAACATCTAAAAGTCTACCTTAGCTCTGGGTCCACAACAGCTGTTGGGTCATTGACTGGTCCCATCTTGCATGTGCCAACAGGATGATAGATAGTGAGTGGTCTGAGCTTGAGCATACAGGTCCAGTACTCATGCGAGTCATAGCGGTGCTGTTTACATGAGGGCGGAGCAGCTCTCTCGGTCAGTTCCGCACCAATCTCTTTCATTGGTTGTGTATCAACAATCTTTTTACATTCTTGGATTCCTGGAAAGTAAAGGTAGCTAATGAGGAACAAAGTTAAGAAATGATTTAAAAGTTCAAGTTGTAAACTATATACATTTATTTAAAATTACAAAATAAAAAAAATTCCCTACCAGCAAATTACAAATATATAATATTGTTTTATGAAATTTTGCACTTAAATAGAACTAGAGTATCCTAAAATATATTTTTTTGTAAAAATGCAAATCTTTTAATGTTGAATAAATAGAATTCAAAGGTAATCATCATTTATGTTGATCAGGCAGAAATATTTTTTTTAAAGTTTATTTATTTAAAGTTCATTATTCTTACATCAAAATTTTCAATTTATAAAATAAATTATAAATTTTTAAAATATTAATGATTAAATGTGTGAACATCTTATATCAAGAAATAGCCCAGATTATTTTCATCAAAAAGTATTACCATAAAGATACTTTTTGTAAATTAAAATCAATCAGTTAAACTAATTTTCACCTCTGATAAGGAGTTCAATATCTTCCTGAGCATCCAGGTAGTTAGCTTTTATAACAGGATGGTCGAATGGATCCGTGGATTTTAACGTCAATGTTCCTCTACTTTCTGGTCGACATAATGATGGCAGACACTTGAAGCCATATTTGGCATTATTTCGCTCTGACATCTCTGCCTTGACCTTCAAATCAAAACTCATAATTATTTTACCCATAATGCTGTAGTTCAAATGAAAAATAAAAAAAAGATTAACAATATTAACCAGACAGGATTGGTCTCAAACTTTGATTAGTATCACTAGTTCTCCAATAACTAGGTCCTGACCCTGGTGTTTCAATATTGTCTGCTTTTATTTAATTCAGACGATAATATCTGTTTAAAACAATATGTATATGTAATGTTCAGTTTAAAGTCTATTCAGAAATTATGGTGAATAATGGGTAGAATAAATGAGACTGCATTATTCAATTGTTATTTGTATCCAGTAAACCTAATGGTCGCTATGTTTCATTACTCAATTTAGTTTTGAAAAAAAGAACACTGTAGGTAGAAACTTTAAAAAAAATTTAATCAAACAGAACTGTTATCTGACCTCATCTGAGTACCCATAGCCATCAGCACCAGTTGGGGGAAGAAGCATAAAAAAGTGAATTTGCAAGTCTGGCCAGTCTTTTTCTTTGAACTCCTTCGTTGTGCTTTTAAACGCCAAGACTTCAAGTTGAAATGGTGAATTCAAAGCACCTGCAGTAAAGTAGATAGCCTTTAAGAACATCTTGGTTAAAGTAGATAGACTTTAAGAACAACATGTTTAAAGTAGATAGCCTATTAAGAACAACATGATTAAAGTAGATAGCCTATAGCTATTTTATTTTAACTTTTAAATCTTAGGAGTAATAGTAAACTTTCAAAAGCCCTTGCCACTTAAAATATGAACATGAATCAGACAAAAAACTTAAATGAGTAGGGTAAAAATGTTTCTTTTAAAGTATGTTGATGATGCAGTGGGAACGATAAGCAATTTGAATAACATCTTTGTGTCTTGTAAGCAACTTTTAAAAAAAAAAAAATAAGGGAAACAGCATTGACTGGCATGTTATGCAAATGAGATCCAAAAGGTAAAGGCTGTCTAAAAATTTTGTTTACAGGGACTTAGGCTGACTTCAGATTTGAGCAGATTTGAGCAGATTTGAGCAGATTTGAGTAGATTTGAGTAGATTTGAGTAGATTTGAGCAGATTTGAGTAGATTTGAGCAGATTTGAGTAGATTTGAGCAGATTTGAGCAGATTTGAGCAGATTTGAGTAGATTTGAGCAGATTTGAGTAGATTTGAGCAGATTTGAGTAGATTTGAGCAGATTTGAGCAGATTTGAGCAGATTTGAGCAGATTTGAGCAGATTTGAGTAGATTTGAGGCTCCCTCTTTACTTTCTATTGTTTTTAAAATTAAGTATTGGGCCCTAATTTATATGTTAATAAATATGATCATAAAGATTCCGTAAAATTTAAAAGAGTATATCATTTATTTTTCTAAAATGTAATATGCAATCATAGTTGTTGGTTTTTTTATTTAAAATGGTCTAACCTGAACCAAAGAGTTTGTACTGCAGATAGGGCCACAGACCACTTAAACCGTCCAAGGTGGCTGACAGGGGCTCTTTAATCTTTACACCCATGTCAAACATCAGATGATCCTGGAGATTCTCACCAACAGGTAAATCAGCAACGACTGGTATCTTAGGAGAAAAAAACATTTTTGGAGAATATTAAACGTATTGCTGATTTAACAAAAAAATATGACAAAATACTTTTACTCGAAAAGAAAGTGAATTGCACGACTTTTAGTACATTTAAAGAGATTTGGAAAAAAAAAAATACAAAAAAATAAATCAAATAAGAATTTTAGAATAAGTTTAGTCAAACTATCGTAACAATGTTCAAGTGACACACTCAAAATATGGGAGATAGCTCTGAACAGGCTAATTAAGTTCTTTGATTACATGAGTTTATGCCCTTGATGACACATTTTTCCAAAAAAATATATCTATATAAATTTCTTTATATCTATATATAATGTACATTAAACTCCTATTCTACCTTCAAGCTTTCCAGGTGTTTTCTTGGTCCGATACCAGATAGCAATAAGATCTGTGGTGAGCCGATGGCACCAGAGGACAGAATAATCTCTCGTCTAGCTTTCACTATGTACTTCCTCCCATCTTTAATGATTTCAACGCCCTCTGCTCTCTTCTTGTCATTTATGATGACCTGGGCATAAATGAGATCTCAAAACATAAGCAAATACTGTATCAATATTTTTTAAAGCCTTCTCTTTGTGTGATACAACAAGGCCCCAACTCCCTAAATCTATGTTTGTGTAAATGTATTCTACAATTTAGTGGTAAGACAGGAGATCCTAGTGTAAGCCACCAAATGCTATTTAAACCCAACATTTTTAACCCTTTCCTTTCTAATTGTTTGGACACTATTATTAACTTTTCTGTTTAAGGTAAAATGTTATTAAATAAAGGGAATTATCAATTTTTATATCTGTTGATGCAACTCTCTGTCTGCCTCTTAAGCAAGCATTTTTCTTCTTTTTATAGCAAACAAGATTTAATTTTTTTAAATATAATTTAGTGAAACCCTTTTAAAATGAATTTCAAATCCCTGCTCTTATTTCTTTTCTCAGAGTATTCTTGATTATACGTTTTGGGTACAACTGTCTTATCAGACACTGATAAGTGCTATGCAAGGATTAAGCATACCAACATTTAAAGATTATCTAAATGCTTTTATAGGATTTAATTTTGACCAGGGATTCAACTTCATTTTAAAAAAGAGACCTTATTATTTTTAAGATAACAAGATCCTGTCAAATCAGATTTGTATTTAAAAACAATATATTATTCAATCTTTATTACTACCTGTATAATTATTTAACATAATAAAGAAAAACTTTAAGAAGCATTAAAGAAGAAAAAAGAAAACTCATTGGTGGAACAAGAAAACGTAACATGTGATAATAACAGTAGATCAAAGTTCCAAACCAAGCTATGTATGGTTTTTAAAGGGTAAGTATTAGGCGTCTTTAACATCACACATTATTCATTTTATATTTTTACAAATATATGCTTCACTGCCAACCCCCAACCCACTCATAGCTCCCAAAAAGCAAAGGGCGATTTTAAACACAATAAAAGTGGCAGGTTTGCCCATGAAGAACCGTAACAAGCCATGTAAATTGAGCATACAAGAAGCAAAACCAAGTAGATTACCTTCTGTACATGGGAATGGACTGACACGTGTAGGTTCGGTCTGCCAAGGTTGGGGTGAATGAAAGCCCTACTGGTACTGTAGCGCTGGTTATTTTTGGAGTTCACCTGGGAATGTGATATACCTGTCGTGGACAAGAACCACATACCGTCACAAGGATGGCCTTTACATATACATCTATGACTAAGGACAGTTTTTAAAAAACAAAATTTATCTTTCAATTCTTTTTTTTTCTTTTTCATTTTTAATTTTTTATAAGTATTTTTGAAAAGAAAGCCTACCATCCATGGATTTTCCATTGTAGTCCTTATTTTGTGGATATCCCACCAGCTGGGCAGCTTCAATAATCTTTCCGGAGATGGGATGTGAGTTGATTCGGTTGATCGGCCATGGCCCTCCATGTCCGTGATATTCTGATATATAGATCCCAAAGGTTAACACAATTTTCCCTAACATATTTTATGTATCACTTTTCACTTTCTAAAGGAATTAAACTATTTGGAATAGGTGTTTCTACTTTATGTTGCTCAAAATCATCTACTCTGTTTCATGAAATGAGGTCATCATTTGAGAACCCAATAGTAGCACCAATAGTAGCACCAATAGTAGCACCAATACTAGCAACAATAGTAGCACCAATAGTAGCACCAATACCAGCACCAATAGTAGCACCAATAGTAGCACCAATAGTAGCACCAATAGTAGCACCAATACTAGCACCAATAGTAGCACCAATAGTAGCACCAATAGTAGCACCAATACTAGCACCAATACTAGCACCAATACTAGCACCAATAGTAGCACCAATAGTAGCACCAATAGTAGCACCAATACTAGCACCAATAGTAGCACCAATAGAAGCACCAATAGTAGCACCAATACTAGCACCAATAGTAGCACCAATAGTAGCACCAATAGTAGCACCAATACTAGCACCAATAGTAGCAACAATAGTAGCACCAATAGTAGCACCAATACCAGCACCAATAGTAGCACCAATACTAGCACCAATAGTAGCACCAATAGTAGCACCAATAGTAGCACCAATACTAGCACCAATAGTAGCACCAATAGTAGCACCAATAGTAGCACCAATACTAGCACCAATAGTAGCACCAATACTAGCACCAATAGTAGCAACAATAGTAGCACCAATACCAGCACCAATAGTAGCACCAATAGTAGCACCAATAGTAGCACCAATACTAGCACCAATAGTAGCACCAATAGTAGCACCAATAGTAGCACCAATACTAGCACCAATACTAGCACCAATACTAGCACCAATAGTAGCACCAATAGTAGCACCAATAGTAGCACCAATACTAGCACCAATAGTAGCACCAATAGTAGCACCAATAGTAGCACCAATACTAGCACCAATAGTAGCACCAATAGTAGCACCAATAGTAGCACCAATAGTAGCACCAATAGTAGCACCAATAATAGCACCAGTACCAGCACCAATAGTAGCACCAATATTAGCACCAATAGTAGTACCTATTGTTTAACATTTAATTAAAGGAATTGTAGAGATGTTGTCACCTGAATCCTTAAGTTCGGGTATCTGAATGTCTTCAGTTCTCTTGAAATACGGTAGAATGTGCTGGTAAGACCATTCCTTGACCCCTGTATACTCAGCCCATCTGTCGTAGTCATGTCTTGATGCCCGGACATACTGCATGGCATTTATACTGCTAGACCCACCTAGGGCTCTGCCCCTGGGCCAGAAGGAGCGCTGTAAGGGGTTATATGTAAATCATATATTTATACATATAATATATACATATATATATATTATAGTGAAAATTTGTGGCTTCGTTGTTTGTTTGTTGTACAAAGGCTTTTACATGGATTAATGGATCTTGACCAAATTTGGCACATATATCCATCATTATCCAGCATCAAATACTGGGGGTTTACAAACTTTCTATAACATTTCATTGGGGCCGGGGGCCCGAATTCGTTTTTTTTTTTCTTATATGAGCTATAGAAATAAAATGAACAACAAATACTCCTACGTGAATAGATGGATCTTGACCAAACTTAGTACACATACACTTGATTATCCATTAACAAATACAGAAGGTTACTGAACTCATAATATCCATTCTTCTGGGGCCGGGGTCCCATTTAATTTTTCTTATATAATCTTTATAAATAACAATAGGTTCGTTGTGAATTGATGTAGGTAGACCTAGCGTGGTAGCACTACAATTCCATACTGAAATATCGGTGGATTTAAAATGAATAACATACAATCCATTCAGGGCCAGAAAGTTCTAGAAAGTTCTATATTGTTCTACGGGGATATATAACGGTATATAAAAGCTTATTGAAATGTTAGTTTAGTTCTATACTACCATGGGTATTTTCTTTAAACAGACCCTTCATAATCCTACCAGGAACAAAATCCCAATGATCTAAACGAGGAAGAGGATCATAAAGTTGAATGAGCAAACTTGAACCCACTGGTAACACGATCCCGACGAGTGACGGGATCAAATAGACATCCTGTCGGCATTTGGGATCCCATCAAAGAAGAGGATTTCACCGGGAAACGGGAAACGGAATCTTAACGGGATCGGGATCCCACATGAAAAAAAGGGGGGGGGAAAGGAAAATGGTATCCTACGGGATCTCACAGGGGTCGGGAACTCATTTGGAAATGGGATCCCATCGAAATTGGGATCCAGAGGGATCTTTGGCGTTTCTTGGCCTGCTCGCATTCAAAATGTATTGTTGACACCAACTTTCCACAGTCCACAAGAAATTGACATAAGTAAAGACAGTTGGGACCAAAAAATGGCAAATACATGCGTAGGAAATTCAATCTTGGGTCCACAGTCCACAAGAAATTGACATTGGTAAAGACAGCTAGGCCTAAAAAAATGGCAAATAACTGCGTAGGGAATTCAATCAACGTTGTAATCGTTTACCAATTGCACTAACCCCATCTTTGAACCCGGCCAGTGAGCCATTCTGTGGCTCGGAGTAATACTCCCAATCCGTTATACTCCTCCAGTTGGCTGTGGCCAGGCCAGGCGTGTATATGTTGTCCACCTCCCAGTCATTCTCGCCAGCCTCCAGCAGCAGCACAGATACGTCAGGATCTTCGGACAAGCGGCTGGCCACAACACAGCCAGCGGACCCGGCACCAACTGAAACATAAAGTTATTGTTATTCAGAACCGTTCTGTAAAGACACGTTTTTGTTTAATATTAAAATGTTATTTGTTCACTGTAGTAACCTATTGGGTTCATGTTTAAAATAAGATGTCACTTAACTTTATTTTAATTTTTTTTTTGAGTAAGGGATACACCTATACGACAACACTCTCCTGCGAGAGAAAATGAAAATGTCAAACTTAAGTGACATTTGTGTCCATGTTGTTTCGGATTAACTTTTGCACAGGGTCATAGTTTTTCCTTGACTCATCAAACAGCTTCAACAAAACAAACGAAGACCAATCTGACCGCCGGAGCATCAGAAATTGTTGAAGAAATTATCTTAAAACTATGACGAGACTGAGTGGGATAAGAAACATTATGTTCATTATATGCTATCTCAAAACCAGCGGCGGCACAGCCACCACATCTTTCTATTCGGATGATCCGTGGCTTTCCGCCCTCGGTTCTCGGACACCCCCCCCCCCCTTTTTTTTACGCTGACGTTAGTCTTTCCCAACATCGTAAATCCATCTCAGTCTTCGTCGACTGTCTAGCACCAGATAGGCAGGTGGCACCTGATGGCCATGTGGCATCTGATGGACACGTAGCACCTGAGGCCCATGTGGCATCTGATGGACACCTAGCACCTGATGGCCATGTGGCATCTGATGGGCATGTGGCATCTGATGGACACGTAGCACCTGATGGGCAGGTGGCACCTGATGGACAGGTGGCATCTGATGGGTGATGCCGGGAAATATTAATACAATGAAGACTTATCATTATCAGTAGCCTATCCTGGGTCAAGGTTTTGGCCCCAGAAAGCAAGTGGGCATCCCCCCCCCCCCCCACGACCCAACTCAAACCACATCTGGTCACCTGACGAATAATCGGCAGAAGTGGCACTGAGCACGAAGCTCTTGGCCGGCCGCTCACGAAGAGCAGCGTCCCAAGCCCCGGTCCGGCACTTCGTTTCCGTTTTAAGCCGAACCGAGGCCGAATACCTCCCCGCTGCTAATCAGCGGTCGCGTGGTCTGGTCACCAGAACAGGCTGTAATAGTGTGACCCAAACTTGTCGCAGACAAAGGCTATTGCTGAAGTTAAGTGTTCGCGTATTTCATGCGCAGTGTTTCTTGCGAGCTCTGAGACTCACTGCTTGTTAACCATCCGCCACCTTTGTCCTATTTTTATTGTGTTCCTCCATATTATGCTGTATAACACAGAGGCGAAAAGAAGGGGGGGTTAGAGGGGACAGATGTCCCCGGGCGTCAGCTAGTTAGGGGCGCTAAAATGTGCTTTGATATTATTTTATTGATGAAAATAATTGGGTTGAGAGTTGAAAAAACGAAAAGGGGGGCGATTTAAAATGAATCTTGTCACCGGGCGCGAATATTGTCTCCGGGCACCAAACACTCTCGCTTCGCCTCTTGTATAACTCCCTCAGTTAATGGCTCAATCTAACATTTTATTAGTTAAATTGTACTAGTACTACTACCACTTAGTTTTGTGTTTGTATAAAATCCTAATTCATATGCCGACACCAATGTTTGTAAAGGACCACCAGACTGTGTTAGGTTGTATTCCCTCAACAAGAGAGTAATATTTTTTTTGGGGTGACTAATCTAATCTACCGCGGCCCACATGGAAAACTAGACAAGAGATTAGCATGTGACACGCGGAACGACAAAGTTTTGTTTTGGGATAAAACTAGGTGACCTAGTCGAGGTCATGTTGTTTTCTCTTCTAAGCACTCGAGGTTTGTCATTGCCAGCTGGTACACGCCACCAAGGTGTCTCACACGATACCAACGGTTCTCACACGATATGAAGGGCTTCACACGATTTAAAGAGCTCTCACACGATACCAAGGGCTCTCACACAATACCAATGGTCCTCACATGATACTAAGGGTTCTCGCAGGACACCATGGGTTTTCATATAACTTAGTATTATCTGAAGAAAAGATTTAGCACTGGGAAACAAAATAAACTCGTAGATGGATGCTTTGAAATGTTTATAGTCCGCTATAAAACACAATTGATAGTAACCTGAGATCTTTAGTTGTTTTTTGTTTTACATCTTTTCTCTGCCTTCGGGTTTGGGAAGGGGTGTATGAGCACGTATTACTTTTTAAATAAAATTATTGTGAAATATATATGTAAAACCAGTGGCGTAGGAAGGGGGGTGGAGAGCGGAGAAGCTGTAAAACCAGTGGCGTAGGAAGGGGGGTGGAGAGCGGAGAATCTGTAAAACCAATGACAACATGTCCGTGAGCTACATTCAGAACACAAAAAACATACATCATAAATGCAGTTGTCATTTTTAAGAAATTGAGTTTTTATTGCTCCGTGCAAAATTCAGTAAAACTTTTGTCGAAACCCTGCAACATTTTCGCATAATCACTGAACATGTTTTATATTTAACATTCACAAAAAAAGACATTAAACGTGTACACATAATTTGGTTTTGTTTTGAATGATGGCATTGAATGTGATGATAACAAGTAAAAAAAAAAGTTGTTGGTAACAGAATATCCTCTTAGCAACCTTGGAGATGTTGGAAAACGTACGGTTTTGCTGTTTCATTTTAATTAATCCTTCATCTTGTAAATCATATCAAGCATTTTTCATTTCTGTTTTTGTAGCGACCACATTAAGTCAACATTATTATATAGGTTTTAACTGGATATCTTGTCAATGAATGGAGATGTTATCATCAGATATTCCCTCGCGCCGACCAAAAGCTTAAGAAAAGAAACTTTTAAATTGTCGCAGGTTTATCTCGGAACTTGTAGCTATTAATTTATGCATGTGCACATTGGCTAGTGAACGCATGAGCTTACAGAAGATGTAATCACAGTTGACTTACCTACGATGTAATCATAGCTTTCATTTAATCTCGCTGCCAGCTCAGGGGCAGACGTGCCGATATTCCGGTCGAGCAAAAAAACTTTCACCAGAATAGCTGCCGCAGCAATTAAGAAAATAGATGCACCTGTGCTTGGCATGTCTACTGGTTAATGACGAATAACACACAAAGTCGAAATTAGTGACCTCCAATGAAACTCACGCACTGTGTGTGCAAAAGTTGCCGAGTTGATACTGTCGCGCATTGGCTGGGGAAGCCCTCTATCTGGTTTGTGAGGTGGCCGACGGTTTTTGATTGCAAGGCGAAAAAAAAAATGTCGGTATTTATAGAGGCCCACCCAGCCCACCACTACCAAGGCGTCCCCGGCTTAGCCTTGAACTACCACCTGACAACCAACGAATTTATTGCGCAACCTTATCAGATCCTGTGACACTGTTGTAAGTTGTAAGGTTTGCGGTTGCCCCCCCCCCTCACTCCGGTTGCTTCCCCCCCCACTCCCTCCCTCCGCAACCTGGGTAACTAAAGTGCAACCCATCTCCAGCACCAAACCACCAAAACAAAGAAAAGAAATCTAAGGGAACGGAAAGTAAGCCAAAGTTGTGCACTGGCATATAATATTGGAATCATGCGGTTTACATATGCACATACTGATATGCACTTGTGTAATAATGCATTTTTCATATGCACATACTGAAAAACGATTGTGTAATCATGCGGTTTTCATATGCACATACTGATATACGACTTTAAAATGCAGAACAAGGACATCGCATAGTTTTTCAACTAAGAAAATCTAACACTGCCCTGGCGACTCCAGGAACCCATTAAGAATGCTTTAGAGTTGAACGGGGGTTCAGAATCTAATTGGATAATTTTCTGTTGTTTCCCGCTGTGTGTGCTGTCTGCTGTAGAAGGCGGCTGGCCGATGCGTCCTTTTAATTGTAATGTCTTTTCTTTTCCAGCCTAAACACACCTTGCTCCGCTGTCAATTTAATTCCAAACTTAACACTCTTACCTAATACAGCTACCGTACGGACATCTGCTTAATAATGACACAGGCTTGATTAAGTTGTGGCTATTTTTTTGTTACTGCCCTATATTAATGTTAGGCAATTTCTATATTTCGGAATACACCCCTATAGCAGTGGTTTTTAAACTTCCTAATGCCGCGACCCTTTAAACAATCCCTCATGTTGTGACGACACGTAAGCATAACATTATTTTCGTTACCACTTCATAAATATGTGTTTTCCAATGGTCTTAGGCGACCTCTGTGTAAGAGTTGTGCGAGCCCCAAAGGGGTCGCGACCCACCGATTGAGAACCGCTGCACTATAATATCTACTTGAATACGTTATGTCAAAAGTGTTGTTCCCCACGCTAAGGTTTGTAGGACATTTAAGGCATTTAAAAGGCAAAAAAAAAACAAAAAAACCAACATTTATTTTCTCAATCATGTTAATTTTCTTAAGTTTAAGAATATATAGGGGCTCCTATACTAGCTTGCCCCCCCCCCCCCCCACCAACCTTTACTAACCCTCGATGAGTAAAGGGGACCTATTTTACATGCTCAACTGAACACGTGATGTAGGCCTACCTAGACAAGAAAATGCTGTACTTTAAACTCTGCACTGCCAAAATCAAGAACTGGTTTCCCGGATTAGTTCAGTCACTAAGTTGAAAGCTTCAGTTATAAATGACTGTTATACATTTTGGCATAAAAAGGGAATTGTTGAGCTTGTAGGCCCTAAAGTATGTGTCCATATCTTACAGTTTTTTTATTTCATTTTACGTTCGCCCTCGAAATGACGGACAAGTTGTTGAAAACTCTTTAGACAAAACGACCAGCTATTCATTGTGACACCGTCGTACTATTTAATGACACAGAAGTTTACAGAATATTTCAACTGAAGTTCATTGACTCAATTGAACTAGAAGCAAAAAATGTGTACTTTAAAAGAAAAAGAAAAAAGCCATCAGACCATAAACGAGTCATCCTTGAAATGCGTGTGCGTAGAGCTCAGAGTTCAAGGATGATAATGTCTGTCTGTACGTAAACAAGGTCAGGTGCACTTTTGTACCAACCCCTACCAGTGAACAAATGCGCTTGGCAGGCAAAAATCTCTCCCTAACAATTCTTTGCCCCAGTTAAAAAAAAAATAAAAAAAAGAAAGTCTTCAAATAACTCATACGTTTCTCCCCACAACAATACAAAATTGCAATAATGGTTTCTCCCAACAACAATACAGGATTGCAATAATGGTTTCTCCCAACAACAATACAGGATTGCAATAATTGTTTCTCCCAACAACAATTTGGATTGCAATAATGGCTTCTCCCAAAAACAATACAGGATTGCAATAATGGTTTCTCCCAACAACAATACAGGATTGCAATAATGGTTTCTCCCAACAACAATACAGGATTGCAATAATGGTTTCTCCCAAAAACAATACAGGATTGCAATAATGGTTTCTCCCAAAAACAATACAGGATTGCAATAGTGGTTTCTCTCAACAACAATACAGGATTGCAATAATGGTTTCTCCCAACAACAATACAGGATTGCAATAATGGTTTCTCCCAACAACAATACAAAATTGCAATAATGGTTTTTCCCAACAACAATACAAAATGGCAATAATGGTTTCTCCCAACAACAATACAAAATTGCAATAAGGGTTTATCCCAACAACAATACAAAATTGAAATAATGATTTCACCCAAAAACAATACAGCATTGCAATAATGGTTTCTCCCAACAAAAATACAAACTAGCAATAATGGTTTCTCCCAACAAAAATACAAACTAGCAATAATGGTTTCTCCCAACAAAAATACAAACTAGCAATAATGGTTTCTCCCAACAAAAATACAAACTAGCAATAATGGTTTCTCCCAACAACAATACAAAATAGCAATAATGGTTTCTCCCAACGATACAAACTAGCAGTAATGGTTTCTCCCAACAACAATACAAAATAGCAGTAATGGTTTCTCCCAAGTAAACTAAAATCCTAAGACCTAAGGGATCATTTCTTTAACCATTTTTTTCCCGACTCTGTTTTTATTAAATAGATATTTAATATAACATCGTTTATTTCTTTTATTGGAAGTTGATTCTTAGTTTAAACATATATTTATTCACTAGAGTTAATGCAAGAGATAAATTACATTTCTTTTTCAATTGATTTCTCATTCTCCCTTTCACTCTCGCATACTCTCTCTCTCTCCATCTGTCTCCCTCTCTCTCACACACAAACCCTCTCTCCTTCTCTGTCTTTCTCCCCATATCTCTTTCAGTCTCTCTTTCTGTCTTTCTCACTCTTTCTCTCTCTGCCCATCTCCCTTACACTCTTCTTTTCTCTTTCTATCTTTCTTAATCATTCTCTTTCTTAATCTATATCTCCCAATGTATATCTCACTCTCTTCCCTGCTCTCTTTCTCGCTCTCCCTTCCCCCACTTTCTCAACTTCTTTAACTCTCACAATTATTTGCTCCCAATGTGTATGTATCTCGAATTCTCTGCATATCTCTCGAATTCTCTGACTCTCATATGTCTCGAATTCTCTGACTCTCATATCTCTCGAATTCTCTGACTCTCATATCTCTCGAATTCTCTGACTCTCATATCTCTCGAATTCTCTGACTCTCATATCTCAACTTTTCATTATTTTTCATTCTCCTACTAGATCTGTATTTTATTTACCCACACGTTCATACACTGTTGACACACAGACACACGCATACAGACATTAACACAATGAGCGAGTAATTGAGAGAAAACGAGATTGAACGAGACCGTGAGAGACAGAGAGAGAGAGAGAGAAAGTGAGCGAGAGTGTGTGAGATATTGGGATAGAGTGAGAGTGATGTAGAGGTTTTGAGAGAGAGAGGGTGAGAGATGGGGAGAGAGGGAGTGTGCGTGAAAGGTTTTGATAGAGAGGGTGAGAGATGGGGAGAGAGTGAAAGAGAGGGACATGGTCTGAGAGGGATAGAAAGAGAGAGAAATGGGATAGAGTGAAAGAGAGTGAGAGAGAGAAATCGGTTGTGTGAACCATGAAATTAAATGACCTGCGTCAGTGTTGTATCAAAAAATCTGTTGAATTAATTGTATTTTCCATGGCAGGCCTGTACAACATATCGCACGTGGGCCGCATGAGGCCCGCCAGCACGCACTTTGAGCCGAAGTAGCGAAATATTCCTTTTGACTATTTTCTTTCGGCCCGCACAAGTTTTCATAGAGTATTACGGCCCACATTACATTTTGAGTTGTGCAGGCCTAAATGTATGAGGTAAGCAGTATCTTGGGTCTCACTTATATTTCCCAATGTATGAGGTAAGCAGTTACTTGGGTCTCACTTCTATTACCCAATGTATGAGGTAAACAGTTACTTGGGTCTCACTTCTATTGCCCAATGTATAAGGTAAGCAGTTACTTGGGTCTCACTTCTATTGCCCAATGTATAAGGTAAGAAGTTACTTGGGTCTCACTACTATTGCCCAATGTATGAGATAAGCAGTTACTTGGGTCTCACTTATATTGTCCAATGTATGAGGTAAGCAGTTACTTGGGTCTCACTTCTATTACCCAATGTATGAGGTAAGCAGTTAGTTGGGTCTCACTTCTATTACCCAATGTATGAAATAATCAGTTCTAAAGATAGTAATGATATAACATATATACAGACTATACATAATCTAGATTCTATGGACGATGGATATTTGCCGCCCGTTAATTCCTAATATTCATCATGATATTCATTTGCTTTATAATAAAATTTTATATTGATAAGTCAAGTTGTAAACGGCCTGATGCCGAATAGGAGCGGGGGGGGGGGGGGGCATATCTAAACCACGCAGCGAGCCGTTGGGTTTAAAAAAAAAAAAAAAAAAAGTGGAACGTCACATACAGACAAATCTGCTGAGATAAATGTTCATGAATAGTTTGAACCAGAAGTTGTATCCCCTGACTCATGGGCCAGGTTTGCACATGTTATCTTCATATCTCTGCATGACGCCTGCGAGTTGGTAACTCGTCTGAACTATCAACTGTGCTTGGCGAGAATTAAGGGCGTACGCATTTTTCTCATTAAAATAAAATAGTAGACCATTTCTTAGTTATTATTTATTGTTCTTGAATGATTATTAAAGATATTTTGTTTAGCACGTAACCGGTAGGTTTGAGTTAGGAATATGACTATAAGAACACACAACAGTGCATACAATATATCATGGTCCCGTGCTACGGGTTGTTTTCTTTTCGAACCCCTACGGGTTGTTTTATTTTCGAACCCCTAGCCTCATTAGTACTCAGCAGTACTCAGCAGTACTCAGCAGTACTCAGCAGTACTCAGCAGTACTCAGCAGTACTCAGCAGTACTCAGCAGTACTCAGCAGTACTCAGCAGTACTCAGCAGTACTCAGCAGTACTCAGCAGTACTCAGCAGTACTCAGCAGTACTCAGCAGTACTCAGCAGTACTCAGCAGTACTCAGCAGTAGATGCTAATGTTATGCTTGTTAAGCAAAATAAGAAACGTTGTAGGAGACCAGAAAATTTCGATCTTACCACGAAGCGATATGTCATGATAATGCATTGTGAGAATATTATCAGAGGCCGATAACTCTGTGCTGTTTTCCTGATGTAAATAAATAGTTTCGTTTCATTATAATGAAATTTGTTTGCAGACCTCTTTTTAATGACACACGAGTGCCTGTGAATGAGAATACTTTTGTTGTTTGATATGAATCTATAATTAAAAACCCCAGACACCATCAGGTCACAACTCATACCAGGGTCATCCAGCACACAGACATTCTGTTGCCAAACGCTGCGCCTAATAATCACAATTAGTTGCGTGAACTTCTGCAGCATGTGTACCTTGTTACGGATTCAATGGTGTTGAGTAGAGGTTTCTCAAGCGGGGTCCTGTTCTAGCTTTTTCGTATCACGTTATTCCCGTGAATTCTTCCCGTATTTGAAGTTCCCGGTCATAATAGAATATCACATTTTTTTTGTTTTTTTATTTTATTTTTTAAAAATTTCATCAATTCAATGATTGTCAGAAATTGTCGGAAATAGCTTAAAGGGATATGCGGGTAAGAAAAGCCAGTAATTAGTTTAAAGGGAGGTGTGGGTACGAAAAGCCAGGACTTGTTTAACGGGAT
The DNA here is from genome assembly GCA_964017045.1 of Omphiscola glabra. Lineage (NCBI taxonomy): Eukaryota > Metazoa > Mollusca > Gastropoda > Lymnaeidae > Omphiscola > Omphiscola glabra. The sequence continues at coordinate 18,644,364 of OZ024798.1, read as the reverse complement.
ATGTGAGTACAAAAAGCCAGGATTAGTTTGAAGGACGGAGTGGGTACGAAAAGCCAGGATTAGTTTAAAGTGGGGTGTGGGTACAAAAAGCCAGGAATAGTTTAAGGAGGGTGTGGGTACAAAAAGCCAGGATTAGTTTATAGGGTGGTGTGGGAACAAAAGGCCAGGACTAGTTTAGAGGGTGGTGTGGGTACGAAAAGCCAGGACTAGTTTAGAGGGTGGTGTGGTTACGAAAAGCCAGGACTAGTTTAGAGGGTGGTGTGGTTACGAAAAGCCAGGACTAGTTTAGAGGGTGGTGTGGTTACGAAAAGCCAGGACTAGTATAGAGGGTGGTGTGGTTACGAAAAGCCAGGACTAGTTTAGAGGGTGGTGTGGTTACGAAAAGCCAGGACTAGTTTAGAGGGTGGTGTGGGTACAAAAAGCCAGGACTAGTTTAGAGGGTGGTGTGGGTACGAAAAGCCAGGACTAGTTTAGAGGGTGGTGTGGTTACGAAAAGCCAGGACTAGTTTAGAGGGTGGTGTGGGTACGAAAAGCCAGGACTAGTTTAGAGGGTGGTGTGGTTACGAAAAGCCAGGACTAGTTTAGAGGGTGGTGTGGGTACGAAAAGCCAGGACTAGTTTAGAGGGTGGTGTGGGTACAAAAAGCCAGGACTAGTTTAGAGGGTGGTGTGGGTACGAAAAGCCAGGACTAGTTTAGAGGGTGGTGTGGGTACGAAAAGCCAGGACTAGTTTAGAGGGTGGTGTGGGTACGAAAAGCCAGGACTGGTTTAGAGGGTGGTGTGGGTACGAAAAGCCAGGACTTGTTTAGAGGGTGGTGTGGGTACGAAAAGCCAGGACTGGTTTAGAGGGCGGTGTGGGTACGAAACGCCAGGACTAGTTTAGAAGGTGGTGTGGTTACGAAAAGCCAGGACTGGTTTAGAGGGTGGTGTGGTTACGAAAAGCGAGGACTGGTTTAGAGGGTGGTGTGGGTACGGAAAGCCAGGACTGGTTTAGAGGGTGGTGTGGTTACGAAAAGCCAGGACCGGTTTAAAGGGACGTGCCAGGTTTGTCTACTTCACAATTGAATATAAAAAGTTCACTGTCCAGCCTGATTTCATCTCATGCATGTGTGTAGGATGAGAAATCAAAACACACTTTATGAAATGCATTTTTTCTTTAAAACGTACCATGAAATTATACTTGCTCTTTATCCTTTAATATCCAAGATTCATTAAGACCTAAGATTTAAAATGTATATTATAGAAGTATGAAAGTTGTTTCTAGTTAAGTTAAAGAATCCATTTTTTAAAAAGTTTTCATAAATCAAGTTTCTTAAAACAAAAACCTCGGCGACTTTAATCACAGTGGTTTTTAGAGTGTTGGGATTATTCTCACCGTTTAACTTTTCTTATCCCACACTAGTCCATATTAATTTCATGTTTTTCTGTTTTTTCCTAAGTTGAACTGGGAAATGATTACAAAATAATTCATACATATGATTCTTTTTATCTTTCTTTTTTCGTTACTCACATCTATTCATCTATGCAGATAAAAGTTGTTCGAAAGAAAATTCTCATAAAATAGCAGTACAATCTCGAATTGACATCAAAGACTGTCCACACATTGCAAAGACTGTCCAGACATTGGTCGCATTTAATTTAAAATAATAAAACCACTTCAATGAGATTTCTTAGTAATACATGACCAAATAGTAATAAATGCATTTACCCAATATTTAATCTCTGAACAAACTGTCCTTCATAGCTTGACGAGTCGGTACATCAAAAGCTTTTTATCGTGATACTATCGCCGAAACCTGAACGGAGACTTTTCTTATTACAGAAAAAGTTATAAAGTAAATACGAAAAAGAAACATTTCGTGGCCAAATAAGATACTAATTTTTATTACCCCAAAGGTTGAGGTCTTTTTAACTTTTTGAAAAATGTATATATATTTAAAGTAACGTTTGGAAGCTAGTAAATTTAAACACTTATTCTTTACCTGTCGATATTTTAAAATGTAATTTAATTTCCTCGAGTCGTGACGTAGAATCAAACTTTAAATATAAAAAAAATAGATCTAATATTAAAATCGAAATCTTATTTATTTTATTTATCTTCAAGGAATTAGAGAAAAAATATCTGATCGTAAACACCTTTCATGTATCGATTTGTCAGGAAGGGTAACTCCTACATTTATATCTAGACAATAAAAATGACTTATTTACCCTATTTACAAATAATGCATTTTTCTTTTATTACTAAATTAAATTATCCAAAAGTGGTTGATGAAAAAAAAAAATAACAACATAGAAATACAGTGACAGTTCAAGCCATATAACAAATGACTCATAGATCTTTACTGACCACTGGACATCTTGACCACTTGACATATATGTGTTCAAGAATTTGATGTCTATTTGAACACAGGAAACATAACCAATGGTGAGATTTGAAATGACAGACGAACAGCGGCCATGGTCAAAACTGTTCCTTGTATTTTCGGCTCAAGTTTATTCTGAGTAAATTACGTGCTAAACCCATGGGAACAGGTAAATACAGGTACTAGTGCCAGGTTGTGTTCAATGGTAAGCTGTACTACTACCAGGTTGTGTTGATTGGTTACCTGTACTAGTACCAGGTTGGGTTGAATGGTTACCTGTACTAGTACCAGGTTGTGTTGATTGGCTAGCTGTACTAGTACCAGGTTGTGTTCAATGGTAAGCTGTACTAGTACCAGGCTGTGTTGATTGGTTAGCGGTACTAGTACCAGGTTGTATTCAATGGTAAGCTGTACTAGTACCAGGCTGTGTTGATTGGTTAGCGGTACTAGTACCAGGTTGTATTCAATGGTAAGCTGTACTAGTACCAGACTGTGTTGATTGGTTAGCGGTACTAGTACCAGGTTGTATTCAATGGTAAGCTGTACTAGTGCTAGGTTGTGTTGAATGGTTAGCTGTTCTAGTGCAAAGTTGGGTTGATTGGTTAGCTGTACTAGTGTCAGGTTGTGTTGAATGGTTAGATGTACTAGTACCAGGTTGTGTTGATTGGTTAGATGTACTAGTGTCAGGTTGTGTTGAATGGTTAGATGTACTAGTACCAGGTTGTGTTGATTGGTTAGATGTACTAGTGTCAGGTTGTGTTGAATGGTTAGATGTACTAGTACCAGGTTGTGTTGATTGGTTAGATGTACCTGTGCCTGGTTATGTTGATTGGTTAGCTGTACTAGTGTCAGGTTGTGTTGAATGGTTAGATGTACTAGTACCAGATAGTGTTGAATGGTTATCTGTACAATTGTTTGGTTTTGTTGAATGGTTAGCTGTAATAGACCCGATTGCTTTAAAAGGTTAGCTGTACCAGTGCCTGGTTGTGTTTAATGTTTAGTTGTACTTGTGCCTGGTTGTGTCAAGTGGTTAGTTGGATTTTTTTGTTTTCTAAATCTCATGTCTGGGAAGCAAACAAAACAAAATAGTTTCATATGGTTTAGAATTCCCTCGGGAAAAATGTTTTTTTGTGTGCTTATTACAACATGTTTTGCTGTCTGGCAAGGGACCATTTTCTAAGCGATAAGCCTTATCGGAATCTACGTAATATTACAAATTCGATACCGTAGTACGATCCTTGATCCTTAAAATTGGTATTTTTTTTCTGTGAAGGTTTCATTAGAAAATAGACCTTACTTGAAACCTTGATACGAGCATTCACTTCTAAACTCTGAACAAGTTCATTTTGCAGACCGGACATGTTACAGGAGTTCTCTTGTACTCACTTAGGGTAACTAACCCTTGTTGTATCTATTCATTCTGTTGTGATGTCATGAATTGTCTGCCTTCTAGAAATTGTACTTGTGACACACTTGCTTAAAGAATATCATTGTATATGACATTTTAAACCATTAATGATCCATAAGATCTGCGCGAAAGTTGTGGGCGGAAGGGAGGGGGGGGGGGGAATTAGCATCATATGGGTTTCTCTATAAAAGCTCTAACATTAAAATTTTACTGAATAATATTTTTATGTTAATGACGAGCAATAAAGGGTGGGGTTGAAAATTTGACAAAACATGCCAATAAGTAGCTTTCTTAGAATCCCAGTTAGCCCCATCCCCTTTCCCCGCTCGAAAAACACTCATTTGTCTTCACGCCCATGAACTATATTAATATTCTAATGACATAATAGCTTTTTCAGCGCAGACCTGTTCAGAAAAGCAAAAGACAATACTACGCACCAAATGCATTTTAAAAAACAACAACTCATTTCTCGCAGATATCTGGGATTTTATTTCCTTGACCTCGGTGTCACCCTATTTCTTTTATCTTCCCTTGGAAAATCGTGCAGGGCACAACTAGAGGAGGAAGAAGAAGAGGTAGACAGAGAAAAAGATGGGAAGATAACATAAAAGGGTGGACGGGATTAAAACTAGGCGATGCTATGCGTAGTGCAGAAGACCGAGAGGAATGGAGAAGGATAGTTTTTATGTCATCTGTGGCGCCCCAACGGTCCAAGGACTAAGGGACATAATGATGATGATGAAAAAGAAAAGGAAAACCAGTTTTTTGGCGGTTGGGGGTGTTGCTTAACATGTAATTAATTTGTCTTGGCAACCAGTCTATGTGCCAAGATTCAGCTTCATGGGTTGACGGCAAGTGCGTCATTTAGCCGTCCGAAGATTCTGACAGCAAGAAACACAAGAACTAAAGCGACGTTAATAGAAATGATTTTAAAACATATATTTGTATATTCAACTATACAACTCCTGTGAATTTGTGCACCTTTTATAATTATATTCAGTTTTAGGAATAGGTCCTTCAAAAATATTTTTAAGCTTGTTGAAAGATGTGTTGATATTTTTGTTGGTATGTGTTTATATATGGGTTGATTGATGTGTTGATCTCCCTGTCTGCTTCATTTACTTTTTGTTTTTACATGTGTAAGGTTTCATAATTTTTTTGTTTTTGTTTCCCGCGAAATCAACTGAAGGTTCAATGTCTTCAATTTTCCATTTCCGGACCGACTCTTTTGGTTTGGTCACTGCTTCCCAAACTTTTCGATTATCAGCGCCCTAGTTCAATCCAGATATTTTACAAGATGCTTTGTAGCAAATGCTTACATTAGCCAACACCGAGCAATGACAAATAATTGACATGTTTAAAGATAAACTGTTGGCCATTAAGGACTAAAATACGTATTTAGCCTAGAAATGCCTCGGCGCTAATTTAACAAATTCAATCAATTTTAATTAGTGGTATCAATGAGCTCGTTCATTATCAAATGTTTCATCGAATTTTGGAAACGAACTGGTTACAGCCCCCTCCGTAATCTTTTTCACCCACCCCCTCATTCCATTAACGCTTACTTTGATAAATTTATGGAGCCACCGAGAGAGACATAGTTTCGCCAAAAAAAATATAACTACTCGCGCCAACATTTCTGTTCTGTATTTGTCTTTGTGAGTGGAAGAGTAACCTTATACCACTGCAGTGCAAGTTAAGTCAAATATAACAATGTAAGTGCCTGATGGCCTATTTCATATATCAATTTTGAACACGATCTGTAAGCAGACCATGGTCTGACATAGTAATGGGCATTTTAAATCGTATATTTTTTTGATAGACATGTCAGTTTTAAATTTTAATTTTTTAATTTCTCAGTCAACCGATATCAGTCAATGACACTACCTTTGGCTTGGGCAGCTTGACTTTTCCTATGCGGCATCAATCGGTGAATTCTTTTGCCCGACCGGCGGTCAGCCCTGAAATTTGTTGATCGACATACATTTCGCAGATTTCATTCATTAGACCACTTCTATCGGAAGTGAATAAATAGCCTTTTATCGGATCCGTTGGCTTTGTCGATCTTGGTTTAAGCGCTGAAATGTGTCGTTTTTAGTGCTTGCGATTGCTGTGGGCGTTTCTAGTTGTCGCCTTTGTTAATTAGATTTAGCAGGTTGCTGCTCGTCATTCTTGAGACCAGTGGCGTAGCTTAGGGCTGGTGCCACCTGGTGCGGTAAACTCATGGTGTCACCCCTACCCCAGACTTTCACAGTGGATTTCTTCTTGTTATTTTTTTTTACTTCCTGGTCTTCAAAGCTGCAAACCTGTCAATCACTTTATCAAAATCACCGTATCCCTATCAAGTGTTAGTAGAGCCAGATCAGAAAGTCTTGGTTGTCACATGGTGGATAGTAAATAGTTCTTGATTAGCCTTAGTTTTGAAAAGCTCCGCTCACATGAAGCCACACAGATCGTAAGAAAACATTAAAGGCTTAACGAGAGTTTTGGAAGAGATTCTAGGAAGTACAATTCATCTAAATGTTTCAAAACATCAAATACTGACCGGTCCATGACATTATGAAATTCAATATCAGCTGCCTTTGGGTGTCTTATAAGCCTTGGTATATCTCTGAAAAGTTCATCTTCTGAGAATTCATCATAGAAAAGGTTAATTTTGGAAAGGACACCAATAACTTTTCTTCACTTGCTGATAGTAGACTCTTAGATTGAACAGCCCCCAAACATATCTGCTACTTCCTTGATTGCTGATGATCTGATCTGGGGTTCAGAGTGACACCAATCAATACCCTCCAGCATCTACCTACTGTTTTCTTCTCGCAGAGAGAGTCCAGCGTATATTAATTTTGCTCCTGCCATTCTCTTCTTAAACCTTAATATCCTCTCTACCGACATTCCATATTTGTCTGATTTCGAAAGTGCCTTTTCAATAGTAGGTGTTCACAAAGTGACAGCGCTTCTTGTGCAGAAACAATCTTAATGCAGGTACTGCATGATATCATCGGAAAGCTTTATTTCTCAAAATTTAGATAAATATAGTTTCGTGTCTCTTAAAAAAAGTTACCGAAGACTTCAAGCGGCGTAGAATCGTGGTCAAAATGTATTTTTTCTAACCTCATTATAGGGTTACCTCATTTCTGACGCATCAACCTTGAACTTTTAATAAAACACAAATTTGGGTTGGTTACATGTGTGGAAAATTGACGTATTATTAGTTACCCTTGTGTGAATTTCGGTTAGACCGCGCTGTGTGTGCCCTGTAAATAAGTATTTTTTTCTTTCAATTTTGGTGTCACTTCTGAGATGGTATCACCCGGTGCGGGCCGCAACACCCTTATAGCTAAGCCACTGCTTGAGAATCTTCTGATGTCTCTAACGGGCGTTTCCAGCTTATTGCTTCATCTTCTTCTGCTCGAGTCCCAAGTCACCATCCATGTCCTTCTGCGTGTCACCCTCCCTTTCACCCTCCGTACCACTCTGTGTGTCACCATCCGCGTCATCCTGCGTGTCACCCTCCTTATCGCACTCCTTGTCACCTTTGTGTCCCCCTCCTCCCTGTCACCCGGCGCGTCACCATCTGGGATTGAAACAAAAACGGTGAAGTTCCTGGACGTTATCATTGAGAGACACTGAGTAGAGTTGAACTTAGAAAGAAACATTATTCAAGACCATCTCAAACTCACCCAGTACTCATGAACATGGATGACCGTTTGTGGTCTATAGGGCGGGGACAGTACGGCTTGGACAAAAATATATATATTTTATCATACATTTGATGCATCCATTACATTACTATATCTATGGTTATGTATGACCCGTAAATTGTAACCAAGATTTCACTCACATTTTCGAACTGCAATGATAATGCACTTGAGTCCATACGGCTTGCTGGTACAAATTAACACAGGAATGCACTTGAGTCCATACGGCTTGCTGGTACAAAATAATACAGGAATGCACTTGAGTCCATACGGCTTGCTGGTACAAACAACACAGCAATGCACTTGAGTCCATACGGCTTGCTGGTACAAAATAATACAGCAATGCACTTGAGTCCATACGGCTTGCTGGTACAAACAACACAGCAATGCACTTGAGTCCATACGGCTTGCTGGTACAAAATAATACAGCAATGCACTTGAGTCCATACGGCTTGCTGGTACAAACAACACAGCAATGCACTTGAGTCCATACGGCTTGCTGGTACAAACAACACAGCAATGCACTTGAGTCCATACGGCTTGCTGGTACAAAATAACACAGCACTGCACTTGAGTCCATACGGCTTGCTGGTACAAACAACACAGCACTGCACTCGGGTCCATACGGCTTGCTGGTACAAACAACACAGCAATGCACTTGAGTCCATACGGCTTGCTGGTACAAAACAACACAGCAATGCACTTGAGTCCATACAGTTTGCTGGTACAAAATACAACGCTGAAAGCATGTTCCGATGGTCCGTGCAAAATCTTTACATGAAGTGGTTAGCTATAATTCCTGACTCAAATGAAGACACGTTTAATTAATAAACCCATGAAAACATAGTTTTTCGTATACATATTTTATATGAATTTTTAAAATTATTTTATATCAATATTCTAATGCCTTACTTACTTTTACAAAACATATTTATATCAGCTTCTATTTCAGACAAACAAAAGAAAACACTAAGCATCAAACGCACTTACGATGTTTTTTGTTTAATTATTATCATTTAGCGCAGTTATCGGGAATTTTATTTAGTGAAATCAATGCTCTCATATTTCCTTCATCTACCCCCTGGAAAAACAGAAAAACTGATTTGTGGGGGGGGTCGGGTTAAAAATGCCATAGAATGTGTTGTCGTCGGTTCAGCTCGATAGCTTGACGGGAAGTGGGTTAATTAGCCGTCCGAAGATTTTGCCGGCCACAAAAAAAAAAAGAAAATGATCATTTCAAATGACTTCGGTACATTTTCAAACATTTTATTTTTGTGATTTGCTGATTGTTAATCTTTTTTATGTACGGTCATTTTCACGAAATAAATTGTAGATTTCAATCAAAAAGAAATACATATTTACAGTTTTGAAAATAATCAAGAATAGAACTTCTGGATTCAATGACGATTCATATCAAACATTTATTTGTTGCCTTAAAAACAGAATGATATCAAGGTATTGAATGTGACTATTCTTCTATTCGAGATTTACAAGTCATAAATGCCCTAGCTGTACGATGCATCCAATTGGTTAAAATGCGCGATAAGAGACTGGAGGAGATGTAAACGCAGGGAGTGTGCCTCTTAAAATAACACAAATCTAAGGCATCTCACAAACTGCATAGATGGGATTAGGTGAGGCACAGCGATATGCAGACATTTTCCAGCCAAGTGAGGCTTCCAAGAACATGCAGTTAAATTCTGTGCCCTGCTTCGGCTGATCCGCGGACCAATTGGTGAACTCAACCGGTTTCCCGTCGCTTCTGTACACCCAGCTGTCCTCAGTCTGTTCATCGGTGGCCCCTACGTAAACATAAACCACCCCGGTGTAGTTTTTGCTTAAAAAGTCCCTGACCACGGCGTATTCCTCCGGTGTATTAATCTCGACCAGTTTACCGCTGTACAACTTACACAAATCATCAGCCTCCTGCACGCTGTTGAACGTGTTTTTAGACAGCCAGTAAGTGGCGTTGGCACTCTCAGATTTGTCGAAAAATAGTAATGTCCTGACGACGTCCAGCCAAAGCTTCATCTCACCGCTGGACGACTGCCCGCTCTGTTTCAGAACTTCGATCTCTCGCGCGTTTTGCTCACAGATCGCCAGCACCGAAGTGGCGTTTTCTGAAAGTTGAGCCAACTGCCCCGCGTACTCAGTTTTGACCGAGTTCAAGGCATCTTCAACCTGCTTCAGGTGCGCATTCAGCTGGCGGATCTTATTCAGCAAGGCGTTGTCGTCGGGGGCCGAATATTTGACGTCGACCGTTGAGTCGATGACCACGTTGTGTCCGACGCTGTCGGGCCCCTGAGCTGTACATTTGTAATCTCCTGCCACATCCTCGGTGGGCAGGTCCCAGGTCAGCTCGATAAACGATTTACCTGTTGAGTTGATGGCACCGGAAGCCTTGACTTTTTCCTGCGTTATTACATTGACCTGCTGACCCAAGAACACGTTCAGCGATGCCAGCTCTTCATATTCCGAGGAACCGTTGTTGGCACGGGACACAATCAGAGACACCAGCGCTGAAAGACTCTGACTTCCGTTCTTGAGGTAAGAGCATTTAACAGAGAAACTGTCGGTCATGCCGAGGTCTATCGCTTTTGGGTTGGCGTCTAAGGTCAGCGAACCATCTGCAGGAGAGAATATTATTAAAATGTGTGTTTTAATGAATCTTCCAAACTCACCAGAAGGACGTGATTTCGTCGTTCATTTCCACGCCGGATAAATTTTAATCCACTGAGTGCCAGAAAGAGACTGTAATAATTCTGTTACTTATTTTTCTGTTCGAAGCAACAGAAAAATATTTAAATTAAATTATCTTTAAAATGTGCGATTTATTAACTTTATTTTGAAATAAATTTTACACCGCTTACATTTAGTTTATTGACAACAAATATTCGGCTTTATTGATAACATTACTTGCCTTTAAAAAAAATATATTGAAATAAATTTATAGTGAATTTTGGAAGTGTTGGATTTTATATTACTTTAAAAAAAACAACAATTAGACTGACTTGAGCCTACCTGAAATGCACCATATCAAAGAAAACAGAAGAATCGAACAAACTGTTGTACTAGCAGACGGGGCCATGTTCTGTCAAAACACTGTCACAAGTTAACCGTAGTTGTCGGAATCTGAACATCGACATGTGTTAAAGGGCATGATTGTTGTTTTTTTTAATGTAGAAACAATGTCAAGTCTATGACTTTTGTTATCTTTGAAACCAATCGTAGGAAGATTAGATGAACCAATTTTGATTTAACTGCACGAAATTTGATCTAAGGTTTTTAACTGGTAGTACAAAGTAGCCAATCTGGAATCGTGTCCAATTGTTTAAAAAAGTTTTTATTTCATTAAAACACCCATCAATGTTTGATTGTTTCACGTGCTCCGATGTCAAATAAGACTTCTAATATAGTTCTAAATTGGTTTTTATTCCATTAAAATCGCAGATTTTATAAATTTATCAAAAGGAATGATGAACATTATTTTGTAGTGTTTTTTTTCTGTTTTTTAGACCTACGTTGCTTTTTAAGAAGAACGTAGTAAAGCTTTTAAATCGAAAGTCAAGGCTAGGCTTAAATTTCCGGTCTCGTTTAACACATCATATACCGTATACTGTTTTTTTTTTTAGATATATGTATCTGTATTTGAATAGTCTCATTAAGATTATTTTCTTTAGAGACATAAATGGAAATGTGTTTTGAGTGCACTGTACAAATTTATCTGCCCACGGAACAACATTCTGATTAGAAGAACAATTTTGTACACTAGAACAATTCAATCGAGAGCTATTTTTAAAAAATCGCAACAAAAAAAAAGGGGGGGGGGGAATAATAAAAAGAGGCTGGTCTTATGTGCTGAAAGGATGGAAAAACTCAACAATTTTATATATAGAAAGGATGGAAAACCTCAACAATTGTATGTGTTGAAAGGATGGAAAACCTCAACAATTGTATGTGTTGAAAGGATGGAAAACCTCAACAACATCAATTAAATTTAGATCTCACAACTGATTATTTTATTCTTATCACAGCTGGGAAAAGCACGCTGGCTAAATACTGACATGTTCTTATGCACGGAGACGTCATATGGGTCGGGCAGATTTGCCCCCCCCCTTCCTAAATTTGTGGGGTTTATTTAAATTGCTATGTACTGTGGCGCCTCCAGTAATAAACAACTTAATTAACAAGCCGACCAAGTTTTGGTTTTGCCTCCATCAGAGGCGTAGCTATTTTGCACCCGGGGACGAACTATAAAATTAACGAGAGAGAGAGACAGAATAGAGAGATAGAGAGAGATAAAGATAGAGTTAGAGATAGATAGAGAGACATATAGGTAGAGAAATAAGATCACGTGGTAGCAGACACAGCTTTGTTAAAATATTAATTTTCCCATTTCGACCAAATGGTCCATTAAAAAGCGTTCCACCACATAGATGCCATGAATGTTACTTGAACTGTCTTTATGTGTGCTGTGAAGAGTGTAAGCTACGCGTTAAATCGGATTAGGATTATGTGTAATCTGTGCTTCCCAAACAATTTAGGTATATGGTACCATGAGCTTTTGAGATATTTTCAGGCAGATACTAAGTTATCGTTTTTTTTCTGGGAAAGCGGGGGTGGGGGGGGGGGGAGGAGAGGGGTATGAGTTCTTTTTTTATTTTTTTTAATGTGACTTCAAATTAATTTTTTTTCCTGTAGATTTGGGGGGAAAATGGAACGATTTAAATGTGGCTTCCAAATTAACTTTTTGACTTTTTCTGTTCATTAAAAAAAAAATACATAAAAAAAACTCATGACAGTTCACAAAGTGCATAGATGGGGGTGCTGGATGCACAACGATATGCGGACATCTTCCATCCAAGACTCTCTTCCATAAACATACAGTTGTAGTCCGGACCCGGTCTCGGTTGATTGATGGCCCAGTCTGTGAACTCGACCGGTGTCCCGTCGCTTCTGTACACCCATTGGTTCTCAGCCTGTTGGTCGGTGGCACCAACATAGACGTAATAGATCCCCGTGTCGATTTTGTCGAGGAACTCCCTGACCGCTGCATATTCTCCGTCGGAATTTATCTCCACCAGATATCCTTTGTACAATTTACACAAATTCTCGGCGTCCAGGACGCTGGCGTAGCTATTCTTGGACAGCCAGTAGGTGGCGTTGGGCCCGTCGTATTCACGAGAGAACACCGACGATCTAAAAGCTTGTAATAGAAGCTTCATATTGGCACTGCTTGACTGGGCGTTTGCTTGTTTCAATGCGTTAATGTCCTGGGCGTTCTGCGCATTCAGTGCAAGAACGTGAGTGTCGTTACTAGAGACTTGCACCAGCTGACCAGCAAAATCGGTTTTCATCGAACTTAACGTGGCCTCGACCTGCTTCAGGTGTGCATCCAACTGTTGGATCTGGCTCAGTAGATCCTTGTTGTTCGGCGCCGAGGACTTCACGTCGACAGTCGATTCAATGACAACGTTGTGTCCCACGTGATCCGGTCCCTGGGCGGTACACTTGTAGCTCCCGGCGACGTCTTCGCTGGGCAAGTCCCAGGTCAGGGCGATGAACGAATGCCAAGTTGGGTCAATGGCACCCAACGCTTTGACGTTTTCTTGGGTCATCAGGTTCACGTGCTGGTCCGAAAACACGCTCAGTGACGCCAACTCTTCATAGTCTGAGGACCCGTTGTTTGCGCGGGACAAGAAAAGAGATACGAGAGCTGATGGACGGCTGGTATCGGTGTCATTTTTGACGTAACTACATCTGACGGTTAGTTTGGTCGTAAGACCTGGGTTATAGACGGCAGGGTGGGCAGATACAAAGAACCTTGATTCTGATGGAAACAAAAATACATAATTAATTTTCTTTTTCAATTTAGGATTAGTAGATGTATTGGTAACAAACCGAAAAGATTCAATTAAAAATAGTATGTAATTATTAAAATCAGTAATTTATGCATTTTACATATATATATATATTTATATATGTGTGTATATATATATATATATATATATATATATATATATATATATATATATATAATAGTATATATATAATATATATACTCTCATATGTTTATATAAGATGGATCTAACATTTTCAAGACCATATCACCAAAAATATAAACGATTATGATTACAAAAAAAAAAAAAGCTATTTTAAAAATCCATTTCGATAATTTTCTCAAAGATCAAACTTTATTTTTGTGCTTACCTGAGTAGTGAAAGACAGCCGCTAGCATTACTAGTCGGCCAATAGCTTTCAGGTACAAATGATCCATCCTTAATTGGAAGTGATGCTCCGTAAATTATGATGGTATTTTGAGAATTACAAGATCTAAACAAAACTGCGACTTTTGATCAGATGAAGTTCATTACCAGAGTTTTACAATGGATACAGTGAAAGGAGAGATAAGATAATAACAAAGACGTTACTCATGAAAGTAGTTATAAGGGCCAAAGTTTAGCATTACACCTGGGTCGGCTTAATGAGTCTAAAATAAATTAAAGTTCTTTAGCGCTCTATTTTTTTACTTTATTTTGTTACATATTTTTCAAAATATTTTATTTTTTTTACGTTTCATAGAAACATTTACAAATAATAAAAAAATGCAATTTAAGCTTCCAAAAAAAAGTAGCAATGTTTGTAAATTTAATCGTCTAGTAAAAAATAAAATTTGAAAACGTTTCAATGACTTAAAAATGATTCACATTTATGACCGTGTCACAGTAGCGTAGATAGAGTGTTTGGTGACCGGGGACGCGATTCGCGCCCGGAGACAAGATTCATTTTAAAGCGTCCTCTTTTCCTTTTTTCAACTCTCAAACCCATTATTTTCATCAATAAAATAGAACCAAAGCACATTTTGGCGCCCCTAACTATCTGGCGCCCGGGTTCACCTGTGCCCCCCTGCCCCCCCACGCTACGCCTCTGCCGGGGCATCTATGACTGGCAGAAATCAAATATACATTTTATGTTATCTCTTTGTCTATGGTTCCTATTTGATGCCTGCTAAAGAAATTTATTAATGTAAAAATAAATGTAAAATAAATAAAGCACCCCCCCCCCCCAGAACCCCAACAAGCACTTTAAAAAATATATCTCTACTGACTCTACAGTTTACACAACGTTATCTCAATTTTTATAAACTCACATTGGAAAGATTTGATGTAACATGACATTTACCAGTGAACAAACAAACACAAATTTTCCGAGTTATTATTTTGGGATATGATGGTCTCTGCATCTCACCTCATAGATTTCAACTCCGTGGATAAATGGAACGTTGTATGTTTTTGGAAATGTGTATTTAATCAGGCTAGTCAATTCTATGATTCTATTTTAGACACCGTTTCCAGTGCTTGCCTTGAAACCGTTGATCCTCCTTGAGTCATAAAAGAGAACTCTCAACACTTTTACAGACTCTGGTCTGTGTGCTCAGGTTCCTCCATATTTCAGCATTCGGAAAGGCCGTTAAATTTGTGTATGTGTTTGTGAATGAATTGGCCTACCCACAAAAATGGCCCCAAAACCTCATTTCTGTAAAGTTTTACCAAGCTTGACAACAGCACAGCCCTAGAACTGCTTGGTTGAATAGTGTAGCTAAACGTCTTGAAACCAGTTCTAGCTGTTACAATATTGTTTTCTTTGGTTGTTTCAGTCCATTCCATGTTATGAAAGTTGCATATTTGAAAATATAATTGTATGGATAGTTTTCATTACATTTTAAAGTGATGAATCTTGCTGCATTGGTTGTCATGTTACTTTTGATGTTGAATGCTTTGATAGTTGAAATTAAATAATCAGTTAATTTTAATTTCTTAAAAACAATCATCATCATCATCAGTGGTGCAACAGCCAGTGTAAGGCCCTGGCCTGCTTTAAAACATCATTCCATTCGGATGGATTCATGGCTTTCAACCTCTTCGCGCAACATCCCCCCCCCCCTCATGTAAGTCCTTCTCTGTATTATCAATCCATCTGTCTTGGTCCACAACTGAGCTGCCGGCCCCTAGTTTTTTGCCTGTAGATCACTTTTGCTTCTTTACCATCTCATCCTCTCAAGGTGTCCTGTCCTCCTCTTCTTCTTCTATATATCAAGGGCCCACGATCAATTTATTGATCATTCTGGCTCCTATGAATGTAGATGGGATTTGCAATGTTTCTGTGCCTAGTGTTGATGAGGATATTTTACTGGTTGCAAGAGTTACTTAGTGAGGGTATCATGCACTGGGGGTTGGAAGGCCTCTTAATAATAAACAGATAAATAAAAACTTTCCTTTGGGTGATTTTCAAAGATTTTAATTGACATCCCATAAAACAAAACATAACAGTCAGGGCACAATATATTGCTAATGCTCTAGGGATGATTCTGTTCTTATTTACTGATATAATCTTTTACTGCAAGGTAATATGTACAAAATCTGTACTACATTTCAGAAATATATAGGGAGAAATAGATCTACAAAAGTATAGGCTTTATAAGATAGGTACATTTAAAAAAAAATAAAAAATATAGACACAATTTATGTTTGTTCAGTTGTGGTAGTCCACTAAAACCATGTCACATAAGGCTCCTATTTTTTCAGCTTTGCAACTTTGCCTTTTTCTTCATATTCTATTGCATACGCATGTAGCCCAACAGACCTGCTTTGGCGGCCCGCGAAAGAACAAAACATTCTTTATTATTATTATTTTCTTTAAAGGTCCCCCCTTGTCCTATTTTCTTTCGGTTTACACAAGTTTTCCATATAGTATTACAGCCTGCCTTACATTTTGAGTTTTTAACAATGGCACATCAGTTTTTAAAAGAAAATAATTCATAACATATTATTTCTCAGAATTAAACACACGTAAATCCACGGATTAATCTCATTGCACCAGCTGTCACAGCACCACTAGCTGCAATGGCTCCAGTCACAGCACCACTAGATGCAATGGCTCCAGTAACAGCACCACTAGCTGCAATGGCTCCAGTAACAGCACCACTAGCTGCAATGGCTCCAGTCTCGACAGATCCTCGGATTAGACTTATTGCACCAGCTGTCACAGCACCACCAGCTGCAATGGCTCCAGTCCCGACAGATCCTCGGATTAGACTTATTGCACCAGCTGTCACAGCACCACTAGCTGCAATGGCTCCAGTCCCGACAGTACCCAGTGCCCCAGCAGATTGGGCGGCCGAGAGTACAGCCATACCGACACCACCGTTGGTGTAGACGAATGACATTATAGACGCAGCTGTGGAGCCAGCTGCTATACCACCTGAAAAAGAACAATGTGTATATCATTTATTTAATCATGCACTACACTGACTACACAAGCGAATAAAATGTCTATATCATTTATTTATTCATAAAAGAACTAAGAACAAACAATTTATAAATTATTTATATATTCTTACAGCAGCTGAAACAAATTATTAAAAGTTCATTTATTCATATATCAGCTGTAACAAAAAATAATTTATTCTTAGTCATATTATGAATACTTTTTTTCTTCCTTTTTTAATTTGTAAATCCATGCATGATCTTAATTTTATTACACCTCTATACAGGGTTTTTTCATTTATAAAGATTCAATATGGGAGAAATAGTATAATATTTTTAAAATTTTTTATAAAATGTAAAATATGTGGATTCCATTTTAAAGAAGAGGTAGTTTGAATTAGCTTTCAAATAAAGGTGGAGCCGGAGTTAAATCAAATGTATAACTACCATCCCTTATGCTATATGAGTATTAGGTGATACTAGAAGTTTAGAATAGGTGGAAAAATTAGGTGATACTAGAAGTATAGAATAGGTGGAGAAATTAGGTGATACTAGAAGTATAGAATAGGTGGAAAAGTCGTTACATTGTTTTAGATAGAGATGAAATTTCTTTTATTAATTCAAATCTATTAAACAAATTTAAAATTACATTTTAAATAACCATTTTCAGCCTTAAAAATCGCCTCACTGCAAGACAGTAAGTATATCTGTCTTTTTTTTAAATAAAAAAAATCTATTTTAACCAGGACAATTTTAACAAAATACATTTTAATGACGCTTAATTCACATGAAACCAGGCTTCATTTGTCTTCACACTTCCCTATAATTATCATTGTTACTCTAGCAGAATTATTTAACTTTCCAAAGAGATGACTTTAATGTTAAACTAATTTAAAAAAAAAAAAAAAAATCAATTTTAACAAAAACATTTTAATGACGCTTAATTCACATGAAACCAGGCTTCATTTGTCTTCACACTTCCCTATAATTATCATTGTTACTCTAGCAGAATTATTTAACTTTCCAAAGAGATGACTTTAATGTTAAACTAATTTAAAAAAAAGATAAAAAAAAGAATTGATGTCTCATTTGATGCACAACAAGTATTCCACATTTTTATTTACCCTGTGTGTAATTTTAAATTACTTACCCTCCAAAATCAGAGTGGTGTAAATGATATCCTAGATTTTACAATGCTAATATACACACACTAATGGAAAAAAAAAAAAAAAACACCTTAATATTTTAGATTCACAGGTCGCAATAACCAAAATGTTTCATGAATTATAATTAGGACATCTTCTTCAAAGGAACCTGAGACATTAGGAAAGTGGCTTTGGGGGGGGGGGGGGGGGGTGGTGGTGTTGTGGCACAAACTCCTGACTTCACTGTGACAATGACTGTAATTTGATATAGTGTGATTTCCTTGTGCCTTGTTGAGAGTCACCGTGTAGACCCTGCCTCAGGACATGGAAAGAGATCTCCATCATTGTCTCATGTAGCAGTGAATGAGCATGGGGGCTAGATTCAAAGAAGCACGCTGTATGTTACCATATTGACCTGACTAAAACCTAATGAATTATCATGGAGATATTCCCTTTTTCTTAGGTCTAGTGCAAATCAAAGAAAACTTTATTTTTTTAAAAAAGAAACAAAAAAGACAAAGATTCTGACCTGATGTGAAGCCTATCATTGGCAGGATTACTGGACCCATGAGGGCCGCACCTCCGGCCACCAGAGCCCCACCTCCGATCTCAGTGTACAAGGCATTCGAGATCGATGGCAACATAAGCAGAGCAAACACAAGAAAGGTCTGATATCTGGCCATGTCTGCGTTAGTCCTGGGGAGATATAAGTGAATTCTGATATGACAGGAGACATATGGCTGATAGACATATGCCTGATAGACATATGCCTGATAGACATGTGCCTGATAGACATGTGCCTGATAGACATATTCACAAAGTTTTAAAAGAACAGCATTGCAGTGGGAAGGAATAATCAAAAGTATAATACAATCACACAAAACCTCTAACTATTTTATTTGAATTAATCTCATACTTTTTTTTTAAAGGAAAGGAGGGACAATAAATGTCAACATGCAAGTGAGACTTTATAAGCAATTTATCTCCCTTCAACTTCATTTACTGCTAATATCTCATTAGGAAATGGCGTCAGCGGGCCGTCGAGCTTGCGCTCCTAATGCCCTCCCTGGCGTCCAACCACACCCGCCAGCCGCCGGGTGTCCCCGGCGCCGGGCCGTGCGGGAAGACGTCAGAGACCTCCCCGGGCGTTGGACGCCCCCACCAGCAACTGCTCGATCGAGTTTGCTGATGGAGGCCCCCCTCGCCCGGAGACGTCTGGTCGACCGAAGACGCTGTGTTTCAAGCGACCGTAGTCCACTCTCCTAGGGGCCGGGACGGTAAATTAACGTCCTAATATCTCCCCCCACCCGTCCCGGGGAAGCATCGGACGCCCTCTAAGAGGGATTCTACAGTGGGTTTCCACCTCGCAACTAATTCGCGAAGTAGCTGCTAATAAATTGTTCCATATTAGAACGACATATATTATAATTTGTTAAAATTGATTAAAGAATAATTTCTTTAAAAATTAGAATTACATAATGTTATTAGATTCGGTGGTTTGTAAAAAAAATATCACAAATGACAAACTAGGTTGCCTATTCAAAATTTAATAAAATTTTGCTGTCTCAGCTTCTTTTCTCATTTAATTATTCTTATCTAGCAATGAAGAGAATGAAACATGATTTGAAAAAATCATCTGAAAAAGTCTTTGTATGAGATTTGAAAGTTGACACGATGTCGTGAAGTGATAAAAATATATTTTATTTTTTCAATTTGTTTTTTTTTTATTATATTAAGAATCATTGTTTTAAATATGATTTTTTAAAGAATTATTTAGAATTTGAGTTAAACATGATTCATGAATTGCACCGATCCAATATGCTCCTTCATACAGTTGCTATGACTGTTTGAACAAATTACAGATCAAAGTTCACAGTATCCAGCTTTGGAGGAGTTTGGCAACCTTGTGTATATGTGTTGCATTGTGTGGAGGTTAAAAATAGATCTGAGGTATTTCGCATTAATGACTGTGTAAACCAGATGTTCTTGCAAGTAGGTCAATGCGTACTAATCGACAAGGACAACGAGCATCATATTGTATGACTAGAGCCTATATCTACTTGTACATATATCTACTTGGGACTCTTTCTACTGGGTGCTATGCCTACCATGGCTTATTTCTACTGGGGTCTATGCCTTCAATGGCTTATATCTACTGGGGTCTATGCCTACAATGGCTTATTTCTACTGGGGTCTATACCTTCAATGGCTTATATCTACTGGGGTCTATGCCTTCAATGGCTTATATCTACTGGGGTCTATGCCTACAATGGCTTATATCTACTGGGGTCTATGCCTACAATGGCGTATTTCTACTGGGGTCTATGCATACAATGGCTTATCTACTGGGGTCTATGCCTACAATGGCATATTTCTACTGGGGTCTATGCCTACAATCGCTTATTTCTACTGGGGTCTATGCCTACAATGGCTTATCTACTGGGGCTATATCTACTTGGGTCCATATCCACTAGGGTCTTTTCTTTTGAGAGCTTTACCTGCTGAGGCATTACACGAGACTTCAATACATTTTAAATTCCTATAATAATAATAATAAATAAATATGTGTCCCCTTGATTAGGACCGTACATTATTTGGAGAGCTGGCTTATACCAACTCCCTTCTTCATTTATGATCTGCTCAGACATCCATACGTAATAGCCACACCAGGGATGATATCTGCTCAGACATCAATACATAATAGCCACACCATGGATGATATCTGCTCAGACATCCGTACATAATAGCCAAACCAGGGATGATATCTGCTCAGACATCAATACATAATAGCCACACCATGGATGATATCTGCTCAGACATCCGTACTTAATAGCCACACCATGGATGATATCTGCTCAGACATCCGTACATAATAGCCACACCATGGATGATATCTGCTCAGACATCCGTACATAATAGCCACACCATGGATGATATCTGCTCAGACATCCATACATAATAGACCATCTGAAAACACATATACAGTTTTGCAGTAGAAACAAAGATAATTTTATGGCTGGGGGTCGCGGCATCATGAAGGTTGAGAACCTCTGCTCTAGATTCAATCAATGCCTGTCAGTGATGGAGAGACCCCGCTATTTTCCCGTAATATAAATTTTATTCGTGAGAGATTCTTACCTTAAACTTGGTTTAATCTAGGCGTCAGTTAACACGATCAAATTTTCGATCATAATCATGTATTTGATGCGATTGTTATAGGAAGCCTTGTTGCCTTGTCACAACTTTTAAATTATTATTTTATCACATTCCCACATTAGTCTAAGAAAAGAAACCACGCACAAAACAGTGAGTTCCTACACAAATTTGACGGAAACTTTTGAAGATAATTTGATCGTGTGAACTGACGTTAAGGCGTCTCCTTATTCCAAGCTGATGTGTAAGTGTAAGCACAGCTGCTTTCAACAAGTGTGTTACCTTAGGCTATTTATAGTGCAGCTCATTTGAAGGAATCTAACAGTGGCTATCGATTTTTGCGAAGATGCGTTACGCTACCATATATATTGTTATAGTTTTGTGGAGTTGTATAGGCCTACATATTATTTTTTATATTGAAAACAGCTTTACAACAGTCCTACATCAATACCTGTGGGCTATCTGGCGTCTATTAATTTACTAAATTCGGAAGACAGTAAAATCATCTTCTTCTTTTATATTATAAAACAGACAATTCGTTATTGTTTCATCTGAGCTTTGTTAGACATTCCAACCTTGTCGTTGTGATGAATCTCAAACGACTTCAATGATTTTTAGAAATTTAATGAACTATGATATACATTACATGTGAGTTTGAACCCAAAATTATTTTTAAGCGGACAAAATGTATATTAAATATATATGACCCGGTGTTAGTCGGGTAAAAAGGGAAGGCATGATGTGCGTTACCTTCCACCTGCTATTAACAAGTCACAATATCTAAAAAATCAACAACAATTTTTACGCATGTAACTAATTCGGGTTTTGATGTATTGTATCCTCAAATAAAGTTACACATTTTCCCGCGACATTTAGTGTTTTGATGTATTGTATCCTCAAATAAAGTTACACATGTTCCCGCGACATTTAGTGTTTTGATGTATTGTATCCTCAAATAAAGTTACACATTTTCCCGCGACATTTAGTGTTTTGATGTATTGTATCCTCAAATAAAGTTACACACTTTCCCGCGACATTTAGTGTTTTGATGTATTGTGTCCTCAAATAAAGTTACACATTTTCCCGCGACATTTAGTGTTTTGATGTATTGTGTCCTCAAATAAAGTTACACATTTTCCCGCGACATTTAGTGTTTTGATGTATTGTGTCCTCAAATAAAGTTACACATTTTCCCGCGACATTTAGTGTTTTGATGTATTGTGTCCTCAAATAAAGTTACACATTTTCCCGCGACATTTAGTGTTTTGATGTATTGTGTCCTCAAATAAAGTTACACATTTTCCCGCGACATTTAGTGTTTTGATGTATTGTGTCCTCAAATAAAGTTACACATTTTCCCGCGACATTTAGTGTTTTGATGTATTGTATCCTCAAATAAAGTTACACATTTTCCCGCGACATTTCGTGGTATATTTCAAAAATAGTCAGTCGAACTTTCCGTATTTTCTTAAAGTGAAGAAGTTAATTGTAAGGGGTTTAACATCGTGACATTATTTCACTTCAATCATTTTTAAAATCTTCTTGGCAAATGAGGAAAACTCAAACCTACTTCACGCCAATGAACTACAAAAAAAAAAAAAAAAACCACAAAATTTCGAACAGTTGTAAAAACGTGTAAGTCCATATGTATAAAAAAAAATTCAAGTGTAAAGATAAGTAACATTCATGTATTTCATGTATCGTTACCTTCACTAAAATGAACCTGAAATAAAGTGTATAAAAGTGTATTCCATGAAATAAAGTGTATAAAAGTGTATTCCATGAAATAAAGTGTATAAAAGTGTATTCCATGAAATAAAATGTATAAAAGTGTATTCCATGAAAATAAAGTGTATAAAAGTGTATGCCATGAAACTGTAAGTTGGGTTTTCATTACTTCTTTATTTTATAAATTTTTGTTGCCATTTTCCTTACCTTTTGTATGTTCATTTTCCTAGTTTTCAGTGTCAAAACCCTGGTTAGGGAAAGGGTCAAAATCCTGGTTCCGATAGGAGCAAAACCCAGGATAGGGAGAATATCAAACCCTGGTTAGGGAGGGGGTCAAAACCCTGGTTAGGGAGAGGGTCAAAACCCTGGTTCCGAGAGGGTCAAAACACTGGTTAGGGAGAGGGTCAAAACCCAGGTTAGGGAGAGAGTAAAAACCCTGGTTAGGGAGAGGGTCAAAACCCTGGTTAGGGAGAGGGTCAAAACCCTGGTTACGATAGGGTCAAAACCCTGGTTACGATAGGGTCAAAACCCTGGCTACGATAGGGTCAAAACCCAGGTTAGGGAAAGGGTCAAAACCCTGGCTAGGTACCGAAAATCTACGTCTTTCCTGACTGTACTATGAAAGGATTGAAAAATAAAAACATCCACATAAAAATATACATACCCTATTCCCTCCCATGAATTGTGCTTACTGAAGAAGTTTAAATAATTCATTGAAATACACCCTACCGTTCTATGGGGCATTTTTTGGTGCTGCCTGGGGCAAAATAAAATAGTCGCAGCTTGTCATGCCTTTTTAAAAATCACAGCCCCCGCTCTTTCCCCACACATATGTTATTGTTATATAGGTGACGTGTTTTAAGGCACGCCTTACTCGCTTTCCACGTGCATGACCACTTGTAGTCAACACACAAGAGGCCGTTGTGTGGTATGGCTAACGAAATTTAACCTTGTTTACAACAAAGCTTAGTATCTTCCGTTCCAGTCAGAAAATAATAGAATAATCTAGATTAAACTGGAAAGCAAAATAATGCATACGGCTGGAAATCGTTTGAAACTGAGTAAAAAAGGAAGAAGATTAAATGAAAAGAGAGATCCTTTATCAGGAGCCTGGGAGCGTGTGTTATAATTGTACTATTAGACAGTGCTTTGTTGTGTGTTCTTTCATTGTACAACTTTTGCTCATTGTATTTTTATTAACACAGTACCGGTACCAGCCAAACTGTAAGTCAATAATTTTTAATCATGTTCTCTTGTTTTTTGTATAACATTGTAATTAACATATTAAAACTTATTAATTGTAATTAGCCCCGGTTTTGAGTTTCGTATTATTTGTTATTGTATTTAAAACTATTGGTATCGTCTTTTATTATGGACTGGTTTGGAGCGAGCCATAGACTTTAATAAGAGAAAAAAAATTCCACATTAATAACAGTCCGTAATAGTTATATTGTTTTTAATATACGTTAAGTAAAGTATCCCTCGGATGATATACCTTTTAACCACCTCAACTACACCACCGCACACATTGTGCACGCCGCGTAACAACATCACTATGGTGAGTGATGGGGAAACAGGAAAAGATGATTTGGAAAAGAAAAACACAAAAAAACCCACCCCTGCGCCCACACTAACCATCGGCACTAACTAGTATTTTGGAATGGAATGCAGGAAGGATTTGAGGCCGGGATACAAGTCAATTAGACTCTGATCAAACGGGCGGCAAGCAGTCGTTAGATTCTATATTTTAGCATTTGGTAACCATTCGTTGATGACATCAAAGAGTGGACGGGATAAAAACTAGGCGATGCTATGCGTAGAGCAGGAGACCGAGAGGAATGAGGAAGAATAGTTTTCATGTCATCTGTGGCGCCCCAACGGTCAAAGGACTAAGGGACATGATGATGATGATGATGATGATGATGAAGAAGAAGCATTTGTTGGGTAATTTAAAAATTAAAATTTCCATACTGAAAAATTGTTAATAAAACAAAACTAATATAAAAAAACTTAATACAGAAGACCTTCTTTTGAAGACAAGTTTCTTTACACTAAAGTTATCAAAAAATAACTCAGATTAAGCCGTTAACAAGTAACTTACCCTAAGTAAAATGATGAAAGATAACACGATTTGAGCAATATGTTTGCTAATTATTTATTTAAATGAAAGCATTCAACAACAAATAGTTGATATCCATACCACTGATATTTAAAAAAAAAAAAATTAATAAGTATTTAAACTATTTTTTATTTATTTAAACAAATTGAATCACTCAAGTCCAAGCTTATACTGGGACTGACGTGTTAGATTTTAATTTGATCTCATCATGGATACATTTCACTTAAATTACAATAATTGAAGTATTTATGCGAGCGATATATAAATATATATACATTTAAATTTCTGCGTTCCGTTTTGAAAAAGTATGCTGACTTATATTAATTAATGGGAACAACACAACTTTCTTATTAATAACTATAACCCAGTTGTTCTCAACCCCCCTGAAGCTGCGACCCCTTTAAAACAGTTCCTCATGTTGTGGTGACCCCCAACAATAAAATTATTTTCTTTGCTACTTCAAAAATATGTGTCGTTTTTTTTTGCTATGGTCTTTAAGGCGACCCCTCTATAAGGGTCGTTCGACCCCACAAAGGGTTTGCGACCCACATCTTTAGAACCGCTGCTATAACCAAAGGAGATTTCTGTCGCTGCACAATATATGAAAGAAACTGTTGCTGTTTTTATATAAATTTATGAAATAATATAATAATTATAAATAATTTTAAAAGAAAAATTTAAATACACAATCTTTAGGTACGTATCATTAAGAGAAATCGATCTTAAGTAAGGCTTTATGCCTCAGTTATTCAGTTATTTTGTTCTGCTTAGGGAATTTACTTTCAGTAAAATTCTAGTTTTATAACTAACGAGACATACACAATTTTAGTGTAAAGAAATCAATCTCCCGAAGAGCTTAAATTAAGATTCGACCAAATACAAATTAAAAGTTTCGATGACTGCATCAATTTAAAAAAAAATATATTTTAAAAAAAATGCATTTAAACAAAAGAATTAATTAAATATACTTATACACATATATCCTGCCTATGCCTATGCCTAAACTGAATGTAAAAGTAGAGAAAAGAATGTGAATGGTCACAACAACCAAACGAAAAGAAAGATAATATTATCCGAGTTTTATTTTTACGATGAAAGAGTAAACATAATGGTGAAGAAAAAAAAGCTTTGACAATTTTTTTTAATTCAATAACTTTTGATTAAAAGCTTGGGGTTTAAATGATTTTAATAGTGTATTTAAAAAAAAAGTATTTGGCTCTTCATTTTCAAAAGTTAAGGAATAATGATTCCTTTAACTCTTTATTTTTAAAAGTTAAGGAAGAAAGATGTCTTTGGCTCTTTATTTTAAAAAGTTAAGGAAGAAAGATGTCTTTGGCTCTTTATTTTTAAAAGTTAAGGAAGAAAGATTTCTTTGGCTCTTTATTTTTAAAAGTTAAGGAAAAAGGATGTCTTTGGCTCTTTATTTTAAAAAGTTAAGGAAGAAAGATTTCTTTGGCTCTTTATTTTAAAAAGTTAAGGAAGAAAGATGTCTTTGGCTCTTTATTTTTAAAAGTTGAGTAAGAATGATGGTTTCATTAAACTGGTAAAAAAAAAGAGAAGACATGAAGTGAAACAACGATTTTAGAACTGTTAATAAACTGTTTCTCGACTCTAAGTTTTTTGGTATATACGATTTACATGATTAAGGTACAATAAAAAAAAGAAAAAAAAACAAAACAAAAACCAACAACAAGAGCAACAACATTTAAAGGTCTCATGACTAATATTATGCTAGTCAAGAAGATCCTTTATGCAAATAGTTGGACTGCCGCGGTCACGGCGTAACCCACTGCCCCAGTGACGGCGACCTTGGCGGCACCCACTGTCCCCAGCGCCCCAGCCGACTGGGCGGCCGACAGGACTGCCATCCCGACACCTTTGGTGTACACGAACGACATGAACGAAGCCGCTGCTGATCCAGCTGTGATCCCGCCTGAAAGTAGACATGCACAAACCAAATTTATGGATGCAATTATAACCCGCCCATACAACAACGCACATAAAAAAAGCCAAATATCATCTTAAAGACCAACATGTTTTGCATATGAGCTTATTATAAATCTAGATGGTATTACTATGTGTTAATGTTAAACCAGGCAAACTATTGTTTTTGCTTAGATCTCGCAGATTGTAAAAAAAAATGTT
This sequence comes from Omphiscola glabra, assembly GCA_964017045.1. Lineage (NCBI taxonomy): Eukaryota > Metazoa > Mollusca > Gastropoda > Lymnaeidae > Omphiscola > Omphiscola glabra. The sequence goes on along the minus strand of OZ024798.1, from coordinate 18,617,338 downwards.
AATCTAAAATATTTAAACGCGAGTAGACGTCAGTTCACACGATCATATTATAGCTTCAAATTTCGCGTCAAATTTTTGGTATGAACGCACTATTTTGTGCGTGGTTTCGTTTTTCTGGAAAAAAAATGGGAATTTGATCAAATAGTAATTTGAAAGTTGTGACAAGGCTTCATACAGAAATCGCATCAAATGCATGATCGGACATTTGATCGTGTGAACTGACGCTAAGCAAAACTCCAAAATTGTTCATGTCCCTAAGGAGGTGCGTAAAGGGTTATAGCTATTATGGTGGGCAAAGTCCAGACACCTTGTGGGATTATTTATGATCAAGTGCAAGTAGTTTTTTTTTCTTCTTTCAAGCTGACAATGTTGGATCATTTGTATTCATTTCATGTTATGGCTAATTCAGATAGATCGTACCTCATCATTAGGTTCAGGGATAGAATTAGAGTTCAGGTTAGGTTTAGGGATAGATTTAGGGTTCAGGTTAGGTTTAGGGATACATTTAGTGTTGAGGCAACCAAGATTGCGGCCATGGTAAAAAAACGCGGTACGATCTATCCGAATTTACCCATGTTATTAATACTATAGCAACTCATGAGACTGTCACACTCGGCAACACTCGAAACTTTGGTTAAACGTAATTAGCAGTATAGGGTTGCACCGATGAATCTCACATTAATAGGTAATCGGCCTTTTGTGACCGATTAATCGGCTAGTTGGCTTATCAATGTGACATTGATTTGTTAGCATCAAGTCTAGAAAATGTTTAGGTTAATTGTGTATGTTTTTATTGGATTTTAAAATAAATAATGTGTCAAATTAGGACTGGATACTAGTTTTCTGTCTCAAATTATACCTTTTTGTCCTCTTTAACAAATGTGTCATGACTGGGGATAAAGTATTTCAAAATCTCAATATTAAATCCCAAATTCCTATTTTCACTTCATGCTTTCATTTATAAAGATAAACATCTATTAAATGAACAAATCAATTTTGATCCAGGTTTTTAATTTTTTTTTCTTCTGTAGGAGGGGGTGGGGTGTGTGTGTGTGTTGGGCGGGTGGGGCGCATGTGTGGGGCGGGTGGGGAACATGTGTGTGGGGCGGGTGGGGTGCGTGTGTTCCACATCTGAGATGATTTCAACTTACTTGTGTGTGTGTGGGGCGTGTGTGTGGGGGACGTGTGTGTGGGGGGCGGGTGGGGTGCGTGTGTGTGGGGCGGGTGGGATGTGTGTGTGTGGGGCGGGTGGGGTGTGTGTGTGGCGCGGATGGGGTGTGTGTGGGGCAGGTGGGGTGAGTGTGTGGTGCGGGTGGGGTGCGTGAGATGAATTCAATTGACCTGTGTGTGTGTGGGGGGCGGGTGGGGTGTGTGTGTGTGGGGCGGGTGGGGCGCGTGTATGTGTGGCGGGTGGGGTGCGTGTGTGTGGGCGGGTAGGGTGCATGTGTGTGGGCTGGTGGGGTGCGTGTATGTGGGCAGGTGGGGCGCGTGTGTGTGTGGCGGTAGGGGTGCGTGTGTGTGGGCGGGTAGGGAGCGTGTGTGTGGGGCGGGTGGGGTGCGTGTGTGTGGGGCGGATGGGGTGCGTGTGTGTGGGGCGGGTGGGGTGCATGTGTGAGGTGGGTGGGGTGCGCGTGTGTGGGGCGCATGTGTGGGGCGCGAGTGTGTAGGGCGCGTTGGGGTGCGAGTGTGTCTGGCGCGGGTGTGGTGCGTGAGATGATTTCAACTTACCTGTGGTAAAACCAAACAATGGAAGAATCACTGGTCCAGTGATGAGAGCCGCTGTGGCACACGCTGCCCCAACACCTAGTGGTATTAACTGATACATTCTAGCACACGACAGGCGAGTACGTAGAGCGTTGAGCAATTATTTTGTGAGTACCTTGCTAGTTCTTTGTAAACCTATATATGACAACATATAATAATAATAATAATAACCTACTTGATAGATTCACTATAAACACCTAAAAAAAAAAAAGAAAGGCATATGGATTTCCGACTTCATCAACATCACATGCATCATTCTTCATCAAATCTCAGCTAATTGCACGAAACTAATAATATTTAATATTTATGTTGGCTTTTACACAATTCTCCTTTTTATCTGAAATATAACGTCCTCGTTTTGGTCACTATTAAATCGAGTTGTTGCCCTTCGCCCGAAACACATTCCTCCCCTCACCCCCCCCCCCCACCCCTTAACACGGCGTTTCTCAACCTTTGGGTCGCGACCCATTTGGGGGTCGAATGAATCTTTCACAGGATTCGCCTAGGACCATCGGAATACACATATACTCTACAGTTATGACGTATCAATAAACATAATTTTGTGGTTGGGGGTCGCCTGAACATGAGGAACTGTATTAAAAGGTCGAAGCATTAGAAAGGTTGAGAACGACTGCCTTAGCATAAACTCTCTCTAAATCATTATAAATAAAAGGCACGACCAGTAGTGCCCAATCACCCTGTTGCCCAGCATCGCTTAGTGTCTTATTATTACAATATCTTGCTCTGCTATTTTTTTAATCAAACAAATCGCAAAACATTCTATTATGCTTAACAATCAAACTTTTCATTTGGGACATATGTCACGGTATGTGGGATCTAAAAAAAACAACACAAAAACCAAGCAATTCCAAAAATGCAGCGCCGCCTTTGACTGCATTCTGTATTTAATCTGAATTCCCAGAAGGACGAATCAACTATGGTATATTAATTATGAGTCGAGCTAAATCCTCGGCTAGCTATAAAATGAAATATTGGAACAGGGTATGTGGAAGCTTGAAATATAAAGACAAGAAAATAATCAAACAACAAGTTGGTCCTATAAATCCTTTCTGTTTCCTTTTGTTAGCATTTATGTAATTGTACGTGATTTATCATTTATTTATGAGCAGTTATGTACATTGGTAGACTTTTGGCGAAAACAATTTTCATTTTTTTACTGTATTTCCCCCTTTCAAAAATGCATTTTATTTTTACTGCACACTCAAAAATAGGCCACTAATACAGAGCACATAGCAACAGTAGCACAATTTATCTCCACTCCAAAAACATGCACCAATTGAACAAACTATGAACATTCATAACCCTTTGAGAAGTAGGAAAAACGTATGTGTGTGGGGGTGGTAGGGCTAAACATTTGAGAGAATAATGTTGTCATCGGCAAAAAGTATATGTGCCAAGTTCCTGCGCGATGTTGTCATCGGAAAAATGTCTATGTGCCAAGTTCCTGCGCGATGTTGTCATCGGCAAAAAGTCTATGTGCCAAGTTCCTGCTCGGTAGGATAACGGGAAGTGGGTCACTGCGCTTCTGAATATTTTGCCACACAGAAACACACGAACTAAAGCATAGTTAATGTAAAGAAACTTTATCTTTTGACGGTCCTGTCTTTATAGTTCAAGATTCCACAAACCGGTACAGTATTCCACTATTTCATTTACACGGCTTGAGTGCAGTCCTCCAATTATTAACCTATACTATAAAATGAAATGTTTAGACACAGTTTTTCAGCCAGCTTATCAGGGTTTACAATCAGCTGCCCTCAAAGAAACAATGTTTTCGATTTTTTTTCCCGTTGTTGTCAACATTAGAGTCAGTCATCATTAGATTCAGTCAAGTTTAGAGTCATTTAACTTAGTCAGTCACCATTAGATTCCGTCGATGACTAAGACAATAAGTAAAGTCACGAATTTTTTTGATTGATATTTTTTTATGAAGATCAAACAAAAAACTAATCGACTGCTATAAAATTATACTACAACAAGAACTAATCGATTGCTATGTTGTTACATTACAACAAAAGCGAATCGATTGCTTTATAGTTACATTGCAACAAGAAATAATCGATTGCTTTATAGTTACATTACATAGTTTTTTTTTAATTCTCCCAGAAAGAACGTGTCGAAATAGAACTATCTACAAGCGACGATATTGATACATTCAGTCCTTAAATACATCGACTTTCTTCAGGTGGTTGTAAGCTCAATTGATGGGCGTACATCATCGTCAGGAGTGACCCACTTTGTGAGGGGAAATGGGGCTCACGATACATGAATAGTAGGGTCACCGAGCCCTGCTATATCTGAACACCTGCAGCCAATCAAAGCGGGCAGAGAGTGGCTAGGTATACGTGCTTGAACATGATGCAGATTGAAACGGGAATATCTAATAAATGAGAAATTAGCAACAACGAATTTTTTTTTTAATGGAAGGGCTAATACAAAGAGATATCACAGTGACTCTAGGGTTCAGGTTAGGTTTAGAGATAGATTTAGGGTTCAGGTTAGGTTTAAGGATTCATTTAGGACATTTTTTCAATATTTTTAAACGTTTTATTCTTAATTTTACGGGTCACATAATCAAGTTGGCGGCCATGGTGAAAAACGTGGATGCTATCTCTTCGCATTTACCAATAGAACAAAATGAAATAATCTCGCCAACCTAAATTCAGGTTTATTAACGAGTAGTATCTGCACCTCATGGAGGTACGATTGGCAGTGATAGGAATGTGTGGCACTCCATAAATTTCAGGTTTATTTGCATTTTTGTGAACATTTTTAAGCATGGCGGTGCGGAAACTATGTTTAGAAATCAAATGATGTGTGGGAAAAAGATTTAATATCACGGGTAGTGAACACCGATACAAACGTTGCAAAATGATCGATTAGTCTACATAAAGTAAGCTTCTCAAAATCAATCAAACTAGAAACTTAAAATCAATGTTGAAAATATTTACCGTAGCTCACGAATGAACAACACCAGGCGCAACAAAAAGAACAATTGCGTCTATTTATAAGATGGTTGATAAGGAATTAACTCCCCTTTATTTCATGGAAAGTTTAAAGTGTGGTTTCAGTTTCAGAAGTGCATCAGCCAAGTACGTGACTGGCATGGGTCCAAAAATATGCACATGATGTGGAGATAATGTCACAGCATGCCAGGAATAGAGAGAGAGAGAGAGAGAGATAGAGAGAAAGATAGATAGAGCGAGAAAGAGAGAGAGAGAGAAACAGTGTCATAGTGAGTGAAAGAGATAGTAACGTAAAACTGAAATAGAGATAGTGATACAGAGAGAGAGAGAAAGTGACGTAGTGATTGAGAGAGAGAGAGAGAGAGAGAGAGAGAGTAAGAGAGAAAAAAAAGGTGACAAAGTGAATGGGAGAGCGATAGTGAAATAGCGATTGAGAGAGACAGAGATAACGTTGTATAGTGATTTTGTATGAGAGAGAAAGGGAGAGAGAAGAAGAAGATAGATAGATAGATTGATAGATAGATAGATAGATAGATAGATAGATAGATAGATAGATAGATAGATAGATAGATAGATAGATAGATAGATAGATAGATAGATAGATAGATAGATAGATAGATAGATAGAGAGAGCATCTACATTTTGGTTCAGTAATGGTTTGCAAACTATAGAGAGGGGGGCCTATGCTTAAATAGCTGTATGATTAGAAATCCAATGTTTTTTGAAAAAATTAATAAAATTCTATTTCGAATATTTAAAAAAAAAAAAGAAGTTCATCGATACAAAAAAAATATTAAAAACAACAACGAGAAAAACAACAAAACAATATTCTCTGTGGCAGAATTTAATTTAGAGTAAACAGTTAAATGCAAATCCAAGACGTCACGACGCTGGCTGTTGTTCTACATGTAGAGCAAAGGCTTGTTGTTTTGTTCTAACTTCACCTGAGGGACTTCCCCCAAAGTAGCAGGACGGTGGCTTTAAAAATAGCAACAGCAACGTGTCCACTTGATGGCCATCCAGCGTGAAAATGGTATCACGTAACGTGGCTCTTGATAACGCGACCTCGTCGAAACAAATAGACAGTCAACCCATCTAACTTTACGCCACAATTGACTTTGTAATCAGCCATATCTATATTACAATCATTAACATTATAATCACCCGCATTACAATCACTCACATTACAATAATCCACATTACAATAAGTCACATTATAATCACCCATATTACAATCATTCACATTATAATCATCCACTTTACAATAATTCACATTATAATCACCCACATTACAATAATCCACATTATAATCATCCACATTATAATCACCCAAATTATAATAATTCACATTATAAGCATCCACATTACATTAATTCACATTATAATTATCCACATTATAATAATTCACATTTAATCATCCACATTACAATCATTCACATTATAATTATCCACATTATAATAATTCAAATTATAATCATCCACATTATAATCATCCACATTACAATCATCCAAATTATAATAATTCACATTATAATCATCCGCGTTTACATAATTCACATTATAATTATTTAACATTATAATAATTCACATTATAATCACCCACATTATAATAATTCAAATTATAATCATCCACATTACAATCACTCACATTATAATCATCCACATTACAATAATTCACATTATAATCATCCACATTACAATAATTCACATTATAATCATCCCCATCATAAATACCGAAATTGCAATCACTCACATCATAATAACCAACATTATCCCTTTATTACACAATTTTTTCCTATCCCGGTGTTATATCGATACCAGTGGAATAACTATACCGGTGGGATCCCGATACTTGTTGGATACCGATAACTGTCGGATCCTGATACCGGTGGGATACATATCTCGGTAGGTTTGAGTTTTCCGATAGGATCCCGATCCGAGTGGGATCCTGATCCCGTTAGGATGCCGATTTCGTTAGTATCCCGTTTCCCGGTAGGATCTTCTTTTTTCATAGGATCCCATTTTCTGATAGAATCCCGATCCCTGTTTGATCCCGTTACCCGATCGAATTTCGTTACCGTTGGATTCAATTTACTGCTGGATCCCGTTAACGTTACTATAAGCATTTATATCCCATTATATATCCCATAAAACTATATAAAAATTTCTGGAACATTCTAGATAAAATTGTACAACCTCATCGGAACGTGTAAACATAACTTTCTAAGTAATTATTTTTTGAACTCGAAAAATTATACAACTCAATGCACTGCTATAGCTATAATACATTTAAGCTAAAAGAGGGGGCCCAGTGGGGAAGCATTCCATAATTTTACCGAATCAGTTTTGCCTGAGATGGGGCACTTCATAAAAATCATTCAGATAACTTATGGAGTTAAAATTTAAAATGTGTCCGATTAAATCGGTTTAAAAATGCCATAGATATAGCGTTTTAACGTTATTGAACTTTCTGGAAAATTCTACATTCTATATTGTTAGTTTTATATCTAATGATATTGCAATACGGACAATGAAGGGTATAGCTACCAAGTTAGGCATATGTCCATCAATTTACATAGAAACTATAGTGGTGTCTAAGCCTAGTGATATTTATATAGCTTATATAAGGAAAAATGAAATGGGGCACCCGGCCTCAGAGGGATGGATATTGTGAGTTCAGTACCCTTCGGTATTTGAATATGGATAATCAAGTGTATAATATTCATGTAGGAGTATTAACCCTATTGATATTTATATCACACACACACATACATACATACATACATACATACATACATACATACATACATACATACATACATACATACATGAATACATACACACATACACACATACACACATAGGCACGCACGCACGCACACCCACACACACACACACACCCACACACACACACCTAAACACCTAAACACACAAACACACATACATACACACACACACATACATACACACATACATACACACACACATACATACATACATACATACATACATACATACATTTTATATATAGATTACTAACTTGATATGAACTAGCTTTACAAAACTTATATGCAAATAATTTTTGTTTTTGTCTTTTAATACCATTTACAAATTTTACAAAATCATACCTTACATAAAAAAACAGAACCATTTTTATTGTTTGATATGAGATTTATTTACATAAAAACCTTGTCTTTGTGAAGAATTTATAATGTCTTCAATACAATCAGTTATCAAATGAATTATGGATTTCCTTCACACATGAGGTTAAATACAATACACCCATACCTCGCTTTAAGGCCTAGATACGTTCCGGAAAAGTTGGCCGTAAAGCGAAAAGCCGTATAATGAATCAATAATTTTGATATAAACCCATACAAATTTAATTGGATCTGTTCCAATTTTTGTATAAAATAATATAGTCGTTAGTTCCTAAATCATTTTATTCTTTTCATTTCCTATCCAAAATAAAAGTACAAAACATTGTAATAGTAAACAGAAATGAAAAAAATAAACATATAAATTAAAAAACAAAAGAAATCATATGCACATATTTATACATAAAATAAAATTCACCAATTAATCCAAACAAACAAGACAGAAACAAACACGTCAACTTACTGAGTCACAGGATATGAATACAGTGGCGTAGCGAGGGGGGGCAAGGGGGGCATCATGCCCCGGCGCTACTCACAAAGGGGCGCCAATGGTATATTTTACATATAATATTGTATGGTTTTCGAATGGGGGGCGCTAAAAAGGTATTGTGCCCCGGGCGCGAGTTAAGCTCGCTACGACACTGTATGAATAAGGTGGGATAGCACAGGAAATAAGGCAGACTACTAAAGCAGAGCCGCCTAAGGGGAGAAGCTGAAACTAAAGAGAAGGTATCTATTGGCCGTAAAATGAAACATCGTGGGGAGTAAACCCAAAAAGTGCCATAATTTAAAGTTGGCCGTGAAGCGAAATGCCGTATAAAGAGCGGCCGTATAGCGAGGTATAGGTGTATAATGTTGTATCAATTATGAAACCAAATCAATAATGAATTTTTTAATTTTTTTTTGCAGTGACATGAAATGATCTCACCAAATACGACACACCATTGAGGAAGAGCTTTGAACATAACCAGTTGAGTAACTAGGATGAGTTCCGACCTCTTATCAGTTTGTTGTAAGTGCCCTTTGCGATAACTTTAAATAATTTGGCACTCTTACATTAATTTTGCACATTTAATTTAGAGATGAAAACTAATGATATCTTTAGACTGCACTGGCGATTCAAAAATGTTATCAAGCGAATCCGTTAATGAAGTGATTATATAATATTTGCAAAAATTTGAAAATGAACTTCCAGAAATCATTAAAAAAACAGGCTGTATACGTAAGAGATACCAAAGCCTATCATCCCTCCTGCGGCTACAATCCAGCCACTGATCGTGCCTAGGGCTCCTGCTGACTGGAAGAAGGACAGCAAGGACAGCCCCCAACCAGAGGCGTAAACGACTGACATCATCCAGGCTGCAAAGGAGTTCGCAAGGATGCCAGCTGGAAAATTGAGCATACATTTATAAAATAAATTGATAATTTTCCTTACTTAAAAATAATATTTTATTTATTGCTCTCCTAGCGACCACCACAAGTATCTAAAACAGTGGACCTGCCAATCACTATCCTGGCAACAACCACATACCTCTAAATCAGTGGACCCGCCAATCACTATCCTGGCAACAACCACACACCTCTAAAACAGTGGACCCGCCAATCACTATCCGGGCAACAACCACACACCTCTAAAACAGTGGACCCGCCAATCACTATCCTGGCAACAACCACACACCTCTAAAACAGTGGACCCGCCAATCTATCTCCCGAGAACAAACACACACCTCTAAAACCGGGAACACCTTTTACGCTAAGGCATGGGAGGTTTTGTTATCTTCCACTGAACCATGTTCGTTTTCTTCATACTATATAAGAAAATTTTAAGCCATTTCCTAACATATTATAGAGCAGGTGTCGGCAACCTGAGGCACGCACGCCAGACTTGGCACGCACTGCGATCTTCAGTGCCACGCGGAAGACCATAACATAGTTACAGAAGACTAAAAGGTATTCTAGCGTTGGATGACATAGAAGTCGAACTTCTACACGCTTATAACACACGTTTGCCGATTCCTGCTATAGAGTAGGCTCGATCCCATTTTTAAAATCAAAGTTACCCGAGACCTTAGATAAGAGGGTCAACAGAAATAAATTTGTCGTCATAATTTAACTTTGTGACATATTTACACAATGTTTGAAATCGTAACCCAGCACTATTTTTTTCCCCCAATGTTGTAGAGGCGTTGAAAATCCATTCTCACGGAGATGTGGAGAGTCAAATGAAAATGTTAAGATATATTGTGCAAACTTTAAGACAATTATTAAAATTTTAAACTCCTTTGAAGCCATTATTTATCTGAGTTACACCTATAGCCGGAGAGCCATCAGAAAGTCTTTCACGATTCCGAGATGGGATACAACCCTGAGACCTGGGCTAGAAAGGTATTACTTTGTGGTACAGCGTAAATGTGAAACATAATGTGAAAGTTTTAAGGATTGTAAAAGTTTTCCACTTATTTAGACTTATAAAAAAATTCGCGTTGAGCTCAGCTTAGTTTCGGGCCTATTCTCTTGTATAAGATTAAGAGGAAGGCATAAGATTAAGATGAAGGCATGCGATTAAGAGGAAGGCATAAGATTAAGAGGAAGGCATAAGATTAAGAGGAAGGCATAAGATTAAGAGGAAGGCATACGATTAAGAGAAAGGCATAAGATTAAGAGAAAGGCATAAGATTAAGAGAAAGGCATAAGATTAAGAGGAAGGCATAAGAATAAGAGGAAGGCATAAGATTAAGAGGAAGGCATAATATTAAGAGGCAGGCATAAGAATAAGAGGAAGGCATAAGATTAAGAGGAAGGCTCACAGTTGTAAAGTTCGTTGAATTTGCGTTTTTAATTATTCAAACTACAAATTGTTGTTACTATGTGTTTTCTCTTGGCTTAAAGTCACATTCGAATATATAAAAAGCGGACGTGGAATGGCTTTCGAGTCTCGCGTATTCACTCACTGATACCAAGTATCGCGTTATCGTGTTTTTCCACTCCTTGTGTTGCAGTGGAGACCCCAAACTCTACCAACACAGCGTCCTTAGCATTAGCCTAAACTGATACTGAGGAAGGTGATCTTAAACCCGATTTTCATTCCACCAGATACAAACAACACCGCACACATAATGGCACCTCAAAATAACAGATAAGGCTGGACATATGATGTAAGTTGTATCATGGACATAAACCCATTAAAAAAATTGAAACATTTTATTGAAAAGGCTAAATATTTTGAAACACCTCTGAAAAAATGGCATTAAAAATCTAAAACAAACAAAGAAATTCACGATAATTAACACAATATATAACCAATTATTTGAGTGCCTTGAAATCAGTGGCGTAAGAAAATTTGCGGAAGGGGCGCTCCGGCCGCGCAGCACATTTTTCTTTAAATGGCAGAGAGGCTTCTTCGGCCAACGGGACAGTTGTTTTTTTTCCGTAGAAAAACGTCTTGGTCCACCCATGGTGACACTAACCCTAGCTACACCACTGTATGATGGAATGTTTAAAATATGCGTCACTCTAGCTCCTATTTTACATAAAAATAATTTGAATCTCAAAAAAATAAAATAAAATAAAGACATTTTAAAATGTCCGTTTTGCATGTATACTCCTCCAAGCAACATTTTTTTTTTTTTAAATTTTTATTATCTGTAGCTAATATTTTGTGAGCCCCCCTCGCACCCCTCCCCACCATACCCCCCCCCCCCCCAAAAAAAATCATTACAGTTCCTGTTTGTCATTTTGATTGAATATGGGTTTGCACGAGAAAGAGAAGGTTACCGGAAATTTGATCGAAAGAAATTTCGTCGACAGAAAATTGATCGACGGAAATTTGATCGAACGGAAATTTGGTCGAATCATTTTTTCAGTTCACACGTTAAAATTTTCATAAAATTTCTTTTTGAACGCACTAAACTATACTGTAAAACAAAATAATGCGTTCAAAAAGAAATGTGTGTCAACATTTTAACGTTTAAACTAAAAAAAAAAGATTCGATCAAATTTCCGTTCGATCAAATTTCCGTCGATCAATTTTCCGGATACGGAAAGAGAAGGTTTAAAAAATCATATGTTCAACTTTTACGTGACATTCAAAACATAAGTCAGATAAAACAGTCTCTTACCGCTGGTGAAGCCCATGGCGAGGAGGGAAAATGGAAACACGACAATCGCCAGTAAGGCCCCGAGAATAGATCCTATGACAGCATACGGGTAATTCCATACAATGTTAAGGATTTGCTCAAACACCCAGCCCAGTGCAGGCAGCATCCACGATGAGACAATGGAGATGGATTGCTCAACGATCCAGTCCGATGCAGGAAGAATCCAAGAGAATGCTAGGTAAAATATTTGCAGGATGATCCCTCCAAGTGCAGGAATGAAGGAGAATAAAAGGTTATAGGTGAGCTCTAAGCTCCAATCGATAATTTCCCACACCATTGTGACAGTTTGAGAGCTGCGGAGTATATTAAGAATTATAGGTTTTTATAAAGTGAATTATTGAATTGTTGTCATTGGTAGACAACTTCATTGTAATTTAAATGAATGTCTTCAACATTTCTCACCAATTTTTCTTATTGAGCCCATCCCAATTTTTTCCCAAATGCATTTTAGCGCATACGTTAGTTTTCCGGCATTCTACACTTAAAAACAGAAAGAGAAGTTCATGGAAAGGAAAGTGTCCCTCTCATTATTTCTTTATGACAATCTTTCTTCTTTGGCGGTAGAAATGAAGACTTAACCGCTCTGGTTTTAGTAGGGTTCTTTTGCTTAACATAGTTACCTTTTTTACCATCACCACAGAAATTTGAATTGGTTCTAAATTAAAAGGATTTATAACATTCAGCTAATGTTTTTTTAAGGTATCAGTGTGGAATGAATTCATGGAAAATTAAACTAATGCTCTGCGACTTTGTCCATTAATTATCTTTATTTTCGTTCATTTGGCCCAAAATGACGCCAGTAGTATGTATAAAATAGAGCCAACTATATGGTTGTGCCCGAAGCACACTACCCAATTCAGACGCTAGAGCTTACATGCCAATATAAATATATATTTTTATATGGGCTCAAACTAAAAAAAATATAATTATATATCCCACCCTCACAGATGCCTAAGGTCAGCTCGATCGGGGCGAATCCTTTCTCCTCAAGTAACGACGCAAAGATGTAAAAAATATTTATATTTTCCCCAGCCGGTACGAACTTAACAGCTTGCTCCACCAGTGGTTATCAATTCTAAATGATCAATAATTAACTCATTATTTTCAATAAAGGAGTTATTATTTTATAGTCTTATTTCTACGCTACAGAAATACTTTAGATGTCTTGTGTTTAAATTGTTCTAATTATAAAATGTTGTCTTGGTTAAAATATGGATTTATATTTGCGCTGAATAAGAAATATGTAAATTGCAATAAAAAACATTTCCATGTATATGGATAAATAAAAGAATCTTATTTTATATAAGATAATTTAAAATTTAGGCAACCCCTCGAGGCTGGCTCCAGGGGCGCCGCTCCTTCGCGCGCCCCCACCCAATTCTCAATAACTAAGACTTGATCATAGTCATTTTATTTTTTTTGGTTGGCGTTTCCATCGGAATTTTCTTTTCTTTTTTAATGGTGAGGTAGCTGACCTCGCGCCAATCCTCCTCCCTTTTCACCCGGGCTAGACACCGGCCATGGCGGAGGACCGAGATGAATGGAAAAGTCTTGCGGGCGGCCAATGCCACAGACGGGGTAAAAGGCACAAGTGAGTAAGTATGACGTACATGCATTCATTAACCACATCCAGGAAATATTAAAGCGAAATTACTTACCCTAATTTTTCTTTCTTTTTAGAAATTAACGCGACGTGCTCCCAGCTTGCTTATAGAAAACAAAATACTTTAAAGATGTTCTTTTGAACTTTTTAGACGCGACCTCAAACTTCAATGATGCTCCTGCAGAAACGTATCACGGGTCTTGCTTTGTTTTTTTTTAATTTTAGCTTGGTACACCGCATTTCGTTGCAATCTAAAAATAGCCGGGGATTTTTCCGAGAGAGGGTCTCTGAAACCTGACCAGATAATTTATTATTTCATTACAAACATGGCTGAGCCCATCTTACTGTTAATCATCTCACTGACATAGATTTAACGTTCGTATATATATATATATATATATATATATAATATAAATGTAAAAAATACAAACTAATTCTATTTCTTTTTACAAATCTGGATTATGTACAGCTGAAGCACATAGAGTTATGTTAATCTTATTTACAATTGAATCTGTTCCTTCATTTTAGAATTGGCTTTTAATTAACACAAAAATAAATGTGACCCTGGGTTCATACGCCTCATTTTTCTAAATACACGTCTATTAACAATTAAGGGAATTTATTAAAAAAAAAACACCGTGCGGCAAAAACTGAGTTTACTTTCAGAGGAAAAGTTAACTCTGTGATTGTGACTGAAAACTTTCAACATAGCTATTGACTTGTAATCCATTTGAATGTCGCTATCAATATGAGCTGCCCAATTATAGCAAAGCTTGGTGGCTTGTTAAATTAGTCCTGCTTGATTTGTGGCAAGAGGTGTAGATGTGAAACTATGAAGAATATTGTGTTAGGAAGCTATTCACCGAGTATGGTGAACACATTCATTAAATTTTAAATTTCATTAACAATATCTGAGTCGCATAATATATTGGCATGGACATTGCTCCTCCAATTCATCTTTACGCACAGTGAAAAATTGCGTAAGAGTGTCCATGCACTTCATTATTAATTTTTGCTTATAATACAGTGAGGTAGCGAGTGTTGTTAAGCTTTTCCCCCTCCCTACACCCGTCCCCCCCCCCCCCGCCCTTTTTTTTCATCCTCTGTAGGCCAAGATTTTTGTCGATGTCATTCCACGAAATAAACTCTTCAGTTGGACGAAAAAATACCGTCTCTGAGCTTAAAGATAAAAGTGCCGCCCATGGTGGACCATCTTTAATGCTTCCCCCCCCCCTCCCAATCTCCAAAATCCCCACTTTCCTACGTCACTGAATAGGAACACTTCCTTGTTGACGTGGTATTCAGATGCAGTTTTACGTGGCGAGAGTTGTGGGAATAGACCAAGGTTATTATAGTGATTTCCCGGTGCCATGTAATAATTTTCAGTTTCAGTTCTAAGTGTAACAGGTGGACAGGTTGAAAACATAAACAAAGTCTTCCCGAAGGGGGCAATAAATTACTTTTTATAGAGTCAGGGCAGGGGGGTAGGCCCAAATTGATGTTTTGCAGAGTCGGGACAACGAGTGGGCAGCGTAACATAAAAAAAGACATATTTTTTTAATTATCCACTTTTTTTTTTAATATTCGTTGGAGAAAGAAGTTGGGTGTCCTATAACCAGGGAAGTCATTTCACCTTGAGTGGGTTATTCTACTCGTGAGGGGGGGGGGTTAATTAAAACCCACGGTCATTAACCCGGGGATTCATTTAACCGGGGGGGGGCATTAAGCACAATGTTGCGTCATTTAACCCCAGGATATGTAACCCTGTGGGGGGGCATTTAACTACGGGAATGTCTTTTTAACTCGGGGGTCATTTAACCCACAGGGCGCGTCAATTAACCCGGGTGGGGGTCAATGTTCCCTTTAAGCTGCGCGGCTGCGTGACCGCGCAGCTACCTCACAGATGCCGCGCAGCAGTTTTGAGCATCCGCGCAACAAATTTTATTGAAACAATTCGAACAGGTACGCTGCACTCTGCAAAGTAAAACTTTGCACACAACTTTATGATTTTGCACACGAACCAGCAAATCTTAGAGGGAACATTGGTGGGGGCATATAACCGGGCAATGTCATTTAACCCATGGGGCGCGTCAATTAACGGGGGTTGGGGCATATCAACTGGGCAATGTCATTTAACCAAGGGTTTTTCATTAAGCTCCGGAGTCATTAAACCCAATGGTGTAATGTAACAGTTGGGAGGGGGCATTTAACCTCGGGGATGCATTTAACCTGGGGTTATTAAATGCAGTAGTGTAAGTTGACAGTGGGGGGGTAATTAACGTGGGGGTCATTTAACCAGGGTGTCATTTAACCCTGAGATTATTTAACGGGGGGGGGGGCATTTAACTTGTGGGCATTTAACCATGCAGTGGGTCATTTAACGCGGGTGGGTGAGGGGGGTGGCTTCTAAAGTGTATATCAGACTGATTGTTGTAGCATTTAGTAATCAGAAAAATATGAATACTACTTATGTAGCGTGGTTAATTTCTTAGCATGTATGTGTGTCGGCCACTTCATTTCATTGTGTAAACACAACTAAAAATAAACAATGGAGTACACGTATGAAGTGTCGCATCCATGAGGGGTGCGGGGAAGTTTCCACTTATCCCAGAAGTTTTTCTTTTTTTTTTAAATGCTTCTTCGAGAAAGATAAAAATGATGGGCGATTTTCAATGTATTTTATTTTACTCTTCTTTATATCAGGTCGCTTATGTCACTTTGTTTGTCTGTGATGGAATCTTTGTACACCCACCCACCCTTGATGACAATGATAATAGTCCATGGTCCTTGGGTCGTCAGTTAGCTCCACTCACCATTGTGTGACCTCTGCCTCAGGTCATCAGTTAGCTCCATTTACCATTGTGTGACCTCTGCCTTAGGTCATCAGTTAGCTCCATTTACCATTGTGTGACCTCTGCCTTAGGTCATCAGTTAGCTCCACTTACCATTGTGTGACCTCTGCCTTAGGTCATCAGTTAGCTCCACTTACCATTGTGTGACCTCTGCCTTAGGTCATCAGTTAGCTCCACTCACCATTGTGTGACCTCTGCCTTAGGTCATCAGTTAGCTCCACTCACCATTGTGTGACCTCTGCCTTAGGTCATCAGTTAGCTCCATTTACCATTGTGTGACCTCTGCCTTAGGTCATCAGTTAGCTCCATTTACCATTGTGTGACCTCTGCCTTAGGTCATCAGTTAGCTCCACTTACCATTGTGTGACCTCTGCCTTAGGTCATCAGTTAGCTCCACTTACCATTGTGTGACCTCTGCCTTAGGTCATCAGTTAGCTCCACTCACTATTGTGTGACCTCTGCCTTAGGTCATCAGTTAGCTCCACTTACCATTGTGTGACCTCTGCCTTAGGTCATCAGTTAGCTCCACTTACCCTTGTGTGACCTCTGCCTTAGGTCATCAGTTAGCTCCACTTACCCTTGTGTGACCTCTGCCTTAGGTCATCAGTTAGCTCCACTCACCATTGTGTGACCTCTGCCTTAGGTCATCAGTTAGCTCCACTCACCATTGTGTGACCTCTGCCTTAGGTCATCAGTTAGCTCCATTTACCATTGTGTGACCTCTGCCTTAGGTCATCAGTTAGCTCCATTTACCATTGTGTGACCTCTGCCTTAGGTCATCAGTTAGCTCCACTTACCATTGTGTGACCTCTGCCTTAGGTCATCAGTTAGCTCCACTCACCCTTGTGTGACCTCTGCCTTAGGTCATCAGTTAACTGTGTTCACTGTTTTGTTGCGTTTCTTTTCTCAAGTGTGCCCATGCTTTCTTTTACTCATTTTACTTTTTGTTTGACTGTTGATAATACGGACACAAGTATACACATATTGTAAAACCAAATGGATTAAAGGAAATAGTAATGCACGGGTACATTCGCTAGCTTTAAATAGATGTTTCTTTAAATTTTTGCTCTTCATTGAAATTATGGATTTCTTAAAATGTGAGATAGAATAGAAGGGACATTATTATTTAATTATGGATTGTTAAGTATCCATAAAATATGTTTTATACACAGTTACAATTATAACAAACAAATAACGGTCTACTGCGTCATACATTTTTAAGGGAAATAACTAATAATTTGCTTGTTTGCTTTTGGTATTAATTAATCTTATAAATTGTATTATTAATTTCTTTTCAAGTTATGATGAACATATTTTCAAGAATGTTTAATTTGTTGTTTTAAAAACTTATTGACAAAACTTAAGGTTTGAGCCCTGCTAGGAGTATTTTAACACAGCAGGACTTTACAAAATGACAATCACAAAAACTATACATAAAAGTCTTGTAGATTTTGATTAAAGTTTTTAAATTACCTTTATAATTGCTTTCGATCAAATACACATATAAATTGTTTATCACAATCGAGTCTCTAAAAGCTCGCTTTCGGGTCCTAGTTTCTGGGGCTGCCTAAAAATACAACCTTAATTCTCTATCCGACTCTACATTGGAGGTGCAATAGATGCTCAGCAGTAAGTCGTGAGTCGTGCATGCTGACCATCCACCACCGAGTTCCTCCCGACGTAGGCTTGAAAATCAAGTTAATGACAGAAATTCTTAAAGCGTCTCTACATCAGGTACACACTAAATGAACACAAAATAACATATTTTAAAACTAGTATGGTGTAAATACACGCACATGCCCAACCAATATGTCATTACTAACCATCAGCAGCGCCGGGCTCTAGGGAGTGCGACCTGTGCCCTCGCACAGTGCGCCGTTGCCATAGGGGCGCATGGGGCGCCCAGTAAATATTAAAATCCCTTATTTTATTAATAGTAAAGTGTGAGTGCGCCGATAGTTCCTAACTTAATAAAGGGGCAAATTATGGACGAATACCCCAAAGATGGAGTGGAACTTGAGTGGAAATGGAGTGGAAATGGAGTGGAAATGGAGTGAAACTGGAGTGGAAATGGAGTGGAAATGGAGTGGAAATAGAGTGGAAATGGAGTGGAAATGGAGTGGAAATGGAGTGGAAATGGAGTGGAAATGGAGTAGAAATAGAGTGGAAATGGAGTGGCAATGGAGTGGAAATGAAACAGAGTAACTTAGAAAAACTAAACAGTCTAAATTAATGTGCGCATGTTAAAATGCGTATGGTTAGCTACATATATAGCATCCGTTAGACGTGCTCCATAGCCTACGTCGCAATCGGAAAAAGAGCGGAGCCATACAGGGAAGGGGGCGCCGAACGGGTGCTTTGCAAAGGGTGAAAGTTTACCTAAGCCCGTCGTTGCCATCAGTGCGCGCCACAAACCACTCTAAAAAGATTCAATACAAGTAAACATTGGTGGATACACGGAGCGCTACCTGTATTTATTACTTTACATTACACACATCTTCCCGTGTTTCACACGGGCAACGTTGTTGAGTTGTCCCAGCTAGAATAAAATAGTAACTGAGATCACGCCGCAGTATTTCACCACAAATAAAATAATGAAAGATGCGATTATTTGATCGTTACAGCCTTTAATCAAATCAGGAAATAACAAATATTTGAAATCATACGATGCATTATATATATATATATTGCAACGTTTGATTGGTTGAACACTACTTCTTCCGTTACTTAAAATTCATATCTGTATATGTATATCCAAATGTTGCAGTAGTGACTAAGTGCTATCTAATTAATTACTTCAATGAAAGCATGAGGCAGATTCGATATGGTTTCATGAAGTTCATCACTATATATTGTAGTTACACAGTACGATTCACAAGAATAAGAAAGTCTCCAAGTTGGAATAGTATAATTGTCATGATCTTTCACGCTTCACGTACTTTTATAATCCACTCAGAGTGTAAGATAGCTGTTCCGATGTTATAAGATATATACTTAAATCATTGCTAGAACAAACTATTCATAATCCATCCTCTTGATCATTCGAATCTCTTTCTCTCTGCGCTTGCCATTCCAAAAATCAAACTTTGTGTTGATACTAAAATACGAAACAATTCATTATTGTGATTATGGAGCTGTTACATATAGATATATATATGTACATATGATATAAATATATATTATTTAATTTATTTATTCATTCATATGAAACATTACTCATATATGAAATGATGCTTTCTACTCGTTGCAAATTCATGTTCTAGAATTCCACAGAGACTAGGCACAGTGCTAAACTTTATCAGGACTATTAAAAGCAATTTATTTTTTAAAATCGTAAATTCTTATTAAGTAAACTGATGAAATATTTGCGCTATTCCTAGGAAATTTAATAATTTTATAAGTGTATATACCTTTTTGGTAAATTTTGTTCTTGTAATTTGTGTTTCAATATTGTTTTAATTTGACATATTCTTTTTTTTTAATAATGCCAAATTTAAAAAAAATAAATGTTTTGTAATAGTCATGAATTCCATCTCAAATATGTCAATCACTGCAGCCAATCAAGTCTGTGCAGTCAGTGCCTTTTGTCCTTGTCCTGAAAAAAAAACGTGTACTTAGATTGTAAATCCGCTCTCTTCATACGATGTATGCTGTTACGTGTTGCATAAGTATTTCTTTCTTTCTTCTTTTTTTTATATTCCAGCTAAGGGACTTCCCCCCAATAGCAAGATTTAGTGGCTTTAAAAATAGCATCCTCAACGTGACTCTACTTCATGGAAATCCACACAATCAATAGTATTACATTATTTGTGTCTTGATATGTTATCACTGAAAGAACAACATACAGCCAACCATCTAACTTTACGCCACTTGTCACGATTCAATTTATCAAATAGACCGTTATTATTTTATCAGAAGAGATGCCCGAGAGAAGCACTGGTTATCACCCAAACATAATCGTCTACAATATAATCTCCCACATTCAAATTCCCCACACAATGCTCGCCAAATGATAATCACCCACATTGTATCCTCCACATTATACAATCCCAAATTATAAACACCCACATTATTAACCCATTCATTATAATTACCCACGATATAAATCCAATTACGATTTCCACATTTAATGAACATTATAATCACATACAAAATATCACGCACTATAAACAACCAAATTATAACCACTCACATTAAAATCCCTTATTAGAATCACCATATTTTAATCCCACACATTATAGTACCACACATTGTAATCACACATGTTATAATCCCTTATATTATAATTTCCCACATTATAATCCCTCACATTATAATCTTCCACAATTAAATCCACCACATTAAAATCCCCAAATTATAATCAACCAGATTATTATCACCGACTCTATAATCCCAAACATCATTATCCCACATTATAATCCGCCACATTGTTAAACACCCTTAATTATAACCCAGCATTATAGTCACCGACGTTACAATAGCCCCACATTTTCATCTCCCTTGTTATAGTCACACACATTATAATCTCCCATGTTATAGTCCCCCAAATTAAATTCACACCCATTATTATCCCATGCATTAGAATCACTGACATTATAATTCTCACATTTTAACTTCCACATTTTAATCACATAAATTATAATCACTCCCAGCTAAATTATTATACATCAGATCATTATCCACCACATTAAAATTCTCTACATTATTATCACCCAAATGATAATCAAGCGTGTTTTTATTACATGCATGATAATCACCCACATTATTATCCCCAACATTATAATCCCTTATATTTTAATACCCACATTATAATCTTCTACCTTATAATGCCCTTTATAATCAGCCACATTATAATCGACGACGATTATAAAACTCAATATTATATGTACCCGAATAATCCCCAATACAATCCCCAAACCATAATCACCCACATTATAATTCTCCACATTATAATGCCACACAAAATCTTCCTATACAAATAGTTAATTTTCCTATTTTTCAGAATTTCCTTTGTTTTTCATTGATTGCATTTCCCCCCCCCCCTTTTTTTTAAAACTATCATACCTTTTGTATACTTATAAAATAAATAAAAACAATTGTAATAAGTTGTAGATAGAAACAATTTTTATTTGATAGACTAAAAAGACACGCAATATTTATATTGTTATGAATAACTCTACTTACTATAAAGGGATATTGAGATTAAAATAGACTATAAAAAGGAGATACACATACGATCTTTAAGCAACTGTCTGAGTGGATTTAAATCTTTTAGTTAAGATATTAAATTATCAGAACAAATGCGACAGTAAAATTGTTCCTGCCACATCTGTTAATATCATAGACGTGATGTGGTAGTTTCCCCCCAAGATATTTAAATCAGAAATCATGCAGTTATTGATAAAATTAACGAACAAGATGTTTTAAATTGGCTGAGGAAATTCACTTGTTAAGATAAATGATCATTCATTGACAGAAATAAAAAAAACTGTAACGAATATATTGGAATAATCGAAAATGGATTTTTACAAAGACACACAAGTGATATTACAATTATATTTATTTTTGAAAAGAAAAAACAACGAGGTAACTATTAAAAAAAACAAAAAAAAATAAATAAATATATTAACAAAACAAGCACGTTTAAAAAAAAATTATAAAAAATTCAGCTCACGGTTGCCTTCAAAAACTCCAGTAATTTTGCTCTAAGCTTCTGAGAAATATGGAAATTATATGGCCAACTTTTATTGACATATACTTAACATTTTCAATAGTTGAGCCTCCACAATTTCACAACTAAAAAGCGTTTCATTACAGTAAGTAATGAGAAGGCTCTTGATAGTCAAAGGAAATAGCAACATAAAACTCAACAATAAAAATGTTTCTTAATGTTAACAAAGTTTGGCTCATGTACGCTAAATAATTGTGATACTTTTTTTTTTGGGGGGGGAATTGGGCATTCTGTTATCTTTCGTTGAAGGAATTCTATACAAGATTGCACGGACACATTTTAAGATTTCTGAATTAGTGTCAATAATTTTAAATAATACATATATAAAAAAATTTTCAGAAGTTATCTCATTTTCTGTTTGTTTATTATGTAAAATTTTGTTTATGGGGATTTGTGTGTAGAGTAAACATATGTTGATCTTCTAAGTAAACATGGTGAAGTGTTTCTAGTGCATCGTATTATTTCCTTCTAGAAGCACAAGACGCTAGTAATCACCAGAGTTTCACAAGACAACCGCTTCACTAGTTGCAGTTGCAGTCATTCTCACAACCACAACATTTCTGTGAACCGGCGGACGCAATGACGTGCCCAACGCCCGCACCGACTACACCACCAGCAACAGTCCCTACTAGTCCCACGGCACCAACAGCACCAGCGGACTGGGCGGCTGCCACCAGTCCCACACCGACGCCAGTTGTCCAAGCTGTTGACATCGCTGTAGCGGCTAGAGTCCCAGCTGCAATACCAGCTGTAAAAGTCAAAAAATCACCTGATAAACTTTGGAGGTAGAGATAAGTTACAGATTTTTAAAATCTTAATATAATTATTGAGCTTAAAGAAGTTTTTGGAATTTTTATATTTTATGTCCATTTCACAAATCGTTTATCAAACAGGAGGTTCTCAAATTTACGAATATTCGAGTTACCCACAATCGCTATACAAAGGCCAATATTATATCGATGCTATCAATGTCTCAAACGCTTCTGTTCGTGTCTTTATTTATAATTAAAATGAACTATTTACTGGAGCACCATGGCTGCTTTCACCCCTTCAACTTTATTACACCGTCGCTGCGCGTCGCTGACATATGACGTAAGGATTCGATACTTCATACGATGCGCTCAAAATGCTTTTAGAATGTCAGCTGACATATAGGATTTTAATGCAACTCCAGTTTATGCACAGTCAAGGTGTTTGATTCGAAGGCAAACACACAACGAAATAAACCTAGCTGAATTGTTAAATTCAGTTGAGTGTTCAGCATGAGTATAAAGAATTTATGTTTGCTACTTTCGCAATTGACCCACTTACCGTCAACCTATCA
This sequence comes from Omphiscola glabra, assembly GCA_964017045.1. Lineage (NCBI taxonomy): Eukaryota > Metazoa > Mollusca > Gastropoda > Lymnaeidae > Omphiscola > Omphiscola glabra. The sequence continues at coordinate 18,593,762 of OZ024798.1, read as the reverse complement.
AACTTAAACTTATCACATAGACTCTCTGTCGATGACAACACTTTCTTTCAAACTTTCAGCCCTACCCTAACCACAAAATCAGTTTTTCCTTGTTTTTGAAGGGCAAGATAATGTAAATATGATGTCACTGATAACAGGAGCTAAATTTCACGATAGCTGCGCTAAATAAAAGACTTAAAACATCTCAAATCCGTTTGGATCCTAATATTTTAATATTTTATTTTTAAAATAGTTGCTTTAAATAAATATCTAAATAATATCGGGTGGGCCATTAGAAAGAATATTAATATAAAATAATTTTAAAATACATAAAAGGTATTTATACGAAGAAAACTTTGTTTGTAGGGTTTGTTTAATTAATAGCTATTTTTTTACAGATAGCACCTACTAACTACACATAAGTCTCATTTTTGCTGCTGAAAATGTTGAAATTTTTCTGGTACATCATATTATTTCCTTCTAGGACCACAAAAGGATAGTTATCATCAGAATTTTACAAGACAACCACTTCACTGTATACATTTGCAATCAGTCTCACAAACACACTCTTTCTGACACGCACGGTGAAAAACAAAATAGCATTCATGGCAAACTTCAGGTACTTAAGCTCTTTTATTGTTGTTCTTATTGTCACTACTTTTGTCCTGTCTCCTTAAGAAGGCTCTTAGCCTAAACTTTCTCTTTTTTAATGTCCTGCCGTTATAATTCAAGCTTCCACATATTTTTTCCACACTAATTTCTTTTCACACCGTGTAAGCCTCACTTCTATCCTTGTTTGTCAAAAATGACCCGTAAAAGAGAAATAAATTTATCTACCAATCAAGTATCACGCCAAATTTACATCACTGTATACAGAAATAGGAATTTAAACTAACGTAGCATAGAATTAACACTATTACAAATACATATGAACATTATTGAAAATATTCTGCAACGTACCTGATGTAAAGCCGATAACCGGTAAGATTATAGGAGCCAATGCAATGGTTGCAACGCCCCCCGCTACGGCACATACCGCCTCAGTGAACCAGGCGTTAGTGGCCGGTGGCGAGAGCAGAAGTAGGATGAGAACACAGGACCAATATCTTGCCATATTGCAAATCTGTTTCAAAAGAAATTAAAAACACACTCTAATGACTGTTACAGAAGTTAGTCAGAGAAAATAACCCATTTTATTTAAAACGGAACATCTGAAATACTTTTTTTTGTTAAAGGTAAAACCATCGTTTTGCAATAGTCCTTACGTAGACGACTAAGTCTTTCCATTGGATATATAGGCAAGGACTAGGGAGTGAGGCTCACGAATTGAGCAACTCTCCTTTACTTTAAACAAAATAAAGTCAAGGCTGCTGCTTTAGTCGAAAACTGCGAAGGACGAAAAAAAAATTAACAAAAACAGAAATAGAAAGCAGTTAAAAAACACCAAGTACAAGATTGTTCTTTGAGGCAGCATTCCTCACAATACAACTCATTGTTTCTTTGCAGAGGTTCCCGAACTTTTCCTCAAAGATACCTAGCAAAGGATAAACGAAGTGTGCAGAATAGGACATAACGCGCTTGGCGAAAAACTGGATGCGGCAAGGACACTATAAAATGATAATGTTAGGGAGCCGATGGGTTATAATAAACCGAATCAGATATATCAGTTAAACATGGTTTTCAACAAAAATTAAAATACAAATTGTAATATTAAAATATAAATTTGTATACAATAAGTTGAAATGTGTGTGTTAAAATACACCATTGCTATGTCTTTAAAATGAATTATTGTGTTTTGCAGTACTGGAACCTGAAAATCAGTAACGTTATGAGCTGATATTGTCACGGAATGCATTTCACCAAATTTTTAACAGAATAGCAACGGAAATAAACGTTACATAACAAAGCTGGATATGTACCAAGAAATTATGATTCTGTAGAAGTGAAGAAAGATGTGCGTCTTCTTTGAAAGATCAGAACTTGAATCTATGTAGAGCGGGAACTGTGGTGTGCTGCAGCTGCTAAATGCTGGACTCGGAGATGTTCATGCGGTTTATATTGCAAGGTATTTCTACGTCAGCTATAGCTCCGCGTGACCATGTTTCGTTTTTGGTTTTCCCGATTCGGAGAATTGCGTGGTGTCCTGACTCATCTTTTAGAAAGAACCTACACTTGTGTGCTTAGACTTGAGTACGTGGCTTACTAGGCAGGGGCTTATTTACAACAATACAACCCATATACATAATAAATGTGGCCCTTCTTTTTTAACAAAATGTTAAATTTCGATACCCTTATTGAAAAATAAAAAAAATAAAAAAATATATATCTTATGATCTACAGATTGCACACCAGTTTTAATGAGGAAGTGGAATTACGGTTTCAAAAGATAGAGATATATAAGTAAGTAACCTGATACAGGGATCTCAATTACTTACACGTCTGATGATGCTAGTTGCGTAAGGACACAGTATACCTCCACATTTTAAAAAAAAATAAAAAAAAATAATTATGAATTTTTTTTTTCTAAAATTAAGAGATGTTTAAATTTTCTGTTAATATGATAACATTGATTATAAGTTGCTTTTTATTATCTGTTGGCGGATGGGGGTGGCTTCCAAAGAGATTATAAAATCAGCATCAATTCGTTTATATACAGTTTTATTTTATTTTAAAACTAGCGGATATACCCGGCATCTGCCGGGATAGCACTCGGTACGAAGGAATTTCTACAGTCTACAGCCTTATAATTTTTCCGATCCCGGTGGGCTACCAATCCCGTCATTATCCCGCTCCCTTAGTATATCGTTTCCCGGTGGGATTCCGATCCCTCTGGATCCCAATTTCAGTATGATCCCAATCCCGTCGGTATTCCGACCCGGTTGTATATCGATACCAGTGGGATAACGATAACGGTGGGGTATCGATAGCTCTCGTATTCCGATACCGCTGGGGTACCAATCTCGGTAGGTTTGAGTTTTCCGATAGGATTCCGATTTGAGTGGGATCCTGATCCCCTTAGTATCTTGTTTTCCGGTGAGATCCTATACTCTCATAGGATCCCATTTCCTGATAGGATCCCGATCCCAGTTTGATCCCGTTACCCGATTGAATCGCGTAAACGTTGGGTTCCATTTTCTACCGGATCTCGTTAACGTTATTATAAGATTTCATATTCCTTTATATATCCCCTTATAAGTATATATAGAAATTTCTTGAACATTTTATATACAATTTAATAACCTTCTCTGAAGTGTAAACAATAATTTTCTAACTAATTATTTTTTTTAAATTCTAAAAATTATACTACTAAATGCACTGTTATAACTATAATACATTTAAGCTAAAAGAAGGGGCCCAGTGGGGGCCATAATTTTACCGAATCATTTTTACCTGGGATGGAGAACTCCATAAAAATCATTCAAATAAATTATGGAGTTAAAATTTAAAATTTGTTTGATATAGTTTTTTAAAGTTATCGAGCTTTCTGGAAATTTCTAGATTGCATATTTTTAGTTTTAAATCCACCGATATTTTAATACGGACATTGGTAAGTTATGAAGATAAAATTTTATAAAATTTTTATGTTATACCGTTTGGGGCCGGGGTCCCCAAGATTGAATTTCACTTATTGAAGCTATATAAATAACATGACCAACAAATACTCCTACATTAGTAGATGGATCTTGACCAAACTTAGTACGCGTACACTTAATTATCCATATTCAAATACCGAAGGGTACTGAACTCAAAATATCATTCCTCTTTGTTAGCAGACACAAGCCACGGCATGATGGAGGCATCAATTACACGAAGACCTTGGATTCTCTAAATTATATTCAAACAAATCAAAACTTGCTTGCTATAACAAGAAGAAAACTGCTTGTTAAAAAAGGCAGACAGAGCGTTGCATCGGAAGAAATTAAAATTGATAATTCCCTTTATTTAATAAAATTCTATCTTAAACAGATAAGTTAAGAATATTTTTCAAACCCAATTCAGAATTCGAAAGGAAAGGGCTAAAAAGTTGAGTTTAAATAGCATCTGGTGTCTTACACCAGGATCTCCTTCAAACCACTAATTTGTAGAATAAATTTACACAAATATAGATTTAGGGGCGTGTGGGCCTTGTAGAAGGCGTAAAAAAATATTGATACAGTATTTGCTTATGCTTCGAGATCTCATTTATGTCAGGGTCATCATAAATGATAAGAAGAGAGCAGAGGGCGTTGAAATCATTAAAGATGGGAGGAAGTACATAGTGAAAGCTAGACGAGATATTATTCTGTCCTCGGGTGCCATCGGCTCACCACAGATCTTATTGCTATCTGGTATTGGACCAAGAAAACACCTGGACAGTTTGAAGGTAGAATAGGAGTTTCATTTACATTATATATGTATTGATATTTACATAAATATCTTTTTTTTGTAAACATGTATCCTCATGGGCATAAACTCTTGTAATCAAAGCACTTATTACCCTGTTCAGAGCTATCTCCCATATTTTGGTTGTTTCACTCCTGCCTTTGTTACCATAGTTTGTGTTGTTCTTATTTAAAGCACTTTTTGAGTTTTTTTCCAAATCTATTTATAATTGATAAAAATCGTGCAAGTTAATTATTTTTGAGTAAAAGTATTTTGGCATCTTTTGTTAAATTTTCAAAACGGTTAATATTGTGGAGTGTCCAGACAATATCGACCCGTAAGGGGTGGGGGGAGTTCCACATCGTTACTGACCAAACAAAGGGTCACTCTTGTCAGATTGCCGCAATGGGATGGATGACCTATTTCGCAGTGTGAGATAGGAATGGGATCGGGGCCCTGGGAAGAAATCTATAGGGACGCGGGGCGTATAAAGGGACAGTTGGATGGGACTATAGAGAACTCAACCGGGCATGATAGTGGACAGACGGTAGAACTCCTGGCCGAAAGAGATAGAGACGGACCGGGACAGTCGGAGTTGAGTACGACAGAGAGAGAGAGAGAGAGATAAAGTGACATCAAAGGATAAGACAAATAAAAGTTCAAAGACTATAACCAATGTTGAGTTGTCGGATTGGTGCAGTACGAGTGAGCAAGGTTATCAACCAGATAAATATGTCAGAGAAACAGAGACGACTAAGGTTCTCTACACTATTCTCCAAAAATGTTTTTTTCTCCTAAGATACCAGTCATTGCTGATTTACCTGTTGGTGAGAATCTCCAGGATCATCTGATGTTTGACATGGGTGTAAAGATTAAAGAGCCACTGTCAGCCACATTGGGTGGTTTAAGTGGTCTGTGGCCCTATCTGCAGTAAAAACTCTTTGGTTCAGGTTAGACCATTAAAAACCCACTATGATTGCATACCATATTTTAAAAATATCGAAGGATTATACATATTTATAATCATATGTATAAGCATATAAATTAGGACCCAATACTTAATTTTAAAAACAATAGAAAGTAAAGAGAGAGCCTCAAATCTGCTCAAATCTGAAGTCAGCCTAAGTCCCTGTAAACAAATTTATAGACAGCCTTTACCTTTTGAATCTCATTTGCTAAAATGCAAGTCAATTATATTTCCTTTATTTAAAAAATATAACTGTGCTAACAAGTCACAAAGATGTTATTCAAATTGCGTATCATTCCCACTTCATCATCAACATATTTTAAAAGAAACATTTTTACCCTACTCATTTAACTTTTTTGTCTGATTCATTTTCATATTTTAAGTGGCAAGTGCTTTTGAAAGTTTAATGTTACTTCAAAGTTTTAAAAGTTAAAATGTAATAAGGAATCATATTGTTCTAAATATGCTATCTACTTTAACATTGTTGTTCTTAATAGGCTATCTACTTTAATCATGTTGTTCTTAATAGGCCATCTACTTTAATCATGTTGTTCTTAATAGGCTATGCACTTTAACCATGGTGTTCTTAATAGGATATCTACTTTAATCATGTTGTTCTTAATAGGCTATCTACTTTAATCATGTTGTTCTTAATAGGCCATCTACTTTAATCATGTTGTTCTTAATAGGCTATGCACTTTAACCATGGTGTTCTTAATAGGATATCTACTTTAATCATGTTGTTCTTAATAGGCTATCTACTTTAATCATGTTGTTCTTAATAGGCTATGCACTTTAACCATGGTGTTCTTAATAGGATATCTACTTTAATCATGTTGTTCTTAATAGGCTATCTACTTTAATCATGTTGTTCTTAATAGGCCATCTACTTTAATCATGTTGTTCTTAATAGGCTATGCACTTTAACCATGGTGTTCTTAATAGGATATCTACTTAATCATGTTGTTCTTAATAGGCTATCTACTTTAATCATGTTGTTCTTAATAGGCTATGCACTTTAACCATGTTGTTCTTAATAGGCTGTCTACTTTAACTATGTTGTTCTTAATAGGCTATCTACTTTAATCATGTTGTTCTTAATAGGCCATCTACTTTAATCATGTTGTTCTTAATAGGCTATGCACTTTAACCATGTTGTTCTTAATAGGCTATCTACTTTAACCATGTTGTTCTTAATAGGCTATCTACTTTAACCATGTTGTTCTTAATAGGCTATCTACTTTACTGCAGGTGCTTTGAATTCACCATTTCAACTTGAAGTCTTGGCGTTTAAAAGCACAACGAAGGAGTTCAAAGAAAAAGACTGGCCAGACTTGCAAATTTCACTTTTTCATGCTTCTTCCCCCAACTGGTGCTGACGGCTATGTGTACCCAGATGAGATTAATTTTTTTTATAATTTCTACTTATAATGTCCTTTCTCAAAACTAAAACAAGTAATGAAATATGACAACTATTATGTTTACTGGATGAAAATAAAAAATAAATAATGCAGTCTCATTTATTCGACACATTATTTACCAAAATTTCTGAATAGCTTTTAAACTGAACATTACATATTGTTTTAAGCACATATTATCGCCTGAATTAAATAAAAGCAAACACCATTGAAACACCAGGGTCAGGATCTAGCTGTTGGAGAACTAGTGATACTAATCATTGGTTGAGACCAATCCAGTCTGGTCAATTTTTGTTTAAAATTTTTGATTTCCCATTTGAACTACAGCATTATGGGTAAAATAATTATGAGTTTTGATTTGAAGGACAAGGCAGAGATGTCAGAGCGAAATAATGCCAAGTATGGCTTCAAGTGTCTGCCATCATTGTGTCGACCCAAAAGTAGAGGAACATTGACGTTAAAATCCACGTATCCATTCGACCATCCTGTTATAAAAGCTAACTACCTGGATGCTCAGGAAGATATTGAACTCGTTATCTGAGGTGAACATTAGTTTAAGTGCATGATATTATAATGTTACAAAAAATATCTTTATTATAATACATGTCGATGAAAATAATCTGAGCTAATTCATGATATAATATATTCACACATTTAATCATTAATATTTTAAAAACTGAATAATCTATTTTATAAATTGAAACCTTTGATGAAGGAATAATGATTTGAAAAAAAAAATATTTGTCTATAATCAGTTTAGGCCTACATAAATGATGATTACCTTTGCTTTCTTTTAATTCAGCATTCAAAGATTTGCATTTTTACAAATAAAACTATTTTTAGGATACTCATACATAATACTCAAAATATAAATTTTTCTAGCTCTATTTAAGTGTAAACTTTCATTTGACAATATACAATATTTGTAATTTACTTAGAATTTTTTTAATTGTTTAATTTTAAATCAATTTGTATAGTTTACTATTTTAACTTTTAAATCATTTCATAACTTCAAACTTGACTCCTTTTGTTACTATTCAATTTGTTAACACCAGTGTTTCCTTCAGACTATGGCCTCGGGTTGGGTGGGGGGAGGGGGGCTTTTTAGATTTGCTGGTGGATGTAGTAACAGTGGCCAGAGGAGTAGGTAAGAGTTCCATTTGTGGACAGATGTCCCTATGCATCAGACTAGCGGGGGTGCCAAAAGGGTAATTGTTGGTATTAATGGATGGAAATAATGGGTTTAAGAGTTGAGGAGAGCGATGAATCTTGTCCCCTGTAGCAGAACACTCAAGCAAATCTCTTGCAAGTGTCGTAGAAATCAGGCCGGATGGGGTGACCTGCTCAGGTCCCACTTGTTCCATATAAGACGGCGAAATTTTCGAACAACTGCAGAATTTGTAGTGTGATTGGAAACGCGGCAAATATCTTAGCCCGCCCAAAGCTGCACTAACGCAAGTTACTCCACAAGGCACCAAAATTGATGATTTTTTAAATCAGATTTAGGGCAGAAATTGAGGAATTGAAAATAAACGAGTACACCTGAATTGAGTGTTTCTATTAGACTATTTGATCGCTGGAATAATTTTTCAAGCGTCCGTTGGAGAAGGTGGGGCGCTCATTACAGTACATCAAATTAATTTACTCGGTTGTGGTGCGCCCTGGCCCGTGGCGGAGGGGGATTTACGATGCCGAAGACTCTCATCAAAAGGGAGGGGCAGGGGTCCCCACTCAAAATTTTTTATCTATTCAAAATGCAAGGATATTTTTTTGCGCAAATTAGACAACGCTAACAGAAGTACTCGGAAGGACAATTTGCAAACGTTCGGGTGGAAAGTCCCAAAGTAACAATTCTAAAGATCAGGAACATCTCTAGCTCTACCACAGACAAACATAAACTAAATTCATTCCAGTTGTGGAGCCCTGGAGGGTATGATTTTTTAGTCCTAGCTTAGTCTAGCCTCTGAAAGACGTATTTTGATAACTTCAAAATGCAAGAATGCATTTTAGCACATACCTCAGTTTTATGTTTGCAACATTCTACACAATCGGAGCGTAACATCATTTTACACGTTGAACAAATTTTATTATTGGTAAGACTGAACTTTAGTCATTTTTTTACATCAAATAAATATTATTTTAAAAATGCTTTACACATTGTTCTCGGGGGTGGGGAGGGGGGGCTTTCCCCAGGAGACATCCGCTATAGAAGCACTGGTTATCACCCAAACAGAATCGTCTACATTATAATCGCACACATTGTAATTTCCCCCAAATAATTTAATAATCCAATTAATTATAATCTTCACATTAATATCCCCCACATTATATTCCCCACACTTATAACCACCTTATTATAATCCCCGAACATTATAATCCCCCAAAGTACAATCACCTACATTATAAACACAAACATTATTGTCCCCAAAATTATTATCCCACATTATAATCCCACATATTTTAAAATCCCAAACATTATTATTTCCCTCATTATCGTCTCCCTTATTATAATCTCCCACATTATAAACCCTCATATTTAAATTCCCCACATTATGCTCCTTCAAATTATGATCACACACATTATTAATCCATTCATTAGAATTACCCACAGTATAATTCCCATTACAATTCCCACAATTAAACATCCACATTATAATCACATAAATTATAATACCTGCATTATAACCAACCAAATTATAATCACTCACATTATAATTGCATTTTAGAATCACGATATTTTAATCCCACACATTATAGTCCCACACATTGTATTCATCCACATTATAATCCCCTATATTATAATACCCTCATTATAATCATCCACATTATAATACCTTCATTATAATCATCCACATTATAATCACCCATAATTATAAAATTCAATATTATATGTACCCATATAATCCTCCAAAATAATCCCCAAATTATAATCACCCATATTATTAACACGCACATTATAATCACCCACATAATAATTCTCCACATTATAATGCCACACAAAATCGTCTTATACAAATGGTTATTTTTCCTCTTTTTCAGATTTTCCTTTGTTTTTCATTGATTGCATTTCCCCCTTAAACTATCATACCTTTTGTATTTGTATACTTATAAAATAAATAAAAACAATTGTAATAAGTTGTAGATAGGAACAATTTTTATTTGAAAAACTAATAAGACACGCAATATTTGTATTGTTATTGTTATGAATAACTCTACTTACTATAAAGGGATAGTCAGATTTATAGAGACCATATAACACGTACATACACCTACGATCTTTAGGCAATTGTCTGTATGGATTTAAAGCTTTTAGATTAAATATTCAATTATCAGAACAAATGCAACATTAAAATTGTTTCTGCCAAATCTGTTAATATCATAGACATGATGTGGTAGTTTCCCTCAACATATTTAAATCAGAAATCATACAGTCATGAATAAAATTAACGAATACGATTTTTTTGCATTTGCTGACAATATAAACGTGTCAAAGAAATGATTATTCAATGGCACAAATAATAAAAGCGGTTACTAATATATTTAGATAATCGAAAATGGATTTAACAAAATATTATAGTTATATATTTGAAAAAAAAAAGATTGAGGCTAATAAAAAAAAAGAAAGAAAAAAAAGCATTTAGCAAAAAAGTATTTTTTAAAAAACACAAAAAACCCACAAAAAACAAGCACATTAAAGAAAAAAAATCAGCTCTCGGTTGTCTTCAAAAACTTCAGTAATTGAACTTTGCCCCATTCTTATGAGAAATGTGAAAATTATCTGGCCAACTTTTATTGACATTAAATTTAAATGTTTAATTGTTGAGCCTCCGCTACTTTTTAACTAAACAGCCTTTCTAAAGAAAAGAACACGGATAGTCAAAAAATATATTAGCAAAAAACTCAACTATGAAATTTATTTTGATGTTAACAAAGTTCGGCACAAGTACGCTAAATAATTGTTTTCATTTGAGCTTACGCGATGTTTTATTTATTTTTATTGTATTGTGTGTGTGTGTGGGGGGGGGGGGGGGAAGAAAGTGGTCTCTTAGCAACTCATTTTTGCAAAAATTATGACTAGATTTTGTTGTTAGTTTTTTTTTTTTGGGGGGGGGGGCCGCGGGAAAGGGGGGATGCATTCTGTTATCTCTTTTTAAAGGTATTACTATACAAGATTGCACGGAAACATTTTACAATGTCTAAATCAGTGTTTAAAAAATGGCCTTATAAATAGACATACATAAACAAATGTTTAGAAGTTATCTTTTTTAATATGCATATTATGTAAAATTTTGTTTATGGGGATTTGTGTGTGGGTTCAAAAATTTTTTGATCTCTTAAGTAAACATCTTGCATAATTATGTTTCTGGTACATCATATTATTTCCTTCGAGAAGTACAAAGCGCGAGTCATCACCAGAGCTTTATAAGACAACCACTTCACTAGTTGCAGTTGCAGTCATTCTCACAACCGCAGCTTTTTTGTGACCCGGCCTTTGCAATGACGTGCCCGACGCTCGCACCGACGGCACCTCCAGCAACAGTCCCTGCCAGTCCGACGGCACCGACAGCCCCAGCGGATTGCAAGGCTGCCACCATTCCCACGCCCACGCCGGTTGACCATGCTGTTGACATCGCTGTAGCGGCTACCGACCCAGCTGTAATACCAGCTGTAATAATGAGAAAGGAAATGTAATCATTTTAAAAAATTACTTGTCTGGGTCAAGATGAAAGAATCGGACCAACCCCCCTCCCCTGATATTTAGAAAACTCAATAAAATCATCCACAGGTTTGTAGACCCTACGTGCGCAAATATACATTTGTGCACATCATATGTTTTTTTTCCTTATTTAAATGAGTAATAAGTTAATAAATGCATTAGTGAATGGTATTTGGCTATGGAGTTTAATTCACTGATTGACTTAAACATCATTTTCTTTCATTAAATTTATAAAGTAATAAAAAGGTTATCTTTAAATATACATTTAAGTATATTTAAAGGTTATGTTTTTATAACTTTATACATTTAATAAAAGTATATTTTTGGAATAAAAAAATAACACCTATTAAATGTTAAAAATGCAAAGCTAATTTTAGTGTGTGTTTTATTAACAATTTAAAAATCAGTCAATTATATTTAATAATTTTACTTTAAAGAATGGGCTAATACATTTGAAGTTTTTATTAAATCAAAGAAATTTTGAGCTTTTGCGTATTTTTATTTTATAAAAAAAAACTTTTTCGCAATATTAACCACGCACTAAAAAACTAAACAAAAATAACAGATATTTGGGTTTTCCCGATAAATATGATTACGATGCAATTCTTAGAACACACTTCTTTATTAATATTTGTTTCCATAACATTTACATTCGGATAAAATGCTTAAAATAGTTCCTTTATAATTACTCTAAAAATATTTGTAATTTATAATAATAATACTTAAACATTTACTAAAATAAAACCGGATATATTTTATTTTTGGCGCATTTAAATTAATTTGATTTCCGTAAAATATTAGAAAATCACTATCATTGATGTTAGGAATCCGAACGTTTTTAAATCACTTCGTTTCTTTGGCGTTATGGTCAGCCTAGCTCATTCTTTTATATATATATATATGATTTCAATGTCTCCAACATTTCTGTTCATGTTTTTATTTAAAATTAAAATGAACTATTTGCTGATGCAACCTGATTGCTTTCACCTTTTAACTTTATTATACTGTCGCTTCGTGTGGCTGACAAATAGCGTAATGATTTGCAATTTTTTTTTAAAATATAAGTTTACATAATAAGATTTCAATGTTACTCCAGTTTATTATCCATAGTCAAGTTGTTTGATCCGAAGGTAAACACACAACGAAAGAATCCGTTGCTCACATGTTTAAAACATCTGATTGTTCAGAAAGAGTGTCAAGAATTTATCATTGCCCCATTTCGCGTGTCAGTACAAGCGTGTATTTTTAGATCCTTTACATTAACTTCTCTTTTCTTTGTGTATACAAAACTTTCGGACTCCTAATTGACCCACTTACCGTCAACCTATCAAGCTGAAACTTAACACATAGATTCACTGGCGATGACAACACCTTCATTCAAATCCTCAGCCCCACCCCAACCCATAAAATAAGTTTTTCGTGTTTTTTGAAGGGCAAGATAATATAAATATGATGTCACTGATTACATGAAATAAAATTCATGATAGCTGCGCTAATTAAAATTCTTTAAAATATATCAAGTCCTTTTGGACCGTAATATTTTCTTTTGTTTTTCTGAAATGGTTGGTTAAATAAATCTGCGGTGTAAAAATGGGTGGACCATCCGAATATTAATATAAAATAATTATAAAATGCATATAAGGCATTTATACGAAAAACTTTGTTTTGTAATTAAATAATTAATTTTTACCGATCGCACCTACCAAGTACGCATATGTCTTAATATAACTTGACATCTTTGCTGCCAAGAGATCGTGAGATTTTTCTAGTACATCATATTATTCCATTCTAGAAACGCAAAACGCTAGTTGTCTCTAGGGTTATACAAGACAACCACTTCACTATATACATCTGCACTCATTCTCACAACCACACTCTTTTTGCAACGCATTTATAAAATAACATATAGCATTCATGGCGAACTCCAAGCCCTTCAGTTCTTTAAAACTGTTTTATTTTCTTATTGCATCTAATTTTGTCCAGTCTACCGAAGAAGGCTCTTAGCGATACTTTCTCTTTTTTAATGTCCTGTCGTTATATTTCAAGCTTCCACATACTTTTTCCACACTATTTCCTTCTCACGCCGTACTTCTCTCATTGCTGCCAAAAATGGCGTGTAAAAGAGATCAATTTATCTACCAATCAAATACAACGCCAAATTTACATGATTTTTCTACAGAAATAGGAAGGTATCTCCCAAAGCGTAGATTTAATACTATTACAATTACACTTAGCTTTTAGCATACTTATGAACATTATTGAAAGTATTATGCAACGTACCTGCTGTAAAGCCCATAACCGGTAAGACTACTGGAGCCAATGCAATGGTTGCAACGCCCCCCGCTACGGCACATACCGCCTCAGTGAACCAGGCGGTAGTGGCAGGTGGCGAGAGCAGAAGTACGATGAGAACACAGGACCAGTATCTTGCCATCTTGCAAATCTGCTTCAATAGAAAATATGAACACATCACAGCGACTGTTACAGCAGTTGACCAGAGAAAATAACCGAATTTATTTCAAACGGAACATCCGATTTATTTTTTATTTTAAAAAAAAAAGGTAAAAAAAACCATCGTTTTGCATTAGTCTATATATAGATGACTAAGCGTCAGTTCACACGATCAAATTTTGCGTCAAATTGTTGTATGAAGCACTATTTTGTGCATGGTTTCTTTTTGGGGAATCTGATCAAATAGTAATTTGAAAGTTGTAACAAGGCTTTATACACAAATTGCATCAAATGCTTGAAGGAAAAATGTGATCGTGTGAAGCGACCCTAAGTCTTGCCATTGGGTGATATAGGCAAGAAAGAGAGAGTAAGGATGACGAATTGAACAACTCTCCCCAATTTTAAATAAAATACAACTGAAATCAAGGCTACTTGTGGAGACGAAAATTTCCTTGGTCATCTTTGAATGCGAAGGACGAAAAAGAACGAAAACATTATTCGTAGTGGTTCCCAAACCGTTCCTCTTATCCAAGGATAAACGAAAAAAAAAAACAACTAATGTGTAGAATTGGAAACAATGCGCGTTGCGAAGAAAACCTGGATGTAGCAAGGGCACTATAAATGGATAATGTTAGGGAACCCCTGATTTATGGTAAACAGAATGGGATATATTGGTTAAAACAAATTTTTTAAAAAGTAAAGTCAAATATTAAAGAATATATATTTATTTACGATAAGTTGAAATGTGTGTGTTACTACACACCTTTGCTAGGGATTTAAAATGAATTAACATGTTTTACAGTACCGTAGTACTCTAATATTGTCAACAAGCTTTAAACAGGATAGCAACGGAAACAGACATTACATAACAAACCTGGCTTCTTACCAAGAAATTATGATACGGGAGAAACGAAGAAATATTTGCTGCGCAGCTGGAACAGAGGTGTGTTGCAGGTTGTTAAATGCTGGACATGGAGCTGTTCATGCGGTTTAAATTGCAAGTTCGTGCTACGTCAGCTCTGGTTCCACGTGACTCTGTTTCATTTTCAGTTTCCACAATGGACTACGATTAGTCGATTGTTTTGTCACGTGATACGTGTAAAAACAAGTAATACTTCCGGTAGGCTGTCTGCAACACACTAGTCGCTCACAAATTTTTCTTCAAACAACTTTCTTCCTTTAATCATAACTGAATTATAATTATTGTCACATTTAATGAATGTCATTTAAAGAAACGCGTGTATTCAAGAATATTTTGAAAAGTAAAATTTTAATAAACACTGGGGAAGCGCTGATGGAGACAAACATTTTGCTTTAGAATTAATGATAATGGCAATGGCTGATCAGCTGTTTATCTGTTGTTATGTGTTGTTATGTGTAGCAGAAAGCCTACTAATGGCTGGTACGTATCACGTGACAAAACAAGGAAGTGACTAATCGTAGTCCATTCGGAGTAATGTGACACGTCGTTTTTGCAAGGTCTTACACTTGTGTGTTTAGACTTGAGTAACTCAAAACTTAGAAAAAGAAGAAGAGTACGTGGCTCACTAGGCAGAGGCGTATTTACAGTAATGCCACCCATTTGAATAAAAAGGTTGCTTCTTTTAACGAAACGTTAAATTTCGATACCCTTATTGAAATGTTTTTAAAGTATATATATTCCCGGGGAAAACCAAAATAAAATATTATATATATATATATTATGATGTACAGATATTGTAAAGATATATATATATAGTATAAGAATAATCCCTGACGCAAGGATCTCAATTACAGAGCAGCCGCCATATACCGCAACATGTGGGAAAAAAATGTAAATAAATAAGAAAATGTACACATCTTGCTAACATTAACAGATTTAACAATATTCAGTAAAAAAAAATGATTATTATGATCGTAAGCAAATTTCGTTTTGAGAGGCGAGATTGGGGTTGGCCTGATAACGTTTACATGAATATGAAATGAGCATCACTGAGTTCAGAGAAAGTTTTATTTTATTTTCGTAAGCCGAGGTTATTTCATAAAATCACAACGTTGCTTTTTTTTTTTCATTGACCGTGTCTTGAATATAAACGCTGTCTAGCCAATGTATAACCAATAGCAACGAAACAGTTATTGACCCAGTTTGATATGTGGCTCAGATGGCTTAAGATTTCTGAATGTTTGAAAATTATGCAAGCCTGAGTTATATTTTAGCACTAGAAATTGCCCGTCAAAAAAAAGTGACATGACACCGTTACACGAATTACACAATAAAAGTTATTTTTAAGTTTAAACAATTTTCATACATAATATATATTTAACAAAATGAACATGAAATATGTATCTTAAAATGATTTTTTCCATATAAAGCTTCTCTCAGCGCTGGCAAATATTATTGAGAGTGTTAGCGAAATTAGCGTTGTCATGAACACATTTGGACACAAAGAGCAGCTAAACTCATTCAACGTTGACCGTCTAATATACCGTTGTTTTTTTTAATGTTTTTTTTTCATTCTTGTTTTTCTTTTAATCAAGCACATAAATCATAACTCAATGCCGTTGCATAAATATCTGCTATAGTTTCGATTTCAGATGTGACGACTAATTGAAGGTCTTTTATATTCTTTAAAAACAGATTTTTTTAATCAACATTTTCTTATCTACAAACTTTGTTTGTTTTTAAATGCATGACTACACCAAAACACTTTACACAAAGGCCAGCTGCGGATAGCTTTATCATGACGCTCGGACGTAATGGAAGATCTCAAGGAACTACTTGATCTGAATGGTAGAGATGATTAACACTTATCTCTAATTTTTCAATGTAAGGATATTATCATTATTATTATTAGTGTTTTTATATAGCGCGGTACCCCAGCCTAGGGCTGTACATAAAAATATTAGCAAACATAATCATGACATTAAAAAATAACAAGCATTTATTTAATTTTTTAAAAAAAGCTATATAACAACAGAACAAATGTAGATTAACACCACCCGCCCGAGAAATTTACATGTCAAGCCATGGAGAGCAATCAGCAGCATCGTTTATCGGTAATTGGGGGGAAGCAGTCGGGGTAGTAGAGTTTAAAGAGATATGTTTTGAGTACAGTTGACGAAACGCTCTTCAGAAAAAGGGACGTAATACAAGCTTGTTCAGATAAAATGCCGTTTTTTATGTTTCAGAATTACTTGCCTACCGAGTGCAAAATAAGCCCAACCTTGAGCGCTCGTTCAACAAACCTCAATGCAAAAAAAAGTGGCAAAATGCAAGCTTTATTATTGGTCTCCATGGGAAATCAATATCTCCCGGGGAAAACAAATATCTCCCGGGGAAAACCAATATCTCCTGGGGAAGATGTAAACGCTCTTGGAAAATGAAATAGCCGTGAATGGTGAAATCGTTGGTGGATTTTAAAATAACGTTACCTCTCTTCAAACAAGAAATAGCCAGCAAAGAAATAATTGTGTTTGGATTCGGGGAAGTGGATTAAATTATTATTCAAAGAAGCTTCCTTTTGCAGATTTAACTTCCTGCAAGAATTATATTAATTGCGTGGCGTCAAATAACTCTGCAAACCTCGCAAGGGTTATATCAAGGGTGGCACTTCAGTGTAAGAGTGGGGATGGGATCAGTGCATTAATGTTAAATATTTTTTTTAGTTCAATTTACTTTTCGAATAAATTAATATTTTATTCTGTTACCTGCATAATCATGTTTAATAATGTATAATCATAAATAATCATGTATAAGCCAGTACAATCATGTATAATCATGACAATTAATCATATTCCCCCATTTAAAAGACAACCTAACGACAATTCATACTTTATTCTATTTTTAAATAAATTATCTGTTTATCTGTGCGTTGAAAACTAAATACACTTCCTGCCAGCTTTACATACAAATGAATGTTTAACTCCCAGTTCAGGATCCAGGGGAGTAGCCGGAGTTTGTGACACCCGGGGTGGTCCTTGATTTCGCTGCCCATAACTAACTAAAACCGCAACTCATACAGAAAAAACAAAAAAATAAACTCTAATAATGTTATGAAGTATACAATGAGGGCCGATATTGCCGTCCCATATTAAGGTGACTAGTGAAACCAAAGCCTGCTCTGTTTGGTGGCGCCTGCTATGTTGACACCTGCTATAATGGCACCTGCTATGATGGCACCTTCTATGAGGGCACGTACTTTGAGGGCCCATGCTATGATGGCACCTGCTATGATGGTACCTGCTATGATGGCACCTGCTATGAGGGCACCTGCTATGAGGGCACCTGCTATGAGGACACCTGCTATGAGGACACCTGCTATGAGGGCACCTGCTATGATGGCACCTGCTTTGAGGGCACCTGCTATGATGGCACCAGCTATTATGGTACCTGCTATGAGGGCACCTTCTAAGATGGCACCTGCTATGATGACACCCGCTATGAGTTCACCTGCTATGATGGCACCAGCTATGATGGAACCTTCTATGAGGGCACCTGCTATGAGGGCACCTGCTTTGATGGCACCTGCTATGATGGCACCTGCTATGATGGCACCTGCTATGATGGCACCAGCTATGATGGCACCTGCTATGAGGGCACCAGCTATGATGGCACCTGCTATTAGGGCACCTGCTTTGATGGCACAAGCTATGAGGGCACCTGCTATGATGGCACCTGCTATGATGGCACCTGCTATGATGGCACCTGCTATGATGGTACCTGCTATGAGGGCACCTGCTATGATGGCACCTGCTATGATGGCACCTGCTATGAGGGCACCTGCTATGAGGGCACCTGCTATGAGGGCACCTTCTATAGTGACAACCTGATATGGTGATCCTCTGCTCTTGAATTTCATTGAAATCTTTGGGAACTAAATCTAGAGAACTCTTTTAAAGTAGCAATGTTCCATTTAGTATCACCCATTGGCGTCACTAGGGGTGTGTGGGGTGTAAGACACACCGGGTGACATCCCCACAGGTAGAGAAGGACACTACCTAACGGATAATTCCAAACTTGATAGAGCTTGCTCGGGTAGGTTTCTTAAGATATTCCAGTTAGATACGAGAGCAGGGTGCCACCAGAACTGCTAGGCACAAGATAAGTGGCGAAGCTTAATTTTGTGTCGCCTGAAGTGGGCCATAGATTTAGCGGCGTTTACTTCAGAAATAAAAAAAACGTAAACGAAAATCTCGTATGTTATTAACCTCTATATATTGATACTTTATAATAACATCCAAATTTGATGTTCAGTCTTTTTGCCCCCAATGTGTCAAGGGTATGAGAATCTCTGTTATTAAGATTTACTTTTGTTACTGTGAGTTGGGAATGCTAGGGTCCTATTGTGGCTGATTGTGACAGGATAAAACAAAAATTGGATTATAAACAAGTGTGTGGAACACAAGATGTGAGATCGAGAGTATCGACAGATATTTTGACATAAAGGCCCAAAAGTGTAGAGCATTATGCGTCAACTCCCGTAGGACGTCACCCATACAAAATGTTGAGCATAAAGTTAAAAACACTATGATAATTTACACGAAAGACGAATTTTAATTTAAAAAGCAGAGGCTGCGAAGGCGCCTTAAAGGAGCGGATATTACATTCGACGAAGCCAAATTTCGGTCAGTATTTGAAGTTTTAAAATGTATTTCCTGATTGTGACTTTTTTAGAATCTCTTTCAATTCCCTATTTAAGTATTCTATACATTACAACGTATTACTGCTCGCGATATGTTTTTATGGGGCTTGGTGTGACAGGATCTTTTCAAAACTGTGATTTAGTTTATTTAAACATGGCTTTAGTGTTGTTTTTTTTAAAATTCTTAATCACACACACATTGTTATAAATAGATGGGAAAATGAAGGATGTACTAAATAACACGCTCCTTTATAAATTGTACAGCATAGGCCTACCCACATTTTAAGGGCATCTGTGTGATGGTAAAGACGCTCTTACATTAGCGGGATGACTTCGTGGGTACCACTTGATTATTTGTTTGCAAATTTTTTTCCGGATCTGTCGTTTTTAGTTTTCTCCCTGTATGAGATCTCTTTAATTTCTGTAAAGAAAAGCATTTTTATTCGTGATAAAAAAAGAAAGATTGATCCTCCCACTCTGACCGATAGACGATACAGCTGGGTGTCGTCCGTGACTTGACATTGAAAAAGCTATGGAATGGTTGTGCGAATACACATTTGGTTCGTTTTATTTTAATGAAAGTAGTTTAATTTTTAAGTTCATGATGTACAGCGTGGTGAGCCCAGCCCTGGTTTGGGGTACTACGCAATAAAAAACGTATAAAAATAATAATAATAATAATAAACGTAATTTTTCCGTCGGGTTGTTTGGTTATCCGAAACATGTGTCATACGAAATACCACCGGTCCCAATTAACTCAGACCATCGGCGCGCAAGTGTACATAGAAATACCACCGGTCCCAATTAACTCAGACCATCGGCGCGCAAGTGTACATAGAAATACCACCGGTCCCAATTAACTCAGACCATCGGCGCGCAAGTGTACATAGAAATACCACCGGTCCCAATTAACTCAGACCATCGGCGCGCTAGTGTACATAGAAATACCACCGGTCCCAATTAACTCAGGTCATCGGCGCGCTAGTGTACATAGAAATACCACCGGTCCCAATTAACTCAGGTCATCGGCGCGCTAGTGTACATAGAAATACCACCGGTCCCAATTAACTCAGGTCATCGGCGCGCTAGTGTACATAGAAAGACCACCGGTCCCAATTAACTCAGGTCATCGGCGCGCTAGTGTACATAGAAATACCACCGGTCCCAATTAACTCAGGTCATCGGCGCGCTAGTGTACATAGAAATACCACCGGTCCCAATTAACTCAGACCATCGGCGCGCTAGTGTACATAGAAATACCACCGGTCCCAATTAACTCAGGTCATCGGCGCGCTAGTGTACATAGAAATACCACCGGTCCCAATTAACTCAGACCATCGGCGCGCTAGTGTACATAGAAATACCACCGGTCCCAATTAACTCAGGTCATCGGCGCGCTAGTGTACATAGAAAGACCACCGGTCCCAATTAACTCAGGTCATCGGCGCGCTAGTGTACATAGAAATACCACTGGTCCCAATTAACTCAGGTCATCGGCGCGCTAGTGTACATAGAAATACCACCGGTCCCAATTAACTCAGGTCATCGGCGCGCTAGTGTACATAGAAATACCACCGGTCCCAATTAACTCAGGTCATCGGCGCGCTAGTGTACATAGAAATACCACCGGTCCCAATTAACTCAGGTCATCGGCGCGCTAGTGTACATAGAAATAAACTAAATAGTCAAGAGGCGGGTCTAAAAAAAAACCCACAAGAAAGGAAAAAAAGTCAAAAAAGAAGAAACATTTCAGAGTTTAAATCTTCCATAAGTTTGTATCTTACCGGCCACAATGTTGGTGGCCTAGAGTTTGGACAGATTATCTGGCCACTCTGAGAAAACCTTGGTCCGGGTTTACTTTTGTAATGACGTCGCCGTTTAGTTAGCTTATCAGCATAACGAAATGACCAATGGGTGTGAACATTAGGTCAGGCGATTATTAAAGCAGCGACCACATTTAATACTGGTCTTTAATAATCTATGTGTTGTGCCAAAATCAATGGCATAAAACAGATGTGAAATTAAAAAAAAACAAGATTTTAAAAAATGCTTGCGTAAAATTTTTTACAAAATAAGAAAACATAAATTGACACATTGCTTACAAAACGTCACAATGGGATTGTGTAAACAACTAGTGTGTATTACTTTACTGACCATATTGTCGGAACCAACAGGTAAATTGTATTAAACATATGTATGTGATTTAGCATTGCCTACTAAAAAAATGATTGTTTACGGTAAGCCTGATGTTCCCAAATTCTGTGCGTGTCGTGAACTCATTTATTAGAAGCAATGTGAACCGCCATACTATTTTATAGAGGCAAAGAACCTCGCGACTTCAATACATTTTAAAAAAATAATAATGTCTGAATAGTAGAGATGTATGTCTGAATAGCAGAGCTGTCTGTCTGAATAGCAGAGATGTCTGTCTGAATAGTAGAGATGTCTGAATAGCAGAGATGTCTGTCTGAATAGTAGATATGTCTGTCTGAATAGCAGAGATGTCTGTCTGAATGGCAGAGATGTCTGTCTGAATGGCAGAGATGTCTGTCTGAATAGCAGAGATGTCTGTCTGAATAGCTAAGATGTCTGTCTGAATAGCTAAGATGTCTGTCTGAATAGCAGAGATGTCTGTCTGAATAGCAGAGATGTCTGAATAGCAGAGATGTCTGTCTGAATAGTAGAGATGTCTGTCAGAATAGCAGATATGTCTGTCTGAATAGCAGAGAGTCTGCCTGAATAGTAGATATGTCTGTCTGAATAGCAGAGATGTCTATCTGAATAGCAGAGTTGTCTGTCTGAATAGCAGAGCTGTCTGTCTGAATAGCAGAGATGTCTGTCTGAATAGTAGATATGTCTGTCTGAATAGCAGAGATGTCTGTCTGAATAGCAGAGATGTCTGTCTGAATAGCAGATATGTCTGTCTGAATAGCAGAGAGTCTGTCTGAATAGTAGATATGTCTGTCTGAATAGCAGAGATGTCTGTCTGAATAGCAGAGATGTCTGTCTGAATAGCAGATATGTCTGTCTGAATAGCAGAGAGTCTGTCTGAATAGTAGAGATGTCTGTCTGAATAGTAGAAATGTCTGTCTGAATAGCAGAGATGTCTGTCTGAATAGCAGAGATGTCTGTCTGAATAGCAGAGATGTCTGTCTGAATAGCCTAGCTACCACGTATTCTCTTGTCAATTATTACTGTGCAATAAATATTTGTATAAACATTTAATTTTTGAAGTGCATACATTTCTGATGGTAAAATGAGTGAGGCAATCATTTTAAACAACTAGGTCGTGCCTTTACTCAGTCAACAATCATTGTAAACAAATAGGACGCGCCTTACCACATTCAAACAATCATCGTAATCAACTACGTCGTTTCGCATCGCAGTCATACAATCATCGTAAACCGCATCGCTTTCATACAATCATCGTAAGCAATCAAATTCAGTTTTATTTACCGTGTACCCATTTTCTTTGCGTTTTTATCACTTCTGTTAAAACAGAAACTCTTGCTAATAATGTAGTACTCCTATTTTAGCGGCAGTTCCCGCCAAAATTAAAACATATTCTGCAGAATACATTTTTGGATTAATAAAACAGGATTTAGTTAATCTGGGTATTTTTCTATTGTATTCAGCTGCTGATGTTCACCTGGACGTTTCCACCCCAGAGATCAAAGTCGGCTGCACGGATACACTGACGATCACGTGCAGGCTCACCGGTGATACCAGCAGCACCATCAAGCATTTAATTTCCATCGTGATATCGCTGAGGGGTGCGCCCAATGAGACAACGTACGCGGACGTGGCAAGCATTGTTAAAATCGGCACAGACGAATACGTTCATGGATACTACGACAACGTCACGGCGTGGGGAAACGGGACGGATCTGAGCAAGGCTTTCCTAGCGGCACAGTGGAGACATCCCTCAGGACGGCTTGCAGGTGATTACAGGTGCGTAGTGTCTTGGCTGGACGAGGTCGGACACAGCCTAACTGTCACCGGCGATGCTAGCGTTGCTGTTGCGGTCACGGATGTCATTGACCCGGATAAAATCAACGAAATTGAGGCCCGACTAGAAGAGAAGTGGAGCGACATGAAGAGCCAGCTGGTTGCTGAGAATGAACGTTGGGAAAAAAGATTTCGAGATCTGCAGAGCGTCCTGTTTACCAAAGATATGTTTTACAACAGTCATCATTACTTGCTGTCTCGAAACGTCTACAACAATATTGACATCGCCACAGCCTTGTGTCGTCTTTATTCGGGCTATCTCGTTCAGGTCGACGACGACGACGAATACAACGCAATCGTTTCGTTTCTCGGTGGCGTCTTTGAGTTTGACAGCGTCTTCATATCAGGAACCGATAGCGGAGACGAAGGCCATTGGGTTTATCAAGGCAGTAATATATCAATGCCATTCACACTTTGGGGTTCGTCCGATGCATCAAACGGGGGTGTCAAGGAGAACTGTATAGTGCTTTGGAAGACTTCTACCTGGAAAATGTATGATCAACCTTGTTATGATAATATATTTAAAGTTGGCGCCATTTGCGAAAAGCCGATGGAAAATTGATAAAAACACCATTCATTAAATATTAAATTAAAACTTCATATTTAAATATTAATTAATTTTTTTTTAAATTGTCGTTTTGGCCGCCATCACACTTTTGCTCAAGTTTATTCCAGCTTTCTCCCTTACCGCTACTACTACAGTCAGGATAACATTTCTCCATTATCGCAATTTTACAATCAGGATAACATTTCTCTATTACCGCAACTATATATTCAGGATAACATTTCTCCGTTACCGTTACTATAAAATTGTCTAGAATTGCGTTGGACCCGTTGGTGACTTGGTGTCGCCGTTGTCTATCGAAGGTGTCATTAAACTCTTACGCCAATACACACGGAGGACACCTCACACACTTTCAATGACAGAATTGGTAAACCTGCATACCACTGACGCTTTAATCTAAAAATATGAGCACTTCTAACAAACCTATAGCCAAAGAACTACATATACTAACGGGATCACTGGTAACGCTACCACTACAATAAGTGTTACTACTCATACCCCCCACCACCACCACCACCATCACCACCACATTGTGCACTACTGACCACCTCTGCACATATTACCCCTTAAGTATATTTCTTCGTTTACTTTAGAAACAAACACCGTTGGATTTTTAAAAAATATCAATTGATTCCTTTAATGAGCAGCTATATCAGTGTTTAAGAAAAGAACACACACCTGAGATATAATTGTTAAGTCAAATTTATCTTTTGATTTACCAAATGACTTGTGTTACAACAGCGGTTTTTAGACTTCCTAATGCGACGACCCTTAATACAGTTCCTCTTGTTGTAGCGACCCCCCGACCACAAAATTATTTTCGTTGCTACTTCATAACTGTAGAGGGATCACGACCCACAGGTTGAGAACCACTGTGTTACAGAGGGAATGATTTGTGTTACAGAGTGAATTACTTGTGTAAAAGAGTGAGCCATTTAAAACACTTATTTTGTAAAATTATTTTTTTTTTAATTTTCATTTCTTTTTTTTTTAATGAACGCTAATAATAAACACTTTTTTTAAAATGTGTTTATTTGAAAATATTTATTGTTTGCTTACACTTTAGACCAGCGGTTCTCTGTGGGTGTCCAACAGCCCTTACATAGGTGTCGCCTAAGACCACCTGAAAACACATAATTTATGAAGAAGCAAAGAAAATAATTTTATGGTTGGGGTCACTACAACACGAGGTACTGTATTAGAGGGTGTCGGCATTGGTAAGGTTGAGAACCACTGCTTTAGACATTTAAATATTGTTTACATTAACTGTACGAATCCTTTAGCGCTGTATATATATGTACATATATACATAAATATTAATAACTATTAACTGAATTGTGTAATGGCATCTCAAGCAGGTAAAGTGTCTAGTACTTCAATATACATAGTAATATAGTAATATTTAATGTTCCTAATCTTTTATAGAAGAGCATAGTAGGATTGGTAAGGGGGACAGCAGCACCGATATTGCACTTCTCACTTCAAAGTAATCTTAGCTTTCCCCCACGTTTGGATGACGTCCCCTGGGGGGAAATTTTAAGTTTATAATTATATTTAGTGAGAACTTAAGTCCATGAAAAGGGAATTGAATTTACTTGACAGAGGGAGGGTAGATGTTTGAGATGAGACTTTAAAAAAAAAGTGAACAACTAGTATTGCTTTACGTGTATGGAAATACAAATTTATTTCAGACTGGGTAACTTAAATCAAATTTCCTTATGGGCAACATGCTGATTTTTTTTTACGCTCTCCCACTAGAGGGTGAGAGATATAAAAGCTTTTTAGATGGGTGGGGCGTAGGGGTGAACATATTTAGATGAAATAGTTTGAAAGCTTCGCAGCTGAATCTAAATTGTGCGAGAAACAAGTATTTATTTCATTTATTTCATTTATATAATTCTTTTAATAACAAATGTTGGGGTGGGGGTTGGGAGGGGGAGATGCAATCATGTTAAGCAATATAAAATTTTGTTGGAATTTCGTTTGGTAAAATGGGTGATATCTTGCACAGAGAGTCTTAATCAACACCATAGATTTAAAATATTTTTCTACATTGAGTTTTCTGTTGTTTTTTTTTCCTTCTGTTTTATCCAAAGTTGTATAAAACATTTCCTTTGAAATGTGGTTGGTAACTGAAGAGATAGTCAAATGAAATGTACTGGTCCTGAAACTTTCATCTGAATGTCTATTATTCGTGATTCTTTGAAAAGTACTTGTTTCTTTGCTGTGTGAATGAACCCGCGAGAGTATTGAATGGGTAAAATGACATTATAACTAAAATGTTAAGACTGGACATAATATTAAAGGTAATTGTTGTAACCACATTGAAATTCGCCTTGATCTAAAACTAAAATCAAAAGGTTTACAGTAATTGCAGTATTACAATGCGTTTTTCTCAGGTCAGCTCGATATGAATGTTATCGTCTAATTCTATACTCTAATATTATCTGCTCTTGTCACAGGTTAAAGATTATAGGCTAAATTTATGGACTAATGTTGAAGGCTAATGTTATTGGCAAAAGATATATCTAATGTTACAGCTTACCGTTTTAGCATAATGATCATAACCACTAACTTCTTTAGTCAAATGTTATAAAATAATAACAAGCGAAAAACTGCCTACAGCTGTAAATAAAAAATCACAAGAATTATACTGCTGGGAAATAAAATAATCCTAGAGACAATAGAAACATTTTTGGGGCAACGTAAATTGATAAGTTGCCTGTTTGCAAATGGAGATTTAATTAAGTAAACTATTGTTTAAATGCTTTTTAATGTGAATAAATTTGAATCGCACACTTATGTATACTATAAACACAGATCCATTCGCAAATTTACAATCAATACAATGAATAGACTCAAGCTCCTACTGTCTTGTTGGATAGAGAAAGAAATGTAGCAGCACTAGAGGGACAGGCGAGTCAATGAATTGGGAAGTTGAAACCAATGATGGCGAACTTATGGATCTGTTATTATAGGGCTTGCATTTGTGGAAAACCGTGACCCAAACTGTCAGAGC
The DNA here is from genome assembly GCA_964017045.1 of Omphiscola glabra. Taxonomy (NCBI): domain Eukaryota; kingdom Metazoa; phylum Mollusca; class Gastropoda; family Lymnaeidae; genus Omphiscola; species Omphiscola glabra. The sequence continues at coordinate 18,566,655 of OZ024798.1, read as the reverse complement.
TTGATGGCCAAGACGGTCAGGACTTGCTTGCCCAAACTGTCAGAACTTAATGGTGGCTCAAACTGTCAGAGTTTGATGGAAGAAACTGTCAGAACATGTTGATGGCCCAAAATTTCAGAGCTTAATGGCCCAGACTCTAAGAAATTGATGGCCCAAACTGTCGGAGCTTCGTGATGGCCCAAATTGTCAGAGCTTGGTGGCCCAAACTTTTAGTGCCTATGGCCCAAACTGTCATAGCGGGGTGGCCCAAATTGTTAGAGTTTTATGTCCCAAACTGTCAGAGCTTTGTAGCCCAACTGTCAGAGCTGGATGGCCTCAACTGTCATTTCATGATTAGTAAAATAAATAGTTTCTAATGGTTAATAACAATGATTATGTGGATTGTATTGATGGAAAACATTTTTTTTTCCAAAAGTAAATGTCACTTTAGTTTTTTTCCAACGGTACAAAGCACAGCCCAAAAAAAGTTTTCAGCGTCACGCGGGGCGGTCAATCTCTTCGCCACCACCCCCCTAGGTTGGTCACAGACTTTGCGATATTGTCGATCCTAACAGTTTACAGCTTGTCTAGGCAAACAAGTAGGACATAAAACTTGATTAGTTATCAAAATACATAGCTTTGATACGACCGATCCATAGCACTCGAATTACGTAACTCTTTAGATTTTTAAAGTACCCTGGGAAATAGTGACTAGAGTATGAGTGTGACGTAAACAGAGCATGTTAAAACCTGAACATTAGTTATTGTTGAACTCAAAATATGTATTTAATAAGGATGCTCCAAAAGTTTTATAAAAGGTACAGACAGTGAAATGTTATAGATATTTTAAAACAAGATTGGTTGGATCTCTTGAATTGAAGTTTGAATTGAATCTTCTTGGTAATAATTACAAAAGTATGAAATCAAATATAATTTTTTTTTTTTAAATATATGGATGCATATGCTTTACTTTATTTCTCATTGCTGTCTCTCACAATCTTTCTCTTTCTCTCACCGTCTTCTATTTACCATATATCTCTCTCGCCGCCTTCTCTCACCATCCCTCTCTTTCTCTCATTGTATACTTCCCTAAAGGTATGTGATACGTCTTTGTTGTCTTCTCTTTGACTTGAACATTTTCAAAAAAATTAACACAGCAATATGTTCAGAAGTCTACACTGCACACAATGTTGACCCTGCTAATCAGAGAGATGAAGAACACCAATAGTAACTTGTAATCTCCTTTGATAACCAGTTGTCAGGACAGATAACGTCGAGCATGTCACTCATGTGTAAGATTAAGTAACCTCTATATCAAACATAGTTTTATGGTTTCAAAAACTTTGTCTGAAGTGCATTTTGTTTTGTAAATAGTTGCCAAAAATCTTCATTCATGTGAACGTCGTTGTTTTTTTCTTTCAAATATTTCGAAGACAAATTATATTAAATAGAATAATTTGTGAACTGTGTGTAAGCTTTGAATAGCCGACTTTTGGGTAATTTGAGATAACAGAAATAAGGCTAATGCTAAGATATTTCTATAATTAAGATTAAGCTCTATACCAAAGTCCCCCACTGGAAACTTCAAAGGTATCTGTGCAATGGGATTAACTAAAGAGATAATGTTTTTAATTCTCCTGCCTCCCTTGCTTGGAATTTCAGGTAAATATCCTTGCATTATATCCTTTTATATTTGCCTACTATTATTGTCTAAACAAATGTTTACAAAAACATTATGATTTAAAAAATATTTTATAAGCATGATTGTAAAGAATATTCTATCAGAAATGCTCAAGCATAAAATGGGTGTTACCAGTTAATATGCTACTATTACTATTTTTTTTTTAAAATCCCCCATTATTATTATTTAGTATTAATATTACATTATATTTTATTCTGTCTGTAGGGGCACAGGTGCATCTAGAGGTTACGCCGCCAGAGATAAAAGCAGGCTGTACGGACATGCTGATCATCAACTGCAATGTTTCTAAGGACACTACAGGAATTTCGTATGTCTCGTCTCTTTTAATATCACATAAACAGTTCTCAAGTAATGCGAGCTACGAAGATGTGGCGTCCGTATTTGAATACGAGAACCTAGTTCAGACCCACTCTAACCACGAAAACATCACGGTGTCGGGACACATCATCGGACACAGTGACGGCAATCTCACGGTTCACTGGAAGAACCCGACACGGCAACAGGCAGGTGACTACAGGTGTATTGTTCAAGGAATAGACGAGGTCGGGCACCGTATCGAAATTTTAGCAGATGCTCAAGCTTCGCTGTCGGTACCACAAGCTTCAGACGCAGACACGAAGATCAGAGAACTAGAAGCACGACTCGACCGTTTGGACGCCCACTGGACCGATACTAACATTGGGCTGTTGGCAAGAGTTGAATATCTGGAGGAAAACCTTAAGCAGGTGGAGTCTATTCTTTTTGCCGACAATACCACATATCAAAATCACACGTACTTCTTATCGCGGTATTCCTACAGGGATATCGACCTGGGCATGGCGACCTGCCACCAGTTTGGAAGTCACCTCCTGGAGATTGACGACAAGAACGAATATGATGCAATCGTTTTGTTCTTAAGTGACGGCCATTATTTTGACGGCGTCTTCGTCTCTGGGAGTGATGCCAAGGAGGAAGGATACTGGACTTTTCAAAGAACGGGACAACATATGACATTCAAACCGTGGGCGCCGAATACACCAAGTGACTCCGAGAGGGAAAACTGTGCACTTTTGTGGAGATCAGCTGGGTGGAAAATGGTGGACGATCCGTGCTACGATAATAATTTAGAAATTCATGTCATTTGTGAAAAATCTTTATAAAAAAAATAAATAAAAATGACACTTTAGAAACTACAGTTGAAATTTATAGATTAAATTAATGTTATTTATTTATTTAATATAAATCTTATCACAGGTCCCGCCATCAGAATAACTGAAATGAAAACGTTCTCTATGTTCTCTATTAGTAAAACCATTATGCCATTGTTACCAGGGTTTAAAGCAAGAGACGGAGAACCACTTACAACAGTGTGCTATAGTTTTGCCCTCGGGTTATTTAATTTATAGAAGTTTATCACGAATGTTTTAAACCCATTATAAGTAACACGACATTGTTTGCCCTTTAATCTCTTGAACAACATGAATGAATATTCAAATTTAAATAAAAATTAACAGCCAAATGGAGCTTGTGTTCTGTCCATATCGTCTAGAACAGCGGTTCTCAACCTGTGAATTGCAACCCCTTTGGGGGTCGAACGACACCTTTCAGAGGGGTCGCCTAAGACTATGGGAACACTCACATACTCTACAGTTATGAAGCAGCAACTATAATAAATTTGTGGTCATGGGGTCGCCACGACCTGGGGAATCCTGTTGACTAGTGTACTATGGTTGACAAGTATGGTATAGCGTTTTTGATTGACAAGTAACTTACAGAAAAGTATGTTGATAAGTACACTATGGTTTACAATTATGGTATAGCATTTTTTATTTACAATTAACTTTGAGCATCTTTCATTGACAAGTATAGTATAGCATCTTTGACTGACAAGTATAGTATAACATCTTTGACTGACAAGTATATCATATCAACTTTGATTGACAATTAACAATGATTGAATAGTAAAATGCATATTTTGTACAAAAAGCTACCACTTGACCATCATACTGTCTGACAAATAGTTAGCCACTCTGTTGTCTACAATGTAGCTCTGTTTGTCTACAATGTAGCTATATGTTGTCTACAACGCAGCTCTGTTGTCTACAATGTAGCTCTGTTGTCTACAGTGCAGCTCTGTTGTCTACAGTGTAGCCCTGTTTCTACTGTGTAGCTCTGTTGTCTACAATGTAGCTCTGTTGTCTACAGTGCAGCTCTGTTGTCTACAATGTAGCTCTGTTGTCTACAATGTAGCTCTGTTGTCTACAATGTAGCTCTGTTGTCTACAATGTAGCTATGTTGTCTACAATGTAGACTCTCCAACAAACAGATGTAAAAACAAAGACACAAACATTTTTTGCAGCACGTCTAGCCCGATTGGTGTAATGTAGGTCTGGCTCCTGACCTCGCGGGTAAGCCCCTGGTCTTGGTCTGGCATTACGGTTTTCCATTTCGCCAGACGTGAGTCTGTGGCCGTTGCTCCTCGTGAGTGACCCGACAAGAGCTTCAAGCTCAGTACCGTTTCTTCAGTTAATTATTTGTCAGGTGCAACAAAAATATAGTACATCATTCCAGTTAATCTGAAGGATCATTTGTGACATGTCATGTTAATGGTACGGTGGCAAGTTTGGCGTTTATTTTTATTGCGACATAATACATTGTTACGGTCTTTTGATTAAGAAGTCAACGGTTTTTGTATAAATCCACTGACAAGTGAATCTCAGTCAGTGGAACATGATTTATGATAGCCCTATGTTAGGAACGCATTCTATTTCTAGAGGACCCTATAAAGGAGTATAATAAATTGTATCATTGTAACCCTTGTTATAGGCCCTATTGTTCGTAAGGGGATAAAACGGCATCATTTGTTTTTTTTTTAACTTGACGAAAAATCTAATTTGGCTCTCAAATTATGATTTCAAAATAATGTTTAACCAATGGTACAATTCAAATTTCTCAAAAGTGGGTTCTATCAAGTGTTAAGTGAAAAAGAGAATATAAAGTAACATGGTGTCACAACAGAACAAGCAAATAATCTTTAATTATAGAATGAGCAGTGAAACGAACAACAATTCATTTCATAATGTTTAAATTAAGTCATAATAAACAGAACATTATTTCTTTGCTTGAATGAAGAGTAAGTCAACTATCAAATCATGTTTCTCCCTACAATGGGATGAGTAGCAATATTCCCATAAAAAAATAAATGATTCCCATTTGTTGATTACTTTAAAATCCGTACGACATATTTTAATAAATGTTTGATAGTCTGTATAGAAAGTGGTTTGGACAGGAATTTTCTAAAAAAAAAAATGTATGGCTACCTACCGAGTGTTATGGAATATACTCGTAGACTTTAAACATGTTATATTTTATATATGTGTTATACTATCATAAACACAGGGATGTCGTTAAGCAAAATAATGAAAAAATATATATTTCTAACGCATTATTTATTTTCAAGAAACATTACTGTAAAGATCAGAGACCGCAAAAAAATTATTGAAAGAAAAAAAGCAATTTATTAATTAAGACTTTGGAAGATTTAATTCACTTTTATTTTTATAATGTTACAGAGTAACAGTCATTTTACGACATATATAAACCCATACTAAATAAAATATATCAAAATATCGAAACGCTGTTAAAGAGCTTCCTACATGTATGAGTAGAGGTCATACACAGGATCTCTCTTTGCGTAAAAATATCTTGCAAACAATCAGAAATTGTGCAAAGGACACAATTTCCTTTTGATTTATATCAATGTGTTATATTTACTAAATCGTGCAAATATTTTTTTATACATCGATCAAAACATAAAGAAAAGAAATGATTGGCAGGTAGAAGGATATCTCGATGCACATTTTAGCGCACAGATTACCTCAGAATGCGAAGTAAAGCTATTGCCAAGTGATCTAATGCCAAGTCTGCTACTTATAACTTTGAGATACGTTTTCACCCTTATTTCAGCGGGGTATGAACTGTTCATAAGGACATAGTTTTTAGGAGATCTATAAAGAATGATAACAAGCTTTGCATTTCCATCTTAAAAGAATTAGTCCACTTATTGCCCTATGTAAAATCACGAAGTTTTACGTTCAGTGACTCTCAATATTTTTGATCTCACGGACTAGATTTTTTCTTGTATTATAATGTATTACAACGACTTGTTGTTTTTTTATAGTATTTGCTAAACTTTAAACAGAACTCAATACAATTTTAGCATCGGGCATGTAAGATGGATTTTACTACCCAGTTTTGACATTCGGTTTGGAAAATATTTGACATATTAATATTTTATAAGCATATTCAGATCCACTGACATAATACAGTTATAAAACCGATCGCGCATCTTCGACGTTTTAAAGTACAACAATGGAGTTCCTTTCTAGATATTTGCATTAGCGAGAAGGGGAAACATTGAATATTATATTGAAGCACGTCGCCTTTGAGAGCAATCTGAACAGAAATTTCAAAGTCTAATGGATTCTAAACCACACGGCGTCATCCAGTAGCTGAAGCGTGCACAATCATTGACATTTGTGCAATTATTTTTATTTACAGTCTGTGATCAATATATAATATATATACGTTTAATTGTCTTATTGATTTTTAAAAACTCCCTGTGTTATATTAATCTTTTTATTATATTATATCGTCGCACAAAACATTTGAATGACACATTCAAATGTGTCATTTCCAGTTCGTTTCCTAAACCATTCAAACGTTGGAAGCCAGTAATTTGTTTTTTTTTTTTTTAAAAAAAGCATATGAATGTTCAACATGTCGAAATGTATAATTAATATTTTGTTTGCAATGAAACGGTAACACATATGAAGTATGTACATTGACTTACGTCACAAGTGCACGAAGCAGGACTGTTGTCAGTTTGGGTTGACCGCTCAGAAACCCTGGTTTAAGCATCAGTAAAGTCATTTATGTGGTTGTGATGTACGAACATTTTATGTAATCCAAAATATTATTTAACTGGTTCTGTTTATGTAATTTGTTTAAAAAATATTTACTTTGTTGCGTTTGTATAATTTTATACGAACCTTTAGTTGGTTGTGTTTATGTAATGTGTAAAAAAATATTTATTTAGTTGCATTTGTGTAATTTGTAAGAACATTTAGTTGGTTCTGTTTATGTAATTTGTTTAAAAAATATTTATTTAGTTGCGTTTGTGTAATTTGTAAGAAGATTTAGTTGTGATCGTTTAATACGTGGTTGCCACACAACGTTCACCTGAAGAACTTTTAGATTGTGCTCTTGAAAATTTCACTTTTATTGATCTTACATAAAACTCACAGAATTCAATCAATATCACCAACAATATTGAGCAAGTATAGCTACCGTCTACTACGTAGCCTCGACTTGATGACATAAATCCGTTTTGAAATACAGGGTCCTCTTAAATTTTCATAACCGTTAAAATATTAGAATTCTATAACTGTACATTATATTTGATATTGTATAATATATTCCTTTTCCTTGCTCTTTTCTCTTTCTTAAAATAAATCAGGGTCAAATACATAAATATAAAATATGAACGAGTTAAAAAAAAAACTCTCCTCAAAACGTAGTTTATCGAAATTTATAACAAAAACAGAAAACCAGTTAAGACAGTGACATTAGTTGAAAAATGTACTGGTCATTAATCGTGAACCATTTATAGATTAAAATTGCTGTAATCCTTATTGAGAATTCTAATTTATGTTGGTATACATACTCAGAACATGGGATTAGGGAAAAAAATATGCACAGTGATAGACAAATGATGTATGGAAAACCCGTAGAAACCTAGAGCTACCATAGCAATTGTACAAAGACCCAACCATAGTCGCAACATTCAGAAAAAAAAGACAGACTGCGCTGGACAGGATATCTTGAAAGGATGCCGTATTGTAGAGCAGCAAGGGTGATATACGGGCAGAAACCGTAAATTTCATAAGAATCTGCACAAGACAGGAACATATTTATCAACCCCCCCCCCCCACTTTCCCAGTATAAAGCCGAAAGTATAATATACTTGACATACTTTTCCTTCTGTAACATACGTCGGCGTAGCTGGTGCTTTTGTCTAAAGGGGCAGTCATTGCTCTTAGTATCAAAATTTAAAACTTTCTTTGCACTCGTAATACTTCCCGAGTGTTGTTTGTAGCCTTGTTATTTTTGTCCTACCTGACCGTCTCGTTACGGTTGGTCGCGTCTGACTCACCAGACAACGGCGGGAAAAAAGTGTGCGTGTGGGGGGGATGGAGTTTGTTCCCTGTTCAGACGTTACTGTGGAATGCAGAAGCTACCCATGATCTAGCCAGCTGTGTATCCTCTATAACTATAGCTAAAATTGTAAAACATTTTGTGCCATTTCGACACGTTAAAGAATCTCTGTGTTTGGTTCTTTGTTCATCATTTGTATTCTTTATATCCTTTCAGGATTTCAATACTCAATCCTTGTTTATACCATCCTAAATGACTAAAAAAAGTGCAGTTTATAATTATCCCGCATTATCCTGTAGTATTATTTTAATAAGTCATCAAAGTAGTTCGATTTAATCTCCTATTCTGTAAGTCAAGAGTACATGAGGTACACAAGTCAGGTCTAAAGGGATTCTCTGTGTGGTACAAAAGGTCTGAAGGGTTTCTCTGTGTGGTACAAAAGGTCTGAAGGGATTCTCTGTGTGGTACAAAAGGTCTGAAGGAATTCTCTGTGTGGTACACAAGTCATTTGATGTTTACTTTAAAATACATGATACATATTTTTATAAATGTTTGATGGTTTGCTTGGAAAGTGGTCTAGACATGATTCAAAAAAACAATAAGTCTAAATACTGAGTATTGTGGAATATTCGAATACTCGTAGTGTATAAACACGTTATATGTGTAGATATATGTTACACTAACATAAACATAAAAGAACCAAACTATTGAGGAAGAAAAATATTTCTATCGAATAATTCATCTTGAAGAGAAATTCATGTAAAGATGAGACTTTGGAAAAAAATCTTTGACAAATAAAACTTATCATATTAAGACTTCTCTGCTATTTCAATAGCATTCAGCATAGGACACATACTAAATAAATCATATTAAACATCGAAACACCATGTTAGAGCGTCCTACATGTATGAGTAATGCCATACACAGAATCTCGTCTTGCGTAAATTATCTTGTACACAAACAGAAATTGTGTAAAGGACCACCTTTTCTTATGATTTATATCAATGTGTTATATTTACTCGATGGCCCACAAATTTTTTTATACATCGATCAAAACATAAAGAACGAGACGGGAGCATGACATTTTACACATTGGAAATTAGTACAAATTATTTGTTACGCTGTTTTAATAGACTTTCATGTTCTTACAAATAAAAAATACCTAAATTCCTCCTCTAAATATAATTTATCTTTAATAAAAAATTAGATATTGTAATTTCCATTAAAAATGTGTCTGGCTTTATCTTGGGCAGGCCAAAATGTGTATTTATTTATTTCAAAAATCAGTAGTACGTGGTTTATGGAAGTATTTGATATTATAGGCTGATGATGAATATGATATTTCTCAGAACTTGTAAATTTTTTATCGCCAGTTATAATCGTAGTTAATTACCAAAATAGTTAAGGACATGTCAAATATCTAGATGACTTTTATTCTTGTTGAAGAAAAACACAGTTTTTAATGATAACTATCTACCTCATTGAAGTTAAGTGCATTCTATAGATGAAAAAATGCAGTGAACATTAAACATGTTTTCCTCAAAGATAACAAAAAGTGTCTGTCTTTAAATACGCTGTAAAGAGGTGACATTTTTTAAAAATTATATAATGAAAATATTCACATCATTTAACAATGACAAAAAACAATTAAATATTTGGAATTCAATGCTAAACCTCTCATATATCTAAATATCAAAATGTCACATGCTTCTAAATATCTCATTTTTCTATATGTCTCATATTTCAATTTTTTTTCAGCCTCAACTATGATATCTTACAGTACGTATTCACAAATAAGATTAAGTGGGTTACCACATGCGCAATCGTTTAGCCCGTACTCCCCACCCCTGTGTACAGCATTCTTCAACATCGAAACGATTATTGGGCTCTCAGGAGAGAAAAAAAGTTGCAATTTCCGTCATGTTGACCAGAGTTCGGTCAGACCAAACGAAGTTGCCCTCTGTTGTCCTGTCGTCCAGCCCTCTCAAAATGTAGGTAAAGCTTTGTGCTGATAGGAATTTGGTTAAAAACTGTTTCCTTCCTAGGGTCTTTACAGTCATGAGTCGACCACTAATATTTTTACAAACACTTTCAGCCGTGGCAGAATCCGCCGGAACAAATGAGATGAAAACACGGTAACCAAACTGGATCAAGATAGGGTAGGAATACCCCAGGGATGAATCACAGTTTGAGTTCATAAACTGACCAGATTGGGGTTTGGTCTCGTAGGTTCCGAGCTCACCTCCGGGTAAGCACAGTCTTGTCACTGGGTCGTAAATGAATGATTGAAAGGTAGAAGGATATGTCGCTTCACTTTTTAGCGCACAGATCGCCTCGGTATGCGAGGTGAATCCACTGCCAAGTAGTCTAATGCGAGGTGAATCCACTGCCAAGTAGTCTAATGCGAGATGAATCCACTGCCAAGTAGTCTAATGCGAGGTGAATCCACTGCCAAGTAATGTAATGCCAAGTGTGCTGCTTGCAATCTTGAGGTAAGTTTTCATTCTCATTTCAGTAGCAGGGCAGGAACTGTTCAGAAGAAATACTAGAGTTATAAATAATGAGAACCATCTCTGCATCCCATGTTAAAATAATCAGTCTAAAATCACGAAACTTTCATAAGTTGATTCTTGGAGCTCTTCATTACACGCAGAGCCAAATATTGAGCTGTCTGAAGACTTTCTACAGCTCTAAATTGACTTTCTTCAACGAACAGTTCAACTGTTATATATGTAATAAAATATTCTTTAGTATTTTTTTCCCCCTAAATTTGTATTTTAAATATCCTTTTTTTTAAAAAAAAGTTGCCACTGAACTGAGTTCACCGATTCTCAGTATTTTATATACCAGGGACCAAAACTCAAACTTATTATTACAATTTATAATTCGCTTTTATTTTCTACAGTATTTCAGAACCTTTTAACATGCATCAATTGAATATTAGTGCAAGGAAGAAAGATAGAGTTTACTATACAATATCGACGTTCGGTGTGGGAAAGAATGTGCAATTTTTGAAAAGTTTAAGTATTTTTAGAACCACTGACATACTAATGTTGTAATTTATCCGGTAGCTTCGATGGCTTTTCTTCTAACAAGGTGAGATCCTTTCAAGATAACTCTATTGCCGTGAATGGCAAACACTGAACATTTAATTACTGCACGGTGCCTTAAAGAATAATCTGCAAAGAAATTACAAATTTTAATGGCTTCCAAAGTTTTTTGTTGGCACCTTGTAGCCACAACTTACGGCAACACAGTCAGTTGTCCAATTTCTTTATGCAGTATGTTATGTATATATATATATATATATATTTGTATGTATTGTAAATTGTATTATTGATTTCCGTAACCGCCTGTATTAAAGCTATTAATCCTGATTACTGATTTAAGGGACACTATTTCATATTTTTGTTTCTATTTTGATTTTCACCCTCCAAAAATATGTATCCGCCTCCGCGACTCCCAAGATGTATCTCAAATCATTCAACCGTTTGAAAACAGGCACTTGTTTAGTTAAAGAGATCTTAAAGGTGCAAAATGTCGAACTATATCTTGGATTTTTTTTAAAATTAAGTGGCCAAACTTATGTACATTCAATAACGTCATGTGAGCGAAATATAATTGAAGTCTGCTTGGGTTAGCCTTTGAGAAGCCCTGGTTTTGGTAATTTCTAAGAGTATTTATTTGGTTATGTTCATTTAATTTGTAAGAACATTTAGTAGGTTGTTTTTATATCATTTTTAAGAACATGTTTTTGATTATGTTTATGTAATTTTTAAGAACAATTAGGTGGTAATCTTTATGTTAGTGTTAAGAACATTTAAGTGGTCGTTTTTATTAAATTGCTTAGAATATTTAGTTGCTAAAAGATAGGTAACTAGCAGTGGAGTAGCGAGCTTAACTCGCGCCCGGGGCACAATACCTTTTTAACGCCCCCCAATACCTTTAAGCGCCCCTTTTTAGTTAGTTTTCATGTTCACGTTGGAATGCGCTAAGGAACAAAGGAAAGAAGATGCAAACAAAAGCAAACACAAAAGTAATACACTACAAAGCTATTAAGTTTTGTGACTTATTAAAAATGGCGTAACTAAGTGTCTAACTCCATATGAAGCGATCGATTGTTTTCTAGATGATGCTGAGGATTTAAATGTGACGGCCTGTCGGATGGCAGGTCTATCAGAAATGTAATCAAACAAATTTCGGTTTCTTTTCTTTATCATTATAAATGAAATTGTGAACTTAGTGAACTAAAACTTTAATTTACTAAACAAAATCTGACATCTTAATTACGTCTTTTCTATTTAATTTGTCTTTGTGTGGCACGTGAAGATATATTATCTGTTGCACGTGAAGATTTATTATCTGGAAGATATTTGCCCACACTTTGTTCTTTGATGAAATATATATTTTTAAAAAAAAAGGCATCTCTGAGTTCACTGATTCTCAATATATTGTTCTGACGGACTAAATTTAATATGCTTTGTTACAGTATTTGCCAGTTAATTAACGCCCACGAATATTAAATACTCTGTAATTAAATATTAGCAGCAGGAACATAAGTTGGAGTCTTAAATGCAATTCTGACCATACTTTTTTTTTTTTTAATTTTGCAACTAAAAATATGTTGAGAACCTCCTACAAACCCATCAAGCAGCTTTGACGTGTTTTATCGACGGAGATCGTTTCTTGATATATGTCTTTTGTCTCGAAGGTACAAACATTTAATATTCCCGAGCTCAGGGTTAAACAATAATAGACCAAAAGATTACAAACTTCAATGTTTTTTTAAGATATCCTTGAGGGCATCTGGTGGCGACACCTGGTGGGAAAGACTGGCATGTGTCTAAACGAGTTTCTTTTAATTAAGCATGTGTCCAATATAGGTTTTCCTCGTTGAGCTCGTAAGGTCTTCAATCGCCTGTACACAACTGTGTACCAAGGCGTTTAGTCGACACCGTGTCATTTAGATATGAGATGTCCCGTTTCTTGTTCAAGTGTAGTCTGCACACTTTAGTTATAAGTATTTTCCACTGTAACCTCCAAAACTTTTAATTCTCTTGTGATCTGAACACCCTAATAGTGAATTGCCACTCCTGTAAACTATAAGATGTTTTAATTATCTTGCGATCTGAACACCCTAATAGTGAATTGCCACTCCTGTAAACTATAAGATGTTTTAATTCGCTTGCGATCTGAACACCCTAATAGTGAATTGCCACTCCTGTAAACTATAAGATGTTTTAATTATCTTGCGATCTGAACACCCTAATAGTGAATTGCCACTCATGTAAACTATAAGATGTTTTAATTATCTTGCGATCTGAACACCCTAATAGTGAATTGCCACTCCTGTAAACTATAAGATGTTTTAATTATCTTGCGATCTGAACACCCTAATAGTGAATTGCCACTCCTGTAAACTATAAGATGTTTCAATTCTCTTGCGATCTGAACACCCTAATAGTGAATTGCCACTCCTGTAAACTATAAGATGTTTTAATTCGCTTGCGATCTGAACACCCTAATAGTGAATTGCCACTCCTGTAAACTATAAGATGTTTTAATTATCTTGCGATCTGAACACCCTAATAGTGAATTGCCACTCCTGTAAACTATAAGATGTTTTAATTCTCTTGCGATCTGAACACCCTAATAGTGAATTGCCACTCCTGTAAACTATAAGATGTTTTAATTCGCTTGCGATCTGAACACCCTAATAGTGAATTGCCACTCCTGTAACCTATAAGATGTTTTAATTCTCTTTTGATCTGAACACCCTAATAGTGAATTGCCACTCCTGTAAACTATTAGATGTTTTAATTCTCTTGCGATCTAAGCACCCTAAGAGTGAATTGCCACTCCTGTAAACTATAAGATGTTTTAATTCTCTTGCGATCTAAGCACCCTAATAGTGAATTGCCACTCCTGTAAACTATAAGATGTTTTAGTTATCTTGCGATCTGAACACCCTAATAGTGAATTGCCACTCCTGTAAACTATAAGATGTTTTAATTCTCTTGCGATCTGAACACCCTAATAGTGAATTGCCACTCCTGTAAACTATAAGATGTTTTAGTTATCTTGCGATCTGAACACCCTAATAGTGAATTGCCACTCCTGTAAACTATAAGATGTTTTAATTCTCTTGCGATCTGAACACCCTAATAGTGAATTGCCACTCCTGTAAACTATAAGATGTTTTAATTCTCTTGCGATCTGAACACCCAACAATGGATATCCGATCCTGTAACGCCAATGACTCCTCTAATCTAATCTAATCTAATCTAATCTACGTTAGAAAAACAGTAGACTATCGAGCCGAAGCTCATGAAGTCTTTCACAAAGCACCCCCCCCCCCCCCCGCTAAACACCGCTGGCCATCAACTACTCCCCCGGGAGTCTTTATTCCAGTCGGGCCGCGAAGCGGCACGCCGTGAGTTCCCCGTCCCTCAGACAGCCTCACCCACCCTTCCACTCGATTGACTATGCGAGTGAGGAGCCACCACAGAAGGAACGCCTGGCCGGCCGGGATTCCTATTTCCCACAGCAACCGGGGGCCGGACTTTCTAGGGATGGGGTGTTGCTTTCACACAACAACCGGGTCGAACATTCTAAGGCTGGGGTGCTGCTTTCACACATTAACCGGGTGTCGAACTTTCTAAGGCCGGGGTTGATACGTTTTACGTCCCTATGCCCCCTCTTCTAACCCTGGGGAGACTCGTAGGTGCTTTACAGACGCCCTCTAATAGGGTTTACATGGTTTTCTGCGGTGTGACTGCAGCTGGGAGAGAAATAGAGGTCGCCTAGGAGCAGCACCCTCAAAGACTGCATATTCAGAATCATCGGTGTGGGTCGCCACGTTCCCTGACCTCATATCCATACGGCATCTGTAATCACGACGTCTCCAAACAATTCAAACTTCACGACGCTAGCCATTTGTTTTGTCGAAAAGTCTCCGACTGCGACCGTAACTAATTCAAATTGCTTCATGTCGTCATTGACACGGGCAAACAAAGTCTGTTATTTGACTTACGTCACGTGCACGAAACCCAACCGTTGTCCTACTGGTTGGATCGATTCGGGTTGGCCGTTCAGAGGCACCTCGTATAAGTTCATTGAGTTTGTTAATGGCGCCTGTTTATCAATGTTTATCACAAACATTTTTATCCTAACATTTGCATCATACATTTCCATGTTTCACCTTTAAAAACACCATCTATGTACTGAGCGTAATTCAGCAAGTGCAACTACTGTCCACTCGATGACCTTTAACCAGTGGCGTAGCGAGCTTAACTCTAAATCACTAAATCTATCCCTAAACCTAAGCTGAACCCTAAATCACTAAATCTATCCTTAAACCTAAGGACTAAGGAGTGAACCTAAAACAGAAAACAACACGTAAATGACGTCATGGCGCATTTTCTTTGCATTGACCGCACGTGGAAATACATTAAATTTAAAAAAGAAAGTAAGTTTAACTGTTATAAACAAAAATACAATATTTAAGGTCCATTAATCTTTTGGAAATATTGTTCGATCAACCCTTTTTATTTCAGTACACCCCAATGAGTAACGGGAGACTATGCATCCAATGTTATATATATCATGCTGTTAGAGTTACGTAACTTTTTAAACAAGGTTGTAACATATTTTAATCTGACAGCCTCTATGACAGTGTTTCTTTCAGGCATACCTCCGGGAGGGCAGTTTAAGTGAAGTGCCCCCCCGGGGGAAAATGTGTAAGAAAAAATAATAATAAAAAAAAACTACTCTAAATTTATTTTTTATAAAATTTTTAAAAGTTATTGAAATGTGTGCCTTTAATCGATTACAATTATTGGAACAAATAAAATATCGCTTTGTTCGATATATATTGATGATCCATATCGTTCAGGTTAATCTTGTTACAGGCTCGCAGAAATCGATTATAAATATGGTATTGTTTTGAAAATTGGCCGCTCCTGATCATAAGCTAAATCTTAAATTTTCTGATTCGCAAATATCGGTATCTTTTATTTAATTACATTTTGCAGCTGCAAAAGTTGAAAGACTTTTTAAATATAGTTCTTGCTAATAAATAAACATGTGCAATCTGTTTTTAGATTATATTGTATAATAGCATCATGCTTTAAAAATCATTTTTAGCAAACATTTTAATGTAGTAGATTCCATAGATGTATGCTGACATATATAAAATGAAAATTAAAAAAAAAATAATAATAATAATTTTTTTTTTAAAAAAAGGAATTTAGCGGTTACATACAAATAGTGGACATTTCATCATAATTATTAAATCGAGTGTTTCTAATTTTTTAACACAGTTTCGGGAACAGAGTAAAATGATTTTTTAAAAAAGTCTTTATTTATTAAATCCCCAATGACTTTTCTCTGTTAATATAATAATAATAAACAATCTTCCCCAGCTGTTTGAACTATTAAAAAAAATATTTTAAGATGATAATCCAGTAGAAAGAATATAATATATATTTAAACAACGAATAAAAAAATTTGAGTATTTCGATTATCTTGTAAATGCCATTTTTGGTAGTAGTTAAAAAAAAAGTATATGGAATTGGTAAAAAAATTGTTTTCAAGTATAATATCAAAGAGGCAGGTTGTAATGATCTGAAGCAAATTATAGTAGTCTAAATTTCTTAATTAACATTTAAATCAACTGAATATTAAGAATTGAAACTTTAATAATTTATACGAAAAAAAAATCACACATTAATATATATATGAGTCTTTTGTAAACAATTCTTGACTTCTAAACAATTATATCGGTTAAATATGATTTATAAATAAATACCAATTTTGAAAACCCATAAAGATATATTCTATAGCCTTTTGTACAGAGAAGCTTTTTTTTCTTTTTGACTTTAGTGAAACTTGGAAATATTTTGAAATAAACGTATGGTTTTGGTTTTTCTTTTTCGTTCAAAATGTAAAACTATTTTAGCATTTCTTTTTTGGGATGGATACCTTTTTAGGAAGGAAGTCTTTTTTCTTAATTTTACAAAAATTTTGTAGTAAATTCATTATTTTTATGTAGTTGATCCCAAAAAATATTTTAAAATAATAACTTTAAAAATACATTACTTTTCCATTTAAAAAAAATGTTTGCATACCACACTTAGTCAAGCAGAGACGTCGCTTGTACGATGGCTCTTATGTCAAATGACACATAAAATCTTAACTAGCATCTCTCCCGTTGCTCTGCAGTTAAGTGTTTAATGATGCGAAACTAAATTTAACTACGGTATTTAAAAAAAAATGCATTCTTGCATTTTGAATTTATCAAAACATTTCCGGGGCCTATACAGTTTTAAGGGGCGAGTCTAAGCTAAGGAGTATCTCTCGATAAAAAACATACCCTAAGGGATCCCAATTGGACTGAATTTATTTAATATTGTGCTGGTGGAAGAGTTAGTGATGTCCTGTTATTATCGTTATTTCTAGCGCTTCCCACCCAAATGTCTGAAATGTTTACATCAGTGGCGCTTCATCCCATTTAGGGCCCTGGTCTGCTCCACCACATTCTTCCATTGGGATCGATCCATCGCTTTACACCTCCATGTGCGAACCCCAACCTTTGTAAGCCCTTCTCTACATCGTCAATCCATCTCAGTCTTGGTCGACCGGTGAGCCGTCTGCCCCTAGGTTTCTGCCTGTAGATAGTTTTTGTTGCTCCAGAATCCGGCATCCTTTCAATGTGTCCTGCCTAGGGCAATCTGCCTTTTTTTATATTGTTGTAACGATGGATGGGTATTTGTACAATTGATATAGCTCTTAGTTTGTACGGATTCCCAAAACAAAATTGTCTATCATCGGGTTATATATTTAGCAGGTTCTCTGCTTTTCTAGTAGGAACCAAGTCTCACTACTGGTCTTGTGACAGTGGTGTATACTTCCTTCTTTGTTCCCTTATCGAGATTTTTGCTTTGAAGTAGCTTTTGTAAATTGAAATAAGAACGGTTTCATGCTGTTATTCTTTCTTGTACATCCGATTTTATTTCCTCTTGCTTATTTATAGTCACCCCTAGATATTTGAAAGTAGCTACCCTCTCAAAGGCGTAGATGTTCATATTGATGAAGTCATCAGTGCGTATTTCCTGACATTATCATAAATATTGCCTTTGCTTTATTTACATCAAGACCAGCTTCGACAGTCACATCTTCAAGTTCCCTGAAAGTTTTAATTATATCATCAATGTTGTTTCTACCAAGTAGCGCTATATCGTCTGTGTAGGCCAGGTATTTCAGTGGCTGGCTTTATAAAGTTCCTTATGGTTGTTATGTACCACCTCTCACATGCTCACACGTATGTTTCTAATGCTTTTTTTTAAAGTGATGTTGAAAATGATACACGGATTTCCTTGTCTGAGGCCCAGATTGATTGGGAACTCCCTCAAGTACTCCCACTGTACTTTGATTCTACTTTTGTAGTTATCCATCGTCATATGTATGAGTCGGGTAAGTTTGTTAAGGACTCCAAGTTCCAGCACAGCATCGTTCATGTATTTCCTGTCTATGCTATCATAACCTGATTTATAGTCCACATATAGTTGGTGTATGTTGATGTATTCTTAGCATTTTCTACGAGACATCTAACAGTAAATATATGAACGTTTGAAATGCTCCTTCACACATTGTCTTAAAGGTACATTGAATACAGTGCATGATACCCTCACTAGGTAACTCTTGTTACCAGTGAAATATCCGCATCAACACCAGGCACAGAAACATTGCAAATCCCATCTACATTCATAGGAGCCATAATGATCAATAAATTGATCGTGGGCCCTTAATAGACAGAAGAAGAAGAAGAAAAATTTGCGCCACAATGCATCAGTGCATTTTTAATTTATTATTTTTAAAATTGCTCAAACTCTTCGGATTCCTCAATTTCTGCTACCCCCCCCCCCTTTTTTTTTTCTTGACGTCGATCAATGTGACTAACGGGTTGAATCTAATCTTGTGTCAAATTATTTTCTTCGGCACACCACAACCAAAATGAATTTAGTTTGTGTCTGGTACTGGTCGCCATAATGCCTCCCCGATCAAATGAAAGTCTTATCAAAACATTCGAATCATGTATACTCCAAAATGCACCTTTTGATTGTTAAACAATCACACATTTTCTGCTTCCCTACTTCCCGATAAAAATTACTTGCCATGACAGCCAAATTTGGTGCTGATATATACACTGCCCAGCGGCGTGCCTAGTGTTAGCGCCACCTTAGGTGGGTTAACTTTTTTGCAACGCTACCTTTCTCGATAGAAACTCTGCAGATGTCCGAAAATCCCGCCGCTCTATCTAAAGAAAAAATGACACCTGGGAAGACCAAATGTTCGCTCCCCCCCCCTTCTACGTCACTGAGTGAGTCTTTGATGACAGGGGACAAGATTCATTTTTACACCCCCCCCCTGCTAAACTATGAAACCTATTATTTTCATCCATTAACACTATAGCCCATTAGATGCCCCCGCTAGTCTGGCGCCCGGGGACATATGTCCCATCTGCCACCTCTTAGCTACGCCTCTAGCCACTGAAAAACTGGCTCTGTCCCCCCCCCCCGAGCGTCAAAAGTGCCCCCTCGGGGGAAAATTTCTGAAAGAAACACTGCTCTATGAAGGGATCGGTGCGGTCCTCCTCTGGGTCGACGACTAAAATAGCATATTTCTATCAGGAACAGATTATGGCAATGTCGGCTATTTTGTTTTTGAAAACATCAATATGTAAATTTCTCTCTTACTGGATTTACTCGAAAATGTAGATTCCTTCCACGATGATAAAGAAAAGTTTCAATCCTGTTTGTGGAAAGCCAATGGTTACATTATAATGGCATCGTTAGTTAGATAGAAGGTCTCTTAACAATAAATAAACAGCACCGATTATTTTCCGAGCTACAGATGAGGCTCGACGATAAAGATTTGGTGCACATTTTATGAAGATTAAAATAATCCCAAAACTCCAAATGTGTCCAGTACATGACACGTATTTACATATACTTTTTAAGGAAAATGAATGTGTATTTTAATACTTTAGCTAAGTTACATTTCAGGAGGAAACTATAGAGGTGCCGAACACCTTTAACTACATAGCCATATATCAAAACATTATCATATACATGCGTGAACATTGATTATTAGATTATTCGTTTCAATATATTCCAGTTCCAAAAAAATTGTAATTGAGAAGTTTAGACACGTAAGAGTAAGTTTATTTATGTAGAACATTTATTAATAAACACAATACATTGAAAAGTGGTGAATAGGAGGTTACATTTTCTTTTTAAAAAAATATAGTCAGTATTTAACAAAACTAGACTACAGGGACAAAGAAAATGGATGACAACACGTCGATGACTATAAAATGATTATTTATAACCGTAAGATGCAAAGAAGTAAACATTAATATATAGATTCTTCTAGAAATATATAAAAAAACTACGTGTTTTTTGTTTTTAGTTTTTTTCTTCATTTTCAAAACATGTTGTTTAGTTCCGATGCTAATGGGTGCGTGAATATTTATGAGACATCGATAACTCAAAATCGATCTTTGCTCATCATCATCGTCATGTACTTTAGTCCCTGGACCGTTGGGGGCAGTTGGGGCGCCACAGATGACACGAAAACAACCCTTCTCCATCCCCCCCCCTCTGTTTTCTGCACTACGCCCAGCATCGCTTAGTTTTAGTCCCGTCCACTCTTTGATCTTTTTGTCTGTCTTCCTCTTCACGTCCCTCGTCTCGTTGTGCCCTGCATGATTTCTGTGGCGGGCCCTTGTAACAGACGCAAAAATATAAAATAAATAACTATTTATTTTTTAATCTTATTGAAAGATGTTTCGTCACAATTTTTGTGTCTTTAAAATAGTATCTCTATTTTTATTGTAGGTGCATGTAACAAGGTTGGGCACAATATTTAGCAGATTCCTATTCATCAAAACCCCAATAAGGCTTCAAACGATTACATAAAGAATAAAATAATTTCTTTTTGAATTAAATGAATTCCCGGCTTTTCTTAAATATACACTTCAGGTGCCTTGAGGGTACAGCATTTTGAGGATACCAAAACTTCATAGCCGCATAAGGTTACAGACATTATAGTAGTGTTTTAGATGTTGGGTATATGTATGAAATGTATCGCAAAGTGAAAAATTAATAAATTAGTGAAACATACACAAGAATATGCAATTGCATGTAGATTGCAACGTAATCTACTTTAAATTAATTTAAAGGTGTTTGTAGGTGACAACTATTTTCAAAAGCGGTGGTGGGTGTGTTTGAAAAAAAATGTAGTAGCAAATTTTGCAAGTGACATTTAAAATAACGGGGTCAAATAACACAGTTGTGGTTGTCTATCTTTACGAAATTTAGCCATTATGGAAGTGCATTGTGTCAACCGAAGGGGACGTCTGGTCGACTGGTAAGCTTTTGGATGATTAGAGCCACGCACGTGCACTCCAGGAGGTGTTGCGTTGAGCCTACGACGGAACGTCCTTGAAACTGAACTTTAAAAATAAGTCCTTTTGCCGAATTTTTTAAAGGACATAACTGAATTTTCTTACCAGATACAACATGGACAACGCGTCGTTGAGCCGAATACGCAAGCCAGGTTTGACATACTAAACAAGTATTTAATATAGGAGTTGTCATTTTTTGTTTGTAGTTTGTAGTTGGTTTTTTCTGTTTTTTTTTTTTTTTGTGGCTCAACAATATCCAGCAACAGGTATAATTAAATAGTAGATGTACATCTGGGTCTTCAGGCTTTAACATAATTGATCTTTTAGATCTTTGTTTAGAACAGATCGGACTCTACGGGTGATGAAACACGTGAGTTTGTACTGGGACGCAGAGTTTGCGGGCTATTCAAGTTCATTTCACATTTAATGTACGTTAATTTGAACTTGAATTGGGGCGGCCGTGTGTGGTACAGTGCGAACTGGTTAAGCATTGTACAGTGCGAGGTGGCTAAGTATGGCACAGTGCGAGGTGGCTAAATAGGGTACAGTGTAAGGTGGCTACGTATGGTACATGGCGAGGTGGCTGAGTGTGGTAAAGTGCAAGGTGGCTAAGTATGGCCCAGTGCGAGGTGGCTAAGTATGGTGCAGTGCGAGGTAGCTGAGTGTGGTACAGTAAGATGTGGCTAAGTAGGGTATTGGGCGATGCGGACACGTATGTCAGTGCAATGGGTTATAATATCAATTTGAAGTGGTGAGCATTGTAACAGTATAACTGTGTGTGTGCTTCTTTGATGTTGAATGGAATCAATGGAGAGGCAACAAATGTACAGATATAACGGACGAGTTTAGGCAACCCTATTGAAAATGTCGTGTTATTGTGTTTGTGCTTTAGTAAAGTGTGTGATAGTTTTGAGGACAGCAATAAAGACAATTAATGAACACAGAAATTAACAAATATACATTTATGGATATCCGTACTATTATTGATGTATCTGCACCACCCTGGTAAAGTCTCCACTCCCTTGGATGGGACACGTAGCCCGTATGGAAGACCAGAGGCTCCCTAAACAGATAGTCTATGGAGAACTCACGATAGGCAAGCGCTCCCAAGGAGGTGAACAAAAACCGTTACAAAGACTCACTGAAAGTGGCACTAAAGGCATTGAGCATCGACCCAAATAAATGAGTGCAGACAGCCCAGGACAGAGTCAGGTGGAAATCAGCTGTCAAGAAAGGGTGGGGGGGGGTTAAATCTTATGAAGCCAGTAGGATAGTCACAATTGAGACACACAGCCTAGCCAGAAATAGCAATATTAAATCATCGACTGCCCGAGGTGCCAGAGATTATTCCAAGCACGGGTCGGATTGGCAAGCCACCTACAAAATCACCGTGACCCACCCTGCCCCCTTAACCGGATGACTGGATGGTCCTGGTCGATGTTGACGGACGGACAACACACCCTGCCCCCCTAACCGGATGACTGGATGGTCCTGGTCGATGTTGACGGACGGACAACACACCCTGCCCCCTTAACCGGATGACTGGATGGTCCTGGTCAATGTTGACGGACGGACAACACACCCTGCCCCCTTAACCGGATGACTGGATGGTCCTGGTCGATGTTGACGGACGGACAACAACATTGATGTTGTTTGCTTATGATGTGCATACGGTCTTATTGTAATAAAGCCCCTGTTTAGGTTCCAAGTGACTCGGTAATGCTTTTGACCACGTTAATGATGACTTGATGCGGCAACGACTGTTAAGTTATAGACTTAGCTAACCATCACCCCTGCATTAACGACAACAGGGTCACGGTTACAAGAGTGTTTTTGGATCAATTCCTGTAGTTAATGGCAGTACCAGAAAAATATATTATTTTATTATTTTTATCTACATTATCACAGTTATCTACCTAATGTCAATAAATAGTATTCTTAGTGAAAAAGAATGTCAACATATTACATTAATAATAAACATATCAAAATGTTCCTCAAGTTGTGATATAAGCCGTGGAAAGAGGAAAGTCAACTTATTATTGTGCACTAATTTAATACAACTTGCAACAATAACAGATGCAAGTTACGCTATAAAAATAAGGATAAGCGACCAACTTTGTAACATTTTTCTCAAAACTACTTTTCCAACCTAATGGTGTAGACGTCCTAAAACCACGTATTCACAAAGAAATGAAAGTGATGCACTACAGGAAGCATCGTTCAGACCAAATACTGCAGATCTACGTTCAAAAATAAAACAGTCCTCGTTGTTATTGCTATTGCTGGGCTCTCCGGGAAAACAAAACTTTGCTACGTCTGACATGTTGGCGGGAGTTCCATCGGACCACAAGTTGACACCCTCTGCTTTCCTGTCGTCCAATCCTATTCAACTGACGGTACAGTTATGTGTCAATAAAAGAAATGTCAAAAACTGTATCGTTCCTAAACCGTTTACTGACATGAGTCGACCACTTTTGCTTTGACAATGAACTTATGCTGTGGTAGCTACCACCAGGACCAATGACGTATAAACGCAGTAACCAAACTGTATCAGGATAGAGTAGGAATATCCCAAGGATAAATCACAGTTTGAGTACATAAGTTGACCAGGTTGTCGTTTTGTCCCAGTTGCGCCCAGCTGACCTCCAGGCAAGCACTGTTTTGTCACTGGGTCGTAAATGAATGATTGACAGGTAGAAGGATATTCTGATTGAGACGCTGAAGCACAAATTGCCCTTGAATCCGATGTGAAGTTACTTCCAAGTAGCCTAATGCCTAGACTGGTGCTGTCAACGCTGTAGAGCGTTTTCCTTGTTCTTGAAACAGGGCAGGAACCGTTTGTGAGGCACGTGATCTGAAGAAGCACTTCCATCTTGAGATTTCACTTAAAAATCAGATGTGATGATCAAATAAATTGTACGTTCTTCAACACTGGCTTATCTGTCTCGGTGACTTTCAAACAACAAATCTCTCAGCTCATCACTCAAACTACAGCGCTTGCCATTTCAACTAAACTATTAATATCCGGTTTGGGAAATTAAATGCATTACTTCGCGACTTCATGTATTACTTATATATACTTCAGCTTATTATTTACTTGTCTGCTTATTATTTAATGCCTAATGTCAGTGGTTCTCAATGATTTGGAACTTACGACATAATTAAATCTGTGTGTGTCAAAATGTGCATCAGCTTTAGGATAACCACCAATTTGAACAAAGATTCTAGCAGCAGCTGTTAATAGCGCTGGGATATCTGGTTGACATTAGTATTTTAAAATATTATTTCAGCTTACGATTCGATCAACTTTAAAAAAAAATATTCTTATGAATTAACGAGTGACTTATGAACAACCAGTGCTCCATGGACCATGGGTAGAGATCCACTGATAAAGTTGTATTGCAGCATATCGAATAGCTTTAAACGATTTTTAATAAGACAATGCCGATCTTTACTGAATGTTTGTATTGGCTTGACGGAACAATCAATGTACGTCACATTTCAATAGTACAGTGAGTGGCGTTATGAAAGAATTGACACACATAATTGAAAGTTCGAATGTTTTCTAAATAAAGACGAAGGCAACCAGTAGCAGCTTATACATTCAATCCCCTGATTAGTCTGGACTCATTTCTTTGATAATTTATAGAGTTTTTGTTTCCAGTGTATATTTTTATGTCGTCTGATTATGTTTGTTATGTGTACTGCGGGCCGTGACAACATAAATATTTATCCGCGCCCAGGCCTGAATTGAGGCGCAACCCTCTGAAGTTGGTTCCCATAAAGCCGCCTTCAACCGAACCGTCGCGTGTGGACCCCATCTCCACACAACCGTCGCGTGTGGACCCCATCTCCACACAACCGTCGCGTGTGGAACCCATCTCCACACAACCGTCGCGTGTGGACCCCATCTCCACACAACCGTCGCGTGTGGACCCCATCTCCACACAACCGTCGCGTGTGGACCCCATCTCCACACAACCGTCGCGTGTGGACCCCATCTCCACACAACCGTTGCGTGTGGACCCCATCTCCACACAACCGTCGCGTGTGGACCCCATATCCACACAACCGTCGCGTGTGGACCCCATCTCCACACAACCGTCGCGTGTGGACCCCATCTCCACACAACCAGTACACAACTTGAAGTTCTGATTTTAAATATTTATCAAGTACAGATTGTGTCATTGACAGAGAACGGGACTTCAGGAGAAGGGTTTCTTTTCTGACTTGCGACCAACTACTTTGACGCAGTTGTGGCCAGAACATGACCTCTCATCTTCGTTATTGATATTTAGGGTATCTGCGCATTTAGACAGACACAAATAGAGTTAAGCATGTTGTGTTACATTTGGTCGGTTGTGCACACGGCCTGTTTAAGGGAGAATTACACAATAACGGCATTGTCAAGCCGTTGGAAAATAAGTTTAAAATAATTATTCTACTCTCTCTACATTGTACAATTTTTTTTTTGTGACAGCTTTGGGGATAAATGGAATTTACCCAGGCTGTCGAGGAACCATCTATGGCAGCGGTTCGCGACCCCTTTGGGGGTCAAATGACCCTTTCACAGGGGTCGCCTAAGAAATTCGGAAAAAAAACATACTCTACAGTTATGAAGTAGAAACGAAAATAATTTGAAGGTTGGGGGTCGTCACAACATGAGGAACTGTAATAAAGGGTAGAGGCACTAGGGAGGTTCAGAACTACTGATCTATAGATCAGAGGGTATGACCGTGTCGAATTTGGTGGCGATCTTGTTATAAAAGTAATAGTTTAATAAAAATGAACAGTCGCACTGAGCTTTATAAGGAACAGATGAAGTAAGGGTCTCCGACCCCGAAATTTGGTGAATATTATGAGTTCAAAACCCTCCAGTATTTCAATTTGAATATTAAAGTGTACCAAGTTATTCTACATCTACATCATTGATAGTAACCGTTTGTAATTGCCCTCATATCAGTAAGATGAAAAGTGGGCCCAGGGCCTTGAAAAGGATTTTTTTTTAAATTCAGACGTTAGTATTAAAATTTCTTTCTGGATAAATAATATGTATTTACTATTTAATTCCAAAACTCATTAAGATCCATCAATTTCAAGCGGAAACGGCAACGGTAGAAGCACACATACAAACACATACCAACAAAGTGTCCCCTTTATAGAGTACATAGACATCATACCAGAACGTCGCACACGGTTGAACATTTAAAATCTTAAGAAGATATCAAAACAATTTGTATTCTTATTATTTTTAATGAAGACACAACTTTTTTTCTTTTTAATCACAAGTTATACAACGATGAATGGTGGGTTTTCTTCCTTAAGCGTCTTGCACCGCTTTTCACTCCTGGGTCGTTATGGCAAACAAATCTGTGTATGACCTTAGGTATGCTGATAATTAACGTGCAATATGTCAATAATTTGATATACAAAAAAGGGGGGAAACAAACCATGTACCGAAATTGTTCCGCGTGTTAAAAATTGTGCCTTTTGAGACATGGGGTTACTCATAACATGCACTCAAACATTCAGTGAAGTAGTTTTACTAAAGGCTTTTTGGATTTACATAACAGACTTGCTATTATTCCATCCTTCACATATATTACATATTTATTGGTAATTTAAAAAAAAAAACTTATTAAAATAACACTCAGGATGGTAACAGACCAGTACGCCAAAAAATCCTTTATGCACGCCCATGGGCTATGTGATAATCCTATTATAATGTCAAACCATCTCAACCCTACCTCTTTTTTTATACCAGGCGTTAAACTGAATTGTCTTGAAATGGTACAGCACGTATTTCCGTATATTTAATGATTATGGTTGCATTAAACAGCAACTCTTTTATTTATACAATTGTTTCAATTATTGTTCTCAAGTACTCAACTGGTCTTGGTTTAACCCTAAATTGTATTGTAAGCCTAATTTTATAATGTCCGTAACAAATATTTATAAAAGTGTATTTCGGAAGATTATCCATTTCGCCCCTTAGGTGCATAGTTCACCCCCTAGTTACATAGTTTCACTCCCTATTTACAAAGTTTCACCACCCTAGTTACATTGTTTCACCCCTTAGGTACATAGTTCTTTAAAAGCGCACCAAAAAAACTTACTTAAATATACGGTTGAAAACTCGATGTTCTGATAAAGGCTTTTACAATGCTTTTATTTTATTTTTTAAATTACACCTGCAAATATTTTGACCAAAATTCTAGGAACCATCTTTAGATCAGAAGGTATACCATATCAAATGTAGCTGTTATGTTATACAGACATTCTTAACCATTATAATATACCAACATCTTAAAATCATTATGGTACATTGACAACATTTAACATTCTGTTAAGTCGACATCCTAGGTAAATATAAGAGTGATACTTGGGAGTACTGTGTTAAGGTTGAAGCATTAAGCAATAAACAAAGGGGATGCTTTGGTCAAGAAGCCTTCGATACCAAAGATACAGAGACAGACAAACTCAGCTTGCACATATCTAGTCGACTGGAAATTTTTGACTAATTCAGTTACAGAAGTATGCCATTAAATCAAAGAATTTACTAATGAGATTAAAGGGAAAGTTAGACGATTAGAAAAATATAAACAAAATGAAATAAGATAAGAGAAAAATTGGTGTAAAACAGCGAGGATTATTTAGGTAATGTTAGAAAGTATATTGAATATGAGGCCAATATCATGGAAAGACAGAAGGCTAATGGGCTCCTTCTCTAACTACACAAATTTGAAACTCTAGGCAAGCACGAAGAAAGATGAACCTGAACCTATCAGCCATTCGCCACCCTGTCTCTACCTCAAAATATTTTAGACTTATTTCCAATAGGAAAAAAAGTGGTTGCTTGTGGGTAAATAGGATGATAGTGTAGGAGTGACCACCTATACCACAAAGTGAGACTAAATTCTAAAAAACATATTCACAAATCAACGACATAGTTCTATTGCACGGCACATCGTTGAGACCAATGTCTGAAGATGTACGTATAAACTCGACACAGTCTTCAATGCTCAGTTTATCGTTTGGTTCTCCTGCATGAAAAAGAGTTGCAAGTGCTGAAATGTTGGCTGGCGTTTTGTCAGACCACATGTAGATGCCCTCAGTTGCCCTGTCGTCCAATCCTATCCAAATCAGAGCTACGTTCTGTGCTGTTGCGCAGTTGTTAAAAAACTGAAGCTTTTCTGGATCGTCCACTATCATGAGACGGCCACTGATATTTTTACAAACATTTTCGGCTTTGATAAAATCTGTCAGATTCAATGACACATAAACGCAGTAACCAAATTGGGTTAGGATTGAATAGGAATATCCCAATGATAAATCACATTTGGAGTAAATCAACTGACCAGTTTGTGGTTTGATCTCAGATAGGCCAAGCTTACCTCCAGGTAGACACTGTTTGGTCACTGGGTCGTAAATGAATGATTGACAGGTTGAAGGATATTTTGAAAGACACTGTGACGCACAGATCGCCTTGGAATCCGACGTGAAGCTACTTCCAAGTGATCTCATTCCAAGACTGCTGTTTTCGACACTGTAGAACATTGTCCTCCTTTTTGAAACAGGACAGGAACTCTTTGTGTTGCAAATGTTCAGGAACAGTTCTAGAACATAAATTAATGACAGTGAGAGTTTCAATTCCATAGTGAGAATTTACTTTGAAAGTAAGATATGAGATCAACAAATGTTTCACCTTTTTGTCTTCTAGTGCCTTCGTCTACTTGAATAATTTAATTATTTAACTTTTCAAATAGAATTAAATAAGCTCAGAAAATAATGTAAAGTCTCTTCGAATGTATTTCATTCTTTGTTAAGCACAATATGATTCCATCAGCATCTCCTGGTGTACTTGAAATGTGTCGCTTCTTTGTTGTTGCTGTTTTGTTAAACAACATTTTGTGTTGCAATTTTTCAAGGGTTCTAAATATTTTACGAACTTTGACCGCAAGCGTAATAACATTATGGTGCTCTACAAATTTAAATGATTCTTAAATGCTGTAAATAAAACGTAATAAACAGAAATTGTATGTGATATTCATGTAATATTTTTTCTAAAGAATTTAATTCATTTTATATTTGCCTATATATTTTGAGACCCACTGGCACCATTTGTTTACAATCCAAATAAACATAATAACCAGAAATTGTTTGTGATGTTCATGCAATCTTTTTTCTAAAGAAATTAATTCATTTTATATTTGCTTATATATTTTGAGACCCACTGGCACCGGTTTTTTTACAATCCAGTGAAAAAGCTCTTTCGTGTTTCAAAACGAAACAACGTTTATTGACAAATATTTGTCCGCTAAAATATTGTTCGTGCTTTGTAATAGTTGACAAAGAAATTACCAGCTCCGGTGTTCCCTGGAGGGGCCGTCCATTAATTAGTTCAACAATATTAGTCAATTTTTATCACCCCTCCTTCCCCCTTGTCAACAAATGTCAAATTTTCAACTGCCCCCCCCCCTACTTAACCCACCCTTAACCCCCCGACCCTCCATTTTATTAATTATGTCAGCAATTGTTTAAAAATGAAGATAATAAAAATATATACCTATGCGTTTTTTCTTCGTTTTTTAACCAAAAATAATTTTCAAACTTAAAATATAGATATAGACTGGGGAATATGACACATTTATATACTTTTTTTTCTTTTAAGCTACTTAGACGAAATCTTTACATTTGTTATAGTGTAACAACTGAAATTAGTGAGTCAATTTTACATTGCAGAATTGATTGAAAACTTGATATGATCTTAACCTATTTGTTAGTAAAGTCATTGCAGTTTTTTTTTTCTTTTTTCACATCAACGTTCATAAGCAACATGTTCCTCTTTTTGCATAGCAACTGATTAATTTATTATTGCCCTTGTCAAGAATGCATTATTGAAATACGTGTTGTGTGGTGCTGTCTATGGTACGACTAGGGTATGACTAGGTTATGACAAGGGTATGACTAGGGTATGACTAGGTTATGACAAGGGTATGACTAGGGTATGACTAGGGTATGACTAGGTTATGACAAGGGTACGACTAGGGTACGACTAGGGTATGACTAGGGTATGACTAGGGTACGAGTAGGGTATGACTAGATAATGACTAGGGTACGACTAGGGTACGACTAGGTTATGACAAGGGTATGACTAGGGTATGACTAGGTTATGACAAGGGTATGACTAGGGTACGGCTAGATTATGACTAGGGTACGACTAGGGTATGACTAGGTTATGACAAGGGTATGACTAGGGTACGGCTAGATTATGACTAGGGTAGGACTAGGGTATGACTAGGCCATGACTAGGGTATGACTAGGGCATGAAAAGGACATGACTAGGTTATGATTAGGTTATGACTATGTTACGACTAGGGTACGACTAAGGTACGACTGGGGTACGACTGGGTTATGACTAGGGTACGATTAGGTTATGACTAGGGTACGACAAGGTTATGACTAGGGTACGACTAGGGTATGACTATGGTATGACTAGGATATGACTAGGGTACGACCAGGTTATGACTGGGGTATGACTAGGGCATGACTATGGCACGATTAGGGTATGACTAGGGCACGACTAGGGTATGACTCGGGTATGACACTTACACCAGTTTACAAGAATAACACTCGAAACAAAGATCGTCCAATTATTAAATAATACACTTTATTATAACACACCAATTAACACCCTGTCATTAGTACAATTGCATAAACCGCTCGACAACAACAAAAAAGCTACGTACTAATGTCATCACTAGACAACACTGTTAAGTCTTTCCCACCCTGGCTCGATCCGCCCCGTCCCCCCCCCCACTCTACCAAACGCGCAAGCTACTCTTTCACATTCACACCTGGACTACTTAAAGCAGTGGTTCTAAACCTTTCTAATGCCTTGACCCCTTAATACAGTTCCTCGTGTTGTGGCAAACCTCATCCACAAAATTATTTTCATTGCTGCTTCATAACTGTACAGTACATGTGTTTTCTGATGGTCTCAGGCAACCTCTGAGAAAGGGTCATTGGACCCCCAAAGGGGTCGCGACCTAAAGGTTGAGAACCGCTGACTTAAAATAAAATAGCTAACGATCCTCAGGGATTCTCAGCTCGTCATATCCCCTTCCTTTCCTTTTTAGATTTTATTCAGGGAATGAACCCGTCATAAAAGCAATATTTATATCGAGGTGCTGAATGCCGATTGACATAAACATTATAACTAAAAGCATATCCTACACATATATATCAGAAGTTATTCGTAGTATAGTAATACTAATCAATAATAATTAAAAGCATATCATATACATGTCTATAAGAAGTTGTTTGTAGTATGGTAATAATAATTCATAGACCAAAATTTTTACAGCTTCTTGTACATCTCATCGTCCACAAGTGTGTGTCTTAAATGTTAACTATACGTTGACATGTCTCTACATCTAAATAAAATTGTACATTCACACATGGACTACTTTCATTATAAAAACGAACTATCATCAGGGATTCTCACCTCGTCTGCCGCATAAACATTATCATGGAATAAGCTGACGACATCCTTGTCTAACCAAACAACGCCACAAAAAAAATCGTTATTTTCTTTTTGTTCAATAATTGCCCTCACCTACTCTGTCTTTTGGTAGCCTCTTAAATTTAATGCATAATTATTTTTTTTTAAATAATTGTGCAGCGGGTGCTTACCTTATCATGTTAATTTCTATAGTCAATAAAATAAACAAATATTGTTGAACAGTTGTGCAGGGCGATTAATTATTTGTTTATAAAATTATATCAAAGATAAATAGGTTTGTTGACGTAAATGTCTGAGTTCCGACCTACCCCCTTTTCAACAATATTCCAACATTTTTCCCAACCCCCTCCCCTTCTTTTGTTGACGTAATTAATGGACGTGCTCAAATGTGACTCAGTGAAAACAGGATCGAACATGGACGGCAAACGGTGTACAGCCAATGCATTTTAAAAGTTGCACTATTGGAACAATACATTATTAAGCTAAGGGGTGTAGGCTTGGCCCAATAGAGGTCACAAGTTCACAAAAGCACCAGGCGGGAACACAAAATGTAGAACACTTTAAAAGAAAAAATATTGGTCATATGATCGATTCGGGTGCCGCCCATGTTCGATCTTGTTTTCACAGCTTGATTAGGGGCTCCCTAATGATTAGGTTGGGAAAGTCCTTCCCTATCTCCCTCACTCCCTCCCTACCTCCTTTCCTCCCTATCTCCCTCCATATTTCCTTCCCACCCTAAATTCCTCCCTGCCCAAATATCTCCCTCCCTCCCTATCTCCCTTCATATCTCCCTCACTCCCTACCTATCTCCCTCCCTCCCTATCTCCCATCCTCCCTTCATCCCTCCCTTCCTATCTCCCTATCACCCTCCTCTCCTCACTCACTCCCTCCCTCAAAATTCCATCTTATTTCAGTATGAAATGACACTGAAGAACGCATAAAAACGATGGTCCTTATTTTCTTTAAACACGACCAATTCTTCTTTTAAATATATCTTTAGTCTTTTAGGTTTTACATGAACTAAGTTTGATAAAAAACCAATCTCATACCATAAGTCAGTTACTACAATCACACAAATGATAAATCGCATACAATGAGTTCAATCAAACAAGAAAGGCACATACAGGCTTAATACGAAAGTCTGTTTTCAAGGGTTGGTTTTTATTCCTTCCAATTATGGTCAAGGTTTAGAGATTCCTGTTTTTAACATTTAATAAATTGTATAATTTTTATTCCATGCATATCTTGAGACCCACTGACTCAGTTAGTTTACCACCCACCTGGGAGCTGTGAAGTGTATAACAATAACAACCACAATCATTTTTAATTACTTTTTCGTTAATTGTACATATAAATTACCGTGGCCTGCAAGTTGTCAACCAAGAGTTCTAAAAACTCAAATGTTTCCCTAAGAGAGTTGACGGAAGCCAGGAGCGCATCGAGGTGGCAACCCTTGCATGTGCCATTAGTAAACTTTTTATGCAATAATTTGTTCATGAGTTCCTGGTTTACTTTTGTGACCTCATTTTGTATATGGGACCCAGGCTCCTCGCCATGAATGGAATCTTGGATTTGTACACCTCCATCTCCCTTGGTTGTACAAAAACTATAGTGTGCATTATTCGACACACTCACCACTAGAGAACACCAACCGGGCATCTTGTGATCTATATGCTACATCAAGTTATGTTCGACCCTGTTGCATTATACATTTTTTTTAAAAATCAATACAATGTCTTGACGGCAGACTATTGTTAACGTTCCAAGGCGTTCAAGGTCCAAGTGGTTGAATTAGTTGATTGATTTCTTTGTTTACACGGGCGACGGGTTAGCGCAATTTTATTTGGCTTACCACGCATGGATGACAATGAACTTGGCGTTTAATTTTAGGGTTTAGTTTTGTTTCGTCTCTCAGAGTCCCCCGGTCCAATAATATCTGGGAAATCATTTTATTTTGAACAGATTTTTTTTAAAAATGTATACTGTATCCACATGCTAATATTGTCCCATTTATTTTAATATTTAAATGCATTTTGCTTTTTTACTGACTCTACTAATCCCATCCTGTTTGACAGTCTGTGCAAGTTTTTCGCCTGTCTGTCAATGCGGAAGGTCATCTCGTGTTTCAGCGTTTCCTTTCTTTGTCGGACATACGTGACGCAAATCCCTGCCAACCATCAAGCCACCTGACCTTCACATTGGTGGTGTTCTCCAATCTGTATTAGTGCTCTGTCTTTCACTGTATAGGATACGTGCCAGTTAGAAGCCGTATGACCTCATTTTGGTTATCCCAATGATCTGTATATTCCACAAACTTCTCTCCGCCCTTGTAACGCTCTAACTTATCATACCATTTTGACGTCAGCCATTCGTTATCATTAGAAGTATTTCAAGAAGAGATATTTATAATGGTTTAGTTGATTTTTTTTATTTGATTTTTTTTTCTACAGGTGAGAAGCGGGCAGTCTGTTTTCGTCTTGTTAAATTGGTTTTGGGTCCATTTGCGTTCACCGATCAGAAATCTTCGTTCAACACTTTAAAAAAATAACGTTGATACCGAAGATTTCAAGTCTCAAATATCTTTTAAAAATCATCAATTTTGTAAGCATCTGCTTTTGTAGTATATATATATGTATGGCATTTTTAGATAGATATATTTATCTTTTCTGATTGCAGCTCTTGGTGTGGCTAGTGAGACCCATCCTCGAGTGGCAGTCTCTTTTGCATGTACCACACACGAATGCGGTGGAGCAGTGTTTTCTGGCCTTTCTCTGCGCTCTCTTTACAGCTGCTTCCGCCCCGTAGAGCTCCTCGGCACGTAGTGATACTGCCTTCACGATGCCCCGCCATGTGGATCGATCCAAACGATATATATACTTGTATTGACCCGACCTCGACATCTCTACCATTACATTCATTGCTGAAGACATAAATCAATCGAGAACTTATCAACATACTATACATTGTGCTACAGAGTTGTCGAGATTT
This sequence comes from Omphiscola glabra, assembly GCA_964017045.1. Lineage (NCBI taxonomy): Eukaryota > Metazoa > Mollusca > Gastropoda > Lymnaeidae > Omphiscola > Omphiscola glabra. The sequence continues at coordinate 18,531,798 of OZ024798.1, read as the reverse complement.
ATCGAGACCCCAATGTTAAATTATTTTAATATATATATTGTTTGGTCCCTACAGCTACGTCGATTAGTACTACTATGTCTAGGGAATGATTATTCTTAACTAGTGATATTATACGCTTTCACACTAACGCTACTGAAGACCTCTCACTTACTCCCACTTCTAATGCTACGTAACTTAAGAACACAGGTGGTTCAGCCCACAAGTAAAATATTTAATAACAAAAAATTACAATTACTTCACATATACCAGATACATACAAATGTAAAGAAATTAATTGTTACAGTTTTGTTACGTGTGACATAAGAGACTGGATTGGTGCAATGGGTCGTCCTGGTCTGGTCTGGGTTCTGATCTGGTTCAGATACACACTCCAGACTTCACAAAACACACAACAAGGTTCGCCGAGCGCCCCTTCTCTTCCCCGGTCACTGGCCTCCACAGGTTGAGCTGCCTGCCTGAGCTAATAGTCTCGTCCAATGTTTACTTCGGAGTAGGCTCCGACTGTTCCCCAACTCTATTGGGTTATCATGTACAATGAGCTATCTCCTATATGCTCAACTTTGCTACGTTCACTTCAAACTCTTCTATAATCAAAATCAAAGCCTCTGGCTACTAGGCTTTACTCGAGACTATGCTATTCTATCTAATGCTATGTTAACTGAACCTAACTTAACTGAACTTAACTGGCTGTACATATGAATAAATACAAGACATAAGCTACAAGTAAGGATTACATTCCTAATACATTAGTAAGGATTAATTATAATCTAACAGTACTTGAGTAACTAATTACAATCCTAACATTTCTTACTAACAGTAGAATATATTATTATGCAACTAACAATTACCAATACTAATATTACTAACCAGGCAACTGTTAGGCTACGCAAACCATAGTACACAAAGAAGCCCACCAGGCTCTTCTTCGTCAATCAATGTGAGAGACTGATTATCCAGCAGGCTTTCAATTTATAGGGCCCCTTGGCACTGAGGCACAAAGGCAGGTCACAGCTCTACTAACCCTTTGTTTACAAAGGTCAATGCTCCGGCGATGTGCCGAGTCTATCTGAACTGTTTCACGTCCTAAGTTTTGGTAAATTTCCGTTACTTCTAAGTCTAAGCTATTCCACGGTCAAAGACCCTGGTGACTTTTTCATTGTGTCTGAGTCGTTGGGCCAAACCCTAATTGGGTCATATTGGGGAAGTTCTGGGCTAGGAATGTTCCAGGGATTATCACACAGATGAGAACCACGAACGGATTAACTGTCTTGATAATCTTACATATTCGTATCGTTTAAGTACATCTTCAAGTGTTACCGAGTACATTCCTCAGGTCAATCATGTAGAGAGCTAACACCCCAAGTTATTTATTTTATTTTATTTTCAGTTTAAAGATTACTTCGCCTTTTTATTTTACGTATACGTATATTTTATTATTTTTTTACATTTTATTTTATTTTACTGTGGTGAGCAAAAAAATAATTGCTAACATTGTCGAGAAATTCGATGTAATTTTTTTTTTTGAAAGGTAAGGGGAGTTGTGTGTCAAGCTAGGTCAAAATTGTTTCTTCTTAAATGTAACGTCCACGTTTAGATAAAGCAGCTAGGCTTGGTTTTATGCCGGTCAGGTTAGTAATTAATAGAATTAGTTATTAATTTTTTTTTAAGTAAACAATTTCTTATTAAAACAATTTGTTGGTTAATAAGACAAGTTATGTCATACCAAATGGTCTTTATATGTCAATCTGTAAAGGAAGTAAACGTCCCAAAATATCATTACATTTTACAAAGTTGCAATAATAATGAGTAAAAATGGGAATTTATTTTAAATTTAACACATTTTTAAAGATCTATTTTCAATTACCTTAAAATTTACGTCATAAATATTTCTGACAAATTGACATTCTAAAATCTAAATCATTATGACACATTAACGTTCTAAATCATTATGACACATTAACGTCCTTAGTCACTATGACACATTGACGTTCTAAACAACGTATTCACAAATAAAATGAATACAAGTATTGCATGACTTATCATTGAGACCACTTTCTGATTCAGATTTACGCCAAAACGCGAAACAGTCCTCAATGCCGTTTTCGTTGTTTGGTTCTCCCTTGATTAAAAAAGTCGCTCTTTCAGACATGTTGGCTGGTGTTTGGTCAGACCACATGTAGATGCCCTCAGTTGCCGTGTCGTCCAATCCTATCCAAATCTGGGTAATGTTATGTGCTGATGTGTAGCAGTTCAAAAACTGAAGCTTTTCTAAATCGTCCACTTTCATGAGGCGGCCACTGATACTTTGACAAACATTTTCAGCTGTAGTGAAATCTGCCGGATTCAATGACACATAAACGCAGTAGCCAAACTGGTTTAGGATAGAGTAGGAATATCCCAATGATAAATCACAGTTGGAGTAAATCAGCTGACCAGTTTGAGGCTTGGTCATAGAAGTTCCAAGCTGACTCCCAGGTAAACACTGTTTGGTCACTGGGTCGTAAATGAAGGATTGACAGGTAGAAGAATATTTGGAATGGCACTTTGACGCACAGAACGCCTTGGAATCCGACGTGAAGCTACTTCCAAGTGATCTCATTCCAATACTGCTGTTTTCGACACTTTAGAACGTTTTCCTCCTTTTTGAAACAGGACAGGAACTCTTTGTGTTGCAAATGTTCAGGAACAGTTCTAGAACACAAATTAATGACATTGACAGTTTCAATTCCATCGTGAGAATTTACTTTGAAAGTAAGATATGAGATAAAAATGTTTAACCTCTTGTCTTTTAGTGCTTTCGTCTACTTGAATAATTTAATTATTTAACTTTCCTAATAGAATTAAATAAGCTCGGAAAAATAATGTACATTCTCTTCCAATGTATTTCCTTCTATGTTAAGCGCAATATAATTCCATCAACACCTTCTGGTTTACTTGATGGAAATGTGTCGCTTTTTTTGTTAAACAAAGTTTTGGTATTGCTAATTTTCAAGGATTCTAAATATTTCAAGAACTTGAATCGCAAGCGTCATAATATTATGGTGCTCTAAAAATTTTAATGATTCGTTAATGCTGTAAATAAAACATAATAAACAGCAATTGTATGTGATGTTCGTGCAATCTTTTTTTCTAAAGAATTTAATTCATTTTATATTTGGGAATATATTTTGAGACCCACTGGCACCGGTGTTTTTTTTTACAATCCACTGAAAAGGTCTTTCGTGTGTGAAAACAAAAAATAACGTTCATTGACAAATATTTGTCCGCTAAAATGTTATTCGTCAATCTTTCAACGGACCCCTTTCAAACCCACCCCCCACCCCAATTTTATTAATTTTGTCAGCAATTGCTTAAAAGTGAATAAAATAAAAGTAAATAAATATGAATTTTTCTTCGTTTTTTTTTTTTTTGGAAAAATAGTTCTTAAACTTAAAATATAGAAATAGACTTGGGAATAACACATTTATATATTTGTTTTTTCTTTTAAGCTACTTAGACGAAATCTTTACCTTTGTTATAGTGCAACAACTGCTATTAGTGAGTCAATTTTACATTGCAGAAGTGATTAAAACGTGATATTGTCTTAATCTATTTCTTAGTAAAGTCATTGCTGTTTCTTTTTTCATGTCAACGTTTGTAAGCAACATGTTCCTCATTTTGCATAGCAACTGATTAATTTTTTATTGCCCCTGTCAAGACTAGGGTATGACTAGGTTATGACAAGGGTATGGCTACATTATGACTAGAGTATGGCTAGGATATGACTAGATAATGACTAGGTTATGACTAGGGTACGACTAGGTTATGACTAGGCTATGACTAGGGTACGACTAGGTTATGTTTAAGTTATGAATAGGTTATGACTAGGGTATGACTAGGGCATGACTAGGGTATGACTAGGGCATGACTAGGGTACGACTAGGTTATGACTAGGTATGACTAGGGTACGACTAAGTTATGTTTAAGTTATGAATAGGTTATGACTAAGGTATGACTAGAGCATGACTAGGGTATGACTAGGGCGTGACTAGGGTACGACTAGGTTATGACTAGGTATGACAGTGGGGTATGACTAGGGTACGACTAGGTTATGACTAGGGTATGACTAGGGCATGACTAGGTTATGACAAGGGTACGACTAGGGTACGACTAGGTTGTGACTAGGTTATGACTAGGTTTTGACTAGGATATGACTTGGGTATGACTAGGTTATGACTAGGGTACGACATATGGTACGACTAGTTCATGACTCGGGTACTACCTAGGTTATGACTAGGGTATGACTAGGGCATGACTATGGTACGATTAGGGCATGATTAGGGCACGACTAGGGTATGACTAGGGTATGACTCTTACACCACTTCACAAGAATAACACTTGACTCAAAGTGAGTTCACTTATTAACTATTAAACTTTATTATAAGACCACAATTAACAACCAGGGTCATTAGTACAATTGCATACACCGCTTATCCAATTAGTACCGTACGTTTTGCTAGCAAGCTTAGCCAAACAAAAGAAACGCTACGTACTAATGGCATCACTGGACTACACTGTTTAGTCTTTTACTCTCTGGATCGTACTTCCCCGTTCCCCCACTCTACCAAACGATGTTACCTTTCTTTCAAACAAGTTCCTACGCAAGCCACTCTTTCACATTCACACTTGGACTACTTAAAACAATATGCTAACAATCCTCAGGGATTCTCACCTCTTCATATCCCCTTCCTTTCCTTTTTAGATTTTATTCAAGTTCAAGGAATGAACGTGCCATAAAATCAATATTAATATCGAGGTGCTGAATCCCGATTGACATAAACATTATAAATAAAACATTTTTCGTAGTATAGTAATACTAATTAATAATAATTAAAAGCATATCATATACATGTCTATTAGAAGTTATTCATAGTATAGTTGTACTAATTAATAATAATTAAAAGCATATCATATACATGTCTGAAAGAAGCTTTTTGTAGTATGGTAATAATAATTCATAGAGCAAAATTTTACAGCTTCTTGTACATCTCATCGTCCACATGTAAGTGTCTTAAATGTTAACTATACGTTGACATGTCTCAACATCTAAATAAAATGTTACATTCACACCTGGACTACTTTCATAAAAAACACTATCATCACGGATTCTCAACTCGTCGGCCGCATAAACATTATTTTGGAACAAGCTGACGCCATCCTTGTCTTACCACCCAGCGCTACAAAAAATTATTATTTTCCTTTTGTTCAATATTTGACCTCACCTACTCTGTCTTTTAGTAGCCACTCAAATTTAATGCATAATTTGTTTTTCAATAATTGAGTAGCGGTTGCTTACCTGATTATGTTAAATTCTATCATCATCATCATAATTAACGTAATAGGCCTAACGGTTCCCGCGGGCCGAAGGTTGCTTTTGGCGGGCACACACCACAAAGCACAATATCGCTCTTCTGATTCAGTCAGCCTCTTGAAATAGAATTATACATTTTGCGTGTTACGCGAAGTTAAACTAGGCATTTTCTACAGTTTACACCATTCTTGACCACACAATTTTATCTCGACAAAGAAAATATATAAACGTATGCTGTGGAGGGCAACTGGTCGTGAAATATGAAATGGTTGAGTAGAGATGTCTTTTTGTCATAAACTTTTTTTATAGCACTTTCGCTCATTTTGATGTCTTTGAGAAAGTGCCGAGCCACATATCTCCAAAAGGCATCTTCGTCTTTAACTTGCATAATGGAGGACACTGCAGAATTTAGAACTCTTCATCCGAGCGGCATTGTCAGATTAACCATCGTGCAACTCGCGCACATGCGCCAGGCTTACGTTAAAAAAAAAAGGTAATAATGGGGGAAACTGCAATCAGGTTAGCACAATAGGAAATTAGTAAAACACAGTAAGGTTAAACCTGATAAAAGGAACGCAACAAAACAACGAACGTGTCGGCAGGAAGCCTTCATCAGCGAACAAACAGAAAAACGAATAAAATAAAAAATGTATAAAAAAATATAATGTAGCACTTAGCTCAGAAGTAGTGTCCAAGAGGGCACCACTAATCTTCTGCTATGGACTTAACATTTGCGTAATATATATTTATGACACATTAACGTCCTTAATAATTAAGACATATTGACGTCCTTTATCATTATGACACATTGACTTTATAAATCATTATGACACATTGTCCTCCATAATTATTATGACACATTAACGTTCTAAATCATTATGACACATTAACGTTCTAAATCATTATGAAACATTAAAGTTCTGAATCATTATGACAAATTGACGTTCTAAATCATTATGACATATTAACGTCCTTAATCATTATGACACATTGACATTCTAAATCATTATGACACATTGAAGTCCTTAATCATTATGACACATTGACGTTCTAAATCATTATGACACATTGACGTCCTTAATTATTATGACATATTGACGTTTAAGCAATGTATTCACATTCCTATCCAAGTGTGAGTCATGTTCTGTGCTGATGTGTAGTTGTCAAAAAATTGAAACTTTTCTAAATTGTCTACTATCATGAAACGGCCACTGACATTTTTACAAACATTTTCAGCTGTGATGAAATCGGTCTGATCGAATGAAATATAAACACAGAAGCCAAGTTGGGTAAGGATAGAGTAAGAATATCCCAATGATAAATCACAGTTGGAGTAAATCAACTGACCAATTTGTGGTTTGGTCTCTGATCGGCCAAACTGACCTCCAGGTAAACACTGTTTGGTCACTGGGCCGTAAATGAATGATTGACTGGTATAATGATACTTTGATTGACACCTTGATGCACGGATCGCCTTGGAATCCGATGTGAAGCAAGTGCCCAGTATTTTAATACCAAGATATCTGTTTGCAACACTGTAGAAGGTTTTTCATCTCTTTACATCAGGACAGGAGCTGTTCATTTTGGAAATGTTAAGACAAATTCCCACAACACCGAAAAATGACAGCCATACAATTATTTTCATCATTAGACATGCCACTTTCATATATAAAATAACGTTATTCTCTCAGAATTTGTTATTAATTGCAGTTAAAAAATTATATTTTTGAACTCTGAACATTTAATGTATTTTTTTTTCTTACGAGCTGTTTCTCATTTTTATACTAACTGCAACTGCTAACTCCGACGAGGTAAATACTCGGTATTGTTCAGTGAAGACTCACAAATCATTTATTTAATGTATTCCAAAATGTTGTTTTTTTAAACGTAATATGGTTATTAGACTTATTAAGCATCGGAGACCATGTGGCGGTTTTTTTGACGTTGCAGTAATTTATTGGTGCTGTTTTGAAAGATCCCATAAATAAAATCTTATTGCACTTGTTTTAAATGCAACTTCGCAAACGTGTATAAAAATGCTATATGCATAATTGAACAATTATAAGGTTTCTTTTCATTGCTAAACTTTTTTAGTTATGACAGCAAAATGACGATAAAAATTATTTTCAGACCTATTATACATAATTTATTTCGTTTGATATTGAATACATTGACACTTTTACGGGACTAGGGGAGGGAAAGACACTGTCAGTCTCTAAAAGTTGTTCTCCTCTACACCACCATTACGAACTGCATGGCCATAAATACTTCAGCAAGTTTCCTCCGTAAGGTTCCTGGGTGTTACCTTTCAAAGAGGGGTGCACTGAGACGAGCAAATTAACAAAGAGTGCAACCAGGCAAACAAGACCCTAGGGCTCTAAAGGCATAATCGAAAGATTGGCAACTCCAGATCATATATCCCATTTGGATACTGGGTCCCATTTGGGCTCGATTTTCCAATGGGGTCGGGATCCCAATGGAAACGGGATCCCAGTCGAAATCGGTGTCGCAATGAGAATGTGCTCCAATGGGATCGGGATATCACCGGCACTGGGTTCCAAATGGATTGGGATCCCATCGGAACCAGTGGGATCAGGATCCCACTAGGAATTTGATCCCTTTGCGGCCCTGGATACCGACGGGATAAGGATACTAATGGGATAGGGAGGCAGTCCCAGGCAACGCCGGGTATATTGACTAGTTTTTTGTTAAAATTTACAGGATGTTACCAAAAAAATAAATAAACTAAAGAATTTTTTTTTAAAATGATGGTGATAATTGACCGGATCTTCTTAAGCCAATTGGAATAGTCTTACAAACAGCAAAGAATGGTTGATTTTTGTGCAGTGAAGACAAAAAAAAAAAGTCAATTTGAAGATGGTGTCTGCTCAGCTACAACAGCTGGATGCAGTTCGGCAAAAATGTAAACAACATGCACCCATCATTTTAGCAATAATAGGCCCTAAATCTAAACCTATCATAAATCTATCAATCAGGCCAAATGATCATTACTGGATAAAGCCTACCAAACATTGGCGACAGAAATGCGTGAACTCCCCTTCTACTAAATCTACTTGACAAAACATGAACTGAAGTAAAGCACATTTAAGAATCCCAATTTTTGCTATACCCTTTCCCGCGTGATAGGTCACTGCACACTTTTTATTTCACGCCGATGAACTATATTAAATTTTCGGTTTTCCCAAACACTCTTTAACTGAATATTTTACACCATACTTAAATGGAGACGATTTCATTTTCCGGAAAGCAAATATTAAGACCCAAACTTAGTTGCATCATATAAAAAATATATCATTTAGTTTAGCGTAGTTATCGGGAATTATATTTTGCGCACTATTGAACTCATTATTGAACCAGGCCTGCGTACTGAGCACACTCCTCTATGGAAGTGAGTCTTGGACCACATACACCAGACACGAAAAAAGGCTCAATGGCTTCCATCTCAGATGCCTGAGTCGCATCCTTGACATCAAATGGCAGGAAAAAGTCCCCAACACGGATGTCCTGTCTCAAACAAATATGTGCAGCGTCGCAGCCATTTTAATCCAAAGGCGCCTCCGCAGGCTTGGGAACGTCAAGCGAATGCAACCTGGTCGCATACCTAAGGACGTGCTGTACAGCGAGCTGGCGACAGGGTCAATGTCAGTTGGACGGCCTCGTCTCAGATACATAGACATATGCAAAAGAGACATGAAGGCGGCCAACATCAACATCTCACATTGGGAGGACCTGGCGGAGGATCGCTCCACATGGCGGGGCATCGTGAAGGCAGGATCACTACGTGCCGAGGAGCTCTACAGGGCGGAAGCAGCTGTAAAGAGAGCGCAGAGAAAGGCCAGAAAACACTGCTCCACCGCATTCGTGCGTGGGACTTGCAAAAGAGACTGCCACTCGAGGATCGGTCTCACTAGCCACACAAAGAGCTGCAACCAGAGAAGATAAATCTATCGTCTCTTGTAGAGGGAAAGATGCCGTACACACATACTCTCAATACCAAATTCGCTAACTAAGAAGCAGTCCATTTGGGTCAGTCCACGAGTCACACCAGAAGCGTTATATATATGTTATAAGAGATGGTCATAATGTGCTGTGTGGGCCATGCACCCCAGAAGACACCAAAAAAACCATGCCGTAATCGAGATAAATTAGGTATCTTTACTGACAAACCGATGCGAACTGGCTAATTCTCACCACTGTCTAGTTCACAAACGCGGCCATCCCTATTTACTCGTATTGTTCTATTGAGTTGTTCTTGTTCTTCCCAGCAAATTAATTTAAAACTGAATAAGAATACTTAAACATGCACCGAGTTTTTGTTTCGTAATCTGGACAAAAAAGAGTTCCTTTTTTTTATTTTTTTCCATTGTTTATTCTTAGAAAGTGTATAATAATGAAAGTAACTGGTTGTTTTAAATAATTAATACAGACAAAATTTTATGAAATTAATGTTACAAATATTTTTTTTAATAAACAATAACGTAATACATTTTAAAAAATAACGATATAAAACATTTCAAATCTTAAATATCTCGAAAAATCATACATTTTGTGAGCATCTGATATATATATTAGCGAGGTTATTAGCGAGAACCCGACATGCGTTGCAATGCCACTCAAAGAAAAAAGTGTTTGTGTTTTAATCTATCTATCTATCTTTCTATCTGTCTGTCTGTCTATTATCTATCTATCATCTATCTAAGAAAATCTTAACCCATCTCTATTTTGAAAATAAAATGTTCACTTGCGTAAAATGATTGGGTTTGGATATTCGTGGGTGTTATTTTGTACACGTACCTACGTTTTGTTAACGTCATTGATTTTCTTAATTGGTAAAATGAGAGGATAGCATATATTTTCAACAACTGTCACATCACTGAATTTAAAGATATTGTCATCCATGTAAAAATGAACAAGCCCTATTTCCTACCCCCGAGTTAATCTAAGAAGATTAATTATTTATCAAACTCATTCTGAGGCTTTCTGGTGCTGCCTTGGGCAAATTATGGTAGCGTTGAACCCCACTCCTTCATGGAATTGTAGCCCCCTTACTAACCCAAAACATTTTTTTTTTCATTGTATATGCTTTGTTCTTATTTTGATGAGTGATAAGTGCAATATTGAATTCTATTTTTCTATGTAGTTTAGCTGCACTGCTTGAATTAAACGGCATTGTCTTTTTTAAAAGTATATTTAGGGACACGTTTTTACTACTTTATAAATTTCATATACGTATATTTTTGGAATGGATAAAAATTAAAAACGTATTAAATGTTAAAAATACAAAGCTATAATTGTATTTAATTTTTGGCAAATTTTAGCATTTTAAAAAAGCAATGACATATATTTATTAATTTTACTTTTAAAGAAGGGAATATTACATCATCAGTTTTGGCATGCGTGTTTATTAAAGACAAGAAACTTAGAGCTGTGGGTAAAATAGGCAATTCCCGCTATGACGTCATTTGCGTTATTTTTTTAGATCATATTAATTTTATTTTTATTCCGCAGTATTAACAATGTAATAAGGAACGCACTAAAAACAACTGATGTTTGGTTTTTCCCTATACATTTGATTACTGTGTAATTCTTTGATCTTACTTTTTTTATTTAATTTTTTTTTCATAACTTTGAAACGTATATAGAATGCTTAAGATAGTTCCATAGTTGTTACTTGAAATGTATTTCTCATTAAAATAATAATACTTAAACTTTTAGTAAAGTAAAAGCGGATATATAATATTTGTTTGCGCATTTAAATGTATTCGATTTCCGTAATATAATAGAAAATAACTATAATTGTTTTTAAGAATCCGAACGTATCTTTCGGTTCTTTGGAGTTACGGTCAGTATTGATCATTCTTATATATATATATATATATATATATATATATATATATATATATATATATATATATATATATATATATATTAGAGGTCTTGAAAAGCGCAGTACCCCAGCCTAGGGCTGGGCTCACCTCGCTGGACATAAAATATTAGCAAAAGAGACATAATCGGGATATTAACGTAAAATACATTTATGTAATAAAGAACAGCTGTATAACAAAAAAAACAAAAAAAACTAATGTATATTCACTCAACCGACCCCAGAACTTTTACATGGCAAGCCATGGACGGCAGCCAGAAGCATCGTTTAATCTGTCAGATTGGTGGGGAATCAGTCGGGGTAGAGTAGAGTTTAAAGAGATGTGTTTTGAGTGCAGTTGCGAATGGCCTGTGTGGTTGGTATATTACAGATGTGTAGTGGGAGATAATTCCATTGTTTGGGGGCGCAGAAAGAGATAGATCGTTCACCACATGTTTTAGTGCGCGTCTTGGTAACGGACAGAATAAGCGTGTCTGCGGAGGAGCGAAGCTGTCGAAGGGGTGAATAGACAGAAAGAAGTTGTTTGGATAGGAAGGGCAGGATTCCGAGAAAAAATTGTGACAGAGAACAGACAGCTTGTAATTAATGCGTGCCTGTATAGGGAGTCAATGAAATGATTTGAATAGTGGAGTGACGTCATCACGTTTTTTTTGCCATTAGAACCAACCTAACAGCTGAGTTTTGAACCTTTTGAAGTTTTTCTCTGAAGTGCTTTGGTGAACTTGACAGAAGCGAGTTGCAATAGTCAAGACGAGAGAGAAAAAGAGCACATACTAGTGCTTTTGTTGTCCTAACTGTAATGTATTGGCGGATGGAGCTGATCTGACGGATAGCGGTGTATGCAGAATGACAAATGTGAGAGATGTGATTATCGAGACACATGTTGATAGAAAGAATATAACCAAGATTCCTAGCACATGATGTAAACTGTATGTCGGAGTTACCTACTTGAAATGAGCTGGGGAGAGTTGAGGTAGAGTATGATTTGTGATTGTGACTGAGGAGTGCTTTCGTTTTGTCATCATCAAGCTTCAACTTGCTGAGTGTCATGCATGGCCTGACATCGTCAATGCAAAGTATGGACACCGGAATCGACAAGAGAGGGATTGGGTATGCTTGTATAGCTACGTGTCATCTGCGAATGACTGGCTCTCAACAGCATGCCTCTCTCAAACAAGAGAACCAGTGGCCTGGTATACAATGTGAATAGAACTGGGCCCAAAACGTACCAGTCAGTGTATATATATACTTTTTTTTGCCCCTGACTCTTACATTTTTACCCTCACATTGATAGCCAAAAAAAACAACAAAACAATCAACATATTACACATTGTACTAAAGAGTCTCCGAACAATTCAACTTACACGTAGATGGTTAACACCCGGAGTCATTATTTAATTTTTTTCTACTGGAAGATTACTTTTCCCTTTTCTTTAACTTACATATTATTATTTTTTAAAGTTAAGGCCGGTGTCAAGCTAGGTTAAAACTGTTGGTCCTGAAATGTAACGTCCACGTTTAGGTGGAGCAGCTTGGCGTGATTTTATGCCGGACCGGCTAGTAATTAATAGAAATAGTTATTAATGATGAATTTTTCTTTTTTTTTCCTATAAACAATTTCTTGTTAAAACAATTTGTTTGTTAATTAAACGATTTTTGTCATAACATAATAGTCTTTCTGTGTTAATCCGTGAAGAAAATAGCCGTCCCAATATCCATTACATTGTACAAAGGTGCAAAAATAAGAAATAATATCGAGAGTTTCATTTAAATTTAACACATTTTTAAAGACCTATTTTCTATGAACTTAAAACTGACTTCATAAATAATTATGACACATTGACGACTTACTCATTTTGACACATTGAAGTCTTTAATCATTATGATACATTAACGTTCTAAATCATTACGACACATTGACGTTCTAAACCGTTACGACACATTGACGTTCTAAATCATTATGACATATTGACGTTCTAAATCATTATGACACATTGACGACTTACTTATTTTGACACATTGAAGTCTTTAATCATTATGATACATTAACGTTCTAAATCATTATGACACATTGACGTTCTAAATTGTTATGACACATTCCTTACAACGTATTCACAAATAAAATGACTAGAAATATTGCATGGCTTATCATTTAGACCACGTACTGATTCAGATTTACGCCTAAACTCGACACAGTCATCCAGACCTGTGTCATCGTTTGGTTCTCCCTCAATGAAAAAAGGCGCTATTTCTGACATGTTGGCTGGGTTTTGGTCAGACCACATGTAGATGCCCTCAGTTGCCATGTCGTCCAATCCTATCCAAGTACGAGTCATGTCCTGTGCTGATGTGTAGTTGTCAAAAAAATGAAACTTTTCTAAATTGTCTACTATCATGAGACGGCCACTGATAGTTTGACAAACATTTTGAGCTGTGATGAAATCGGTCTGATCGAATGAATTATAAACACAGAAGCCAAGTAGGGATAGGATAGAGTAGGAATATCCCAGGGATAAATCACAGTTTGAGTAAATCAACTGACCAGTTTGTGGTTTGATCTCAGATAGGCCAAGCTGACCTCCAGGTAAACACTGTTTGGTCACTGGGTCGTAAATGTATGATTGACAGGTAATATTATACTTTGATTGACACTTTGACGCACAGATCGCCTTGGAATCCGATGTGAAGCCACCGCCCAGTAATTTGATCCCAAGATTTCTGTTTTCAACACTGTAGAAGGTTTTCCTTCTCTTTGCGCCAGGACAGGAGCTGTTCATGTTGGCAATGTTAAAACAAATTCCTACACCACCGAAAAATGAGAGCCATATATTTATTTTCATCATTATTATTATGCCACTTTCAGATATAATATCGCGTTATTTTCTTTATTCTTTAAGATTTTGTTTTTTTAGTTGCAGGTAAAACTCTGAACATGAAATGTCTTTTTTTTCTTCTTATAAGCTGTTTCTAAATTCTACACTAACTGCAACTGCTAACTCTGACGAAGTAAATACTCGGTATTGCTCAGTCAAGTCTCACAAATCATGTATTTAATTTATTCCAAAATATTGTTTTTAAAACGTTATATATTTATTAGACTTATTAAATATTGGAGACTCTCGGGTGTGTGTGTGTGTGGGTTTTTTTTTTTGGCGAAGTCGTAATTTATTGATTCTCCTTTGAATGACACCATAGAAGACATCTTATTATACTTTTTTAAATGCCATACCGCAAACGTGTATAACAATGCTACATGCATAATTAAATATTTATAAGGTTTCTTTTCAAAGCTACACATTGTTAGTTATGACAGCGTAGTGACTATAAAAATTCTTTTCAGACCTTGGACATAATTTATTTCGTTTGATATTGAATACATTGACATCTTTACGGGTCTCGGGGAGGGAAAGACACTGTTAGTCTCTGGAAGTTTTTTTTCCTCTACACCACCCTTACGAACTGCATGGCCATATATTTGAGCTAGTTTCCTTACGTAAGGTACCTGGGTGTTACCATTCAAAGAGAGGTGCGCTGGGGTGAAAATATTAATAACGTGTGCAACCAGGCAAACAAGACAATAGGGTTCTTAATGCATAATGTAAAGATCGGCAACTCCAGTTTGAAAGAAAGAGCCTATAAAGCCTTTTCCCGACCGTTTTTAGATTATGCATATTCAGTCTCGGACCCATTTGCCCAGAAGAGCGTCGAGAGGTTGGAGGCTGTCCAGCGACGGGCACCAGGCTTAGTCCTGAACCGCTACAGGAATATCTCTAGTGTTGGCAGCATGCTGGAAACACTGGGCTGGTCACTATTGGAGGAACGACAACGAATATCCAGGCTCTCTATGATTACAAGATAAATAATGGGCTAGTCCACTGCTCTGGCATTAAACAGAAACTCGTCCCTAGTGACAATGACGAGTCCATGACAGTCAATTCCGGCTCATACCAGCAAGAATGCAATATAGGAACTGCTCATTCTTGCCAAATACAATCAGGGACTGGAACAAGCTTCCGGAAGGAACATTTGAGGCGACACAATTGCGTCTACTGCCTCAGCCTTCAAACCCCCAGTTCATGATACCTTCACTAAGTAGCCCCAGCAACCAGGGAAATGTCCTCGTCAACACCAGGCACAGAAACATTGCAAATCCCACCTTCGTGCATAGGATCCAGAATGATCAATACATTGATCGTGGGCCCTTAATATATAGAAGAAGAAGAATACACTCTGAAACAACAAGCTAGTTTTTGTCACAAAATGGGTACATTATGAAAAGGCATTAGCAAGCCGTGGAGCCAGAACTCTTAATGCCCCCTCCACTAGCACCCACCCCTAAAACCCGAAAAGTCCCCGAAGGCCACGATGCGACACGTTGGACATCTCCGTGTGCTGTACAGCCCCTGCCCGAAACTTCACACGATTGACAGGCTTTCCTTGGGCCATATAACCCTAAGTTAATCCGTTAGGTCGATAGTGTTTTGCTCACAACACCTGCAATCGATTTTCCCGGGGTTTGTTTTTTAAAGTTTTGTTTAATTTCCATATCATGTATATTAACTTCGACTTTTTTTACGTAGCTGACTGGCAAAATCTTCGGATGGCTAATAGAGCCACTTTTCGTCAACCTATCGAACTGAAACTAGGCACAAAAGTTCGTTGCCAATGACAACACATTCTTTAGAATTTTCAGCCCCAATTTTTGATTAGTTTTTATTTGTTATTAAATTTAAACAATGCCCCCAATCACTCTCCAGCGTTTACTGAATTTGTTTAATAATTTTTGTTAATGATATATATTGGTTTACCAAAATTATGCGATACGATGAAGCAAGAAAGATTTTGATATAAATAAGATACAGTTTTAATTTTTTTATACTTGTGATCTAATTATAATTCATATATTTTTGTGTGCGCAAAACACTTTATGATACATCCCGTCAATTAATGACCATCCCTTTTCTTTTTTCACCATTTTAATCAGTAAAACAATCTTGCACAGTAAAGCAATCTTGCACTCTGACAATTGATGTATGAAAGAGTTCAAGTTTATGAAAGTAGTTTATTGATTACTTTTGTACAAGTTTTCCCTGATATACGGGGAGGCGTCGTGAGCAATTGGTGATCCACGGCAAGGTGTGTGGCTGGTGAAGATTTTGTGGTGGACTCTGTGCTGTGTCTTTAACACTTGCAATCCAACACTGGCGAGTTTCCCTCTGGCCCTGAAACCGGAGACCCTTCAATGTTGATTGATTCCCAGCGTTCCAGCTAGGTTTTCAAAAAAATTGATTTCTTTTGTGGTACACATTGGCTGATTGGTTTTGAAACTACGCATTGCATTATTTCGTGTCTCTGAATGTGGAACTTTCTCAATATACCAGCTGGTACTCTTTAAAAATCTCAGCGAGCAGGAGGAGAGTTCCTTCCAGAGCTATGTTCAGATCCCAAGTCTTGTGATTGTAAAGATACTTTAGAATAAGGACAGGGTTAATTAGTCTGGCTTTGATTCTTGGTTGGCTGGGAACTTAGAAGCTGAGCTATGGAACAGCCCATTGCGTTCGGATGCTGCACTTTTATAACTGTATTTCTATAGACTTTTGTTACCATTAAAAATGTTTGCCAGAAAGTGTTCATGTTCTATTTCTGTTTTTCTTAAAGAGTGCTAGATATTTAATCATCTTTCACTTAGTGAATTAAGATCTGTTGTGTGAGGAGGGTCTTGTCTCAGTCAACGAACAAAATGATCCTTGTATAGAGCTCCAACTAAAGATCAAGAAAATTGAGCTAAAAAAGAAAGAGAGCTCCAGCAAGTTAAGCTCGATGCACAGGAAGTGCAACAAAGAGAGAAAGAGGTAAGAAGTAAGAGTGCGCAAGATAATTGAGCTATGAAAGAGAGAGAGAGCTTGCGCAAAGTTAGCTAAGTGTTCAAAGAGAGAAAATGAAAAGTTAAAGCTACAAATACAATTGAAAGAAAAGAAAATTGTTGAGAAGCCACAGTGCAGTGGAAAATAAACCAATAGCTACCAAAAGTAGTCAGGGTTATGATCCAATTAAATTTGCAAAGTTAATCCCACAATTTGCAGGAAAAAAAGTATTTTAATGACGTAAAATATTGGGTTTACTTTAATGCAGCAGACTTTATTATTTGTAAACGCCATTATTACTGGTTTGTCATTATTGTGCACTGTGTTTAAGACAGTATATAAATAATTAAAGAATACTGATTATTCAAACCATTTTATGATATTTATTTTTAATCTAACTGGTTTATTACGCATCAGTCTTGTAGGGAGTAGGAGAAAACAACTGAGATCAAGACTCTGAAAGTGCCTCTGTGGCCTTACGGAGGAGATCTACTCCTAGATGACTATCTGCCACAGGCTGTGCTTCTTTAACTTGCAATGTGGCGCACCAGCAGGATTTATAACATTCCACCTGGGGATCGGTGTCTGGGTAATCATCACTCAACTGGCGCCAGACCTACCTTATTAGTATTGAAATTGTAGGCTGACTAATTGCAATGATTTAATATGCTTGACGTCATGAACTGTTGACTAAGCATGACCTTTGATTTAATTATATGAAACTTTAGATAAATCACGTGAGTGATTGATGGGTTATTGAACTTTACTTGAGTTAGTCGGCGTTATTTTTTTTTTATAAAACAATTATATACTTATCATGACACATATTATGGCATTAAGGTAATATAACTGTTTCTCCTTTCGACAGGATTATCTAAAGAAAAAAACACATGTGAAGATTTTCGTAGACAGCAAAAAAAGGAACAATATTTTTAGGCAGCAAAACCCAATAAAGATTGAAAAATTAAAGATGCTTTCTGCACATCTTCCGCAGCTGGATGCAGTTCAGCACCAATGTAAACAGCATGCTCTACTGATATCGTGAGCGACAGGCCTAAAATCTGAAGCTATCATAGATCTATCATTAAGGCAAAATATTCAGTCTGGTTGATCACTTGATCTGTGGACCATGCACGCCAAAGTTTAGTTATCGTACATCCCGGACCGGTGAGAACTGGCCATATCTTACCACTGTCTCATTCACGCCATCAGCCACCACTTTCTTGGGTTATATTATTTTAATGTGTTGCGCTTGTTCTATCCAGCCATTCAATTTAAAATGGAATGCGATCATTTAAAAATACATTGAATATATGTATAATAATCTTAACCAAAAAAACAAAAAGAAAACATACGATTTTTTTTATTTTTAGCGAATATCACAATGATATTTATTCCAGAAAAAAGTCAATTTAGACAAAATAAAAAAAAATTAATTTAATTAATTATAAAACCAAAAGTATAACATAAATTGTTTTATAGAATCAATAGATAATTTTAATTCTGAATGTTTGAAAAATCATAAATTGTGTGAGCATCATCTTTTGCATTATATCTAATTATTTGTTTTTATTCATAATCCAACATTTTTAACTCTTACATTCATTATCAATTTTATAACATCTTTTGGTATTACTGAATATATTCGCCAGTTCAATTTTTAAACAGCATATTTAAACATCTTAAACAAGAAGTTAGCTATCTCCTTCGAAGATTATATGTCCGTTACATTTAAATTTTAATATTTTTTGTTGTGTTACATTTTCTAACTTTAAATGCTGGTGAATAGAAAAAAAAAAGAATCTCTAATATTAAAAGGGTTATCAGTGTAATGGAAAAATCATGGGAAGGTGTCATGCTAGGTCAAAATGTATTTGTATTTTCTGACGTGATACGTCCACGTTCGGCTGTAAAGACTAGGTTTGTTTAGCGCGTGTATGTATTACGTGAGTCCTTTGAGTTATAAACAGAATCGGTTGTTGATGATGAACATTATAACAAAAGGTAAATAGGAAATAGCTTTTGATTTCTGAATTAATAAAACAAAAAATGTCTCTTTGTTTTAATGTATAAAGAAAGAATGCTAACAAATGCCCATTACATTTTTTAAAAAAATCACAATTTAAATCATACATGAAGTTTAAATTATTCACATGATTAGATATCCATTGTCTGAAACCTTAAAACTGACGTCCTAAATTATTATGACACATTGACGTCCTGAAAGGTTGTGTCAGTTTGACGTTCTAAAACATTTGGACACACTAGCGTCATAAAACATTGTGATAATTTAACGTCTTAAATCATTATGACACAATAACTTCCTGGGTCATTATGACACATTGACTTCCTAAATCATTATGACACCTTTGACGTCCTAAACGACATATTCACAAATAAATGGAGCGGATCTGTCGCAGGGCAAATCGTTAAGTCCAACAGCTGTTTCAGATTTACGCCAAAACTCACAACAGTCTTCGGCGCCTTTGTTGTTGTTGGGTTCTCCTGCAAGGAAAAGTGTTAAAATTTCTGAAGTGTTGGCTTGTGTTTGGTCAGACCACGTGTAGCTGCCTTCAGATGCCCTATCGTCCAGTCCTATCCAAGTGTGCGTCAAATTGTGTGCTGCTGTGTAGCTGTTCAGAAACTGAAATTTTTCCAAATTGTCCACTATCATGAGTCGGGCACTTATATTTTTACACAAAGTTTCAGCAGTGGCAAAATAAGCCGGAACTAATACAGAGACAACACAGTAACCAAATTGGGTTAAGATAGAATAAGAATAACCCAGGGATAAATCGCAGCTTGAGTAAATCAGCTGACTCGTTTGAGGTTTGGTCTCAGATAGGCCAAGCTCACCTCCAGGTAAGCACTGTCTGGTCGACGGGTCGTAAATGAAGGATTGACAGGTGGCAGGATACTTTGATTGACACTCTGACGCACAAATGGCCCTGGAATTCGATGTGAAGGCACTGCCGAGCAATTTAGCTCCAACACTTCTGTTTTCAACACTGTAGAACGTTTCCCTTTTAGTTGCACTAGGACAAGAACTGTTCATGATGGAGACGTTCAGCAAAAATACCACAACTCCAGTGAATGATAAAAAGCTCTGTACTTTCATCTTAATAATTTATTTTATATTCAGATCAAATATCAATCAAATTGTGTGGCTTTTCAATTCGTTATTTTTTATTCTTGTATAGATCTAGAAAAAAAAATTTTTATACACAACCTCTCTAAGCTGAGACCTGAATGAAAAATGTCCTTAAACATTTTTTTCTTCTTTAAGTAGCTTTTGTACTTCATCTATTACTTCAAATGTGTCCCGTAGTTTCTTTCTGTTTTTTTTTAATAAACAAAGTTTAATTGTTAAAATTATGCAGTGATTCTCAAAAGTTTACTTTTTTTTCCCTGTGAGCTGAAAAAGTATATTAATAAATTAATTTACTACACATCTGAAAATCGTTTCTAGGATTCAGCTAAGTTTTGTATGGATAGATAGAGGATAATTATTTAAACTCATTTTATCATTTTTACATTTTAGGAAAAAGTCTATACGCATGTGGAGATCCACTGATCCGGTTAGGGTACAAATTATCGTCAAAAGCCCTGACATTAACAACGAGGCTCATTTCTAAATATTTTTCCTTTTAAAATGTACAATACTGCGTGTTGACGTAGTCGACAAAGAGACCAGGAGCGAACCCGGGCGTTACCCGAATATGTGACCAAACAAAAAAAAAAAACACCTGTTCCTTTTAATTGTGTTCCTCGAGTTCATATTTTGAGCTCATTGTATTTTTATATTTCTGTAAGCACACTGCATGATCGATTCCCAATTCGTCCATAATTGCTTCACTCAATCAGCATTATTTGCACTGTCTGGTGTATTTTAATCAACATGCTGCAGTTTAGAGGCTCTATTCCGTAAGGTTGCGTCCACAGAAGAAGTAAGTTTACAGACATACAGCCCATTCAATTATCTTTCATATGATATCAACTGTTGTCTTACAAACCTTACAATAATAATTTTATTTTTTTTTAAATAAACCCAGCCTCTCGCTCCTCTTCTCCGGGTCCGAATAGCCACATCCATTCCGTAATGTATGCTCGATTAACTTATGAAATTCTTATAACGTGTCTAAAAAACACAACTTTCTCGACGCCAGACAATTATTGCCACAAGAAGGCCTTCTAGGTCCTCATTGTTATAATAGTCTGTTGAATAAGATTTTTTTTCCTACTTCACACGTGAAAGTGTGAGCTGTTCTATTTATTCATAATGTCCTTTGCTTGATGGATGCTAAACTGTTTGTTTATAGTTAAGGGACGGTTTTCTGTAGCTGCTTAGAGTCTCTCGTTCAGATATCTGTGAGAATATTTTGATTTGAAAAGCATTTTTTTTTAAAACTTTTTTTTTAAATATCCACATTTCAGAACTGCAAATACAAAAATGCGTATCGAGCAAGGTTATCTACAGCGAGCAAGGTGATCTACAGCGAGCAAGGTGATCTACAGCGAGCAAGGTGATCTACAGCGAGCAAGGTGATCTACAGCGAGCAAGGTGATCTACAGCGAGCAAAGGGTGATCTACAGCGAGCAAGGTGATCTAAAGCGAGCAAGTTGATCTACAGCGAGCAAGGTGATCTAAAGCGAACCAGGTGATCTAAAGCGAGCAAGGTGATCTACAACTAGCAAGGTGATCTAAAGTTAGCAAGGTGATCTACAACTAGCAAGGTGATCTACAGCTAGCAAGGTGATCTACAACTAGCAAGGTGATCTACAGCTAGCAAGGTGATCTACAACTAGCAAGATGATCTACAGCTAGCAAGGTGATCTATAGCTAGCAAGGTGATCTACAGCGAGCAGGGTGATCTACAGCCAGCAAGGTTATCTACAGCTATCAAGGTGATCTACAACTAGCAAGGTGATCTACAGCGAGTAAAGGGTGATCTACAACTAGCAACGTGATCTACAGCGAGCAAAGGGTGATCTACAGCTAGCAAGATGATCTAAAGCTAGCAAGGTGATCTAAAGCTTGTAAGGTGATCTACAACTAGCAAGGTGATCTACAACTAGTAAGGCGATCTACAACTAGCAAGGTGATCTACAACTAGCAAGTTGATCTGCAGCGAGATGATGATTACTGAAACTGTCTTTAAAAATATCAGTCCAGAACTTAAGTGATTTTCCTCTGGCTTTGAAACCGGAGCCTCTTTCCTTGCAATGTAGGTTGACTCTACAGGGTGGGCCAATAAAAGTGAGAACATCTCGTAAAATTTGATTTAATCACATAAAAGTAGTTTAACTATAACCATACTAGATTACATTTAAACCCAGTATATTATGCCATATGGGGTGATTTACGAGAAAAAGTCTACATTCGGCGAAAATTTACCACAGTTGATCAGCTCAAGTTGGCAATAATCGAGGAATGGCGAAATCTGGGGCAACGTTTCATTGACAGGAGCATAAACGAGTGGCGTCGACGCTTAGAAAAAGTCGTTGAGAAGCAAGGTGGACACATTGAACATGATTTCTGATTAGTTAAATATTTCGCAAAAAAATGTATGAAGAATTATAATTAATTAAATTATATTTTGAAATTACTCATATGCGACGAGATGTTCTCACTTTTATTGGCCCACCCTGTATGTATTCTGATGTATTTTTGAACGTATTTTGTATGGGTGGGAGAGGTTGACTGGCTGTTTGGTGTTGGAATATTTGTCTTATTTACTGTGTCCGAGTGTGGTCCTTTCTCGATTTACTTAGCTTGCTGTTTTCAACATCTCATCAATTAGGTCAAGTGTCAGAGCCCAAGTCAAGCGATTGTTAATAGTTGGTTCGAGTAAAGCCAGTGTTAATTAATTAGCATGAATTTGGTCTCTATCTTTAGTTTTGTGCGTCGTAGGCTGCTAAATAGCCCTGCTACTAAGTTCCAAGAGAAAAATATGGAGAACTGCCACCAGGTTGAAGAAATAAGAAATAATCAACGTTACAGGACAATCTAAAACACACAACAACAAAAAATGCAGACGTTTCGGCCAAAAAGCCTCCGACAGCAAAGAATCACAGAGAAAAACACTCATAGATGGTTGTTAAGTGTTGTAGCTGTCAAGAAATGGTAAACGTGTTTTTAAAAAAAAACAACCTGAAATCAAATAATTATAAAATTCAATTTGTGTATTTATTTTCTAGCTTCTAATGCGTTCTGTTAGTGCACTCAAGTTACATAGCGATCTGTCCAATTTGAGTTTTTAAGCGTAAATATTTCCCAGATTTTATTCTAGTTCTATCTACTTTGTATGATGTTGTCTTTTTTTTCACCTTAATTAAATGCCGATGGGGGTCGATATCCAACACATTTAGAGTTATGGCGTGAAACATCAGGACATTTACAGTAATAGTTGTTTGAAGAAACATGTGAAATCTTTAGGTGTGACGATGTTTGACCAACATCATCATTCATGACGTTCTCGCGGATTTCTCAATTACTAGAAATGTCTTCATGCTCCGTTACACTATTAAGGAAGGGGAGCAATGCCTACACATTATAAAATTCGTGCGTTTGGGTTACGTAACTTAGTAAAGTAACACCGGAAAATTTAATGTGGTCAATAATGAACTTAGCATGTCGGAACCCTTGCATTCCTTGTATCTTATTATCTGTGTCTAGTAGATATAAGTCATCAACTTGGATGGCTGGTTCTATCCGAGGCCAAACAATTTACAACAAATTATGGTACACCAAATACATTCTAAATTCTACCTCTATAATGTGTTGCTGTGTGTCTACTTGACGGAGACCACTCTATCAGAGGCTTGCTGTGAGCTTGTTGGATCAAAATAGCTGATAATGTCAGTCTTTCGACCCGAAGCTGTTATGGTTTAGGAGCAGGGTACGGACGTAGCCCCCATTGCCTTATACGGTGTGAATTTTGTCTATACGCATAACCAACTAAATCAATAGAATAGTTTTGTTTATAATTTATATTTTCAGAATAAATACTTCATAGCTTATCTCTTATATATATATACATATTACGCTTCTGGTGTGACTGCTTCCATTTCCGGCTGCTTCCTAACAAGCTCGCTGCTTCCTATTCAGCGATTTTGGTACTGAGATTTTTTTTCGTACCTTTTGCTATATACTATATGCTTTGTATTTTGTGACGCATATTTGGTTACGGGAAATGGCGTTGTTAATGTTGTTACCGTGCTATTAAATTAATATTGGTAATAGTACTAGAAGTCAAGATTGTCCGTCCTTTCATTAGAGACTGTAACACACTCCTATCGAAAAAATGCATATAGTGCGCTGCGACCAAGAGACCCAACCTCTGACTACACGGCCCCGCCCTCTAAGTTATTTCTAGCAAAGGTTCATGGAAAGGCTGGGTTCATTTGGGGACATATTGGCAAAAGTACATGGAAGAGCAGTGGCGTAACATCGGGGTGTGGTGGCAACTTCTGTTGACAAGCATTTACAAAACATGGCTTACCTAAATAAGTGCTTAGTTCACATTTCCCCCCCACCCCCACCTTCAGCCTAGTGTATTTGGATCTGTTGTTGAAGATTCGAGTTCGATCTTCTTAATCCCTTGATTCAAAGATTAAGTTGTAAAATATTCTTAATTCGAGGATTAAGTTCTATTTAAGATGCAATAATGTAAGCACCGATTAGAATCGTTGACATCAAATAATCTATATAAATAACATCCCCAAGTGAAGTCATTAGAACCTGTTATCAACAGTATCTGCCGGGTTTGGAACTAATGGTATACATATTTGTAAAATATTGATATAAATATTGGAATAAATATTGTTGCGTACATGTGTAACAATGAAACCTCAGAAATAAATATTTGAGGTATTGTGGTTTACAGCTGGTTCTTTTTTGCAGCTTTACTCTCCGCACGTCTAAAAAAATAATTTAAACATCATATTCGTATATCCTACTACTGTGACCAAGTACCATATGGGTCATCGAATGAGGTACAGGAACCTGGTTCTAGCTGCCTGATTACCTGAAAGCATCAGGGCTTATCATTATCTTCAGATTATGTATTGTATGACTATAGGCTAGAGACAATACAAGAGTTGTATGCTTCTTACAAGAACATATGCACCAACTTCATAATTATTAAGTTATTTTATTTCGGTTTCGTTCTTTCGGCTACTTTAAATGAAGTAGGCTGTGGATAAAGGAAGCGAAGATAGTACTGCACCATAGACCAGCCCACCGTCGCCACGCTTCACCAGACGCATTCATTCACGGGCCGGCAACAAGTGGCAGCAAGCAGCCATGACGAACTGTCACAGCACTGTGACTGTGTGTATATAGGGTTATATGGGGCTAAATATTTCTGATATACACAGTCAACCTACCACACCCTTCTAGCATAGCTGCAGGGGCGGAACTGGAGTATTTCATTTGGTCAGCTCATTTACATTCTCTTCATGTAAACCGATAAACGATGCTGCTGGCTGCCGTCCATGGCTTGACTTGTAAAACTTCTGCTGGCTGCCGTCCATGGCTTGACTTGTAAAAGTTCTGCTGGCTGCCGTCCATGGCTTGACTTGTAAAAGTTCTGCTGGCTGCCGTCCATGGCTTGACTTGTAAAAGATATGCTGGCTGCCGTCCATGGCTTGACATGTAAAAGTTCTGGGGTGGGTGGTGTGAATATATATTTGTTTTTGTTTTGTTGTTATACAGCTGTTCTTTGTTACATTTTATTTTATTGTCACGATTATGTCTCTTTTGCTAATATTTTTAAGTACAGCGCGGTGAGCCCAGCCCTAGGATGTGATATCGCGCTACATAACGCCACTAATAATAATATAATTATCTTTTAGATGCTAGGCTCCCACTCACTGACCCCAAGCATGTAAGCTACCACTCACTTACACCAAGTATATAGGCTACCACTCACTTACACCAAGTTTGTAGGCTACCACTCACTTACACCAAGTATGTAAGCTACCACTCACTTACACCAAGTTTGTAGGCTAGCTATGTATCTTTCGTACTTCTTTTATAAGGTCTTTCAAGTACACCAATAAGTATGTCCAATAAAATATGTATAATTATGGATCAAGTAGGACCACGCGTATGCAATTAAGTATGTCTCCAGATGTGTGATTAAGTATGCTTAAAACATATACATATTATTCTATACGTTTGTCCTTTCATATTTAGTAAGCATCCCAACATACATAAACATTTTTACTGCTTGTCTGACAGTTTTGTTCTGAGTATGACACTCATCAAGCTAATGTTACTTGCCATCCTACTTGTCATACCTCTTATCATACTATTTGTCGTACTTCTTTCATACTACTTTCCATACTATGAGCCATACTACTTGTCATATTAAATGCTATAAAACTTGCCGTACTTCTTGTCATACTACTTGCCAGACTTTTCTTTGCCGGCTGTTTGACATCCTGCCTTTCCAAATAGTGAGAGAGCTCGGCCCAGCCCCCCCCCACACCAACCCCCCCCCCCCCCCCCCGTTACCCCCAACCCCATTCTACGGCCATGCCTGGACCTATTATTTATCGGAATGCACGTCCCTTCAATACGCTCGGGACCTGACGGCTCTCTTGTCCTGTCGTCGACCGGCGAACGACAGAATGTATTTATGGGAGCCTATATAACGAGCCATGTCCTGGATTTCATAGCCACTTCGATAAGGTCTGGGGTTTGATCACTTGATGCAAGCCAAAGCCGACCTTTTAATTGAAGAGTATCTGCAGTAAGCCCGTATGCTCGATTATCACATCCTATACCATTTACGCTGTTCCTTTCAAGACCTACAAGTGTTTTTAAAAATAAAAAAAAATTCCACAGCGCTTTGATAATAAAAACTAGCAATTGCATTAATTAGACATATGTTTATTTTTTTTACATAATGACAGAAAGGTATAAAACACATTTAAACTTTTAAAATATAGTTTGTACCTTGTACAGTGAGTACAACGTGAATTATACCTATGAATTTTAAAAAATAATATATTTGCCGTTCATTGACGAGCAATGGGGAGGAAATTCACAAGAAAAATGTTCCAGTAATTAATAGGACGATGACATATTCAATTTTCATAGTAGTATGACTCTGGACACTCGTTTGTTTGGTTAATAATTTGAATCTAGCGCATGTTAATTTTTAAAAATATATAACGTAGAGTGATCATATAGATCGTAGAGAGATCAAATAGAAGGTAGAAATATCTTTTATATCATAGAGTAATCATACAGAACATACAGAGATCATATCGAAACAAAGAAAGATCATGTATATCACAGAGAGATCATGTAGAACGTAGAGAGATCTTATGGAAGATAGAGAGATCATATCGATCATAGAAAGATCATAAAGTGATAATATAGACCATAGAAGGATAATATAGAACGTACAGAGATCATATTAAACGTAGAAATGTAATTCTAGAACATAGACATATCATATAAATCGTAGAGAGATCACATAGAACGTTGAGAAATCACATAGAACGTAGAGATATAATATAGAACGTAGAGCTATCACATAGAATGTATAGAGATCACATAGAACGTAGAGAGATCATATAGAACGTAGAGCTATCACATAGAACGTAGAGAGATCACATAGAGCGTAGAGAGATCACATAGAACGTAGATAGATCACATAGAACGTAGAGAGATCATATAGAACGTAGAGCGATCACATAGAACGTACAGAGATCACATTGAACGTAGATAGATAATATGGAACGTACAGAGATCACATAGAACGTTCCCATAAACGACTGTCACGGTGAGATAGTACTTCAAGTTTTCATCAAATATGTCTATCGAATACAGATGTTGGTGGACCCAGAGGCGTGCACAACGGGGCAGAAAAGGGGCGGGTGCGTGGATGTTCTGCCTTAATCAAGTCTCGCTTAACAAGAATAACACAAATGATTTAGAAAAAAAAACGTTTTCAAATTCCATGCTAATATTAAGTATCCAACCACTGTCTAATTACTGCGCCGAATTTTAAAAAAAAAGGGGTTTCTCCGTTATTTAATAGATCACAAAAGATACAAAGACATAGATTAAGAGAAGTGGGGTTGGTCGAGTCCCTCCCCAAATATCCTTAACAGCATAATAACAGAATTACTTTGAGATCAACAAACAGGACATCCCCCAGGGAACTTAAGAAACTTGGCCTATAATAAAACAGCCTTCTCTTGTCCAAACCTCAAAGCTTACATTAGAATAAGCGCACCGCGTCGTTCTCACGAGAAACGTAAATTACTTCTTCCACATCCTGATAGGGGAAACACCTCCGCCATTTAAATTGGAGGCGAGTTCAAACCTTTTGGTCCTCTCCTAAATCACTGACGTCAGCGTTGATCTTTGAACCTATAAATGTCAGGCCGTAAAATCTCTTTCTCTCTCTCTCTCTCTCTCTCTCTCTCTCTCTCTCTCTCTCTCTCTCTCTCTCTCTCTCTCTCTCCCCCTCTCTGCTGTTACGACCCATTGTTCCCTCTCCCTGGTTTAACGAGGTACGCGGAGTCAAAAAAAAAATACATTGAACGATTTCGAATGTTCCCAAAAGTCGAGGTTTCTAAATGCGCACGTGTCTTCGTTTGATTTGAATTTATGAAGAAAGCAAACGTATGAAGTCACCTATTGTTAAGTTTTCTTTTTTTATATACATCATTTCACTCTACGGCTCATATCTCTACGACTCAACTTTCACTCTTAGGTCCAAGCGTAGACCGATTCTTTCTGAAGTATTGTATGTTTAAAGGCCTTTCCTACAGACATTTCATTGTCCCTTTTGGGATTTAAGACACGTTAATGGTTAGAGAGCCGTCTTGACAGCCCATGAAAAACTCCAGGCACACACTGCAGTATAGAGTTTCCGTTTGATTTGCATGTGATAATGGAAAGGGGGGTACGTATAGTGTGTTTCTCCTGAAGCGAATTGTCAATTTGATCAAGTGCATGATGGGGTGACAGTGCATGATGGTTAAAGTGCATGATGGAGTAACAGTGCATGATGGGTAATAGTGCACGATGGGTGGAAAACCTGAAGAAGGTAGTTAGAGTAAAATGTAATTAGAATGGGTTTTTAAATGTGAAATGTTAATTGACAGAATGTCGACAGTAGCGTATAGTAGTGTAGGGAGGTCCTGTAGGTAGGTCCTGTAGGTAGGTCCTGTAGGTAGGTCCTGTAGGTAGGTCCTGTTGGTCATTAAACATTCTTACATTACAGTGGGATTAAACGAACCGCTGGACTGGATTTTTAACCTGGGCCACCAATGTCGCGGTCATCCAAGTGGTCAGATATCTAGAGACTGGTCGTAGCTTCTGTTGCTCCCATTTCTTTTCTGATTAATATATATCGATCTCTGCCCACTCGGACATCATTAGACCTTCCAATAGACATTACACTGATCTTCTCGTCGTTCTCTGACACTGACGCCATTAAACCTTCCAGCAATCATCATGGATGTTCTTAATTTAAAGAAGTCCTTGTATTCTCATTTTTTTCTCTGTCCAATAATTATTTGTGTGTATTCAGCTCAATTATTAGGTCAACGCCCTTGCAACACACCCACCTTTAATGGGGGCTCTGAATAGTACCTGCACTGTGTGAACCCAATCGGCTGTTTTGTTATATATATATATAAATATAACATATAGAGATGGATGTATGAACTGACAAGAAAACACGCAGCAGCACACGGAGACAGAGAAAGAGGGGGGCGGAGAGAAAGTGAGCTAGATAGAAAGAGACATAGAGAGGTGTATAGATATATATAATAAAGGTGGGTTAATTCAGACAATTGGTGGCATGACATATCACACGGTTGCCATTTTGGTTGCCACGACCGTGAACTTTTATAATTCACTGTCACTAAACCTAGAATGAACCCTACATGTATCCCTAAACCTATCCTGCACCCTAAATGTATCACTAATGGCACCAATAGTTTGAATTAGCCTAAAGTTCATTTTAAAAAACACGCTTCTTCCTTAATTAAGACTTGAAATGCTATAAAATACAAAACGCAACAATACAAAATCTACATACAAGCCAATGGACAATACAAGTCGATGGACAATACAAGCCAATGGACAATACAAGACAATGGACAATACAAGCCAATGGACAATACAAGCCAATGGACAATACAAGCCAATGGACAATACAAGCCAATGGACAATGCAAGACAATGGACAATACAAGCCAATGGACAATACAAGCCAATGTACAATACAAGTCAACGGACAATACAAGCCAATGGACAATACAAGCCAATGGACAACACAAGCAAATGGACAATACAAGTCAATGGACAATACAAGCCAACGGACAATACAAGCCAATGGACAATACAAGCCAATGACAATACAAGCCAATGTACAATACAAGCCAATGGACAATACAAGCCAATGGACAATACAAGCCAATGGACAATACAAGCCAATGGACAATACAAGCCAATGGACAATACAAGCCAATGGACAATACAAGCCAATGGACAATACAAGCCAATGGATAATACAAGCCAATGGACAATACAAGCCAATGGACAATACAAGCCAATGGACAATACAAGCCAATGGACAATACAAGCCAATGGACAATACAAGCCAATGGACAATACAAGCCAATGGACAATACAAGCCAATGGACAATACAAGCCAATGGACAATACAAGCCAATGGACAATACAAGCCAATGGACATCAAGGAACACGAGCAAGCTCCTTGGAAACAAGGATGTAGACTACATCACCCCAGCAGGTGAGTTCGAAAAAGACGTGTTCTCAACTCCGGTTTTGAAAGACTGCAGTGTCTGGTTGTTTTCTGAAAGCGACAAGAAGGCCGTTCCAGATTATTGGCCAAGCAAAAAGCGAAAGTGCGCCTTCCGTAGGTCTCAAGGCGGGCTCGCGTTATCCAGAGTTTGCCACTATTTAACGATATAGCATTTTTTGGACAAGTAGCATGGTTTCACTTTCAATGGTCATTAAATGAATGGTTTTAACTTTTGGCCTAAAATGCGACGGACAGACTTTTACCCCAGCTTATTTTGGGCCTGATAAATTAGGGGACGTTAAAGATTCGGTAAGAAGATCCTTGAGTTGTTATGATACCTTTATATTGGAGGATCCTGTTAGAATGACTCACAAAAGTTAAGGCACGATAAAAAGTACTGATGTTATCTTCGGGCATATTTAATGAAGCGTTCGTGCCTTCGTTAGCCCGTCCAAAACAAAGCCTTCGTTAACCAGTCCAATACAAGGCCTTCGTCAGCCTGTCCAATACAAGGCCTTCGTGAGCCCGTCCAATACAAGGCCTTCGTCAGCCCGTCCAATACAAGGCCTTCGTTAGCCCGTCCAATACAAGGGAGAAATAACAAAGGTTTTGGGACGGTGATTAAGCCCACGAGAAATACGTCGTAAACATGAAGCCCTAAACATGTCAGCCAACAGCCCTTTTATCTCAATACTTTGTTTGTTTACATAATCATATTGCTTGATTTTGGATCAACAGGCGGCCGTATTTATTAAGTTATCCCCGTTGAGTTGAGAAGCATGCGAACTTGAACACATGAACATTATCTGATCATCTTAATGTAACAGATGAACATTATCTGAACATCTTATTGTAACAGATGAACATAATCTGAATATCTTAATGTAACAGATGAACATGATCTGAACATCTTAATGTAACAGATGAACATTATCTGAACATCTTAATGTAACAGAGGAACATTATCTGAAAAACTTAATGTAACAGATGAACATTATCTGAACATCTTAATGTAACAGATGAACATAATCTAAACATCTTTATGTAACATATGAACATTTTCTGAACATTTTAGGTCAGGTAACAGATAAACATGATCTGAAAATCTTAATGTAAGAGATGAACATTATCTGAACATCTATGTTACAGATGAATATAATCTGAACATATTCTTTGAGATAAAGTTGTCTGATGAATTGTTTAACTTAATACTATTTGCCGAATGGTGCTAATAGTTAACTTGCACTTGGTTAAAGCTAAAGTAAAATCAGATAACGCTTATCTCAGATGTGAGACGTAGTGCTAGTATACGAAATCAATTGTTGTTCGCGAATTCGTGTGCCGTAGAAAAACTCGTGTGTAACATAGTCATGTGTCGTGGAAATAAATCGTGGTTTCGTAGAGAAAGTCGTGTGTCGCAGAAATAGTCGTGTGTCGTAGAAAAAGTCGTGTGTCGCAGAAATAGTCGTGTGTCGTAGAAAAAGTCGTGTGTCGCAGAAATAGTCGTGTGTCGTAGAAAAAGTCGTGTGTCGTAGAAAAAGTCGTGTGTCGCAGAAATAGTCGTGGATCTTCGATAGATTCGTTTTATCCCCCCCCCCCCCCTTTTCATTTTGTAACATGTTCCTGACGTTATTTGAGTATTTCATTTCCTTGAGGACAATGATTTTTTCAACTTTTGGTGTGTATTTTTTTTTTGGTTATCTACTTGTTGCCTTTTAAAATATTGTTTTCCTATTATGGGACAATCGATAAAGACTATTAAACAACTTTTTTTTTCTTGGATGGTTTTTGTTTAGTTTTTTTTTTTTTTTAATTTAATGCAATCATTTTTTTTTTACATTTTTTTTGTTGCATAAGCGGAACATGTCAATTCTCTTAGCGGCACAGTCCCGCCTAAACAAGGCATTTATCCTCCCACGGATAATTAGTTTCACCATGGCCTAATTATAATTTTAATTGATCACCCACGAAAAGAGACACGGAATCCAGCCATCGTATTAAAACAGCCCAGCCCCCACCCCCCCCCCCCCCCAAACCCATTGCCACCCACCCCACCCCTGCGACCCGTGATATCCGATCTTAAAAGGGGGAGGGGGGGTGGATAAGGGGGTGAGTGACGTACCCCTGTGTTTCATGATCTGGGCCGACTGCTATACTGCACGGTGTTACCGTCTTCGTGGTAGCTCGCTATATTGAAAGTTGTCTCACCGGTCCAGTGAATCAGCGTCGAATTTGTGTACACAGATTGTGTGGAATGTGTTCTCGGAGTGGGTTATCGACAGGCGGGTGACGATAACAGGTCAGTCTTAATGGGTTTTTCTCTGTTGTGGTTTTTTTAAACAATATTTTTAGTGTAATTGAACGGAAGGTGTTAAACTTCACAAAAATATTTTCTAAATTAATATAAAACTATTCTTTTACCCCATTGTTTTTATATTTATATATGTATACAGAGATAACAATTGTGCGGTGAGATTAGTCCCTGCCATAGGCTTGGAGAGTATTTAGTTAGGCTTGGAGAGTATTTAGTTAGGCTTGGAGAGTATTTAGTTCAAACGTGAACTATTTTAAAGTTGTTGTTTTTTTAATGTTAAAAAGATAATATAGAAATCCCCCTTTTACTGCCCTATGAGGTACGGGCTATCAGAATTATCCAACATTTTACGACAACCTCCTACATACATTGTTACAGTTAATTTCTTTTTTGGCTTCGTCTTTACCTTTACAAATTCCCGTGGATGGGGTCCTCTAAGAATGAATATTTTGGAGTCCTCCATGAATGACTATTTTATGGTCCTCCGTGAGGGACTATTTTGGAGTCCTCCATGAATGACTATTTTATGGTCCTCCGTGAGGGACTATTTTGGGGTCCTCCATGAATGACTATTTTATGGTCCTCCGTGAGGGACTATTTTGGGGTCCTCCATGAATGACTATTTTATGGTCCTCCGCGAGGGACTATTTTGGAGTCCTCCATGAATGACTATTTTATGGTCCTCCGTGAGGGACTATTTTGGAGTCCTCCATGAATGACTATTTTATGGTCCTCCGTGAGGGACTATTTTGGAGTCCTCCATGAATGACTATTTTATGGTCCTCCGTGAGGGACTATTTTGGGGTCCTCCATGAATGACTATTTTATGGTCCTCCGTGAGGGACTATTTGGGGTCCGCCATGAATGACTATTTTTTCCACATTCTACCATTGGCACAAGTATGTGACCATGTGTAAACGTTCCGACAAAGATTTCGGAAACGATGTCTCTCTGTCTTGTCTGGGACAGACACCAAAGTACGGCCTTGGTCTGTGGGGACATTGGCAACATGTTAGTATCCCGCCTGGTGTACAAGGGTAAAATATATATTTAGTTCTGACACGAATGTGGGGGGGGGGGGGGGTGCAGTTAATCCCCTTGATTTTAAAGGTAAGGGACCTAAATCCTTACACATTTGGTCATTTCTAGATCTTAAATATTATATAGATATTATATAGATATTAATGTAGACAGATATTATATAGATAAATATTATATAGATAGATATTATATAGATATTAGGCCTGGAATTTGTTAATTTAATGAAACAAGTAACCACGATTTCTACTGTAGAAACACTACATCATTTTTCCCATGCATGACAAACACCATCTTCATTAAATATATATACATATATTATAACCTCTTATTGTACATTTTAATCCCAGCTCTTTAAAGCATTGATATTTAACAAGCTAACCGTATAGTTCCTGTCTTCTGGTTGATAGATACACATCGTTTCTATGAAGCTGCTCACTTTTATTTTGAGACGTAATCAGACCTGTTTACTCTTACGATTTTGGCGTACAACGTACGATTTTGATGTGTATAAATTATATATACTGTATGTTTATTTTTTTTTTACTATTAAGATAATGTATTAACGATTTTGTGATGATTTTGTACGTTTTTAAGAGTCTGGGGGTAAACAGGTCTGGACGTAATATACAAAATAAAAAGAGTGATTCGTATCAACGTTTTCTCTTCCTGATTCTATAAATACATTTCGGCTGCTAAGAGCGATAACGACAACACGCACAGCGAGTAAAAAAAACGTTACAGTTAAAAAAGAGACAAAAATGAAGATGAGACAAAATTAACTATTAACGATCAATTGTGAATATCCGAAATAGGGACAGAGGACGGTGAAGACGGACTCAGTATCTCAAATATTTTATATTTGAAAACTCACGTTTAATGTGAAAGGCGATACCTGAGATATAAGGGCACAGAAGAAGTAGGATGGCCTCGACCATCTTCCCTTTATATAAAAACAATAATAATTTTCAGGAGTCCCTCGTAAGCCATAGTTTTCATAAGCAACGTAGCTATAGTGTTTGGCTCCAGGGGACATTATTTATTTTTAACACCCCCCCCCCCTTTTCCTCACCCTTTTTTTTCCACACGTTTTAACAAAATATAAAAAAAATTCTGAAACCCAAAATCTATCATCAATAAAATATGCCCCCCCCCCCCCCCCCCCCCAAAAAAAAAAAAAAAAAATTGGCGCCATCCGTACCCTTCCGATAACTACGCTAAAGAATTTTTTTTTAAAAATAACGCTACTGCGTTCGGTGTGCAATATTTTCTTTTCTTTTCAGAATAGGAAATCGTCTCAATTTAAGTATGGTGTAATAAATATTCGGTTTAAAAGTGGTTGCGACGTCAGAATATTTCATATCGTTCATAAGCGTGAAATAAAAAGTGTGCATTGACGTATCTTTGGGGGGGAGGGGTGTAGCAAAAATTGGGATTCTTGAATGTGCGTTACTTGAGTTCATGTTTTGTCAACTAACTTTAGTAGATGGGAAGTTCACGTATTGCAGTCGCCAATAATAGGCGAGCTAAAAACTAGTATGGAAGTAATGCTACAACTTTGCTTACTAGCTTAAAGCGTGTCCTTCTCCCTTCAGTTACTGATACGAAAGAATGGTACAACTTTGCTCAATTCTACTAGCTTAAAGCGTGTCCTTCTCCCTTCAGTTACTGATACGAAAGAATGGTACAACTTTGCTCAATTCTACTAGCTTACAGCGTGTCCTTCTCCCTTCAGTTACTGATACGAAAGAATGGTACAACTTTGCTCAATTCTACTAGCTTACAGCGTGCCCTTCTGCCTTCAGTTACTGATACGAAAGAATGATACAACTGTGCTCAATTCTACTAGCTTACAGCGTGTCCTTCTGCCTTCAGTTACTGATACGAAAGAATGATACAACTTTGCTCAATTCTACTAGCTTACAGCGTGTCCTTCTGCCTTCAGTTACTGATACGAAAGAATGATACAACTTTGCTCAATTCTACTAGCTTACATCGTGCCCTTCTGCCTTCAGTTACTGATACGAAAGAATGGTACAACTTTGCTCAATTCTACTAGCTTACAGCGTGTCCTTCTCCCTTCAGTTACTGATACGAAAACAATGCTACAACTTTGCTCAATTCTACTAGCTTACAGCGTGTCCTTCTCCCTTCAGTTACTGATACGAAAGCAATGCTACAACTTTGCTCAATTCTACTAGCTTACAGCGTGTCCTTCTCCCTTCAGTTACTGATACGAAAGCAATGCTACAACTTTGCTCAATTCTACTAGCTTACAGCGTGTCCTTCTCCCTTCAGTTACTGATACGAAAGCAGTGCTACAACTTTGCTCAATTCTACTAGCTTACAGCGTGTCCTTTTCCCTTCAGTTACTGATACGAAAGAATGATACAACTTTGCTCAATGCTACTAGCTTACATCGTGCCCTTCTGCCTTCAGTTACTGATACGAAAGAATGATACAACTTTGCTCAATTCTACTAGCTTACATCGTGCCCTTCTGCCTTCAGTTACTGATACGAAAGAATGGTACAACTTTGCTCAATTCTACTAGCTTACAGCGTGTCCTTCTGCCTTCAGTTACTGATACGAAAGAATGGTACAACTTTGCTCAATTCTACTAGCTTACAGCGTGCCCTTCTACCACCGACAGCTACTGATACGAAAGCAATGCTACAACTTTGCTCAATTGTTAACTAGCTTAGAGTCCCTGGTAATCATATTTTTGTTAAATGTCTAGTACTTGTTAAAATTGCACGCTCTGATTATTTGTTATTGCATGGCAGTCTACACAACTGGCGTTACAGTTATATAAACTTAAGATTGCATTTTCCCATCCTAGAAGCCAGCTCATTTTACACACCAGTCAGAGGCTGGGGGAAAGAGGGGGGGGGGGGCTAATTTGGGGGTAATCACGTGATCTAAGTGACACAAAGAAGTACGTAAAATTTGATACTTTAAACGTATAGGACCTTATTCGTAGCTTGTGTCGCGATATTACCGCAAAGACGACTAGTTATCAGTACACATGCACTGCAACAATGAAGCCCCACATTAATCAATTGTGTAGGTTATAATAGTTGAGGAGGATTTTTTCGGAGATTAAAGAAACACAAATAGCTCCTCCACCCCTTTTTTTCTTTTTTAACACCCCCCCCCCTCTTTCTCGCTTTCAACCCCTCTTCCTATGCCATTTTTTAGGTAATACATTACAAAAAATATTTTAGAACAGCGGTTCTCAACCTATGTGTCGCGACCCCTTTGGGGGTCGAATGACCCTTTCCCAGGGGTCGCCGAAGACCATCAGAAAAGACATGTACTAACAGGGAGTAGCAACGAAAATATTTTTGTGGTTGGGGGTCGCCGCAGCATGATGGACTCTATTAAGGGGTCGCGGCATTCCGAAGGTTGAGAACTACTGTTTTATAACTTTCGATGTAATCTGTCCACGTTATATATATTTTTTTAATCGCTCAATGACAATGTTGGCATTATCACTTCCATCATGCTTTATTTGACGATGGGTGTTTTGATATATTTTATTTAGAGGCCCTCTATGAGCAATGTCATTTCAATTCTTTTCAAAGGGTTGGGTGCGTGATACGAAAACATGTCCAGCTCGTTGGCATCACGGTGCATATCAATTTAAATAAGAACTGCCAGATTATGATTCATGTTTTCTATTGTTAATTTTAAATGAAATAATATTATTTTTTTCCCTCATTTATTTTCATCTACGTTTTATTTTATACTGTCCTAGATACGGATACCGGGTGAAAATAAAATCTTGCTCATTCGGAAGATGGGGTTGGGGGCGGTGGCAAATGCCCCTACCTGCCCTACCAAAATCACGTCCCTTGCATCAATCCATCTCATTGCACTGCCAACTTACATTCAAGTAGTTAGATATATCTCATTGTATTGCACACTTACTTTCAAGTAGTTAGATCCATCTCATTGTATTACACACTTACATTCAAGTAGTTAGATCCATCTCATTGCACTGCCCACTTACATTCAAGTAGTTAGATCCATCTCATTGCACTGCCCACTTACTTTCAAGGAGTTAGATCTATCTCATTGTATTGCACACTTACTTTCAAGGAGTTAGATCTATCTCATTGTATTGCACACTTACTTTCATGGAGTTAGATGCGAACTTAGTTAAAATGAAAGGGGGGTCATCTTCATTTTATTGGAAATCCTTTACTGATGTGGAGTATTATGGTACACTGTTTTTTTTAACAAAACTGTGTGACCTCCCTACTTAAAAACGTGGGGACCACTGACTAAAATAACATAGTGTATGTTACGTTCATAGTGTACAATCAATAATTGACAAGTTTTCGGTGTCAAAAAGTGTCGTCCCGGTTTAAGTATGATGGCCGTGAGCCATTTAGTGTAGCTGTGAATCAGTAAATGCCCCCTTGCTCAAATTTCCCATGCTGGTCGATAGATCTAGGCAAATTACAACGAAAAGATGAAGAATCGATCGTATACTTCAACAATACTTCATCCATTGTTTCTGTAAATTGTTTTAACACATTAGATGGCTTATTAGAAGTGCATGGATTGAGCAATGCCTTAGACTTTGGTGTTATGTTATGTTTATTTCTATTTCGCGACTCAACAACGATACATAAAGCCAAAATCCCAAAATGATTTGAATGCTTGCCCTGTAAAAAAAAAAAAAAAAAATTCCAGTGAACGTTAAGTGTCCTCCTATGAATCAGTTCGGCCAATCAGAATCGGATAAGATGCAAATTGCTTCCTATTTTGTCCCATTTGAATGCGTCTCAGAAGAACGTGTGTCTTAAGGCGTTAAGGGGTTGCCTTTATCTCCCTTGACCCAAATCACTAGTCGATCATATTGTTAATCGACCGCCCCATTGAATATAATGTATCGATACAATTAATTGAATATTGACTTACTTTACAGAAGGGTTTACACTCATGAGACAGAAGAGAAAGAGAGACACCGGTACGTGCTAACAGCACACTTTAATCTTTACCAAATATATTTTACATTGACTTTTTTTTTGTATAGTCATGAAATATTGACACCGCATATGAAAAAATAGTTCATTCATGTTATCTATTGGAAATTATCATTATGTACTTTTGCTTACGTTTATCGATAGTATTATTAGTTTAAGAATGTTGTTGCAAGACGCAAACAAAAAAAATAATAATAATTAATAAACGCCATAGTAACAATCTGCCAAACCAGTGTTTCCCAAACTTTTGAAGTTTGGCGGACCCGTGGACAACTTTTGAATTTGCATCAGGGGCCGGTGCTAGATTTATTAGTTATATTTTATTTTTTAATCAAGTATAATTATTATTCATGCTGTGCGGACCGGTAACTTAAGGCTTGCGAACCGGCGCCGGTCCGCGGACCACTGTTAAAGCATAAGATCATCTTGACGGGCTAACTGCCCGGGTCAACAAGATAAGATAGTAATTTATTTTAATCATTTTAAAAATCGATACGATTTCTGAGAAAGTTTTTTTATTTTTTTTTAAATTTTGCCCTTCTACTGCCATTAGCGCCCGATGTCACCTCTCTTACTCCAATTAGCGCCTCTCTTACTACAACCAGCGCCTCTCTTACTCCAACTAGCGCTTCTCTTACTCCAACTAGCGCCTCTCTAACTCCAACTAGCGCCTCTCTTACTCCAAGTAGCGCCTCTCTTACTGCAACTAGCGCCACTCTTACTCCCTCTAGCGCCTCTCTTACTCCAACTAGCGCCTCTCTTACTCAAACCAGCGCATCTCTTACTCAAACCAGCGCATCTCTTACTCCAACTAGCGCTTCTCTTACTCAAACCAGCGCCTCTCTTACTCAAACCAGCGCATATCTTACTCCAACTAGCGCTTCTCTTACTCAAACCAGCGCCTCTCTTACTCAAACCAGCGCATCTCTTACTCCAACTAGCGCCTCTCTTACTCAAACCAGCGCATCTCTTACTCAAACCAGCGCATCTCTTACTCAAACCAGCGCCTCTCTTACTCAAACCAGCGCATCTCTTACTCCAACCAGCGCATGTCTTACTCCAACTAGCGCCTCTCTTACTGCAACTAGCGCATCTCTTACTGCAACTAGCGCCTCTCTTACTCCAACTAGCGCATCTCTTACTCCAACTAGCGCCTCTCTTACTCCAACTAGCGCATCTCTTACTCAAACCAGCGGATCTCTTACTCAAACCAGCGCATCTCTTAACTCAAACCAGCGCATCTCTTACTCCAACTAGCGCCTCTCTTACTGCAACTAGCGCATCTCTTACTGCAACTAGCGCCTCTCTTACTCCAACTAGCGCCTCTTTTACTCCAACTAGCGCATCTCTTACTCCAACTAGCGCCTCTCTTACTCCAACTAGCGCCTCTCTTACTCCAACTAGCGCCTCTCTTACTCCAACTAGCGCCTCTCTTACTCCAACTAGCGCCTCTCTTACTCCAACTAGCGCCACTCTTACTCCATCTAGCGCCTCTCTTACTCCAACTAGCGCCTCTCTTACTCCATCTAGCGCCTCTCTTACTCCAACTAGCGCCTATCTTACTCCATCTAGCGCCTCTCTTACTCCAACTAGCGCCTCTCTTACTCCAACTAGCGCCTCTCTTACTCCATCTAGCGCCTCTCTTACTCCAACTAGCGCCTCTCTTACTCCAACTAGCGCCTCTCTTACTCCAACTAGCGCCTCTCTTACTCCATCTAGCGCCTCTCTTACTCCAACTAGCGCCTCTCTTACTCCAACTAGCGCCTCTCTTACTCCAACTAGCGCATCTCTTACTCCAACTAGCGCATCTCTTACTCCAACTAGCGCCTCTCTTACTCCAACTAGCGCCTCTCTTACTCCAACTAGCGCATCTCTTACTCCAACTAGCGCCTCTCTTACTCCAACTAGCGCCTCTCTTACTCCAACTAGCGCCTCTCTTACTCCAACTAGCGCATCTCTTACTCCAACTAGCGCATCTCTTACTCCAACTAGCGCCACTCTTACTCCATCTAGCGCATCTCTTACTCCAACTAGCGCCTCTCTTACTCCAATTAGCGCCTCTCTTACTCCACTAGCGCATCTCTTACTCCAACTAGCGCCACTCTTACTCCATCTAGCGCATCTCTTACTCAAACCAGCGCCTCTCTTACTCCAACTAGCGCATCTCTTACTCAAACCAGCGCCTCTCTTACTCCAACTAGCGCATCTCTTACTCAAACCAGCGCCTCTCTTACTCCAACTAGCGCATCTCTTACTCAAACCAGCGCTTCTCTTACTCCAACTAGCGCATCTCTTACTCAAACCAGCGCATCTCTTACTCCAACTAGCGCTTCTCTTACTCCAACTAGCGCATCTCTTACTCAAACCAGCGCATCTCTTACTCAAACCAGCGCATCTCTTACTCAAACCAGCGCATCTCTTACTCCAATTAGCGCCTCCATAAGAGTTACGAGAGTTCAAAGGTCAGCATATCTCTCAAAGCAAACGCGACGAAGGGCTAAGATTAATAGACTAGAATGTTTAGTTGATGTAACATCGAACAGATCGATGTAGAATTTTTTGAAAGCAATGTAGAAAGTAACAGCGATGATCTTTTGTTAGTTGAAGATATATATCTCAAAATGACTAGAAACCAATTATCGATATATCGACATTATTGGCACTTAATAAAAACCTGCCGGCTGCTGTGGCCATCACTCCTTGACTCCCTATCAACACGTCTGCTTCCTCGGGTCTCCGAGTGCCCGGCTACGTGGTTCGATGGTACGTGTTTTACCAAGGTGCCAGCAGAGCAAATTGTCACCAGATGCACTGTGACATCCTGTTAGATAGAACACCTGACACATCACGCAGTGAACAGTCGTATGATTAGGTTATATCAAACAAAGTCCAAATGCGAGAAGTGTTTTCTCGGATCCCACTTCTGACGTTGTGGATAGTGCTTCGATGGACTTGACAAAATGGGTTTCTGAGTACAAGGTTACAGTAACGCTACAACAATGTATGGAACATGTGCGGTTGTGACAGCCAACCCCTTAAAACCACCCGAGAAAGAAATAAATAAAAAAGGAGGCAAATAATTTGTCATTAATTTGTCGTTAGATTTTCATTAATTTTTCATTATTTTTTTTTCATTAATTTGTCATGAACCATGCAAATGAACCAGCAAGTCTCAAACCACACAAAATAGAAACTACAGTAGGGAGAATGGTCAAGGATGAAACCAAAAAAAAAATCCAGATACACTGGATTCCGTCTGCATGAAGAAAGCAGCAGACCATGAGTTGAATGTATCAGTGCAAGAACCTTCAAGAAAGTTGTAGGTCTCGAGGCTGTGCAATCCAATAGTTATATAAGAGTACCTGCTGTACATTTCAAAATGTGACACTTTTTCCTAATCATTTAACCTAATCTACAAGAAAGCTGCAGATGATGTTGCTGAAGTTAATATTTTTTAACATTCTCGTGCCGTCAGCTTTTATCGGGGAGGCGTCGCGGGGGGGGGGGGGGGGGGAAGGGTTTACAGTTATTGATCAACCGCAATGTGTGAAGCATGCTGGAGGTTTACAGTTGGTGACCTTTAGAACGCCCTTGACACGGCCTATCCACAGCTTGGCGCCTTAAAATTCATAGATGAATGTGACATTTCAAGATTTCTCTATTTTCTCTTACTCAGCCCACAGTTACAGCTGACGATATTTTAGTCTGTAGCTTTCTGTGAGAAAAAAAACTTTCCAAAACTAAAACTAAAATAGTAAACTATTTACAAACTTTATTAAAATAGATGTTGCATTGTAATGAAACCTCGGAGGAGGACCAATTTGTGGAGTGGGGGATTTTGTTGAGGGGGGTGGGGCGATATAACGAGTTTAACGATATGAGTGTCACAGCCCTAGTGACGTCAGTGGTACTTCCCGTTCTTGAAATACACATAAACTATACACCACCCCCATAAATCTGCCTTATACACAACTCCCATACACAACCCAAATACACAAACCCGATACGCCACCCCCATACGCCACCCCCATACACCACCCTCATGCACTACCCCCACACAACACCCAAACACAATACTCCATACACCATCCCATAAAACACCCCATACAACACCCCCATACAACACCCTTATACAACACCTTTATAAAAACCTCATGGAAACAACTGTTAGGCCTTATGTAACCCCCCCCCCCCCAATCCTGCTATTCACATTTCTACTTTGGGATCCACTATATACTCGTCTGTACCTGCTACCGTGGCTGACTTAACGTATGAAATCCACGCACCTGGTTGAACCATCAATTCCTTAGGTAATACCGGTCGTGACAACCAGCCAGCCCGATTGGTATGGCATGGACGTTTATGTGATCAAGCCGCACATTTTTAATGTAACAGAATATCAAGCTGGGGGAGGAGTAACACGGCGATGGTGTCATTAAAAGATAAAGGGAAACCACTGTGAATAAATAATATGAAGGTTCTAAAAATGTGATATTATTGTACCCATTTTTTTTTTTTTTTTGTTTAAAGAGGACATTTTTTCCCTATTCTCCTAGATACCAAAGTGTTGATTTATTTTTTTTTTTTGCTATAAAATGTTATATGATTTGCATCCATTTTCCTTTCGACAGAGTCAGTAATGGATCGATTTTTGTTTAAAAATGTGTTTTTATTAGCAGTATCTACTTTTCCTTCTTTACCATTGTCAAACTGTTGTGCACCTCGGCTCACGAGGACTTCATAGAAATAAGTTTAGAGTGAGAAAAGCTGCCATATTATTATTATTATTATTATTTGCTGTCTTATATAGCGTGGTACCCCAGCCTATGGATAGGCTCACAGCGCTGTACATAAAAATATTTAAAAAAGAGACATAATCGTGACAATAAAATAAAAT
Organism: Omphiscola glabra; assembly: GCA_964017045.1. Taxonomy (NCBI): domain Eukaryota; kingdom Metazoa; phylum Mollusca; class Gastropoda; family Lymnaeidae; genus Omphiscola; species Omphiscola glabra. Next base: position 18,487,633 of record OZ024798.1, on the reverse strand, counting down.
ACATATATGTAATAAAGAACAGATGTATAGAGACAAAACAAAATCTAATGCATATTTACCGCATCCACACCAGAACTTTTACATGACAAGCCATGGACGGCGGCCAGCAGCAGCGTTTATAAGTTGTGGCTAATGCTAGGTGCTGTAATTACATTAACTTAAGTGATTAGTTTATCTGGAACTAAATAAGCCGAGTAAAGCGCTGAAAAGAAAAAAAATATCCCTTTCAATTCAACAATTCGTGAATATAGTCTCTTGTATGTTAGTTCAAACTAGGTCACACATAGCCGCTACATGTCATTCACGATCCACCCCATCCCCTCTATGTCAATCCCCTGCCTCAATCCTCTTCCACTTACCCTCTGCCCGAATCTTCCCAACCTCAACACCAGCCCATATGACTTCTATCCTCTCCTCCTGCCTAAGTTGTCTTCAAAAGCTCTCCCAATCTCCCCCACCCTAAACCACCACCCCCGCACTATCCCACCCTCAGCCGCTCACACCAGCCTGTACTAGCCTCCTCCATCCCTCTCTCCATATCACTTATCTCACCTCCACGTCCTCCTTTTCAACCCCAATTACCCTTCAAAAAGCTATTCACACGCCCCCCCCCCACCTCCACTACATTAACCCCCTTAAAAACTCTTCCATGAGCCACCAATCAAACTCATCCTCAAATAGAAAATCAATAAAGAAACCATTAACACCGTCATTTAAACAAGAAACCATTAACACCTTCATTTAAACAAGAAACCATTAACACCGTCATTTAAACAAGAAACCATTAACACCGTCATTTAAACAAGAAACCATTAACACCGTCATTTAAACAAGAAACCATTAACACCGTCATTTAAACAAGAAACCATTAACACCGTCATTTAAACAAGAAGCCTTATTCTTCCCAGAACTTAAGATAACCAAATTTTAGCATTTTCTTATCACACGATCATCCATGGTCAATTTTGTTTTCATTTATATATATATATATATTTGTATACACCTTATTTGTACACGATGCTCATTTGAATCGGGTCACGATTGGCGGTATCTCTGTCAAGTCTTTAAAATCGAGTTATGGCACAGTGTATTTTCATTTCCCATTGTAATGGCTGATCTACCTAATGACTTATTCACGACCTTCCAATTGTACGTGTCTTTATTTCTAACGTGCATCTCAAATGTCATTAGTGTTTGACTGAAGCAGTAGGTGGCTATGTGTTTTTTTTTCATGTTGTCTAGTATATACAAAAAAAAGTAACATATGAAATAGAATCCACACAATCCATACGTATGTGCTAGAGGAGTTGGCATACAGTGTCGAAGGCCTCCAATGTGTACTGGGGCTTGCTATGGATCATGTCTATCACGAACAAAGGTTTGTGGCATTCAAAGGAAGAATTATGACACGGGTCGTATTATTACGTTAACAGTTAAAAAATCCCGTATCGGGTCTCAGTTTTGAATTTAATAAAAACAAAATCCGTCTTTAATGACAATTGTCTGCATTCCTTTGTTAGAGTGGGTCAGATCAACGCAACTGGGCCACAAGACAAGACTGTTTAGACTTGTGGCGTCGTCAAAACAAGAGTAATGTCTTAGACGTGACATTGCCACAAGACGAGGCGATCTCAAAGATGACATCGCCACGCGAAAATCCGTCCTAAGACGTGTGACGATGTCATAAGACAAGACTGGCTCGGACATGACATTGCCACCAGACAAGACTGACGTAGCCGTTATGAATGCGCCTCACATGGTTTCCACCTTAATAAAAAAAAAAAAGGCATAGCGTCCAAGAATTCCAACAACAAAAGTTCAAGTAAGAAAAATGGGAACCCGCGGTCAAAAGGTTCCCAATAAGCCTTAGAAAAAGATTTTTTTAAAAAAGCTATTTGACGCATGCGTATCGTTACAACTCAGGGAATAAATGATCCTCTTCCGGTTATGGCGTAAATTGAAAGTATAATTACGCCTGGGGAGTTACCGTTTATTTGATTTGAGGGTACTTAACCCGAACGACCAGGGCTTGACGCAGTCTTGAAGGATCCTCTCGAATTCTCGAGTTATAACAAATAATATTTCCAATAGTATGAAATAAATGTTAGAAGTCAGTTTAGGTAAGAATTGACGGAACAGTTTGAAATACCTATCACATAAATTGACCAATAGTTTTGTTGTTGTTGTTTTTGTTGTTGTGAATTTAAGATGTTCATACAGATGGCTGTACGATACTTCATATGCTTTCAAGCGTGGTTGTTTCAATTCAGGTTTGTGAGTATCTTGCACATTAGCCGAGGCCGAACAAAGATTCGGGACTCGCCCTTTTTTGTTGTTGTCCTATCGTCAATTAAGGTTCGAATACGTGAATTTTGAAGGCGCTGCTAATCTATATTTCGATACAGTTATGGATTTAGCCAACAATTATCGGTTTAAATTAGTTTTTACACGCTTGAGCATTAAGGTGATGCATGTATCGATCCTTTTCAGAGCTAATCAGGACAACAACAAGGTGTATTAAGGTCAGCCAGACAGAAAAAGTTGAAAAAGGAAAATAACTTTCATGTGTAATATATTATACTAGGGCTTAACCGGGTGCAGTATTTTTACACCGGGTCCAGATATTTAGAGAAAAATCCGGTGGGTCCAAGTTTTATATAAAAAAAGAGTTAATTCATCATTTCTGTAATATATGCCGGAATTTAAACAATAGTCCTACAGACAGTCCTAAACCCAACCTGCCGGCTTTTAAACAATAGTCCTAAAGTCCTACAACCTACCCACCGGACTTTAAACAATAGTCCTACAGACAGTCCTACAACCTACCTACCGGCCTTTCAACAATAGTCCTACAGACAGTCCTACAACCTACCTACCGGCCTTTCAACAATAGTCCTACAGACAGTCCTACAACCTACCTAGCGGCTTTTTAACAATAGCCCTACAGACAGTCCTACACCATACCAGTGGCTCTTTGTTGATTAATATAAAAGTCGCTGCCACTGAAGAAAAAAAATCAACCTTTTTACCGGAGTTATGACGTCACGCATGAAAGCTCGCTGCGTGACAGGCTTTTTTTTTTTTTCGTTCACTCACTACTATCCATATAAAACGTGTTGAGTAAGGTGGGGGACCGGTTGTGAAATATAAGCACGACGAAACGGACGCACAATATATATAAGATATCGTTGTGGACGATCCATTACAACATATAGTTAGAAGGACAGCAAGAGTGGGACAATCATTGACCTAAATAAACACTGAGTTATGAATTCTTATAGTGGATAGTGTTTGCAAAAGCCACTCAATTTAATAATTCATACAAATTATTTCTACTTATTTATTTTTGTGGGTAATACAAATTAAATTTTTACCGCATTAAGAAAGAACATGTACAGTTTATTTTAAATTGAACATACCAGCAGATTTAGTGACGTGGATTGAGCATACGGTGCCCTGCATGACATGTATTTATATGTGTAAATTATTATTTTAGGAAAGGACATTTGATGACACCGGCAATGACATAAACTATACACAACCCCCATACACCACCCCCTTGCTTAACCCCCATACACAGCCCCTTACACAACCCCACACAGAACCCCCATACATAACCCCCATACACAGCCCCCACACACAACCCCCATACAAAACCCCCATACAAAACCCCCATACACAACCCCCTTACTGAAACCCCCTTACTGAAACCCCCTTACACAACCCCCTTACACAACCCCCATACACAACCCTTACTGAAACCCCTTACACAACCCCATACACAACCCCCATACAAAACCCCCTTACTGAAACCCCCTTACACAACCCCCATACACAACCCCCTTACTGAAACCCCCTTACACAACCCCCATACACAACCCCTTACTGAAACCCCCTTACTGAAACCCCCTTACTGTAACCCCTTTACTGAAACCCCCTTACACAACCCCCATACACAACCCCTTACTGAAACCCCCTTACACAACCCCCTTACTGAAACCCCCTTACTGAAACCCCTTACACAACCCCCTTACACAACACCCATACACAACCCCTTTACAAGAACCCAATACATCATGCTGGATCAAACGAAGGAGTAGACTTTTACATTTTCAATTATTAATTGAAACATCCTAAAACATACGATCGACTAAACAACTGGTACATAACGAGGTTCCCTAATCCCTTTAAAAGCCACTGTTATCATAGTGATCCCAGGTCATTAGAACATCTTTCTTTTTTTTTTTTTTTTATGAAATGCAATTCTACCCCCGACTAATCAGAAAGCCTTTTTTGAAGAAAGAAGACTGCTATCGTAGAGTATATCTTTTTATAAAATTACCATTCGGCTAAATTTGAAAGCGATAGAAGAAATATATGTATATCATACGCAGGTTAACATGTTTTGTATTTTTTAAAACATAAAAAAAAAAAAAAATTATACATCGCCATTGTATCTGTGGATGTCTCAGTTATAAATAATTGATACCAGGAAGGATAAAATTATTAGAAACCGGAAAGTGACGCCGAAGCTTAACACCACATATTCTAGGGGTGATTTTCCTTCTTAGCTCATTAAGATAAGGATCTTAGAAGTTACTCGATGCCCGTCTCAGTAAGCCGGGTGGGATTGGGGGGGGGGGGGGCGTTCAGCTTACGGACGACTTTTGCCTCCCAGAGATATGGAAACATCAAAACACAAATGTGACACTACAAATAATGAAATAGTAGAACAAAGGTATGCGGAAGCTCGAATCAAAAGACAGGAAAATAAGATGTGGAACGTTTCGGCGAATAGCCTTCCTCAACAGACACACAGATTGAACGCATTCCTTCATGTATTATACAATATAAAGAGTTAACTTAAAAGAGCGTGGATGAATCCAGAAGACATGTATTTATTTAAGGAAATAGAAGATCAAGGTGTATGTGGAAGCTTGAAAAAGAAAGGCAGGGCAACAACAACAACAACAAAATAACGTTACGGCTAATAGCCTTCATCCGCAGACAGGACAAATGGAAAACAAAAATAATAATTAGAAAGTAGTTAAAAGACCTTAATGGTCGCCATTAATGCTATTGCCGGAATTACAAGCTTCCACGTACCCCGTTCTTCTATTTCCTTCACAGATCTTGAACGCAGTCTTTCATTTATTATTCCTGTATTTCTTTAATTATACAGATCTGTTACTTTGTCTCTGTAGAATCATTGAAATCATGTTCGGACACTATAGGTCTTGTATGCGGGAAAAATACGGTAAGTATTTTTTTAAGACGAACGAACGGTCAAAGTGTGTGATATTGAAGGACGATTATTGCGGTCGATATTCACCTTTAAAGATTCTCATTCCTAGCTGTAAAATACAATTAATTGGGTAAGTGTTTGAGTAATGACTCACTTGTACCAATCCAATGCAGGCCACTTCAAATTTAAGATCCTTTCGTTTCAATGTTTTGTATACCGTAATTATTGCAGTTTACTCGGAGTAATTCTTTTAAATTTATATAATGTAGTATGTTAAAATCGTTTTGTTTATTGTTATTAATTAACACAGCAAAAACTACGGCGGCTATATTATATATACATCCAGTTGGGTTCAAAGAGACTTTAATTTTTAGTATCTTTGGTGAGTGCGTTCGAAAACAAGACAAGACTAAATTATTCAATAACAAGACAAAAATGTGTTAAATACTGGACTTAAATATAAACTTATACCATATATATATATATAATTTTTTTTTTAATAAACACGTTATAGTAAACTGTTACTAAGTAGTGTTTGACTTGATCAAAAACTCAGTGTACCGTATTGTTCCATTCACCTTCATTTTCATCGTCATCAGTTCCGGCTTCAAATCCGCTGAAACTTAATCAACCTCGCTGTCGTCGTCGCAGTGTAGCTCCATAACTGATGCTAAGGGTGAGTCTGATGTCATATATTTTTTTAACAAATCGTCAATACCCGCGTTTTACAAACGGGTGCGTCTTATAATGGGGTGCGTCTTATAATGGGGTGCGTCTTATAATGGGGTGCGTCTTATAGTGGGGTGCGTCTTCTAATGGGGTGCGTCTTATAATGGGGTGCGTCTTATAATGGGGTGCGTCTTATAATGGGGTGCGTCTTTTAATGGGGTGCGTCTTATAATGGGGTGCGTCTTATAATGGGGTGCGTCTTATAATGGGCTGCGTCTTATATGCGCGAAAATACGGTAATCACTGGTGTATACTTAAAATCAATGTTGGCCGTGAAATGTGGGTGGTCGAATCGTCATAAACTATAAATGTATGACGACAGCTATTCTTCAACTCATTTAAAGCAAGTTATAAATGGTCAATGCCACTGGACTCTGGATTAACATATATATAATAGCTTCCAAAACTGGTATGTAAACCGAACGAAAGTCGCAGTGTTTTTGAGCATCTTGCTTTTCAATTCCTCAGTATTTTTTTTTCTTATTACTCATAGGAACATTATATTTTATTCCATTTCAAGAAATAACGTTTTTTTTTATGATTGACGCGCCTCTACCAGCTCAGCATCGTAAAGTCATATCAGGCCATTCTGGCACAGAATGTGTTAGAAACACTCATTTGTTTTTTTTTTTTCGTTTTTTTTTTTTTTTTGTTGAGAAATGGGATACATGATTTAGTTTGACCCATTTCATTATAAATAGTGAAATCGACGACTGGTGTCGAAGATTGGACTCCCCCTCCCCCTCCCTCTCACGAAATAAATTAAGGATCGGCCAAAATATATGTCCACCGATATCAAGTATCGATTATTCCTTCTTGTGCTTTCTTTTCTTAGGTCTTTTCTAGGTGTTAATCAAATGCTTATAATCGTCATGGCTTTGAAAAGTGGTTTGCTTTGGTTTTCTACTCTGTGCTTTTACAATTGACGTCAAACGTCATCAAATAACGTGGAGCGTGTCATCTGTAAGTTTGAAACCGGCAAAAAGAAACGATGAACTCGATTAGTCAAACACCGATATTAGCTCAGACCGACGATACTAGGTTACACCAACGATACTAGCTTACACCAACGATACTATATTGACCAACCATACTACTTTAGACCAACGATACTAGCTTAGACCAACGATACTACCTTAGACAAACGATACTACCTTAGACCAACGATACTCTCTTAGACCAACGATACTCTCTCTGAGACCAAACATACTCTCTTAGACCAACGATACTTGCTTAGACCCGCGATACTAGCTTAGACCAACGATACTCGCTTAGACCCAGGATACTAGCTAATACCAAAGATCCTAGCATTGACAGGTGTTGATTTTAATCACTTCGCATTGCCCAACAAAACACATTTCATTACTTCCCAGCCTTGGCGCACCATTGGCTGCGTCACTCGTCATGCATAGCCCATACATTTTTTGTTAACATTTGACAGTTTTCAAAGTGGGAAATGTACAGTATGTAGGTTTTAAAATTATTTTTGTTCTCTCTCACGTCAGATGATGCCTTCCCATCATGCTTATCCATACTCTTTTTGCATTGACCCAAGAGTTTCTTTTCACCGTGCATGTTTAAAACTGTATTACTCTATTTTCAGGTACAGTTTGTCATATGTGAACAACCAGCGATATTGTTGTAGGCTTCGAAAGGAATGATTGCATCCCTTCCTTGAGCTGTTGCCAAGAAAATCTCCACCTGGATTTTAAACGATTTCGGACAATGCTGCGTTTCGGCGATAAGGCATAAACAGTGACCAATTTGTTGAGCCTAGTGTAACGGGACTGTCACAATGGCTCGTTTCAGTGGACGATTCGCAAAACCAAAACCCAAACAATGAGCTCTCAACGCTTTTAACGTTATCTGGTCGACGTCGTGCTGGCGACATCAAAATGATGGACGCTGATTGCTTGAACAAACACGAAGTCACACCTCAGAATTTAAGTGTTCCATAATGATGGGAGAAAGCACTGTGGGATTTCCTAGACTCATAAAATTTTACAGCTTAAGTTAAATGATATCTTTTCTGATCATATGAAGTGGATAGGTGGATTTACTGATGATTTTGGCCAATTTGTGAAGTCATCACCTGTGTGTGTGGGGGGGGGGGAGAAAAATCTAGTTTACTTGAAGATTCGTCAACAACATCTTTAAGATATTTTATCTCTCCATTAGAGGGATTTCATCATCTCAAACATCCTGCATCACAACCGATTTTAGTTGACTTTAAGTGGCTGCTGAAACTTACAATCATGAGGACTTTTGAATTACAGAGAAACAGCTGACTAATTTTTTGAAGTGAGTCTTAAATTTGATTAGCTCTTTGAATGCACTATTTTGTTTAAATTAAAATGTCTTCATGTTCTTTTTAACTATATAATTATTTTTGAAATATTTTTTTAAAAAAGTATTTGTGTTATCATTTAACGTTATACTTTGTATTGCTATTATTTAATTATTATAATAAGAAGTATCATTATTACTGTTGAACAGAAAGACAAAATTCTTCAAATAGTTTTCTTTAAATAAAAATAAAGTTCATTCTTCTTGATGTAAATCATGGGCGTGAAACCAGTGGCGGAATGTTGAATGGAACCTTCAAGACCTTTTAAGAACTCCAATCATGATTTTTTTGTCAAATGTTCAAATTGTGAATGATTAGCTGTAAACATTTTTAAAACATATAAAACACAATTTTTGAATCTGTGGTAGTAGAAATAAAACTCAAATTTAAAAGAAATTATTCCACTCCTTATTTTCGAAGTGAACTGATGCTGAATTTTGAAAGCTCATCTTCCATAGTGTATAATTGAAACTCAAGATTTCTTAGATTTTTTTCATGCCTAAAAATATTTTGAAAAAAAAATTGATTCGTTGTTTTTTGTTGTTGTTTTTCTTGCAGGTTTAAAAAAAAATATTATTTGTCGCATTCTACCAAAAGATGTTACTCACCCCTGTGTTAACACTTATCGCAAAAAAAAAATACACATTTCCATGCATCCCTCGGCACAAACGTTTTCGCACCCCTGATGTCAATAGTAGATAATCCTTACCACGTGAAACCATGCACCCACACCACTGATGTCAATGGTAGCTAATCCTTACCACGTGACACCATGCAACTCTTAATTTTAGTATTAAAATGCTCCACTTTCATTCACCCGACCCTTCAATGAACTTCTTTTGTGTACAAAGACTTGAAATCCCTTATTTAAAAAACAAACAGTTTGCCATTCTTACATACACTGGCTGAATCGATCGGAAAATAATATAACATCAACGGAAGACTGATCAGAGGAAATGAAGAGTGAGCTGCATAAATGAAAGGAGTATATGAGGAAACTATGTGATGACTGAATATTGAACATGGGGTGTTTCGATGTGGCAAAAGATGTAGGATACGTTGGCCTAGGAGGTGGTTCGACCCGGGCGACACTTCTTTGTGGGGCGGCGTTTGCGTGCCACCTCCACTTTTCTTGTCCGTACGTTTGAAGCTTGATCCGCGTGAATGGTGTAGCTGTTGTGAGTGAGGGGCGGAAAAGTTTAAGGACACCCCCCTGACGTAACCGACTCCAGCCACTCCAATGCATCTTGGATCATCGATTAATTAGACGTGAACAGCCTGTGTCGATATAACAAATATAAGTTAAGCTTTAATAATAATTTGACATAATGCATAAACAGAAGTTTCGGCTATGAATTGGTTTAAAATTAGTTTACTAGGCATTTATTAGAAGATCCCTTGCCACCAGAGAAGTTATCCATTCTCCCGATCCCTTTACCCTCCCCCCAAACCCCTCAAAAATTAAATCTCCCCAAAATAAATAAGGAATAAATAAATACATTAGAATTTTTTTTTTTTACATTTGTATTACCATATTCACATATTATGATCCCACATTCACACAGGATGCCCATATTCACATATGATGATCCCATATTCACACAGGATAATCCCATGTTCTTATATGATAAACCCAGGTTCTCATATGATAATCCCATGGTCTCACGTGCCAATCTCGAGCACAGGAGATAGCAGAGAATAAAACCCCCAGTTTCCTTGCGACTTTCAGCCGAGACGTCGGCCGTTTTGTCTCGCCTTCCTTTAGGTTTTTCCCACGCCGCGTGTTGTTTACTTCGAAGATTACCAACACGTTCTTCATTTGGTCATCCCAGTCTGGCACCCGTGTCCCGGGCATCCCTCCCCGTTCTATTTGTTATGCTTAGAAGGAAAAAAAAAAAGAAGTTACCGAGAGGTTATTGTACCGTAAAACCCAGATTTGTAATTGTACCGAGGTCACCGGTTGTTGTACAAAAGGTGACGCACTTTTGGTTCAGTTGAACGAAGCTCTCTGCACAAAAGTTCATCTTCTATACAGCCACCAATAAGTGTCAACCGAGACATTATGAAGTTATCCAAGCAAGGACAATCCATGTTCATGGAATATGTTAAGTGGGCGCAGAGGAAGTTCTTGATTCGATGAAAAGATGGGCTTTGCGCGTGTCAACTGCATTTGGTGATGTGATTCGTTAAGGAGCGTCGTAGTCAAATTCTAATAGACAGAATATCAAAGTGCAGAACCGACATCACCATCCTGGTGTATGATACAATTTTTTTTATTGAATTTCATTAATGTAATTTACTTTCCATTTTAGAATTGAATCTATTTAATAAAAATTTCGAGCTGATAGCTTGTAAATTAATTAATTATAATTATATATAATATCAGAAGCTGTAAAATTTAAGTTTGAATTAGTGAAATTTAAAAAAAACACAATTATTTTTAAGATATCCCTGGCGTGTTATATTTACATTTCCAAGTCGGCAGTCGCTTAATCAGTGTTACTACATTTACGAAATGCTTCGTTCTTATATTAAAGGTGTTTGGAAAATTTCATGAGCTTACATTTCCCCACTTTCATTCGATGTGTACGCCAACAGAGAGTGTAAATCATAATTCAAACAATTTTAAAAAAAAAAATGAATCTAAAAATCATGTATTATCACTAAAGCATGTTTCGCGAAATAGTTCCTCGTGTCTTTCATCATGCTCAAAATTCGTCTTAGCGTCCTCGAAAATATTGTTAAATAGTTGATTGTTTCTTGTTCTTAAACATTCATATCTCGAATCAACATATATAATCTCGTGATGCCTATTAGCAGCCATACACTTATAAATTCGATGTGCTAAACTATTTTTCACATTGCATACATTTGTTAAAATAAAAACAAAAATTTGAGTTATTATTTGTGAATGTTGTGTGTTTATTTTTACAGGGGGTAAAAAAATGTACTTAAACCTTAGCCTTCGTGGTTTTCCTGTTGTCTACAACAGTATGTACAAGCAGCTTTTTTTCAATACATATAAATATTGTTTATTTCCTACAGGATGTTTGATACACGCCTGGCGTGTCCCGGGCAAGTGTGTCTTGTACTCATCTTGTGTTTGGCGCCTAGTCTTGGTGGTAAGTGCCAAATACGGAGACGTGTCCTATATCAATTATGACCTAAGCTACGTCCTATATAAATTATGCCCTATCGGAATATTGAACTAATGTAACGAAGAAATACATTTTCAACCCCCTCTTTATTGATTTTTAAAAAATTTAACAAGCACGGATCTGTTGACCAATGACCAAACGAGATATTTATAGTTGACCTATTTGCTTATCGGACTAATTTATAGTTGACCTATTTGCTTATCGGACTAATTTATAGTTGACCTATTTGCTTATCGGACTAATTTATAGTTGACCTATTTGCTTATCGGACTAGTTGACCGAAGTTTAGAATAAACATTTAGATTACGATTTCAATTTCTGTCGTTTCCTCCCCCCCACCAATCCACCTAAGCCTAAATATGTTTTGGTACTATTTTATTCTTTCGGTGTAATCTATTTGTAGAATTATGATCATGAATAATGAGCCACACATTTGCATGTTTCTTGTGTCCATGTGATGTCACGACTGTCTTTGACACTGGTCTATAATGGTGTTGGCAGTGACGTAGTGAGGGGGGGCATCATGCCCCGGGCGCTACTCAGAAAGGGGCGCCAAATGGTATATTTTATTTTAATATTGTATGGTTTTCGAATAGGGGGGGGGGCGCTAAAAAGGTATTGTGCCCCGGGCGCGAGTTAAGCTCGCTACGCCACTGGGTGTTGGTCCCTTTGGTTTTTAGTTCTGTGTTCCTTTTACTCTCGCTTACAATAAGAAGCTTAATGTTTGCATTTTGGAACCAAAGATTCTCTATGGCAAATGACAAATGAAACGATTGGTTCCTGTAATGTGTCTGCCATATCCTTCTTTATGTGTGATAGCAACAACAAAAAATGGGGGATAAAACAGTAAAGAGATTTATTTAGTCTTTATTTGGGCTTCAATCGAATCCAATTAAGCGTATTGCCACCATTGTTGTGCTATCAATGCCCTTTAAAAATATTTCTTTTCATATACGCTATTCATCATAAAGTCGGAGAATCGTTTTCTCTCTTGGTGTGGCTACGCGTGATCAGAAGGCAATCTTTTTTTATTTTTATCATGCATATTTTAAGAAAGTTCGCCTCGTTTATGACAGTTCTCCTCGTTTATGACGACTGCTTTCCAGTTTTCAATTTTGTCACTGTCATATTTCTTTATAAAAAATCAGAGGCGTAGCTAAGAGGAGGCAGGGGGGAAAGATGTCCCTGTTCGCCAGACTAGTTAGGGGCGCAAAAATGTGCTTTAATATTATTTTATTGATAATAATAATGGGTTAAGGAGAGTTGAAAAAAGAAAGGGAGGCTCTTTAGCACTAATCTTGTCTCCCGGCGCCAATCACTCGAGCTACGCCTCTGTAAATAATACCCGAGACGACGGGGGTTCAAACTCAGACTGATTTTAATATCAACATTATATATAAGTTTCATAAAAATATAAAGGTACCTGGAATTATATAGCACGAACTTCAATTTCTATTAAACTTCTATAACGTAAAATCTTCCTTTTAATTTTACTAAAGACTCGATAATGTTGTCAACAAAACCTTCATACAAAGTTCACTTCACCATTCTTCTCTCCATTCTAAAACAAACTCTTATTATTCAAACAAAATCTCTGATTGGCCAGTTGCTCCTAAGTCCCAACACTCTGTATAATATACAAGAAATATTAACCATCTTACTTGTCTCCCATTAGTGTTCACATTTCATATCTGTGACAAAGTTGTCATGGAAACATTTGTGTGATGTTTGTTTAACAAGTGTTAGTTATCTTTACTTTAACGAGGGTCATGTAACCCACCAAACTGAGGTTGCGATTTATTCTCTGGTGCAACCTACGCGGGTAGATACGGCGCATTGCTCAAAGACTGTCTGTAAGTTCTAACTAATGTCTAACTTCAGTTAAAGTTGTGTTGATTTAGTGGTTTTCTTTTTCCTCAAGACCAGTTAGTCATTTAGTAATTTTATGGGGGGCCGTGGTGTAATAAGGAGGTGGCGGCTCAACCAGGGTGGCACCATTTTCTTTATATGCTGACGGAGAGGGGGGGGGGCATTTCAGCCGACTGCATGGTTTTTTCGAGACAGGGAGGCGGCAGAAATCTTAGCCCGCTTCGAGTGGCACTAACCCTAACTTGGCCATATTAGAGAGGGGTCACCTCCATGGCTAGGCCATACCGTATACGAGGGGCAGGGCCGGCCTTAGGCCATTGCAACCTATGCGGCCTCAATGGGCCCGCACTTTCATAGGCCCCGCGCGAATTTATTTTCTAATACAAAATCTTAATGTTCACTTATTATCTTTATCCCTACCCAGACAGGGCCCCGCGCAATCCGTTTCGCATATTGCCCCGCAATTGTTAGGGCCGGCCCTGACGAGGGGGGTCACCTCCCTAGCTTCGTCATACGAGGGGGGTCACCTGAACGCCCTTAACGGGTAATGCAAAAGATCGTACTTAAAACTTTCTTTCACAACTTACAACTTTCTTAAACAAATTACTACTTTCTTACACAACTAACTACTTTCTAATCAAATCACTACTTTCATACTCAAATTATTACTTTCTTACACAACTTACTACTTTATTACACATCTTAATTCTTTCTCTAACAAAACTTATAACATAAGACATTTCGTATGCACCTCTCATTTTCTTAGTTCCCTTGATAGTACTTCATGACATAATCAAGATCATTCTTTCTCACAGAGCTGTACTGCCCGCCGGTTATACAAGGGAAAGACTACGTGGCCACTGCTGAACTTTCCTACGACTCCCTGCGCGGATGCCCTCCGCTCAACTTCACTCTGCTTGACGGTACCGGCGATCAAATCGTCATCTGTGATATCGGCAAATACGTGGTCAGCTGTACCTGGGAGGACACATACCCTTTGTTGAAGGATGCTCTTAGTTTGGATGTAAATGAAAAGGCTCATTATGTGTAATTTATTTTTGAAATACATATTGTAACTATTCGCCTTGTGAGTGGGGTGGGGGGAGCCACATGGTGATGATAGTTATCTAAATGTATATACTAGAGCAGCTGTCACTGCCGCTTGTAAACAAAATTAAATCTTAAGTCCAAATTTACACACGAGGCATTTCATTCACACATTAAATAATCCTTGGGAAAATAGTCATTGATTGGTTAAATGTCTAATTTGCGTCCACTTTCTTCAATATGAGTAATATGACTGCCCACGTCCTCACAATTCAAGTTCAAGAAAACTACTTCCGCTAATAAAATAAGGCCCTAAATTCATGCCGTTCTTAGATATTCCTCCACTAATTCCGTGTGCGAAAAATCATGAGTTGTGTACAAAAGCATGGATATTTTATTAGCAAACGAATTTTCAGACACATATTTATAAATTCAAACAACATTTAGCACAATATGAGCTCTGGTACAGGTTTATACAGCATCCATTCAAGCTAGATTATCCTCAGTTATTTTTCTTGGAGAGTAAGGTAGTACTACAGTAATATAGTACAGTAAGGTAATACTGTAAGGTAGTAAAGTAAGACAGTACAGTAAAGTAATACAGTAAGGTAGTACTGTAAGTCTGTTAGATTGTGATTCTTAAAATGGAATCTCATTCGCACATTAAACGCATGTAAGCCTATTCATCAGGGTTGCCAGCCGTCCTCAAATTTACAGTGTCCTTAAAAACGTGACCAAAAAAAGACTTGTCCGTAAACCCCCAAAAATTGATTGATTGATTGATTGATTAGATACTTCTATAGGGGACTGCAACTTCATGAAAAAGCAGGGGTTTTTGCCCTTGTTAATCTTTTTCGCCTAGAAATTAGAAAATTGTCTCAGATATATACGTTTTTTTCCCCCCAAATTCGCAACGGTACACAGCCGCGTACCCGATCTACAAGTTCTGCTTTATTTCCAGTTACCGGCTGATGCAATTCCCGTAAATATTTCTTAATTTCCTCAACTCGCCAGGTCTCAAATGCTGTTTTCGCTATGTGAGCAGCCATCTTGGTTGATGTAAGCAGCCATCTTTGTACGTTCTTTGTACTCCCCGGTATGAACGATAACTCTGGGTGACAAGGAAAGTTGCAGTCTCCTATAGCGCTGTTATCCATGCTACTTTAGCATGCTCACTGCGCTCTGGTTTCAATCAACTCTATTAAACAAAAAAGTCTTTAAATGTTTCCTAAGTGATTTTCTGTCCTTTTCAATACTCCTCAAAGATGGAGGTAAAATATTCCATAACTTTAGCCCTATCGCTTCAAAAGAGCGCACTCTGTATGACTTTTTTCTGTGTTCATCCACACTGGGAATTTCCAGTAAGGACTGAGTTGAGGACCGCAGGTTCTTTAAGGTTACATGTTTATAAAGCAGTTCTTTCAGATATTCCGGTGCAGAGCCTCCTATGCAGCTATACGCCAAGGACAGAATCGTGTAGTCAATGCGCTCACTAATAGGAACCCAATGGAGATCTCGTAGAACTGGGGTGATGTGGTCTGATCTCTTTTTCCGCAACACAATGCGACCTATACAAAAATGTGGACGCGAAATACA
The DNA here is from genome assembly GCA_964017045.1 of Omphiscola glabra. Classification (NCBI taxonomy): domain Eukaryota; kingdom Metazoa; phylum Mollusca; class Gastropoda; family Lymnaeidae; genus Omphiscola; species Omphiscola glabra. The sequence goes on along the minus strand of OZ024798.1, from coordinate 18,471,642 downwards.
ACGGGATATCTCAGCTTTTTTGTGCTTTCTTCTTACTTGTTTTAAACATAAACATTTTTTATACCTATATTAATAGAATGCCATACAATAAGCTAACGCTAAAAAATTTTGCCCATGAATCATAGTGTATAAAATGTATTTGATATTCGACAAAGTGCATAAAAAATATAAATATATTCATACGGAAATGAAGTATTACGTTTCATAGTTCAACAAGCCAATTTTAACGTGTCCGTTAAGTTTAGCCTGTCAGTAAAATTGAAGATTTAGATTATTTCTCAGGAAAATTAAATTCTAGTGGGTCTTCAATCATCGTATACCTTAGTCAGGTATACATCAGTCTGGTATTCATCAGTCTGGTATACATCAGTCTGGTATACATCAGTCTGGTATACACAAGCGGGCCATTGATTTCAATCTACAAAACTATAGATAGGTCTAGCGCTCTGCCTTTTACAAGAATAAATGTGTAATCTATTATTGTTGGTTGACGTTAGCCAGTTTTATGTGAAAGGTGTGGGTCGTTAGAGAACACACAAAATGAGGTTGTCATTAGTTTTGATTGGTGGGTGTCCACAAGTGCAAGATTTGGTGTTAGTTTTAGATTGGTGGGTGTCCACAAGTGCAACATTTGGTGTTAGTTTTGATTGATGGATGTCCACTAGTGCAACATTTGATGACATCATAGAAATTAACATAACCTTACTTTATTTTCGTCTTTACTTTTTATAAACCAATCTTGTTCCGCAATTTTCAATGGCATCTTTTGTTAACAAGTCTCACATAGACCAGTGTTCTATTTAATTCTAGTTAAGGGAGATGGTTATCACTTTAAACAAAAAACTTCTTATGCAAAAGTAATTATTGTATTGGGATGAACTTGAAATTTTGACAACCCCCCCCCCCCCCCCCACCTCTATTTTTTTTATGTGAATCTTTTTTTTTTAAAGACCAACAAGTTTTAAACTCAAATTTCATCCTACTAATTTAGAAATTGAATTCTATTACATTTAAAAATCCTTATTACTTATTGTTAATTTCCATTTAAAGATTGGAATCTCCGCATTTTTACATACTATTTAAGCTATGAGTAGCGGCCAAAGATTTTCAAATATTTCTTAAAATCCCAGAAATGTTACTATTTTTAAGACCCCAGAAAGCTTCGCTTCCCCAACCGTTGCACATATGCCAGTATATGGATGCAGCAACGTACCTTACCAGAACCAGAAAGATTTTTATTATGTGTTATATTTTATTAGTTCTAACAAACGTGAGATGCCCCTAATTGGTTGTATTCCGTCTTTTTCTAAATGTAGACAACCCGTCTGGGAAATGAAAATGGATTCCAGATTACGGCTTATGTGCCTTCAGCTAATGTATCCAATATACAGGGCCTATCTCTACAGTTAAAATGGGGTCTGTGTGACGGCGAGTCAACATTAGACTCGTGCAGCGTCGAAATTGGAGGTGAGTAAACGAAGTCATCTTTGACAATAAAAATTGTTAGACAAGACCGATAATACAGTAAGGTAGTACAGTAATTACGTACAGTAAGGTAGTCCATTATGGTAGTACAATTAGGTAGTACAGTATGTTAGTACATTCAGGTACTACAGTAAGGTAGTACAGTAAGGCTCTATAGTGAGGTACTACATCAAGGTAATACAGTAAGGTAGTACAGTAAGGTAGTGCAGTAAGGTAGTACATTAAGGTAGTCCAGGAAGTTAGCACATTAAGGTACTAAAGTAAGGTACTGCAGTAAGGTAGTACTGTAAGGTAGTACAGTAAGTTAGCACATTAAAGTAGTACTTTAAGGTACTACAGTAAGGTAGTACAATAAGTTAGTACATAAAGTACTACAGTAATATAGTACAGTAAGGTAATACTGTAAGGTAGTACAGTAAGACAGTACAGTAAAGTAATACAGTAAGGTAGTACTGTAAGGTAGTACTGTAAGGTAGTGCTGTAAGGTAGTACAGTAAGGTAGTACAGTAAGGTAGTACAGTAAGGTAAGTTGAACAGTTACCAAAAACAAATACATTCTAAATGTCATAAAAACCTTTTTTTTAATGAACGGCATATATGAGGAAGACGCGTAGATGACAGGAACAAGCCCTGACCACAGAACTGACATGAGGGGGGTCATAGTAAGTTTGCTGTCAGTGTAGAAGCCAAAGTCTCTAACAGTGTTGGACAAGAGGATCTCAGATTCACCTACTTTTATGGATGCGATAGCAACCCTTCCGAAGATTGCCATCGGAGCCACATATAATTGCCTCTGTCTTTTCGCCATTTAATTTAAGTCTGTTAGATGCCATCCGGGATTTCACCGCAAGACAGCAGTCCTCGACAGCCTGAACAGCAGCAGCACAGTCCAAAGGATTAGGGCGGAAACACGTGCACATTTCTGTGTTATCAGCAAATATTAGGGGACATCTTGAGCGACCAACTCCAACGTAAAGCCAGATTGATTAAAGCAGCGGTTCTCAACTTGTGGGTCGCGACCTCTTTGAGGGGTCGATTGACCCTTACACAGGGGTCGCCTAAAGACTACCTAAAACACATGTATATGAAGAATAGAAGAGAATAATTTTATGGTTTGGGGGTGTCACCACAACATGAGGAACTGTATGAAAGGGTCGCGGCATTAGGAAGGTTGAGAACCACTGGATTTAAGTATAAACAGTGCGAAACTAACACAAGGACATTTATGCAAATGGTTTCATTAAAGCATTACGAGGCAAAAAAATGTCAGTGTCACTCCATTGAACATATCATATCTCAACAGACCGTGGGGGAGGTGGTGGGAAGAGGTTAAAGCTATGAGAGGAAATGAGCTAAACAAATATGGTTATACTTGAAAAAAAAGGACACAACAAAACAACAAACGTGTCGGCAAGTAGCCTTCTTCAACGGACAAATGACATTAAAAATGATATAAAATTTTAACATTTAGTATCCGAGAGGCCAACAAGAGGAATGTGACAGGCGACGGATTAAATGCTGGCAAAATTGGACGGAAGGGAGAAAAGTATGTCCTCTGCGTTTGGTCGTAACGAGGAAGGGGCGGAGATCGTAACGAGGAAGGGGCGGAGAAAGGATTTAACATAACAATATTATATTTAGATATTGACTAGACAAATTTTAATTTCTACAGATCTCATTGACGAGTGTGCGTTTGCTGAGCCCTGTCTCTATATCACCGAGTGTATTGACAATGAAGTTGGCTACGATTGTAGATGTCAGTCAGGATATTCTGGCTATAACTGTTCAGTGGGTAAGAGGATTATCTAAAAGGTTTAAGGCTTGGAATAAGCTTTACTAACCAAACACGCTTTGAAGAGTAATATAATGCCAGTCGTTTCTTCAGATAATCAACGTTATTGATTGTAACAAAGAGTTCAAAACCTCTTGATTTAGATCAGCGGTCCTCAACCTGTGGGGGCGAACGACCCTTTCCAAAGGGTTGACTAAAAAGATGGGAAAACACATATACTCTACAGTTATGAAGTAGCTACGAAAATAATTTTGTGGTTGGGGGGGTCGCCACAATATGAGGAACTGTATTAAAGGGTCGCGGCACTAGTAAGATTGAGAACCACGGATTTAAATGAAGAAACTATTTTTACAGGTGATGACGAACTAACGTGCAATGTTACGTCAATCACCGTTCAGTCCAACAAACCCGAAGACGTCTGTTTTGAAAACTCTTATATTCGATGCTGGGTGGCGTTACAGTATCTAGACTACCCAGTGAACCTCTCAGTAAACTATATTGAACCACGCATCGACCCTTATGACGTGAGCGTCAGTGTCTCTGACGACGTTGTGACGTTACGTGTGTGTTTAACCCAGGACTCTGCACCAGGGAGTTACAACGTGAGTCATTGTTACGATAGTCTTTCTATCCACGTAAGTAAAGAAATAATGAAATTATCATTATTATTACTATTGGTGGTTTTCGATAGCGTTGTACCGCAGCCTAGGGCTGGGCTCAATACGATTAACAAACATAATCATGAACTTAAAAATTAACATACATTAATTAAATGAAGCAAAACAAATGTGTATTCGCTCCAACCATTCATTAACTATTTACATGTCAAGCCATGGACGGCACTCGGCAGCATCGTTTAAATACAACGACTGTGATATTAAATATAATGTGTTTTTGTTTTGTTTGACTTTTGTAGCATTGCCACATAATAAAACGCAGATTCCACTTCCATTGGAATCAATAATTAATCTAGATATTAATCACGAGATCAAGTTATTTTCAAATATATTAATTGTAAAACATTAGATACGATTCAAGTAAAGCTTGTCTTTCAAAGATTGCTTTAATTATTTTTAGCATCAATAGCTTAAAAATCTCCGATTGAAAAGAAAACATACGTCAATATTGTGTAACAGTGTTAAATATCTCCCTTTAACGTGGACTTAAAAATATTGGATGAAAAAATTGATGCGCGAGAGTATGTCTACGATTCAAATAGATGATGTTGAGCTCTTAATGTCGCGCCAAACATTAGCGACAACAAATGCGTGAACTTCCCATCTACTAGATATAGCCCGCCAAACATTGGCGACAGCAATGCCTGAACTTCCCATCTACTAGATATAGCCCGCCAAACATTGGCGACAGCAATGCCTGAACTTCCCATCTACTAAAGTTACTTGACAAAACATGAACTCAAGCTACACCCCCCTTCCCTTTTCCCCACGACATAATACGTCACTGCACACATTTTATTTCACGCTCATGTATTATATTAAATATTCTGATGTCTCAACAACTTTTTAAAAAAAACATTTTTTTACACCTTACTTAAATTGAGACGATTTCATTTTCCGAAAATAAAATATCATCCGCCAAACGCAGTTGCGTTATATAAAAAATCATTTAGCATAGTTATCGGGAATTATATTTTGTGCGCTATTGAACTCATTATTGAACCATATTTTCTTTCAAACATTTAGAATTATTTGTAATATATTCTCAATACTGAATTCGCTGATTAGGAAGCAGTCAATTAGGAAGCAGTCAATTAGGAAGCAGTCAATTAGGAAGCAGTCAATTAGGAAGCAGTCCATTAGGACGCAGTCCATGGGTCACACCAGAAGCGTAATATATATAAGAGAAGATTTTACCTCTAAATGAATCACTATGGTTATAATTAATGCAATGGTAGTCTTTGTCATCAGAAATCATATTCTTAACTTATGAAAAAAATGAAAACATCACTTGATATTTGTAGCGGCATGCATACAACCACTTCTAAACAATAATATCATTTGTTTTTACAAATTAAAGACGGGTTGTTCACCCAGAATAGCGAGGTCTCATTTAACGAGGTCAGACCCTGTGCAGCTTCAGTGGTTTAAAAGGTGACAATATGTATGTCATTTAATGTCGAATCGAAGTTAAGCTTATTCAGAAAGTTTTGTTTTTTTTTAACTTTGCGTCTTGGTATTAAATCAGCTAATTAACATATCACTCCGTTTTTTTTAAATTGAATTTTTTGAAACTTCATAAGCTCAATGAGCATCAAAGGTTTTATGGATTATTGTGACATAAGTGTCATATATATATTGAGTCCGTATTTCTTACCACGTTTGTCCTTCAACTGATTTGATCTCTGTCACATTAATGCTGCCTAACTATTATACGAGAGCTAGTTTGATGGTAAAATTTAAACCATGTCGTCGCTAAAGTTAGAAGATGTTAGTAATGATTTCAAGGTAGTAATGAGCCTGGCCGTTGTACAATAGAATTTTCTTTCAATTTAGTTGACTTACAGCATCCAAGCAGATGGCCGCGATCAAGGATTTCTGGTGACACTGTCGGGTGAGATCCTTCCTTACAACAACACAGCACCAAAGTTTGTATCCGCTGATAATAACGGGTCGTACTTTATAAACGTGACTGAAGCTAAGACCATCGGCGCCAAGGTTTTATGTGTCAACGCGTCACAGACAGCACGCGCCGGGTGTTCAGGTGACCCTAGCTGCGTGACGGTCGTTGACCCGGACGACAACAGGAACTTCGGCATCCAGACTCTTGGAGTAAGCGTCACTGACTGTAAGTTGTAGCGCGGTCATTCATTACAGCTGATCATCAAACCTTTTAACTTCATATATAATAATGGCCACAAAGGGGCCGAATAGTTTAAATAGTGATAACGTTATTCCAAATTTAACTTTACCAAATGATCGTCTGACATATTAAGACTTAAATCACCAGGCCGCAAAACTAACTGTTTGTGAAAATAAGAAAGAAAACAAAAAAAAATCATTTGTCGGGTACAGGTCTTAACTTCGACTTCTTTTTAAAAATACAACGAAACATATTTATTTGATTTATTTTGAAATAGCTTCAATTTCTATTTAAGTTTATTCAGTAATCAATAAAAATAATTATGTTTTCTAAATCAAATATATCAATAGATTATAATGCACGTGGTACAAATCTAACATTGTTACGTAAATGTTTAGATGTTTTTATAGGGTTAAATTTTTTTTTTCTTATACCAGACGGTACAGAATCTGATTCTCTAGTGTTCACTCCCGCACATACATCAGCATCTCTGGGATGTTTCTCTGTGCAAAAGAAACTGATTCCAACTACAACATTTTGGATTGAATTAACTGTAAGTCTTAGGATTGAACCCCACCCCCAACCACCACCACCACGCCTCCCCACCACATACACACACTTTTATTTCACCATATGAAATGAGGCTATTCCATTGCATGAACATAACGCAAGTCCAGAAACAAAATAGCTCAGCTAGTGAGCTGGATGGGCTGTAATTTTCTTCCAGTTAATCTTTGCTCTTCAAGCAGTTGGTTGTAGGTAGCCTGCAAGTATCAAGTGATGTCTTCATTTATCCATGTTTCAGGTGGAAGACGGGGGAAACGAGACTGCGAAAGCGAGATTTTATTTTTATATCGTTGACGCCAACGAGCCTCCGATGTGTGAAACCAAAAGTATAGAGTTGGGGGAACTGAGTGTGTTCGCTGACAGTCAGGACCTCGCCGTTATAAACTGTACTGATCCAGACATAGAAGCTCAATTCAGGCAAATAAAATATGCCGTGACGAAATATGCAGGTTTGATGTTTGTTCTTTACTTTTTTTTTTCTTTCTTTTTTCCATTCTCAAATGTATATAAAATTGTGTTCAAGTTTGTTGTCTGAAATGGCTACTTAATTTGTGTGCTGAAAATGTACGATGCAATCAAAAAACATTTCCATTTGTTTGGATCAGTAAAAGAATCTTATCATGTCTTAACTATTTTGTCAAGACATTTGATTCTGACTTATTTCAAATTATCTTTCAACCTAATTATAATACAAGGTTCTCCAAGGCCTTGCCGCGGCAAAGATGTCTGCTAGAAAATTATAAAGATGTGTCGCGAAACTTCGGTGTCTATGTGATATTGCAAGTCAAAGGAATAATAATGAAAATAAAAGTTGTTTTTACAGTGTTCTGAGTAAACTTACATTTTATGATAGTGTACCATCAACACAACAAAAAAAAAATAGTTTGAGAACCACATTTCTAATCTACTCCCCCAGGTCCAGAACAATTATTCAGTACACTAATCTTTCGGTCCGAACTAAGAAACTATGACGCAAGCATTTTATTTGTTACCTTACTTATTTAAAAGTAAACTGGACTTAATATTTGTTTTGACCTTAACCATTATAACTTTTTGAGCAGCCCCATAAAGAAATCAATTTCTGGAACCCCCTGTAACGAATTTTACCACAGCACACTCATAGTTGGACTAAATTTGGCAATGACCATATCATTCTTTTTTTTTTTATTGAAGTTATCTGCATCATTTCCGATATCTTGCCCAGATAATTTCCGCGTCTCAGACGCTGGCGTATTCCAAGTCTACAGCCCATTCAAGTCATGGGAGGCTGGGTACTACTCATTGAACGTCACGGCGGCAGGATACTCTAGCCTGGAAGATGCAAGATTTACCTCCGTTATCACAGTGACCTTTAAAATTACAAGTAATTATTGTACAAAAAAATTATTATTTTTTTAACTGATATCTTGTGTCGAACTTAAAACATAACTTGTTTAATAAATGAACTATTTAGGAAGATGTGAAAGTCTTCCTCTTGGCCACTTATGGAGTCCTATGGTGGCGACGTGGGGATATTAACATCAACGCCGGCCTTAGGTCAACTTTCGCCCCGTGCGCAGAACCCGTTCGGCGCCCCCTTCGGCATAAATAAATTAATTTCATCACCCTTTCGGTTGGTCCCAACCCCAGTGTTAGTATCAAAATTAAGAATGAAACTTTCATTGTATGAAAACTCATTGATTGAAAATTCATTGTATGAAAACTCATTGTATCATTATTTCACTTTTAGCAAGTCAAAGCATATAGCTAAGAATATTTAGTTCAACAGCTCAATAAGTTTCCTAGAAAAATCTTGTTCAGGATTAAAGGGGTTGAAGAATTTTATTGTTTTGAAAAAAAAAATTGTTTTTTATTTTTAAACAATGAATTAAATAAACGAAAGTTTTTAAAATCACTTTCATATTAAATAATAGCTTTTATCTTCCATAGCAGCAAGAAACATCTGTAATATATATTTTCATACAAATCGCGCTCGTGCAAGGCTAAGGCTTTCAAAAGATTGAAATTGATATACTATGTGCACCCACTGAATTGCACAGGTCCACGATATTACACTGAAAAACACCCATTTCCACTATACAAAATACCATTCACCACATACCCTTACACTAAATTCACATATCCTTGAACACCAAATTCATCCGCCCAAAGTCCCACCCCAAACATACATACACCTTTGCCATAAATCTATCCACACATATGGCTTTTTTAATTGTTTTTTTAAATTTTTTAAAAATTGCTTATTTTTTAGTTCCAGGACCAAGTTGTAGCCTGACGTCTGCTAATCCCTGGCCAATGAGCTGGCGACCTAATTTCACTGAAATTAATTTGATACTTTCTTGCGACACGAGAGATGTGGGGCGACTACAAATTAATTCTGTCGGTATTATGGAATACTATTCGGCATCGAAAGCTAATTTATTTAGCGCGACATTCCGAACAGAAAACCAAACCACAGCGACCGTGACCCTTAAATTGGTGAAATATGAGTCGGGGGATTACATTGTGAGTACACAAAATGTTCAGCTTTTTAACAAAAAAAACACAAAAACTCGGCTGTTTTTATACTTTTGTTTGTGTGACTCCATGACTCCATGACTCCATGACTCCATGCCTCCATGACTCCATGACTCCATGACTCCATGACTCCATGCCTCCATGACTCCATGACTCCATGCCAACATGTTTTGACATTTGGCAAGGATTTCATTTGTATTTTGAGTTTCTTTTTTTCGTTCTTTGCTTTGTTTTTGTGTGTCTTATTTTTGTGTGTCTTATTTTTGTGTGTCTTGTTTTTGTGTGTCTTGTTTTTGTGTGTCTTGTTTTTGTGTGTCTTATTTTTGTGTGTCTTATTTTTGTGTGTCTTATTTTTGTGTCTTATTTTTGTGTGTCTTATTTTTGTGTGTCTTATTTTTGTGTGTCTTATTTTTGTGTGTCTTATTTTTGTGTGTCTTATTTTTGTGTGTCTTATTTTTGTGTGTCTTATTTTTGTGTGTCTTATTTTTGTGTGTCTTATTTTTGTGTGTCTTATTTTTGTGTGTCTTATTTTTGTGTGTCGTATTTTTGTGTGTCTTATTTTTGTGTGTCGTATTTTTGTGTGTCTTATTTTTGTGTGTCTTATTTTTGTGTGTCTTATTTTTGTGTGTCTTATTTTTGTGTGTCGTATTTTTGTGTGTCTTATTTTTGTGTGTCTTATTTTTGTGTGTCTTATTTTTGTGTGTCTTATTTTTGTGTGTCTTATTTTTGTGTGTCTTATTTTTGTGTGTCTTATTTTTGTGTGTCGTATTTTTGTGTGTCTTATTTTTGTTTGTCTTATTTTTGTGTGTCTTATTTTTGTGTCTTATTTTTGTGTGTCTTATTTTTGTGTGTCTTATTTTTGTGTGTCTTATTTTTGTGTGTCTTATTTTTGTGTGTCTTATTTTTGTGTGTCTTATTTTTGTGTGTCTTATTTTTGTGTGTCTTATTTTTGTGTGTCTTATTTTTGTGTGTCTTATTTTTGTGTGTCTTATTTTTGTGTCTTATTTTTGTGTGTCTTATTTTCGTGTGTCTTATTTTTGTGTGTCTTATTTTTGTGTGTCGTATTTTTGTGTGCTTATTTCCAATTTAAAGGCGTTATTCTACAATTTCCAGGTGTTTATTTTAACATGCTGTTGAACATTCCTTGTTTGTAATATATTTTATCAAGCATAGCGATGAACTATTTAATCAGCAAGGAGATTCATGTACGGGATCGCAGTATAGGCCTACTACATCAGACAAAATTTATTTATTTTAAAGCAAAATTGTTAGAAATTATTTAACTTAAAAAAGAATAATACCATGAGAATTTTTTTTAACAAAATTACTATATTCAATTTTTTTTTGTTTAAGCACAAAAACAAATAATTTTTGCTTTACTTAATTCAAATTGTATTTCCAATGTACTTTCATGAAATATCGCTTTGTTTCTAATCATACTACACAGACTTTGTTCCTTTGCTTTTAGATAAAAGTCGTCGGGTTTTTTTTTTTTGGTTTTTTTTTTTGTTTTCATTCATGTCCGACAGAAAGTTGAGCAATAGGAGCTGGTCGTGCTGTTTCTAAAAAATAGACTAGTTGTTTTATCCAATAAAAGATGGCCTTGATCGGTTGCCCATTACGTTTAAGACTTTGACTGATTTTTTTTTTTTTCAGGCTGCGGTGAATGCCACCCTGGGGGATGAGTGGTCCATGACAACGATGAGGATTCCTGTCTTCAATCCGCCTAATATAACAACACCAGACGACATAGTGAGGATACTTAGTACTGTGAGTGTGGGGTCGGAAATACTGACCGTTCGTGCAACTTCAGACGTCGCAGGCTCGTCCTTGACCTATTCCATAATAGGTAATTGGATTCATTGAAACAACATCACATTTAGTGCGCGCCCTCTTCTTTGTTTTGAATTGCCTCTAAATATGAACTGGAGTCAAATTAAAAACCTATGTCAATATAAACACTTAAGTCAATATGAGATCTTAAGTCAATATAAGTGTGGAGAAAGGTACGTTATCTAGGAGATTAGGTCCCTTCTGTAGCCACAGACAATAAGTTCCCAGTCTAAAAAATTACTCTGGTTCTTCAGCTCCTGGAAAGCTGGTACTTGTAAATTTTCCTGGCTCCTATGAAGCCGATAGTTTAAAAGGAAAAAACACGCAACGTCGTTTGAGAGTCATCAAATAGGTTTTATTCCTTGTTACAATATAAGTGTTCAAACACATCACCTTCTACTGAATAGTCATGTAAAGTGCTTAACAAATCCAATGAATACACAAAAAGCATTACTAATTTGTACTATGTCCAACATCACTCAAAAACACAATCTGGTCGAAAAATCCACTCTCAATAATAAATCTCTCTCCCCCTAATAATAATTTCTCTCCCTCTTATACCATCAAAGACCATGCACTCGTGATATCAAAAAAATAGCTAACATTCGTTCACCCCTTTCAATATTCCCCAACTCACAACACTCACTTCCTCACCTGGGTTCCCACCCCTCCTTTTCCCCAAACATACACAGAAAAGGTAAACACACGATCTGACCGTGACAATAAGAACTAAAGTCAATATAAGAATTCAAGTCAATATAAGAATTCAAGTCAATATAAGAATTCAAGTCAATATAAGAATTCAAGTCAATATACGAACTCAAGCCATTATAAGAACTCAAGTCAATATAAGAACTCAAGTCAATATAAGAGCTCAATTCAATATACGAACTCAAGTCAATATAGGAGCTCAAGTCAATTTAGAACTTAATTTAATATATGAACTTAAGGCAACATAAGAACCCAAGTCACTATAAGAACTTAAATCAAAGAGCACGACAGTAAAATATACTTTGGAGAAGTTTGGCGCCCCTGGACAAGTTTGGTAGTTGTTAATGTAAAGACTTTTTCACATTGGTTTGTGTAGTACAATCTTGATGCTTTCTTTCTTCAATGTTATGAATCACACCATGTTGCATGTTCATCCTCTCATGTCACAGGTGGCGACATGGGTAACGTGTTCTCCATCAACAAAACCGAGGGCACAGTATATTTGATGAAAGATCAATTGACAGATGCTAACGTCGTTTACAGATTAACTTTTGAGGTAGGTACAGTTGGCACAAATCTATTCTTATTGGCTTCAGCCGCACTAAAAATACAATACCTGGGGGGGGGGATCAAATGAAATTCAATAGCAAAGCATCTACTGATGAATTAGTTATTGCTGGCAAACCGCATGATGAAATATGGCATGTGTACATCCTAAGACTATTTTCTATGTCATCTCATTGTCTCAAGGTTAAAGACTCGGTCAGTAACTTGACTTCAGAGAAAGGCGTGGAGATTCAAATCATCCCAGTACCAGAATCTACAGAGTGTGCAGTTCTTAGAAGTGATGTCTCTGTTTATAGACCTGATGATATCAATCTAGTTGGTTATGTTGTTTGCAGCTTCCCAACTACTGACAATTCAGACTATATATATAGTCCAGGTAAGATTCTGCGAGACTCTGACGTTTATTTGTCTAAAATATTGCATGAAGGTTGAACTTAATCAAAGATACCTAACCTCTTAACAATAAACGAAACGAACAAAGAAAAACTATACACACGAATGTCTGGTGAGACTAGTGAGAAGTCTCAGAATGTTTTTCATTGTGCTAATTCAAATGTGAGGCTGACTCTAATGTGTGGCGTGGGGTGGGGTAAGGACATCCAGTCTCAGATGTATGGTGCTAATTCAAGTGTGAGAGGCTGACACTAATGTGTGATGTGGGATGGGGTAAGGACGTCCAGTCTCAGATGCATGTTGCTAATTCAAGTGTGAGAGGCTGACTCTAATGTGTGATGTTTGATGGGGTAAGGACTCCAGTCTCAGATGCATGGTGCTAATTCAAGTGTGTGAGGCTGACACTAATATGAGTGGTTGGGTGGGTTAAGGTCGTCCAGTCTCACAAAATAATTGTATGTTCGTTTGAAACATTTCTTTTCAAGTAATTGAAACTATCAATAGAACGTGTTATTAAAGGTTAGATTTAACCAAATAGGTGAAGAGTTTGTAAACGATTTCTTTCTTTTCTTAGCCATCCCTGAATGTCAGAGAGAGCATAACAAACAAGTAATTGCTTGTACAATCGCAGAAAATAAATAAAATATTGAAGCACGTTTTTCAAATGTTGCCTTAAGTTGTTAAAACATCTGACTTAGTTGTGAACCTATTTTTTTTCCCAGATTCGGAGTGGGGCCTGACTGTATCAGAGAGCGGTGTCCTATATGTTGCTGGATCACCACCAGATTCTGGATATGCCTGGGATGCAGAAGTGATTGTATCAGATTATGTTCATTCGAAAAACATCTCCATCAAGTTCAAATATTATATTGACTTCAGTGAGTATCAATTAGCATCATATTTATGTCTTAAAATACTGGTTTTAATTCTTATTCTTTTTTTTTTTATGTTCGTCTTTTGCACGCGAATATGACCAAGACAATTTTTGACTTGATTAGTGACCTTGACTTGAGCTTTGTTTTGTTTTAAAGTGAGGGAGAGCTGCTCAATTCGTCAGCATCACTCTCTCGTCCTTGCCTATTTGCTCAAATGGAAAGAACTAGTCGAGACGACTGGAAATAGACCAGGATGCAGTAGATGACCAGTGCGCCTTGTGTGTTTCACTCTGCTTATATTTTTGTACGTCGCAGTAGTTACAGGGTTTGCCTCCTCTTAGAGGAGTTGCCATCCAAGATTAACGAGTACCATCCACCCGGGATGCGGGTGATATTGTTCGCTTTTGCTGGGGATTTTGCTCGAGTCAACTAGCTTTGGCCTTGCTCAGTTTAGACCACTCGGCACCTGATTCCTATTACATATCACTAGAATAGCACATAAGAGACGGCCATCGTTAAGATGATACATTAAAATTGTAACACTGTTGGTCAGCTTGTGTATGGGTGATATATGTTTTTGTATAGGAGATATATGTTTTTTAAGGTTCTATGACCCCCACACACACAAATATTCCTCACATGTTTCTGCGTAGAGAAAAGTCAAACACACGAAACTCTCCACAAAGAATATTCTCCACGCGGAAAATCCCTTTGAAATATAATTCAAAAAATTAAATATCTCTAACCTTTTGTGTGTTTGCTGCAAGGGCATCGGGGGGGGGGGGGGTGTAAAATTCTTAAGAAAATTGTAATGGCGAGCCAGACTTCGATAACTATATTTTGTCATGTAAAAATGCGATACAATAAGTGCAGCCATTTGGAATGTTACTATATTTTTACATTTTTAAGTTAAATTTTCACCAGGAGAAAGCAATAATCTCTTTCTCTCGGACTCTCTAACAAGCACTCACAATCAGTTTCACTAAACTCCACGTTTTACTGGGTTCATTGTTATTAGTTTTAAGCGGTTCAGTTTTTTATATTCCTGAACTGAGATCTTGAATCATTTCTTCACAAGTATGTTCACCTATATACGTTCTCAGATTGCCACGATGCCAGCCACGACTTCTGCATCACACTCAATGCTGGTTACTGCTCAGATTCTGTTTGCACAAACTGCTCTAATGGTTGGTCAGGTATCGACTGTTCCACCGATGAAAATGAGTGCGCGGACTATTCAACAGGTTGTTTGGCTTTTACCACATGTATGAACACAGATGGCAGCTACCAATGCGTGGGGACATCGTCGTCATCGTCAAGTCAAAGTACCTCGACAGCTCCAACCACCACGACAACGTCATCTACCACAACTAGTTCTACTTCTACTACAACAGAAGTGGTAAGAGCACAGTCTTTCTTACTAAACAATTTTTTTCAATTTCAATATTAAAACCACTAACCGTAGTTGTAATAGATGGCGCTCTCTTTTCTATAATCAGTTAACTTTTTTTTTTTCAAAGTACTGAGCTGGCTTTGATGATTGGAGGTCAAAAATAAACCTAATAGAAACAAAATTATTTTAGTTTTAGTTTTAGAGATTTCTTGTATGAAATTATACATATTAAATGCATGTTAAATTATTGAATTATTACCGGTAATTGCAAATGGTTGATTTTTGCTTTCGAGGAATACTTAAAAATTTCTTAATTTAATTTTTTTTTAGTTAAAAAAAAACAATATTCATTTAGAATGTTTATCCACATATTGAAAATGAAATTGTAAAATGTTACCCAGCCTTATTTCAATGTACTTGACTTTAATAAATTAGTATTGTCTTTTTAGTTAACGCCCCAGCTATTAATAGTGAAAGAATAAATGAACCGGTTATATATATATAGGATTTAGCGTTCATGAGTTGAAGTTCACATCTGTGACGTGAAATCACCGTGTAGTCTAATCTCTAAATTTAGCGTCGTCTCCCAATGGTATTGGTTTTCATAGAGCAGAGCCAACAAAATGTGGACAAAATATTAACAGATGCTAACGAGTAAGCAAAAAATAATAATTCGGAGCTGTAAGTTGTCTGCCATTTCTTAATGTTATTTTGGGGCTCAGATTCCCGAAACTCGTTCAGATTTTCCTAACAACTCTAGTTTTAAGATATGGTTTTTTACAAAAAATTAGTAATCTCTAATATTATAAGATGTTGTATGCAAACGTGTTTTCTACTTACTTCCAACCATACACGTATGATATATAAATTGTGAAGATCAAAGAACGAAATCGATTTAGTGCTGCTTTATTAACTAAATGTGTATGAAACCTATTTCTGGGTTTATAATAAAGTACATAACTTAACCAAAGGCGAGGATATGTGATTTGTGTAGACTTGATAATTAATTTATCTTGTTTTATACATTAGCTTTACAAGGCACGCTTATTTCTTATATCTTTTGGGATGGTAGAGCTGGGAAGCCAGGCATGATATAATTAGGAAAGAAAAGATTGGCCTCATATGGAAATAGAATGTTTGAAGGAAAAAAAATGTTATCAATGAAGCTTTAGTAACACGAGCAAGAATAAAAGTAATCAATCAACAGAAAATATTGTGAAACATTTTCCGATGGCTTACACATGCTACGGCGGCTAGATAAAAAGGAACATATAAAAATTTTACACTGAATTATCCTGGCAGTTCCTAATCTCAGAACTCCTACAAATGGAGCTTTTTTTGGCGTAGAATAAAAGGAACATTTATCATATAAATCTGTGGTTTGGGCATAAAATAATGAAATTTTCATGTCGTACACTTGTAGCTGGGGTAAGTGCCGTCCGGGAAGGTCGGACACTTGTAGCTGGGGTAAGTGCCGTCCGGGAAGGTCGTACACTTGTAGCTGGGGTAAGTGCCGTCCGGGAAGGTCGTACACTTGTAGCTGGGGTAAGTGCCGTCCGGGAAGGATGTACACTTGTAGCTGGGGTAAGTGCCGTCTGGGAAGGTCGGACACTTGTAGCTGGGGTAAGTGCCGTCCGGGAAGGTTGAGAATGTTGCCGCCCCGTTCCAATGAGAAATATTTCGCCGAAGTTCGAAAATGTCAGCCCTCCATATAATCAAAATAATAATCGCAAGAGATGGATCACCCCACACCCTAAACCTCCTTCCTACGCCACTGCGACTGGCTTTTAACAATCAGTATTATGTTTTACTGGAAATTACCAGCCAAACAATGGCGGCGACGGTGCGTGAACATCCCGCTTACTAACACCACATGACAAAACACGCATTCATGTAACTCACTTAAGAATTCCAATTAATGCTAACTTCTGGGAATATTATTTTGCGTTCCTAATGAGCACATCGTCACAGCCATACGTATATACATAGAGAATTATTCTTCGTGACGCTCTAACAAAGCGTATCTTCAACATCTATAAAAAAAAAACTCGAGCAGTAAAGGAAAAATTGGAGAAATAGTGTTACATCCGAGGCACCAAATTTCGTGTTGGTCGGTGTAATTATTATTTCTAGGTTTTAACATTTCATTCAAATACATTTAATAAAGTGATGTTAGACATTATTATTATTTATAATCGGATTTTTATTATTATTATTGTTTTTTTGTTTTTTTTAATTTGGGTACTTTTTTCTGTGATATCCCCTTAACCAAATTTTGAAAAAACCTTTTACTTTTTAAAGATAATTTTTCTCAACTCACTTTATTATTTTATTTTAATAGATATTTCAATATATGACATTAGATTCACCGACAATATACTGCTGGCATTACAGAGTGTGGACTGTTTTTTATATTTTCCAGCAGCCCTCATTCCGTTTGACAAAGGGCAGCATGGAGTATAGTAGATGGAAAAAAAGATCTCTAAAATGGGTAACCGACATCTATGATCCCGTCTCTGAAGATATAACAACCAAGGCGGCAGCCGATGCTGAAATATCCGGTGGCCCTGGTAGTACTGAGATATTTGCATCCCGTGAAGAATTAACAATGTCTACACGGTCTTTGGATTACTCTGCGATTGATGCAGCTCCAATAACTTATAACGCAGAAACACTTCCAACATTGGCAAATAGCAAAGAGTATGATGTTCCTTCTGGATTGGTTGCTGAAATATCCAATGGCCCTGGTAGTACCAAGATTTTTCTAACCCGTGAAGACCTAACAATGTCTACACGGTCTTTGGATTACTCTGAGATCGATGCACCTCCAATAACTTATAACGCAGAAACACTTCCAACATTGGCGAATAGCAAAGCGTATGATGTTCCTACTTCGTTGGTCGAGACACTTACAGGTGTGAGCCCGAGTATTGAAACGTCTATCGAGCCCAGCTCAGCTTATTTTATTGAGCCTATCTCAGGAGATGGTTCTTTGGAGGATCAAGCTCCACCAATTAGTGATAACATGGATATCATGACTATTGGAAACACAGGATCACTTCAAATATTGGAATATAGCAAAGAGTATGATGTTCCTTCTGAATTGGTTGAGACACTTACAGGTGTGACCTCGAATGTTGAATCATCAATGGATGGTACTCCAACAGCTTCAGCTTTAACATCTGTCAAGCCCAGCTCAGTTCTTGCTATTGAACCTATCTCAGGAGATGGTTATTTGGATGATCCAGCTCCAGCAGTTAGCGAAACCCAAATAGTTCAGCCTGTTAATACTGATACCACTGGTATCATGACTACTGGAAACACGGGAAATCTTCAAACATTGGCGTATAGCAAAGATTATGATGTTCCGTCTTGGTTGGATGAAACACTTTCAGGTGTGAGATCGAGTGTTGAAACATCACCGCAAAGCAATCCAACGGCTTTGACTTCTATCGAGCCCAGCACGGTTTTTATTGAACCTATCTCAGGAGATGGTTCTTTGGATGACCAAGCTCCAGTGTCTAGTGAATCGATTATAGGTCAGCCTTTTACTACTGATAACAAGGATGCCATGCCTGATGATAAAAACCTTCATGCAACGGAAATAGCACCTAATGTGAGCAGTGCCGCTGAGATCACGCCTGAACCAACAGCATTGCAACCAACCATCTATAGCACAGCACTGTCCTCATCATCACCCTTGCATTTATCAGTTTATTCATTCCATGATGACACTTTTATCCCATCGTCGCAACCGAGTTTCCCGATAGCAACCAGCATTTTACTTGTTATCTCACATATCATGACCGATGAATTTGCCGGTGCATCGAAAACAACTACATTATATAATACATTCGAAACAACATTTAGTACGGATGCGGCCATTACAGAATTGAAGAGCTCTCAGTCATCAACGGTAACGGAACAGGTTGCCATGACAACTGCAATAGGATTAGAAAACCTGACCATCTCAAGAGAAACCACTGGGACGCCAGTTAACACAACAACTGCAACACCCAATTACACAACAACTGCAACGCCAATTAACACAACGGGTATAACACCAAATTACACAACAGGTGCAACACCAAATAACACAACTGGTACAACACCAAATAACACATCAACTGAAATGCCAAATAACACAACAGGTACAGCACCAAATTACACAACTGGTACAACACCAAATAACACAACTGGTACAACACCAAATAATACATCAACTGCAATGCCAAATACCACAACAGGTACAACCGAAAATGACGTAACAACTACAGCACCAGTTAACACAACACGTACAATACCAGTAAACACAACAGCTACAACACCATCTACACCACTAACTGCAGCACTGTCTACAACACCCCCACCAACAACAACAACAACACCAACACCAACACCAACAACAACAACAAAAACAACAACAACACCACCACCACCACCAACAACAACACCAACAACAACAACACCAACAACAACACCAACAACACCAACAACAACACCAACAACAACAACACCAACAACAACAACAACACCAACAACAACAACAATAACAACAACAACACCAACAACAACACCAACAATAACAACAACAACACCAACAACAACAACAACACCAACAACACCAACAACAACAACACCAAAAACAACACCAACAACACCAACACCAACACTAACAACACCAACAACACCAACACCAACAACAACAACACCAACAACAACACCAACAACAACAATACCAACAACAACAATACCAACAACAACAACACCAGCAACAACAACAACAACAACAACACCAACTACACCAACAACAACACCAACAACAACAACACCAACAACAACACCAACAACAACAACAACAATAACAACAACAACACCAACAACAACACCAACAATAACAACAACAACACCAACAACAACAACAACACCAACAACACCAACAACAACAACACCAAAAACAACACCAACAACACCAACACCAACACTAACAACACCAACAACACCAACAACAACAACACCAACAACAACAACACCAACAACAACACCAACAACAACAATACCAACAACAACAATACCAACAACAACAACACCAGCAACAACAACAACAACAACACCAACTACAACATCACCTGCAGCAGCAACTAATACACACACGACAACAACTCCTACAAAGCTAAGTACACCACCAACTACTACATCAACTTCAGCAGCAACTAATACACACACAACAACAACACCTACAACACCAACAATGGCACCAACGGCAACACAAAATAAAACATCAATAACAACTCCACCTACTACAGCACTTACAACACCAACTACACCACAAACTTCAATAACAACTACAACACACCCTACAACAACACATACAACCCCAACCATGACAACACCAACAACAACAGCACCTATAATGCAAACTACAACACCACTTTCAACACCACCCAATACAACAAAACCTACAACAACAACATCAACAACAACACGAACTACAACACAAACTATAACACCAACTTCAACCACAGAAAACACAACAGAAATAACACTCCTTGGTGCAACAAGTGCAACTCCAATTATCACAAATAGTGCACTGTATAACGCAACTACAGCTTTTTATAACACAACACCAACTTTATCATTTACACTGGAATCTTCAACCACAAGTGCAAGCTCCACAATTTCAATTTCCACACTGTCAAATTCCACAATGTCAAGTTTCACACCCTCAAGTTCCACAATGTCAGGTTCCACACTGTCAATTTCCACACTGTCAAATTCGACAATGTCAAGTTTCACACCCTCAAGTTCCACAATGTCAGGTTCCACACTGTCAAGTTCCACACTGTCAAGTTCCATACTGTCAAGTTCCACACCATCAAGTTCTATCTCCCCTATGCTAGATTCTTCGCTCGCCATTTCTACCACTACCATAGGTTTCAATAAAACCACAAATGCTATTTCAACAACGGGCCCTACAAAGGAAATTGAGGTTTGTCAAAATGACTTTATACAGCATATAAATATTTGAAAAATGATCAATTTCAGCTATGCAAGATTCCCTCACTACCTATTTATATCTTACTGCTTTGCATGACCCCTATTTGCCTAATTTTATTTTCCTCACCTTTTAAACTGTTAAATTTAGTTTTTATTCTAAAACAATTTTGAAAACAATTTTTTTTAAAATAAAATGTGTACCGAAAACAACAACTGCACCACAAACAAAATAGACCACCTACAAACTACAAGGCCAACTTGTTTCTTTGCGATGCCTGTCATGAACGAAAATTACAGTTTCGGATTTAAAATTTGGATTTTTATGTTTATTTCTTGAAGTGAAATTGAATGCTTCAAGTTCGGGCAGACGTTGTCAAATTCAAGCTGTGCATAGAAAATTAGCAATGTATTTTTAATAATTTTTTTTTAAAATGTTTCTCTCACACTTTTGCTACTCACTTTGATCATCTGCTTGAAATTTAATGTTTGCATTTTACTATAAATGTGAGTGGAACTCTTGCCAAAAACTAAAAATTCTTGCCAACTAAAAGATTTAAATTGTCTGAATACGTGTGCAATATCCTTCAAATATTATAATATCAATTTTTTAAAATAAATTTCATTCTTTTACATCTAATAAAGTTTTTAAAACCCTTTTTGGGTCTGAATAATTTATAAGGTATTCAAACTCAATGACAGAGTCATAGACTTAATTTTTCCTGGTTACCATCAATCTCACTAAACAGTTACATTGTATCTACTAATTAAATTGTTCATCTACAATTTTTAAACCCAATGATCTCTACGTTTCATCTGATATCTAAAAAGTCGAATCCCTATTTTTGATAAGGCTATTTCCCATACGAAGATAGGGATTACCCCTTAGAGATATGGTAAGTGAACATGAATCAACTACTTAATGGAAGTTTGACTTTAATGAATAATAAACTTCAAACCCAAAAAGCAAAAAAATC
The DNA here is from genome assembly GCA_964017045.1 of Omphiscola glabra. Lineage (NCBI taxonomy): Eukaryota > Metazoa > Mollusca > Gastropoda > Lymnaeidae > Omphiscola > Omphiscola glabra. Next base: position 18,449,718 of record OZ024798.1, on the reverse strand, counting down.
AAGGTGAGAAAAGTCTCATCATATCATCATTATAAGTGTGCTATTACAACTTTTCTAACCATATTATATATATTTTTTTTATCAAGTTAGATAACAAACATTATTTAATGCATGTTATGTCTGTGAATAAGCAATACTCATAGGAAGCCCACCCTTAAATAACTCTCTAACAAAATGTTTATTTACCAAACTTTATATTTTAAAATATATTAGTTTAAATAGTTAATATATATAATGTATGTCTATTATAATCTGCAATAAAAGTATGTTCTATTTTCATTGTAAAAAAAAATTTCACTAGAATGAATAAAAGGCCTGCTATAATAGTATATTATTTAGTGTAATGTTTTATTAGTATTTATCTTATAGACTTTACTGCTGAAGGTTTAAGAAATTACTGAAATGTTATGAATTTTAATCTAAATCGTTATCAGTTTCAACAGTTCAAATTTCCTTATAATAAGTTATGCGGTGTAATTGTTCCATTAAAATGTTCCTTCAGCCTAATTGTACACTGCCGACAGACAAAGACATCTATTCCAATGAAATTGATGGATACGTCATTGCAAAGATTGAGTGTAAGGACCAGGCTGGTTATCCTTCCTTGATTTTTTCAGCTACTGCAGGTTTGTATACATGTTTGGTATGTTTTGTTGTTATATTTTGTTTTGTTTTCTTTGGGGATATTTTTAAAAATCATTTTAATAATCTTTTAAACATATTAAATAATTTCATTTTATTAATCATTCGTTTTATAGTTTAGTTTGTTTTAATTAAAAAAATTGGCAGTATGGGTAACATGCATAGACATAAAGATCTGTGGTAACATGACATACTATATGATAAAATGACTTAATTATAGAGCCTTTAATCTCAACCTTGTACAATATAGCATCCTTATTCCTTTTTGAGTTTTTTGTTTTTTTTACCAGTGTCCACAGCTACACAAAAATCTTAGTGACGAAAATCTTCTATGGACTGACCAATGAAGGAGCAAGGCTGTATTTAGCAAGAATAGCAGACATTTAATTATATTTGTGACACAGTTGTATTGTTTTTAAAATGTTTAAATTAAGGCATTAAGTATGATTTAGTTTTTACAAAAAAGGTTTTTAATAATCGGTTCACAATTGGAATCAACCCTCTTTCTTTTAAATGTGTCAGTCCATGTTAGCTGACTACGAAAAGTTGAGTGATCAAATTCTCCTTACCATTTTATTGTTTTTAGGAGCTAAATTTACCAATAATAGTTAGCCTATAGGTATAATTGTGTTACGACCTTTTTTTTTTTTGGCAATGTGCCATGACGATGTTTTTGAACTTTTTTACTTGTGTTGTGTACAAAGTATACAAATATAGGCCTATATGTTTGTGTCAATGAGTAAAATATGTACACTGTGCATGTCTACTGTGACTCATAGCATGATTAAAAGCTCTTTCACTTTCCCCTTTCAGCCAAAGCAAAGCTGTCTAAGTTAATAACAAATTTCTCAACAGATTATTCATAAATAACTAATAAATAATTTTTTTTTTAGCTGTAAACATATTCACAAAAACAATTTAATCAAACAGTATCCACATGTGATGACTGATATAACCCCCTTCTTTCTCATTTTCTTTTTCATTTCAACAGAGCCATCACCCATTAAGGTTAATATAGCGGCCAATGGAACAATTACGCTGGCCAGCAGCATTCCAGAGACAACGAGTGAATTCATCATTACTGTTACTGTCAACAACATGATGAACAAACTTTCCTTTAAGTGCAAAATCGGTAAGATCGTTTCTATTAAGTTTTAACCATGTTATCACAAATGGCTTAATGCGTCTTGTTCCATGCTGCATGAATAAACAAGTAATGAAATCATTCAGTTATGCTATGTGTTACAACATGGTGTGTTCAAAAAGATATTAGACGAAAATTTTATCATGTGAACTGAGCATTCATCTTGTTAACTTTTTTTACCAAGCACAAAAATAGTGTGTTTTATGAAACATTAAATTAAGAGATAAATATGTATTTTCTGGTTAATTTAAATTTGATCAAACTTACAGAATATCGTTATTTATTAGTGGTTATTTTTTGTTTTTAAAAAAAAATTTAAACTTTTTTTTTACTATATCAAAGACAACACAAAAAGGGGAGGTTACATCTGAAAAAAAAACTTCATAAGACAAAATTTAAAATTATAGATAGAAACAAAGCAATAAGTTATCACATAGTCCTATAAAAATAGAGAATGCTGATTGAAAAAAAATGAAGAAATAAATTTAGACAAAAATTTGATATGAACCTCAAAACTATAAATAAAATGGATCTGTTTCATGTTTAAACAAAAGTTACAAAATTAAATTTTGGTCCATTTCTGTTTTTTTTTTTTTCTTCCTTAGATGGATAATAATTTGTGTTATTATAGATTTAAAGAGTTTTAGCTCGACAATAAATTTTTAATACGTACAGTTAAGTTATAGTGTCATGTTCATTGTTGTCTGTTTGTTTCAACTCTACTAAATGCTCAAAGACTTTGTAACATTAATAGTCATAACTTCAGCCCCAGCAACTTCTTGCATCATGTCCTTGTTTCATCCTCCAGTAAGTGTTTGCCCACAAAAGCAAGAAGAGGGCTTAACATTTGAAATGACGAATGCAAGTAAATCGGTTTCAATTCACTGCCCCTCTGGATATAATGGTAACAAAAACAAAAAATGACACTTTAAAAAAAAAAAAAATTAAATATGTATTTTACGTTTCATTGAGACAGAATAACTCACAAGATGTCATTCAATTTAGTTACACACAATTTATGGGATTAAACATGTAAGAAAAATGGAATATTTTAAATTGTTTTGATTATTATTAATCATACTGTGAACTAATGCTTAATTATGTTATGGCAATTTCTTTATCCCATTCTTGTATTTATTTAAAAAATGTTTTTATTATGTTAATACCTATACTTTTAAAATCTATAGCTAGCATTTCTTATAAATCTGAGAGAGGCATTGTTACAAGACTAATAGCTATAGCTAGCATTTCTCATAACTCTAAGACAGGCAATGTTACAAGACTAATAGCTATAGCTGGCATTGTTACAAGGCTAATAGTTATGGCAATTTATTTCTTATTAATTGGACTCGGGCAGTGTAACAAGTCTCATAGTTATGGTTGACATTTCTTATACATCTGACACAGGCACTGTTACAAGGCATTGTGATGGCAGGGACAAATGGGGAGATTTTAACTTGAATGACTGTGAAAGGCAGGATCTAAGCAATGTTGCTTTGCTGGTAAGTAAAACATTATACCCCACTGTAAAACACCCTCTATTGTGAATTAAAGAAAATAAGGACGCATATAAGATATAATATATAGTTAATATACAGAGTATGAGAAAAGGCTGCACCTATTGGTACCCGGGTACCAGAATTGAGAGGTTGGGATTAAAAACCGATTTAAAATAGTATTGTTGGGTTTGTAAGACCAAATGATGTATCAAATGAAAGATAATTGTACGTTTGTAAACTTAATTCTTATTTTAAGCTAAAAGAAACTACTACAAATGACATCCGAATAGCATTAGTCAAAATGGACCCGGACAAACGTAAAATACATTCAATTATCTTTCATTTGATACCTCATTTGGTCTTAAAAACCCAACTATAATTTTTTAAATCGTTTTTAATCCCAACCTCTCAATTCTGGTACCCAGGTACCAATAGCCACTTCGTTAAATTCGATGAGAAAAACTGAAAGATGGCTCAACTAAACCACAAATGTTTCAATTAAAGAAATCCTCAACAGCAGACAAAGAGGACCATAAAAAAAAAAAAAAAGCTAGCTGATTGCACTTGGATGTCAAAGTGAACAGAAATGTATAGTGAACAAGAAATCACATTGAATTTGGTGCGGAAGTGTCAAAAGAAATCACACAATTTGCATTGAAATAAATTTAGAGCCTCGGAAGAATGTGAATCGTGTTCTAACTTGAAGTGATAGTATTTAAATATCATTTCTCCTTGCAAAATTTAGCATATTTGTTGAATTTATGAAACAGTGTATTAGCAGCATTTTTCCAATTGCACATTTAAATATTTTCCTTCCATTCTCTTAGGTATTTTTTGCTGGTCTTTGATGTTTCTGTATTTAATTTATTTATTTTTTTTATTCTAAAGAAGTAATCACTTTTAACAAGTAAGTCGCAAATTAATTTTGTTAACCAAATTTTTTTTTTTGTATCTTTAGGTCAACCAATTAAAGAACCAAACAAGAGAAAAAGTAACAGAATTAGTTGATAAAGCCAGTAATGAAATGAACTCCAGCTTTCAGAACAGCACAAAAGTTTTGTCTGGTGATATCAAGTTAGTTGTAAATCTATTCAATGACATGAGCGATGCCATAAAGAATAAAAGTGCTGCTGTGAGCCCTGAAGTTTTGACGGTAAATTAATACTTGTACTTTAAGAAGTTTTGTGTATTTTATAATAAATGTTTGTAAAATAAAGAGAATTAATGGGGAAAATTATATTTGTTTTAAAAAACAACAGCATTTAACCCTTGATTGTGTTTACTGTAGATTCTTTACAAAGTTTATAAATTTGTCTGGATTTATTCCAGAAGTTGCAACATAAAAAAAGAAAAAATCAGACATTTGTTTGAAGAAATTGTTTTGTAATTCATTGGCCAAGGTCCCCTTTTTATATTTCCCTTTTTTCCTTGTTTCATGCTCCATCCATCCCTGTGGCACTACAGCCCATGTGGAGCTTAGGCCTGCTTCACCACTTACTTCCAATTAGACCTGTGGCGCTATAGCCCAAGTAGGGCTTTGGCAAGCCTCACTATTGTATATCTTTTTCCTATTCATCCATCCATCTTAGCTTAGGTCTGCCTTTGAGCAGTTTTTCTTGTTTAATGTTCATTTTTTAAAAAAATGGGTTCACATCATTCCCAGGTAAAGCACTGTCTAAATTAGGTGCAATATACATTTCTTCTATTCCTTGACTAATTGACTGATAGTTATTGATGACCTCAGGCAAAATGAAACCCACAAATACTTGATTGAAAGTATAAAATGTTACCTTTGATTTGTGGTACCTTTAGGGATCAGGACTGTCACTGTCGAAATTTGAATGAAATAGCATGATCATAGATATTTAAGGATTTGTAAATATTTTTATTTATAATTTTTTTTGTATCTTCAGCTTATTTGACATAAAAATTATGTTGCATTTGTTTTTTAACTAATATTTTACATAACAAATTATCTACACCAGACCTCGGTAAAAACTTTCTACAAACTTATTTCAGAATCTTGCTTTTGTTTGTGATAAATTGGTCTCAGCTGACTTCAGTGTTTGGTCTCAGCTGGACGAAGAAAACCCAGCTGCTGGAATTTTAGAATCCATGGAGACCTTCACTCGGGCCAGTCTTAACTCTTGGAAATCTACTACACCTATAGAGATGAATAATATTGGTAAGGAAACAAGAAGTCTATTCTTCAGTCTTCTTTCTTAAAAAAGCAATGAATGTTGCTTGTAAAATATTTTTCAGTGTATCTACATTGATGTAAATATTTTAAGTATACAACTGTAATAATTTTATCATGTGCAGAGACAGTTAACGAATAAATGTCTTAAATTATTTAAATAAATTGAACATTTGGAATGTCTGATAAAAATTTAACAAAAAGTATTGAGTTCTTTGAAATGTGAAATAATTGTTTCCATACATGCCAACTTGTATGATAGCAAAAACTGTACAAAAAAGCAACACCCCCTCCCCGCAAACAAAGAAAAAACTACAACAGCATGAAAATACATGCAGAGAAAAAAAAAGGAAACTTGAAAAAAGTATTATTTATAACTTCTTCCTCACGTCTCTATGTTTTTATGCATGAATAAAATTAATTGTCTCTACTTCGCTGCGGGCACAATTTTAGCTTCTGCACATCATTCATAAATGTATGGATGGCATTTTTATAATGGAAATAGCTTGATTTAAGTCTAATTTTCATTTTTGTATTTTTTACAGTTGTCAATAGTAATCTTCGGTTAATTATGCTAATATATCATGCTGTCTGTCTTGAAAAATTTGCCATATTCAATTTACCATCAAGATTTAACCTCATTTTTCACTGTAAGGTAACGGATGTAAATGTCGTGAGGATATATGATGTATTTTTTTTAAACTCAATATACTAGTATGTGGATAGAAAATTATGTTCATAGGAATTTTCCAGCTGGACTTAAATAATGCATACAAAAGCAATATAATTTAATGTAGTCTACAGCTTTCAATGATTTCTGCTAAAAAAATACCCATAAAAATATTGTCTTCATATATACTTACCTGATGCAAAGAAGATATCACCCGCTTTTAGTTTTAAAAAGTGTAGGCATTAAATTAAGCCATATTGTAGTAATAAATAGGAATAATTACTATTGCTGGTCACTGACAGAAATGTTTTTAAAAATATGGAATGATTAAATACACATTTTTTTAAAATACCTATGAACACTGCGGTTCTTGCAATGAATTACACAAACAGATTTGTAATTATGGTTTTCTACTGAAAGTAGTTACTACCGTACTACCATGCTGTCTTAGACTTAGTTTTAACAAATGACATCAGTGAGACCGTGCTCATTTTCTACATTTAGATGGCCAATGGGATTTAAGCTTCATGTTTTCCAACGTTGAATTTATAGCACAGCCAATTGTTAATGTGTTTCTTGTGTAAAAATATATGTCTTCTAAATCCAGTAAAGCTTGTATGGCCGTACACCTCAGCAACTGTATAAAAGCCATACAAATTATGGGTAAACCATACATCAATGTTTATATCCTTTTATCATCAACTTTCTAGTAATAAGTTGTCTAAGCAGCTCTGGAAATTTACAATTTCCACAAAAAGATGTCAATGCTGGCAGATCCGGTTGGGCATTTTCCAATGAGATAGTTCTGGAAAAAGGTGACGGGCAAGGTATATTTTTGGTGTTTTTGTGGTTTTTAAACAGTATTAATGATATTAAGTTGATCTAGTCTTTTAAACAAAATAGTAGTTTGCTTGCATTCATTGGCATAGTGCTACAACATTTATCTGAAAGCAGGTTCTGTCAAATAGATTTCACACATTTTATATCCTATCAAAGTCCAGAAGAAATACAGAGCATTTAATTAAGTTAAAATCCTAAACACTTCTGCTATTCTTTATTTCTCACAGAAATAAAAATGCTTTGAATATTTTTTTTAAAATCAAATTTTAAAAAGATCATTCTTCAGATAAATATGTGTCCAAATTATGGAGTTTTAGGATCAAATATATATATATATTTTTATTTGAAAAGAAGCCTAGAAATATTATTATGCTCTATTTACACAATTTAAGCATCCAGTTCTATTTAATATTTAACTCGACTAATTAAAAATTAATCATTTAATTTTTGTATTAAAGAAGTTTATTTCTTCAATAATGTAGGCAATGTGAATTTCTCTGTACTCGTATACAAAAATCTGGCACAGTATGTCAAAATCAATGCCACTCTTCAAAACAAGTAAGTAATTGGTAGCAATTTGATTATTTGACTATCATTCAATTACTTAAATTACAACAACAAAATTTTGTCAAATTGCTTTGTGAAATTTTACTTTTGTATTAATCTTTTTTTAGAGTTGCCCTTGAAATTAAAACAAAATAATTGACTTTTTTATTTGAGTGCTTAAAATGTAAAAAAGATAAATATAAACAATTAAAATTAAAAAAATATTTGAGTCTTAGTCTTAGTAATCATTAGCTAGCCTACTTTTTAAAAATATAAATTATTGTGATTCATTTACATAATGTATTACTATAATAAATTATTATTATACAGAAATTACAATTAACAGATTCAAAGCTTAGATAATAGATTTGAAAATTAATGTATCTCATGTGCAAAATTGCAAAGATTTTAAAATTTATAATCTATAAATGATTTTAAATTAAACTCTTGGATCATCTATTAAATTTAAATGGCTAAAAATTCTGCATTTTTATAATAGTAACATAGGTTACATTTCAGTTAAAGGTGTTTAGTTGTTTTTTTATTTCCACAGATACAGAGAGGATGAGACCCTGCTTAACAAATCAATGAACTCTCAAATTGTGTCATTTTCCATGGAAAATAAAGACATCAAGGAACCTGTTCAACTCACATTCAAATTAACACTGGTAAAGCTTTCTAATTTATCAACAACTAAACTACAACAAACATCATAAGAATATATATTTTTTAAGACTTAAGTTTAGAAAATTTGCAATCATCTTTTTTCACATCAGTTTTTACATAGGAGAAAATATTATCTACAATTAGGTTTCAGCCATAAAAGGCTTGCATCTTCATAAATTTGTGATGTGTGACAATGGTGCCTTAATTTTGTTAAAATATTTCAAGACTGTGGAGAGGGGTTAGGGTTATTGGGGGGGGGGGGGGAGAGAGAGAATTTTACGAAAAGAGCATCGTCTAGTGATGTTATTTATAAATTACTCTTAATGAAAAAGTTTCTCTTTCTAAATTCATTTTCATGAAAGGCTTTCACATTTTCAAAAGCATTGTTTGTTTATTACTACATCTTCAAAGTTAGAGCCTCTGCAACAGAGTACTAAATTATAATTTATGATACAAAAAATACTAATTTCTTTCCATTTTATATTTATATGTTTTATCAAAGTCCAAACATAGGTCTAATTTCCTCTATCATCAAAATCTTGTAATGAAGTTGATGAACAAAAGAAAATTTGCCTCTGTTATCATGATTATCCTTACATTAATCTCTCTAGGATAACTACTCCAATCCAAGTTGTGGTTTTCTGAATACAGATTTAAGGTAATGGTTTCACTACAGCATTTTATTAAACATTGTATTTGAAAAGTCTCAGCTACTGTATTCATATGTCAAACAAACCAAAGGGCATATATTGTTTCAAATTGCCACTGTTATATCACATGTTCTTGGGTTTTTTTTTATCTTGAGCCAATATTGTTTCATATTTCATCCTAGCGATGACAATGTCTGGTCTACTAAAGGCTGCACATATCTAAGGTCCAACAAAACTCATGTTGTGTGCAGCTGTAATCACACGACAAACTTTGCTGTTTTGATGAGTGCTTTTTCATCCGTAAGTTTATGCATAAAATTTTGTTGTTTAATTAAGCTGTCTGAAGAAAACAAAACATATAGGTTTCATTTCAAAAAACCTATTTTAGTGCGTTTTTAGTAGTGGATTTATCACCCTCGTCTCAATGTTCTAATTAATAATGAATGTGTCCATTTTCTTAATCAAACTCTTAATTATAAAATATTTTGAAAATGTTTATGACTTAATACTTTCTAAATTTAAAATAATGTAGCTATATTTCATTTATGTCAAACTTTTTAAAGTACCTATGAAATATTACACATATTCCAGAAGTATCTTATTAATTCAGTAGGGCATATTTATTAAGCCTCAAGTGTTTTATAAATGGAGAACTGATTACAGTTCATTTGGTAAGTGTGACAAAGAAGAATGCATGGCTTATGGAATTTCTTTTCTTTCTTTACACAGCCTGATGACAGCCTTGCACTGAGCATTATTTCTGCTGTTGGATGTGCCATATCTCTCTTCTGTCTGGTCATGACTATCATAGTGTATATTGTCGTTTGGAAGTAAGTTTTTCTCTCTTCTTCTCTGTGTGAAATATAATTTTGATATCTGTTAAAGTCAAAATTTTCATTAATATTCAAATTTAAAAATAATAATTTTTCATAATAGTATTATTTAAAAGTAGTTTTGAACTAAAATGGTTGCTTAAAAAGCACGTTTCAGTGGGTACATTTTTGTGTGTAATTCTTAGGTATGTCAAAAATGACCGTTCTGTTCTCCATGTCAACCTGAGTGTATGCCTTATCATTGGATATGTTGTCTTCCTGGTTGGAGTAAATAAAACAGATAATGAAGTAAGTTTGCCTTTTGCTCCATTGGTGCAATTACCAAAACATACAGTGAAATAAAGTACTGAATGAAAATAAAATGGCTGAGTGAACAGTTTTTTTAAAATATTTATTTTAATCACGGTGGCTTTTTAATTTTCAAAAGACTTATTGATTTTATTATTTATAAAAAGTGTGTTTCTTTTTAGCATGGCAAACTACATTTTTTCATACCTTCTTATTGATAATTGCATGATTTTTATTTTGTGAATTACATTTAGATTGGTTGCAAGGTTGTGGCAGCGCTTCTTCACTTTTTTTTCCTGGTTGTTTTTTTCACCATGTTGGCAGAGGGCATCGAAATCTTAAAATCTGTCTCATTTGTCTTCACATCGAAATCAATCTTACGTTATTTACTTCTTGTAGCCTATGGTGAGTATACTTCATAATGTTTAAATTTCAATCTAAAGGGCAGTAAATTTAAATATTTTAATTGGTAATATTAATTTGAATGATGAAGATGTGAATTTTCAAATTTATAAAACTAGGTTGAATGAGCCTCTGTCCCATTAGAATAAATTCTTCACATTGCTAACTTGTACACAATTTATAGCTTTAAATCTTTTCATGTAAAATACTTAACTTTTTTTTCAATTATGAATTTGAGCTATCCTCTTCATGAATTTAAAAATTTGTCAAAAACAAAAGTAAAGTATGACAATAGGATTTTTGTTAATAACTGTAACTGTATCCCATGGCCCACACAGGTGCACCTTTGATTATTGTGGCTGTCTCCCTTGGAGTTAGGCAAACAGAAGGCTATGGGACAAAAGACTTGTAAGTCATATTTTAACAAGGCATTCAAATAGTTAGTGATTTCTCAGGTTAATTATTATTTTTTACCAGCTCAACTCAGTAATTAAAATGCCTGCATTGATTTTTCAATAGAAGTATGCCTACATATTACCTTACATTAAAAAAGAAATATTTATGTTTTCAGTTGTTGGTTGTCAGTAGATGATGGTCTCATTTGGGCTTTTGTTGGACCTGTTTTGTTTGTATTTCTAGTAAGTTTAAATGATAGTCCTCACTAAAAGCTGTGTATGCACAATTCATACTGCCAAGATACAGAAAATTATCTACCCAAATTTGGTTTTAATATTAAATTTAAATCTAAGTCTGTAAATTGCAAGCATTTTTTTCAACTAAGAAATAAGAAGGTATCTTGCACATAGCCGAGCTATTTAAAACTTTATTTAAATTGTAAAAGCAATTGATTGTCTTTAATCTAATGTAACATGTTTAAAATACTTTAATATAAACCTTTTATAATTTTTTAAATGTTAGATTAGTTTAAAGATTATCAATTACTTTTACAATTAAATAAAAGATTCTGGTACTAATCAAACAATGCAAATTCCTATTCAAATTCAAATTAATATTACCAATTAAAATATTTAAATTTACTATATAAAATTTATACTATACAAACTTTATTTTGATATTAAGTTTTTTCCTTATGGAAATTATGCAATGATGACAAAAGATTACTAGTATACTAACATCATTATAAGTGGCTGTGATGTATGCAGTTTATATTACTCAGTTTCTTCATCTATATCAGGTCAACTTTATCATTCTGATAATTGTTTTGAAGACCATGCAGACATCACAAATAATGAGAGACAAATCTGCCAAAGACAGGATAAAGTAAGACACTTAAATACACGTTTACTTTTTTTAAAATTTCACAGAAGAACATATTGATCCACCAACACAAATAACTTTCTTAATGTTAAAATTTTTAATTAGTTAATATCCTTTTTTTAATTCATATGCGTTGCTGCATCTCAAGGACACAGTGGATTTTAGTTCCCATTTAAGAATATTATAAAGATACACATATTAAAAATGCCAAAAATATTTAAAAATGAGTTTTAAAAAGTTTTATCTGAAATGTTTGTAATAATTTTCTTTTTTTAAAGGTCAGTCGTCAGATCAATCAGTATATTATCACCTATTCTGGGACTTGCTTGGATTTTCGGTGTGCTGTCTGTTAATAAAGATACTGTTGTTTTTCAATATTTGTTTGCAATCTTCAACTCTCTTCAGGTATTTTATTTCCAAATTGTGCTACTAAAAATAATACCATGCTTTTCAATCTATTATTATTTGCGATATGAAACAGTTTCTTGAAATAAATAAGATATCAATGTATTCTTTTGACACTGTTTATTCTTTAGTGATATAATTACATTTACTATTAAAGACATTCTCATCTGTTTTTTTAAATTTCAAATTTCTTCCTTTTTCCAGGGTCTCTTTGTGTTTATATTCCAATGTCTGCTGCAGCACCAGGTATTGAGTTGTCTTTTTTGGAATTATTTAGTTTATACTATTTGTTATTTTTTGTTAATACTTTCCTCCTGAACATGATGTCCACTACAGCACCAGGTATTGAGTTGTCTTTTTTTAATCATTTAATTTATATTATTTGCTGTAATTTTTAAATAAGGGGTACTTTCATACTGACCATGACATAAATTCTAAGAATTTATTTGAAACATAAATATTTAATCACACACTAAAGGTCTTTTGGGGTCCTTAGCCTTAGCATAGTAAATGTGGGTTTTAAATTTTTTTTTTTAGTAATCAAATATTACATGAACTATATTATTAGAGAAGAGCACAAGGACTCTATTTTACATTAAAAGTAACAATGTACTAATTATTTTTCACTATAATTTTGATCTGTTTTTAGGTGAGGGATGGTTTTAAGGCAATGAGACGGAAGTATTATGCCAAGTCTATGGATTCTGGACAAAGGGTTGTTTCAGGTTCAAGTCAAGTAAGTTTTAAACTTATTTTTATTGGTTGTAACTGAAATGTTAAACTGATTTTTATTGGTTGTAATTGAAATGTTAAACTGATTCTTAGTGGCTGCAATCCCAATTATTAAATTGTTTTTAGCAAATTTAATCACACTGTCAAAGAATGTCCATTTTTTAAATACATCACTAAATACTTAAGCAATATTTCAAACTTTAAATGTCCAATATATATATTTTTTAAAATTTAAATTAAATCTTAAGTTATGTTTTTAAATTTCTAATATTCACAAAATATTATCATAATGTTTTTTTTTTCTATTTAGAGTAAAGGTGTTTCAGACTCATATTCACAATCTGCATCTCAAAGCAAAAATGGTGTGTAAGGTTCCTCTTGTCTATCACTGTCTGATTTTTTATGTTGTTGAACATTTCTATTTCTAAATAGGATGTCAATTTCTTTTATGAATAAATCATCAACACTAGGCAGAAATTTTCTAGTTGAACTTAAGTTTTATTAAATAATTTAATCAGCTTTATGACTACATATATTTATTTTTTACGTCCAACAAAAAATAAATGTAGTAAATTATAAACACTATTTTTATGATTTAAAACATATATTTTTTTTAAGTTTTTAATAACTATAACAATTAATAAATGCAATTGTTGGTTATAAGAACTATATGCAGAAATTTATCATTATTTTATAAATACTGCAAAACAAATAAATAAACTTTATACACAATTATTAAAATTTAATAAAAACATTTTCATTAATCAGTATGTTATAATTCCATTCAGCTACACAAAGCACATACGCTCAGACCTCACCCATCAAAGAGCAGCAGTTCACTTTCCACCAGTACAACAATCCTGCATTTCAAGACAATACTGATGGGAAGAAGTCGGTCAAAAGTAACAGAAGCTACAACGATAACATTAGCCATAACAATTATGAAGAAGATGACCGAATGGTCCCAGCGAGCAATGACAGGGAGGATGTGTACTTTTACATGGGGAGGACTCTATATCGAGATTCTAGAAAAGAAGTTGATTCCGGTTCCACGGGGAACAGTTTTTCCTTTCCTTCTCCGAAGAATTTGGAAAGAGGTGATTCACAAGAGCAGATAATCTATGGCAGGCCAGGCATCCCTGATGTAACAGAGGTACATTTTAATGCTGGTTTTTTTTTCATGAACTTACTGTTACATTATTTCATTTCATATTGTTGGAAGCAGTTTTTTGGTCTTGTAGGGCGGATGAATTTAGTTTAGAGGGGTTAAAGTTCACATTTTTCTCATTGCTGAAGTTGTCAAAATTCATCATCAATGTCACTAGTCACCATGGCACAACTTACTAGATTCATGAATTTTTAAAGATATTTTCCTGAGATTCTCTTCAGCACTGACCTCAGTGTTCAGTAAAGTTAGCCAAAGTACTCCATGTTCATCTAACTTATTCCTGACTCTCTGTAGATTTTTAAAAAAATAATTTTAAAAATCTAATGGAAAGTGCAAATGAAAATTAAATTACTTAATTGCTAACAGACTCCAGGAGTAAATATTTGATGGATATATCATTAATTTGTCTTTTTAAGGTAGAGCACTCTGAGCAGAAAAGTTTGGGCTCAAATATTATAGACAAATGGAGGGCATTCTCCAGGCGACGGAGTAGTGGGCGAGATGAAAACCCAGAAGTGAGTTTTTATCAGTTTTAATTTGATTTTGATTTTATTTGTTCATATTTTGTAACAACTGTTGAACACTGTTTTTACCATCCCAATGGTTTTTATTAATTGACAGATTGAAAAAGAAAGACTGAGGCATGTGTATGGCGATCTTGGAACAATAAACTCTCGGGAGTATAGAGATGTAAGTACTGATCATGTCTTACCAAGAGTGTATACAAATATTTCATATTGGCTTTTAAGATTTTTTTTGGCTTTCCAATGTCTGCTTCTCTCATACTCCATTTTACTTTATTTTCATCAAATTGTATACATTTGCTGCATGAAATCTGCACTTTAATAATGGAGTTTTTAGTGGATAACCGAATTATTTTACAGAATATTATGAATATAGTTCTTTAACTAAATATAAATTGATTTGCCTGCTCCTGAAACTTAGTTTTCCTTTGAATAATTCCTCAATATTTTCAGCAATGCATGCTGTTATTAGACCTGTTATCCATAACAAAATATAAATCTGTACCTTCTATATGTTTTAGTGTAATTTATTGTTTTTATATACAGGATGGGCATCCCAATCACATCAGAGCAAGAGAGCACTGGAGGAAAGTGCAGGACTTTGCAAAACCTCCAGTGCAAAATTATCCAGCTGAAACATTGCAGGCAAGGAATGAGAATCTCCCCTCTTCACCATACCATGGGCCGGTGGATGGCTATCGGCAAGCTGGGAATGTCAAGTCACGTCCCAACTTGGCACCACTCATCATACCCAGGCCAAGCAGGGTCAGCCAGCCAGCAGCACAAAACTATCATTCCAACATTTAAACCATTATCAACCCAGCTGTTACTTTCATCACAAGTCTGTTTGAACAGTTGACAAAGTCATTCCATTACAAGATGGCACCGACAGTGAAAAAGAAAATACAAGTAGGGTGAATATAACGGCATGAATAACAAGAGTAAACTCAGTGTGCTTTAATTGGTCAGCCCACTGTTTCGGGGCACTTCAGTATTAATGGCATCGGGCATCATCCAGCAAGTGATGTTTAAACTCTGAGATTTTTGCTTATTGCTGGCACTTAATGTGAATGCATCATATTTATCGTGTAAACATAATGTTTCCTTAAAGTAAGGAAACTGAAATGTTTTTTTTTTTAAATATGACAAAGTCAATCTTTTCTGATGGGCTAATACTTTATATGTAAATATTTTTATAAAAACTTTATATTTTGTAAGTTCGCCATGTGCCATATCATTTCAGTGGTAAATTCTGAGTTGGATAAATGAAAAAAATAACATTCTAAAATGTTGATTGTTTCTGTTAACTTTTTTGTTGACTAGGTAAATTTTATTTTCCTTGAGATCCAACTAATGTTGACAGCGTTGTACATAAAGCAACATTACAAAATGGAAGCTGCTCCATCACATTAACATACAAGTGATGGCTGTTCATCATTTTATAGTTGACCTTCTAAGAACATAATTTTGTAAGCATTTAATTTTTAATGTACTTATTTTTTTTAATAAAGTAAATCAAAATGCTTTTGCTTGTTATTGTACTATCAAACAGGTGCGAACCTTTTTTTCTATCACATTTATGGCCATTTAGCATTTAGATAAATTGTCTCCTGCAAATGAAAGTAAGTGGACTCCAAGGTCTTAGTTTGTTATTTAAGTTCATATTGTAACAACAGAACAAAAATTTAGAATTTCCCAAGTAGGCCTATGGGTTTGTTTTAACAGAATCAACTAAATTCAGTTTTATGACCAGGAAACTCCTCAAGTAACAAAACTAGCTGAAAAGGAGAAAATAATCTCTTCAAATTGGTTCTCAAGAACTATATGATAATGAATCCAATAAAATTGTACATTAAGTTGCATTACTGCTATACTTGAATATGGTATGTTGTTTATCTCAGTATTTGCAGATCAATCAATGCAGGGTACATAGATTTGTATTGTTTATTTTCAGCAGTTTTATCTTATGTTGCAATGGGCTCCAATAAGAGGCTGATAATAACATCTTATCTTAATAAGATAAGATGTTATTAAAAATTAAAATGTAAATATCTGAAATGCCATGTTATAAGGTTACTAGGATGGGGTTTAAATATTTACTTTAATTCTAACTTTAAAAAATGTAATTAATTTTTTAAACTCTATTTGGGCAAAATTAATCTTCAAAATATTATGAAATTTAGTCATTGATTGTTAACACATTTTTTTGTAAATCCTAAAAAGATTTGTTGTTTTTTTTTTAAAAAAAACGGATTAGTGTAGTTGGTGTAAATCAGAAGTGCTTTTTATTTTTCAATAATGGACTAATTTTACTGTTTTGATCATTCTTAAAGAAATGTTTGCTTATTTTAATTAGTGTCTCTATTTTGCAATATAATTTTTATCCATTTATAACACACAGAGGAATATAACAATTTGACCTGAAAGTTGTTTTTTAACAAATATTTTAAGCTAATAAAAATTATTCAAATTTGTACAATTGTAAAGAATTGACTCACATCAAGTTTGATAAATTATATTATGGGTTCTCAAGTATGTTTTTTTAGGTGCTTGATTTAAAAATTGAGTCTAATCTTAGTAGCATTTCTTTTACAATTTAAGTAAAATCCTTTTTGTTTCTGGACTGTGGATGTCCCACAAAATAAATTATTGCATAATTAGTAAGAGAATTTAATTTATTTTTCCTTCCATTTGACTTATGAATGTTTATAACAGTCTTTGAAAATGTCCTTGTGCTTTCTTAAAGTTCACTTCCCTCGATGCAGTATTTGTTCACAGACAAACCAAGAGACAATACTTCATTTTCAAGACAAATAAATTATAAAAAGTTCAGCTAAAAGAATCTTGTTAAATGATATTGTATAGATTGCAACTGTGTATGGGGCAATATTTGTCAAATATATTGAGAAGAAAAAAAACATTTTTAACCTTATTAAGTGCCTTAATTATTCTTAATCCATTACCCAATACTAACTCTGCCTAAACCACATTTTTTAACAATGTTCAGCAATTTTATTTGATAAAGGATCCATTTATTTTATCATGGACACGTTTTCATTATTGTGTCAGAATCTCATTTTTTTTCTTGTTATTTACTGTTACTGTAAAGAAAGCCACCTTCTTTTAAAATTAAAGTGATTTTACTTTTACACACATGCTACCAATTAAATGTTGCTGCTTTTTTGTGATAATTGCAAAAAAATTAGTATTATTTGCCCAATGGTGGTTGAAGGGTTAACATATTGGATACAGTTATATTGGAATATTTTTTAGAATCAAGGTAATTTTCATCTATACAACATTCAGTGTTTCCATTGTAAAGGTACTACTTCAGTTTTCTATGAACATGTTTTTAATTGCTGTCCCTGTATTGTGTAGATTCATTATATTTGGTTTTTTATCTTGCCATAATGTGATATAGTAATGCAATATTTATTTGAGAATTCCACTCTTTCAAGTTGTATGAATATTTGCTGAAGATTGCTTGCATCTTTACTAAAGTAATACCAGATGTTCATTTTAATGTCAAGCAACCCCTTGGCGCAGCCTTATAAAATATTCTTGGCTGTGAATTTAAAGAAAATAAACTCAAAATATGTTCAATTCACTTGGTTTCCATATTGCTATTTCAAACATATCAATAGTATTATGTATATCCTTCTGAGCTTAAAAAAAAAAACATAGATTTTATGTCTTCCCTAGGGAGTCCACTTCTGCCAGTGGTAGAGTTTGAAAAAAATGAAGTCTTCATGATGATGTAATCAAAGACAGAATTTCAATTTCGCAATCTACTTAGACCATAAGATTCAACGTTGTAGGATATAAAACTTACAATAAGTAAAGCATAATTCTAATGCAATAAATCGTAATAAAAAAAAAAACAATTGTCGAAATGATATTCTGTCCTATCATATTCCACCCATTTTTTTCTCCACTTTAAAAAAAAACGATCCTTTAAATTCAGTTAATGTATCAAACTAAATTTCCCCCCAAAATGTATTTTATGTATCAAACTCACTTTCAACCCAAAATTCATTTTGTGTATCAAACTAATTTTAACCCAAAATTCAGTTTATATGATACTAGATATAGCCCGCCAAACATTGGCGGCAGCAATAAGTGAACTTCCCATCTACTAAAGTTACTTGACAAAACATGAACTCAAGTAACGCACATTTAAGAATCGCAATTTTTGCCCATGATACGTCACAGCACACTTTTTATTTCACGCCCATCATCATCATGTCCCTTAGTCTTTCGACAGTTGGGGCGCCACAGATGTCATAAAAACTATTCTTCGCCATTCCTCTCGGTCTCCTGCCCTATGCATAGCATCGCCTAGTTGTAATCCCGTCCATTCTTTGATGTTATCTTCCCATCTTTTTCTCTGTCTTCCTCTTCTTCTTCCTCGTCTAGTTGTACCCTGCAAGATTTCTTTGGCGAGCCCTTGTTTTCTGGTCACGTGGCCATACCATTCAAGTTTGCGCTTTTTTACAGACGCCATGAGGTCATCGTACTGCCCAATTGCTTGACGAATCCTTTCTTTTACTTTATCATTGGTGATGTGGTCTCTATAGCAGATGCCAAGAATGCCTCTGAAACATCTCATCTCCATCGCCTTTATTTTCCTTTCAAGTCCTGCTGTTAATGTCCAGGACTAACAAGCAAATATTCTGATGTCACAACCACTTTTAAACCAAATATTTTAAAACCATACTTAATTTGGGACGATTTCATTTTCCGAAAAGTAAATATTACGCGCCAAACACAGTTACGCTATTAAAAAAAAAGCATTTAGTGTAGTTATCGGGAATTATATTTTGCGCGCTATTGAGCTCATTATTTAACCATAATTTCTTTGAAACATTTAGAATTATTTAATTTGTAATATACTATCAATATCAAATTCGCTTATTACGAAGCAGTCCATTAGGAAGCAGTCCACGATTCATACCAGAAGCGTAATATATATAAGAGATTATATTCGAATAATTTCTCTAATAATATGCACCTGATGGGGAAAATCAGATCAGTTGTTGATCTGTTTTGTCCGAATCCACATTGGTAGACACGTAGTATTTGTTCCGTGTACAGTTGTAGTCTTTGGCTATTAGTTTAGCCAGTAATTTTAGGTTACGTTTAATATGGAGTAAACTGATTGTCGGCAGTTACCTATTTCAAATGATGTGGGGACAGCTGAGTTAGAGGAAGATTTGTGGTCGAGAATAAGGAGTGATTCCGTTTTGTCATCGTTAAGCTTCAACTTGCTGAGTGTCATCCAAGACTTGACATCACCAATTCTCTCACGCAAAGACCGGACAGCGGAATCGACAAGAGAGGGATGATATAGCGTGGTAGGGTGTGGTATAGCGTGGTAGGGTGTGGTATAGCGTGGTAGGGTGTGGTATAGCGTGGTAGGGTGTGGAATAGCGTGCATGGCTGGGGTGGACATGCCCTCAGGCGAACAGTTTTCATGGGTGCAATAATTATTTTAAAAACAGAAATGGGTAAACAAAAATGTTTTAAAATTTTAATATTTCTTTTGTGTGTTCAATTACGCTGTTATGCATCAGCAATTTCTTTAAAAGCCGTTTTCGCATGAATGAATGCAACACCTGACTGATGGAAGCATTCATTGCTTAGAGACGAGCATTACTGGTCCTTTCCCGGGTGCTAGCAACTATTCTATTTACTAAGCGTACCCGATTGTGATTGCCTTTAAGCCATGGTTCTGCGTGTGTGAATGAGGAAAAGAGTACATCAGAGGCGTAGCTAGAGTGTTTGGCGCCCGGGAACTTTTTCAACTCTCAAACCTATTATTTTCATTAATAAAATAATATCAAAGCATATCTAGGCGCCCCTAACTAGCTTGGCGCCTAGGGAAATCTTTCCCACCCTGCCCCCCTAAGTTATGCCTCTGGAGCACAACATAATATATTTAGTGTTAGACTGACAGCATTTCCGTAGCGAGAGACTGCTGGACATGGTCACTTCAATCGGCTTAAGGGATTCAGGGATTAGGGGTGGGGGTGGGGGTAAACGAAGGTAATAACTACAAAGATGTATAAATTCCATCTTACGGAAAGTAGTGTGCCCTTGACGCCGCGGGCGGATTTTGATTTTACCTACCTTCACTCACAAAAAACAACAACAACAAACAAACAAAACAACAAAGCATATAGAATACACAGGTAGGCAAGAATGTGTTAATGCCAACTCTCGTACGTTTAGCGCGTACTATTTATTCACCATAACAGGAAGATCAACATTAACATGGATAGTGACATCCACAGGTTTGAATCCAATTCTTTTAATTTTCTTCAATTTAAATGTAAGTAGGATTCCGAAATGTGTAACAATGACAAGATTGACGACATCCCTACTGACTATCTTTCATCAGAGGTAAGAATGTTTAAACCAATGGACTAAGAGACGCAGACTCTGAAACGGCCGCGGCATCCTTTCTTGGCGTAGACCTCGTTGCCGTTCTTGCAGCCGTAGGTGTGATCAAACGTACAGCCCAGGGAATCGTCGTGCTCTTCGATCAGTTTGATCGATTTGACGGAGCCGCCTTCGACGGCCATGTAGGTGGGTCGGTTCACTCTAGTCAGGAGGTTGATCTCTTTGCACCCTGTCGGTGGGGGGGGGGGGGAGGATAGTGAATGCAGTGACACAAGATTCACCAATGTGATATGAACATTAGAAGTGTACATGCACCTATAGGAACTATAAGGACTAAAAGGACTATTTTTAATATAGGAACTATAGCGACTAAAGTGACTATTTTGAATATAGGAGCTATAGCGTGTGTATGGATTTTGTGACTAATCACTTAGCATCCTGTCGAATGGAGGATACCAGTAGCTGCTGTGTCACAAACTTCATTAATGTATTTTTCACCAAGAATAGAATTTAAAATTTTCATCGACGTTACAACGAATTGTGAAACGAAGCATTCAACAATGTCATGATTAGAATTGGAAATGTAACATTCATCCATCGGCGTATAAATTGGGGTGGAAGGGGAGTTTCGCTCCTGGTGGCACTTTTTTCATTATATGGCGGGGTGGGGGCATATTTGGCCAACTGCATACCTTTTAAAATAGAAATAATGGAAAGAAGTGGGGCGGCTAAAATCTTGTCCCGCCTGGGACTGCACTAACTTAAGCCACGCCAGAGGCACGCCATAACCACGCCATAGCCACCGCAACGCCTTAGCCACGCCACAGACACGCCATAGCCACGCCACAGACACGCCATAGCCACGCCACAGCCACGCCACAGCCCCGCCACAGCCACGCCACAGCCACGCCACAGCCACGCCACAGTCACGCCATAGCCACGCCACAGCCACGCCATAGCCACGCCACAGCCACGCCATAGCCACGCAATAGCCCCGCCACAGACACGCAATAGCCACGCCAGAGCCACGCCACAGCCACGCCATAGCCACGCCACAGCCACGCCACAGCCACGCCTTAGCCACGCCACAGCCACGCCACAGCCACGCCATAGCCACGCCACAGCCACGCCATAGCCACGCCACAGCCCCGCCACAGCCACGCCACAGCCACGCCACAGCCACGCCAAAGCCACGCCCCTGCATTCATCGAGTTTATACCAAGAGTGAGATTGGAAATGTTCTACTCATCATGGTTACCCGGAGTTAAAGGCTGAAAAATGCCACATTTGTACGAGTTCTGATATACATTACTTTCTAAAGGATGGCAACAAAATGAATGCTTGGGCAAGTATCAAAAATAGCTGTAGCATTTTATCAATGTCAAGTAGTTATGCTTCGTACCCGGGCGTGGTTCATATGGTCCTACCTCATCAATATATTTGTTGTTGTTGTTGTTTTTTTTTAAATATAGGGTTTTTAACTGTGTTCAATCCTCATTAAAATGGTATGCCTCTATGTTTGAAGCAGCGTGTATTATTGCTTATCGGATGGAAGCGATTTTGCTTTTAAGCCACCTGAATGTCTTAAGACGAAGAATACTTCTAATCTACATTATTGACCCCTCTAATTTGGATTAGGTACCATTGCAATCTGGATTAAGTACCCGTCTAACTGGGATGAAGCGCCCCTGTAATCTGGATTAAGAACACCTCTAATCTGGATTAAGAACACCTCTAATCTGGATTAAGAATACCTCTAATCTGGATTAAGAATACCTCTAATCTGGATTAAGAACACCTCTAATCTGGATTAAGAGCACCTCTAATCTGGATTAAGAATACCTCTAATCTAGATTAAGAATACCTCTAATCTGAATTAAGAATACCTCTAATCTGGATTAAGAACACCTCTAATCTGGATTAAGAGCACATCTAATCTGGATTAAGAATACCTCTAATCTGGATTTAAAACATTCCTAATCTGGATTAAGGAGTCATTGTTTGACATTTGCGCGTTCTAATTGTGTCAAACTAGAGTCCACTAAGATGAAGACGAGATAAAGGATCTTACCGTGTTTAATTTTGACCCATAAATATCGATAATTAGTCTTCTTCTTAGATGCCTTGGTCTTTGAAACGTGCGACTTCGGCGAACTTGACTTCTTGGGTGATTTTAACTTCTTGGGCGATTTTGACTTATTTGGTGATTTTGACTTCTTGGGCGATTTTGACTTCTTGGGAGATTTTGACTTCTTTTGTGATTTTGACTTCTTGGGTGAACTTGACCTTTTGGGCGATTTTGAATTCTTGAGCGAACTTGGCTTTTTGGGCAATTTTGACTTCTTGGGCGAACTTGACTTCTTGGGCGATTTCGACTTCTTGGGCAAATTTGACTTTTTGGGCGAATTCAACTTCTTGGGCGATTTTAACTCCACGGGTGACGTTGCATTATTATTGGGCAACATTGACTTCTCTGGCGACACGAGCGTCTCCGGCGAAGTTGACTTCTTGGACGGCCTTGACACCTCGTAGCATACCCTGAAGGTGGCACAGCAGCCGTGCGCGGCGGAGACCTCGGAGCCGTTGAAGAAGTAGTTGACGTGCTCTCGGCACCTCACGGAGGAGGTCTGGCGCCTGACCGTGACCGTCTTGATCTTCGCGGGCTTGTGCTTTGAATCGTAGACGGTCTTCTGGTCATCGCTGTTCAGGGTGACCTTAACGCATTTCAATTTCAGCTCGACCTCTGTAATTGTTGCGTAAGAGCGGGTGTAAAAGGAAGAAGACGACGTAACATTATATGAAAGTGTTCAAGTTCAATACTGGCACATTAACCCTAACCATAACCCTAATATTTAAAAAAAAATTAAAATCTGGGGTTGGGCGTGGGGAGGGGATTAGAGGGGCTGCCAACCGTCTGTAAATTACAAACAACCGTAAACATATTGTTAAAAACAATTGCGTGTCCATCTAAGGCTCTAAAAACTTCAGGTTACCCGTAAAAAAGTGAAATGTTGTATAGTTCAAAAGAAGAGAGCAAGGTGATTGTTTCATAAACACCGTCTTCATATATGCCTTTTTTTTTTTTTTTTGCATATGTAAATTGAATTGAATTTTTAACTTGGTTCCTCTGGATCAAAACGGAGAAGTGCACCAAGAAGGATGAAGAAGAAGTCGCGCTCGTGCCACGTCAACATCGGAAAGGAAGAAAAAAGAGCAAAAGTAAAGTATTCGAGCTGCAACATATTTTATTTAACAGATTCGTTCGTTAATGATTCTGGCACCCAGCCCCGTGGCTTGAATTTATTAAATTTATCTTTTTCAATTTTAGTCTGGACTTCTTCCACACCCCGACATTTTAAAGTGCTTTCATGTCTTGATCATGGTTAACAGTTGTATTAGCAACAAGTAATATTTAGCTATACACGTGTACAACTTAGCTATGGATATGGATATACTCACCCCCAACGGGTTTGTTCGCGTGCGTTTTTTTCTTGATACCCGCTGATACCGCGATCTGAAGAAGAAATAAAAAAAAAAATCAAGTTGTTTTAATGTTAGTAACAGAACTTTGAATGATCCTGCCCTTAACTACAACGTGTACTCTGTCAGCATTGCATTGGTTAATGGTTTACAACAAAATGCGGTCAAGTTAGAAATTATCATGGCTTATAATTTCAGAAAAATGAAAGCTATGTTTTGAACGTGATTATAAGCGCATTTATTTTCGTGACATGTGCACAAGCTGCGAGACGTTGCCTCGTGACAACATCACTTACAACAAGAGCCAAGAACAGGAAAAGTCTGTGACAACATCACTTACAAGAGCCAAGAACAGGAAAAGTCTGTGAGCCAACATCACGTTTGCTGAGACGTGACTCAACTCAGGGGCGAGGTCTGTTGCCCGGCTTACATACTCCAAACCATAATTAATGTTAATAAAATACAGCTGACCACACACAAAATTGACAAATAGATCGACAAAGTAAACAGGTTACCACCCTCCATAGGTGTTGGCAAAATTTATTTTTTTAAAATTATCACTTCCTTTTTGATCCCTTAGAATTTTGTTTTTCAGTAGAAAAAAACAACTAATCCTCAAAACGCTCACAAGGGATAATGGAAAATTAAACTAAATAACGAGTGACGTACTGTTTGTGGAACATTGTATGAAGAGAAGAATTTTGAAATGAAGGATCTCACCAATGTTATATTAATGATTAGACCTGGAAATGTAAGATTCATCAATGCTGTGTCAAGAATAGGATTGGAAATGTAACCCGAAGGTAAGGATTGGAGTTGTAAAAGGTTGTTTTCTAAAAAAAAAAATGATGGCTACAAAATGAATTCTTAGGCACGTGACGCATGCGACTGCTTCTTTTTTTCTATTTTATGAATTATTGGACACCGCCATCGTGATCTGATAGTGTACCGGTGAACTGAGTTTTTTCCTTAAAAAAAAAAAAAAAAGCTTCTGACCCTACGAGATAGCTGTATACGTTCATTAATTAATTAACGATTATCAAAATAAAGTAAGGTGTTGACAATATTTTAGTGGAACGCGTGAAACTGACACATGCGAAAACGAGATAGGCCACACACACAAAAAGGTGTGGGGGGGGGGGGGTTGAGTTCAAGCCCTAGCTGTAAGACAGTCTCAAGCAATTGCAAAAATGTAATTAAAAAATTATAAAGGATTCGACAGTTATGATAAATTTAATGAGCATATGACATACTTGAGGAGTTTTCAAAGGATTTGATTGGATGCGATCATAAGTTGTTGTTTGTTGTCGTTTTTTTTTTTTCTTCAATTATATGAACAATCTCAGCCCAAGCTCTTTGCATCCGAGCCATTTAACGGCCGTATATTTTTTACTAATCTTACATATTATTTAACGTCTTAATTAATAATTATTAAATTTGTACAGTATCAGGCCATCTTACAGAAACATAAACAGCTTATTTACCAATGTTCAGCTTATTTCAACTTAACCAACTGACAGCTACACCAGCTGATGAGCGAACTGTGAAGCATTTTTATAATTGGGAATGTGGCATTTAGCCTCCTATTGTAATACCTTCAAATAGCGTACTAATAATATATGCACCGTACATGGTACGGCAAAGATCAGACAAATTCAATGAACGTAAGTAGAACAACAGTAAAGATCAGACAAATTCAGTGAACGTAAGTAGAACAACAGTAAAGATCAGACAAATTCAGTGAACGTAAGTAGAACAACAGTAAAGATCAGACAAATTCAGTGAACGTAAGTAGAACAACAGTAAAGATCAGACAAATTCAGTGAACGTAAGTAGAACAACAGTAAAGATCAGACAAATTCATTGAACGTAATTAGAACAACAGTCAAGATCAGACAAATTCAGTGAACGTAAGTAGAGCAACAGTAAAGATCAGACAACTTTTGACACGCTTTTATTTAGCTTCTTAATTTTGATCCACTTCCTGATTGCCAATCGAGCGATACCAAGAGCATAGAGTCCATTGGCCTTTCGGGCTTTTAATGTCACGTGGCTGTAATTTAAACAGCTCTGACGTTTTGGGAGACATTTATTTTAAAATTTTAATAACATTTTTGGAAAGCATGTTTTTTTAAGTCATATTGTTTATATTGTTTTATTATGTACTTTTATAAATGTTTTAGTAGCTTGTGATTTTTTCAGTTTGTCTAGATCAGCGGTTCTCAACCTGTGGGTCGCGACCCATTTTGGGGTCGAACGACCATTTCACAGGGGTCACATAAGACCATCGGAAAACACATTAACCCTACAGTTATGAAGCAGTAACGAAAATAATGTTGTGGTTTGGGGCCGCCACAACACGAGGAACTGTGTTAAAGAGTCGAGGCATTAGGAAGGTTGAGAACCGCTGATCTATAATAGGTCAAACCTTGAATCTCAATTTTGATCCATTTCCTGATGTCAAACTGAGCTGAAACTGTATACACAACACACCCCAGATAATGAGACAACCTTTATTGATTATTGATCAGTAGATTAACAGTGATCTCCACTTATCCTTGAGTGACATCACTTCCTGGGCTCCATTTGTTCTGAAACTTCACATACTTACTACCCCACGATGGAAAAGTGTGTGTGGTTTTTTTTAAATAATTATTTTGCTTTATTTTGTTTGCCCCCTACCACAACAACTCCCCATGG
Source organism: Omphiscola glabra (assembly GCA_964017045.1). Classification (NCBI taxonomy): domain Eukaryota; kingdom Metazoa; phylum Mollusca; class Gastropoda; family Lymnaeidae; genus Omphiscola; species Omphiscola glabra. The sequence continues at coordinate 18,422,652 of OZ024798.1, read as the reverse complement.
CCTATAACGTCCAAATTTTAATAATATTCAAAATAAATTTTTAAAAAAATTCATAAGAATATCTATTTTAAAGTAGTTTTTAATTGAAATGGTTGCTTCAAAAAAAAAGTGTTTTTGCTTTACTACAAGGGAGACAGCCACAATAAATAAAGATGCACCTGTGGGGGCCAGGGGATACTAGTAGTTATTGACAAAAATCCTACGGTCATGCTTTACTTCTGTTAGATTTTGACAGATTTTAAAATTCAATAATGGGATAGCTCACATTGATAATTGAACCCAAAAAAAGTAAAATAATTTACTTTAAAATATTTCGTTTTGGTTCCCAGACAACTGAACGCATGACACTGACAGGTGAACCTACCCCAAGACAACCAAACCCTTGACAAGTGAATCCACAGACAAGTGAACATACAGAGAAGTGACCACACGGACAAGGGACCATACGGTCAACTAAAACGCACGACAGTTGAACACAAAAATAACAAAATTAAATGCCTAGAAAATGTAGCAAGTAGGCCTACATATTTTCTACTGCTGAAATATAGCCTACTAATACAACAAAGGCCGAAACTTTAGTCTGAGATATCACAACAAAGTTTTGAGCACGGAAAAGGACGAAACCCATCTACCCCAAAGCCCAAAGTATTGGGCCAAAGCGCAACGCTAATTTAAAAAAAGTGAGTATGGTCAAAATCATTATTCCGCTGAATTAGTTTAGTTCCATTTTTGGGCTAATTAAGATAGATAGTGGTAGATGGCGTCCGATCAGGCAAAGCCACCGTAGACTCAGGAGTTCCTCAAGGCACAGTACTGGGCCCCCTTCTCTTTCTCTGTCACATAAACGGCCTCCCTGATACTGTAAAATCTCAAGTGAGGCTGTTTGCAGATGACTGTCTTGTCTACAGAGAGATAATCGACTACGATGACCACAACCAACTTCAAGCAGATTTGAAGTGCCTTATGAATTGGGCAGACAAATGGGGCATGAAATTTAATGAAACCAAATGCTACATAATGAGCATCTCAAAAAAAACAACCCATCAAGCAATATGTACTCCCTAAATAGGACAATCCTTCAACAAGTAACAAATAATCCATACCTTGGATTTCTCTTCTCAAATAACCTTAAATGGTCACCCCATATAAACAACATTTCAAAAAAAGCCAACTCCACACTAGGTTTTATTAGAAGAAATCTGCGCCACTGCCCAACATCCTGCAAACGAAATGCCTATCTTGCACTCGTTCGTCCGATACTAGAATATGGTGCAATCATCTGGGACCCATACCTCAAGCAAGACGTGGACAAATTGGAGCGAATCCAACGTAACGCAATGCGCTTCATAGCACGTGATTATAAAACCACCACTCCTGGCTACGTCACTGGCCTTTTAAACAGATTTGACATCCCCACTCTCAAGGACAGACGAGAAAAGATCCGCCTAACATTCTTATATAAAATGGCCATGGGGCTAATTCCGGCCATCCCAGCAAACAATTATCTCACCCCACAGAAGCCAGGCCGATTAATTAGAGCCAAACAGTCACTTAACACTGACTTAACATCTGACAACCCCATGAGAAATTACACCCGAAACAATAACAAATGCTTCACTGTGCCTCGGAGTAACACAGTGCAACATAAGCACTCATTCTTTCCACGCACCATAATCGCTTGGAACAACCTGGACAATACCGCCGTGAACTCGACAACGATCGAAAGCTTCAAGGCCGAAATGGCATCTGCTAGGAGCCGTTAGATTGGCAACATCGCTTCCCCAACCGTTGCACATATGCCAGTTTATGGATGCAGCAACGTACCGAACCAGAACCAGGACCAGATCGTGCCTCATTTCATTAGGTTATGGTGGGATATATTTAGGGTTCAGGTTAGGTTTAGGGATACATTTAGGAAATTTGTTCATTATTTTTTAACGTTTTATTCTTAATTTTACGGGTCACATCATTGTCATTGGTATCTTATTATACTTATAGCCTAACTTATACTTATAGGTGTCAAGTTAATCATGTGTTTGTGTTGAGTCATAAGAACCCTTCAAAGCGATTTGGCTTCTACTAACGGTACCCACATAACTTATAAAATAAACAATATTGTAACTATTATACTATATCTTAAAAAAATTAATAATTATAATTATATTATTTATACTACTAACTACTATAGTCTACACCTACGCATACATGTAATTATTGTAATATAATTCGATTTTCAATTGTATTTTTAAATCAGGCATAAGCCTATAGTTATAGTATAGCCTGTGGCACTCTGTTATAGTATAATAACCTATGATTCGACAAATATTAAGAAATAATTTATGATAATGTAATGTTGATAAATAAGAAAACAACTAAAAGGCCAAGATTTTACCTGCCTAAAGCCAAAGGACTGATATCCTGGTACTTGATTCTTTATATTTTGTTATAAATGTTTACAAATAAGTTGACAAACATTAAATAATAAATATGATTTTGAGTTCCATATTACTCAGAAAATGTGTCTACTACCTCTACTACTAGCAGTGATGAAATGCAAAGCATTCAAGATTGTTTTTAATCTTAAGAGTAGATTTTTTTTTTTTGGGCCTTACACTTACAGGTTAATTTAAAATGCTTTTGAGTACTTAATTTTTCGAATAAGTCTGATATCAATGAGGTTGACTATATTTCATGATTTATAATTTACTTTTATAAAAAAAAAATATATTATTGTTTTTTTCTTTTTAAGCTTTTCCTAATGGCTATGAAATTTTCAAAGAGTCAAAGGGGAAATGTGGCATTGGTATACAAAGGATTTGAATATATTAAACATAGAGAAATGACAGACAGTGATGTGGCGACTTGGAGATGTAGACAGTGACACGCCCGGACTAGTCATCGCAAGGTGTTTATAAAAACAAATAAAAATAATGTTATTATTGCAGAGCAATCAACACACCCATGATTCTTGCCCAAAAAAAGCCAAGGGTAACATTGCTGTAAGCAAAATGAAAGAAGATATAAAGTCTACTGGTGCAACTCCTAATAATTCTATAGTTAATGTGCTCATAAATGTTAGCAATGATGTCCTTCAGCACTTTCCAAAACAATCATCCCTGGCTAGAACTTGAATACGACACAGATAAGAGGTGCATTTTCCTATACCAACTACTTTCAGTTTTGAAATTACAGAGAAATATTATCATTTAGTTCTGTATGACTCAAAAAGCAATTATCCACACCGAATTCTAGCAATTGCAAATACAGATTTATTACTTGAATTGGCGATGAATGATTCAACAAGGTGTCAACATTGTTTTACTAACTTTACACTGGCATGCCAAAATTGGTCATTCTTACCCTCTATGCATTTAGTTCCTTTTGCAAAGCAAAAAACCTTCAAACATATATCAGCATGTGTGAAATTTTGAAACAACTATTGCCAAACTTATCCCCTCAAAACGTTTTGGTAGATTTGGAAAAGGCAGTGCAGTTCATACATCTTTCCCAAATGCAGAGGTTAAGGGTTTTTATTTTCACTTGTGCCAGAATTTGATTAGAAAAATTAGTTGTGTTGGCCTTAAATCTGATTTTGAGGCAGACATTGAACTTAAATTGAAACTAAAATCTCTGACAGCCTTAGCATTTGTACCCATAAATTATGTGAGAGCTATGTTTGATACCCTTGCTGCAACATTCCCAGTTGATGAAAGGTATAATGAAGTTCTGACCTATTTTTTTCACCTTACATTGAAGGTGCAATAGGTAGAGAACCCACAATTTCCCATTAAAATTTGAATTTAAAATTCTAAGTAATGTAAGGGATATATTCAACACCGTGTACCGACTTCATTATAATCAACACCATGTGCCTACGTCTTTATAATCAACACCATGTGCCTACGTCATTATAATCAACACCATGTGCCTACGTCATTATAATCAACACCGTGTGCCTACGTCATTATAATCAACACCACGTGCCTACATATTTATAATCAACACCATGTGCCTACGTCATTATAATCAACACCACGTACCTACATCTTTATAATCAACACCATGTGCCTACATCTTTATAATCAGCACCATGTGCCTACGTCATTATAATCAACACCGTGTGCCTACGTCATTATAATCAACACCGTGTGCCTACGTCATTATAATCAACACCACGTGCCTACATCTTTATAATCAACACCCTGTGCCGATGTCATAATAATCAACGCCGTGTGCCTACATCATTATAATCATCACCATGTGGCGACGTCATAGCCAACACCATGTGCCTACATCTTTATAATCAACACCGTGTGCCTACATCATTATAATCAACACCACGTGCCGACTTCTTGTTAAACCTCTGTTGCACACCAAAGTTAATGTGGCAAGGACCACAACTCTTCCCTTCCATTCGTTGTGAGTATAAATAAAGCTGAGTTATTACGCCTAGCTTTCTCAAAGCTGAATTTTTTCAAATATAAAATTCATTCAATCTTGGTACTCACACACATCTTCCAGGTCTAAATATAGAAACTCATCAGCCAAATGAAAAAGGGTTACCCAAGCTCCACTCGTCCAAGCAGCTACGGGTTACAGGACTGTGGTCAAGGATCTATACTTAATTAAGTGGTCAGGAATTTATTAGATTTTATTCTCTGTCTCCCTCTTTTTTCCCAATCTCTCTTGCGCGCTCGCTCGCTACCTCTCTCTTTGTCTCTCTCTTTCTCTCTCTATTTCCCTCTCTCCATCTCTCTCTGTCTCTGCGTCTCACTATTATACATATATATATTCAGGTATATGCCCAAACCTAGATACACTGTACATTATCTTCTTATACATATTACGCTTCTGGTGTGAGTCTGGACTGCTTCCTAATGGACTGCTTCCTAATGGACTGCTTCCTAATGGACTGCTTCCTAATGGACTGCTTCCTAATGGACTGCTTCCTAATGGACTGCTTCCTAATGGACTGCTTCCTAATGGACTGCTTCCTAATGGACTGCTTCCTAATGGACTGCTTCCTAATGGACTGCTTCCTAATGGACTGCTTCCTAATCAGCGAATTTGGTATTGAGAGTATATTACAAATTAAATAATCGAAGTGGCTATTGGTACATTTGTACCAGAATTGAGAGTTTGGGATTAGAAAACGATTTAAAATATTTTTGTTGGGTTTGTAAGACAAAATGAGGTATCAAATGAAAGATAATTGAATGAAATATACGTTTGAAATCTTAATTCTTGATTTTAATTAAAATAAACTACCACAATTGACATTTGAATAGCATTGAGTTTAATGTGTCCCGGGTCCGAAAGGGGGCGCTGCGTATCCGTGTACATTTTGACTAATGCTATTCGGATGTCATTTGTAGTACTTTATTTTTATTTAAAATGAAAAATTAAGTTTACAAACCTATAGTACATTCAATTATCTTTCATTTGATACCTCATTTGTTCTTACAAACCCAACAAAAATATTTTAAATCGTATTTTAATTCCAACCCCTCAATTCTGGTACAAATGTACCAATAGGTGCAGCCTTAAATAATTATAAATGTTTGAAAGAAAGTCTGGTTCAATAATGAGTTCAATAGCGCGCAAAATATAATGCCCCATAACTACGCTAAATGATATTTCTTTATGTAACGCAACTGCGTTTGGCGCGTAATATTTTCTTTTCGGAAAATGAAATCTTCTCAATTCAAGTATGGTGTAAAAATTATTCGTTTTAAAAGTGGTTGGAACATCAGAATATTTAATATAGTTCATGGGCGTGAAATAAAAAGTGTGCAGTAACGTATCATTTGGGGGGGGGGGGGGGGTAGCAAAAATTAGGATTCTTAAATGTGCGTTACTTAAGTTCATGTTTTGTCAAGTAACTTTAGTAGATATGAAGTTCACGCATTGCTGTCGCCAATGTTTGGTGGGCTACAACCAGTTTCAATCTATTCCTAAAAAGGGTTTAAATATTTATTTTCTTTAAAAGTTGTATTTTCTCTTTATGTTATTAATTTCCCTTACCACATCCCCCACGTAGTCAAACAAAGAATCGAGTTCATTTCTGGTTGAGCAGTGATAACCAGCAGGCAATCTCATCAACAAAAGAAGCAAAGAAGTGTTTGGCCAGGCCAGCAGCCCCGACACTCAATCAAGAGTCTTGGGCAAGAGGGGTAATCAATGCTTAGAATGCTATGCTGCAGCAGTCCTCCCTATATCACGCTAGATGGAGCAGTCCTCCCTATATCACGCTGAACGACGCAGTCCTCCCTATATCACGCATTTGGCGCAGTCCTCATTATATCACGCATTTGGAGCAGTCCTCCCTATTTCACGCTAGACGGGAGCAGTCAAGTTGTTTTGACCCAATTCACGCTGTCTCAATACACGCTGTCTCAATTTACGCTGTCTCAATTCACGCTGTCCCAATTCACGCTGTCCCAATTCACGCTGTCTCAATTCACGCTGTCCCAATTCACGCTGTCTCAATTCACCCTGTCTAAATTCACGCTGTCTCAATTCACGCTGTCTCAATTCACGCTGTCACAATTCACGCTGTCTCAATTCACGCTGTCCCAATTCACGCTGTCTCAATTCACGCTGTCTCAATTCATGCTGTCTCAATTCACGCTGTCTCAATTCACGCTGTCTCAATTCACGCTGTCTCAATTCACGCTGTCCCAATTCACGCTGTCCCAATTCACACTGTCTCAATTCATGCTGTCTTCCTATTAAGTGGCGGTCAAGGCAGCTGGTGTAAGGCCTTCTGATGGGAGCTCCCCCCCCCCTTGGTCAAGGCAGCCGGTGTAAGGCCTTCTGATGGAAGCTCCCCCTCCCTTTCCTACTAACAAAAGTCTAAAAATGTTTCAATTCCTTCCATTAAGAATAGCACACTTGACGAAATATTTCTCACATCCCTACGGGTTTGCTGCGACTCTTATTATAGGTCTTCTTTTGAAGCTATTGCGCCTAAATTGTGGAACGGTTTGCCTCAATCTATTTGAGGGACACTGAAAATGATTTTTTTTTTAAAGTCATTTAAGAACCATTTAAAGACTTATTTTCTTTAAATAGAGTTCAGAACATCGAAGCTAAAATAGCATGGACACAAGCTCTATTAAAGGATTCAATCATCATCTCTTTTACACATTTAAAAAAAAAAAAAAAAACTATTTGTCACATCCCTAGTGGTGTGCTGCCGCTCTTATAGTAGGCATTCTTTTAATTAATGCCGCCACTCTTATGTTGGGTCTACGGCTGACGTCCCCTTTTCTTTTGCTAAGTCATTACGAAATGGTTCATTCTATGTCGCTCTTCACCCTCCCCCACCCTCTTTTTATGTGTGGTCCAAGTGACTGCATCAACTACAAATTCGTACTTCCTATTGCATGAGCACCCCCCCCCCCCCAAAAAACCACTTTTCCTCCCGGGGACAATGTTCACCCAGCGAGCAGTAGCTCTTAATTATTTCGAAACTATATGTTCCATTAAATGTGCCATTATATGTGCCTTTATATGTGCCATTATGTGCAATTGTATGTGCCATTGTATGTGCTATTATGTCTATAAATCAGGTCTTGATCTATATGCCAATTTAATTGTAGTTCAACTATTCAAATATCAACTCATCTGCTCTCCATCTTCTACGGGTGAATATAATTATTGTTGAACTATACAAATATTAACTCATCTACTTTCTATCTACTATATCAATTTAAATGAGTTTAACTATTCAAATCTCAACTTCTCTACTCTCTATCTACTTGGTCAATTCTCTACACAAATATTTGTTTTCTGCGCAGTTCCTTCACGTGTACAATATTCTTCTGAATCAAACCTCTCAGAAACAAACGGTGATATCGTATGGAAGACAGAATATTGGGTTGATGGTCTGGAGTTCAATCCCCACCAAAGCCCAGTCAAGCAAACACACCACCAGCACCCCGGGTGGATGGGACTCGTTAACCTTGGACGGTAACTCATCTACGAGAAGGCAAACTTGAATTCAAACCAGGAGCCAGAATGATCAATAAATTGATCGTGGGCCCTAAAACATAAGAAAAAGATAACTTTAAAACATATGTTGCTTTATTTTGGTAAGGACTGCTAACGTATTTGAGAAGTTTCTCCTCAAATGTGGTGTCTTGTAGTCTACCATTTCCAGGAATAAACTCAAAGAACATTTCTAATCTTCGCAAAGAAAATTTTCGTAAAGTCAGAAACCATCAAGTAATCCTTAGGTAGTGTAAATGTACAGGCGTAATCAAATTACATCACCCGAGTGCAGACTATGCAACAAAAGCAGATTCTATCTTTTTTATATTAAAAAAAAATCAATTTATGAACACGGCCTAACTTCTCATCACCCGTTCTTGAAGATTGTGAAAGTGGAGCAGAGACGTGAAGAATTTTGCTCCCCCACCCTTTTTTCCACTTTCCCTCCCCCCCCCCCCCCCCCCCCAAACCCAGTTGTAGATCGATAGGGGAAAGAGGCGATGAACTTTTTTACTTTCAGAACAGACCTTGCTGTCAGTGATAGTATCAGACCTGGCTGTCAGTGATAGTATCAGATCGGAGCCACGCAAGCTTTTTTGTACTCGCGCGTCATCAAAGGCTAGAGAAGGAAACGGGTAAAAATATAAGGAAATTAAGTTATAAAATAAGGAAACGTTTGTAAAATATATTCTGATGTTTCAATTGCGGTTGATTGGATGTGTATGATAATAGTTCCATTTTTCATCAGCAACCCGCCTGGAGTTTCCTATCACTGGTAGGTAGAACCTATGAACTACTCAGTTTAGATCGTTTGCTGATTGTTTAACAATATTTTTTTTTTCGGAAAATCTGGAGTATGAAATTTATAATATATATTTAATTATAAACATTTTATAACGACATCCTTTTTTTCGGAGATAAGAAATGTATTATTATTTTGTAAATTGCGATAGTTAAATTTATAAGTATTTTGCAAAGTTCTACCCGGCGTTTAAGCCGAAGACATAAAAATGATTATTTTTTAAAATAAAACATTATTTACCAAATCCCGAGAATTTTTTTTTAATTAAAAAGCTAATTTTTAAAAATATATTTGATATGAACGCGAAAAATAATAATTTATATATGTTTTTTTTTAATTTACATTTCATATACTACAAATTTGAAAACTAAACAGTATTCATGACACCATGCGATGAACTCTCGATATCTAAGCGGAGATAACTAAGACAGTGGTGTACAATTGGTAGCAAAGTGTGTACATATGGAGATGTAGAAATAAATAAAATAAAGGGACCCTATGCAAGCTATAAATAGACGTGAGACGGAAGAAGACGAGATATGCATGATGAACTAAAGGTCTTCTTCTAGTAACTTCTACGTACCTTCTCTACATTTACTGTTTGACATACATTGTATTGTGTTTACAGACAATCCTGTATAATATTAAAAGTGAAGAATGTCTTACAGCATTCGGGGACAGTGCTGACCAATGAAAAGATGTGGATTGTTTGGTTGTCTTGTTTGGCTGTCAGGGTGAGTCAACCATAGAGTGAGAGGGGGTGCGGGGGAAGGTGGGCGCCCTAGGTGGCACTTTTTATGGTATTTACTGAAGAGTTGTATTTTATGGCTCACTGCAGACATATAGCGCCGGGCGGGGGGGGGGGGGGGGGAAATCTTGACACATTCCAGATGGCGGTGACCCCGGCTACGTCACTGGAGTCCACATAAAAACTTTAAATGTTTTTTTAAGAGTCTGGTGTAAACCTAAAGTTTATGATCTTAATTCTAAGTTAATAAACCTTTTCTTTAAAAAAAAACAACAAATCTCATAATTCGTTATGTACAGTAAGTGTCATTAAGAATAGGATTTTGTAGAACTTTGATACAATATTGATATTTTTTTATTTGTTCTGCTTTTATTTATTTATGTATTTATTTATTTTTTGTTAATCCTGAGCAAAATTATTTTTTTTTAAATCCCTTTTTTCAAAAAAAAAAAAAAAAAGGGTTAAAAAATGTTTTTCATATGCCTGTGAGTAAATTGAGATATAATTGCAGTATTTATTGTTTATATACTTTTTTGTTGTTGTTTTGTCAAATTTAAACAGACCTTGCCATCGATTGAATGTACCATGTTTTATGTAGATTCGTTTACGGGTAATGTTACGCGCAATTAAAATTATGTCGTCACATCCTGTTTACTTCAGCTGACTTCCTGTGACACGCCCCCAGACTACGACCAGCCTCCGTCTCCATCATGGTCTCCAGGTGAAGGTCGTCAAGACTGTTCCGTCTGGGACCAGACGGGATGCAGTAAAGGAGAGTGTTGTGTTAAAGAGGTTGGTGCCCCACGGTCACAATTAGCAGAACTTTGCAGTAAGAAGGTCGGAATTAAAAGAACATTGTAACGATATTTGGCTAATGCTCATCTGTGGTACCTCTTTTCATTAGGTTAGGTAGGATAGATTTAGGGTTCAGGTTATGGTGAGGGATAGATTTAGGTTTCAGGTAATGGTGAGGGATAGATTTAGGGTTCAGGTTAGGGTTCAGGATAGATTTAGGTTTCAGGCTAGGGTGAGGGATAGATTTAGGGTTCAGGTTAGGGTGAAGGATAGATTTAGGGTTCAGGTTATGGTGAGGGATAGATTTAGGATTCAGGCTAGGGATATATTTAGGGTTCAGGTTAGGGTGAGGGATAGATTTAGGGTTCAGGTTATGGTGAGGGATACATTTAGGACGTTTTTTCATTATTTTTAAACGTTTTATTCTTAATTTTACTGGTCGTGTCAACCAAGATGGCGGCCATGTTAAAAGAACGCGGTACCAGTAGCGTTCAATTACCCGATATTTTGTAAAATGTCTGTTTCGGCTCTTGCACATTTCGAACAACTAAACTAAATTCAGAAGTACGCCTTGCCTGAAGTCATAGTGTTGCCAATTCTTGCTCCATTCCTTTCTATAACGATACAACGGGAAAGCTATCCAGTGCAGAGGCGTAGCATAGGGGGGGGGGCAGGGGGTGGAGATGTACCCGGGCGCCAGCTAGTTAGGGGCGCCAAAATGTGCTTTGGTATTACTTTATTGATGAAAAAAATGGGTTTGAGAGTTGAAAAAAGGAAAAGAGGGCGCTTTAAAATGAATCTTGCCCCCGGGCGCCAAACACTCTAGCTACGCCACTGATCCAGTGTGCATACATGTAGGAAATGTTCCAATATGTGGCTGGTCATGCATATTTGATTTATTTATAACAGTCTTTTGTACACAGTTTCAAATAAGTAGCGATATTTCATTGTCCTGTATATGAGTGATGCCCCTTTGGACCTTCAGTCATTCTATAGATAACAGTTACACTTGGACACAATAATTCTATAGATAAACCATTGGACGCTCAATTATTCTATAGATAAACCATTTGACACTAATCTAATCTACTTAAGAAAATCAGAACTTTTTACTGCTTTACTGGGTACAGAATTGTTTTAATCTTTTTTAAAAATTATACAAATTGTTTCATATACGTGATTTTATGCCGACAACTCTGTAATTCTCCTCTGTGTTACATTTCAATACACACATGTACATTTCAATGCATATATTTTTAACATTACAATACAGACATTTGTTACATTAAAATGCAGACATTTGTAACATTAAAATTCAGACATTTGTAACATTACAAAGCAGACATTTCTTACAATACAATATAGAAATTGTAACATAACAATACAGAAATCCAACCCCCCCCCCTTTTTTTTTAAAGTAATATTTTATCTTCGATTTGTATTTATATCAAAGTCCTGCAACACGCACGGTAACATTGGCGAAACGTCATGTATTGTAAACGCCTGTTTAAAATCTTCGCAGTTATAGGGCATTGTTTCGCTGTTATAGGGCATTGTTTCGCTGTTATAGGGCATTGTTTCGCTGTTATAGGGCATTGTTTCGCTGTTATAGAGCATTGTTTCGCTGTTATAGGGCAATATTTCGCTGTTATAGGGCATTGTCCGTCTAAAGAGCACACAATGTAATGCTCGGGTCTTGTTTGTAATAAATGATATACTTACTGTCGTTTGCAATGCAATACATGGGTTTTGTATTTAGTTTATTGTAATAATTAACAGTGTTGGTAATGGCTGTGCAATTGAAGGGCCGAGTAGAAAAAGTACTTAAGTGTATTTTTGCAGTTTTGAGAAAATTGAGTTTAAAATTTTTAAATTCTTATTAGATACATTAAAATCTGCTCGAGGTAACTCTGAATCAAACACTTGTGGACATTTTTCATGAATGATATTTACAGGAATGATTCAGAAGAAGTAATCAAATATAAAGCCTGCCTTAACTCATTTTTGAAAAATTGTAACTTAAGTACTTTTTCTACTCGGCCCTTCAATTTGAAACTTAGTTTTATGGATAGCCGCAGGACTAGCGCTGCGGTCAAGCTTTTCCCGGCCCTTTCCACGAATAAACACAGCATTTTTCCCGAACGTGCCGCCCCCACTATATAAATAAAAAAGGGGCCACTCGGAACTGACCCCCCCCCCCGCCCCTCATCACCCCTTCCTACGTAACTGGCTGCGTGTTACAGTGTTACGAAATTTACTGCGGGTTTACTTGTTGTTTTATTTTTAAACACATTTTTTTTTTGGTTGTTAAAATGACGTGAGATTTCTAGAGACTTGAACTCCTCGCCACTTGTCAACGCTTGCTGTGTGCTTGTGTCTCTATTAAGACCAACTTCGCCGAGAGCAACGTAAACACGGGCCAGCTTGATGCCCCCCCCCCCCCCCCCGTGTGATCGATGGAAGCAGCGCCACGACTGTCGACATATCTCATCCAAGACAACAAGTCAGTCACAGTGCCCCCGCGCTCCCCTCCCCGTCCTTAAGCTCTGCTCACAACCGCTGTTCGCCCCCCCCCTCTCATCCACCCCACCCCCCCCCCCCGGCCACCATGCTGTTGTACATGAGCATCTCTCCATTTAAACTTGACAAAGATCACCCAGGGAAACACAACTTGGTTTTAAGTGGATTGCTTTTTGAAAGTCAGTTCCGCCCCCCTGAGAACTAAGATGAATTGTTGATGTCTGCTTTAAAAAAAAGGTCATTCCTCTTTTACACTTGTAAAAAAAAAAAAAAAATTCTTCTTCTTCTTTGTCTTTTTTCTACTCACATTGGAGTTGAGGCCATTTGCAATATCTTTCCACTCCTTCCGGTCTCTTGCAATCTGCTCTCTTTCCCAATCTTTCTGTTCTTAAGAATATCATTTTCAAACTTTCGACGCTATGAGTTTGTTGGGATATTCTCCGACCTCACTATCCTTGTCAGTTCTACAAACAATGCTGCGTACAGTGCAGTTTGTAGAATATAAAATTGTTAGTGAGCTTAACTCGCGCCCGGGGCACAATACCTTTTTAGCGCCCTCCAATACCTTTTTAGCGCCCCCCCTATTCGAAAACCATACAACATTATAGTAAAATATACCATTTGGCGCCCCTTTGTGAGTAGCGCCCGGGGCATGATGCCCCCCCCCTTGCCCCCTCCTCACTACGCCAATGGTTAGCCGTCATACTTTCAAGAACTATGTGCATCCCGAATTTGCTAAACTCTTTATTTTTTTTATCATCTGCGCAATAAGAGATTCACTTCATTTTGTGCTATAATGAACAAACTTCCTTTTTCTTCGTGAATTTTTAGACAAAATAAACTATACTTGCCAACTCTAAACCTGTCACTGTACTTGCCAACTCTAAACCTGTCACTGCACTTGCCAACTACACTAAACCTATCACTGCACTTGCCAACTACACTAAACCTGTCACTGCACTTGCCAACTACTCTAAACCTGTCACTGCACTTGCCAACTACTCTAAACCTGTCACTGTATTTGCCAACTACTCTAAACCTGTGACTGTATTTGCCAACTCTAAACCTTGTCAATGTACTTGTCAACTCTAAACCTTGTCAATGCACTTGCCAACTACTCTAAACCTGTCACTGTACTTGCCAACTACTCTAAACCTGTCACTGCACTTGCCAACTACTCTAAACCTGTCACTGCACTTGCCAACTACTATAAACCTGTCACTGTATTTGCCAACTACTCTAAACCTGTGACTGTACTTGCCAACTCTAAACCTTGTCAATGTACTTGTCAACTCTAAACCTTGTCAATGCACTTGCCAACTACTCTAAACCTGTCACTGCACTTGCCAACTACTCTAAACCTGTCACTGCACTTGCCAACTACTCTAAACCTGTCACTGTACTTGCCAACTACTTTAAACCTGTGACTGTACTTGCCAACTACTCTAAACCTGTCACTGTACTTGCCAACTACTCTAAACCTGTCACTGTATTTGCCAACTACTCTAAACCTGTGACTGTACTTACCAACTCTAAACCTTGTCAATGTACTTGTCAACTCTAAACCTTGTCAATGCACTTGCCATCTACTCTAAACCTGTCACTGCACTTGCCAACTACTCTAAACCTGTCACTGCACTTGCCAACTACTCTAAAACTGTCACTGTACTTGCCAACTACTTTAAACCTGTGACTGTACTTGCCAACTACTCTAAACCTGTCACTGTACTTGCCAACTACTCTAAACCTGTCACTGTACTTGCAAACTACCCTAAACCTGTCACTGTACTTGCCAACTACCCTAAACCTGTCACTGTGCGTTTCATCTTCTCCGAAGCTCACGAACCAATCAAATAATCTCAAAACAGAAAACTAATTATAACTCACAGACTCACGTTAAGTCAATATCATGACGCTGACATTGTGGAATCCTTTAAGATAAAAGACTTCAAAAATCAATATCACTTTGAGTTATCAAAATGTCGCAGCCATTATGGGAATCTCATGTTATTTCCTGGCCTGCTATTATCAATGTAAATTCCAGCCGAGAAACTCAGTTAAAACTATTGTAAATGGTTTGACACTTTTACTCTAATAATAATGTAAAATACATAAGGTTAAGAGAAAGAGAAATACAATAATAAAAGACAATCGCAAAAGACAATCGCAAAAGACAATCGCAAAAGACAATCGCAAAAGACAATCACAAAAGACAATCGCAAAAGACAATCACAAAAAAAATCATAAAAGACAATCACAGAAGACAATCACAAAAGACAATCGCAAAAGACAATCGCAAAAGATCGCAAAAGACAATCGCAAAAGACAATCGCAAAAGACAATCGCAAAAGACAATCGCAAAAGACAATCGCAAAAGACAATCACAAAAGACAATCGCAAAAGACAATCACAAAAAAAATCATAAAAGACAATCACAGAAGACAATCACAAAAGACAATCGCAAAAGACAATCGCAAAAGACAATCGCAAAGACACGAAACCCACTTACCATATCACCACCACAAAAATCTCTCCCCTCTTTATCTATCGCTCTCTCTCTCTCTCTCTCTCTCTCATCTCTCTCTCTCAATATCAACCCCCCTCTCTCTTTTCGCTCTCTCCCTTTTCTCAATATCACTCTCTCCTCTTTTTTCTCCCACAATCTCACTATTCCCTTCTCTCTCACCTTCTCAATCTCACACTACCCCGTCTCCCCTATCCCTTTCTCTCTCTCTCTCTCTCTCTCCCCTCTCTTTCAAAATCAGTCTCTATCTCAATCTCACTCTCTCTTCTCTCTCGTCTCTAAATATCACTCTCCCCCTTCTCTCTCTCAATATGACACCCTCTCGTCTCCTCTAACTCTCTCTCTCAATATGACACCCTCTCGTCTCCTCTAACTCTCTCTCTCGTCTCCTCTAAGCTCACTCTTCCCTCTATCTCTCTCTCGCTCAATCTCTTTCTCTTTTTACTCTCTCCCCCTCTCTCTCCCCTTTCTAAAAAATCACTCTCCTGTCTCTTTCTCTCTCTTCATCTCTATCCTCAAGAAAAATAAGGTCTTTGAGTTGACCTTGAGAGCACAGGAAATGTTGAGCTACAATATGACCCAAAATGACACACACTGCTCCACACATTCATCTCCTTCACCCCCCTCTCACCCCGATGGCTAAGGATCCCCCCATCAGTGTCTGATTAGAATCCCTGAATGTCAGGGGCTCCACGTTCCTCTGTTTATTTTTAAAAAATATTATTTATTTTTAAGGGACTTTTTTTCTGTGGGGGGGGGGGGAAGAGATGGGGTTGTCCTCTTGTAATAAATATTGGCTTTTTATCGGCAGCCGCGCGAGCCATCGCCTATCTGTTTACCAGGGGAGACAAGTCGACTTGCCGGGTGGGTGGGGGGGGGGGGGGGTTTAATTCCTCGTACCCTGGCTCAGTGCTAGCCGCCGACATTCATGGAACTACTCTAGCTGAAACCAGATGTTTCAGTGGCAGAGCGTTTGTAGCCATATCATCGCTGACCTGGTGGATAAGGTTGTACATTCTTGCTACTGAGTGATCGATATCTTTATATAAACCATCCCATGCTGGTGCTTAAACCAATAATATTAATACTATTCGTAACTAAATGGTTAAAAACAACAGCAAATGCTATGAAACCAACCATTTATAATTGGTCACTTGTCAAAAGATGTAAACATATTAAGTTAGCTTGCCATCCCCCCCCCCCTTTTTTTTTCCCCACTTTTTAATTCGAAACCTTCTATTTTATACACAATATTTCTTTCACCTTTTTCATCACTTTTTCATCCTTTTTTCCCCCCTCTCTTTTCCTCCATGTATACTTCCATATCCCCCTCTCTCTCCTTCTCTCTCTCGCTCTCACTTTCTCACACACATACATAAACATGTTTAAAAAGAATTGTTTAAAAGCATATTTAAAAATTACGTGGTCCATAACAAGTAAAGAAATGAATCGCGTTGCCGGCAGCAGAGATAAACTAACACTGTCTGTTACTGAATAAAATTAGGATCTAAAATGAATTTGTTACATAAATTCATTCTCTTCTCTTATGAAACCGTTCTGCTAAATGGTTGGCGGTCCGGTGCAAGGGGAGATCACTCACTGGATCTAAGAAGAATTCAGAATGAAGTCAAGCTGTAGCAGTAACCGTCCTTTTGGGAAAGTAAACCTTTTTGTTATTGCGGGGTTGGGGGGTGGGGGGGGGACCTACGCAGATCGATGGACGAGAATAGAGCAATCGATAGTTTTATCTTTGGTCTTATATCTCCTGCCAGCTGAGGTGATATTTATTTTATTACTACACTATAAATTGCTGGGAAAACGTTTATTTATCATTACACTATAAATTGATGGACAGACATTTGCTACATCATTACACTATAAATTGATAGATCAGATATTTACTTTATCACTACACTATAAATTAATAGACATATTATAGTTTGTATTTCATTACGCTATGCAATTGATATATTTTATATATCATTTATCATCACACTATAAATGGACTGACATATATTTTGTATTTCATTACTCTATAAATTGATAGGAATATGTTCGCTGAAAAGGACAGGATCCAGGGAAATGCCAAGCCAATCTTAAATGGTGTGTGTGTATGGGGGGGGGGGGGGTCAGAGCTGCCAGGAATTAGGTTCACAATGGGCAAGCGGGTGGCAGGGGACGGAGCCGGCCTTTGTGAGGAAGTTTGACCTTGACCTTGACATGTTTCTATCATTTAGACATCTGATAACTACTATATTTTTTTTGACGTCATCTCCTCAACTCGATTTAACTTCAAGCATTCAGCAATGTTATCAGTATCGTAGAAATATGAAGTGCCACGAAGTGCAGGCAGACTCGGAAGAGAAGACATGACCAAAGGCATACTTCCAGGGTGCTAAAACTGGGGGAATTCGGTTTATGCAGGGCGTGGGAGAAGGATTCATAGCAGTTTGGGGCGTTGGCAGCCATCATGCCTTATTTTGGTGTTTATAAAACCACTCTCCTCCTCCCCCGAAAACCTTAAATGCCCCCTCGGATCAAATTATCTGTATGAAACACTCCTGGAGGGGGTGCTAACTTGTGTTAACCCGACTGCGTAACACCCTGGAGACGCCACTGCAGCCGTGCACTGCAAAATTATGATTTCTGGGAACGATTAAAAACGATCTCACCCTCACGCTACATGGCTATAACGGTCTCACGCTACATGGCTATAACGATCTCACACTACATGGCTATAACGATCTCACACTACATGGCTATAACGATCTCATGCTACATGGCTATAACGATCTCACCCTACATGACTATAACGGTCTCACCCTCACACTATATGGCTATAACGATCTCACCCTCACACTACACGGCTATAACGATCTCACCCTCACACTACATGGCTATAACGATCTCACCCTCACACTAAATGGCTATAACGATCTCACCCTCACCCTACACGTCTATAACGATCTCACCCTCACACTACATGGCTATAACGGTCTCACCCTCACTCTACATGGCTATAACGGTCTCACCCTCACTCTACATGGCTATAACGATCTCACCCTCACACTACATGGCTATAACGGTCTCACACTCACTATACATGGCTATAACGGTCTCACCCTCACACTACATGGCCATAACGATCTCACCCTCACACTACATGGCTATAACGGTCTCACCATCAGTCTACATGGCTATAACGATCTCAAACTCACACTACATGGCTATAACGATCTCACCCTCACACTACATGGCTATAACGATATCACCCTCACACTACATGGCTATAACGATCTTACCTCACACTACATGGCTATAACGATCTCACACTACATCGCTATAACGATCTCACCCTACATGGCTATAACGATCTCACACTAGATGGCTATAACGATCACACTACATGGCTATAACGATCTCACCCTCACACTACATGGCTATAACGATCTCACCCTCACACTACATGGCTATAACGATCTCACACTACATGGCTATAACGATCTCACCCTACATGGCTATAACGATCTCACACTACATTGCTATAATGATCACACTACATGGCTATAACGATCTCACACTACATCGCTATAACGATCTCACCCTACATGGCTATAACGATCTCACACTACATTGCTATAACGATCTCACACTACATGGCTATAACGATCTCACCCTCACACTACATGGCTATAACGATCTCACCCTCACACTACATGGCTATAACGATCACACTACATGGCTATAACGATCACACTACATGGCTATAACGATCACACTACATGGCTATAACGATCACACTACATGGCTATAACAATAACACTACATGGCCATAACGATCTCACCCTCACACTACATAGCTATAACGGTCTCACCCTCTCACACTACATGGCTATAACGATCTCACCCTCACACTACATGGCTAAAAGGGTCTCACCCTCACACTACATGGCTATAACGATCTTACCCTCACACTACATGACTATAACGATCTCACCCTCACACTACATAACTATAACGATCTCACCCTCACACTACATGGCTATAACGATCTCACCCTCACACTACTTGGCTATAACGATCTCATCCTCACACTACACGGCTATAACGATCTCACCCTCACTCTACATGGCTATAGCGGTCTCACCCTCAGACTACATGGCTATAACGGTCTCACCCTCACCCTACATGGCTATAACGATCTCACGCAACATTGCTATAACGATCTCACCCTCACACTACATGGCTATAACGGTCTCACCCTCACCCTACATGGCTATAACGATCTCACCCTCACACTACATGGCTATAACGATCTCACCCTCACACTACACGGCTATAACGATCTCACCCTCACTCTACATGGCTATAACGGTCTCACCTCACACTACACGGCTATAACGGTCTCACCCTCACTCTACATGGATATAACGGTCTCACCCTCACACTACATGGCTATAACGGTCTCACCCTCACCCTACATGGTTATAACGATCTCACACTACATGGCTATAACGATCTCACCCTCCCACTACATGGCTATAACGATCTCACCCTCACACTACATGGCTATAATGATCACACCCTCACCCTACATGGCTTTAACGATCTCACCCTCACACTACATGGCTATAACGATCTCACCCTCACACTACATGGCTATAACGATCTCACCCTCACACTACATGGCTATAACGATCTCACCCTCACTCTACATGGCTATAACGGTCTCACCCTCACACTACACGGCTATAACGGTCTCACCCTCACTCTACATGGCTATAACGGTCTCACGCTCACACTACATGGCTATAACGGTCTCACCCTCACCCTACATGGCAATAACGATCTCACGCTACATGGCTATAACGATCTCACCCTCACACTACATGGCTATAACGATCTCACCCTCACACTACATGGCTATAACGATCTCACCCTCACACTACATGGCTATAACGATCTCACCCTCACACTACATGGCTATAACGATCTCACCCTCACACTACATGGCTATAACGGTCTCACACTCACTATACATGGCTATAACGGTCTCACCCTCACACTACATGGCCATAACGATCTCACCCTCACACTACATGGCTATAACGGTCTCACCATCAGTCTACATGGCTATAACGATCTCAAACTCACACTACATGGCTATAACGATCTCACCCTCACACTACATGGCTATAACGATATCACCCTCACACTACATGGCTATAACGATCTTACCTCACACTACATGGCTATAACGATCTCACACTACATCGCTATAACGATCTCACCCTACATGGCTATAACGATCTCACACTAGATGGCTATAACGATCACACTACATGGCTATAACGATCTCACCCTCACACTACATGGCTATAACGATCTCACCCTCACACTACATGGCTATAACGATCTCACACTACATGGCTATAACGATCTCACCCTACATGGCTATAACGATCTCACACTACATTGCTATAATGATCACACTACATGGCTATAACGATCTCACACTACATCGCTATAACGATCTCACCCTACATGGCTATAACGATCTCACACTACATTGCTATAACGATCTCACACTACATGGCTATAACGATCTCACCCTCACACTACATGGCTATAACGATCTCACCCTCACACTACATGGCTATAACGATCACACTACATGGCTATAACGATCACACTACATGGCTATAACGATCACACTACATGGCTATAACGATCACACTACATGGCTATAACAATAACACTACATGGCTATAACGATCTCACCCTCACACTACATAGCTATAACGGTCTCACCCTCTCACACTACATGGCTATAACGATCTCACCCTCACACTACATGGCTAAAAGGGTCTCACCCTCACACTACATGGCTATAACGATCTTACCCTCACAATACATGACTATAACGATCTCACCCTCACACTACATAACTATAACGATCTCACCCTCACACTACATGGCTATAACGATCTCACCCTCACACTACATGGCTATAACGATCTCATCCTCACACTACACGGCTATAACGATCTCACCCTCACTCTACATGGCTATAGCGGTCTCACCCTCACCCTACATGGCTATAACGGTCTCACCCTCACACTACATGGCAATAACGGTCTCACCCTCACCCTACATGGCAATAACGGTCTCACCCTCACCCTACATGGCAATAACGATCTCACCCTCACCCTACATGGCAATAACGATCTCACCCTCACACTACATGGCTATAACGGTCTCACCCTCACACTACATGGCTATAACGGTCTCACCCTCACCCTACATGGCAATAACGATCTCACGCTACATGGCTATAACGATCTCACCCTCACACTTCACGGCTATAACGATCTCACCCTCACACTACATGGCTATAACGGTCTCACCCTCATTCTACTTGGCTATAACGATCTCACCCTCACACTACACGGCTATAACGGTCTCACCCTCACAATACATGGCTATAACGATCTCACCCTCACACTACATGGCTATAACGGTCTCACCCTCACCCTACATGGCAATAACGATCTCACGCTACATGGCTATAACGATCTCACCCTCACACTTCACGGCTATAACGATCTCACCCTCACACTACATGGCTATAACGGTCTCACCCTCATTCTACTTGGCTATAACGATCTCACCCTCACACTACACGGCTATAACGGTCTCACCCTCACAATACATGGCTATAACGATCTCACCCTCACAATACATGGCTATAACGATCTCACCCTCATTCTACTTGGCTATAACGATCTCACCCTCACACTACACGGCTATAACGATCTCACCCTCACAATACATGGCTATAACGGTCTCACCCTCACAATACATGGCTATAACGATCTCACCCTCACACTACATGGCTATAACGATCTCACCCTCACACTACACGGCTATAACGATCTCTCCCTCACACTACATGGCTATAACGGTCTCACCCTCACACTACATTGCTATAACGATCTCACCCTCACACTACACGGCTATAACGATCTCACCCTCACACTACATGGCTATAACGTCTCACCCTCACACTACACGGCTATAACGATCTCACCCTCACACTACACGGCTATAACGGTCTCACCCTCACACTACACGGCTATAACGGTCTCACCCTCACACTACATGGCTATAACGGTCTCACCCTCACACTACATGGCTATAACGGTCTCACCCTCACCCTACATGGCTATAAGGGTCTCACCCTCACACTACATGGCTATAACGATCTCACCCTCACACTACACGGCTATAACGATCTCACCCTCACACTACATGGCTATAACGATCTCACCCTCACTTTACATGGCTATAACGATCTCACCCTCACACTACACGGCTATAACGATCAAAATAGACCTAAATATATTGATGTCACTATTTGGTTTAGAGAAGAGTTGACACGTGTGTTTTCTGTCATGACGACTTCATAAGAACACACTGGGCTAAGTGTGTTCTTATGTAGTTGGCATGACAGACAACACAAGTGTCAGCTTTTAGCTACGGAAATATATATCAAATAAATCTGTAAAGTTTTACAGTTGAAAAAAAAAAAATGACACTGTCATTGTGGAAGGCTAAACAGGAAATGGCCTCTTTAAAAAATGACCACACAAAAAAAAAAAAAAACACCACCAAGAAATAAATACAACAATAACACAAAATACACAGCAACTACATAGTTGGTACTCAGAGCCCGAGACAAAGGTGTTCCTCGGGCCTTTTCAAAGAAATTAAACCATTGTTTAAAACCTTCTTAACTTAAGAAGGTTAAAATAAAAATACATGCACATACTTGGTAAAATAGTAATTCTTTAAGTTGAAAACTGTCTTTATTAGAGACTAACTGATAGGTAATTTCGGATTTCGGCCGAAACCAGGCCGAAAGTTAAAAATTAATTTCGGCCGAAAACGAACCCGAAACCAAAAGCTTGACGAGACTTTCAGCCGAAACCAAAAGTTTAGCGAGTTTTTCGTCCGAAACCGAAGCCGAAACCGAAAGATTTAAATATTTTGAAGGTGGTTCACGCATTCATTCTGCATTTATCAAAAAATGATGGGGGAAAGTATTAATATTTACATTTTTTTTTGTAATGAGATCATTGTGAATATTAACAAATAAATAAACATCTAATGAATACTTTGGCTTTTATCATTTGAATTTAAAAGTAATTTAAAGTTGTTAAACGTGTATTTTAAAGTAGTATGGTAAGAGAAAAGTTTGCCGGGGAGGGGGGCAACATTTATGCAAAATTGACCCTACACTACATGTAGTTCATCATGCAGCTGTGGGCAGTTTTCGAAGAGGATTATTCATATAACATAGATTAAATAGACACGAACAATCTGTGTCGATAGACACGAACAATCTGTGTCGATAGACACGAACAATCTGTGTCGATAGACACGAACAATCTGTGTCGATAGACACGAACAATCTGTGTCGATAGACACGAACAATCTGTGTCGATAGACACGAACAATCTGTGTCGATATAACAATATATATAGAGCTATAATAATAATTTTACATTTACAAATAATTAAACGTTTCGGCACTTGCCTTCATCAGTACAACAAGACATACAAATAAGTATTAATAAAATTTACATAATATATATATAGAGAGATAAATCCTACTTAAAAAATAGAAAACCAGACTGAAAAAATGTAAAGAAAAAAGAAGAACGAAAAGGAAGTGACTTGAAGTAAAATTTAAAAGCCCAATCAGGAAAAATTCATATAACATACAACGACTGCAAGACGTCGAGCAATAATATCAGATTGCCGGTCTAGAAACAGACAGTCTGACTTCTGCTAGATGCCCGAAAGTCTCAATCACTTTCGGCCGAAACCCGAAAATAAACCGAAAGTTAACTTTTATGTTTCGGCCAAAAACGAAACTACGCCGACACATTTCGGTCACTAGTATATATTTCAATTCGTAAATTGGAAAAGAGGTACATAAGAAAAATGTTATTAACTTTATATTATTTCAAGGTTCTATTATATGCAAGGTTCTATTGTATGCAAGGTTCCATTTTATGAATCGATCGTTTTGGGATTAGCAATGGTTTTTTCGGAATTTTTGTGTTTCATAAGAATGAATTTTTTATTTTAATATAATAATTGTAGTTCTCCTTAAAAAAAAAACAATGGATGACTGTTATGCAAAATATTTTGTCTGATATAGTGAGAATTTCTATGGACGCTTTTCATGTCTAAAACAGGCTTTTTACATTGTATAGAAATGTTTTGTTTTTTACAATTTTTTAGCAAATTTATTAATTGTTTGGCGGCCACTGTATCAAACGATGAAAAAGTTTGAGCACCACTGGTCTAGGTCACCACGTCTGGACCTTTACGATTCGTAATCTGTCCAGGTTTGACTTATTTCCCAGACAGCGCTTGGAATTGACGGGAATCTCCAACAGTTCGGAAAATATCTTCATCCGAACGTGATTGTATTTTTAAATAGGCCTCGAGCTTATCTTTGCCTGAGGGTGCTGCATACCAAACTTAGACTATAACATTTTTTTAAATTTTTTTATTTAGTTGTCTTTTTTGAGTATACGTTTCTTTTAAAGGATATTTTCATATTTTCTGCGCTAGGACGTAAAAATCTTTATTTATGATCTTCCAAAAATGGTTACCGGAAATTTGATCGAAAGAAATTTCATCGACGGAAAATTGATCGACGGATATTTGATCGAACGGAAATTTGGTCGAATCTTTTTTTTCAGTCCAGACGTCAAATTTCTTTTTGAACGCACCATACTATATCGTAAAACATAATATTGCGTTCAAAAAGAAATTTGACGCAATATTCTAACGTATAAATTTAAAAAACGATTCGACCAAATTTCCGTTCGATCAAATTTCCGTCGATCAATTTTCCATCGACCAAATTTCTTTCGATCAAATTTCCGGATACGTCTAAAAATATGTGAAATCATTCGTAGTTTCGCTTGCATAATTAAACTGTATATTTACATAGCTCCACTCCATTCACAAACTTGTTTACCCCCTAGGCGTTCACCGTAGTAGCTGCATTTTTAAGCCGAAGACTTCGGGACCACGAAGAGCCTAAAACAACAAAAAAACTACAGTTTCACGGGTGTTTTCGTTTGGTTTAATTTTTAGTTAAAAACAAATAAATAATTGAGGTGTTTACCGTAAAAAAAAAAGTTACCGCATCCTTTGTGTTTACACCGTAATCAATCGAAATAAGAATACCAATGATTGGCCCTGGCGGTCTCGATCTCAATGAACCAACCAGAATAATTTTTTTTTGTTTTTGTTTTAGAGGATACAACTTGTATTTTGATTCCACACCCCTGCCCCCCCCCTATTTTTTTTCCGGGTCTAATTGACCAAACTACTCTGATTCTTGAAAGTACATTTTTTTTAGAGCTGAAACTACTGTGACACTAACCCAGGAGTAAACAGGTCTGTATAACGTTGACAGGTCAAAGCCCCCCCCCCTTTTTTTTTTCCCCTTTTGTGAAGGTGTATGTTTGTCACATTCAGTTACCTCAAAACCTTACACGGGCGGTACTATTAAGCCATCAATACCACATATTGTGTGGTTTATATTCTCAGTTCTTTTTCAGTTACCAGTGAACGAAAAGCTGCTGTATAAAACGCTGCATATTCAGTCAGGCAATTGATGAGCTCAAAGGACTTTTTAGGGACTTGAATATTCACGTTGAAATAATTTTTTCATCTAAATCGGCGGTTCTCAACCTGTGAGTCGCGACCCCTTTAAGGGTCACGCGATCCTTTCCCAGGGGTCGCCTAAGACTATCTGAAAACACATATACTCTACAGTTATGAAGTAGAAACGAAAATAATTTTGTGGCTGGGGGTCGCCACAACATGAGGAACTGTATTAAAGGGTCGCGGAGTTAGGAAGGTTGAGAACCACTGATCTAAATGGACTTTTCTTCTCAAATGTAAATGATTAGTTATATTCTTTCATTTAAACTGTAATAGCATTCTGTAATAATGGACGTTGGCATGTTTAATACAAGTGAATTTTTAAAAAAAATTTGTGATGTGTATTTAACAGGTGATCACGTATGACGACTTGGACAGGAACCCCTGGGTGAGCACAACGTGCAAGCCTCAACTGGCCATAGGTGAGCTGTGTCTGCGACAACCTGAGGGTTACCTGTGTGAGTGTTCGTCTGGTTCTCACTGCGAGTTCAAGAACAACGAGACGTACGGGCTGTGTGCTCCGGGATAGGATTGTGATTGTGATGATTGTGATGTGATGATTGTGTTTGTGATGTGGTGATTGTTTTTGGGATGTGATGATTGTGTTTTTGATGTGAGGATTGTGATGTGATGAGTGTGTATGTAATGCGATGATTGTGTTTGTATTGAATTTATTTGTGATGTGAGGATTGTTTTTGTGATGTCATGACTGTGTTTGTGATGTGAGGATTGTGTTTGTGATGTGATGATTGTGTTTGTGATGTGATGATTGTGTTTGTGATGTGAGGATTGTGATGTGATTAATGTGATATGATAATTGTATTTATGATGTGATAATGTGATGTGATGATTGTGTTTGTGATATGATGATTGTGTTGATGATGTGAGGATTGTGTTTGTGATGTGATGATTGTGTTTTTGATGTGAGGATTGTGTTTGTGATGTAATGATTGTATTTGTGATGTGATGATTGTGTGCTTTTTATGCATTGGGATACATCATAATAACAATGAAAGAAATTAATCTACCCATGTACAATATTTTTCAATGTGTTTTGTGTGTAATTTTTAAGAAATCAGTCTCCAGCAAAGTTATTTCAATCTAATTATTAAAATTAACAAAAACTTTTTGTTGGACAGTTATTCTGAAAATTTTATTTTATTTTGTTAGATTGACGCACTTTAAAAAAAATATTTTTTTTTAAATTATGTTTGCAGCGGCGTTATTTATATTTAGTTTTAAAACCATTCATTTTAAAATGAATTATCTCCCTTGTGGACGCCCGGTCACGGGGAACTCAAAATTCAAACACAATGCCAGGAGTCGATGTCAGAGTTGACACAATGCCAGGAGTCGTTGTCATAGTTGAAGAGCTTGCTCACCATTTAGACTCGGAATCACCGTTTTAAGTAGATCACCTTTATTTCATAGTTAACAAAATACTAACCTACCTACAAATTATAATGTTATTTGGGGTGAATCAAGGTAATATGTAAATTTTGTTTCGTACTTCAGTTGTTTTTTTTTTTGTTTGTTTTTTTGGTTGAACCATGACACATTGATAAAGTATGACGTAGTAATAGTCATTTAATACCCCAATCTGTAATGTCATACCAAAATAATTCCACAACTCTTAGATGTTTTACAGTAGAAACAGGCTTTTCCGTCAGGGCAAACGATAGAGCAGTGGTTCTCAACCTTCCTTATGCCGCGACCTTTTAATACAGTACTTCATGTTAGGGCGACCCCCAACTATAACATTATTTTCGCGATGCACAGGTTGAGAACCGTTGCGATAGAGAGATTGGTTGACAATTTTGATAATTATATTGAAATAATATGTCTCAGTTTAAAATAAAAAATTGAGCATAAAGAATGTGTTTTAATTGGCTGCGTCAATAATAAAAAAAAATTAGTAAAATTGTAAATGCATTATTTAAATCGTAAATGAAATGCATTGTCGTGTATCTATGGCACAATCGTATCTTAGTGTTGTAGCTGAATATAGCCTTAGGGTATCGTTAGTGTGTTCATAGATTACACATGCTGTTGAAATTAAGCTCGGTAAGTATCATCATGATGTGTACACCATATGAGATACGTCGTCACGTCGTTATTTGTAACCACTGGAACATCACACATACACCCATGTGGCGCTACGGGCCCATGTAGGGCTTTGCCCTGCGTCACCACATCCTTCCACTCAGACCTAACTGAAGCTTTTTTTCTTAACCATGCTTGGATTCCCAGCTGCTTTAGATCCCTCTCCACATCATCCATCCATCTTAGCCTAGCTCTGTCTTTGAGCCGTTTTCCCCTGGGATTTTGGAGGTGCACCCTCTTCACCCCTCTGTCATTATGGCATTCTTTTTAAGTGTACTGACCAGCGTAGCCTGCCTTAGACTATCATCAATGTTATCTAAATAATATAGAGTAGTCTTTATTTTTGTAAACTGTGAACTCGAAAAAAAATAATTTTGTTATAATGCCTTACCTCATTGTGTGAGCCTCAAATTATACGTTTAATCAATGTTATGATATAACTTATAGATGGCCATTAATGAACCAAGTGTACATATAATTAAAGACTCTATCGTAACACAGCCAAAATGCGTTCGTGTCATTAAATGTGTAAATTTTTGTATCGACTTTTGTCTTGTTTTCGTGCGGACATGCAATTTTATATAAGTTTCTGCAACTGTGGACGGTGGTTGTCACTGTCGACTTACGGCATAGTCACACTCGGCACTTACCCAGGGCATCACGCCTCTAGGAGGCCTCATGACTTAGGGCCTCGCGTGTCTATGGGGCCTCACGCCTCTAGGGGGCCCCATGACTTAAGGGGGCCTCACGTATCTATGGGGCCTCACGCCTTAAGCGAACTTGAGTCCATCACTTTACCCAGGGCCCCCGTTGCTGTAAAGACGGCCCTGCTGGTTGTCTGTTTGTGAGTTTTGGGGGCATGTTTCTCCAAAGTTTTACCACGGGAAAATTCCTAAGACATCGAGCAAAATTTTCCGCACTGAGCTATGGTAGCATATGTATCACTTATGATATGGAGCAATGAACGTTTCGTTTTAACATTACGTTTCTAGGAGAAAAACAACTATTGCCGCTTTCCTTGAAAGCGAAGGGAGGTAACAATGCTTTTTAAAAATATTATCGAAGACAGTTTATTGTTTTGGTTTATTTCCCCTTATAGATTTATATCATTATTCAAGGGTTAAGAAAATTTTACCAACGTTAATTGCTTTTCTCCTTATTTAATTAAAGTATAGACCAAGGAGGAAAGATAAAAAGAGAAAGTATCGATAACCGACACAAAGAATGAATAAATGAAACTAAAGAAGAAACAAAGCAAGAGAGAGAGAGAGAGAGAAGGAAAGAAATACAAAAGAAGAGAAAGGCGGGAATAAGAAAACAATCATTAAGGAGAGTAAGAAAGTATGAAAGAACGAAAAAAAGACCCAAAATAATAATATGGCTTACTTTCAAATGCTTACGGATTTTAAGTTATAGCTAAAATCCTAAAATAAGCTATGAGCAAATACGTCATAATGCCAGCACGGCAATGTGAAAAAAAAACATTTGTTAGGTCATTATATCATTGAAATGTTTGGTTTGGCATAATTAATTTATGGATCAAAAGATGTTTTTTTTTGTGTGTTTTTTCTTTTGGGGGGGGGGGGGTGTGGTTGGGGGGTATAGCAATGTTCTCACTTCGGGAGAATTTTCGATTAAAGAGGACCAAAAGTGGTCTGAAGACAGAACCAAGTAGAAGACGGCTCAACATTCGACCAACGATCATAGCATGGAAATGAGTGCAATATAAGTATCCAAATCCATCAATCAATCAATGAAACGCTTAGGAATATTGAGGATGTCTAGACGATTGTATATCAGCTGCGAGTCTGCACATGGACATGACAACTCCTAGATTGGAATGCATGGAACGATGCGGTGGGGCAGGCCAGAGACCTCCGCGGGTGGTAGCGCCATTGCTGGTGATGACTATTTGTCGTATGTATCACTAATACAGCAGACTGACAATCTTGTTTCTTCCATTCAGTTATACTGCTTACCAAGATTTTATAACGTAAGATTTTTTTTGTTCTACATTTTTAAGATCGGGGGACAGCTTGAAAATTGTAATTAATCATTATTGTGAAATGCACATATTATATAACGATTATGGGACAGTGCACATATTATATAACGATTATGGGACAGTGCACATATCATATAACGATTATGGGACAGTGTAAATATTATATAACGCGAATGGGGAAAGGGGGGGGGGTCGTCTTATTACGTTTTTATATTGCGTCTTATGGGTTGGAGTGGTGGATACAAATTTGTAATATAACAATTTTTATTTGTTTTTATATTTCTTTATCAATTCTTATTTTTGCAAAAGTTCTACTTTTCAAATATACGGTATTGCCATTGTTTATTAAAAACTAAAATATATTTCAGCTTGAGTAATTCGTCACGTGACGACAAAACCCGCACATAACCGGATGTTCAAACTCGCCAATAATATTTGTTTAATTGTTTTTAAAATTAGACTCAATTAGTATGGCTCCAGTTTGTAAGACTCCAATTAGTATGGCTACAATTAGTATGGCTCCAATTAGTATGACTCCAATTTGTAGGACTTTAATTAGTATGGCTCCAATTAGTAGGACTCCAATTTGTAGGACTTTAATTAGTATGGCTCCAATTAGTAGGACTCCAATTTGTAGGACTTTAATTAGTATGGCTCCAATTAGTAGGACTCTAATTAGTAAGACTCCAAATAGCATGCCTCCAATTTGTAAGACTCCAAATAACATGTCTCCAGTTTGTAAGTATCCAATTATTAGTAAGACTTCAAATAGTATGATTCCAATTACTGACCATTAGTATATGTCCAATTAGAACAGCGGTTATCAGCCTGTGGGTCGCGACCCCTAAGGCCATCGGAAAACACGTATACTCTACAGTTATGAAGCAGCAAAGAAAATAATTTTGTGGTTGGGGGCCGCCACAACATTAGGAACTGTATTAAAGGGTCGCGGCATTAGGAAGGTTGAGAACTACTGAATTAGAAAGACTCAGTAATTGCTAATCTGTGCCCCAGAGTGGATACGTGCACGCGCTATTCAGGCTTGTAGTTAGCCATAGAGAAAACAAAAACACCTCCATTTACACAATACCGTGTAGTGTCGGGGGTGGGGGGAGAGTAGTATCCTGTAGTGTGGGGTAGGTGCCGGGGGAGAATGTCCTGGTGGAGGTAAGTGTCCTGGTGGTGGGGGTGGTACCTTTGGGCCGGGGGAGTCGTGGGGATGGTTTCCTGGGGGGGTAGTGTCCTGTTTGTGAGGGTAGTAACTTTGGGCGGGTGGTGGAGCCTCTTGGGGGTAGTGTCCTGATGGTGTGGGGGTGAGGTTAGAGGTCAGCGGTCCGTCAAAGGATTCCTCCAGACGACAAATGTCCAATTTAACCCGACCCTACACGACCTGGTCAACCTTACAACTTTGATCCCGTCAACCGCTGCCCTCTTGACCCCCCAAGGAAACGCCCACATATCACGCCTGTCTTTGCTCGGCACACGTTCTTTGCTACCTGACTGGCCCCCGGGGATTAGCGGATTGACACCCGCTCCCCTTCTTTAATCCCCATGTCCATTTTCATAATGGCTTCAATTTCTCAGGGAATTAGTCAAATTTGTATCGTTTCACTAGTCGTTGTCAAGAAGAATGTACCACGTGACATCGCCCTCCACAAAAATAACTTACGGGTTCGAATACGTTTGGAAAATTTTATTATACATTTACATACTTTTTGTAAGGTTTGATACGCTTGTGAATTTCCAATATTTTATCAAATTTAGTGTCACTTTTCATGCATTGGGATAACGTAGTTAAAAGAGCTCAGTGCATTTATTGTTCTTACTCGACCTGGTTAAGAGGGGAATACAATCATGTACACCACATGATAATCATGCAGTCATTTGTATCCAGGACGTATTTACCACAAATGGATGATGTGAATATTCAGCAGTCGTCAAAGATTTTTTTTAAAAATCGTTTGGTGGGTGGGTGGTGCGTGATGTTGAAGGCTCATATATAATATAATAGTATAATATATAGTTTATGGTTGACCCCTCTGACAAATTGGCATTATTTACTGTCTCACATGTGCAGAGGCGTAGCTGGGGGCAGGGGGGATAGTTCCCTGGGCGCCAGATTAGTTAGGGGCG
Source organism: Omphiscola glabra (assembly GCA_964017045.1). Classification (NCBI taxonomy): domain Eukaryota; kingdom Metazoa; phylum Mollusca; class Gastropoda; family Lymnaeidae; genus Omphiscola; species Omphiscola glabra. The sequence goes on along the minus strand of OZ024798.1, from coordinate 18,390,273 downwards.
CCAAAATGTACTTTGATGTTTTTTTTATTGATGAAAAAATGGGTCTGAGAGTTGAAAAAAAAAGAAAGCGAGACGCTTTAAAATGAATCTTGTCCCCGGGCGCTGAACGCTCTAGCTACGCCTTTGCACATGCGTATCCCATTACTTCAAATTGACATCCAAGCATGCTGACCTTATTTCATGAACCATACACAACTAACTAATAGCCAATCTTATTTAGTTCAAGAAATTCAAGAAGTTTTCAAGAAATCATTTATCACTAGGAATAAATATACAATATAAGCCTTAAATTTTTTTTTTTTATATTTACAATATAAAATGATAAAAACAATATGTCATTTTTATAGTATTCCTGCTAATGTAACATTTAAAACATGTATGCAGTGATTATATGAATTATAACTCACGTACGGATACACATTTGTTAATGAGGTCCGAGAAGAAAACAAATCTTGGGCCTAGTTTTGATGGATCGACTGATCCCTAGGAAAACACCACCACGGAATATGCATTATGCAGTCCTTCTTAAGATAACAGCCAATAGTTTTTCGTCCTAAAAATTATCATTTCTTTTTTTAGAATGCGCAAACCTGCACGTCAGGGTGTTACACCATCGCTTGCAAGCTGTCATTGATTAAAGACGAACAGATATAAATAGCGTCGTGTCGTTGGGGTTATCACAGAGAGCGATTCTAAATCGCTAATTCGCGTCTTTTTGTTCTAGTAACATAGTAGTAGTAAAGTAGAGTTAAGTAGTGTGTAGTTTTAAAAAATGGTGTACAAAGTGTGCAAAGGTGGTGTGAGGTCAGGAAACACCATCCGTGGTCTTCGCACTCTTCAATCTAAAAGGTAAGAAACTTAACAATGGGACTCTTAAATGTCTCAATGGGATAAGACAATATCTGTCTTTTTTTAATCAACGTTGTAATTTATTACAATTTAATGTTCAAAAATATATATAAGAAAATAATCTAGTCCAGGCATGAAGTCGAACAATTCATCGAAGAATAATAGCTAAATATGCCTTCTGATTTCCACACATTTACTTTTTGGCTATTTTAACGCATCTCAATAAATTTTTGAATCAATTACACTTATTATGTTTAATTAAGAAAAAGAGATTGGGGGGAAACAGAACTTTTTTCTACATCTAAGTCTGTCATTATTAAGTGAGTTTGCTAATGTCCTTTTGATAACTTGAACCATCAGATCGCTGTTGAAAATCAAAGAATGTGTATACCAAAAGAGAGAATAGCTCTAAACTTGAAGCACTACACTCACGATGTAATTAAACTTCACAATTCATAGCTGTATTTTATTTGTAGAGGACTTTTAGCAAGAATCATCAATTGATCAAAAGTCTTGATTCATTTGACCTACTACCCTAACATAAATTCATTCCTCGATTCTTTCCTCAGGTATGCCCGTCAAGCCTGTGTTATTGGCCGGTCCAGTCTAGGAACACAAGATGTAAATAAACTTCTAGAACACAGCACAGACGACAACCTGATACAAGAAGCGCTGGGTTCAACAAATGTCATTCTGTCGCTGAACAAAAAACAAAGATGGCGTATACCGGCCACCGTTGGTCACATGATCAAAACCGGATGTTTCGATCACAAAGAAGCTCAGGTATCTCTCCTCGAGAGACACAAGCTGAAGAGACGGGCCAACTGTGTCAGTTTTGTCTGCAACAAGGGTAGGTACGGCCAGGTGGTCCCCAAACAGAAGCGATATTTCAGTTTTAATCTTAACAGCCTCGGAGAGGAGCAATCACAGAGATTTCTGAGACGTGAGAGAGCTGAGGCAATGAAGAAAGCAATGGCCCCAGTGGACAAGAAGGCGAAGCAGGTCCAAGCAAAGACGGTCAATGTTTTCACCATGGATGGTGTGGAGAACGGAATCGTGCACAGCTCTAAGCCAGAGTACAGACTAGAAGTTTTTTACCCGTGTCCACAAAGCTGTTCTCTGACCTTTAACCCCAAATACACAGACGTTGTCATGGAGATGAATGAAGAGGGAAAGATGGAAATAAGATCAAATACAAATAAATCAAAGAAGAAAAGAAAACACCGAAAACGACTAACTAACAAAGATGTTCAAGAGTTCCAAGATGATTTAGTAGAGGATGGAGACGGTGACTTCTGGTACGCTTCAGACGAGCCAGATTTAGCTGTAACGGAGCAAGTTGGTGCTGAACATCATAAGAATGTGTCTGAACTTCAATGGGAAAAGATTCCCTGTATAGAATCAACCAATGGCGTTTGTTCTGAAAACATTCTATCGTTTTTGGTAGCCGACGCTTTAAAAGCTAAATCTATTTTCGGGACGTCAAAGGTAAATCAAGATAGAAAACCTTCGCAACGAAGTGCGACAACTCGTGACTTTGACTCAAAATCTCACATTGTGTACACAAACGAGAAAAACCCAAGAAATGATGTCAAACAAAAACAGGCACCAGCGGCTGCTAGAACAGCTCCAAATTTTATCTTATACAAGTCAAGAACTATTTTAACAACTGTGGAAACTTCGCCAGAAAATCTAAAAGAGAAATTCGGTCATAGATACAGTGAAGCCGCGTGTACTCCTAGACGATTCGTCATCAAAGTGACTGAAGACGTTGTGGACATGATCTCCGCCCATACTCTCAATACAATGACTGACTCCGCCTCATACCTGGTGTTCTTGTACGATGGGTTTTACGATGACGGTCTGGACACATTCAAAGTGGCGTTTAACTCTCAAATTTGCCACAACACAAAAAGAATATCCGAGGCTGTCAAGTTCCAGCGCTCATCGATTGGAGAGATTTTGAAAACTGTAATCTCTATTTTGATGGACATGAAGCAAGAAAATCAACTCAATCTTCCAAGTGTAAAAATTTCCTACGAGAAGAAGAGCTCGGGTATAAATTTCATACAAGAGCGTATGAAGGTCTCTGTTGAGGCATTGTCTACATGTGAGCGAATGCAGAGGTTGAATTTAGAAGAAAAACTAAGTTCATCTGAGCAATATGACTTACTTACAAACGATTTAGACCAAGATTTATTTTGTGAGATTTGTTATGAGGATGTGAATGTTTCTCACCACGAGTCTGTTTCTGGACTGGGGCTCAATGAATGCGGACACAATGTTTGCGATAACTGCATGCAGATTCATTTTCGCACTAAAATTAATAATGGACACTTGAAGATGACGTGTCCTGGGTACCAGTGTGATTCCGAGGTTGGGCCAGTAACACTGATGACAATTATCCATGTGGAAGAGGTCAATCAAATTATTCAACGCAAAATGGAGGAGGAGCTTGAAGGCTCGTCAAATGCCAAATGGTGCCCTAATCCAAATTGTGGAAGAATCATCAAAGTTATTTCCGAGGAAACCCCCAAGGGAATGGCGCTCGATGTGATGTGTCAGTGTGGAAGCACGTTATGTTTTTCTTGTCTGTCCCCTCCTCACTGGCCTGCTAAATGTGACCAAGCCGAAAGTTACATTCAAAGACTTCCTACGTTAACTCCTCCCACCGAAGCGGAGCACAAGGAAACTGAAAAGAAATTGACTTTTGCTAAAGAAGATAAAAACAGTTTTGTCATAGTCGAAGGTCGCCTTTGCCCTGAATGTGGAACATTTTCTGAAGATTTTAGTAGCGGTTGGTGCAGTAACGTGCAGTGCAAATGTGGTTTTAATTTCTGCTGGAATTGCATGAAAGCCATGACTGTCCATGACCACGGACCATGTCATGCTGACCCACAGCGTCTGATGAGGCTGAGTCGCCGACTGCTCGTGAGGCATGTCACTGTTTACAACAACTTGTTTTCACCCGTGCCGTCTGAAACAACCAGAAAACCTCGTCAGAAGGCGACAATGTACCAAAAAGCCATGAAGCAAAGACTGAATTCATGCAGATTCAATTCAAACAAGCATTTTAAGGACTTGGCTACAAACATCGATGGCGTGGCCTACAAAGATTTGTCATTTAAGAGAGAGGTAAATGTTATATCATTTTGGGGGGGGGGGGGGCCGCTGGAAATGTTTACCTTAAAGAATATTAAAACTAAGCAAACACATTTTATTTTCTTTAATTTTTTAATATGTCATTAAAAGAAATTAAGTTATAAATTATTACTGGCAAATTTCTTTTAAATAATATGTCAACTGAAGGCGGAAACAGAAGTGCCTTCATATTGCTAACTTGGTGGCCGAGAATACTGCTAATTATTTGTAGCGATTGTTTTCACCGTCTTTTACAGAGGCTTTCAACTATTTTTACGACATGCTTGATCTAAATTCATGAAGCTTTGTGCAAGCCATCCGCCGTACTCTATGATTATATGATTTTGTTCGAAGATTTTACTTTTTTTATTGCAAAATGTACTTAAAAATTCCATAATATCAATGCTACTCAATCATGTCGAAATTATGTTACAAAATCTTTGATCCTACATGACACATCGGTATGCTTGAAAACGGCTTCTTGGGGAAAGGTGCCATTAAATGCCTGAGACCATTGGGTGGACTTGATAAATCTAAACTCATTCCAAATTCAATATTTCATAAGTTTTATAATGTTCATCAATTTCAGCTACTTTCTCGTTCTGGAGCTGACAAAGCCTTCCTTGACCTTTGTGATGAAGATCTACTTCCGGTATCAGTGGCGCCTCACATGATGAGGCTTCTGCACGACTGCCACGAATTCAAACTGGCTTTGCATCGCGTCTCAGAGTTCACGTTCGTGCTCATCCAAGACTCGCCGGCCTGCATAGAGAGGCGAAGGGCTCTCAAACTGGCCAACGACATCGGCGACTATTGCAGTTTCATCGATTCCATTTTTGAAATGGGGTCCATCAAAGATCCACGGGCAGCGGTCAAGCGATTGTTGGACATCAAAGAATGGGCGAGACGGGCACTGGACGTGCTACTGGCTACTGTGGAGAAGCTTGGCTCCTAATTCGTTCCTGAAGATGTCAACCCTGCTAAATAAGTTATTAGATTAACTTTATATACACTTGTAATTGAGCTTGTTATATGTTAAAAACTTTGGTCTAATTCAGTTTTCACGTCAATCATAAAATAAAATAGAATAAATTGTTTTTTTAGTGTTAAATTATTGTTTAATACGAATTTTTAAGGGGTTATGAGCTAAAAAGCTAGTACTTCTTTTAAAACTTACTTCATCATCATATGTAATATGTCTGCTAGGAAAAATCTGAAAGAAATTTGCATTAAAAAAATTGAGAAGATAATTAATATATGAAAAATATGTGTTTTTCCCCCTTCTAAACTCATTATTTTCCTTCGGCTGAAGGTATTCATTGATGCACCTTGCTGACCATGGTGCTCCGCAGCGTTTCCATCCTTGTCTTAAAATGTATACATTTCTGAGGATAACCAAAGACCAGGAGACCTGATCATTTCTGAAGTAAATCTAATCTCGATGTTGCATTGTAAAGCTCTATAAAGGGGCATTTATTTATTTTTTGGTGCTATTTTTTTAAAGTCATATTTTTAATTTATCACTTTCAAACATTACATACTGATTGATTGATTGGATACTTCTGGCTCTGGTTCTGGTTCGGTACGTTGCTGCATCCATATACTGGCATATGTGCAATGGTTGGGGAAGCGATGTTGCCAATCTAACGGCCCCTAGCAGATGCCAGGGCGGCCTTGAAGCTTTCGATCGTTGTCGAGTTCACGGCGGTATTGTCCAGGTTTTAGCATGCTCACTGAGCTCTGGTTTACTCAAAGCTATTAAACAAAAAAGTCTTTAAATGTATTGTAAATGATTTTCTGTCCTTTTCAATACTCCTCCAAAAATGGAGGTAAACTATTCCATAACTTGCAGTCTTGTATAAAATTAAGAGCTTATGGTATTAACATGTCCTAAGATTCGTTGTACTTATAACTTCGTTTTTTTCCATGGAAAATGCTTTTTAAACAATTTTGTAACTTAATAAATAATTTAAAAATCAAATCACTTGATATATTGGAACTTGATGATCAGAAGGGCTTTCTTAAATAAAAAATATGTTGAACTATTATTTTTTCATTGTTATTTTTTCATAATAAACAAAGTGAAAAGCAAAAACAAAAGATTGTTTTATCTATTTATTAAAGATGATTATCTGCCGGCATTATGTAAATTTTATAAAGCAACAATACAGTTCAACTGTATGAAGGGGTAGATAAAAGCTCTTGGTTATGTTTTAATTTAACTAAAATAAAAACAACTAAATCTTTAACATGTCCGACCTGTAACTGATCAAGTGACCACCATTTATGTCTGTCGGGTGGCTGTTTCTGCGTTTCGTGGTGTCATGAGCAGGGCCGGATTTACAGACAGGCCGACTAGGCCGTGGCCTAGGGGCCCATGCGAAATAAGGGGCCCCAAAATTTGGACTAGTATATAAAAAATATATATTTTTGAATTAAAAAATACTTAGTAATATTTCTGTTATTTTTCAAAATGGGGCCTCAAATTTATTTTTGGGTTAGGGCCCTAAAATTGTAAATCCGGCCCTGGTCATAAGATTCTATTTACACAATGCTCGTACATGCGTACTACTATGAACACCCTGGCCCGAAACGACACAGTGTTTTAATGTAGACACACACACATATGCTGGAATGAAGTCTCCAATTTTCACAGTTAACTCAATGATAAACCCTTGAATATATTGGAAAGAAGTCTAGAACATGTTCCAGTCGCAGTGAAACTTGGATTACCTGGCAATTTTTGTTCAATTGCCTTATTATTAGCCATGAACTGACTTCACTTCAATCTCACTCTTTGTTTTTATTTAAAAAAAAACAATCTTAAAGCCCGTCCTCTTAGTGTTATGAAATTATAAGTGGGCCCAAGTGCTACAAAAATGTTAACTCTCATTAGCTATAACATATGATGGCCTTTAAACAAAAAAAGGCCCACAGACAGTCCTACATCCTACCATCTGGCCTTAAAACATCATCATCATCATGTCCCTTAGTCCTTGGACACAGATGACATGAAATATATCCTTCTCCATTCCACTCTGTTTTCTTCACTTTGCACAGCATCGCCTAGTTTTAGTCCCGTCCACTCTTTGATGTAATCTTCCCATCTTTTTCTTGGTCCTCCCCTTCTTCTCCCTCCTCTCGTTGTGCCCTGCATGATTTCTTTGGCGAGCTCTTGTTTTCTTATCAGGTGGCCATACCATTCCAGTTTGCGCTTTTTTTACAGTCACCAGGTGGTCATCATATTGCCCAATTGCCTGACGAATCCTTTATTTCACTTGATCGTTAGAGATGTAGTCTCTATAGCAGATTCCAATAATGTTTCTGAAAACAATAGACATGCAAACAGTCCTACAGACAGTCCAACAGACAGTCCTACACACAGTGTTACAGACAGTTCTACAGACAGTCCTACACCAGACCCGTCGCTCTTCAATGATAAATTTAATAATCGCCTACCCTTAAAGAAAAACAGCCAAACTTTTTTTTACTGAGTTCATACGTCCCGCATGAAAGCTTGCTTTTTGACCCACATTTTTCACTCAGTACTTTTAAAATAAAACATGTTAAGTAGGGGGAATGCCGGTTGTGAAAATAAAGCAGCCCCACCAGAAGAAAAATATATATCAGAGATGAGTATTTTTTGGATACAGGTAATTACAATATCGTTACAATGCTAGACACGATGAGGATTTCGGATTATATGGATAGGATAGAGCGGGATTTCTTGTCACAATTTATTTTGACATTTCTGCCTTCCTTTCAGTGAATTTGGATTTGAACCAAGTAAAATTTTAATAATTGGTAATTGATTCATTTACGGTAAATATGGTATGAAATGAAAAAAGTGATTTAATCCTATGGGATGATAAATTTGAAATAATGTCATTTGTCTCCCACGGGTTTGGGTGTCAAATAGCATTGCTTAGGTTGTCACATATCATTGGTTAGTTTTTCACATAGCACGGGTTTGGTTGTCACATAGCATTGGTTAATTTGTTACATATCATTGGTTAGTTTTTCACATAGCACGGGTTTGGTTGTCACAGCATTGGTTAGGTTGTCACATAGTGTTTGTTAGGTTGTCAAATAGCACTGGTTTGGTTGTCACAGCATTGGTTAGGTTGTCACATAGCGTTGGTTAGGTTAACACATAGCATTGGTTAGGTTGTCACATAGTGTTGGTTAGGTCGTCACATAGCACGGGTTTGGTTGTCACATAGCACTGGTTTGTTTGTCATATAGCATCGTTTAGGTTGTCACATAGTGTTGGTTAGGTTGTCAAATATCATTCGTCAGGCTTTTACATAGTGTTGGTTAGGTTGTTACATAGCATTGGTTAGGTTGTCACATAGCGTAAAATTTCTAAAGTCTTTTGGCGCAACTGCTTATTCGAGAGTCCCGTTGTAGCAGGATCAAAAGTCTTATTGGAGATAAATCTACCGCCGTGGCATTTATCACTCTCAATATAATTTAAGCCGTAAATCTTAGTACAAAATAAAATGGTGAAAAGAGTATATCATTTAACTGTAACCCTATAAATATAACATTTGATACATGCATGCAGGGATTATATGAATTAAAACTCTCATACGAAAATAAACACTTGTTAACTAGGTCCCCCATAAATATTTTGCGAACTATATTAGGGTGGCATGGACAAACCAGGTAGAAAATTAGTTGGTGGTTTTTTTGTTTTGTTTTTTTGTATAGTATCCTTAGTGTTATTTAAATCTTTTAACGTTGTTAATGTGAAAACTTACTTCAACAAAACTTTGTCTGGACAAAAGTAAGGCGTTTTATAAATTAAGAAGTCAAATGTAGAAGTAGAGCATGTATTTGGACAACAACACACACACAAAAAAACAAAAAAAACAAGAGAAGTCACACACAAAAAAAAGTATGATATGCCGAGACGAATGTTGCTTGAGACGAATGGATTATTGGAAATCAGTTTTACGATCATAATGTGGCATGAAAAAAAAAGCAAAAGATTGATGTATATATGAAGGCAATTATGCTCGACACCGAACGAGTAGCCAAGTAATTTTATTGAGAGCTTCAAAAGATATCTTATTAAGTGATGCCGATGCCCCAAATTTGATTTACTATTCACGGTGTTGGATGAAATGTTTTAAGTCACAAAAATTTGCATTAAACGTAAAATTTTATTTTCGAAATATTTTTGGATGAAATGATGGAATTGGGCCCTTACAACCATAGGGGCACGGGGCTACAGTGAAGATTTACTCTTCTTAAGAAAGAAATAAAATTCTTGGGCCCAGTTATGATCGATCGATTGTGGCCTAGAAAAACAACACCATGGAATTCCCCTAATGCAATCCTTCTTAACATAGCAGCCAATAGTTTTTCGTCTTAAATTAGGTCATTTCTTTTTTTAGAATGCGCTAGCCTGTACGTCAGAAAGTTACACCATCGCTTGCAAGTAGATATAGACGAACAGATATAAATAGCGTCGTGTCGTTGGGATCATCACAGAGAGCGATTCTAAATCGCTAATTCGCGTCTTTTTGTACTAGTAACATAGTAGTAGTAGCAGAAAAGTAGAGTTAAGTAGTGTTTAGTTTCTACAATGGTGTACAAAGTGTGCAAAGGTGGTGTGAGGTCAGGGAACACCCTCCGTGGTCTTCGCACTCTTCAATCTAAAAGGTAAGAAACTTAACAATTGGATTTTCAGTGGGATGATACAATCTCTGCCTTGTTTAATCAACACTGTCAATTATATGCAATTTAATGTTCAATAATTTATCGAATAATAATAGCAAAAAATTCCTTTCATATATTCATATGTTTACTTTTTCCTTACTTTAATGAATGTTCCCTAAATTGTTTTATCCCGTACATTCAATATGTTTAATTAAGCTAATGAAAGTGATGGGGGAAACCGATTTGTTTTCTGCATGTAAGTCTATAATTATTGAGTTAATAATTGAAACAGATAGTTGTTTAAAAGTTAAGAATGTGTATTACAAAAGAAAGAATAGCTCTAAACATGGAGCAATGACAACCACGATGTAATTAAGCTTGAATATTCATCACTTTATTTTATTTGTAGACGGTTTTAGCAAGAGTCGTCATTTGATTGAACGTCTAACAAATTCTTTCCTCGATTCTTTCATCAGGTATGCCCGTCAAGCCTGTGTTATTGGCCGGTCCAGTCTAGGAACAAAAGATGTCAATAAACTTCTAGAACACAGCACAGACGACAACCTGATACAAGAAGCGCTGGGTTCAACAAATGTCATTCTGTCGCTGAACAAAAAACAAAGATGGCGTATCCCGGCCACCGTTGGTCACATGATCAAAACCGGATGTTTCGATCACAAAGAAGCTCAGGTATCTCTCCTCGAGAGACACAAGCTGAAGAGACGGGCCAACTGTGTCAGTTTTGTCTGCAACAAGGGTAGGTACGGCCAGGTGATCCCCAAACAGAAGCGATATTTCAGTTTTAACCTCAACAGTTTGGGTGATGAGCAATCAAAGAGATTTCTGAGACGTGAGAGAGCTGAGGCAATGAAGAAAGCAATGGCCCCAGTGGACAAGAAGGCGAAGCAGGACCAAGCAAAGACGGTCAATGTTTTCACCATGGATGGTGTGGAGAATGGAATCGTGCACAGCTCTAAGCCAGAGTACAGACTAGAAGTTTTTTACCCGTGTCCACAAAGCTGTTCTCTGACCTTTAACCCCAAATACACAGACGTTGTCATGGAGATGAATGAAGAGGGAAAGATGGAAATAAGATCAAATACAAATAAATCAAAGAAGAAAAGAAAACACCGAAAACGACTAACTAACAAAGATGTTCAAGAGTTCCAAGATGATTTAGTAGAGGATGGAGACGGTGACTTCTGGTACGCTTCAGACGAGCCAGATTTAGCTGTAACGGAGCAAGTTGGTGCTAAACATAATAGGAATGTGTCTGAATTTCAATGGGAGGAACTTCCCGGCATAGATTCAACCAATGTCGTTTGTTCTGAGAACATTCTATCGTTTTTGATAGCCGAAGCTTTAAAAGCTAAATCTATTTTCGGGACGTCAAAGGTAAATCAAGATAGAAAACCTTCGCAACGAAGTACAACAACTCGTGACTTTGACTCAAAATCTCACATCGTGTACACAAACGAGAAAAACCCAAGAAATGATGTCAAACAAAAACAGGCACTAGGGGCTGCTAGAACAGCTCCAAGTTTTATCTTATACAAGTCAAGAACTATTTTAACAACTGTGGAAACTTCGCCAGAAAATCTGAAAGAGAAATTTGGTCATAGATACAATGAAGCCGCGTGTACGCCTAGACGATTTGTTATCAACGTGACTGAAGACGTTGTGGACATGATCTCCGCCCCTACTCTCAATACAAAGACTGACTCCGCGTCATACCTGGTGTTCTTGTACGATGGATTTTACGATGACGGTCTGGACACATTCAAAGTGGCGTTCAACTCCCAAATTTGCCACAACACAAAGAGAGTATCCGAGGCTGTCCAGTTCCAGCGCTCATCGATTGGGGAGATTTTGAAAACTGTAATCTCTACTTTGCTGGACATGAAGCAAGAAAATCAACTCAATCTTCCAAGTGTCAAAATTTCCTACGAGAAGAAGAGCTCGGGTATAAATTTCATACAAGAGCGTATGAAGGTCTCTGTTGAGGCATTGTCTACATGTGAGCGAATGCAGAGGTTGAATTTAGAAGAAAATCTAAGTTCATCTGAGCAATATGACTTACTTACAAGCGATTTAGACCAAGATTTATTTTGTGAGATTTGTTATGAGGATGTGAATGTTTCTCACCACGAGTCTGTTTCTGGACTGGGGCTCAATGAATGCGGACACAATGTTTGCGATAACTGCATGCAGATTCATTTTCGCACTAAAATAAATAATGGACTCTTGAAGATGACGTGTCCTGGGTATCAGTGTGATTCTGAGGTTGGGCCAGTAACACTGATGACAATTATTCACGTTGAAGAAGTCAACCAAATCATTCAACGCGAAATGGAGGAGGAGCTCGAAAGCTCTCCAAATGCCAAATGGTGCCCAAACCCAAATTGTGGAAGAATCATCAAAGTTCTTTCCGAGGAAACCCCCAAGGGAATGGCGCTCGATGTGATGTGTCAGTGTGGAAGCACGTTGTGCTTTTCTTGTCTGTCCTCTCCTCACTGGCCTGCTAAATGTGACCAGGCCGAAAGTTACATTCAAAGACTTTCTACGTTAACTCCTACCAACGAAGCGGAGCACGAGGAACATCAAAATATATTGACTGTCTCTAAACAAGATAAAAATAGTTTTGTCATAGTCGAAGGTCGCCTTTGCCCAGGATGTGGAAAATTTTTGGAAAAAGATGGTGGCTGCAATCACATGCAGTGCAAATGTGGTTTTACATTCTGCTGGAATTGCATGAAAGCCATGACTGTCCATGACCACGGACTATGTCATGCTGACCCACAGCTTCTGATGAGGCTGAGTCGCCGACTGCTCGTGAGGCATGTCACTGTTAACAACAACTTGTTTTCTCCAGTGACGTCTGAAACAACCAGAAAACCTCGTCAGAAGGCGACAATGTACCAAAAAGCCATGAAGCAAAGATTGAATTCATGCAGATTCAATTCAAACAAGCATTTTAAGGACTTGGCTACAAACATCGATGGAGTGGCCTACAAAGATTTGTCATTTAAAAGAGAGGTAAATGTTATGTCATTTTTGATGTGGAAATATTTAACCTTAAAGATGATTAAAACTAATAATAACTCATTTTATTTTTAACTTTTTTTTTAAATATGCCATAAATAGAAATTAAATTTTACAATTATTACTTGCATATTCCTTTAAAAATTTATATCATCTAACGGCGGTAACAGTTTAAGTACCTTTAAATTCCTATCTTGGTAGCCGAGGCTACTGCAAACTTCCCCATTAAAGAATGTAAGTAATTATTTGTAGTGATTGTTTTCACCGACGTATACAGAGGCTTTCAACTATTTTTACGACTTGCTTGATCTGTATGTGATATTTTTTCAGTTTTCGTTTTTGTTACTATTGCAAAATGCACTAAAAAGAAATATATATTATTGATGCTACTCAGGTACATAAAAATTATGTTACAAAATCTTTGCGCTTACAAGCCACATCAGAATACATGGAAACGGTGTATCTAAAAAAATTATAACTTGTTAAGACCATTGGATGGACTTAATAAAAATAAACTGGTCCTTTATTTATTATAAATTTTATAATTTTTATCAATTTCAGCTCCTTTCTCTTTCTGGGGCTGACAAATCGGTCCTTGACCTTTGTGATGAAGATCTACTTCCGGTATCAGTGGCGCCTCACATGATGAGACTTCTGCACGACTGCCACGAATTCAAACTGGCTTTGCATCGCGTCTCAGAGTTCACGTTCGTGCTCATCCAAGACTCGCCGGCCTGCATAGAGAGGCGAAGGGCTCTCAAACTGGCCAACGACATCGGCGACTATTGCAGTTTCATCGATTCCATTTTTGAAATGGGGTCCATCAAAGATCCCCGGGCAGCGGTCAAACGATTGTTGGACATCAAAGAATGGGCGAGGCGTGCACTTGACGTGCTACTGGCTACTGTGGAGAAACTTCGCTCATAATTTATCTTTGAAGATTACAGCTCTGTCTTGATTAGAGCAACTATATATTTATATACTTTTAATTAATCTACTTATATGTTAACTGTGCTCTATGGAACTTTTGAAGCTATTCATTAAAAAATGTATATATATAAATACTACAAAGTCAGCTATTTTATTTTTCCCCAATATTGTTTAACAAAAATTTCAGGTACTACAATGCTAGTATTTTTTTTTCTTATTTACTTGAAAATCATATTCAATGTTTCATCTAAAAATTATTTCAATGAAATTTGCATAAAAATGAGACATGAGTTTGAAGTCCATTATATCTAGCGATGAGGAAACGACGTATATGTAATGAAATGAAATATGTATAATTTTGGTCCCCTCGTAACTCTTTTTCCCCTCGTCCTGCTGGTCTTCTTCAAAGTGACTGGCTGGTTGCCGTATCGTTTTCCACAAGAGGGGCAAGCGCTTCCATTCTTGTCTTGTGTCTACCTTTATGAAACCAAAGACCAGCTGACCTGATAGACTCCGATCTGAAAGATACCTAAATGCACAATTTCAAACCCATATCATTTAGTTTGGAAAATCGTAGTTTGAACTTAATACACTAAAAAAAATTACATTTTAATTTCAGTCTTGTAATTCTATAAAGTGTTCATTATATATGCGAAGATCTTTTGTGTTGATACTTCATGTTTGTGCGACAGAGGTCTAGCCAGAGTGCTTGGCGCCCGGGGACAAGATTCATTTTAAAGAGCCACCCTTTCTTATTTGAACTCTCAAACCAATTATTTTCATCAATAAAATAATATCAAAGCAACTTTTGGCGCCCCTAACTAATCTGGCATCCAGGGATATCTGCCTCCTTGCCCCCCCCCCCTTAGTTACGCCTCTTTTGTGCGATGGGGGAAAGGCTTTTATATATATATATATATATATATATATATACATACATATATTATTATATAAAGCAATTTTTAAACATAATAAATAATTTAAAAGTCATACTCTTGATATAATAGATTTTGATGATTAGAAGGGCTTGACAATATGTTAAGCTTGCCAATGTGCTTTTTTTTCATAATAAACAAATTGACATGCCATAACAAAAGACTGCGTTAATCATTCATCAAAGCTGATTAGCTGCCGTCTGTTGTCAAAAATTGCAAAGCAACATTACATATTTTGATTGCTCGACTTCAGAAGAAGTAAATGAGTTTTTTTTGTTTTCAATCCAATCAAAATCGTACCCGGGTAATTCTTTGACATCTCCTTTCCTGTCACACGTTTCTTTTTTTTTTTTTTTTTTTTTTTTTTTTTTTTTTTACATTTCTGCCCGCCATTAACTGAAATTTGATTTAATCGAAGTAAACTTTTACTCGGCGGGAGTTTTACTGTTAGTAATGTACGAAATGAAATATTGCAATAGGATGGCAATTTTGAAATAATATCGTTTCTATCCAGCGCGGGACATCCAGCCCAAGGGTTTAGTTGTGACATTGCAATCGTTTGGTTGTCACTAAGCATTGGTTTGGTTGTCACACAGCTTTGCTTTGGTTGTGACACAATTGGTTTGGTTGTCACACAGCATCGGTCTTACACGGCATTGGTTAGGTTGTCACATAGCATTGGTTAGGTTGTCACATAGTATTGGTTTGGTTGTCACACAGCATTGGTTAGGTTGTCACACAGCATTGGTTTGGTTGTCACACAGCATTTGTTTGGTTGTCACACAGCATTGGTTTGGTTGTCACACAGCATTGGTTTGGTTTGTCACACAGCATTGGTTTGGTTGTCACACAGCATTGGTTTGGTTGTCACACAGCGTTGGTTTGGTTGTCACACAGCATTGGTTTGTTGTTACACAGCATTGGTTTGGTTGTCACACAGCATTGGTTTGGTTGTCACACAGCATTGGTTTGGTTGTCACACAGCATTGGTTTGGTTGTCACACAGCATTGGTTTGGTTTGTCACACCACATTGGTTTGGTTGTCACACAGCATTGGTTTGGTTGTCACACAGCATTGGTTTGGTTGTCACACGGCATTGGTTTGGTTGTCACACAGCATTGGTTTGGTTGTCACACAGCATTGGTTTGTTGTTACACAGCATTGGTTTGGTTGTCACACAGCATTGGTTTGGTTGTCACACAGCATTGGTTTGGTTGTCACACAGCATTGGTTTGGTTGTCACACAGCATTGGTTTGTTGTTACACAGCATTGGTTTGGTTGTCACACAGCATTGGTTTGGTTGTCACACAGCATTGGTTTGGTTGTCACACAGCATTGGTTTGGTTTGTCACACAGCATTGGTTTGGTTGTCACACAGCATTGGTTTGGTTGTCACACAGCATTGGTTTGGTTGTCACACAGCATTGGTTTGGTTGTCACACAGCATTGGTTTGGTTGTCACACAGCATTGGTTTGGTTGTCACACAGCATTGGTTTGGTTGTCACACAGCATTGGTTTGGTTGTCACACAGCATTGGTTTGGTTGTCACACAGCATTGGTTTGGTTGTCACACAGCATTGGTTTGGTTGTCACACAGCATTGGTTTGGTTGTCACACAGCATTGGTTTGGTTGTCACACAGCATTGGTTTGGTTGTCACACAGCATTGGTTTGGTTGTCACACAGCATTGGTTTGGTTGTCACACAGCATTGGTTTGGTTGTCACACAGCATTGGTTTGGTTGTCACACAGCATTGGTTTGGTTGTCACACAGCATTGGTTTGGTTGTCACACAGCATTGGTTTGGTTGTCACACAGCATTGGTTTGGTTGTCACACAGCATTGGTTTGGTTGTCACACAGCATTGGTTTGGTTGTCACACGGCATTGGTTTGGTTGTCACACAGCATTGGTTTGGTTGTCACACAGCATTGGTTTGGTTGTCACACAGCATTGGTTTGGTTGTCACACAGCATTGGTTTGGTTGTCACACAGCATTGGTTTGGTTGTCACACAGCATTGGTTTGGTTGTCACACAGCATTGGTTTTTGTAGTCTTTTATTGTTACGTTTTTATTTGATAGATTCTCTTGTAGCACGATCATACCCCAGGGGCCCTAGAAGAGAAAAACCAGAACCGTTGACGGCAGGTCAGATTCGATTTGTTGTGAGTACTTGTTGAAATTACTCTACATGATCTGTAAGGATCGCAGATCACTGTTTACTACAGACCCACATTGATAATATGACTTATGGTTTTAAATTCAATGTTAAATTTTATAACATATTTCGACATAATTTCTTACTTAGGGATTCCAATAATTTTATATTTGATCACGTATAGAAAGATATTTTGACTACACCAAACGTCCCGTCAGCGTTCCCAAAATGTAATAACAGCTCTCTCACTGTTTCATATTCACACCAACTTTGCGTGACATCGGTGTTAATGATGTGGCGGAAAAAAACAAACACAAACTTAAATATAAAAAAAAGAAACAAATGGACCCTACGCCTGGACATGTTTTACGTCAAATTGGTCAGCTTTGATCCTACCACTTCCAGCGAATGGACACGTGAACCTCGTTCAGCGTCCGACGTCCCAACACACTGCACTCTCGGCTTTACACGGGCTCACGGCAGGATCAAAGGATTCGCACCTGGACCCAGGTCAGGTTTTCTTGACCTCTTCTTCCCCCCCGCCGCCTTGACCCGTGTTCATCGCTTCGACGCGGTTTTCTGAATTCAAGCATCTCCTATCGTATATCAAACGAGTTTAGATAGACGTCGCTTTCATGATATCAATCAATGGTGCAATATTATTGGATACTAATTAAAGCAGCCAATAACAACCAGGGCTGTTATGGAGGTTGAACCTTATTTTACGATTTGAAAGGACTTGTACGACAACAGCAATGGAGAAAACTCAATGATATGTCATTTCCTGTCACATTATTTTTTTCTTAAGTGGGGAATATACCTTTATTGAGGCTTTCCTATTTTAAAACTTACATGCAAAGTACAAAGTATGGGATACACCTGGAAGCACGTGGAGAGGAAAGCGCAGAATCGAGATGAATGGAAAATACTCGTAGACGGCCTATGACCCAGGCGGAGTAAATGGCATAAGTAAGTAATGTCATGACAATGCTATTTAATAAGGTAAACGAAAAAAAGACATGCTTCATATGTGTGTAAAGGTTAATAGTTTAAATACTTGAAAAAAAAAACTATATTGTTTCAACTACCGGCCGCGGGATAGGCCTACACTCAACTATATTCTCCTCTCGGTGATCTTGTCCAGCGGGTCTCAAACCTGGAGCCTCCCTGTGCCACACATCTCACCGTTCAATTCCCGGTGACCTAACCACCGTAACGTGGTAGTTGTCACCTTTCCTCTCCACTTGCCTGTGTTGTTGGATGTCACATCTGTTTTTGACCACCCTTCACATTTCTAATGTTAACACGCCATAGTCTCATCAAATCTCCGCAAAACCCTCCCCCTTCCACCTCGCTCTCTGATCTCTGCTGAAATCACATTCGGTCCACGAGTGCGACCCCCAAGGTTAATGCACTGAAATTCATCTACTCGGTGTTGACCGAGGACTTAACGAGGCAGCCTCGGAGCAAGAAAGCGGGGGTAGGACAGCAGAGTGATTTCGTCTTACCCCAAGGTATCCCCCCAGAGAAAACCAAACATAGGCATTTTACTTAAATGTTAGACCTCCGCGGAAGTGCTGTCAAACTTTGCGAGAATGTCGAGCGTTTGTTCGGGGGTTTGAGTTGTAAATACCCGTCTTATCCGGGCATTCGGTGTAAATATTTCATTTTTCTGGCCCTCGTTCTCGGCTGTCGTGAATTGACATAACCTGGTGGCTGATGTTGCCCTGCTCGAAGCTTTTGTCTTATATGAAATCGGGGGGGGGGGGGGGGGATTAGCTTCGTCACAACAGTTTTGTTGAGGAACAGGACAGATTTGAACACAATTAATTGAGTTTCTTACGAGCATTTTGTCCATGACAAAAAATCACTGCAAAAATTTCAAGTTAATTGGGTATTTTGCATACGCCGTATTTATTAATGAGAAACATTCCCCTCCCCTTTTCTTTCACTCCATCTTTCCTTCCCTCCCTCCCTCATTCCTTCCCTTCCTCCCCCCTTTTCCCTTCCTCCCCTCTTTTCCCTTCCTCCCCTCTTTTCCCTTCCCCCCCTCTTCTTCCCTTACTCCCTCATTCCCTCATTTATTCCCACATTCCTTTCTTCCCTCCCTTCTTCCCTCATTCATTCCCTCCCTCCCTCATTCATTCCCTCCCTCCCTACCTTCATTCCCTCCCTCCTTTCCTCTCCCCCTTTCATTAAATTCAGGGAAGCAGCTCTAATAACCTAATCGTTTATTATATTCTTGATATTTTCGTTGTCTGTAATTGTAACGTATGTCTTTGAAACTATACCGACTGATGTCTCGAAACAGGCCATACATGTAATCTCCAAAAAGTGGATTGGTTCAAATGTCCGACAATGCGAAACGAAATAACGAATGTCATGTCTCAAGTTGCGAATTTGTCCCGGAAATCGGTTGGTGTCTGGTAAAAAACATAACTTCTTTGGTGACGATGTTAGCTTATAAAATTATTTTGTACTAGCGAGAACCCGGCATGCGTTGCATGCCAATAAATGAAAAAAGTGTTTGTGTTTCAATTAAGTTTTAAAGTAATTTTTAAAAAGAAAATATTTATTGTTTTTTTCCGTCTAGTGCGTACACAAATAAATTAGAAGTTTTTTCAACGCATATAGCTGTCCATGCGAGAAGCGTGTATTTTCAAAATTTAGTCCACACACTTGTAGCGATTGATCCACCCACGCAGTAGTTCTGTTTTAAATTATATTTAGATAGCTCAAATATTTATTATTTTAAAAATAAGGCCCCCGGCCCCAAACGCAACATTTTAAAATGGTTGTACTTATGTCACACACAAACTGAAATGTCGTTTGTATTTGATTGATTTCTAGCCACCCATGCAATAGCACTGATTGAAAATATATTTGTATAGCTCATATAAGAAAAAATAATTTGGGGCTCCGGTCCGAAAAGGAATATTTCAAAATGGATAAGCTAATTCAGAAACCATTGGTGCTCACAACAACTTACCAAAGTTTTATTGCAATCGGATGAATGGTATAGGAACGCATACGAAAATTATATTTTGCTCATAAAAAGGGGGGGGGGGGGGAATTTTGATCCCCGGTCCCAAAACAGAATATTTTAAAATGTGTGTAATAATTCAGAAACATTTGCATTTTTTTACAATTCACACAATTTTCATCACTTTGGATTAATGGTATAGAAGCACATACGGGATATACTTATATATGTATAGATATAGTTTACCGAATTAAGATAACTTTTTTGCAATTATTCAAGGATGATCTGTCTGTCTGACTGTCTGTCTCTATGTCTGTCTCTCTGTCATTCTGTCTGTCTCCCTATCTGTCTGTCTGTCTATCTGTCTGTCTCTCTGTCTGTCTCTCTTTCTGTCTCTCTGTCTGTCTCTCTTTCTCTCTGTCTGTCTCTCTGTTTCTCTGCCGGTCTATCTGTCTCTCTGTCTGCCTGTCTGTCTGTCTTTCTAGCTCTCTATCTTAAAATTTCTATTTTCAAAATTAAATTTTCACTTGTGTAAAGTGATTGGGTTTTGATATCCCTGGGGATAATTATGAAAATATTTTTATGTTTTGTTAAATTCATTGATTTTCTGAATTGGTTAACATATGTTCATATGTAAAATGAGAATATAGCTTCTTTTTTTTATACAACTGAAATGTCATTAGAATGAAAGATATTGTCATCCAAGTAAAAATGCATGAACTCAATTTCCTGCCATCGATATAAATGTATCGAAGAAGGTTAATTATTGATTGATCAAATTTATTCTGAGGCTTATCTTGTGCTGCACTGGGCAAAATGAATGTATAGAGTTTAGTGGGCTACACAGAGTTTAAAAAAAATAAATAAATCATTTGTATTGTAGCCCCCATACTTACGCAGAATATTTTTTTTGCATTTAATATGCTTATTTCTTATCCAGATCAGTGATACGTGCATTAAAAATGTTATTTGGTTATTTAGTTTTGCTACACCAATTTAATTAAAAGGCATATTCTTATTAAAATTATTTTCAAATGTAGAGTTTTTACTACTTTATAAATTTCATAAAAGTTTATTTTTGGAATGAATAAAAAGTACAAACTTATTAAAATTTAAAAATACAAAGCTAAATTAGTATTTAAGTTTAGCAATTTAAAAAGCAATCAATGCTATTTATTAATTTTACTAATAAGAAGGGGAATGTACATCATCAGTTTTGTCACGCTCTTTTATTAAATCAGAGAACTTTTAGCTTTGGCTAAATAGGCAATTCGCACTATAACGTCGTTTGCGTGATTATTTAGAACTAATTAATTTTAATTTTATTTCGCCTTATTGACAACGCGCTAAAGAACGCACTAACAACAACTGATGTTTAGGTTTTCCCGATAAATGTGATTACTGTGTATTTCTTTGAACATATTTTTTCTATTTAATTTTTTTTCATAACTTTTAAACGCATATAAAATGCTTAAGATAGTTCCTTAGTTGTTTCTTTATATGTATTTGTAATTTATGATAATAATACTTAAACTTTTGCTAAAATAAAAGCGGAAATATAATATTTTTTGCGCATGTAAATTTATTCGATTTCCGTAAAATAATAGAAAATAACTATGTTTGTTTTTAAGAGTCCGAACGTATCAAAATATTTTCGGCTCTTTGGCGTTATGTCCCTATAGCCCATTCTTATATATATTTTATAACTTATCAAAATTGTGCTTGCTGGTTTTTTTTATTTCTTCTTTTGCTTTAAAAAAATCTTTTAAATGTAAATGAAGCATTAGTGACAAGATTTAGTGACAAGATTTAGTGACAAGATTTAGTGACAAGATTGAGTGACAATATTGAGTGACAAGATTTAGTGACAAGATTGAGTGACAAGATTGAGTGACAAGATTTAGTGACAAGATTTAGTGACAAGATTTAGAGAAACGATTTTTATGACAAGATTTAGTGACAAGATTTAGTGACAGGATTAAGTGACAAGATTGAGTGACAAGATTTAGTGACAAGATTTAGAGAAAAGATTTACTGACAAGATTTAGTGACAAGATTTAGTGACATGATTTAGTGACAAGATTGAGTGACAAGATTGAGTGACAAGATTTAGTGACAGGATTTAGTGACAAGATTTAGTGACAAGATTGAGTGAAAAGCTTTAGTGACAAGATTTAGTGACAAGCTTTAGAGAAAAGCTTTAGTGACGAGATTTAATGACAAGATTTAGTGACAAGATTTAGTGACAAGATTGAGTGACAAGATTTAGTGACAAGCTTTAGAGAAAAGATTTAGTGACAAGATTTAGTGACAAAATTTAGTGAAAAGCTTTAGTAACGAGATTTCATGACAAGATTTAGTGACAAGATTGAGTGACAAGATTGAGTGACAAAATTTAGTGACAAGCTTTAGTGACAAGATGTTGTTACAAGATTTAGTGACAAGATTTAGTGACAAAATTTAGTGACAAAATTTAGTGACAAGATTTAGTGACGAGATTGAGTGAAAAGCTTTAGTGACAAGATTTAGTGACAAGATTTAGTGACAAGCTTTAGAGAAAAGATTTAGTGACAAGATTTAGTGACAAAATTTAGTGAAATCTCTAATAACGAGATTTCATGACAAGATTTAATGACAAGATTGAGTGACAAGATTTAGTGACAAGATGTTGTTACAAGATTTAGTGAGAAAATTTATTGACAAAATTTAGTGACAAGATTTAGTGACAAGATTTAGTGACGAGATTGAGTGACAAGATTTAGTGACAAGCTTTAGTGACAAGATGTGGTGACAAGATTTAGTGAAAAGCTTTAGTGACAAGCTTTAGTGACAAGATTTAGTGACAAATTTAAGTGACAAAATTTAGTGACAAGATTTATTGACAATATTTAGTGACAAGATTTAGTGACAATATTTAGTGACACATAATGGCTACAAAAATACACCAAAAAATGGAAATGATTGCATTTACACGCCTAAACCATTAAGGTTGTTTTAGACGATACTCCTCTGTGGAATATATTCAGCTGATCAGTAGGCCTACTACCGTGCTGAAATGAATTTTGTCACAACTATGCTTTTTAAATATGTATAGCATATGACTTTTGCTTGAAAAAAAATAAATTCTCAGGTGCTTTTCTTCAACACATCCTGGCAATGCTCTAATGTTCACAAAATAACTTGTGTTCTTTTTTAAAAAAAAGAAAATTAAAATGAATGTGCTAGAACGAAATATAATAGCTCATTTTTTCTTCTATCGTGAGAAATGCTGATGTGTACATTTTTTTTCCAAATTCCCCGCTTGTACCGATTGAACTCCCCCAACAATTATGTTTAACAAATGAAACAAACGTCCTGCCATTAACTCTCAATTTTTTTCCTCGTCTCAGACTTTGACCTCGGAGGGAAAACAGAGTGATTGCCCCTCGTTGCACAATGACGCCACAGTGGCGTACCCCGAAAACGAATCTCTTCCGATTGTGGCACGTTCCCAGCTTGCCCTGCTGCTCACGTGGTACGACATTTGTTTATTGGCCCCCCTAATCCGATTAGCGGTTAAGTCGCCCAGGGGCCCTTTTGCACGCTGATTTACGAGGAATTAACGTTTCCGGATTGTGGGGTTAGTCGGCCCTCCCTCACACAGTGCAGAGAACGCTGTAAGATTGGCCAGACAGAAACAAGTGGGGACGTGTATATATATTAATTTACAAGAGTAATGAACCTTTCCTAACATTTTAAAGAGTTGTTCTTATGTTAATGGGTTGGGTTTTTGTTTTTCTCCAGAAGAATAATTTCTCAGCCTACGTGAACTGACGTCACAGCTTTTACGTTAAGGTAGGCATCTCGCCAGTAACCTATATGTCAAATATGTTACACCAAAGTTTCGTTCTTTCTGTGAAACCTCGTGCATCAGAACACGTGCATATTTTAACAACGAATGCAGTCATACATACATAGCATTTACAAATAACAGTTTTGTTTCAGATAAAGATGAACAAGTATCTTCTATTCGTAAATGCACCTCATGAACGGTCAACTGAAGTAGATGTTGGCACCATGATAGACACATGTTCTGTATACATTTACAACAGGCCAGGTCCAGCGTAACAGGATATGGGAACCAGGGTGGTTGAAACTTGTATCGGTCACATATTTTTATTTTTAGGTTTTATAATCTTCATATAAGTTAAAAGTATGGGGTAAATTCCCAATCATATTGTTTGGTGAAAAGCTGGCAATTTTTTTTTTTTTTAAATTAACAGAATACATTTAACATAAAACAAAATCATGTGGTTTTGTCAAGGGCGATGTAATATATCTGTATAAATTTCAGTAGACACTTTGAACGCTGTAATATCGTAAGGTCGACAATTCAAATGTTACTAGTGTTGTCTTGTCAATGAGAGAGATGTTACAAGTTATCTATAGCATGTAAATATAACACCACCAAGGTTAGAGTCTATGATGGTCGGGCATTAAATATGACATCCACAAGTTTAGAATCTATGACGGCCGGTCAGTAAATATGACATCCATAAGTTTAGAATCTATCACGGCCGGGCAGTAAAAATGACATCCACAAGTTTAGAATCTATGACGGCCGGTCAGTAAATATGACATCGATAAGTTTAGAATCTATGACGGCCGGTCAGTAAATATGACATCCACAAGTTTAGAATCTATGACGGCCGGTCAGTAAATATGACATCCACAAGTTTAGAATCTATGACGGCCGGTCAGTAAATATGACATCCACAAGTTTAGAATCTATGACGGCCGGTCAGTAAATATGACATCCATAAGTTTAGAATCTATCACAGCCGGGCAGTAAATATGACATCCACAAGTTTAGAATCTATGACAGCCCGGCAGTAAAACATGTTATCGCTAACCATAAACACAACCAGATATGCGTGTCTGAAACCTTCATAACTTAATTCGTGACAATTTAATTACGCATTGAAAATGTTCATCCATTTCAATGGTAAAGAAAGAAAACCAAGTATTTAGAGATGAAGCAACTGAGACCTTGGAACTTGGAACCCTTGGCGGGACACTTTTAAAGTGACTTGATATGGAAATTGGACTTGACACCGGTGAACATTATGTGGCAGATAGAGATCAACAGATATGAATGTTTTCATATTGCACTACACCAGTGGTTCTCAACCTTCCTAATGCCGCGACCCTTTAATACGGTTCTTTATGTTGTGGCGACCGCCAACCACATTATTATTTTCTTTAGTACTTCATACTTGTAAAGTATATGTGTTTTCCGATGGTCGTAGGCGACCCCTGGGAAACGGTCGTTCGACCCCTTGAAGAGGTTGCAACCCACAGGTTGAGAACCGCTGCACTACACATTGATTAATTTTTTTTTTTGGGGTGGGGGGTGAGTAGTGGGTTAGAGCTCAGACTCAGAGTATGTGCAGACACGGTTTAATGAAAAGCTATTGCGGTCGACATATTGTTATATAAAAATGATTCATTTTTAAAATAATTAAGTTTTGTAATAAAATTGTGTACAGAGTAATGTCCAGCTAAAAGTAAAGAATATGTTTTATTTACTCCACTCGCTAGGTATCAAATACGTGTAAAGCTGATTTTTCGCCATCTTCGAAGCCAACTTTGTAATTCTTTGTACTCCAACCGTAAAGAGCTGTAACTCAGGGTGACAAGGGAAGTAATAACCCCCAGTTGCAGTGCTCTATTGATGACTCGCCCCAAGAATCCCATCCTTGCCCTGTTCGTGTCGTAATTATCTGATTTGCATGAACATGGGGGCCAATACGCCTCGTCGAAAGTTTGCTTTCCCAGAGGTACGCTCTCACATATGATGTACGAAAAGTGGGAATGCAGTGTTAATTGGATTGAATGCGCCACGAAGCCAACACTATGTTAATGTGATCATTTCGAAGATATTCATTGGAAATGTGCTATTTAGGAGTTAAAAAAAACAATATTTAACTGAGTCACGGAGTGAAAATACGCCTGCAGTTGTATTTTTAGGCTTCAATTGATTTCTATGATGCAGGCTAGGATTAAATATCTATTGAGTTTGGGGGGGGGGGGAATAAAACTTACAAACCTTATATTTTGGTATGACAGTAAATAAAACTGATATTTTTTAATGCGTGGGAAACGGAATGCTCGGAAAAGAGTGTGTGTGTGTTGGGGAAAAAAGGGGGGTGGGGACCCTTTCCGACTGAAAACAAATCTAAATCTTTATTAACCAATTCTCTCTCGCCGCCGACAAACACGTACAGGCGTTTAAATCTATAAATCCCACAAGCCGCCCCCCCCCCCTCCACTCATCTGTCATCACTTACGCTTACTTCCAGGGTTAGTGACTACCACACGGTAGCGCCTATCTCCAAGATGTAATCTGTACGACGGGCGGGAGTTCACCGTTAAAACCTTGACGCATTCAACACAAGGTTAGACTCGCGGGGGGGGGGGGGGGGGTATGAACGGACACACACAAACGTGTGACTGAGATGGTAGGTCTCGATAACCCCCGCGGGTACCAGCTAATACTCCACAGATACTTCACACAGATACCGGCGAGATACACTGTTTACGACGTAAAGTACAGCGGATCGCGGGGCTTAGGGAACTTAAAAGGCGTTAGAGTTACAATAACGATATAGTATAGAAAACGAAATTTTGAATAGAGGGACTTGATGCGGGAGGAGGAAAGATGTACACGGCACTGATACATTACATGTTAATTGCTGCCATCTTTTGGCGTAGAACTGAAAGGCTAGTTGATATCAAGAAAACAATGCCACCAATTCATGTGCCTAAAAATATTTCAATAGACTCCATACAATAAAGCAATGTGAGTAGTATAGGATGCCAAATAGTTACTGAAAAGCTTCTTAATCAGAATTTGACCCTCTGTCGGCATGATATATCATTTTAAATCAATAATTTAATTTTTATCTGTTCACAAAATCCTTTTGGGAAAGTTTGTGGGAAACCTAAACCCCACTTTCAACGCAAGTAATGTGTCATCGTAACCCGTTGTGAAGTTTCGATATCTCAAGAAATTGTTCGCAAAAGCAGCTAAATCCTTCTCCTACCGAATCAACTTTCATTTATATGACGTCATTCGTGAGCATAGGCGCGTGTGGCGTTGATCTCTAGGACGAGTTTCTTACGGACGGATTTCGAAATACCAAGGCCGTGTAGCCACGCCATCTTGGTGGAAATCGATCGATATAATAATAATAATAATAAAGTTCATTTGAAAAATCACGCTTCATCCCCAAAGGCTCAAAGCGCGGTACAAAAACAAAGCTGGGAGATAATAACTGGCTGGAAAAGATGGTAGACAACTTCACCCCAGAAGGTGTTTGCGAAATAGATGACAAAAAAGAGTTTGACAAGACTTTTTTTTTTTTTTTCATATCAATGTAGATTTTTTTTTAGTTTAGCCAGCGCTCATTTTAACATTAACTTCGCCTTTGTTCGTGTGCTTCTTTCTTTAGTTTGTGGCGGAAAAATCTTCAATTAGAGTCTAATTGCCCCATTCCAGTTATCCTATCGAGCTGAAACTTGGCACATAGACTCTTTGCCGATGACAACACATTCGATCAAATTTTTAGCCCCACCCTCAACCACCCAAAAAATTGTTCTTATCTGTTTTTTCAAAGGGGGTGGGGGAGGAATGGAAATGATTAGTTCACTGGGAGCGTGTTTTTGGTGTGGAAAATTAATTATACAGATGTTGATATGGGCTTTGAGTTTGTGACGTATTTGGGTATGAAAGCTGACATTTACATTTCTTATCATTTCTGAGATTCCAAAAAAGCCGTATTTAAAGAATTTAATAATTGTAATGTTAATAAGACAAGTGACTTATGGAGGGTTTTGATTTTTACGAGCCCAAAAATACGAAAACAGGAGGTAGCTTGTTATTGATATAAAATAGGTGGTTATTTCTCCGTGACCTATTGGCGAACTTGATATCAAAAAAGTCATAAATTGTTTAAGAATTCATTAGGTTTCAACAAATATTATTTAAGAATGTGTTTGCTTGTCTATGATATTACCCGGTATTGAACTCCAGTCCACAAGCTTGGGGATTATGAAATTAGTAAAACACAGTAAGGTTAAACCTGAAAAAAAGGAACGCAACAAAACAACTCATTTGAGACCACTCGGCCACCCAGCACACTAATACTTTTAAGCCGGAAGTAGCCAATCACAACTGAGAGTAACTTTTTTCTTAAATGTTCCTATTCTTGAAATACGGAAACAGCAGGATATAACAGTAGAATGGTCATATCAACAGACTGACCAAACTCATCTAGACATGGTTTCCATACAGAGCAAGGGCTGTCAAACTTTTTTAACATGGGGCCGGGTAACTTTCCCTCACAAACTCTTGGAGCCGTAATATTGTTTGAAAATCAAACTGAACAAAGGTCTCTTCTTACTCCACAAATCTTATTGGTACTGCACAAAGGTCTCTTCTTACTCCACAAATCTTATTGGTACTGCACAAAGGTCTCTTCTTACTCCACAAATCTTATTGGTACTGCACAAAGGTCTCTTCTTACTCCACAAATCTTATTGGTACTGCACAAAGGTCTCTTCTTACTCCACACATCTTATTGGTACTGCACAAAGGTCTCTTCTTACTCCACAAATCTTATTGGTACTGCACAAAGGTCTCTTCTTACTCCACAAATCTTATTGGTACTGCACAAAGGTCTCTTCTTACTCCACAAATCTTATTGGTACTGCACAAAAACAGTACAAAACATAATAAAATGAGAACTTTTTTAATAAACATAAACTTATTTTTATAAAAAGTATGGGCCCGCTTTAGGCTAATGCAGCGGTTTTTAACCTGTGGGTTGCGATCCCTTTAGGATTCGAACGACCCTTTTCCTGGGGGGTCGCCTAAGACCATCAGAAAACGCATGTACTCTACAGTTATGAAGTGGCAACGAAATTAATTTTGTGATTCGCCAGAACGTGATGAACTGTGTTAAGGGGTCGCGGGATTAGGAAGGTTGAGAACCACTGGGCTAATGAAATGGCTAATGTCCGGTTCCCTATTGGTCACAGCTGCTCGGATACCAGTAAGCCCGACAGGCGGGCTGGAATAAGGACCACTACGGGTCGGAATTAGTCCCCCCGGCCGGATCGTAGTTTGAGGACCCCCGGCTCCTGCGCATCCCGGTGATTACATTCACAGCTTGCGGAGCTGCAACCGAAAGGTAATTTAGATTCCTGATAGACACCAACAGGCTGTTACCTAAATTACACCGAAACTGTTAAAACAGTACTGGATGTGTACACACACTTAGATGACTTTGTTTGCGATATTTGTTTTTGGTGTCAGGCGATTCTTGCAGTCCAGGATAAAATTTCCGCCTTGTTAATGCATGCGTTTACAGGTAGAGGTATTCAACATATGATGGCAGTATCAGATTCAACAGGGTAGCTTAAATCATGTTTTATAATTGTTTGAATCTGAGAGAAGTCCCATCTCTGGCGCATTACACGAGGTGGGGGTTTTTGGGTTACAATTACCTGGGGTGCACAGAGGACGAACGTTGCTCACGCCAAGAACTAAAATGTCGCCCCTAAAAAGATGGAGAAACGTATTTTATATAATTAAGATAAGAGAAGAAAAGGATGAAATGAAGATGCACACAGTAATGATAATATAGTAGAGACTGCATCCGAGCCGTGTGAATGAAATATTTAAGTATGTTAAGTATGTGACGGCTTGAATGGCAACTCCATGCAATAAACCGAACGGTTCCGGAGAATACCTTCGTCGGCAAACACAACTATAGGGAACTCAAGAAAATCACGAAATAAAGGGAGGACAGAAAATAGATTTTTAGTCATTTGAAAGACGGTCCAGGAGTTACGATGACTTTAGTGTGTCCGAGGTCATATCACTAGTACTATTCATCGGTGCATGGCATCACGTCATTTCACTAGTACTATTCATCGGCGCATGACATCACGTCATTTCACTAGTACTATTCATCGGTGCATGACATCACGTCATTTCACTAGTACTATTCATCGGCGCATGACATCACGTCATTTCACTAGTACTATTCATCGGTGCATGACATCACGTCATTTCACTAGTACTATTCATCGGCGCATGACATCAAGTCATTTCACTAGTACTATTAATCGGTGCATGACATCACGTCATTTCACTAGTACTATTCATCGGTGCATTACATCCCGTCATTTCACTAGTACTATTCATTGGCGCATTACACCACGTCTGTTCTCTAGTACTATGCATGTGTCTCTGCCGATCGCCACTGTTTGTTATTGGCGTTTCTTCTTCTGCTGTCACTGTATCCTGGTCCACTTCAACAATTCGTTGAGTTTGTCACGAGAGACTGATTGAAACATGTTTATTCTTTTACAATAATTTTTTCTGTAATGCGTTAATTAAGCTGTTTTTTTTTTTTTATTTCTTCCGTTAGGATGTTACGGAATACATTTTATGCAATAAATGTTATGCAATAAATGTTATGCTTATGTTTAAACATATAATTTAAGATTTTTTACACCAAAATATAAACCTTTGTTTTTTTAGATTTTACTGAGCTTAAATTTATTTATACTTTAAAAAAAAATAAAAAATTAATGAAAGATAGGAACACAAAAAAAAAATATAAGGTCAAAACATTTACCCTTTAATGTAAATCACTAAATCGTGTGTTTAATAGGCCGGCAGGGGGTAAGAGACACATTTCTGGTATCCATAGTTCCCCATACCCCGCACTCGCATATGGGGGTAATTTAGTGAGGTGACGGGACCTCCGGAACAGTGAAACTTAAGATCGTGGTCCGCTGACATTTTACGCTTTACCTTCTATTTTACACCCGGGGACTTAACGAAAATAAATTCATTTTTGTTTAGAGGCTAGCTTCTGACCGTTTGGGCCTCACTTTGAGTGAACGACCGGCGTTTTTTCAGGCCACGCCTTTAAAAGCTGACGGGATCACATAGCATAATACAGTTCTCCCGTTGTTATGGTAACAAAATTGCCTGGTCCAAATGGTTCTGGCTTGGGTGGTCAGCGTGTGGTGGTCAGCGTGGGGTGTGGTCAGCGCGGGGTGTGGTCAGCGCGGGGTGTGGTCAGCGCGGGGTGTGGTCAGCGCGGGGTGTGGTCAGCGCGGGGTGTGGTCAGCGCGGGGTGTGGTCAGCGTGGGGGGTGGTCAGCGTTAGGTGGTGGTCAGCGTGGGACGATCAGCATTAATACTAGCTCGCAGAGTTTCTTTATAGACATTGGCGGATTCAGAATAAACCTGCAAGGCTGGTTACAATATTTATATATATTGAACTTCCTTGGTACTTCCTTCAAAATTTGTGTGGGGGTTGGTGAAAAAAGGGGAAGGGGTAAAATTGTTTATGAATCACTCGGATAAACACCTTTTTACAACCTTTAACCAAAATGATTGGATTTGATTGGACAGCTTAAATAATTTACAGATCCTATTTAATTTTTAAAAAAAACATAAATGGTGGAATTTGTAAAATTACTCTATTTATTTTTGTTTAAAGCATTGCACAGTGTAGTATCATCTAATCTCTATTGAAAAAGGAAAACACACACACACACACACACACACACACAAAAGGAAAAGAAATCGATAGTATACATCTTCTTTGGAACAAGACATCGTGTGAGGTCTCTGATTTTTCTGTGTAAACATAATTTACGAAGACTTATGTTTGTCTCTCTGGACAATTTGACTGTAAGTGGAACTTTATAAAGCCAATGCTTTATCCTAATAAATGGGACGCAGCTGTACGATGAACTAGATCAGTAACCTATCTGGTCTTACGTCTCCCTTCTGACTCGGCTGTTTTGATTTCACGTCACTGTTGTAGAAGAAAAGAGTTGACGTCGCGTATTGAATTGGGGGCGATAATAGGACATCACTTACTTTAAACTACCCATTTGAACAGCGGTTCTCGGCCTGTGGGTCGCGAACCCTTTTGGGGATCGAACGACCCTTACAAAGGGGTCACCTAAGACCATAGGACCACGCATATTTATGAAGTAGCGACGAAAATAATTTTATGGTTGTGGCTAAACCACAATATGAGGAACTGTTTTAAAAGGGTCGCGGCATTAGGAAGGTTGAGAACCACTGCGCTAAAACATCCGCCACTCATTAGTTCAATAGTACTTGCCCTCATCTAAGTGATTCATAGGTTATACAACGTTAGTGAAACCATTTATCTCATTGCCTATTCAGAGAATCAAGAACTTTGCTTACATAATACCGAACACTCACTCATTTCTGCGGATTAAGAGTTATTTGTCCATTACATTGCCATATGTCTGGATGGCAGTGGATAATCCTTCAAAGATATCAGTCCATCGCATGGCTCTCGAGTGCTTTCAAACACTCCAAACTTTGCAAACCTGAGCTGTCGGCTTTTTTTTTGTTCAAGTGTTATGGATCTATAAGGCTTCCAAGTTACCTTGAATAATGGTGTATGAATACATAGCACATGAAGTATCCCATTCGTGTCGGCCACTTTGAAAACACATGATTCAATGCCGAGCCATATTCTTTTTTTTTATGAGCTGCACATATATGTAAAGCTGGCAACACTCATTATGAAGAATTGTTTAAAGAAAACAAATTTGTTTCTTTGAGAAATATCAGGAGTCAAGTGATTTACCTTGACATTTGAAGTGAGATGAGTTCTCTTCCCTTTTCTCGAGTGTTCTCCCTCTCTTCAAACACGGTAGCTCTACTTTCGACTACACTTTTTTCGACTTTATTTGACCCACAAAAAATTGTGCGCTGGGCGAGAGACATTCAGAGTTGCTATTTCGTGGAGCAAAGTGATTTCTTAGACGAGAAAATGTCCAGAGATTATAACTTGGAGAAATAAAGTGTAGTTTTTTTTTTGCACAAACAAAACAATTAACAAAATTAATTTGTTTAAACCTTTAGTATTATACAATAATATGAAAATATTCTTTAAACCCACATTAATAAATATTATTCAGCTTTTTATGTAGGAAAGAGGTTTTGGGAGAGTGGGGCATTATCAAGATTGACAGCTTTAGCAAAGATATTTAAATGATACCTGAAATTTTTGTAAACACTATCTGACCATTTATGACAAATTGTGTCATTAAGATTCCGAAGACAATATATGATAAAATTTGAACTTTTGCGCAATTGTCAGTGGCGCCTTTTAAAAGATTCTCACTTGACACAAGTGGATTCCACTGTCCAGACTTTGCGGGAGTGCATTGGTGATGTCAAGTCTTGGATGTCACTCAACAAGTTAAAGCTTAATGATGACAAAGCGGAAGCACTCCTCATTTACAATCACAGATCATCCTCTACCTCAACTCTCCCCAACTCATTTCAAGTAGGTAACGCCGACATACAGTTTACGTCCTCTGCTAGGAATCTTGGTTATATTCTTTCTAACAACATGTCTCTCGATAAACATATCTCTCACATTTGTCATTCTGCATACACCGCTATCCGTCAGATCAGCTCCATCCGCCACTACCTCACAGTTAGCGCAACAAAAACACTAGTCTGTGCTCTTGTTCTCTCTCGTCTTGACTATTGCAACTCTCTTCTGTCAGGTTCACCAAAACACTTCATAGAAAAACTACAAAAGGTTCAAAATTCAGCTGCTAGGCTAGTTCTAAAAGCAAAAAAACGTGATCATGTCACTCCACTACTCCACTCGCTTCATTGGCTTCCTATAAAGGCACGCATTGAGTACAAACTGTCTGTTCTATGTCCTAACTTCTTCTCAGATTCCTGCCCTTCCTATCTAATCGAACTTCTTTCTGTCTATTCACCCCTTCGGCTGCTTCGCTCCTCCGCAGACACGCGTATTCTGTCCGTTGCTAAGACACGTACTAAAACATATGGTGAACGATCTTTCTCTTTCTGCGCCCCCAAATAATGGAATTCTCTTCCACTACACATCCGCAATATACGAACCACACAGGCCTTCAAAACTGAACTCAAAACACACCTCTTTAAACTCTATTACCCTGACTGATTCCTCAAATCTGACCTATAAACGATGCTGCTGGCCGACGTCAATGGCTTCACATGTAAAAGTTCTGGGTTGGATGGCGTGAATATGCATTTGTTTTTGTTTTGTCTCCATACAGCTGTTCTTTATTACATAAATGTATTTTGTTTTATTGTCACGATTATGTTTCTTTTGCTAATATTTTATGTACAGCGCGGTGAGCCCAGCCCTAGGCTGTGGTACCGCGCTATATAAGACAACATACAATAATAATAATAATAACCCCCGAACAACCCAAATAATAAAAGCTCACGGTGTGATGCCTACTCCAGCCAACCTGCTGCCCCCCCCTACACACACATTTACACCTACCCCGTTATTCAACCAGGCATTTAAGGTTCCCTAGTTAATGTGAAGCATTCGATGTAATGTTTAGCGTCATTTTTGTTGTATTCATATTAGAGTATTGTACACGTGTGACGTGTCGCCTGGCCTGGTCAACAACTTAGTAACTAGCACAAGACAAATATCGGAGCTGAAACAGATTCGATGATGTTTAAATGTTAACAGAGATGTTTCTAAACTGTTTGTCAGAGATGTGTTTTATCAGAAATGAAACATTTTTCTTTCAATTTAATTTTTTTAAGTAAAAAGACTTTAATATATCTCAAATTTACAGAAAATATCCCCCACCCAGCCACCCCCACCCACCCACCACCACCCACTAACTCCCACCCACCCACCAACCCCCACCCACCCCACCCACCAAGCCCACTCAAACTCAGTAAAATAATATGTATGTTAATTTTCTTGCTGTCTAAGCCCTTGTGATTTGAGTCCCATTTCGGCCAAATTTATTGTCTTCAAATAGTCTACATTCAGACAAATATGTCAGACTTTATGACCGTCCACCGCCGGGTCATTCATTAATCACGACAGACCGACACCTGAACTTGCCATCACCTGTCACAAATCTCCTGGCCGGTGATGGGGGGGTCAGTTGTCAAAGTTAAACATATTTTATGATGTTGGTGACAGTCTCGTGGCTTGGGAGACTTTTTTATTCCCTTATAATGCTTCCCGTGTGCGTGCGTTTGTGTGTGTGTGTGACAGGGTATGAAACTTGAAGAATGCAAAATACCACTCTCTCCGAGACGGCTAGTTGTTACTGTGGCGGATTTGTGGTTTTTGGTAGAGAGCAGATTATGCCAGAATAACGCAAAAGACCAATCTCTCCAAGGTGGCTGGCAGATTATGCCAGAATAACGCAAAAGACCAATCTCTCCAAGGTGGCTGGCAGATTATGCCAGAATAACGCAAAAGACCAATCTCTCCAAGGTGGCTGGCAGATTATGCCAGAATAACGCAAAAGACCAATCTCTCCAAGGTGGCTGGCAGATTATGCCAGAATAACGCAAAAGACCAATCTCTCCAAGGTGGCTGGCAGATTATGCCAGAATAACGCAAAAGACCAATCTCTCCAAGGTGGCTGGCAGATTATGCCAGAATAACGCAAAAGACCAATCTCTCCAAGGTGGCGGGCAGATTATGCCAGAATAACGCAAAAGACCAATCTCTCCAAGGTGGCTGGCAGATTATGCCAGAATAACGCAAAAGACCAATCTCTCCAAGGTGGCTGGCAGATTATGCCAGAATAACGCAAAAGACCAATCTCTCCAAGGTGGCGGGCAGATTATGCCAGAATAACGCAAAAGACCAATCTCTCCAAGGTGGCTGGCAGATTATGCCAGAATAAAACAAAAGACCAATCTCTCCAAGGTGGCTGGCAGATTATGCCAGAATAAAACAAAAGACCAATCTCTCCAAGGTGGCTGGCAGATTATGCCAGAATAAAACAAAAGACCAATCTCTCCAAGGTGGCTGGCAGATTATGCCAGAATAAAACAAAAGACCAATCTCTCCAAGGTGGCTGGCAGATTATGCCAGAATAACGCAAAAGACCAATCTCTCCAAGGTGGCTGGCAGATTATGCCAGAATAACGCAAAAGACCAATCTCTCCAAGGTGGCTGGCAGATTATGCCAGAATAAAACAAAAGACCAATCTCTCCAAGGTGGCTCGCAGATTATGCCAGAATAACGCAAAAGACCAATCTCTCCAAGGTGGCGGGCAGATTATGCCAGAATAACGCAAAAGACCAATCTCTCCAAGGTGGCTGGCAGATTATGCCAGAATAAAACAAAAGACCAATCTCTCCAAGGTGGCGGGCAGATTATGCCAGAATAAAACAAAAGACCAATCTCTCCAAGGTGGCGGGCAGATTATGCTAGAATAACGCAGAAGACCAATCTCTCCAAGGTGGCGGGCAGATTATGCCAGAATAACGCAGAAGACCAATCTCTCCAAGGTGGATGGCAGATTATGCCATGCAGAATAACGCAGAAGACCAATCTCTCCAAGGTGGATGGCAGATTATGCCAGAAAAACGCAGAAGACCAACCTCTCTAAAGCTTTACATCGATATCAAATACGATGTGGTCAGGCGATCATAAAAAGCCTACCTAAATCGAATCAGTAACAAATAAAAACATTTTTAAAATGGCACGGCCCTGGGGAGTCACTCACCAGACCCTAGCCAGACCCTAGATAGACCCTAGCCAGACCCTCGCCAGACCCTAGCCAGACCCTAGCCAGAGGAGCCCGAAGCTATATTCATCTCAATTCTGAGAAATAAGGCTTTCCGTTGATACCAAATACGATGTGGTCGAGCGATTCGCAGAACATGAATCGAATCGATAAAAATTAAACACTTTCAATTTTACACTTTACTCATTTATAGAGTTGAAAAAAAAATAATATTGTACAACAATTTTTAAAAAATATATTTCATTTAAATGTAACAAATGGTTTTTGAATCTGAATATATTAAAACTGAGAAATACGCACAAATAAATATTTTCGCCAATTCGCCACTAGCACCGCCCCTTGACATTGAGCACTATGCTCATACAGCACAAGTTCTTTTACATGCTGTCTTTGATTTCACGTTTATCTGCTTCATTTCCATGTGGGCGCATCCACGTAAGGAAGTTAATCTTATACTACTGTATCTGCAGACCAAAGGCTTTACTCTTGACAAAGTGCTGACCAACTTAGAGGCCTCAAGATTGTTTCTCCACGAGAGGCGCTGCTACTGAAACGGCACTTTTGAAATAAGACAAATATGGAATTTCTATAGAAAGGAGATTCAGGTTTGAGTGGAGAATGGCAGGAGAGCAGTTAATAGATGCTGGACTCTCTCTGTCTGAAGAAAGCAGTTTATAGATGCTGGACTCTCTCTGTCAGAAGAAAACAGTTTATAGATGCTGGACTCTCTCTGTCTGAAGAAAGCAGTAGGGAGATGCTGGACTCTCTCTGTCTGAAGAAAACAGTTTATAGATGCTGGACTCTCTCTGTCAGAAGAAAACAGTATGGAGATGCTGGACTCTCTCTCTGTCTGAAGAAAGCAGTAGGGAGATGCCGGACTCTCTCTGTCTGAAGAAAACAGTTTATAGATGCTGGACTCTCTCTGTCAGAAGAAAACAGTATGGAGATGCTGGACTCTCTCTGTCTGAAGAAAACAGTATGGAGATGCTGGACTCTCTCTGTCTGAAGAAAACAGTATGGAGATGCTGGACTCTCTGTCTGAAGAAAACAGTATGGAGATGCTGGAGTGTATTGATCGCTTTCATTCTGGTCCACAGATTAGATCATCTACGATCAAGAAAGTAGCAGATATGTTTTGGGTTGTTCAACCCAAGAGTCTACTATCAGCTAGTGAAGAAGAGTTATTGATGTCCGTTTGATAATTAACAATAGTCTAATGGGACCGGGTGCGAATGGCGGCGCTGGGTGTCCGTGTCTATTTTGACTAAATGCTATTCGGATGTCATTTGTGGTAGTTTATTTTAGTTAAACTGAAGAATTAAGTTTACAAACATATAGTCCATTCAATTATCTTTCATTTGACACCTCATTTTTTCTTACAAACCCAACAATAATATTTTAAATAGTTTTTTAATCCCAACCTCTCACTTCTGGTACCCGGGTGCGAATAGCCACTTCGAAATTTTAATAAAGTAAATTTAATGTAAAAATAATGATAACGTAATGCTGTTAGAGCCTTCAAATATAGTTATCCTTTTTAACACCACACACACACACATATATACACACACACACACACACACAAACCACACACACACCACGCACGCACACACACACAACCACACACACAGTCCGGCAACATCACACCATTCCATCGCTGCATATCTATGCCAGATTTCTTACCTGGGATAAGGGAAAAAAAAGCCGTTTATGTAGGATTACTGCCAGACGTACGCCTGTCTTAATATGAGGGCTTAAGTCCATCTGTGGGTTCCGTCACGTGTTCTCCTCCTGAAATAATGACTCTATCACTGTAGAGGTTGAAATTCATCTAGAAATCTTGCTTATCTTAACACCACAAACGACGCCATGCGTTACTAACGTTTTGTACAAAGTGTTGTTCGTTATTGATTTATTGTATTTCAAAGATTTCAACCTAAAATGTAGTTTTTTGAAAATAATATTATGTGGGCATATTATTATATCTTGTAATTTTCTTCTGTGTGGGTTTGAGATATGTTGCCATATTACATATGACAATCTGCGAGTCGAATTGTCAATGTATTTTTGTTGTTAGAGTTTTTTTTTTTTTTTTTTTTTAATTGTAGTTGTAATTATTTCTAAGAATGTCTGATTGGAATAGTTGAAATATTTTAAAGGCATTTCAGAAAATAGATTTCAAAGAAACTATCTCAGAGGCGTGCATTTATCGGGATGTGTTTGAAATGACTTGTAAAAAAAAAAAAATGAGAATTTCAATAATTTAATTCAGTTTGCGGCATTGACAATAAACGATGCTATGAGAAGAATTGTGTTTTGTTTTTTTTTCTTTCTGTATTTTTGATAACAATTGTATTTATTCCGTAGGCTTATACTTTGGGTTCATGGTTGTGGTTTTTAAGTTAATCTCTGCACCATCAACAAAGCAGCAGTTTGTAAACGATGTCATTCGTCGTATGCGTGCCCCGTGAAAGTACACAGAAATACATCCACACTGCTGCAATCATTGATGCTTGATTAAAAAAAAAAAAAAAAAAAAAAAGCCCAGAAGAAAGGTTTTAATTTTTAAAATTTACACTTTTAGAAAAACAAAACCAAAGAAAGAAACAGAAAATAAACCTTCCTTTTAGATCAATGTCTTTTCGTATCACACCTGCACGATAAAGTAAAGCCAGTTTGTTTTTTTTCGTCTCCTTCTAAACAGCGTCTTTTAATCTCAAAGCCATCTTTCTAACTGACTGAGGCGTAATCGTGTGGTGAATCCACATAGATTTGAACACTGATGTAAAGTAGACCTCTCCTCAATGACATGAAACAAACCTTGTGATTATAGGATTGCCCCCCCCCCCCGGACATCATCATGCCGTGGTCTTCAAGGCTTATCTCGGATGTAAATACGGACATTACTATGACTCTAGTTGAGGGCCAAACCTATGTCTAATGTTTAGATCATTGTGCAGCAGTTGGGGTAGTGGGGTAGAGGTATAAAGAGAGAGGTGTTTGAGTAAACGAGGTGAAGTGCTTTTTCTTTTTTAACATTAAATCGAATAGATCCCCCTTAAGTGCTGGTCAGCAAAAATAAATGAACCCTTTCCTTCCAATGACGTAAGGTAAGTGCTGGTCAGCAAAATGAGAATAAATCAACCCTTTACTTCCAATGACGTCAGGTAAGTGCTAGTCAACAAATGAGAATAAATCAACCCTTTACTTCCAATGACGTCAGGTAAGTGCTAGTCAACAAATGAGAATAAATCAACCCTTTCCTTCCAATGACGTCAGGTAAGTGCTAGCCAGCAAATGAGAATATATTAACCTTTTCCTTCCAATGACGTCAGGTAAGTGCTGGTCAGCAAATGAGAATAAATTAACATTTTCCTTCCAATGACGTCAGGTAATATTTAATTGTATGACTTCAGATTTAATTATTTTTTTGCATACATTTTTATTATCATATCCGGAGTCCTATCGACTAGATTATCGCCCCTAAAAATATGTTAGAAACTTTTCCTGCATTAGTCTGATTTCATATTGTTGGATTAAAATTTTATGTGAATGAAATATATTTGAAAAGTATCATTCAAGGCATTTTACGTTGTCATTCATCAGCCCAACAATAATCCTAATTATAAGTTCATAAAGAGGAGAAGGAAAAAAAGTGCTTCGATGAAAAAAAAA
This sequence comes from Omphiscola glabra, assembly GCA_964017045.1. Classification (NCBI taxonomy): domain Eukaryota; kingdom Metazoa; phylum Mollusca; class Gastropoda; family Lymnaeidae; genus Omphiscola; species Omphiscola glabra. Next base: position 18,350,253 of record OZ024798.1, on the reverse strand, counting down.
CTAGTTGCCGGAAGCCCTGCACAGAACTTCACATGTGATATTATGGACATATGGAAAAATGAATTTCCTTAACACACTCAAAGTCATAATACATTCAAAGTCATAATACATTCAAAGTCATAATACATTCAAATTCATAATACATTCAAAGTCATAATACAGTAAGAACTTTTAAAAAAGATCTGTTACTTTGCTGTATAATCAGATTTTTCGTCACAGATGGTCAAAATGTCGTGAGCACAAAATCGATTTTTTTTTGTTGATATTTTGAATTTGCTTCATGACTTAAATTATCAAAGAAAAACGTAAAGTTACTATAAAGAATTCCAATTGTATATATATATTTATTTAAACATGATAATTAAAACAGTATTAAGTGGTTAAAACTCATAATCCACTATTATTTGTTATTTATAACATTTCTCTAGGTATGTGAATTTTACGTGTATATCCCTAGATATATGAATGTGACATGCATATCTCTAGGTACCTGAATGTAACGTTCCTAACTCTAGGTAACTGAATGTCACATTCATATCTCTAGGTACCTGAATGTTAAGTTCCTATCTCTAGTTATTATTATTATTATTTGTTGTCTTATATAGCGCGGTACCCCAGCCTAGGGCTAGGCTCACCGCGCTGTACATTAAAATATTAGAAAAAGAGACATAATCGTGACAATAACATAGAATACATATATGTAATAAAGAACAGATGTATAGAGACAAAACAAAAACTAAATCTGAATGTTGCATGCATATCCCTAGTTCTAGGTATTTGAATGTAACACGCATATCTCTAGGTATCTGAATGCAGCATGCATATCTCTAGGTATCTGAATGTAGCGTGCATATCTCTCGGTGCGTGAAATTAACTTGTATATATATCCCTGTATCCGAGAGTAACGTTTGACGGGTGTGCGTGTGTGTGTTGCCTAGAGACCCTAGAGTCAAGGCAAAGTTAAGCACTGTGTTTGGGTAACCCTGTTCCACCTTAGTGCATTGAGCGAGAGACTCCGCGTCACGACTGCCGGTAACATGGCGTCTTGTGGTTGAAATCAGCTTGCAAACAATTTAACCAGCGTACCCTGGCGATGGCTGCCACTTTGGCAAAGGTCACTTCCCGGGAGAGGGAAACGATCCCGCTCCAATCAGTTAATACAAAGGTTCTCAGACCAAATCATGTGGTGTGGTCCTTTTTTTTTTTTTTTTCGTCTTAATATAAGTGGGCATCAGCGGGGGCCATGGGATCTATGAAATTTAAACATTGTCCTTAATTTCCAACAGCACAGCTAATATTACGCTGAAATGAAAAATTGAAAAGTTATTTCTAAAAAGATGAATGAACAAAACGCAGTTTATACTATTGAAGCCTAGCCTGTTTATACGTTGGTGTTATGAAAATGTTTATTAGTTCAATATATCAAATACAAAGGAAAGAATTGTAGAAATTCCAGAAGTTTGGGCGTACAAATAAAAAAAGGGGGGGGGGGGGAAGAGACATAGTTGAAGATCTATAAATAAAAAATCATGCTATTCAAAGAGTAATGACATATTATACCTTTTTTTTTTTTTTACATTTTTCTGAGACGTATTTATTTCAACTTTTTTATTCAATATTTGTATTGATCTGTTCGTTGACGAAGGCATTTTCATTTAGACTTTTTCGGATTTTCACCTCCCCTGTCTTTCATATTTCCTTTAGTAACAATTTTTATTGTATATATTTATGTAACCATTGTGAGTAGCAAGAAAAAAAAAATATTTAAAAAATTTTCCATTCTACAATACTTTGAACCAAGTTTAAAAAAATCCCCATTTCATCAAGTTTTTCCCTGCTTGGGATTTCTTTCGGTTGCCTTAATTAGAACAATAAAAAAAGTTTAATTATTTTATGTCTTGCCATAAAATGAAAAGTTCCTGCAGGATACATCTAATCTTTATGTCCTCTTGAAGACCTGATCCAAGAAATGCTCAAGTTTAGATTGGGTTTTTTTGCCTTGTAATGACAAGTTCCTACAGAATGTATCTAATCTGTAAGTCTTATTGATAACGTTGACCCAACCCATGCTCAAGTTTAGGCGGATTCGCCTTGCCTCTCCTTCATATGGTGGACAGATCAGAGTGTCTCTGTGGTATTCCTTTATTTAGTTTACTGCCCGCCCCATTCCAAGCTAGCAACCTCACCCACAACCCATCCACCCCAGCCCCCCTCCCCCCAGCCGACACTGACACCACCCTTCCCCCCCCCCCCACACACAAACACACACACTGCCATTTTGATGCTGTTTGGGTTTTATGCGTGGACTAAGTAAAATTACGATGTACGAGTTAACTTTGGTCTGAAAGTGCAGCTGTATACATCAGAGAAATTCATGCTATTTGTGGATATCCGATAAAGAAAGTGGGAATCTATATATAGTATAACCAACCTTCTGGGCACGTATGAAAAGTTTAAAAAACAGAAAGAAATATGTGGAAGGAAGATAAAAAAAGAAAGACAAATTTTGAAGGAAGATGAAACGGAAAGAAAAATGTTAAAAGAGAATATAGCAGAAAGAAAAAGGTAGAAGGAAGATAAATTAGAAAAAAAAATGTGGAATGAAGACAAAATGGAAAGAACATTGTGGCAGGAATATTAACGAAAAGAAGAATGGGACAGAAAGATAAAACAGAAAGAAAAATGTGGAAGGAAGATAAATTAGAAAAAAAAATGTGGAAGGAAGATAAAACAGAAAAAAAATGTAAAAGATAATATGGATAGAAAAATGAGGAAGGAAGATAAAACGGAAAGAAACTGTAAAAGGAAGATAAGACATAAAGAAAAAAGTAGAACGAAGAAAAAAAAAAAGAAAGAAAAATGTGGAAGGAAAAGATAAAACAGAAAGACTAACGTGGAAGGAAGATAAAACAGAAAGAAAAATGTGGATGGAAAAAAAAGACAAATGTGGAAGGAAGATAAAACCGAATGGAAAATGTGGATGGAAGATAAAACAGAAAGAAAAATGTGGAAGGAAGATAAAACAGAAAGAAAATTGTTTAAAAAGTAAGATAAAACGGAATGAAAAATGTGGAAGAAAGATAAAATAGAAAATAAAATGTTAACAAAGGAAGGTAAAATGGAAAGAAAAATGGGGAAGGAAAATAAAACGGAAAGAACAATGTGGAAGGAAGCTAAAAATGGAAAGATTAATGTGGAAGGAAGATAATACAGAAAGAAAATGTGGAAGGAATATAAAACAGAAAGAAAATGTGGAAGGAAGATAACATAGAAAGAAAAATGTGGAAGGAATATAAAAAGAAAAAAAATGTGAAATGAAGCAAAACAGCAACAAAAATTGACAGCATTTACCTTCGGGTGTAAAAGAATATATTTATTTTTTAATCTAGAAAAAATAAATAAATAAAGATTGCACAGCAAGAAAATAAAACGTAAGTAAATATTTATATAAATCTGAGCTCCAATGCAAATAAAGATATTGGAAATTTCAATTTCTAGGCATTAAAAAAGAACAAGAAAAAGATAGAAATATTTTAGTAAATTTATTTACCCGTTCGCGTTTTTGACTGGAAAAGTTATAACAGTATATAAAAAGAAATGACTGGGCCTTAAATGTTAAGAATAGCTTGCACAGCTGCACGTGCAAGTGTTGACTCTAAAAAAAATAAAAAAAAAAAAAAAAAAAATGTATGTAATCGAAAAGTTTATCATATTTCGGCTAAGGTTCATCTTTCATTTTGGATTGGCCAATTACCAAGGCAGCCATAACAATGACGTAAGAAATGTTTCCCGTCGCGGGATTGGTTGGAATTTGAAGAATCACAGTAGGGCTGGGAAATTAGACGTCACAACAAGCGACACCTTAGGCGGAGGAGAGCTACTTGGATTCCCAAGTTAATGAAACACAATAGGGAGACCCCGACGAGGGCGCATGTTATTTTTTTCCCGCAAACGACCCAACGCGAAAAGTTTGTGTTCTCGGGGCATTTAGAAAATATTTTTGTTCCCATAAGAAACTGTTTGCGAAACGGATCCGTGAGTCCGGGAGAGAACTCTGTCCAACCGAGAACTTTTAAAGCGTGGAATTTTCATACATCAGTTAGCTCCCCTGAATATCTCTTCGTGGATTTCCTTGTCCGTCCAAGAGTGTGGAAGTGTGTGCCAGACCGGCTGTTCACAAGATGGAGTACGTCGGCTATCCTAGGGTGAGAAGGTGTATGTCAGACCTGGTCTTCACAGCATGGAGTTCGTCAGTTCTCCTAGGGTGTGAGGGTATTTGTCAGAGCTGCTGTTCGGCATACAGTCAAGGCGCGTCTTGGTGGGATTTGGAACTGGGGCTGGATGTTGAAGAAAAGGGGCTGGTGTCCTTAAAGCCAAATTCAATTGACCTTTTTTTTAATGGGTGGCCAAAATGTGCGGTTAAATGTGTGGTTAAATGCGTGGTTAAAATGTATGGTTAAATCTGGGGTTAAATGTGGGGGTTAAAATATGTGATTAAAATGTGTGGTTAAACTGCAATGGTCAAAATATATGGTTAAATGTGTGGTTAAATTTGTCGTTAAATATATCGTTAAATGCATGGTTATAATGTGTGGTTATAATGTGTGGTTAAAATGCGTGGTTAAAATGTGCAGTTAAAATGTGTGATTAAGATGCATGGTTAAAATGTGTAGAGAAATGTGTGGTAGCACTGTGTTACCTACTTGATTGTCTGTTTCCGATGTGAGGGCTCATCTGTTACCATTACATCATGCCTCCCGAAGAGACAAGCTGATCTTAGCTATATTTGAACGAATGACATAAAGCCATTGACAGGTTGTGTTTAGAGATCTCCAGTACATGAAATTGACATTGCTGTCAAAACTAAAACAAGACATTTACTTTCTACGATTTTCTGGGACCTTGTAAGACACGATTCGTACATGTAGAAAAGAGTTTGTACATATAGAAAAAGTTTGTACATGTAGAAAAAGTTTGTACACATAGAAAAAGTATGTACATGTACAGTAGATAAATACCCTAACATGTATGTGTTCTAGTGTCCGTACTCAGTACCGCTGAGTGAGGACTGCGAGGAGTCTGAGTGTCGGAGAAAGTGTTAAGTATTGATTTCCTTCAAAATATATATTTCCCATTCTCAAGTAAAGATGCACTCACAATATGACCCCCCCCCCCCCCCCAAAAAAAAAAACAACAACAAAAACACAACGAACACTTACACACAAGTATCGTTAACCCATAAACACCTCCCTTTACCTGCGCACCCCACACCCCAACAGCTAATAACACAGGACGATCCTGCACTCAATATGGCAGTAAACATTTTGCCCCAGCACTCAAAGATTATGTTTACCAAGTTTATAACGCCTGGCAAGCGTGTGTGTCCCCCCCCCACCCCCGGGTCTGTCTAGTCACGCCAGGGCTGCCAACTTTAACAACAGAGACAGAACTTCTTTCTTTGACCCCCCCTGATTTGTTCGCTCAATGGTTTTATTGGATGCTAGAAAAGGAGAGAATGATGGAGCGGAAACGAGTCTCAATTTTTGGAATGCGTTTGTTTTGTCTTTCTTTCTTTTTTCTCACCCCCTCCCATCACCCCACTTCCCCAATCTTTATGTTTCTCAACTTTATATTGAAAAAAAAAAAAGAAACCAAGTCTTTGTATGAATCAATAAATCCACAAGAACAGATATAATTTTAAAAAACTTACAGTTTATAAAACAAAGCAGGCGCGTTAATCAGATTCATAATGCAAATAATAAAACATTCTCGCAAGTTTTGACACGTTGGAAGGAAGAAATTGCACCAAAAAAAAAAAACAATTTCATATAACGTAATATAATTTAAGGTAATATAATGTAAAGAAATATTGTGTAAGGTAATATAATGTAAAGCAATATTATGTAAGGTAATATAATGTAAGATAATATGATGTAAGGCAATATGATGTAAGGTAATATAATGTAAAGGAGTATAATGTAAAGGAATATAATGTAAGGTAATATAATGTAAGTTAATATGATGTAAGGTAATATGCTGTAAGGTAAAATAATGTAAAGTAATATACTCTAAAGTAATATAGGGCAAGGTAATATAATGTAAGGTTTTATTACTGCGAAGTTCTTAAATGTCTGGGGGGGGGGGGGGGATATAACACTAAATAATTCAACTGTTCGCAGGAGGCTAGCACAAGTCTAGTGTTCGATAATCCAATTAGCACATATTCACATCCCATGGGCCAGAGGGTTACGAGCGCGTTAGAGAATTCAAATAGCAATAAAACCGTCACTGCGACCCCATTACTCATCATCTTTCTTATCAGGAATTTCAATGAAAGAAATTTGAAGTTTGAAGGAAAATTGATAGACGGCAATTTGTATAATGGAAATTTGTTCGAAATTAAAATTACTAAACGCAGATTAATGAATTACTTTTTTTTTATTAAATGAAGCTGAAGTTCGCGTGAGATGGGTTTCGGGCGCGGGGTTAAACTTTTCAATTAAATTTATTTCACCGGGTACCCGCCCCCACCCTTTTTCCCCCATTATTTAATTCCGAAAATGTAAAAATTTCCGGTTACGATTAATTTCGACCAGCAACTGATCCATTATACTCACCAGTTCCCTACCGAGAGAGTTGCCGGTGTGGGTGGACACAGCAAGAGGTCATTCGGAGTGAGCGCTTTTGAAGCAATTGCGGCCTAAATTATGGAACAGGTTTGCCTCCATCTTTGACGGAAATTGAAAAGGATTTAAAGTCATTTAAGTCTTAAATTAAGAGACATTTAGAGACTTTTTTTTTCTTTGAATAGATTTTTAGGACCTCAGAGCGCTGTGAGCATGCTAGAATAGCATAGACAAAAGCCAAGCGCTATAACAGTATTCAGTCATCTTCGTCATCATCAGTGCCTTAGCTTAGGCAGGAGTTTGAATTTTTACTCCAGAGTAATGGGGGCAAAAGTTAAAAATAGATTAAATACATGCTGTACAAAATGGTTACTTTTTTCGTCACGATCTAATGGCAGTGGCTCTCAAACTTCCTAATGCCGCGACCCTTTAATACAGTTCCTCATGTGGTGGGGACCCCCCAACCATTAAATTATGTTCGCTTCTACTTCATATTATATGTGAAGAGGGGGGGGGGGGGTTCCGATGGTTTTATGCGACCCCTGTGTAAGGGTCGTTCGATCCTCAAAAGGGTCGCGACCCACAGGTTGAGAACCGTTGATCTCTAGAGAAACTTCAGATACGTCATCAAAATGTATCTTATGTGTTAGTGACAGACGTGTTACTTCAATGTTGGTCAAATTATTATGCTGATTTGAGTGCGTGTTTTATAAGAAATGAAAAAAAAAAAAATTCAGTAAAGTTGGGGGGGGGGGGTGGTTTGCACGGCTTTATATGACTTGAGTAAGTGTCAGGAGTCATAAAGTCATCTTTTTGTCTCGTCTGACTTTCGGTCTCATTTCAAGTGAATTTTTGCGTAGTTGAAAAGAAATTCCGTCACAAAATTTATAAACTAATCAAGTTGTAAATATTCCTTTAGCCGACAAAGACACCTCAAGCACCGTGGAGATTAATACTCCCCCTGTCTCGTGTTTATATCGCAGTAATGCCATTATGGTTATGTGAATAGTGAGACATCTCCACCGATCTCACCCTCGGACCCCCTGCCTCTCCTTCTTCCCCCTCCCACATTCCTCGCACAGCGCATTATTTGATCAGCCCTCGTCTTTCTAACAAGGTGCTGAAACAGCAGGCCGTGAGGGGGTGAGGCCAGACTACCTTGAGCTCAGAGGGAAAAAAATAAGAGGAGGAAACCGCCATTGAAGGAGCATGACATTGAGGGCGTCTAGCGGGCTGCTCCCCTACAAGCAGGGGCTCTCCGCTAGTGGTTCAGAGCTGTGCGCCTTACCTTTAACTACGCCAGAAATTATAATTACAGTAATAAATTGGTGTAACAATAGACTGTACTGTACGCAAATGAGTAGAGTGGAGAATGGAATAAATATAGTCTATTGGTATTCTTCTTCTTTCGGCTCCCACCGGGTATTGGGGGAAGGGGCGTCATGGAGTAAATGTATTAGTATTAGTTATCGTCTGACCGCTTATACCGGGGGCAGCGTCACAGACACTGAGTAAAATCCACAATAACTACATCTCTACCTAACAAGCTTCACGGGGTAAATATCCACATTAATCCACGATAAGTAATTCTGTATTCTTTCGGTTTAAAATAAACTGTTTGAGTCCATGACAGAGTAGTTTTTACAATGTCCAACGCTTATTTGTGCCAGTAATTAATGTTTTCTGGCATCATTTAAGAACGTAAATAGAACAAAAAAAGAAAATTAAAATTTTAAATATGCTCAAATAAAGACTAAGGAAAAAAAATTTTTTTATCAATTTATTATTTGCACCATTGAATTTACATTTTTTGCCTGAAAGAATATTTAAACATGTCAATTTATTTAACTATGTAAATGTCCTCTAATTATTCTACTTGGGCATGACAACTGTGTATAATTTTATTTTAAATGTATAAATTAGTAGGTTAAAAATAAAAATTAATGGGCTGTATATTAATTGGTTATAACATAATTGGTTATACATTAAAAGGTTATACATTAATATTTAAAAAAAATTAATAGGTCATAAATTAAGATAAGATAAGATTCTTTTATTGATCCAAACAAATGGAGATGTTTTTTTTTTATTGCATTGTACATTTTCAGGACATAAAATAAAACAATTTGAACACAAGACATCCACATTAAATTAATTCACTAGTGGGGGAAAAAACAGCAATTCAGTGAATTGTCTTAGCCATATGAGGGACTTATTTGTTCTCATTAAGATATGTGACTTCAGGGGGAGCACGCTGTTAAATTCGTACAGAAGAATTTTATATCTCTCAGTTCTCGGCCTGACGGAAAGAACTCCTCCCGAACGGGGCGACCCTAAGTATTGAAGAGGGTGGGATGTATCATCCAAAATATGTTTAGTTTTACAATAACATCTTTCTTCAAATACTTCTTCACGTGAAGGATGTTCAGTTTGTGTTATGTTCCTAGCTTTCTTGATTAGTCGGTTTATTCGGTGTTTAATATCAGACGTTGAATTCCCACACCAGCAGGTAATACTGAAATTAAGGAGGCTTCCAATTGTTGCACTATAAAATAAGTTAACGACTTGTTTGTTTACGCCGAATTTTTTTTGAGGTAGAACAGTATTTGATTGAATTTCTTATACAGCATTTAGCCGTGCTCATGCCATGTTAGATTATTATTAATGGTGACACCTTTGTAATATGAAATAAATTATTAGGTTCTAAATTAATAGGCTATAAATGTATAAAGTATAAATTTAATGGGTTATAAATTAACAGGTTATAAATTAATATTTTAAAGAAACGCAAGGTGCACCTTTTGTTACGAAGCAATATTCTCTCTTTGTTTATCTCTTAATTGTCCCTGACTAATAAATATGAAATGGAAAATAAACTTGGCTGCAATGATTGCGACGTCTGAAATGACTGTTTTAAAAAATGGATATCCCGTGTTTTAATAACTTCTGACCTCCTCGTAGAGATGAGAGATCTTTTCAGTACTGTTAGGGAATAGATTTTTTCAGTACTGTTAGGGAATAGATTTTTTCAGTACTGTTAGGGAATAGATTTTTTCAGTACTGTCAGGGAATAGATTTGTTCAGTACTGTTAGGGAATAGATTTTTTCAGTACTGTTAGGGAATAGATTTTTTCAGTACTGTTAGGGAATAGATTTTTTCATTACTGTTAGGGAATAGATTTTTCAGTACTGTTAGGGAATAGATTTTTTAAGTACTGTTAGGGAATAGATTTTTTCAGTACTGTTAGGGAATAGATTTTTTCAGTACTGTTAGGGAATAGATTTTTTCAGTACTGTTAGGGAATCGATTTTTTCAGTACTGTTAGGGAATAGATTTCTTCAGTACTGTTAGGGAATAGATTTTTCAGTACTGTTAGGGAATAGATTTTTCAGTACTGTTAGGGAATATTTTTTTTAGTATTGTTAGGGAATATATTTTTTCAGTACTGTTAGGGAATAGATTTTTCAGCACTGTTAGGGAATAGATTTTTCAGTACTGTTAGGTAGGGAACAGAATTTCCCAGCTTTAATGTGATTTGTTGACGCTGCAGCAATACATTGGTGTTAGAAAACGCATCCTTATGAACTTTTCGTAATACATTGCAAACAATATCTTTCTGCCTTAAGTCCCGGATGCTTTTTGAAACTTGAAAAGCAAATCAACATTATCCAACGACGCACTTATTTTATATTGAGGAAAACCTCTTACGTTTTCTACTATCGTGACATAATATCAGTTGAGAAACTTCTGGATTCCGCATTTCATATTACGACCCTTTTAAAACCAAGATATGTTAAGACCATGGTCTGAGTTGTCCTGTTATACAAGTTAGTTGTGGGCTGGGGAGTAGAAAGGTGTAGGTGAGAATTATTCCACAGTGGATCTGACGACTTGCCCGGCTCCAGCTGCAGGACGGATCTTGGGCCAGGGGTCGACCCGTGCTTTCCGCCTGGTCCGTGTTAAATCCTCGAACCGTAGATTGGGCATGAATGTTTTGAGCCTATTTGTTATCGTAGACTTCAACATTGTAGGGAATTCATCAAAAGCATGTATGGGCTTGGTTTAAAAATGTAGGGAATTCCAAGTATCTGTGGGCATGGTTTAACATTGTAGTAAATTCCTCATAAGTATCTATGGGCGTGGTTTGTTGTTGTTGATGTTGGCTATCACCACGTAAAATTTCATCGACGCACGGACGTGCGTACAAATTAATGATGGTTTCCATCCTTGCCTTGGGCATCCATTTTAGTGAGTTCACGTTTGCTGCAGATGAAACATGTTGAGATGGACCCGCTGATACGTGGCCATTCATGTGAATGTCTCGAGATTCTTTCAAAATGTCAAAACTATGTAACCCCTGGCAGAGCCATCGTGTAACTTTTGGAGACAGCCCCCCCCCTCCACCCCCCCCCCCCCACCATCAACACACACATCCACAAACTTTTGTCACTTTTCTGTCTTTGTTCTTTAGCCTTTCGGCTCAATTTAAAATACTTGCTATTATTTTTTTCCCCAACATTCGCATTGGCCCAAACTGGCCATCATCTCAACGTCGGGCCACTTAAATATCCGAAGCTAATGCAGCTGAAGGGCCAATGCGATGGATCTGACCCCTGGATGTAAAGGTGTTTTGCTGGCTGTAATATCTAGTTAAATGCTAACGGGAATGATTGTATGCTTTCCTATCAGCTATCGTATCTCTTGCATCTCAAATAAACGTACACCATCAGCTGTATCCGCTTTAGACAGCCTCCCACTCAAGGAACACCCCAGGCCGTAGTTTAATATTAGGAAAACTACATCTGGGTAAATTAGTGGTTCTCAACCTTTCTATATGGCCGCGACCCTTTAATACAGTTCATCGTGCTGTGGCGACCCCCGGCCACAAAATTATTTTCGGTTATACTTCATAACTATAGAGCATATGTGTTTTCAGGTGGTCTTAGGCGACCCCTGGGAAAGGGTCGTGCGACCCCCCCCCCAAAGGGTCGCGAACCACAGGTTGAGAACCGCTGGGATAAATGGTTCACAAAGGGTATAATTCAACGCTAAATTCACACCACGTTATCAACACTGCGAGATATATATTCTAGAATTCAGCCGACTACTATTTAAAAAATTCGGAATTTCTCACTTGGGTACAACAGATTGTGTTACGTTTTCAATAGTGAGAATACTTTCAAAGTATTTTTAAATCGCAAGCTTTGCGTTTTATTAAAGCGATTTATCATACTCTCTGCGGCAGACGGTAGAGATAAGCATGGAGGAAGGTGTCAGCCTTGACCTCGTGACCCCGTGATGAAACCATCAAATGTACGAAATTGGGGTAACGATCTATGTTTTGTCAACAAGTACAGCATGTCTGCAACACAACACATGTCTGTCACACAGCACATCTCTGCCGCACAACCCATTTCTGCCACGCAACATATCTCTGCAACACAACACATGTCTGCCACACGGACGATCTGTGCCACACAACACATCTCTGCAACACAAAACATCTTTGACACACAGCACATATCTGCCACACAACTTGTCAACACATCTCTGCAACACAACATACCTCTATCACACAGCACATATCTGCCACACAACACATCTCTGCAACACAACACATACATCTCTGCCACACAACACATTTCTGCAACACAACATACCTCTATCACACAGCACATATCAGCCACACAACACATCTCTGCAACACAACACATCTCTGCCATACAAAACACCTTTGTGGCAACCCCATTTTATAGATGCAAAGTCCCTCAAAACCCCATTTATAAAGGCACAAATAAACTTCCAACCCTTATACATTAAAAAATTATTTTTAATCGTATCTGGAAATTTGATCGAAAGAAATTTGGTCGACGGAAAATTGATCGACGGAAATTTGATCGAACGGAAATTTGGTCGAATGGTTTTTTTAATTTATACGTTAAAATTTTGCGTCAAGTTTCTTTCTGAACGCATTATTTTGTTCTACTATATAGTATAGTGCGTTCAAAAAGAAATTTGACGAAAATTTTAACGTGTGAACTGAAAAAAAGATTCGACCAAATTTCCGTTCGATCAAATTACCGTCGATCAATTTTTCCGTCGACGAAATTTCTTTCGATCAAATTTCCGGTAACCATTTTTAATAGGTTAAAGATAAGACGTAGAAAATTAATGTTTCAACAGTTAACACGATTTAAACTTACGGCATATTCATTTGACGCTATGGCTGAATTTGTAAAACTCCAACAAGCTTCAGAATTCATGGTATGGTTTTCATAATATGTTGTCCTCATGCCATACTCATTATTACTGTTTTCATTTATCTTTTTTTTTTCTTTCAAAGAAGACGCTATGAAAATCTACCCTATCAGAGGTGTGCATTAGAAGTGAATGGGGGCATTGTGATAGCATTAAGGAATTCATTATCCTCATCATCATCATCATTTCCCGTAGTCCTTCGACCGTTGGGGCGCCACAGATGACATGGAAACTATCCTCCTCCATTCCTCTCGGTCTCCTGCACTACGCACAGCATCGCCTAGTTCTAATCCCGTCCTGTCTTTGATGTTGTCTTCCCATCTTTTTCTCTGTCGTCCTCTTCTTCTTCCTCCTCTTTAGGAATTACTGGATTAATAATGAAAATTGCTTTAACTTCCATTTATTTCAACCGGGGACCCCGAACAAAAATCCGTGCCGGGCCCAATACTATTCAAGATATTATATATTGGGAGGAAAAACAACTGTGGTTTATGGGATCCGATAGAAACTTTTTTGAGCCTCAATTATGCTCATAAAATTACGAATATATCTCTTATTTTTAAACAACTAAAAAACTTCCTTTTATAAAAAAAATCATGGAAAAGTGATCAAAAACTTTGAAGAAGTCTACATGCTGAATAATGATAAGCTTTGACAATATCCAGGGTTCATTTCTTCATCCAATTAAGCGATTGCTTTTAAACAAATTTATGTACAACTCTGTCTCCATATTAATGCTCTGACTCTTCTCTGGGAGCATGCCGTCTAGCCATCTCTAGATTATCCAGGGATGTGATGGATACAGTTTTAAGCGTGTAATTCCGCGAATCAATCTCCTGGCGCAAAGTTCACCATCGAAGCAAACACCAGAAAAAGTGCCCTACTTCCTAGCACAGAAACATCTGATTTCAATGACACACGACAAAATTGATCAATACAAGAAAAGCTTAGAGTTGTATTTAGATTGTGTGAGTCTAGCTTTTGTTCAGGAGTAGAGGGGGAAGGACGGCGGGAAAACTGGACAGCTTTTGTGTACATATTTTGTGTTCCATGATCCGTGGATTAGGCATACACACAAAAAGGGGATTTTTGGTTCAGGAGTAAGATCAAATTAAATGATCATCTGCCAAAGGACCTGATCCACAGAAAGAGTTTTCATAAATATGGCAGCGTAGATAATAATCTTGTCAAATCTTCTTTGTCTTTCTTTATTTTCACTTTTGCATCTAGCCTAAAAATACATTTAGATCTAATTCATTTAGCATTATATTAAGTTTTTTTAATTTTTAATTAATTTTTTAGATAAGATGTTCAATTAATTTTATATTTAAATAGAAACTAGATGTACTCAGTTATTTCTTTTAAATGTTATAAGTCACGGTCGGTATTATTTTAAAATGACATCAAGTTTAACATTGTAATAATAATTGGGTAGAACAGTTTAACATTGTAATAATAATTGAAATAAAATAAAAATCTGGCTTTATACGACATAATAATTGGGCAGAACAGTTTAATTTTTCAAAGATTTGACTCTCAACACCGAAGTCTTTCTGTCGATACTTTTGTGATGTGCCTGTCTCTCAACACCAAAGTCTTTCTGTCGATACTTTTGTGATGTGCCTGTCTCTGAACACCAAAGTCTTTCTGTCGATACTTTTGTGATGTGCCTGTCTCTGAACACCAAAGTCTTTCGGTCGATACTTCTGTAATGTGCCTATCACCGAGTGCATTTAAATTGTAGTCTGCATACTCTCTGCCCCACCTATTAAGCTTTACATACTCACAGCCCTTGGCATTGTTTCCTGCCATAGTTATACAGACTGCAAATTCAACACATTTTCTTTTTTATGAGACATGATCCGACGTTGTTTTCTTTCTTTCTCTTTTTGTGTAATCAACAGGTAGGGCTTATACTGTTAAAGTTTGATTTCAATTCACGCAATTTTTAAGTGTTTCTTAAAAAAAAACTAACAAAGAGTTGTTGTATAAATAATGTATAAATTTGTATATTGACCTAAACGTGATCCCAACTTAGATATTTAAGTATACGGCAAAATTTATTGAGACTCTTATCAACTCCATCTTATGGTTCTGTTTCATTTAAAACTTTGCCTCCCAGAATATGGCATACCAATAAAAGTAAAATGTTGTTTTAATTAAAGTGAATATAAGAGTGAATTGATTGTGTCTATTTATCCTGCTGTAACTTGTCCTCTCCTTATTAAAATCATCATATGATCTCATAGTTATATCTTCATATCATCACATCATCATATAACTCATATAACATATAACATATAACATATAACATATAACATATAACATATAACATATATATATATAGGATTTTTATTACTATTGCCAGTAGAAACATAAGACATAACTTTCAAATATAAGCCCCCCCCCCTCCTTTCTCTCCCATGTTTTAATTCTCATGACCCTCCCCTTCTCACGACCCTCCCCTTCTCACGACCCTCCCCTTCTCACGACCCTCCCCTTCTCACGACCCTCCCCTTCTCATGATTCTCCCCTTCTCACGACCTTCCTCTTCTCACGACATTCCTCTTTCTCACGACCCTCCCCTTCTCACCACCCTCCCCTTCTCACCACCCTCCCCTTCTCACCACCCTCCCCTTCTCACGACCATTCCCTTCTCACGACCCTTCCCTTCTCACCACCCTCCCCTTCTCACCACCCTCCCCTTCTCACGACCATTCCCTTCTCACGACCCTTCCCTTCTCACCACCCTCCCCTTCTCACGGCCCTCCCCTTGGCACAGCCCTCCCCTTGCATTCTCACGGCCCTCCCCTTCTCACGCCCCCCCTTCTCACGGCCCCCCCTTCTCACCACCCTCCCCTTCTCACGGCCCTCCCCATTTCATGTTTGCATGGATGAAGCCCCTAAAAAATAAAGTTTTTCTTTATTTAGAAAGTTTACCTCCCACTACAATCATTTTCATTTCTCCGGGAAACCTAACGACATTTAGAACAAAATATAACCTGGCGACATTTAGAACAAAGTATAACCTAGCGACATTTACAACAAAATTAACACTAGCCACATTTTGAACAGAATAAAACCAACGAAATTTAGAACAAAATAAAACCTTACGACATTTAGAACAAAATAAAACCAACGACATTTAGAAGAAAATAAAACCAACGACATTTAGAACAAAATAAAACCTTACGACATTTAGAACAAAATAAAAGCAACGACATTTAGAAGAAAATAAAACCAACGACATTTAGAACAAAATAAAACCTTACGACATTTAGAACAAAATAAAACCAACGACATTTAGAACAAAATAAAACCAACGACATTTAGAACAAAATAAAAACTTACGACATTTAGAACAAAATAAAACCAACGACATTTAGAACAAAATAAAACCAACGACATTTAGAACAAAATAAATCCTAACGACATTTAGATAAAACTAAAACTATAGACATTTAGAAGAAGCCCAAACCTAACGACATTTACAAAAAAAGACAAAACCTAGCGACATTTATAACAAAAGAAAAGCCATAGATATTTTATAAAAAGACAAAACCTAACGACATTCAGAACAAAACAGACATTTAGAGCAAAACATGCTAAAGTAGAATCATGATCAGGGGGATGTACCCCTTTAGTTTGATTTTTATTTTAAATTAATTTTTAACTTTAATCATCTAACTCCATTCCTGCCTTTGTGATGTTTACTTCTCTGTTATTGTAGTGATTAAGCAAATCCACAGTTGCGCTTTTCAATTGAATAAGTCAATCGCTGATTTGACCTCATGACTTTTGAGACTCCAGATACATATTGAATGAGACTCCACCGAGTGCCACATAAGACTCCACCGTCTGCCACTCAAACACACGAACCTTGAAATCCCGTGAATGCAAATGTTCACACATAAAAAAAAAAAATTTAAAAGGAAATAAGCACACGGGCCATGAAATCTCCTACCGTACCACTTACGACCTGCGCCTTGCCTGCAGTACTACGGCCCTCTCTTCGTGCTAAGCGTACCGGTCCTGTCTGGTGGTGGCCCTACCACAGTCACTGCCTTCAATACTGCCTCGCGCACAAATCGGAAATATTGTTGTGGGTTTTTTCCCCTTCGTCTCTTATCACCTGTTCCATAGTGTTAATTTTGTATCTTTTTTATTTCGCCACAAACCTAGGAGAGATATCAGTCCCTTCTATCATTAGGTGGATATTGCGGTGGATAATGTGGTAATGTGGACGTTGTCGTAAAAGGAAAGTCACATCATTTTATTGGACCAAACTTACTGTTGGTGTAGGTGAAATGTTCACGGATTAACAAATGGATAATTCTCAGGTGATATTTGTTGTGCAGGATTATTATTTTAGTTCATATTCATGGATTTACTAATGTGAAAAGAATTTCGCTTGTCACTGAATGATTTCTATCGCCTGGTTGGTAAACTGATTTGTCTTCGTGAATTAATTATAGGATGGCGTTTCAAATGAGATGATACTAGCATAAGATCCATTTGCTGGACAATTAAAACAATGTCGATAAGTGTTGATTACATTCAACACATACATAGATAATGTGTTTTAAAAAATTAAATTGAGTTTTTATTGCACGATATTAATTTTATTCAATATTCGCCAATTAACAAGGCACTCGTATCCTGAGTTTTCGCTATTAATCTTTTAATCTCTACATTTCGACCGTCAGTGCGACTTTGTCATTCCTAAGTTGTCTGTATCAAAAAATTAATCTCATTGGATAAAACCAGTTTCTTAGAAGGGAAGACGAAAAAAACAAAACGAGTCATTGACACACTTTTATTTTTCCTAAACGCACGTTCTTCAAATTTGTACCGGAATTCTAATGTGTGTTATAGGTGGTTATCTTAGAGTGGTGACAAACGGTTGCCAGATTTAAATTTGTAGCTAGAGCTCAACAGAACATCAACAACACTCGATGCTAATATAATTTGTCATGGTGTTTAGTGGGTTCAAGGTGTTAAGTTGTATCAAAGAAAACGTGCACCTGAGATGCCAGTGTAGGATAATTATTTACGGGCGTTGCGTTAGGTGTGAAATAATTATTTTTTTAAAAAATTCAATGTAGATCTGAGAGGGTCAAAAAAGTTATTCTTACCACTCAGAAACAGGTAGAACAAAAGAAGAGATGGTCTCGGCCGAAGTCCTTAAAAATGAGCTATTATTTCATGGCTTCTCATTATGTTTAGGAAATGGGGAAAAGGGAGTGGTGGGTGAAAAAGTTAATTATTGTTATGGAAAATGTCTTGAGTCTTGGCGCATATAAAATGTCTTCAGTCTTAGTGCATATAAAAAATGTCTTGAGTATTAGCACATATATAAAATGTCTTGAGTCTTAGCGCTCTCAATCCAAGCGTAAAGATTGGTGGGCACAAAATGAAGCTACCAATGTTAACCGTGTTCCCATTGTGCACAGACAAGCTCATTTATAAACAAGTTTATGAAACTCCACTGATAATCCCATCGTCTGACTTGAAAAATATTTAACATATCAATAGAACATGATCTTGATCTAGACCCGGTGGCGTAGGAAAGAGGGGTGGTGTGGGTGCGGAAGGGGCGGTCCAACCTGGGCGCTACTTTTTAATCTTTGTATGAAGGGGTGGCATTTTCGGTCGGCTGCAGATTTTTGTTTCTTGGAAGAGTGAGCGGCAAAAATCTTGACCTCGTCCCGGGGTTTGCGGTGGCCCTAACCATAGCTACGCCCCTGTCTGGGTCAGACGCCAACGATTTGTAAAACTTGATTTCAACCTCAACATTGTTGGTATAAATTAATATTAAAGTAAATTATGCTTTAAAATATTGTTGTTAATTATTTATTTGTTGTGTGGTATTATCTAGATATCATAGCAGGCACAATTAATTAGTCTAGATACACTCTTAAAATTGAGATGAAATCGAGGAATTCCATACTTTTCGACCTGTTAGCTTTAGACTGGACGTTAGCATGAGAAGCAAACACCAAGATATAAAGACTTTGCATCATATCGCGCTAATGTAAGGATTTACTCACACGGAATTCGTTATCTGGGGGAACTGACGTTGGAATTAAATTCTCTTAAACAAGTCAAGGATACGTAAGATTTCACTGCTGTGTCACTCTATAGTACATTGAACGCACGCGAACATGGGAGGTCATCGCATGGTCATTGTCGGGTTGTTGGTGGCCGTGCTGCACCTGAGGTACGGTGCCGACGGGAACATCGCGTCGTACGTCAAGCAGATCTGTGAGCGGATACCGATACACACGACGGCGGAAAAGACGACGGGCGATAACGGATTTCGGATTACTATTGAAGGATTACCTACCCCGGACACGTACAGGCCGGGAGACACGTACAAAGGTAAGACTTCAGTCCTTGCCGCCATCATCGTTATATGCATATTACCTGGCATCGTTCTTATATCACCTACTTGATATACTTGCTCTCTATCTCTCTTTCTCTCTATATATTTCTACCCCTCTCAGCCTCTCTATGTGTTTCTCTTTCTCTCCGTAGCTCTCTATCTATCTCTCTCTCTTTACCACCTCACACACACTCATACACCCTTACATACCCTCACACACACACTCATGTACCCAGGGCCGACCCTAACAATTGCGGGGCCCTATGCGAAACGGATTGCGCGGAGCCCTTTCTGGGTAGGAATAAGGATAATAAGTGAAAATTAAGATTTTGTATTAGAAAATAAATTCGGGGCGGGGCCTATGAAAGTGCGGGGCCCATTGAGGCCGCATAGGTTGCAATGGCTTAAGGCCGGCCCTGCATGTACCCATACAGGAAATACAACATCAGATCGATCAGATATTCATACAGCTGATCAGGATATTGTTGCACTGAATTTGAATTATATAATCATATCCCTGAATCATATAATCATATCCTTGAATCATATCATTGAATCATATAATTGAATCATATCCTTGAATCATATAATCATATCATTGAATCGTATAATCATATTCTTGAATCATATAATGATATCGTTGAATCATATCAATGAATCGAATCCTTGCATCGTATACCTGCTATTACCATATAATTGGACACATCTTATTGATCAAATTCCCTTATGTGATATCAAGATAATAAGGTCAGTTCTGTGATACCGTCACAAAAAAAATGTGCGAAATATAAAATCCCATCACAGAGAATGCGTAATCCCTTTATAGCAGATTTTGACATCCCAATATTGACACTTCCATGACCTTGGTATCACAGAAAACAAAACGGATCAAACATTTTGCGTATCCATATCAAGTCCAATCCCCAGACGTAAAAATACGTAGCTCGGGTTAGTACATGTGTGATTTAAAGAGTTTTGTTTTAAATGACCAATTTCTTGAAGATTCTTCACTCTTGCATTGACAATATCCTGCTACTTCGGGGTTAAACAAAAAAAAACTATTTCAAAGTAGAAGCGATGTAACGGACAATCGAAGTTTTAACGGGCAATCGAAGTTTTAACGGGCAATCGAAGTTTTAACGGGCAATCGAAGTTTTAACGGGCAATCGAAGTTTTAACGGGCAATCGACGTTTTAACGGGCAATCGAAGTTTTAACGGGCAATCGAAGTTTTGGCGGGCAATCAATCGAGGCTTTAAAAAGACTCCTTTTCTCGCTTGTCGAGGTTTTCAGAGAAATCTCAGAGCGGAACAACAACCCGGCACGATGTCGTAAAATTCCAATAAGTTAGTTCGTATACCATGAGTCGGAGTCGAAAAAAAAAAACAAAAAAAAAAAAAAACAACTTTTTCTTACTCCGGAGTACTGTCTTATAATACGCAAGAGTCTAAATAAACTTAAGGTGTAATTGTGTCATCAAACCCCCGGGGCATTGAAGAGCGTGGAACTCTGTCTAAATTGACAGCTGTGCCGGTGTCATGTGTGGATGAAAGAAATATGTCGTCCCGTTTATTGGTGGGACTTCGACCCAGGCTCAATTGTTGGCTCTAGCTACCCTGTCATTGAGGTGAAACTTGAGATATCGTTCAGCACAAGTTGAAACAAAAAAATCTTCCTAGCGCTATATTCAGGTATAGTAATGGAATAATGATAATTTTTTTTATTGTATTGAGCCCTGTAATCTAGCCAGACAACATCGTGCCATGAACTTACTTGGTAATCTATTAAATGTGTTTCTCTAGGAAATTGTCATCAAACGAAAGCTTATTTATTTCTGGACAGTATAATCATAACCTTTGACCTTATAATGAGACAGAAGCTGTTTCTTTCGGACAGAAGCTGTTTCTCTTTAACAGAAGCTGTTTCTCTCGGACAGAAGCTGTTTCTCTTTCACAGAAGCTGTTTCTCTTGGACAGAAACTGTTTCTCTCGGACAGAAGCTGTTTCTGTCGGACAGAAGCTGTTTCTCTCAAACAGAAGTCGTCGCACGTTAATGTTGCTAACTTTTAACACACACACAAATATAACTTTTTAAAGTCTTTCAATAGTTGAGCTTATCGACATTGAAACATTACATTTGCGAAATGTGAGTTGGCTTAAAGTCATGCTCACCACGACACAAGCCAAGCACTTGGTTTCCTACTGTATTGAACTCATGGGGCAACAACTAGGATGGTTTGTTTCTTTCAAGCCGTTGTTGAAATTTCACTGATCCCTGTACGTCTGGAAGTAACACTGTGATTCATTGCCTACACACTCTAAGATCTCTGGGTAAAGCCGTCACACAGCTTCGACTTATCCATCTTTTAAATGTACTTGTTCCAATATGAATACAACTGTATTTGGATTTATCTCCGCAAAAAAAAACAACACTAAATGTTTTTTTTTAAAGTTAAATAAAAGAAAAATAAGTTTCTAGTCCTTAGTTACCTTACCTCAGTTACCTTACCTCAGTTATCTTACCTCAGTTACCTTACCTCAGTTACCTTACCTCAGTTACCTTACCTCAGTTACCTTACCTCAGTTACCGTACCTCAGTTACCTTACCTCAGTTACCTTACCTCAGTTACCTTACCTCAGTTACCTTATCGCTATAAATCAGTGGACTAGCTAGAGTTATATCCACATGGTGCGGACTAGCTAGAGTTAGATCCACATGGTGCGGACTAGCTATAGAGTTAGATCCACATGGTGCGGACTTGCTAGAGTTAGATCCACATGGTGCGGACTAGCTAGAGTTAGATCCACATGGTGCGGAATATAGCTAGAGTTAGATCCACATGGTGCAGACTAGCTAGAGTTAGATCCACATGGTGCGGACTAGCTAGAGTTAGATCCACATGGTGCGGACTATAGCTAGAGTTAGATCCACATGGTGCGGACTAGCTAGAGTTAGATCCACATGGTGCGGACTATAGCTAGAGTTAGATCCACATGGTGCGGACTATAGCTAGAGTTAGATCCACATGGTGCGGACTAGCTAGAGTTAGATCCACATGGTGCGGACTAGCTAGAGTTAGATCCATATGGTGCGGACTAGCTAGAGTTAGATCCACATGGTGCGGACTAGCTAGAGTTAGATCCACATGGTGCGGACAAGCTAGAGTTAGATCCATATGGTGCGGACTAGCTAGAGTTAGATCCACATGGTGCGGACTAGCTAGAGTTAGATCCACATGGTGCGGAATAGCTAGAGTTAGATCCACGTGGTGCGGACTAGCTAGAGTTAGATCCACGTGGTGCGGACTAGCTAGAGTTAGATCCACATGGTGCGGACTAGCTAGAATTAGATCCACATGGTGCGGAGTAACTAGAGTTAGATCCACATGGTGCGGACTAGCTAGAGTTAGATCCATATGGTGCGGACTAGCTAGAGTTAGATCCACATGGTGCGGACTAGCTAGAGTTAAATCCACATGGTGCGGACTAGCTAGAGTTAGATCCATATGGTGCGGACTAGCTAGAGTTAGATCCACATGGTGCGGACTAGCTAGAGTTAGATCCACATGGTGCGGACTAGCTAGAGTTAGATCCACATGGTGCGGACTAGCCATAGAGTTAGATCCACATGGTGCGGACTAGCTAGAGTTAGATCCATATGGTGCGGACTAGCTAGAGTTAGATCCACATGGTGCGGACTAGCTAGAGTTAGATCCACATGGTGCGGACTAGCTAGAGTTAGATCCACATGGTGCGGACTAGCTAGAGTTAGATCCACGTGGTGCGGACTAGCTAGAGTTAGATCCACATGGTGCGGACCAAGATTTTTGCCGCCCTTGTTCCGCGAAAAAAACCACAAAAAAAAAAAACGCTGTAGTTGGGCAAAAAATGGCGCCCCTATAACAAATGAGAGAGAAAACTGCCGACAGGGGCGGACCACGCTCCTGCGCGATCCCTTCTCATTCCATTGTGATGTTTTCTTTAACAGATTCTAATCGGTTGTGTTTTAACATTATTAAAACTGTTCTTCTCATACCGGCGTGACGACTTTTTAACTGGGGTCAAGGCTGTGTTGTTCTCCATGTTTTCCATGTAATCGAACATTGTAAGTTTTCTTTCTCTTACACTCAAGTTGTAACACAACACTGTGATCTCGTCCACTTACATTTTACTCTGAACTTTAAGTTAACCCGCTCGTCCAGACACTGGACCCACACCATTGCCGTCGTCCTCGAGCTAAAACCTGTTTCCAGGTGAGAATCTCGCATGTTCTCTTGTCCCTTGTCACCGCCAGGTTTCTACACTCGAGTCCCGGGTCCTGTTAGAGTCCCATCAGAGCAGCTCGTGTTGTAGGGCTTTGATTGCTTCCCGTCAGTAGCAACTTCTGTCTAGACCAGTGGTTCTCAACATACCTATTGCCGCAACCCTTTAATACAATTCTTCATGTTGTGGTGACCCCCAACCATAACATTATTTTCGTTGCTACTTCACTAATTTGTGGTTTCCGATGGTCTAAAGTCTACGGCGACCCCTGAGTAAGGGTCGTTTGACCCCAAAGGGGGTCGCGACCCACAGGTTGAGAGCCGCTGGTCTAGACGGCGTTAAACAATTAAAAACAGCGCCATCTGGTGTCAGGTAATTAAGACATAAAATTGAGACATCTATCTGGAGAACTGCTAGGGGGCGCTGTGTGCCCGCTGTGTGCCCCCGGTTATCATATCAAGATAGTTCAATTTTCATTCCTTGACTTCTTTCTACAGCAGTTGATATCTGTCTACAACAGTCTATGTCTGTTAAATCTATCTACAACTGTCTAACTATGCCTACAACTGTATATATCTGTTTAAATATGTTTATATCCGTCTACAACTGTCTTTATTATTTTATTTTATCTTAAACTGTCTATATTTCTGTTATATCCGTCTATATCTGTTTATAGCTGTTTATATCCGTTTACAACTGTCTGTGTCAGTACATTTCAATACATATCCAGTTATTCCTATATGTCTTTACATTTGGCTATCCCAATCTGTATGGTAGCCATAGCTTTGTCTGTATTTGTCTATATCGGTCCAAATCACTCTACATCTGTGCTGACGTGAGCGTTGTACAACGATTAGGGCGACACATTTAGACACTCATAAAATTGTCTAACCCACTGACCAGACATTGACACAGAGTTGCATCCAAGATCAGTTGTCAGTCTCCGCAACGTTGATCTAGTTGGCGATTGTCTTTTGGCTGTCTTTCCACTTTAACATTTTTTTACCCCAGACTGTTTAAGGAGATGCAATTGTTGTTATATAATCAAATCGGTTACCATACATTATATCGGACAAAAGACTGCATTTTGGTTATTTAAACTACGCCCAGGCCCACCATTTTTTTTTACTTAATCTCCAACCCAGGTTTTTCTAAAGCTTCATAAACATGCCAGCTTCTTCTTCTTCTATATTTTGAGGGCCCACGATCTATGAATTGATCATTCTGGCTTGATTGGTGTAGACAGTCACTCTATCTTGATGTCTATCTACAAGATTTTTAGAAAATGAGATTGTTTAACTGATTCATTTTTTTAAAACAAACGTAATTAAATTTGGGAGTTTTCTCTAATGATATTGATCATCTAAAGCAGCGGTTCTCAACATGTGCGTCGCGACCCCTTTGGGGTTGAACGATCCTTTCAGAGGGGTCGCCTAAGACCATCGGAAAAACATATACTCTAAAGATATGAAATAATAGCAATGAAAATAATTTTATGATTGGGGGTCGCCACAACTTGAGCAAGTGAATTAAAGGGTCGCGGCATTAGGAAGGCTGAGAACCACTGATCTAAAGATATTTTTTTGGTCTGAAGCACCTGCCTTCGCGTGGCCCAACACAACAATCACTCAAATCTATTAACAAACACGTCACCCAACTACACAGTATGCTGTAGACTCATCCATTCAAGTATTCATCACACTCATCCATTCAAAGATTCATCACACTCATCCATTCAAAGGTGCACCATACTCATCCATTCAAAGGTGCACCATACTCATCCATTCAAAGGTGCACCATACTCATCCATTCAAAGGTGCACCATACTCATCCATTCAAGTATTCATCATACTCATCCATTCAAATATTCATCACACTCATCCATTCAAAGATTCATCACACTCATCCATTCAAAGGTGCACCATACTCATCCATTCAAAGGTGCACCATACTCATCCATTCAAAGGTGCACAATATTCATATATTCAAAGGTGCACCATACTCATCCATTCAAAGGTGCACCATACAATCATTGCCCTCCTGCTTGACCACCAAAAACAGTGTTGAAACGCAGCCGATGTTTTGTTCACTCTGAAGTCTGAAGTAAACCGGATGTAAGGCAGACAGAAACTTCACATCATCCTAGGTGACCAACAGTCAACATCTGGCATTTCTTATTTATTTGTATTTTAATTTACTGTGTTGGGGTGGAGGGCATTCAGGTAGGGCTTGAAAATCGTTGTGTAAATGGCAACACATTTATTCAGGTGGGGGGGGGGGCAGTAGCGTAGCGAGCTTAACTCGCGCCCGGGGCACAATACCTATTTAGCGCCCCCTCCCCTATTTGAAAACCATACAATATTATATGTAAAATATACCATTAGGCGCCTCTTTGTGAGGAGCGCCCGGGTATGATGCCCCCCTGGCTACGCCACTGCAGGGGGGGGGGGATAGTTTGGAGATAATCACTGTGTAGCCTTAAAATAAAAATCCAAACGTTTTATTTAGCCTTATGCATTTTCAACTTGAATTGGGGGGGGGGGGGGGGGGGGGGTCAAAGGTCAGGTTGTCAAGCCCGCCATCCCGGTTCAATCTCTTACTACAATGACATATTTTGATCTCATGCGACAGCTTGCCTTCTAAACTTGTCTTGTTATCAGATTTCTCGCCCCTCCCACCCACCACCCCCCCCCCCCATCCGTTGAGCGGAAATTGTCTTAAGGCAAAACATCTGTCCCTGTGTCTGCCGGCCATAAAGCACTTGACAATCACAGGGAGCACGGCGGACATCGTCTGACGTTCTGCTCACTGTTTATGACTTTATTGCCAAAATAAAACAACTTAAAACTTTGATTGAGCCAAAACAATAAATTGGATATTACATATATAGATGAAATGTAATGAAAAGCCGTTCCAGAATTAATTGAATTTCGCTAAACAAAGGTCCTCAGCTCGTCGCAACTGGGGCCCGCACCCAGCCCAAAGCGCAATTACCTCATCCCGTTTGGCATATAAGGCATCTGTAATCAACTGTAATATTTGAAGCCCTTTATTCCCTGGAAAAGACGCTTCACCTTTTCCCCTTCGGTACAAATGAACTTTCGAAGAAAATACCGGGAATGTCCGATAAAACTACGTGGTTTTTTTTTTTTTTTTTTTTTTGGTGATTTGTATTAGTTTGTTTGAGTACTGGATGGACTACGATGAGTCGATTGTTTTGTCACGTGATAAGCGTAAGTACGAGTAAGACTTCCGTTAGGCTGTCTGTAACACACTAGTCGCTCACAAATGTTTCTTCAAACAACTTTCTTCCTTTAATCATAACTGAATTATAATTATTGTCACATTTAATGAATGTCATTTAAAGAAACGCATGTATTCAAGAATATTTTGAAAAGTAAAATTTTTAATTAACACTGGGGGAAGCGCTGATGGAGACAAACATTTTGCTTTAAAATTAATGATAATGGCAATGGCTGATCAGCTGCTATCCGTTGTTATGTGTTGTTATGTGTAGCAGAAAGCCTACCAATGGCTGGTACGTATCACGTGACAAAACAAGGAAGCGACTCATCGTAGTCCATTGTAAATTGCTGCCTTTCACACAGCGATTATTGGGCTTTGGGAAGATCGCTTATTTTCAAGAGAAATGTATATATAAGCTGATGGATGCTATGTTTGGATTCAAAATATTGAACTTTTCTCTACCAGGGACAAACGTGAAACACAATCTTGTTCGTCACAACCAATTCTTTTTAAGAAAAACACATAATGCATCAGCCTATTTATTCATCGCATCTCTCCGCACAACAAAAAAGCGCACAAAAGTAGTGCGGCCTATTTTGTCCGCTTCGATCAGACATTACAAGTACAGACTATATACTCACTTGACATTTCAAGGTACTCAATCCTATTTGTCTCTTGCGCGTTACATAACGCCCGTTGGTGTTACAAAACACTGCAGACATATCAAAACAAAGGTTCTGTCCGCCAGAAATAAGATGACATCACTTCCGCAATGGCGCGCGCACGCACCGAGGGTTCACGGGGCGTAAGGTAACACTCTTGTCAAAACTCTTATGATGGCGGATTGGGAGCAACTGCTACTCACTATTTATATCTCGCCGAGCATCTTTGGCCAACTCTTGAGGATACGGTTTCAGGAAACGCTGCTACTTGTAGAGCTGTCTTTGAAGATTAAATATAAGCTTTGAAAAAAAGAAGAAAAAAAATTAATGGCGGAACTTCATTCAAAGAAGGAATCTGTTTGGGGAATTTCCGGATCATAAAAATAAAATTATATTACGCGACAAAAAGTTGATTTATTCTGACAAGAGGCTGACAAGCACACGGTTATTTATTTTTTTCCTTTAGTGTTTTTAATTCCATTTTAATGTTAATGAAACAGACTTTCTGGGTCTTCCCGCGCACCCCCTCCCCAACAACCCGGGTACACGTGTTAAGAACCCCTGACTATATACATGCTAAACCATCAACTAGATTGGGAGTAGCAAGATTATAGTGCAACCTTCAAAAAGTCGATATTTTGTCGATCTCGACATCCATGTAGGTTTGTTGTTGTTGTAAAAAGATTCAACAACCTCCTCGCCCCCCCCCCCCAAAACCACCTTCAAAACGTCTGCCATCAGTCTCCCCGATGAATGTGATGACATCATCAGCCTATCATTGTCACGTGTTCATTCCATGATGAACCTCTGTTTCAATGGATAACTCTGTCCTAATGCCTCGACCAAAAACTGTTTCAATGGATAACTCTGTCCCAATTCCTCGGCCAAAAACGATGCCAAAAAAACGATATCTCTAGCCCTAAACATGTATATAAAAATAATCGTTAAATTCCGTATTGAGTCTAGAACTACTCACGGGGAATTTTCAAATAGATGAATGTAAATCTAAGCTCCGATAACTCGTTACTCAAATACAGGAAATGAGCAGGTATGTAAAAAAAAAACCACACAAAAAAACACATTTTTGCTCAAAAACAAGTTCACTCCGCCGTCTGTATTTTCGCCCGTGCAAGTCTGCCGTCCAATTAATGTCTGGATTTATGCCCTATTGTCCAGACCAGTGCACGTTTCACATGAGGACAAAGCCTAGCAGTGATTGATTTCGTCAATGGGCTGCCGCGCCATGTTACCCACTTCCCATCCAACTAATGCAGTACGGACGTGTCCGGGATAGCAGAATCATGATTGCTCGACGAACATTATTCCGTATCCTGACCCATGTCACCATGGACGAATCAGGGAAATATCCTTCCGATGCAGACATTGTGGTTGTGTCTGGGTGATTCTTGATCAGACTTTTTTTGATCGAGTGTCTTGTATTCTTGATCAATCTTTTTGATCGATTGTCTTGTATTCTTGATTAGATTTTCACAAGGAAGCGAGCCAATTAAACCAATAATGTGTCTCAGAGTGTTGGACATTGGACAACCTTTTGTGCTTGTGACAATCAATTAAATCATTTTAACACAATAAAACCCTTGGATTTATCGTTCGGAAAATGTATTGGCATTTGATAACAATGTCTGCTTCTGTCGCTACTCCAGAATAAACACAGACAGACACACACACACACGCACAAACCACTAGCATCATTAAAGTGTCTGACAAACAAACGAGTAGCAGTTTTTAAAAAATGTTATTACCAAACAAACAAAAAATAAACTTTTGAATCTATTGTTTGCTGACAATGTATATGTTGCAGCCAAAGCCTGAAATCGGCCAAAGTGGGAACTGGTCGGCCAAATCGGGAAGTGGCCAATATCGCATCACATTGACCGGCCAAAGTCCGATGTTTTCTAGGTTTCGGGATTTGGCTAGCCAGTTTGCGAAATGGCATGGGGCGATCGGCCAAAGTCGGAAGAAAAGGGTCATGAAAGATTTTGGATGTTTGTATACTGTAATGATAATCATATTATATTGATTATTAATTATACTAAATTGCCAAAAAGTCAAACTAGTTTATTACAGTAAATGACCAATCTCCATCATCACTTGTTACAACAAGATGAACTTTTATGACATTTCTAATTACACAGCTGTTTGTTATTTTTACATTTGCAGCGATTTGTTGAGCACTTGGTAGTGCAACTGCATCGAGTGTTGCCTTGACCGCCGGTCAGTCATTGTGAAGACGCGACGGTTCGTAGTGATTTTTCTTTTGTGCCCATGGATGCCAATGTGAGCAGTTTCTCGTGCAGAATGGTAAATTCACTTCTGGAATACAGTTGTTTGAGAACCCCATGTTCTGTTCCTAGCTTGTAGAAAGCGCCCTCCGTGACAACTGCAATGACGCCTCGTGGATCATCGCGACCTCTGCCAACATCTGGTATACGGATGCGACAGCTGTGCGCACATTGAATATTGGCCATGGATTTATTATTATTATTATTATTATTTGCTGTCTTATATAGCGTGGTACCCCAGCCTAGGGCTAGGCTCACCGCGCTGTACATAAAAATATTTTAAAAGAGACATAATCGTGACAATAAAACAAAATACATATATGTAATAAAGAACAGATGTATAGAGACAAAACAAAATCTCATGCATATTCACCTCATCCACACCAGAACTTTGACAAACCATGGACGACGACCAGCAGCAGCGTTTATCGGTCAGATGTGAGGAATCAGTCGGGGTAGTGGAGTTTAAAGAGATGTGTTTTGAGTGCAGTTTTGAAGGCTGTGATAGTTGATATATTGCGGATGTGTAGTGGAAGAGAATTCCATTGTTTGGGGGCACAGTAAGAGAAAGATCTTTCACCGTAAGTTTTTGTGCGAGTCTTGGGGACAGAAAGAATATGCCCGTCCGCGGAGGAGCGAAGCTGTCGAAGGGGTGAATAGATAGAGAGAAGTTCGCGAACTGGCCGGCCAAAGTAGCATATACACCGGCTATTTCCAGTACATCGGACATGGCCACACACCTCGGCCAAAGTGCGAAATGGCCGGCCAAAGTAGCATATACACCGGCTATTTCCAGTACATCGGACATGGCCACACACCTCGGCCAAAGTGCGAAATGGCCGGCCATTTCGGGAACTGGTCGAACTTCGGGCTTTGGCCGTAACACATATATATTGCAATTCAACACATGAATCCAAGCATATTCCGACAGAAATATAACATTATTCTGTGTTTCTTTTATAATCAAAGACCATGTTCCATTTATCCACAAGTTGTGCTGGAATCGGCTGTAGTCCCATTGATCAATAACAAATCAATCAAGTTTATAGTGCCATGTGTTGGTACAGAGTAGCGCAGAACTGACGTATTGAAGCGTATATTGGGTTGTTTGACCTACTGTACCTCCTTTGTACTACGTCACGGTGACTGGGTCGTGTTACTGTACAACACGGTACAACAGTTGTACCGTTCACTGCTGTAATAGCGTACCAACTATAAATTAAGCAGGAATATGTGTTACTGCTGCAATCAGGGGCGTATCTGAAGAATTCGGTAACGGACACAGGGCACCAATAACTAAAATGGCTATTTTCTGTAATTTTCAACGTTATTTCAATAAGTCATGTATGTATGTCAAACCTGCCCCGGGGGGGGGGGGGGGCATCCGTACTCCCCAGTACACTTTTATATCGTTTGGAAGATTGTGTTTGTTTCTGACTTCTTTTTTTTTTTCTTCTTTAAATCCATCATCACTGCATCACGTGACAGCGTCCAGACCCACCACAACCCACGCCCCGTAAACCACGCAATAACCCAATCGTCATGACACTCGACCCAGTCACTCAAGTCTTGCTTCAGCCAACCACGTGACCAACACTTTTAATTAAGAGACCCCCAAACTTTCTACTAATAGGTAATGTTGTTTAAATACACCATCGACAGAAAACGGTCGGGGGGGGGGGGGGCGGGGTAATTCGAATTCCTTAACATGACCCTCGCTCGTTGGTGTACGCCAGCGCCGACTTGAGGGCTATTCCTTGCTTTGCCTGCTTACGCCATTGTATCTCTGTGTTTGGACATCTGTCATGCGTTGTTTATTTCCAGGCGATCACCGCTTGAAGAGCTCCGCTCGTCTGGGCTAATCGAATGCATTGATTTCTCCCCTCCCTCCTCCCCCCCCCCCCCAAACAGTGCTGGAAGCAGCCGGCGTGAAAGTCATGGCTCATAATTGGCTGTTTATTTTAAGATAGCTAGCGGTACTTTTATTTAGACTCAGTCGTCTGGAAGCACATGTTTTTTAGGCGGCAACTACTCCCACTAACAACGCCTGGAGGACGGCAATGGTTTTTTTTTTTTTTTGGTTTTGGTTTTTAATTGGATGATGAAAAATGTAAGGGGGATTACTTCATCGCCAGAGTTACGGTCCCCCTCATTGATTTATAATCAATTAATTGTTTGTTTAACCTACAAAATGAATAAGATTACTTTCATTTAGCATAAGCTGACATTTTAAGCCCGTGTTATCTCCTGAGTTAGGAATTGTATGGCCGGTGGCTTCCATCAAGTTGTACATTACCGAAATGAGATGAACAAAGTTTAATTTATTTCTCATTTTTTGTCTGTCAAAGCCCCCACTTTTTTTTGTCCACCCCCCGCCCCCCCCCCTCCCCACACACACACAATTTTTGGCTCGTTTGGTAACTGAACAAATATTTGGCCAACACGTGGGCTGTTTCCTTAAGTAAATTTCACTCATTGAGTGGTTCTCATCCTGTGTATTCATCGTGTATTTCTCATTGTGCAATTCTAGTCGCCGTATCTCTCCAATTATATCGATTTCAGTTTAGAGTTTAGAATACCCGGCCACAGAGATTTGGTCTTACTTAGAAATGAGATTTTTTGTTGTTTGGTTGTTGTTGTTTTTTCTTCCGCTTCCAGTCAAGTTTTCAAGTTTATCTCTGCATTCACAAAGTAAGTTCTTTTTATTTCATTTCCTGCTTATTCTCATTGATACTATTTTTAGAAACCTACTTTTCGAGCATCGGCTATTCTCCCCCATAGTGCATTGCACTCTTGAAACCTGTCGGAAGGCTGTATTTATAATAGATACAAAGGTTTCAAATGTAAACAAATACAAAAACATATCTTTTCAATAAGTTAATTTTATCTTCAGCCATTCATTCAGTAAATGCAACGAAAAACTCTTTTTTCCCCCATGCATTGCTAAGGGCCATCAATTTAAATTTAAAAAAAATTGGTTGTCGATTTTTCTAATCGCGTACACCGTACTGTGTGAGAAAGTAGAACAGACCATTAAACGGACAACAGTTAAGTGAGATAGCCGCATCGGTCAGCCTAAGATGACCTCTCCGTTACCTCACCGGCTAATCCCACCCAGGCGCCAAGCTGTCCGATCGACCGTTCGAGTCAGTTAGCGGATAGTTAACCACCGCCCCCCCCCCGCGCCCCCCCCCCCCGGTCGTCAAATATTCTTCTGTCATAATGGTGTCCCCCCCCCCCCGAACCTCTCCGTCCCCATCAGATGAGGAGGCTCAACCTGTTGGTCTCGTGGGGGTCGTGACCTTAGATACCAGAGGCGTTTTTTATGAGATGGATTTGTGTTCTAATACACAACAACAAGACCCAGGGGGCCCCATGATAACACATCCGTTGTGACAACGCCACGAGTAGAAATAAAGGAGAATGTACAAGTTACACGAAAAAAAAATAATTAAAATGGCATTAAAACGATTAGTGACAGTTCAAAATAGCTACAGTTACGGTTCTTGGTAATGCTTCAAGCCATGGGGTGGGTGTGGTTAGTCCATTGGGATGGGGATAATCCATTTGGGGTATAAAAAATGGCATATTCTACGCCTTTCCCAACAAAAAATGTATTACATAATATGTTTTCATGTCTATGAAGAAACAAGTGAACATCATCAGTGCCACATATGCCCACCCCTCATATTATTATATTCCAATAATCCCACTTTTTTTAATCGCGTGAGGGAACGCTGAAAACATAACAACCATGTATGACAAGTTTGAATTAAAGGAATTCGCTATTTCTCATTTCATCCAACGGGATCAATTTGGTCCAGCATTTTTATGGTCCTTGACTACACCCACCTCCTTGGGTTTTTATGATGTTGTACACAAGACATTAAGGGCCCTTCGTACGTATTATCTCTGGTAAATTGACCTATATTAACTAGTTCTCTCCCAGGCGTTATCTCACTGCCAGTGGTTCTCAAATGGTAATAAAAATCAAACACTTTTAATGAAGTATTTTTAAGTAAGTTGCAAGCTCGATAGCTAATATAAACTCTACTAGGTGTACATAAATTATTAACCTATGAAGCGATATCACAAATGTAAACTGTGTCGCTGGTTAGCTGTGCACAAATGGCAGGGGTTCGAGTCCCTCTATGTGGAAACTCTTATATTCCTACACTTCAAATAGGCGACTCTAAGCCAATCTCCCATTACCTCCTTAACGTACCATCACCTAAAGCACCAGACTCTCTGGGGCTTTCATTATGGGAAATGTAGCACTGAATCAACAAAGTCAACAACTTACTATGTTGATAAAAGGAAAATTTACATATTTTTTTTGTTTATTGACCAAGCTGTGGACCACTAAATTAATCTTCAAATTCTGAAATGAGCGAAACAATGTTTGGGAAAACCTGACATGAAAGTAACGCAGTAAAACAACGAACGTATCGGCAAGAAGCCTTCATCAGCGAACAGACAACAGTAAAAATGGTGTTATATTCCCATATTATTTTATTTTCTCATACACATAGTGTTTATATTGCTGTTTTTTTTTTCCGCTGATCAAGGCATCTTGCCGATACGTTCGTTGTTTTGTTGCGTTTTTTTTTTTTTAAATTTTATTGTTTGTTTTTTTTTTTTCAGTTTTTCCCCCCATACTTTATTTTTTCCCATTTTCCATTCTCTAACCCGATTGCAGTCTCTCCCCCATTATTTCCATTTCCAATTTGGAGTATAGGTCGCCAATATTGACTGATGAAAGATATCAACTTTCGTTGTTAATAGGCACAAAAAAAAAAAACAGTTGAGAAGAAAAAACTTTGTAGAAGTAAAATTTAAAAGAATATGATATAAGGGGGCAGACCCATCGGGTCGTGATCGTCCACGTAACTGCTATAGAACTTTATAACATTTAAGATCAATCTGTCTCGCCGTGTGCTATTTTAATATTTTCCTTAATAATATGGACTAGTTCTTTTGTTGCTATTGATATAGCTTTTCAGAAGACATCGATCGTAACAATTTTTGCGAGTATGGATACGTCGTGCGTGACGTAACTTAGTGGCGTAATATGTTTAAATCCCCCCCTCCCAAAGAAAAAACAAATGTCGCGTAGAAATCTCTATCACAATAATGTAATTGTATAGAATTTTTTAAAATTATGGTTGGTGGGGGGGGGGCATGTATACTTTAAGGGGCTTCAAACTCCGGAGTCTGATCCATGTTCCAGGAGTCGTGAATGCGTGTGTGACACCACATCTCTGTTTCAAGTGTCAAATGAAGTAAGGTCGTCTGATAACGAGCGTCTATCAGGAAGTCAACTGGTGTCAATATAGCAGGTATACCACTGGAAGGCCCAGACTGACGGACGACACTAATCTATTTATACGCAGAGTTTCTGTGTACCTGGAGCACTGTGACACACAGTAAGTCGTGCCATGATATCACTCTATAGTGTGTGCTCTATTTTTTTAACAGCATTTTAATGTAGCAGAGGAATGTAAACAAATACATGCAGTGTGTTCAAACAGCAGTAAACTACACACTGAGATAAGCTATGATTTACACACGTTTTTTTAGTCTATAGTCTATATAGTATCACTCAAGTGGCTATAGTTAAACGGTTATGTAAGTTAAGGTACTTGACACAGTCAATGCTTAAAAGATGGCGTCGCCTTGTTTGGGACATTTTCATTTTTTTTTATAAACATGTTTGATTTAGCCTACATTAGGATAAAAGTCGTTAATCAACAATGGTTGTTGTTGTTTTTTGTCCACTGTTTTCATTTTGATGAAAATCAACATCAACATCAAAATGACAAAATCGTAAACTGCTAGGAGTGAAAAGGGGAATAATTTATGTCAAGAACCGCAATCTGCCGTAGTAGGATTAACGGGGTGATGCGGCGTTTCGAATTCGCTGTTAAGTACCGTTAGATCAGTGGTTCTCAGCCTTCCTAATGCCGCGACTCTTTAATACAACTCCACATGTTGTGGCGAACCCCCCCCCCCCCCAAACACAAAATTATTTTCGTTGCTACTTCATAACCGTAGAGAATATGTGTTATCCGATTGGTCTTAGGCGACCCCTGTGAAAGGGTCGTTCGACTCCCAAAGGGGTCGCTACCCACAGGCTTAGAACCGCTGCGTTAGATGGTTTCGAAGACTTAATCTGTTTAAATATTGGGCTCGTAAAATGAACAATACGAAAAAAAATGACTGAGAAAAATAGAATTGCAAAGAAAAAAACGATACCAAAGCTAGCGATGCCTAGAATTTTCCATTTAACTATACCAGTAAGTGTCATATAAAAATACATATTCGAATCCAGAAGCACAGAAACTATGTCACGTGACAGTACAGCACAGCACGTGAAAAGAAGTACTCCTCAAAAAAGACAAAAATCAATTTAGAAACACATAATTATGTAACGCCTCGTATATTAGAGACCGACCGAATTTCGGTTTCGGCGCAGAAAGTTGATATTTCATCACTTTCGGCATAGTTTCGGTCGTTCGACCAAAACGGAACAGCCAAGTTTCGGTTTATTTTTGGTTTATTTTCGTTTTCGGCCGAAAGTGATTGAGACGTTCGGCTGTCTGACCCAAAGTGATTGAGGCTTTCGGTCTGCTGGCAGAATTCCAGACTCTGTCGGCCAGCAATCCGATATTCGTTGTAGCCCGAACGACGTCTTGCCCTCATCGTATGTTATATGAATCCTTTGCGAACTTTACTCACAGCCGCATGACGACCTACTTGTTCTAATATGTCCAAAAGTAACATTTTAATTAGGCTTAAGCAAATGTTAGTAGTTTTGAGGGTGGGGGGAATGTATGGCAATGGTAATATTTATATTATTAATATTTTTTTATATTTAAAAAAATACAATTTGGGAACCCTAGGTTTATTCAGTCGTGACATTCATGGTGATTTATCATCATCATGCTTATAAATGTCATAGGCGAAGGTGAATGGGATTGTGGGGGAAGGGGGGGGGAAATCCCAGGTTAAGATAATATCTCCATTATTAAAAATGAAAAAAATTTCAAAATAAAAATGAAGGAACACGAAGCTTATTCAATTCATTCATTTCTTGAAGTTCACCATTTTCTTGCGGATGAACATTGTCATTGACGAAATAACACACGTGTGCAAGTAATCACTGGTTTGCATAGTAAGTATGTAGTGGGCCTACCGGCAGACCTGTTTACTCTTACGATTTCTGTGTACAATGTACGGTTTAGAGATGTCTTTTACGATTCTACGCCCAGACACGTCGGTACTACGATCTTCAGAGACCCGGTCGCCAAACGAGAAATAATTACGCCCAAGGCACGAAAAGAGAACAGTGGGTTGCCTCTAGGTTAAATATTACTACGGCTATATCTAGCGAGCTATTTATGAAAACACGAGGCAATAGTTTATGCCGATAACCGCGAAATGGCGCGGTGATATTTTGTATAGCCTTAATAGGTCTTATAAGAAATTACAGATTCAAAAGATTTTTAGGTCACAGTTGGCTTTGTCAGAGACTGTCAAGATAACTATTGTAGAATGTATGCGTAAATGTAGGTACATTCTGGTGACCCCCTCCCCCACCCTGTCATCCTTATCATCAGTGAGTACGTAATATATGGACAGCCCAAAATTTACTCTTAGCATCTTCTTCTTCTGCGTATGCCTTTTTGCCCCGTCTGGGGCATAGGCCGTCCACAAAAATTGTCCACTCATCCCGGTCCTGTGCTTTCGTTTCCAATTGCTTCCAGGTGTATCCCATATTTTGCGTGTCTGTCTCTAGCTCGCGTCTCCATGTATTCTTAGGTCTTCCTCTCTTTCTTTTTCCTTGTGGATTCCATGTTATGCCTAGTCTGGGGATGCTATCTGGGGGTTTTCTGAGAGTTTGCCCAATCCACCTTTATCTTTTCTTTATAATGTCTTCATCAATAAGCACCTGGTATGTCCTTTCTAATAGATCTTTGTTGGTGATGGTATTTGGCCATTTGATGTTAAGGATCTTTCTAAGGCATGTGTTTATGAATGTCTGCCCTTTCTGTGTAATGCTCGCTGATGTTTTCCATGTTTCTGCTCCATAAAGTACGACTGTTTTGACATTTGTGTTAAAGTTTGAAGTTTCAGCTGCTTCGACTCCCATATTTTCTTGAATAACACAAATGCTGATCTAGCTTTTCCAATTCTAGCCCTTACGTCCGCGTCGGATCCACCGTTTGTGTCTATGGTGCTGCCTAAGTAATTGAAGGACTCCACTTCTTCCAGTGCCTTTCCTTCCAGACAGATATGCTCTTGGTTGGATGAGTTTACCTTCATGATTTTCGTCTTGCTTTTATTTATATTGAGTCCGAGCTGTGATGAAAAGGTGGCTATATCTTTTGTCTTTTCCTGCATTTGTTGCTGGTTGTGGGACAGAAGTGCAATGTCGTCTGCAAAGTCTAGGTCATTCGGTTGTACCCAGAGTGTCCACTGTATCCCATTCCTTTTTTGTCTGTGGATTTTTTCATTATCCAGTCAATGGCAAGGATGAATAGAAATGGGGACAAGAGGCATCCTTGTCTGACTCCTGTTTCGACTTTAAAGGCATCTGTGAGTCTACCTTCGTGGACCACCCTGCATGTCATTTCTTCATAAGAGCACAGAATGATCCTGATTAATTTCCCTGGTACTCCATAGTGCTGATGAAGTTTCAACAATGTTTGTCGGTCCAGGCTATCAAAGGCCTTTTCGTAATCTATAAAATTTATGTAAAGGGGGGAGACTGCTCTACAATGATTCTCAGAGTTGCAATTTGGTATGTGCATGATCTGTTTTGGCGGAATCCAGCCTGTTGATCTCGTAGCTGCATGTCGACCTGGTCTTTCATTCTATTCAAAATAATTATATTAAAGACCTATATATGTATTAAATCAGAAGGGTCTAGTAAAGAAATTCTAGGAATAGAGTCACCTGGTGGCATTCTTTAGAACATCGGTTCTCAAACTGTGGATCACGACCCCTTTGGTGGGTCGAACAACCCTTTCACAAGGATCTCCCAAGACCATCGGAAAACACATATATTCTACAGTAATGAAGTAGCAACGAAAATAATTTTGTTGTTGGGGGTCGCCACAACGCAAGGAAATGTATTAAGTGATCGTGGTATTAGAAAGGTTGAACTTTAGTACAAATGGAACGCATTTGAACGTAAATAGCCTTTTCCCAATCAAGGCGCTCTTCAACTAATTTCCTCTGGAAAAGGCTAATATCTACGACTCTTCAAATAGTTCATCATCCAATGGGTCAAAGAACTACTATTTTTCCGCCAGAAAGCTCGTGCTCCCGAGGTCAAGGCGAGGAACTGTTCAGTTCCCCTTCCATAAAACACTGCGTTCACAGTTCGGCGACAAATGTAATTATCTACCCTGTAGCTTCTATCGGTTCCCTCGAGGGTTCAAGTTCCCGGGGTTGGCCAGTTGCTCTAATTGTGTCAAGTGGGATGTTTGACGTCTGCTGAAGACGTGGGTCACAGACGCATTAGTGCCAAGAACCGTTTCTACACTTTCAATGCTGCGACCTGGGTGGGTTGAGGGTGCGGGGGGCAGTGTAGTTAAGGTGGGTTTTTCAAATAGATTTCAGTATCATAGTAACATACCAGCAGACACGAACCTTGAGAATAGATCCACTTTTTAGCCGCCTTAATTAGTTTTCGAAAGTAGAAAACTTTCTCTTAAATAGTACTCGAGTTCTGGGTAAAGGACTTCGTTATCAGAATGGAAAAAAATGCAAAATTGTGTTACTATTTAAAAGAAAAAAGAAACAAACATTATTTACATAACTTTCAAACCAAACTTAGGATATTTGTAAAGCGAATTATAAATTTTTATATATCACTAAACCAACATATGTTTAATTTTTATTTTTTTTTAAATATTATAATTTAACATTTGTCTTTACAGTTAAGCAGCTTAAAAATGATTGAGACCCACTGTCCCTATGCTTGAGACCCACTGCCCTTATGCTTGAGACCCATTGCCCCTATCCTTGAGACCAACTGCACCTTTGCTTAAGACCCACTGCTCCTATGCTTGAGACCAACTGCTCCTATGCTTGTGACCAACTGCCCTTATGCTTGAGACCAACTGTCCCTATGCTTGAGGCCCACCTACCCATATGCCTGAGACCCACTGCCCCAATCCGTGTGCTGTCCTATGTGCACTCAGGATGACAACGTCTAGATTTACTCACTCAATAATCAAATCACACACACACACGCCTACTGTCACTGAGCGACTAAATGCTGCTTTACTTCCCTTGTGTCTCTGTTGTGTTAGTCAATCATTCCAACACCTGCCCCACCAACCTATTATAGTCTCCAGACGGGGTGTTGCCTAGTCTCCGACTGGGGTGTTGCCTATAGAGTCTCCAGCTGGCGTGCTGTATAGTCTCCAGATGGGGTTGGGGGGGGGGGGGGGTTGGCCAACACATCTTTTTTTAATGATAACCTGCAGCGTCGTATTTTTTTCCGACAATCGTCGCGATCGATGTAAATGTTTAAAATGTGGGCGAAACATCATCAGACATTGCTCACGACAGAAGCAGTTTGCTGTCTTCTAAACCAATTTTTAGAAGGATGGCATGTTCCAAATTCGTGACGTAAAACAAACATGTATTGGTTATCAATGTCTAAACTTTAGTGAGGAATTGATCCGTGGATCATGCTGTCAAGCCAATCGTAAAACGTGTAGTTATTATGTTTTAACTGTACAAACCAAAATATATAATACAACTGTACCATATGTGTTGTAACAAATATAGCATATGTGAAGTACAAATGTAGCATATGTGATGTACAAATGTAGCATTGGGGAAGTACAAATGTAGCATATGTGATGTAAAAAATGTAGCATTGGTAAAGTTCAAATGTAGCAAATGTGAAGTACAAAGGAAGCATATGTGTAGTATAAATGTAGCATATGTGTAGCACAAATATGTGCAGCACAAATGTAGCATATGTGAGTTGTTGACGATGTCTTCCCGTCACTTCAACGTTCCAACACGAAAGCTTGCCTCCAATGTCAACACGCAGACCCTATAAAAGCCGACATTCCTTGACCCAATTTAGTAATTATCGATAATTTCAATGATTTCTTTACATGGCATGGGGGATGGGTGGGGGGGCCTGAGAATTAGGTCAAAGGTGGCGCCGCTGAGTTCCTGCTTCTGTCAACAGAGGCGTGGCGACACACCATTCCTAGATGGGGTTGAGCCCCTGGTCATCTCTACATGTCTTAATTGGCTTTCCCTATTATTGTCACTCCTCTTTTATAATCTCGCCTCACAACATTGTTTCACCCGTTTCGAGCATCTCATTCGGACAAAGGGTGACGCCCCTTTACCCCGTCCTCCGTGACAAGAAAAGCCCCCCTACCCCTTTTGACCCCTCCGTTATAAAAAACGAATCGTCCACTGATCGTGCTAGCAATCATTCTTGCTTTCTACCGACACTACGTTTTCTAAGGTAACGTCAAACTGGAGTGAGACAACCGCCTCCAAACCCCACAACCTTTTATCCCAACCATCAGCCCTCCCCCCAGCACCCTATACCTCCCCTCAACACCCTCTACCCCGTAAAAAATCCCCCCCCCCTCCATCCATCCACCCGGACTATCAACTCCGTACTCTTAACACTCCGTGGAGCATTGAACGCACAGCCCACAATTGGGTTATTGCTGATACATTTTTTTTTAAAACGCAAATAGCTCATTATAGCCGAGAGACTTCCTTCCTTAACACTTTGAACCCGTCTATTTCAAGCATTTTCCCATAGAAAAAAATCACCGGGAGCCTCGCTTTTCCCCCGGAGGGCCCTTTCATGGTTACTCATGTGTACAAATGTGTACACATAGCTGAGTTTTAACGGCATTACCGAGTCCCAGGACCGATAATAAATCTCCACCTGACCCGACGCCAACAATGGATTCTTCACTTCTTTAAACATTTGTTTATTGTGTTTCTATAACAAACAAAAAATTAAAAAAACGATTTTTGTATACGTCATGGATATTTGGAGAAATTAGCCTATTCCAAAATCAAAGGTTGATAGTACCTTGAAGGCCGATGTATCTAACAAGGAAATCATTTGGGGGATACCAAGTTCTATTTTTAGGTATCTTTTCCCCTTATGCTCAGTTCACACGATAACATTTTCGTCAAATATTTTCAATTGGGTTTTGAACGCATTGTGTTAAAACACAAAAACTGTGATGAAATTTGTTGAAAATTTGAAGCTAATTTGACGAAAACTGAGCATTAGTCCATAAGGTACATAATGCACTGATAGATTCCCTTTTGATTTGTCACAGAGATGTTATTATAACCCTCCAAACAAAAAATCAAACCTGTTGTCAAGACAGAAGCATAACTGCTGCCGATGCCCTTTGCAGTCCAATAGTTTTTGCACGGATATTTTACTTTCTGTATCTATACTCACAGGCGATCAGCACGTTGACTCCAATGGTCGATGATTTCTTCTTATAGCTCAAGTAGATATAACAATAGAACGAGATCTTATACAGACAAGCTGCAGTAATCGACACTTGCAAGGTCCTCATAGACAAACTGATTGACACTAGCAGGGTCCTCATAGACAAACTGCAGTAATTGACACTTGCAAAGTCCTCATAGACAATCTGCAGTTATTGACTCTAGCAAGGTCCTCATAGACAAACTGCAGTAATTGACACTTGCAAGGTCCTCATAGACAAAAAGCAGCATTGACACTAGGAAGGTCCTCATAGACAAACTACAGTAATTGAGACTAGCAAGATCCTCATAGACAAACTGCAGTAATTGACACTAGCAAGGTCCTCATAGACAAACTGCAGTAATTGACACCAGCAAGGTCCTCATAGACAAACTGCTGTCATT
Organism: Omphiscola glabra; assembly: GCA_964017045.1. Lineage (NCBI taxonomy): Eukaryota > Metazoa > Mollusca > Gastropoda > Lymnaeidae > Omphiscola > Omphiscola glabra. Next base: position 18,307,593 of record OZ024798.1, on the reverse strand, counting down.
GACACTTGCAAGGTCCTCGTAGACCAACTGCAGTAATGGACACTAGCAAGGTCCTCAAATCTTGCATTTCTGGAGTTCAGTCATTGATGAGACAGTTTAAATTATTTGGTTGGTCAGTATTTTCGCTCATCATTTAAGAGGGCGGCTTTGTACAAATTCGGAGAATAAGATCCAGTTTAAATGTGTGTTAGGAGTCTGGAGCAATGGCCTTCTCTGTTAAAGAACTCAAATGCACGAAGCCCGTTATTGGACGCAAAAAAAAAAAAAAAAATTATCTTATGGAGTTAGATATAAGCTTTCTTTTTTTCTCTTTTAAACTTCTTTGTGTGCTCGTCTTAACGTCCTCGTCTTGACGTTAACGTAGACTTTACAGAAACGCAATTTTTAATTCCTTGACTTAAAAAAAAACGTACATTTTTACTTATCATTTTTTTTTTGACAAGTGCCGCACGATTCTCTATTTCCGGACTGTGTAAATATTATCATTGCAGCATCTAATGAGCACATACATCGTGTTAAATGTGTGTCAAAACTTAGTGCCGGCGTAACCCTGCCTGTCACACACCGCTTGTCGAAGTTGTATGTAACGACAAGGGAACTTGTATGTAACGCCAGGCTTGACACCTTGTTGATCACGACGCCAAAGGCAACACGGCTGGCAATCTCAGCGTAGCGCGACCACTGAACGCCCCTTTTCGCCCCGACACAGCACCGTCTGCCACATTTTCGATCAAATATATAAATATTTTAATTTCGCAGGCCCCCGCCCCCCACTTGTTTGGGAAAATTTTGTTTAAGTATTAAAACTCTCCGAGACGAATGGTTTTTGGGCAAACATTACGTCACGTCAGTCATTGGCCAAATCATGGGCGGGGCTTGTGTAGGGTGAGCGACGTGGTAGATCAATATTAGAACAGATGGTGACCCCCCCCCCAACCATCCCTCCCCCACCTGTCTTTAAAATGGGGAACAGCCCATTAACAAATTAACAGTACCAGTATATGCATATGTATTTTTACAAGATCAATTAAACCAGATAGGGTTCTTTCAGACCATTCCAGCAAACTTTGTCATTTAGACGACTATGTATTTTAGATAATTTCTTTTAGACACATAAAAAACCTTTAAAAAAATATTAGAAAAAGGGCCTTCAGACCATACATTCCTATAATTTCCATTTGGTCTTTTGATTCTGAAGTCAGCGCTTGATACAAAGTCGTTGATTTGAAATTACTGGTTACGAGAAGGTGTTGTATTAAAACATTTACCCCTCCCCCCCCCCCTCAGTTACAGGGTGAGAGCAATCGCGTAACCCTTTTTTTTCATAATGTTTATTTACATATTTTTAAACAATTATTATTTTAATTATTGTTTAAAAATTAAAGTGCGGGGGGTGGGGGTTGTCTTTTTTTACTGGAAAGGTGTATCAATACTATAACTAGGGGAGTTAACGAACATAAGAATAGGAACATAGTTTATCTACCCCCACCCCCCCCCCCTCCCGAAAAAAAAGAAAGAAAAAAAATAAAGCACTACTTTGTCTTGCCCACACGGCTGCATATCTAGCATGAAAGCCTTCTGATCAACTAATTACTGACAATAATTCCGGTGCTTAGAAATCTGAAAGATAAGGTTAAGACCGATATATATATACTCTAGTCAAACATTCATAAACCCTTCAAACTGAACGGTCTCTAGCAGGGCAGAGCTGCGGCTCTTCAAGAACTCTGACGTACAAATATCATTAATACGAGACCGGCGCGCCTTATTATCACGGCCGTGTGGAGGTGACCGGGATTGTCAAAACCAACGCCCATTCCTCCATACCTCGGGTGCCAGGCAGAAGGAAGGGCCCTATCTCTAGACCAGCGGCTCTCAACCTGTGTTTCGCGACCCCTTTCGGGGGTCTAACGACCCATTTCAAAGGGGTCGCCACAGACCATCGGAAAACACATATACTCTACAGTTGTGAAAAAGCAACGAAAAATAATTTTGTGGTTGTAGGTCGCCGCAATAAAAGGCACTATATTAAAGAGTCGTGGCATTAGGATGGTTGAGAACCACTATTCTAGACGCATTGTAAGAAAGCGGTTCTCGTTCATTCTGAAAGGTGTACCTCGTAAAAAAAAAAAACAGTTTTAACTTTGGTACACAAATTAAATAATGATCGCCCTGTCTAGAGGAAAGTATTTTTGTTCCTTTATAGAAGCAATGGTTTATATGAATACTGACATGATATAAACTTGTCTTTCATTTGGTTTAACATGATATTCGATTCATCTTCTTCTATATTGAGGGCCCACGATCAATGAATTGATCATTCAAGCTCCTATTCAAAACCAAGTTTTCGGGATTTCTCTCCAGAAGATTCCACAATTCCGGAATGAGGAGCATAGCTATACCGGTGAATAAATTGGATACATTTCAACCCATGTCTTGGATATGGTACGTGAGTGGCATGTGCTCCGGATATCCCGGACGGGAGCCAAGACATTATTTAAGAACAGTCGTATGTGAAATGTGGACGGCACCCTTGCATATGTTTGTGCCGCCTACAAAAAAAAAAATATGACGGGTAATGCCGATAAACCTTTAATGTCATCTAAAATATGTTACTACTTTCCTCCTGAAGTTGGTGACAAGGTGCCAAATGTTGAGAACCGTTATATCGAAGCGCTGAAATAAATGAATTTCACAGCATGTCATTTGTTAACGCCGATGTCTAAGTGTATTTGTGTGTGTGCGTCTGTGTGATGAGATATAGACTGTCCCCCCCCCCCCCCCCAAGCTGTCATAACGCCCGTTCTCCCCTCTCCTCCCCCCCCCACACACACACACTTTTACAACCACCCTCGTTCTTTCGCCTCGATAGCTACCACTTCACGTCACACAACTCGTCGGCAAATAAACCAAATTATAAATTCTCCTCAAATAAAACCGTTTACTCGTATAAATACGACCTCTAGGAACCGAAAAAGAAACCCGGTAAGGATTTGGGGGGGGGGGGTGTAGGATTCGTACAGACATTTATTTTATAAGCTCTCGCACTGCTCCTCGATGAGATTCACTGAGTGGCTCAAAATATCGTGGTGTCAGTTCATTGAACCCGTATCGCCTTTGTTGATTAGACCTGCACTATTTAGCTGTTGAATCGTCTGAAGAAAAATGTCATTGGTGCTTTACACGTACCACAATGGGCCACATGTTTCCCCCCAAGACGATGACGGACTTACGAGTGCAGAAAATCTCTTAACTGAGCGCTGCTGTAGGGCGTTTATTTTCTTCATTGTAATTTTCTGAGAATGGCTAACAGCGAGGGTTGGGAAAGGGGGGGGGGGGGGGGGAGATTGCTGTTAGCAGACACGACCAAATGGGGTCGAGATATTCAGGTGACAATGGCAGAGATGGAAGTCAAGACAGGAACTGATAGCATGCTAGTAAACACAAAGCGTGTCCTGTTGTGGCGGGAAAATACAATTGAAATTTTCAGAGTGTTCCTTTCGACCACTCTATGACAGGCAACAATGGTGCGCAACACAGTGCAAGGCTGTGCGAACAGAGTGCGGACATAATATGCGGACTGCGATTATACAGAATACGCAAGAAAATCTTTACAAGACAGTTAAAAAGAACAAAAAACACCCAGACTTAAGAGTGGGTGCTATAGTAAGGGGGGGGGGGTAACCGAAACACCTTGAAAACTCATATTTTTGTGTACATCACCCAATGACCATGATAAATAGGTTACATGCCACTTCATCGGTAGACACGTCATCGGCAGACACTTCATCGGCAGACACTTTATCGGCGGACGCTTCATCGACACACACTTCATCGACAGACACTTACTTCATCGACAGACACTTCATCGAAAGACACTTCATCAGCAGACACATCATCAGCAGACACATCATCAGCAGACACTTTGTCGACAGACACTTAACCGTCCCCGACTAACCTTGTATGAAAGTATCGTATGAGAGTATATACTTTAGAACTGGCCACAGACATCCAACATATGTATCGAATAGATTAGTATTAGCATCAATGAAAATTTCGCAGATGTCTAGTGTTTGTTGAATGTCCGGCACCCGTCTTTAACTTCGTATACAAAGAACACAGCTTGGAAAGACCGTGCTACTTCTTTTAGGGCAGTGGTTCTCAACCTTCCTAATGCCGTGACGCTTTAATACAGTTCATCGTGTTGTGGCGACCCCCAGCCAAAAATTATTTTCGGTTATACCTTATAACTGTAGAGCATATATGTCTTCAGGTGGTCTTAGGCGACCCCTGGGAAAGGGTCGTGCGACCCCTCAAAAGGGTCGCGACACACAGGTTGAGAACCGCTGTTTTAGGGGGTTAGATTCCAGCGCTTTTGAAATCATTGGGCCTGTTGTTTGAGTCATAGCTCTGACAATCACACACTGTAATTATTAATGTTAAAAGTATTTTACAGCTAATCATTCATTATTAGTACAAAGGGATCATTCACTAAGAACCGATAATAATTCACAAAGTACATATAATCATTCAAAAGTACATATATCATTCAAAAGTACATATAATCATTCAAAAGTACATATAATCATTCAAAAGTAGTGCATTTATAATAAAGCATAAAAAACAAATTTTCGATCTTGTGGGCCGCATAAAACTTTACAGCGGGCCGCAGGTGGCCCACCTCTGCTTCACGGCCCATGTCAGAAACGTTGGGCGGCTATATACACCCAATGTTTGAGATCGCTTAACATCCAGTGATGTGCCTGGGACAACAATGTGATGGGACTAACAGACCGACTTATGCGGCATAGAGCGTCCTCGGCTTATATTGTATCTCACGTATTGACAATGCTTCTCGGCAAACACTGGTCACAGTTGGAGTCATTGTGTCACAACAGACTGACTTGTCTGCTGATAATGTCCTGACTTGGAGATTAAAGTTTTCAACCAAAGTACTTATATGATTTGGAAAATACAATCCGGCGTTTCGTCTGTATAACATAGGATCGGATTGTGTCTGTTTATAACAGGTTAGACGCTGAATGGAGGTCATGTCCAATCGCCTGGAATTACTGATCATTGCGATGAATATAATGCACCCGACGATCGTTTGTCTTCGTTAAAGATCAGGTCAAGACGCTGTACTAACAGAACGATGAGAAATTCTCTACTAGCTACTGATCCGGTCAAGACACTGCACTTGTAGAACAGTGTGAAATTCACGGCATCGATGATAAATCACCGGTGTGGCAAGAAGAGATTTGTCCAAATTTGCATGCAAACCCTTAAAACACCATAACATCTCAACTAATGATCGAGAGATCCAGGCAAGAAAATACATTCAAGAATCTTCAAGTCTTCAGAACTTTATTACCTATACGATGACGAAGAAAGAAAGTATAGTTACTATAGATTATACAAATAGTGGGTTTCTAAAGACAATAAAAATAAAGCATAGCTACTACACACTATACAAGTAAAGTTTATGGTGAACTATAGAAAAGATACAAATAAAGTGTATAGCTACTATGGCATATACAAATAAAGTGTAGTTACTATAGATTATACAAATAAAGTATATGGTTTCTAAAGACAATACATATAAAGTATAGTCACTATACACAATACAAATAAAGTGTATAGTTACTATAAGACATACAAATAAAGTAAATTTTTACTATAAAATATACAAATAAAGTGCAGTTATTATAGACAATGCAAATAAAGTTCTTGAGAGTTAAGGTGACTTAAGTTCTTTTTTTAATTCGTTTCATCCCACACTTGGATATTTTTCATGTATCCACCACCAGGAATCCACAAACCGTCCACAGTCCCATACCGCGCTACCCAACCACAATCCTATCCTGTGACACACACATTTCCAATCCCCAATCTCATTCAATACTCCGGCGCTTGTAGTAAAGTACCCCTGATGTTAAAATGGTTCTCTTCTGTACCCTCTGCTATAGCCCAGCCCCGCGGCCTTTATCTCACGACCCTCTCACATCCACCCCCTACCGGTGTCTAGTGGCCTCTATGGGGGCGTCCTTGTGGCACTTCAAAACCCGTTTAAAGGTGTGGAGTTTTTTTGTTTTCTTTTTTTGTTGTTGTTTTTTTCAGAGATAAGACGAACATTCAACACACTCACCCTCTTTTTTTACATTCTTTACTTTGAAACTACAACATTTGAAACGAGTTCAACCTGCGAGAAATAGTCCGGTAGGATTGGCTTCGGACATTTCAGTTCAGCTTCCTAAATTAGTTATCCCCCCACATGTATTATTTTCTAACTGTCCAATAGACGGCTCGTTAAAATTGTTCCCCGGCTTCAAACGTCGGTTCATTTTTATCCGAACATAACAAGGACTTATGCGTAGTGCGGAAGACCGAGGGGAATGGAGAAGTATAGTTTTCATGCCATCTGTGGCGCCCCAATGGTCCAAGGACTAAGGGACGTGATGATGATGTGGCGCCTCAACGGTCCAATGACTAAGGGACGTGATGATGATGTGGCGCCCCAAAGGTCCAAGGACTAAGGGACGTGATGATGATGATGAACAAGGACAGCGTGTCGCATAGATGCCAGAGTTTTTAGTCAGTCGTAGAACCGAATGCGTCAGATTTTGAAGCATGTTCGGATGAGGCTCTGAACATTTGATGTAGAAATCTCAATACTATAATCCGAACAGTTTAAATATGTTAATCGCCGCTTAAAACATCCACAGAGATGGCTTGGTCTTACAGGGTTTCCTGTTAAAACTTTTCTTTCAAAAAGGATATCAGTTTAAAAGTTGGGTTTTTTTTTTATCCATGGATATATCCATTAAGAAGAATTTAATCGATGTATAGGAAAAAAATAAATCTCGCGCCTCACAGCAACAGAAAAAAACGGCACAAGGAGGCGCAATAAAAGCGTGCCGTGCTACACACACATGACGCTCTTAAAATGATGACGTAGTACACAAACAAATATACAGAACAATGAAGAATGATAAAAAGGATTATTTGTTTTTTTGTTTTTTTTAATGACATTCTGTACACAAAAATGTATTCGACTTCCAAAAATTTGATGGATTGGTGGGGTGTGAGCTGTGGGAGGCCCTAATGTCCGGGAGCTCTGCTACGTCTACCATTTTGAAAAAAGGTCTCTTTTTTTTTTATTAAGGATACCGTCAAGTTTCGGGACAGGGACAGAAGCACACCTTCTTGACATATCGGGATGACACCAAAACGGCGTGCCACAACAATGGTACCAAACAACCAGACGAGTCGAATGTCTGTTTTATTGTTCATTGTCAAAATTTAAGCCATTGGTGTTTTTTGTTTCCGTGTTGTCACTTTTAGTTCGGCACCCATGACACAGTTTGAATGGCTCAGTGAAAGCTGGCAGTGTGAACCGAAATAAACGTAACCTCCCGGGCCCCACGTCAATAAATAAGACAACTACGGCGGTAAAGTGTGGACACCGTCTCCAAGGCAGAACGTGGACGTGTCTGGTTGACGTTAGAACACGCCCCCAACATGGCGGATGTCATCAAGTGTTAAACTTCAATATAACACGGTTTGGGGGGGGGGGGGGGAAATACATTTTGTCATTAAAAAGTAACTTTTTTTTTTGTTCCCTAGTTATCTTGACAACAGGGACAATAAATTGGTCTGTACACATTATTTGTTGTTTATTGGCTAGATAACGAGCGCGTAGATTGAGAAAATGAGCATAAAACTTCATTAAAGTGACAATATCTTTGACAACGATTTTTATTTTTTCAGAAATGAAAAAAAAAAACAGACCAACATCTGCATTTTGACATTCCTCAGGACGCTACTGCTTTGGATCAGGAATGCCCCTTGTCCGTCTATATACATTTTGAAAAATCTCTAAGGATTGTTTAAACAGCTTCACTCAAATCGTTTGACGTCGATCTTAATTCTTGGGCATAAAAACTTGCTATGGATCGAACAAGATGGGGGGTGGCAGACTCACTTTCTGAACGAACATGCTGGCGCGGCAGACTCACTGTTGCAGCACAATCCTCTCAGAATCAAAGCGCACCGCTCACGCCCAAAGAAAAGCGCACGCCAAGGAAAAGCAGAATCGACTCCACTCCAATGGGTACCCACAAAACCACGTATGTCCTACGTGCGAGAAAGCTTTACGGGCACAAACAGGACTGGCAGGCCACCTGCTCACTCACCGTTGAATACACCCCTGGCCATCTTCACGCTCGACGGACGAACAACATATGAATTTACAGAAAGGCCCATAATATTTTGAACTAAAGCGACTTTCCGTTAAATACCTTTAAGAGTGAAAATTTTAGAACGTAAAAAAAAAGAAAAAACAGAACAAAACTAATACGATTATTAAAGCAACCAAAAAAAAAGAATCATCCGAAGCGAAACAAAACATGAAATCTCAGCCGGTTGTGCTTAGGTCTTGCCTGCTTTAAACTTGCACAACATTAGCACAGGATGTCAAACACTGGGGAAAAAAGCACACAATAAATTAGCGTTATAACATAAGCCCGTTCATCTTGATTTCTATTTTGACATAGTCGCCATATTATGGACTTAGACATCGTGATGCACACGTATGAAATTGACCAGCTCTATCCCTTGATGTATATTGGCTTGTATTGTCCATTTGCTTGTATTGTCCATTGGCTGGTATGTAGATTTTCTATTATTGCATTTTGTATTTTATATTGTTTCGAGCCTTACTTAAGGAAGAAGCGTGTTATTTTTTTAATGAACTTTATTAATATTATTATATTTTCAAAAAAGTGTGTCTTTAATTTGAAAACATGACCTGAAAATGTGGAAGATTTAAAATATTTGTGAGTAAATTGTGTTTAATTTTGTTGTATACCCGGGTCTGAATTTGAAGAATTCTTGCGATAACTACGTCATTTGAAAAAGTAGGCCAAGGTTAGTGTGGAAAACGGGGAAGAAATGTTGGTGGGTTTTTTTTAGGTGGTTTTTTTTTTGGGGGGGGGGGTGTTTGAGATAACACAGTCATAAACACCTATTACATTCAGGTTCTGCTACTGTAAGTAACTTCGGGACTTGATCCATACCAGGGCATGAAACAATGTCTGCCAGGCGAGGCTTACCTCTCCGTGTACCCTGCCCCGTAATCTGCCCCGTAGTTTGCCTTGTAGTCTGCCTTATAGTCTGCCCTGTAGTCTGCACTGTAGTCTGCACTGTAGTCTGCCTTATAGTCTGCCCTGTAGTCTATCCTGTACTTTGCCTTGTGTGACACTGCTCTCATTTAAATCAAAACCTCAACTTGTTTATGTTGCAGAATGACTTAGGATGTGTCTAAACAATTTAATATTTTCCTCAAATATCCTCAAAGCACGTTTGTGCGTTGTCTATTTCTGCGTCTAAAACATCCGCCCCCCCCCCCCTTCCCCTTCCCGGGTCACAATCTTGTTTCCATACGACTAATAAAAGTAAATTCTGGATATTGCTGTAGGAATCTGGCGTGAAATATACTGCGACGTTATTCTGGCCCGGATAGCTCATGGCAGTCAATATCTTAATGAGGCCACAACTCAGAATAATTAATAAGCGTAAATACGTTTATATCAACTTCCGGTTTAAAAAAAACCAACAAACTATTATGAACAAACCAAGACATGAACTATTTACTGTTAAAACACAACATGAACTCCACCTCGATGCTCCTGTGTGTATGGGGGGGGGGGTGTTTTTGTTTTCTGTAGGTCTTTTTCCCCCCGGGTCTTGCGTTTGTCAATGTCTTCTTAATTTTTTTGTCTTGGCCTTGACCCGGCGATCGTGTCGGGACGTGACGTAGCTCGTGCCGTTCAAATAAAGTGAGGGGGCGGGTTGGGGGCGGGGGGGGGGCTTCCTTAAGACTTGTGACTTGTGTATGACACAAGTATGCATCACACATCAAAATAGCTTTGAAGACACCAGTAAAAATCATGAAATAAGAAATACAAGACCCGTTGTTCACTTACAATCTGGGTTCGACATGGTTTAAAAATGCCTGATTTAGTATATCTATTAGTAGATTCAATGTTGTAATTAATTTGACGACAAATTGGATAATTGTCTTGATATTGAATACATGTAAATAGATATACTGGGAATGTTGTATCCATGTTATGACCAGCACAACTCAACTGATCTTGTTATCACGTGATGATGCCTCCTTGCGATGACTATCACGTGACGTACACTTGAGCTTATTAACGTCATTGTGGCCCCAGCGTCAGACATCAAAGGGACGCTATAAGTGATGGGATATCTTGTCAGCCTTGCGTCACCCATTCAACATGACTCATTACGGCCCCTGAACGGAAGTCATGAATATTTAGGTCACGTGCTTTTTGTAGAAGAAGTGGGGGGGGGGGGGAGACCTGAAAGGGGCCAAAACACGCTCCTGTATGTATTAGTAAACAGTGGCATTTCATTTACATTGACAATAATACTTAGCGTGTATCAATAATTATTTTAGAACCATCGCATATTTGAAATCTCTCGACCCCACCCCCTAAATGAACATATTCATTTGAGATCACGACTTTCCAAAAATGCCACTGCATATCTGTGTGTCTACTTCTCCGTGCAATGGGTAAAAGGGGGGGGGGGCTCCATTGGTATGTCAAGGGCCATCGAATTTAAATGGGCAGACGTAGACAGGGTCAAACACCTCGTCGCCCTCCTGTTCATAGTGGGATTTCGGAGATGCTCCAGTAAGCCGGAATTAATGTAGTATAATCCTCCCCTTGTGGGCATCTTAGATATAGACACTTTTCTTTTCGTTTACAGTTGGGGTGGTTGGGGGGTGTAAGTCTTTTGTTTCACGATCATGAGGAAACTATAAATAGTTTCAATATCGTTATGTTCCTTTCAGACGCGTAGCGAAGGGTGGGGGGCAGGGTGGGGGCAGATGTCCCCGAGCGCCCTTTAGTTAGAGGCGCCAAAAATGTGCTTTGATTTTATTTTATTGAAGAAAATAATGAGTTTCAGAGTTGAAAAAAATCAAGGGAGGCGCTTTAAAATGAATATTGTCCCCGGGGCGCCAATCACCCTAGCTACGACTCTTGTTCCTTTATCATATAAAAGTCAAACTGAAATCTTGCGTCTCACCATTTAATCCCTATTCTTTTCGTTTCTCTTCTTTTTTTTTCCTCGTGCAATTTTTTTCTTCTAAATTTAATGCCGTAATGTCTCCACAGATCTGAATGTACAAATGTCTCTACTATAAATGTGTTTCTGTGTGGTAACTTCAAAGCTCACTAAAATATACCATACCGTCACTAAAATATACCATACCGTCACTAAAATATACCATACCGTCACTAACATATACCATACCGTCACTAAAATATACCATACTGTCACTAAAATATACCATACTGTCACTAAAATATACCATACCGTCACTAAAATATACCATACCGTCACTAAAATATACCATACCGTCACTAAAATATACCATACTGTCACTAAAATATACCATACTGTCACTAAAATATACCATACTGTCACTAAAATATACCATACTGTCACTAAAATATACCATACTGTCACTAAAATATACTATACTGTCACTAAAATATACCATACTGTCACTAAAATATACCATACTGTCACTAAAATATACCATACCGTCACTAAAATGTACCATGCCGTCATCGGTGAATGCAAAAGAAACCAAGTACTCTATAACACAAGTGACGTGGCTATGTGTATCTATACCGTACCGTTACTAAACAATGTGTGCCACATATCGTTGTCGTAATGAGTTGGACATTTGATGTCCAATCTTTCCTGTCGCAGATTTGGAAGGTGGCGTGGGGGGAGGGTGCTGTGGCAGCTTGAGGGGCCCTAGATTTACCTGGATGACTCATGGAGACGTTTCAGCTTCCATGACAACATATGTTTAGAATAATTACTATCTTCAGAATGATTCGCAGGTGGTCATCTGGAGCCAGGCCGAAAATCATCTGATGGCAGAACAGAGATCATATTATGGCAGGACAAGGATCATCTGAGGGCAGGACAGAGATCATCTGAGGGCAGGACAGAGATCATCTGAGGGCAGGACAGAGATCATATTATGGCAGTACAGAGATCATCTGATAGGACAGAGATCATTTGAGGGCAGGACAGAGATCATATGATAGGACAGAGATCATCTGAGGGCAGGACAGAGATCACCTAATGGCAGTACAGAAATCATCTGATAGGACAGAGATCATCTGAGGGCAGGACAGAGATCATATTATAGCAGGACAGAGATCATCTGAGGGCAGAACAGAGATCATATTATGGCAGGACAGAGATCATATTATGGCAGGACAGAGATCATCTGATAGGACAGAGATCATCTGATAGGACAGAGATCATCTGAGGGCAGGACAGAGATCATATTATTGCAGGACAGAGGTCATCTGGTGGCAGTACAGATATCATATTATGGCAGGACAGAGATCATATTATGGCAGGACAGAGGTCATCTGATGGCAGTACAGAGATCATATTATGGCAGGACAGAGATCATCTGAGGGCGGAGCAGATATTTCAAGAAGCAATAAAAGTACAGGGCTTTAGCTTTACTTCTGGTTTCGGAATAAGTCTGTCAGATGAAATGTTTATAATGTGTAACATTAGTCGATATAAGGTTAACGTAACCTTAGTAGATTTATGGGTTGTTTAGTAGATTCGGGTTAGGTAAAGTAGATTTATGGTGGTAAGAGTAGACTGCGGGTAGTTATAGTATATTCAAGGTAGTTAGAGTATATTTATTGTTTAAAAAATCGTAAGAAATTGATAGGTAAGGGGAAATTATAAACAGCAAAATATTGAACTTCGAGCTGATCTCAAGTCTTCAACGTATTTATTTTTTTTCTCGACTTCCCAGCGGAGTTCAAGAGCGTGACGTTATAGACTCGTCACGCGCCAAACGACTCCTTACGACCCATCTCCAGTGCATTGTGTCTCTGGTTAAAACGTCTATCAAGTCGGACCATGTCATCCGTGCAGTACGCCTGTCGTCCCGTCGTTATCTCACACAAACCTTCGGGTTGCGGTGAGAATGTCGGCGGTTTCCTCTGATCTACATGATACCACCGTTCTGCACAATTATGTCCTTTTTCCCATTACACGCCTATTACAGATGTGTAATCTGCGCGCTGTCCTTGCCAAAGAAGTTGGTCGGACAGGATTTTCCGGCGTAACGGAAACTTGTAAAAGAAGGCCAAAGATGGCGGTTGTAAGTTGTGATAGGATGGTTTAGCGCCGTGTTTACATTAAATAAGGTTAACAAAACCCAGTCGTGATGACGTCACTCCGCCCTAAGCCATACAGACAGGTATGAGTCACGCCTGGAAAGAAAAGAAAAAAAGACGGAGTTTGGACCTTTAGCCGTAGTTGGACTGTTTAACCGGAGTTGAACCGTTAACCTGGAGTTGCACCTTGCAAGGCAAGAGTTGGATCTTGCAAGGCAAGAGTTGGACCTTTCAAGGCAAGAGTTGGACCTTTCAAGGCAAGAGTTGGACATTGCAAGGCAAGAGTTGGACCTTGCAAGGCAAGAGTTGAACCTTGCAAGGCAAGAGTTGAACCTTGCAAGGCAAGAGTTAGACCGTTTGGCCTAAAATGGGCCGTTTATCTGAAGTCGAAAGGTGCAGACGTTGTAAGGGTCGAATTTCGCTCAGAAAATGAGACGCTTCATGTCTGGAGAAGTAAAACAGCGATGCCAATGAAATGTGACTATCAGGTCAATTTGGTAAATTGTTTAAAAACTAATAAAAAGACATAATAATGTATGGAAGAAAGTATGGTGTTATTGTGAGTTCCACGGCGCGAAAAATAAAACTCCCGATAGCTCCGCGAGATTTCTTAAAAATATCTCACCATCGTTTGGTCCGTAATAATGTCTTTCGTTTTTACGAAAATGGTCTCAATTCAAATAAGGTGCACTAAATCTGCTACGTAGAAGGGGCGGGACATTAGCATATAAGATGATATTAAGGATCGGTTTAGAAAGCGGTCCGTCGTTACCTGGGGGTGGGGGGAGGGGGAATAACACAAACCGGGATTCTGATTAAGCGAGTTACTTGTATGCAAGTTTGCTGGTTAGTGTGCAAAATCATAAAGTTGTGTGCGCAGCTTAAAGAGAACATTGTCTATAACTAGTATAGACTAGTCATGAAATAAGTTATTTATATTTATTTTTAAAAAGCAAAATATTCCTGGTTGGAGATTGAAATCAAGATTTTTAAAGAGTCAAAAAATTATATTTTTCTGATTTCATAACCACCCCCTTTCCCCCCTGTTTCATGATTTGATAAGATAAGATCCAGCAAGCAACGTGTCTGGGTTATGTAATTAACCCACTTCTCGCGCTAACATAACATACAGTCCTGTCCATGACACGAGGAAGGACATGACATGGTGAAACATGGCTGCCAGAGACAGGAGTAGTCGATGTTTTCCAGCTAGTTGGCTGCAATCATTTAGGATAAGATGGATCTGTGATGTCATTGACATTGGTGATTGCTGTGATTTCATCTGCGTACCAGATACGGCGTACACAGCGGATTGTGTGTGTGTGTGGGAGGGTGGGGGCGGTTCCAGAAACATACGTCTGGTAGTCATAACTAACATCCACCTTTGATCCAGATGTTCACATGAGGAATAAGTCTGGTGTTGGCTCCATTTGGTTTAATTAAAACCACAGAATCGTTAACAAAAACATTTGCCATGATTCGTGATCTATTACTCAAACATGTTCAATCTGGAGGGCGAAGACCTTATATCGTGTCTTGAAACACATTGAAAATCATGTTTTTTCTTCTACAATTTTTTTTTGTTATTTTTTTTTTGTATGTTCATCAGTTCATTGTAATAATGATATTGTTTTCAGAATCCGACTCGATTTGAAAGGTTCTACGCTATTAGGCTGATATTTATTTATTATTATTATTGCTCATCCTTCGCACGCGAACATGATCAAGGCAGTTGTCGACTTGAGCAGTACTGGGGTAGTGGCCTTGCTTTGACCTGCGTATTTTCTTTAACAAAACTGAGGGAGAGTGGTTCAATTCGTCAGCTTTACTCTTTCGTTCTTTCTAATTGATCCAACGGCAAAAATTGGTCAAGACGACTGGAAATAGACTAGGGTGGAGTGGATGACTAGCAGCGTGCTGTAGGTATTTCACTGTGCTCTTTATGCGCTCTACGTCACATGAGTTGTCGGAAGTTTCATTGTATCAATGTCATACTACCTACTGGACTCCATCTCCGGGTTCGATTTCAGAGTCTGCCTTCTCTTGGATGAGTTGTCATCCGAAATTAACATCCGAGTCCCATCCACCCGGGGTGCTGGTGGTGTTTTTGATTTTATTGGGATTGAACTTGAGTCTACTAGCTGTTGTGTGACTCAGTTTAGATCATTGGGCTAATAACGGCTACATCACACACCTTCTGCTTCTAAACTCACCCACTAGATTATTGAACATATAAGACCTTGTTTTAATTTTATAAACTATAAACAAGAATAAATTGTTTATATCATCTGGTATCGGGATAAACGTGTTCTTGTAATTGCAGATAGTCTCCAAAATAAAGCTAAGTAATGCTATATCCGTGAATCTGGCCATACTAATACATTGGGAAGGAGACCAGTAAGAGGGTAATGGATATCACACAAGTATTCACCAAGAAACAATTTCAGATTTGAGTGCAAATTATGTTTGTCTGCTTGCTTTGGAGTGAAATCTCAAGTTGATGTAGAAGTTCTCTTATCGTTAGCAGTAAGGTTGCTTGAAATTGTCTGCTTATACTATATAAAAAAAAGGGGAATTGACTTTACATTAGTCTGCCTCTGTCAGCGTTAGGATTGAGGTAAACACTGCATTTGTCTGTATTGGTAGGATCGAAGTCTTATCCGTATCTGTAAGTGTAAGGGTAGAAATGTGAGTACGGCTAAGTGTAAGGGTAGAAATGTGAGTACGGCTAAGTGTAAGGGTAGAAATGTGAGTACGGCTAAGTGCAAGGGTAGAAATGTAAGTACGGCTGAAGATTTCGCCTGAAGACAGATCGCTTTCCTTGCCCGTTGTTGTTCTCTTTGCATTCAGGTCACGCACCGAGTGACCTGTGTTCCCCAGCCCTTGTGTTTACGTGTGTGTGGGGGGAGGGGGTGTGGGGGGGGATAACTGGAACATGACACAACGGAATCTTTGTTTGATCGGGGCTCACCTGTTTGTTTATAACCAACCGGCCAGGGACGAGTCTATTAGCTTGATTTAACCCTTGAGCTGTTATACTGATTAGATAATGATTCGGAGATGGAAGAATATTTATGGTTATGACTTCACTCTCTTCAAACTCAATACAAACTATTCAGTGCGCTTGTTTAAAAGGAGTATGCCATTAGTTTAAAGGACGACCTGATTCTCTCATTTCAGGATGTGGGTAAACTCGCCAGATCGTCCATTCAGCCATCCTTCAGGCGCAGGGAACTTCCTCATGGGTTGTAGGGGCCAGTTTGAAGGCGTTTAACATGGGAAGTGGGCGGAGTGATCCCTGACCCCCCCCCCCCACCCAGAGTTGTCTATTGGCGTCACAACTCCAGACCTTCATTAAAAAAGTACACGTCCTTTGACGAGGTCCAGTAATGACGTCACTGATATCTTTCCCAGCCGATAAACTGGAAAAAACACAAATACATTTATTGACAAATTACGGCGGTAACCAAATGCCAGTGAATATTTTTAAATCTTGCGATAAACTGGGATTTTAAATAAGGGTTAACTCTATTCGGATGTTTATGCCAGGGGAACTTCCAGCAGACAACAGAAAGCGGTCAGTTCTTCACCGGCTCAAGCTTAAAAGCAGACAACGTGAACGCACCAGGCGACCTCGGGTAACCAGCGATCACCTCTATCGGGGCCCGGGTATTCATGTGAGGCTTGAAACTGACTCCGGCGGACGGAGTGGTCCGGTGTTATCAGCGTGGACTATAACGCTTGGGTCAATATCGGCTTACGTCGCTGATCCACTTCAGTGTCATCGAAAGTGGGATCAGTGGGGGTCTACGCGATACAGGTAAAAATTATCCGCACTGCGGTCTTTGTAGTACACCAGGGGACAGCGGGAAGAAAACTCATTTTACTTTGACCGACTCCATAACAGCCACTACCACAAAACAAAACAAAAATAATAATAATAAATAAATAATAATAATAATTTCGGTAACCAGATGTCAGAACCGAACTTAGAGTTATGAGTTCGACGTACATAGGACTCATTTACAAATGAATAAAAAAAAAACTACAACTGCTCACACTGACTTATTGTCAATTACGGTAGAACAATTCCATCATTTTTCCTCATGCAATTCGTATGATGTATGGATTTTTAAGTGTGCACAATGTAACTATGGTTTAGACTTCACAGGACGAAATCATAGGGCCTGTGATTTTTCACTAGGAGTATAATCTGGTTCCCTAGACATCAAATCACCTCTCTCCGTGCACCTGGATATCCCATGGGAACACCATGTATCGATGATACAGCTTGGCACCAGTAGCGTCAATGTCATACAGCCAACGGGACTCCATGTCCGGGTTTGAAATCAGCAGAGCTTTCCTTCTCTTTCTCTTTCCAGTCTTAATCTTATAAGCACACCCATCCACCAAGAGTGACGGTGATGTTTCTACCAGTCTTAATCTTATACGCACATCCATCCACCAAGAGTGCCGGTGGTGTTTCTACCAGTCTTAATCTTATACGCACATCCATCCACCAATCCACCAAGAGTGCCGGTGATGTTTCTACCTGTTTTTTAGGCACAGCCATCCAGCGACCCAAATAATTTATGTATAAATAACGCCATCTCCATCGGACAGACACAAACGCAAGAAGCTCAAACACATTAAAAGTGAATGGCTCGGATTTCGTGATATAAAATCATTGAACTTAATCGCAGGTGTCATCTTAATTTCACGTTTATACAAGTTCTGAAATTGTTTCAACAAACTAAATAACCGCTAGTCACCCTTGTAATATTCTAGTGGCAATCGAATTTCAACACAGCGACGCATTTAATTTTTAATTTATTTTCTGATATCACTAGACCAACAAACGTTAACAACTTCTTCAGTTGCTTATCAGCCGCCTGGGCGAGTACTTCCGAGCTGTTCCACAAACATACCAGGAGCGTGTTCCAAAATATGAGCTGCGATTCCCTTTGATTCGATTCACCGGCCCTTAATTTTACTTCACCACCTGCATACGTAACTCATGTTCAAACATAGGATGCCCCTCGCCCTATTCCATTTGCTGTTTCACCTGCCAAAGAGGTTTAACGCTTGCTAAACGTGTGCTGTTGATGTTCAATCTCAGTTTTGTAAGCATTCTTGAAGCTAAATCGAGCAATTATCCTCCACCCCCAGTGAATTGACTTGGAGGCCTATCAGAGATTTACAGATTAGGGCAGGGGAGAATTATTTTTTTTATGCCTTCGATTACTAATATATAAGGTGCCTCCGGATGGTCTATGACTAAAGCTCATCTTTGACTGTTCAGTCTTATTTGCATGACGTCATTTCGGACTTAATATCCATACTCTGATGATCTGCTTTCCGAATTTTCGTAACATTACTTCACATTTGTTATCAATGTCCATAGAGTCGTAAATAAACAGGGGAAACTTTATTTTCTGACATTTTATGGAAACGTCATCCTTAATTTGGAGTCCTTTATAGAACTCTTGACGCCTACGCCAGTTCGATAGGCCTCCCATTGACTCGAACGCAAAGCCAATTGGCCTTTCATTGACTCCTACCCCAGTCCAACATACTTACCATTGACTCCTACCCCAGTCCAACATACTTACCATTGACTCCAACCCCAGTCCAACATACTTACCATTGACTCCTACCCCAGTTCAACATACTTTCCATTTACTCCTACCCCAGTCCAATATACTTCCCATTGACTCCTACCCCAGTCCAACATACTTCCCATTGACTCCTACCCCAGTCCAACATACTTACCATTGACTCCTACCCCAGTCCAACATACTTATCATCGACTCCTAACCCAGTCCAACATACTTTCCATTGACTCCTACCCCAGTCCAATATACTTCCCATTGACTCTAACCCCAGTCCAACATACTTCCCATTCACTCCTAACCCAGTCCAATATACTTACCATTGACTCCTACACCCCAGTCCAACATACTTCCCATTCACTCCTACCCCATTCCCATGGACCCACCGACTCCAAACTTCCAACAGCTCTTGTTGAACCACGTGACTGTTAGACCTGGACATCTTCACACCTCAAAAAAAAATCTCACACCGTGGGTGGTTCTAATCTCCATCGTTGTTCCTCTCACGCTCATAAAAAAACAATGATTTGATTGAAGATCTGTCTGACTTGCACATTTTGCAGCTTCCAGACTTGCTTGTTTAAGGTGAGGTTGGATATCATTAAGTGTTCTGTCTAATTGCATTTTTGTACTACGTTATTTTTTTATTTTCTTTCTTAACCACTTAAGCCATTCATATTTCTTTCTTTAGAACTTCACCGGCTTTTTATTACAGCAAATACGCGACAGTGTTAAAATGTCTACCTGCACAAACCATTGATTTAACGCCTGCGGTGTGACTGAAACGTCATAAATTATCTAATAACAATAGTAAATTTTAAGTTATCGATCTAAATATTATTTTGAGTCGTTAAATGATTATTTAAATTTAAGTTCAAAATTCACTTAACTACTTCCGAAATTCCATGTTTTTTTTTTTGTTTTTTTTATTAAGCTTATATAGTTTTTGTAACAACAGCATTGTTTGTAAGGCTGAAGTTATATTACTCGTAGGCTGGATGTATTGATACGTAGCTGTATTCTCATTAATTAACCACTTTCACTGTTGTCACAACATCTCTCAGTACACGGGGCAGAACGTCCAGATTTGACATCACTGTTTTATTGACCGACATGTTACAGTGCGCTATAATAATAAATCTCCTACACTGGAGAAAAGACACTATACACTGTCTTATTCCTTTACACAATTAAATCTCTCAATTCACTCGAATATACCCCCACGATGTTATCAGATCAAAACAATGGATCGTGGCGAGAGCCTAAAGTAGTTCACGCCTCGTACCTGCTGTACCTCCGCGCATGACATCAATAATCGAATTAACTTCCTGTTCATATTAAATTACCATAACAATCCATTGTCCGAGATGAATGACTATGTCCTCATTTGAGCTGTTACAGTTTTGTACTCTGGCTTTACCATTGTACTTATTTTGTTCCACTATTCATTATGTTATTTAATTTAATACCGCCCTCCCTTTTTTTTTTCTTAATTAACCACGTTCAAATTAAAAACCCCACCCAGGGCCGACCCTAACAATGGCGGGGCCCTGTGCGAAACGGATTGCGCGGGGGCCCATTCTGGGTAGAGGATAAGGATAATAAGTGAAAATTACAAGTTTTTTATTAGAAAATAAATTCGGGGCGGGGCCTATGAAAGTGCGGGGCCCATTGCGGCCGCATAGGTTGCAGTGGTCTAAGGCCGGCCCTGCCCCCCACCCTACCCCCCACCCCACTCTATTTTGAAGCATCCGTGGAAGACAAAATGAAATGTGATTGATTTTGCTTCTCCCACCCTCCGATGACTCGATATGTTATGTGATTTTAAAAAAACAAATATATATTTCAAATGTAAGTAGACCTAAGATTTAATCATAAATTACATCTAATACTTTTGAGTGGCATATAATTGCGTGTAAAGCTAACGGGGGTGGAGGTTCAGGGTTATATAGCGTGTCAACAAGTTCATGTATAGTTGAGTACTGCATATGCATGTACCGTAAGTCACGATTCTTGTATAATAGCGCGTCAGTACGACATTTGTAAGCGGAGAACTGGGTGTACAAGACTGCGTGTACAAGACAGCGTGGCCAAGACAGCGTGTACAAGACAGCGTTACAAGACAGCGTGGCCATCACAAAGCCGGTGTAAAATTGCTTTTTTTTATTCAATCACTTATTGCACATCTTTTCCGCTGTTTGATTTGTCAGCGATCAATCGATTCAATGATGGATGCCGTGTCTGACGTGTTTTTCCCGTAGCGCTCAATCAAAGAGACGAGAGAGTGGGTCTCTGTTGAAACGATCAATCTCAAGAAATAACATTATCATTAGATATATAACTATTTTTTTTTTTAAAAAGAGCTATCCATTTTGATGTCCATGATTTCGACCGAGCTGGTAAGTTATCACACACACAGCGCAAATGACATCCACATGTCATTATGTCAAATTTAAGATATTTCGTTAAGCACAATTTGTTTAAGGAGAAAAAAACAATTTTTAAATTCAAATTTGTCATCAGCATTTTCTAAATAACTTATGGGGGGGGGGGGGTGATAATTTCATGGAATATTTAGTTTTGTGGCCTAAAATTTTGAGGACCTCTGCAGTAAAAAAAACAACAAAATTTGTTTATATTACAATTTAACGATGCCAACACGATGCTCCACATATTGGCGTGTGCGAAAGCTGGTGATGGGGGCAGCTATCCACATTCTGGGCACGTGCAGTAACCAGCCTCCGACTGCTCTCCTGCCGCCCTAAGTCACGTGTTTGCCGAAAGGGATCGTAGACGATCGTATCGGCGAACAAGCTCGCCATCTGAGAGAATGGTTTGCGTGTGTTTGACTTGTGGCCCATATGTGTCTGGTTTGAGCACTATTTAAAGGGGGTGCGACGGAGGGGGGGGTGGGCGGTTGAGTAATCCATACATCGAAACATATCGAATCTGGAGTCAGGTTGTCTCATCGTTATCTGACCTGCTTAATTCTGTGGTACAGTCATCGTTAAATAAAATGTTGAATTCATGGTACAATCATGTTATCGAAACCGTACAATTGTATGGTATTCGGTCGTGCCATCAAAGCTGTTTAAATTCTGTGGTACAGTAGTGCTGTCAAATATGTTTCCATTGTGTGGTACTGTCGTGCTGTCAAAGCTGTTTCAATTGTGTGGTATTGTCGTGTTGTCAAACCTGTTTCAATTGTGTGGTACTGTCGTGCTGTCAAACCTGTTTCAATTGTGTGGTACTGTCGTGCTGTCAAAGCTGTTTATATTGTACGGTACGGTCGAGCTGGCAAAGCTGTTTATATTGTACGGTACAGTCGAGCTGTCAAAGCTGTTTGTATTGTATGTTACAGTCGTGCTGTCAAAGCTGCTTAAGTTGTATGGCATAGTCGTTCTGTCAAAGCTGTTTAAATTGTATGGCATAGTCGTGCTGTCAAAGCTGTTTAAGTTGTATGGCATAGTCGTGCTGTCAAAGCTGTTTAAGTTGTATGGTATAGTCGTGCTGTCAAAGCTGTTTAAATCGTTAAGATAGTGTTGAGAATGCTCGGTAAAATTGTTAGTCGTAACTTCTAGCGTCCATTTATTGCCTCATAATGCACACATGGTTCTTGACTTTTCATTAAATATTTTGTTCTGCTTTCCGGCAAATGCCATCAATAATTTTTTATTGATGTTTGCCGAATTTTTTTTAAAAGTTATATGACTAAGTTTTATTCTAAATTGATTTACGCATTCTTAAAGCCATTAAATTACTACATTAAAAAATGTGTGTACCAGTTATATATAACATGAGAACACTTGTCTGATGCTAACACTAATCGCTATACGATAAGAAATATAGATAGTGGTCACCGTTTGGTTGAAGTTAGCTATAACTTTTTTTTGTTGTTGTTGTTGATTATAATGGTTGACCAGTTGGCTGAATTTAGCTATAACCTTTTAAATTAAATGTTATTATAGTGGTGACAGGTTGGCTGAATTTAGCTATAACCTTTTAAATTAAATGTTATTATAGTGGTGACAGGTTGGCTGAATTTAGCTATAACCTTTTAAATTAAATGTTATTATAGTGGTGACAGGTTGGCTGAATTTAGCTATAACCTTTTAAATTAAATGTTATTATAGTGGTGACAGGTTGGATGAGTTTAGCTATACCTTTTTTTAAAATAAAATATTTTTTTAAAAATTATATATATATATACTGTTTTCCCGCCTTGAAGGTATCAAAGAACATTCAAGGATGTTCCGGAAATGACTTCATAGAAGCGAACCGCATAATCTGTAAGGCACCTTGCGTCGTCTTCAGTGTTTAGAGTGGCACTCAAAGAAAGCCAGTGCACCGTCTTAATCAGAGCGGAAGCTGTTCACGTTTTATCTGCAGTGCTACACGGTTCTGGTCAGAACGGTTCATGCGTTTCAACTCTTTTTTTTTTTTACGACATTTTAAAAAACTAAAATTTGGCATCGATGTATTATGTCCATACGAATGTCTCGACATCAAATTGCACGAATAGTGCTGTCTACAAACCGACATTGAAGACAACTAATACAGTTGATGTCTACCAACCAACATCAAATAAGACAAATGATGTATACCAGTCAACATCAAATAAGACAAATGATGTATACCAGTCAACATCAAATCAGAAAATTGTCTACCAACCAACATCAACATTCTAAGCAATTGTTTTGATATTACTATAGTAAATTATGGTGCTGGGTGGCCGAGCGGTCTAACATGACCCAAACTTAAGCGTGTGGACTGTAACGCAATCCCCAGCAAAAGCCGATACAAGCACACATACACACACACACAAAACCAGCACCCACAGTGGATGGGACTCGTTAACCTTGGATGGAAACTCATCCATCGGAAGGCAAACTCTGAAATCAAACCCGGAGTCCCGTAAGGCGTACGGCAGTGACGCAATGAAAACTCCGGGAACATCCTCCCACGTGGAACGCATAAAGAGCACAGTGAAACACGCAACACACACTGCTGGTCATCTACTGCATCCCGTACTGTTTCCATTCGTCTTGACTACGTCTTGCCATCGAGTCAAATAGGCAAGGACGAGAGAGTGAGGCTGACGAATTGATCAACTTATCCCACATTTTAAACAGAACACAGCTCGAATCAAGTCTACTACTCAAGTCGGAGCCATTTATTGGTCATTCCTCGTTTGTTAAATTGTAGTGTTCTCCCGGCCCCTACTTTTTGAATCAATAGTTACATATTTGTACGTTATAAACCTAGGTGCGAGTACATAATAATCATAATGTAAGCAGATACGGCAAAAAAGTTCTTTCTCTTTTTATGTTTTTCCTCCAACGAGTTTTACATTTCAACTCACTTGACTTAACACACCAGAAGTGGTTCTTACATTTCGTTGCCATTTTTTTTTTATTGAAAACTCCCCACCTGCACAGGTACTGTCTACCTGTTATGAAAAAATTAGATGCAATATGTGTTTTTTGTGGCGGGGGGGGGGGGGGTTAGAAAACACTGTTTGTTTTATTTTTCTATGTTTTCCCCCACCCCAACGGTTATAACAGCACACCTCCAACCCAGGTGCTGAAACACGACACAAATAAGCCCTCCCATTTATTTTTATTTTTTTGAATGCAGATGCTCACGTGTGAATGCATTTTCACGTCTGCCATTTCTACGTCTGCCGCGTCGTTAAAGAGAGATGTTGTTGTCGTAAAATGTAGTTAAAGAAAGACGTTGTAGTCGTAAAATGAAGCGCCTGTTGGCATTTATTCCGTGCGAATGATTTTGAGGTAAGGTGGTGCACGGCGAGAGTTCGAACGTTGAATTTATGGGCGGCATCGGTCAAGAATACACACACACACACGATATTTTTAATAATAATAATTAAGGCGTTAATGGTTATTGACCTATACTTAGGTATGCTTTATCTATGGATTCGATTATGAATTTGCCCATCGTTTCTATGAACTGTGTGCTTACGATTTGTCACTTTTTATTAATGTGTTTTTTTGTAATGAAAAAAACTTGTTTTATAATAAACGCGACAGGGCCGTCAAATGGCCCTACAGCCCCTGCGGCTGTTGAGAGGCTCATATAGTTAAGAAGCCAAAGGTTTTAGTTATGTTGAAAAACTTGAAATTATCACTTTTGAACACAGCCGAAAAGGGTCGGGAGCGGGGGGGGGGGGGGGGGGAGGGTCGTGGTCCTTAAATAAAAGCGCGCGATTTTAAAATATTAATACATTAAAAAAATTCTATGAACTCCAAAGGAACCCTTGTTCCACGGAGTTGCACGTGACTATCGGGATCACGTGTGGGTCGGGACCATATTACTGTGTCTTTAAAATATCAATTTTGTAACTTTGCGTTGTCAAGCATTCCATTCAAAAGTCCATTCATCATATGTAAAGATGAAACACGTTAATTGTTGTTAAAAAAAATAATCTCTAAACCATCCCCCGATTAAGATAAACATGAATATACAAACTCGATTTTGTTGTAGCACCCCGTCCCCCAAGGTTATACCCCATAACCAAATGTTTGTAGACAAAGGTAGCTCTCAAATATATAGTAGCTATCCAATCTACGGTAGCTCTCCAATCTACGGTAGCTCTCCAATCTACGGTAGCTCTCCAATCTACGGTAGCTCTCCAATCTACGGTAACGCTTTCTTCTCATACAAGTTCCCAAAGTCGGGCCAAAAAAATGATGAAAGTGACTTTTCTTAAATCACAGCGGTTCTCAACCTGTGGGTCGAACGACCCTGTCCCAGGGGTCGCCTAAGCCCATCGGAAAACAAATATACTCTACAGTTATGAAGCAGCAACGAAAATCAGTTCGTAGTTGGGGGTCGCCACAACACGAGGAACTGATGTATTAAAGGGTCGCGGCATTAGGACGGTTTGAGAACCACTGTTAACAGCAGTTCGTGTTACCTTGCGTACGTCAAATACGCCGAGATATCCACCCGCCTTGTACACACAACACAATACATCGTCGGCTCTTTATATAGCCATTAATCAAGATTAGTTTTAAACATAAAAAAAACCCACACAACACAGAAATATCTCCCGAGTGTTATGGGGGACCCATACTCAGTTATGACATATGATGCACTGGTATGTGCCCGAGTACATCTCCGGTGACCAAAAATTTGAAAAAAAAAACACCTATGGTAGGAATAACGCCAGATGCCACAGTTGAATTATTTCCCCCATTGTAACTCAGTCGCCCAGCGCGAGAGGCGCGCGCGCGCACACACACACACACACAAAATGGCGATAGTTTTCAACGTCGAGGCGATAGCGGGTGGAATTATTTGTTATCATATAACAAGGAAAAACGATAACAAACATACCGCTTGTCGAATCCGTACAGTGTAAATGTTCAAGAGTGTCCTCCACGGAACTCGATATTTATCAGAGCTATTCAAACTGACATTTTTTTATAATGTGCAAACGATTAACTATAATACCCGACGGTTGTTGGTCCCAGGAAAGCTACGCGTGTGGAATTTCGCGGATTTGTTGCTGATTTTGAATGGGGGGAAAAAGCTGTTGTTTTGTTATTTGGTAAGAAAGAAAGTCGGGCATGATTTTGTGGCGATCTCCGAAACGAATCCACCACTTAATGTCTTTCATTGTGTTCATTTGCGATAAACGTTTTTCAGTTTATGAATACAGCAAGTTTTGTTGTTGGTCTATAGTTGTTAGTTTGGGGTATGTTGCAAGGTGTTTGAGAATGAGTTTAGGGGGTGGTTGGGTATGGAGCTGCGGTTGGGGGTGGGACTGAATTTGGGGTCGATGGATCGTGTGGCTATTTTTTGATATACGAAGCCTGTATACGTCTTTTTAAGGTTTATAACTTTTTAAAAAAAAATAGATTTAAGAGACGTAATTACGGCCTCTTAAATGTTATAACAAAAGTTCGCTCCGGATAAATATTATTCTAAATAATTATACCCCCCAACCCTTTTTTTTAATTTGTGAAAAAATAAGGAAATGAGAGAGGGTGAATGAAGCAGATGATGTTTTAGGATTAATTTGTTATACATGTTCTCTTTCCCTCCATTTTGAATCTCACTGTCAACACGTCTCGACTCCCTCCCCCCTCCACCACACCACAAATGGTCACAATTTGCGCTCACCTTCGCCAGAGAGTCCCTTCATCACTTCCCGTGGCCCTGGCACACTGATATAAGATATTCGGCATCAAAGCAACTGACTGGTACATCACACCCCGGCCCATGGAATAGTGTAAGAGGTAGATGCGATCACATTTCTGCCCTTCAACTGGGTTAGGTGAAAATTGGGTGACGTGGAGTTGGTGGAGATTTGGGGTGACATGGTGGAGTAGGGGTGAAGTAGCAGAAGATGGCGTGGAGTGTGTGGCGTGGGAGTGACGTGGAGTGGGGGTGAAGTAACATGGGGGTTGGTGACGTTGAGTGGGTGGCCTAACGATGACGTGGAGTTGATTGCGTGGAGTGGCGTGGGGCTGGCGTGGAGTGGGTGACGTTGGTGTGACGTTAAGTGGTTGGAGTGGGGTTTGAAGTGGCAGTGAATGAAGGTTCACATATCCTCTAATCGTCTTTCATGTCGTGAAGACTGCTCATCTTGTGATGCGGTATTGAAATAGTTCCCTCCCCCCCCCCCCCACCACACTTCTTTTGAATGGTGGCGGCGCTGGTAGGAAATAAAATGAAAATGAATCAGCAGCATCTTCGCTTTGAGGTTATGAAGGAAGTTGATGCTCTCAGACAGATGACGTTATCAGACATTTGGCGTTATCAGACAGATTTAACGACTTTGAAGACGTGTCTTAAGCTTAATGTCAATGTCGACAACAGGTGTATCTAGGAAAACTAAACATGACTAGTGGGCAAAGTGTAACCATACCTTCAAATTATCATAGTGATGTCAATTGAGGGCCATACGTTCTTTAAAATACATGTGCGCATCAAGTCTGGGGGGAAAAAAAGGGCCGTGGGGGAGGGAGTCCTTTGATACTATCTCTTCTCACAGCAGCGTTTTGGTACTAGTCACCACTTAAGTTATTCTTTGATTTCTACAATTCCTCGTTTTAACAAGATCAGCTATTTGGAGTGTTTTAAATAAGATCTGTTTATATGGCAAATACAACGAATAAACACACACACCCGCACCCCCTTCCTACGCCCCTGGTCGTATGCATAAAACTATAAATGACAGGATGGTGTCTCCAAGACAAGATGCAATCTTCACCTATATTTACAAAATAGTGTCCCCAAGACCAGGCTCTATCTTCACCAATATCCACAAAATAGTGTCCCCAAGACCAGGTTCTATCTTCACCAATATCCACAATATAGTGTCCTCCAAGACCAGGCTCTATCTTCACCAATATCCACAAAATAGTTGTCCCCCAAGACCAGGTGCTATCTTCACCAATATCCACAAAATAGTTGTCCCCCAAGACCAGGTTCTATCTGCACCAATATCCACAAAATAGTGTCCCCCCAAGATCAGGTTCTATCTTCACCAATATCCACAAAATAGTGTCCCCCAAGACCAGGTGCTATCTTCACCAACATCCACAAAAAAGTGTCCCCCAAGACCAGATGCTATCTTCACCAATATCCACAAAATAGTTGTCCCCCAAGACCAGGTGCTATCTTCACCAATATCCACAAAATAGTGTCCCCCAAGACCAGGTTCTATCTTCACCAATATCCACAAAATAGTTGTCCCCCAAGACCAGGTGCTATCTTCACCAATATCCACAAAATAGTGTCCCCCAAGACCAGATGTTATCTTACAATATCCACAAAATAGTTGTCCCCCAAGACCAGGTTCTATCTTCACCAATATCCACAAAATAGTGTCCCCCCCAAGACCAGGTTCTATCTTCACCAATATCCACAAAATAGTTCCCCCCCCCCCCCCAGACCAGATGCTATCTTCACCAATATCCACAAAATAGTGTCCTCCCAAGACCAGGTTCTATCTTCACCAATATCCACAAAATAGTGTCCCCCCCCCCAAGACCAGGTTCTATCTTCACCAATATCCACAAAATAGTCCCTCCCAAGACCAGGTGCTATCTTCACCAATATCCACAATACAGTGTCCCCCAAGACCAGGTGCCATCTCCACCTATCCACGGTTTCATTTCAACCTAATCCGCTTTTCACATTATTGCCATGTTTAATGCCCATTTATGTCGACCACTGTGATAAGAGAGATTTGTACCATTAAAAAGTCCCAGGCCGTTTCTCAGGTGGCCACTCGTGCAAAGGTTGGGCTCTAGAGACAGGTGCGTTAACGAGCGGAAGAATATTTATATATTTTTATTTTAAATAATGACCTTTACAACATGGTCCTGGCAAATTTTTTTTTCTTTTTTTTTTTCTTAAAAGAAAATTATTTGCACATTGCGTATTGCAAACTGTTTTAGGAGAGCAATGGCCGTGCGAAGGGATGATGATATAACATTGTAAACACGAAGTAGCTAAACAAAATGTTTACAGTTGTGGTTCCAGATTGTACCGTCAAATATCAATTTTAACCACAGCTAATCTCTTAACATTTAGTGTGGCCTCGTAGTTTGAGACAAGAAGTTTTAGCTCTTCCAATTTCATCGACCTATGTTACTTGTCATCGTCCATCGACCAACAGGTGGTGGAAAAATGGGGTGGTGGCGGTATAAGTCTCTGCTACTGGGAGTTGTATTCCATGACGTCAGATTATTTTATTTTGATAAAAAAATAAGTTCCCAGAATCAACACCTTTATTTTTGGTATGTGATTTAAACAGGTTTAGAGAAATCCTCTTGACTAACCCACAAGACTAGGGGCTGCTCTTTGTTTAATTTAAAGGCTAAATAAGGGTGTTGGTTTTATTAACAAACTTCTTTCATTCTCTGCACGTAAAATCCGCATCCTTACATTTTTCCCTGACGGTGCATGCTAGAACTATAGCTGGTGAATGAAGTCATGCAACACAACACATGCGTTCAGCTTGAGCTCAGAGACATTGACAAGCCACCTTACTTCAGATAATGCAACCATGCGCATGTGTATCATTCGTCACAAAACACCTTCGTAATATCCGGTGACATCATAAGCCTGAGTCTCTCTGCGTGAGCCGTATTCCCAATTTAAAGCTGTTCCGAGTTCTCGTATCCCGCTTTACCCCCCCCCCCCCCCAACCTACCCGCTGCAACACTTGGAGCTGTGTCCCGGGTACTCGCATCCGAGACTAATTGCAGCAACCACTTCGAGAGCATATTTCTGAAGCTTTTGCTTGATGCTTGTCTCAGAATGTGCATTCCCCTGGTCCTAACATCTGTCATGATGAGATATTGCTGTCATGCTCGCTGCACCAAGCACCTGTCCCATCCAATAGATGACTTATTTCAACTCAATGTCTCCATTCGTCTCCGATGTCTGGTGTTAGTGGTTGGGGAAAAAAAAGTTGGTTTGTGGGGAAAAGGGGGGGGGGGGTGCGAGAGAGTCATGTCTGTTACACTACTCCATGTTAATTCCTTGGTATTTAGTGGCGTAATTAGATAACAACGAGATGGGGCGGTGCACCAAATGTGCACCAGTGAAAGGTTTTGGTATCTTTGTTAAAGGCTTCCATTTATCTTTAATGTTAGATTTGGTAACGGCACAAGCATGAGATAGTGGCTGGACGAGGTGGCGTCCCCTTTAATCCGTCAGTGGCGTCATAGTAATATTCATTGGTAAAAAAACTACAAGTAAATCGATGGTCATGCTTTGACGAAAAATGGACCCAAAGATTGTAAATCTTATATAAAATTGTCACTTGGTCGTGAAATCACCCCCCCCCCACCCCGTGGGCCACCCTCTTTTTATAGACACTGGCCTAATTTTTATTACTTTGAGGCATTTACAACAATTTGCATACCTCAAATTTGGAGGTACAAACATTTTATTTTAATATCATACTAAACACTGACCACTGGTCATCTTGCCACTGGTCGTCTGGCTACTGGTCGTCTGGCCACTGGTCATCTGGCCACTGGTCTTCTGGCCACTGGTCATCTTGCCACTGGTCGTCTGGCCACTGGTCGTCTGGCCACTGGTCTTCTGGCCACTGGTCTTCTGGCCACTGGTCTTCTGGCCACTGGTCTTCTGGCCACTGGTCGTCTGGCCACTGATCGTCTGGCCACTGGTCGTCTGGCCACTGGTCATCTTGCCACTGGTCGTCTGGCTACTGGTCGTCTGGCCACTGGTCATCTGGCCTTTGGTCGTCTGGCCACTGGTCGTCTGGCCACTGGTCGTCTGGCCACTATCCGCCTTGCTATGCATGTTGTCCTTAACGTTTTAAAATACATATCTTTTTATCTTAAAACGTTCAGAAGAGAGTGCTGAGAATATTACTGTATTCAAATTTTATAAAAATGAAAGTTATTAAATTAATTTTGCCGACAGTTCAACAAAAAAAAAAAAAAAAGATGATGGTTTGAGGCTGAGACTTGTAGACGTTCTTGACGTCATATGTCATTTATTTAGCTACTATCTAAGCACTTGGTTCAAGGTCTGTGATGTGCATTAGCTGCACAACTAAGCGCCAGAAGTAATTACATAACATTGCATCCCAGACACCTTTAGACACCCCTAGACGCCTAGCCTGCAACGTGTTATTTAAGGAAATTGGACTCTATTACCAACCTTTTTGGATATAATTTCTTGCTTACCTCTAAACTAGCTCGGATCTATCACGATACAACTGATATATCATTATCCTACTTTCTGCCCGCGTACCTATATTGAAATTATATCCCGACTTCAATTCTTATCCTTAAAAACGTTGTAGACACCAACTTCAATACCAAACCTTTGCCCCAACAGCCACGAGATGACCTTATTAAACTTCGCCTTGTTATGCTTTCGCCGTCAGGTGCAACCAACAACAAAATGATGTAATACGCCTGATGATGGACTACCATATCCCCAAAATTAACTTGAAGGTGTACAAAAAATATATATAAATCCCAAACTGTCATTGGGGGCCGGTGCGTTTATTTACCGTCTGCTGACAATACCTTTACCTGCGTGGCCTCGACCTTCACACCTGGTCCAAGCCGGGAGACTGAGATGAAGGCGGCAAACGTTGATGGTTCATGTGTCAGGTTTGAAAGTTCGTCCTGAGAACGTTTCTCTTTTTTTATCCTCATTGTGAAACTCGACACAAGAAACACTTACCCGGGTACACAGAGCGTTGTGATAAGGCCAACGATAAATTTAGCGATGAACAGAAAGAAATACTTTGAAGTTGAATGGAGCAGAATTTTTTTATAAAGTTTTTTTTTTTACGGTGGCAGAAGAATGAGTGCCTTAAAAATGCATGCTGGGAGGCAAAGATGAACATTAAAAAAACGACATAATTCTTCTATAGGTGATGCCACTCTTTAAAAAAAAATCTTATTAAATCATAGTTTCGGGCAAGATGTTAAAAATGGCATCGACAAAAAATGTTCATAAAGTTATATATTAAGATGAACATCTCCCGTTGATGTTTTTAGATGACGATTTTTGTATTAAGACATTGATCACGTGATCAGCCCTGTTATAGAAATAGGCATATTATCTTCGGCTTGGAAATTAACCATTTTTTTATAATAAACTTAAATATTTGAAATTGTAATGATACACATATCAAAGACAGCACTGTCTTGTCGAACTAACTTCTCTGCGTTTCCAAAAAATATTTCAGTTTATTATAAAAAATTTTTTTTTTTTTTTTTTTTTTTTTTTTTTTAAATAATAAACTTAAATATTTTTTGAAATTGTAATGATACACATATCAAAGACAGCACTGTCTTGTCGAACTAACTTCTCTGCGTTTCCAACACCATCGGCTCTGGTGTAATACTATTTACTTCAAACTGCTAAAAAACGCATCAATGCTGAGTTACACGAAGTATATCAAACAAATCTTTTTTCAAAGTCGTTTTTTTTTAAATGTTAATCCTTGCCTCCCAGCATACACTTTTGGATGAACATTCCAAACGTACAAATAACGAAATCGTAAGGGTTGTGATAGGCAATGTTTGACTACTTTACCGATTCATCGACAAAGATTTCGTTCAAAGATGCCAAACATTCAAATGATGCCCCCCCCCCCCCGCCCATCTCCCCCGCTCTCTGGTCGTATTTCACGCGCCATCAAGAGCCGACCGCCGGGAAAGTGGCGCCAGATTCCGAACAACATCTAAACCAGCCACGCTACTCTGCTGGTCAATGCAGAGAGGTCAGCACGTCTTAAAGTTTTAGAAGCGGCCACGGTGCTCGGTGAGACAAGTCATTTAAGAAGACATAAGTCTAGTCGTTAATTCCATCCCACGTTGTTACCGTGGGTTACCTTTAGATATGTCCGTGTTATGTCTTTAGGATAACTTATTGATATATCAATGTGCAGAAACTCATCATAGAATTTGGAATTCATTTCGGACTTATATATGGTTTTAATTAAAATAATAATTATCATAATGACTTCGGAATAAGTAATGGTTTTATTACACAGTGTATTGATCTCCTCCAGAACGTTACAGGAGAGACCTCCATATACATTCCTTATTAGATCCAGAAGATGCATTGGGAAAATTTCGTGACATACTCTAGGTTCTTCAGTTATATGTCCTTAGCATACACACGATCGTATGGTCATATGTTATCCCCCTCCTAGGGGGCAGTCCAATATTTGTAATGATATCAATCTTCAGTTGGAAACAGCAGAGTTGTCCGAGGATCATTCAACTTTATTCCAACGCTTGTATGAAAGAATGTGTATGAAAGAATGTGTATGAAAGAATGTGTATGAAAGAATGTGTATGAAAGAATGTGTATGAAAGAATGTGTATGAAAGAATGTGTATGAAAGAATGTGTATGAAAGAATGTGTATGAAAGAATGTGTATGAAAGAATGTGTATGAAAGAATGTGTATGAAAGAATGTGTATGAAAGAATGTGTATGACTTCATTTCTCCTGACTTGCCTGAACATCTTGCAACAGAACAGCCTGCCCCTGAAATGCTTGCCACAGAAAGGATTGCCACTGAACATATTACAACAAATCAACAAAACAGCTTGCCACAGAACGTCTTGCAACAGAACAGCCTGTGCTGAACAGCTGAAACACTACTTCGCCTCCTCTGTTATGTGTGTCAATGCGTGAGAACTAAACAAAACAAGAGAAGGAAAAAAAAAAAAAGAGCTACTCACTTTCTGTGGAATTTAAATGGTTTCTTGTGTGGTTGTGTGGATGAGTGTGGCTTTGTTGCACTAACCGAGCAATGTCAGGCAACTAAGTAAATCTCTGATTGTCTGCCCGATATGAAGGAGCTTTGTGTCACATCCACAGAAAAAAACAGCGTCGTTTCGGTATAAGTAGTTTCACACACAATAAGGACTGAGCCAACCAATCATCACAGTAGAGGATGTATCGGACAAGGGGACCTTATCAAGAAAGACTTATTGGTGCCAATGTTACGGTGGTTTTTTTAATGATATCTTAGAAATAAGACGGTATGATATATTGATACAAAATCTAAGACTAGGCCAGCCCTGTTAAAGACAACCATAGCATATAATATGTATATATATATATATATATATATATAACGACCCTCATCAGAACACCAAATCTTAAACAAAGTTTTAACCTAAGCTTATCTAACATACAACCTCGCTAGATATGTTCGAGTTCCAATTTTTTCGTCTTTACCCATCTCTGTATGGCTAGGTGCAGTAATATTGGTGGTGGTGGTAGTCGTGGTGGTAGTCGTGGTAGTGGTGGGGTGTGGTAGATATGACAGTATACCTTCATAGGAATTAATACCTTTAATCGTGTTTAAAGTTTAACCAAGAAAAGAATGAAAACTGTCATTAACCTCTGTATTGAATCAATATATATAGATATCATTTAACTTTTTGGAGTTTCCAGAACAGCAACTCAGGTTAACTTCTCTTACTCCGCCACGAATATTTATGATGTACTCCCTTCTATTTCCTACCCTTACTCCTTTGTGATAATTCAGACCCGCCTTTCCTCCCCCTGTCTCTCCTTCGTCCGGTCTCTTCTCCGTCCGTTCTCTCCTCCGGCCGGTCTCTCCTCCGTCCGTTCTCTCCTCCATCCGGTCTCTCCCCTGCCCTGTCTCTCTTGCTAACACAAATGCCAGAGACGTATTGAACTTTTTTTTCTGTATTTCCCACATAAAAAAAAGCTAGACACAGGCCCAGGATGTTAATCCATTTATCTCCACGTATGTATCCGCCACTGGAATTTCATCACGTGAAATATCAGCCAGCGAGTAGGTGCGAGGAGCTTTCTCTCTTATGACTGTCGGCGGCCATGGCCTCAGTGAGTAATTGTATACCTGTACCTGTCTGGTACGGCATCTGTAACTAGTGGTTACGGTACTCGTCTGGTACGGGGTCTTTACCGAGTGGTTACGGTACTTATCAGGTACGGCGTCTGTATTTAGTGCTTACATTGTTTAGTTGGCACAGTGTCTGCACTTGGTGGGTACAGTACTACATCTTTTAGTATGGCGTCTGTACTTATTGATTCAGGTACTTTTCTGGTACGGCCTCTGTGTCTAGTGGTTACTGAATTGTCTGGTACGGTGTATGTACCAATTGGTTACGGTACTTGTCTGGTACGGCGTATAAATCTGGTTATAAAGTTAAAAGGGTGGAGGATATTGAAGGATAGTAAAAAGACAGGGATAAATGGAGAGAGGACATTTAAACTGAAAGAGAGGAGAAAGACAGGGATAAATGGAGAGAGGACATTTAAACTGAAAGAGAGGAGAAAGACAGGGATAAATGGAGACAGGACATTTAAACTGAAAGAGAGGAGAAAGACAGGGATAGATGGAGACAGGACACTTAAACTGAAAGAGGGGAGAAAGACAGGGATAAATGGAGACAGGACACTTAAACTGAAAGAGAGGAGAAAGACAGGGATAAATGGAGACAGGACACTGGTGCTTTATGCACATTGGCGGCGATACAGAAGAACGGTTTTTTAAATCAAAGTAGTTTAATCCATTCCCGTTTTTAGGACCGGGCCCCATTTTTAGGACCTGACTCTCCATTTTTAGGACCGGATACCATTTTAAGGACCCGACTCTCCATTTTTAGGATCGGATACCATTTTTAGGACCCGACTCTCCGTTCTTAGGACCGGGCCCCATTTTTAGGACTCGACTCTCCATTTTTAGGACCGGATACCATTTTAAGGACCCGACTCTCCATTTTTAGGACCGAGCCCCATTTTTAGGACCCGACTCTCCGTTCTTAGGACCGGATCACATTTTTAGGTATAACTGTTGTATTCATAAAGTTAAGTAGATGTTGTTGTTTTAACTATAAAACATGGAAGCCCAGAAATATTCCGTTAGCAAGGGGGGAAACCAGATAAAGAACCACTGGCAACGAAAGTAGTTATGATCATCTGGGATAAAGACTAAATTGTATAAAAAAAAACCTTAACCGAAATGATAAACAGTGGTAAAGGGGGCAACTTATTTGAATAAGGACCTTAGAGGTACAAATATTTAAAGAAAGGCTTCTAATATTCAAATATTTCCCCACGGAACTGTCAAAATTTTAAGTAGGTTTTGACTTATTGGGGTCAAGGTCTCATAACAGCACTTCACGTAAATGTACACACAGCGTCCACTTTCAGCGGGAGTAACCAACAATGAAGCTCTTCAGGCTGGGCGGTGGGGTCTTCGAGAGTTAACCTCCCTGCTTGTCTGCGGCTTACGTGGTGGACTTTTTAGTCGAGACTTGTTTTCTTTGGTCTACAGACTAAAGTCCATTCTCTGTCCAATAAGGCCCACTCAGGCCTCCCTCTTATATTAGGTCCACTTCCTTGCTTCAGGGGTCATCTCCCCCGACCTAATGTTGTCCACTACAATGCACCCCGCCTTCGCTAAATATGTTGGCGTAAAAATATTCAAGTCATCACTCGCCACATCAAGTCATCATTCGCCACATCAAGTCATCACTCGCCACATCAAGTCATCACTCGCCACATCAAGTCATCACTCGCCACATCAAGTCATCACTCACCACATCAAGTCATCACTCACCACATCAAGTCATCACTCGTCACATCAA
This sequence comes from Omphiscola glabra, assembly GCA_964017045.1. Classification (NCBI taxonomy): domain Eukaryota; kingdom Metazoa; phylum Mollusca; class Gastropoda; family Lymnaeidae; genus Omphiscola; species Omphiscola glabra. The sequence continues at coordinate 18,270,581 of OZ024798.1, read as the reverse complement.
GTCATCACTCGCCACATCAAGTCATCACTCGCCACATCAAGTCATCACTCGCCACATCAAGTCATCTCTCACCACATCAAGTCATCACTCACCACATCAAGTCATCACTCACCACATCAAGTCATCACTCACCACATCAAGTCATCACTCGCCACATCAAGTCATCACTCACCACATCAAGTCATCACTCACCACATCAAGTCATCACTCACCACATCAAGTCATCACTCACCACATCAAGTCATCACTCACCACACCCAGGCATCAATGAACTCACCAGAACTTAAAAATAGAAAATATAAACACGTTCTTTTATATCAGCACCGTCAGGGCCGACCTTAGGCCACTGCAACCTATGCGGCCGCAGTGGGCCCCGCACTTTATTTTCTAATATAAAAATCTTAATTTTCACTTATTATCCTTATCACTATCCAGACTGGGCCCCGCGCAATCCGTTTCGCATAGAACCCCGCCATTGTTAGGACTGGCCCTGAGCACCGTCCGTAGTAACATTTTTTTTTTCAAAGATCTCGATTGACCCGACCCTAATTGTCGATTGGGTGCTGGGTGGCCGATTCAGCCGAGTGGTCTAGACTGAGTCATTTCGTGGTCTGGAGTTCAATCCCAAGTCAAGCACCAGCACCCCCCGTAGATGGATAACATTGGCACAATGGAACGTTCCGACAACTCCTGTGACGCCACTGGTGCATCAAGCTGATGTTCCCCATTTGCTGTGTGGGAACGATGCCTTGTGACGGAAGGATGCAATGGATTAATTTCAAATAGACCCTCACAATTATCTTTCACCGAACTCAACATGACCAGTTGGAAGGATGATTCTGTCTTGTCTGGAAGTCGAAAAATTCCTGTTTTCTCCAATATTAATTTATATAAATATACAGACTCTGTCCAATAAGGCCCATATTTATATTACTAATAATATTTTGGCAACATGAAATTTTGAGAATTGCCAGCTGAATTTAATTTAATACTACGGTCAATAGTATTTATGAAAAGGCAATATAATAGTAATTATTAATAGGCCCCAACGTATTGAATGTTTGAAAAATTATATTGCCAAATTACAAGAGCTTCTCAGCCGCAAATGAATTTATTTCTTTAATTGGAGTCTTTACATTTCCATTCCCTTTATTAAGGTAACGAAAACGCGACGCTACTCGGTGTACCTATTTGAGAAACGGCCAGAACGACCTCGATCGACGAAGCGTCTGTTCCACACAAAGACTTCATGATGGATCACTTTCCCATCACCAATCCATCTTAGTCCGCGGTTTCTCATGTTGGCCATATTGACCAAAGCGCCGCACGGCAATGTCCGGGGGGAGATCACTCCCGCTAGTAATCACTTGGATGACATCCTTCCCCCCTCTTTAAAACCCATCCGGACCACCTTTTCACGCCTGGCGGTCAGTCAACAAGCCCAGCCACCCGTGAGATTCGCTGACCACGCCGGATGGATGCGACGCCCCATTTTGTCCCCTGTCTCGGGTCCGATGTTTGTCTCCCCTTTGAGGAGATGAAGGCCTCGGACCGGCGATGGTAATTTGAGACGATAACGGCCATGGAGGTGTGAGACCCACACGGTTGGGTCCCCTCCAAAATAACATTATTAGGATAATTTGGGGGGCGGGAAATGGCCAAACCCAAATCCTGTCATTGTTAAATTTCAGCTGCTGAAATTTTTTACAACTTGCTTTTTTTTCAAATCCTTTATATTAACCTCGCTTTTGTTCGCGTGTTTCTTTCCGGCTGAGTGGTAAAAAAATCTTCGGACGGCTAATTGACACACTTCCCGTCAACCTATTAAGCTGAAACTTGACACATAGTCATAGACTCGTTGTCATGACAACACATTTTCAACCCGACCCGAAACCTCCTAAAAACTCGTTTTCAAGGGGAAAATTAATTAAATAGGATGTCAGTGACATTGTCACTAATTTCACAAAATAAAGAAGCCGATAGCTGCGCTAAATGAGATTTATTTTTTTTAACATTATCTCGCAATTGCGTTATGGTGTTAGAAAAAAGAAACACAGATATAAAGGATTTATACGGAAAGTCTTTGCCTTAAAGGGTTGTTTAATTTTTTCACAATGATTACTGCACTTCAAAAGGAAATTTGTTGTTGAATAATAATATTTAAAAATCAGAAATACGTAGATTACTTTTGTGAGAAGTACATGGCTTTCTATGGAAGTAGGTTAAGCTTAGAAACGTGCGTGTTAAGCAGTAAGTCTTAGGATGATGATAATAGTATCCAGCGATTATCCGTAGAATTGTAGCATGTGTAGGATGTAAGTCTGGGAAGATAATCGGTCGCTTTAAATATTCCCTGTGCCGCTTTGAATATCCTGTGTGCCGCTTTAAATATCCATGCGTGCCGCTTTAAATATCCCGTGTGCCGCTTTAAATATCCCGTGTGCCGTGCCGCTTTAAATAACCCATGTGTCGCTTTAAATATCCCGTGTGCCGCTTTAGAGCGTTTTTATAATGAAGATCTATAAAATGCCTCTATATTTTTTTACGATAGTTTTTAATTTTAAATATGCACGGTGCTTTTCATGTAAATTTTATGTTTTCTTCTTTTTTTTTTAACCTTGCATTGGGATGTATACTTCTTTGTGGTTAGACTTAGTCTGTGGGAGGCGATTTCGTTTATAAAATCTCTGGTGGATTGATCTCATTGTTACAAGATAAATATTTTTAACACCAGATATGATCTTTCATAATCTCAGTGTTGTTTAGACAGGGTTCGGGGGGGGGGGGTGGCGTGGACCCCGGGGGTGTCGAGAGTGTACACTTAATTTTTAGGCCGTTGAAGACATTCAAACGAGAGCCGGGTATTGTTGATACACGTGATTGCAATCACACAACACGAGAGATGCATTGATCTGATAGACACCTGAGTCATGACAGTGGTAGGCTATACGGTGTCTTCTGTATCAGGCAAAGCGTTTATACACAGCCGACCCTACCGCCGACCACACTGATGGCCATACCGCCGACCACACGGATGGCCAAACATGCGACCACACGGATGACCACACAGCCGACCACACGGATGGCCACACAGCCGACCACACGGATGACCACACAGCCGACCACACGGATGGCCACACAGCCGACCACACGGATGGCCACACAGCCGACCAGACGGATGGCCACACAGCCGACCACACGGATGACCACACAGCCGACCAGACGGATGACCAATCAGCCGACCACACGGATGGCCACACAGCCGACCAGACGGATGGCCACACAGCCGACCACACGGATGGCCACACAGCCAACCACACGGATGGCCACACAGCCGACCACACGGATGGCCACAAAGCCGACCACATGGATGGCCACACAGCCGACCACACGGATGGCCACTCAGCCGACCACAAGGATGAGCACTCAGTCGACCACACGGATGGCCACACAGCCGACCACACGGATGGCCACACAGCCGACCACACGGATGGCCACACAGCCGACCACAAGGATGAGCACTCAGTCGACCACAAGGATGGCCACTCAGCCGACCACACGGATGGCCACACAACCAGCCATGTGGATGGCCACACAGCCAACCACACGGATGGCCACACAGCCGACCACACGGATGGCCACACAGCCGACCACACGGATGGCCACACAGCCGACCACAAGGATGGCCACACAGCCGACCACACGGATGGCCACACAGCCGACCACACGGATGGCCACACAGCCGACCACACGGATGGCCACTCAGCCGACCACAAGGATGGCCACTCAGCCGACCACAAGGATGGCCACTCAGCCGACCAAACGGATGGCCACTCAGCCGACCACAAGGATGGCCACTCAGCCGACCACAAGGATGGCCACTCAGCCGACCACACGGATGGTTACACAGCCGACCACACGGATGGCCACACAGCCGACCACACGGATGGCCACACAGCCGACCACACGGATGGCCACACAGCCGACCACACGGATGGCCACACAGCCCACCACAAGGATGATCACTCAGTCGACCACAAGGATGGCCACTCAGCCGACCACACGGATGGCCACACAACCAGCCACGTGGATGGCCACACAGCCAACCACACGGATGGCCACACAGCCGACCAGACGGATGGCCACACAGCCGACCACACGGATGGCCACACAGCCGACCACAAGGATGGCCACTCAGCCGACCACACGGATGAGCACTCAGTCGACCACACGGATGGCCACTCAGTCGACCACAAGGATGGCCACTCAGCCGACCACAAGGATGGCCACTCAGCCAACCACACGGATGGCCACACAGCCAACCACACGGATGGCCACACAGCCGACCACACGGATGGCCACTCAGCCGACCACAAGGGTGAGCACTCAGTCGACCACAAGGATGGCCACTCAGCCGACCACACGGATGGCCACACAACCAGCCACGTGGATGGCCACACAGCCAACCACACGGATGGCCACACAGCCGACCACACGGATGGCCACACAGCCGACCACACGGATGGCCACACAGCCGACCACAAGGATGGCCACTCAGCCGACCACACGGATGAGCACTCAGTCGACCACACGGATGGCCACTCAGTCGACCACAAGGATGGCCACTCAGCCGACCACAAGGATGGCCACTCAGCCAACCACACGGATGGCCACACAGCCAACCACACGGATGGCCACACAGCCGACCACACGGATGGCCACTCAGCCGACCACAAGGGTGAGCACTCAGTCGACCACACGGATGGCCACTCAGCCGACCAAACACACAACTGTTAGAACACCAACTTTCATCGACTATAATAATAATTGTTTAACAGATGAGCTCATGTCGGATTGAACGTGTTATAGTTTACGTAGATGAATCGTTTTCAGAAAATCCTTGAGTGTTTAAATTAGGCGACTGGCTACTGTCCCCAATTGCAGGAAGGAAAAAAAAAAAGTCACGGAAAAACGTCACAGAAACCTTTCTATTAACTGTAATTTTATTTTTAAATCAGTTTAAATGCCTATTATAGACTAAATTAAGGTAAATGGAAGTAAGAGACGGCTCATTAGGGTAGTGGTTCGATTCTCAATTGGGATTAAATTTTAATGTGTGTTCTGTAAAAAAAATAAATTGTTCTGTGATTTTTTTTCTTTTAGCTTTCTTATCATTTGACATTTTTTCTAGAATAACGCGTGACTTTTGTTTCTGTGACTTTTGTTTCTGTGGCTTTTGTTTCTGTGACTTTTTTTTCCGTGACTTTTGTTTTAAAGGCAGGGGCACGCCGTCCCACGCAGTCCCACGCGTTCCAGGAAAACTGGACCCCTGCTTGCATATCTCTGTATAACACATAAGAAGGTACGGACCCAAGCAAAATATCCCTCCCCCACCCCCCCCCCCCAGTTCCCTACCCTCGGCGGTACCATGACCAAATTCTGTTTGTTATCGCACTGGCTCGGAAAACACACAGCGAGCGGCCGAATGCCTCGGGTTACATTTGAAGTCTGCCGGATGAAACCCAAGAAAGTCTTCTCCTACCGTGGAATGTATCCAGATTAATTCCCTGTTGTGCTGGGGGGATTTGTTAGTGAGGGTGGATCATTAGCCGGGGTGTCATTGTAACCGCAAGAACACCAAGAAAAGGTGATGGTCCTGTGTCACCGTCCCGGATAACATTACCACTAGAACACAATGGTAGATTACTTGTTGGAGAGACCAAGACGGGACCTTACTTGCGAGAATGAAGGAGAAAGGACTTCACTTGTACTAAAGACAGACATATGACTGTACTTATCTAAAGTACTGACTCTCAAAGCGATGTGGCATGTGGGCCTCTCACCAAGGAAATCGTAACCATTAGAACGCCAATGAAAGGTGACGCCGCTGCCTCACCGTCACGGACAATCTCACCCACTAGAACAAAGCAGGAGTTTATTTGTAGGAATTACCGAAATGGGACCTTATGTAAATTACTTGTAGGAATGACGCAGAAAAGACTTTACTTATATAAAGTACTGACTCTCAAAGCGATGTGGGCCTCCAGTCCAGCAAATGGTTCTCAACTTTTGGCGCAGTACTAGATTCTTACGAGTTCTAACATTCAATGTTATAGTTGTGTAGTTCCGGTACCTACAATAATGCCCATTTCCTCTTAGCTTTCACTTTGAACATCCGTTGCAACAAATTTTTAAAATATAAATATAAATGTAAATGTAAATATAAATATATCGAAGAGAATTCGATTTTGACGCAATTTTTCTAATGATTAAATAATATTACATACTTTAAAAAAGAAGTTTAACTAATAAACCTAATATATAATAATACTCTTAATTGACTGAAGCTCATTTACCCTAGGAGTCTAGTTCAAGCTGCTCAAATCAGTAAAAAAAAATTCGCCTTTCATAAATTCCGTTGGATTTAATGACTCGTTTAACTGCAGTACACTCCTTGGGGTGCCTTTTTTAACGACCGCCATCCGTCGGTGCGTAGGGCCATAAACAATCATAGATATGCTTTCATGTGGGTCGCAATGTCGGGACTTAACGACCGGCGTCTCCGAAGACAGTTCGAGTGTCGGCAGAAACTGTGAACGGAAGCGGAATGAGTAGCCATATTTCGCCGACTTTTATTTACATAAGTTACCCAAACTCAGCTAATTAAAAAAGTCTGTAGAATGTTCCTGCTATCGGGATATTTGTAATGTTCCTACTATCGGGACATTTGTAATGTTCCTACTATCGGGATATTTGTAATGTTCCTACTATCGGGATATTTGTAATGTTCCTACCATCGGGACATTTGTAACATCGGCTAAATGTCAATTCATAGCCTATGGCCGAATTTGTATCGTCCAATTTGTTGTCATCGGAATTTTGTGTGTGCATTCTATCAAGATCTATGTAAACCCAAATCGTTGACTCCCATCGGCCTCAATTCAACCCCCTTCTGCTTTGGTGATAGGAAAAATTCACAGTACAAAACAGTCACAGGAAAAATTAAAAAAAAAATAAAAAATATGAAAATCGGAGGCATTTACACAAAAATAAGCTACACGCATGGTTGAGTCTAAGTAAATTAATCAATAGATAAGTCGGAAAGTAACTCATTGTCTGCAACTTTTAATTGCTGCGACCTGCAAAGTGATACGTCCATAATTTTTTTTTTTTTTCGAATTGTCCACCCGACATGATCTAAACACGATGAAAAGTCTGAAAATGTGTTTTTCTTGTTTTATTATTCTCTGTCGCCAGGTTCTTTACAGCACTCCAAACTAAACATCAACATGGAAATGTTCTTCGTGCATTTAAGCTCAAAGCTATTTTTTTTAATTTAAAAAATAAAAATAATGAAAAAAAAGAAAGACCTCTTTAATTGCTAAGCACACAGCCCCCCCCCCCAGTAGAACTAGGTGCTGTCGGGAGCACTGCAGGACACTCTTAGAACTAGGTGCTGTCGGGAGCACTGCAGGACACTCTTAGAACTAGGTGCTGCCCGCTGTCGGGAGCACTGCAGGACACTCTTAGAACTAGGTGCTGTCGGGAGCACTGCAGGACACTCTTACACTAGGTGCTGTCGGGAGCACTGCAGGACACTCTTAGAACTAGGTGCTGTCGGGAGCACTGCAGGACACTCTTAGTACTAGGTGCTTCCCGCTGTCGGGAGCACTGCAGGACACTCATAGAACTAGGTGATGTCGGGAGCACTGCAGGACACTCTTAGAACTAGGTGCTGCCCGCTGTCGGGAGCACTGCAGGACACTCTTAGAACTAGGTGCTGCCCGCTGTCGGGAGCACTGCAGGACACTCTTAGAACTATGTGCTGCCCGCTGTCGGGAGCACTGCAGGACACTTGTAGAACTAGGCGTTGTCTCTATATCGAGGGAAACGGGTCCCTGCAGTCTTCACTGATGAGGATAATTTGTGGATATTTAAGGCTGGGTAAGACGTTTGAAATTCTAGAAGAGTATGGCGTAATTTAAGTCGTCCCATGTCAGAACGTATTAGTTTTAAGCCACAGCAAACAATATTGAGAGAACTTTACTCTTGTTAGCAATATAATGAACATATAAAAAAAAATGAAGACTTTGTTTTTCCAGTTAGATCTAATTAAAAAAAATTTAACTGAAGGTAAAAACGAATACGTTGATAATGTGAACGTTGTATACCGTGGGTTTCCCCGCTACTGGTATGCACATATAGCAATAAACAAGCCTCTGCCCATACTCGCTATAGTCGTTTAATGGTAGGCTGAACGATGCGACCAAGTCAGCTATGTGAGGTATGTCGTAAAATAATGGGCGGGAATATGTTTTAATATTCACGCCTGGAGCGTGGAATGGATCCCACATGCTGATCCATTATGTCATAATGTGTGGGTGGGAAGTGGGGGACGTTTAGGTGTCAGGTGACAAACGAAGTATATAACGTTATATTAAAATGTGTCGTCTATGAATAGAAAAGTACTCGTACCATAAATGTAAGGCGTACTATGGCGCAAGATTGTTGTCGTTACCATGAAAACCATTCGACATAATCTCGGAGCAGATGATCACAGTACAAATGTGCATCTGTTTCTAAGTGCGTCATTAGAAACAAATTAATGTGCCCCCTTTCCTAGAAAGGATTTGTGAGACAGCTGTTATGGTGGAGGATGACGATACAGGGGAGACTACTGTTGTGGAGGATGACGATACAGGGGAGACTACTGTTGTGGTGGAGGATGAAGACGCTGAGTAAAGAAATAATAATAAACACAAAACCACTACGGTAAAAAAAATTTTTTTAAAAATTCACATTCTTTCCATTTAGGACACACATTCATTTCATTCAGCACACACATTCATTTCATTCAGCACACACATTCATTCCGTTCAGCAAACACATTCATTCCATTCAGCACACACATTCATTCCATTCAGCACACACATTCATTCCATTCAGCACACACATTCATTCCATTCAGCACACACATTCATTCCATTCAGCAAACACATTCATTCCATTAGCAAACACATTCTTTCCATTCAGCAAACACATTCATTCCATTCAGCAAACACATTCTTTCCATTCAGCAAACACATTCATTCCGTTCAGCAAACACATTCATTCCGTTCAGCAAACACATTCATTACAAACACATTGTATGCTTATACTTTTTTCGTTCTCTTTCCTTTTTTTTTTTGGTCCCTCTTTCTCTGTCTCTCGTTTCTTTGTCTCTCCTTTCTCCAATACACTTTTCTCACCCTCCTCGTTTGCATATCTCTTATCTGAATGTTGTGATGTATAGTGTGTTATCCTTGTCCCTTACAATACGCCACAAACACACTACCAACACATCTAATGTTCAGCGTCATCGGGTGGGTTATTTTTTATGGGAAATATGGTCTGCGTTATGACGACACCGGCACAATGCCTTCTCCCGTGACTACAGTACCTCCACCACAGGGTTCCATATTTGCACTGTACATCTCCGGGTGATAGTCAGTGCGATTAGTGGCAGGAGGGCGACGCAGTGTGCAGTCAGGCAGGGGCTGCTTTCACGCTCCACACTTCATAAACCCGAAGACTGTATTGTGCCTTGATGTGTCATCACCTGTCTGCCTTCGGATGGTCCGAATGTCGTATTTCTTTCACACGAAAAGCTGCGCTCCGCACGTGAACATCGATCCAGTTCAACCCTGAATATAGCGATGACTGTTTGACTCTGAAGCAATTTATTTTCTTGAGAATGAGCGTCACAGTTACGCCACAGTTACGCCACAGTTACGCCACGGTTACGCCACTGTTACCTCACGGCTGCGTCCAAATTACGTCACAGTTACTCCACGGCTACGTCACAGTTATGCCACGGTTACGCCACGGTCACGTCACAGTTACGTCACGGTAAAGTCAAAGTTACGTCACAGTTACGCCACGGTCACGTCACTGTCATGCCACAGTTACGTCACGGTCACGCCACTGTTACGCCACGGTCACGTCACGGTCACGCCACGGTTGTGTCACAGTTGCGTCACGGTTACGTTACAGTTACGTCACAGCTAGGCCACAGTTTCCCATCTGTAAATATGATAAAATTGCAATCCACCCCTTTTCTCTACACTCAAAGGAATGCCCTTTAAACATCAAGAACCCAATTCCATTTTCATCGACTTGTCTTGTCTGCTTGCCCGGCTTAATGTAACTTAATAACTTAACTGATAACTATTAATACAAAATATTGTGGTTGTTGGTGAAAAAAAAAATGACTAGCCTCTTATAATCATCCACCAAGCTTTATTCCGACTCCGTTGGTCGAGTTTCTTCACACGAATTCGAGATGATATAACATCACGTCACATCGTGTAACTGAAAACATTATATAGAAGCTTGATCCGTTATCTTAGTCGTTGTCGCGTGTAGACTGCACACGGAGTCTCGTTGTCACATGCAGACTGCACACGGAGTCTCGTTGTCACGTGCAGACTGCACACGGAGTCTCGTTGTCACGTGCAGACTGCACACGGAGTCTCGTTGTCACGTGTCGACTGCACACGGAGTCTCGTTGTCACGTGTAGACTGCGCACGGAGTCTCGTTGTCACGTGTAGACTGCGCACGGAGTCTCGTTGTCACGTGCAGACTGCACACGGAGTCTCGTTGTCACGTGTAGACTGCACACGGAGTCTCGTTGTCACGTGCAGACTGCACACGGAGTCTCGTTGTCACATGCAGACTGCACACGGAGTCTCGTTGTCACGTGTAGATTGCACACGGAGTCTCGTTGTCACGTGCAGACTGCACACAAATTCTTTTTGTAGCAATGTTGTCACGTTATGGTAACCACAGGTTTCTCTCTCTTTATCTTCCGCCGCCCGCTCTCCTGTCTTCTATCACGTGACCGCGATTCGTGATCGGAATTCTCAGACAAACGATACTTTCCAACTGATATCCGGTGGTCGCTTCAATAGTAAATACCCGTGTGTGTCTACCATTCTTCTAGTATCGTCTGCTATGTAATTGACGACGTATTTACGTACGCAGACCAAAGTCACGTCTCGCTGAATCTGTCACGCGACCATGTATCAACCATCACGGTGGCCTTGGCTTTCAGATGTGGCATATGAAATTATGTTGGGGACCGTTGGGTGCAATCTCCAAGTACCCCGGACGTCACAGACCCACAAAATGTATGCCATGGATCCATACAATATATGTCAAAGATTTTGCCAATGTATGTCACAGATTCTGGATGTCAGAGATCCATACACTGGATGTCATAGATCTTTATAATGTGTGTCAAAGATTCACATACTGCATGTCATAGATCCGTATCCTGGATGGCATAGATCCATACCCTGGATGTCATTGATCCATGCCTTGGATGTCATAGATCCATACCCTGTATGTCATAGATCCATACCCTGGATGTCGTGCTCCATACCCTGAATTTCGTAGATCCATACCCTGGATGTCGTAGAACCACACCCTGGATGCCATAGATCCATACAATTGTTATGTACCGTAGTATCATCGCCCAGCAGGCAAGTGTCAACCATTGATGACATACACCTTGTCCACAGTATCATTTCCCAGTTTGTCCCCCATTATTCTCAACACCCCGCTGTCGACAGCTATTTACAGTGTTTCACGTTACCTGGCGCCATGAGCGGGGTGTCATCGCCGTCACGGAGACGAATCCCCGAAACAAACGGGTTTTGCTGTTTGTATCATCTCACCTGGTAACCAACGCTTTGTAACGCACCAGATCCTTCTACGTAAGTATTCGTAAAGTCCTTTGAATTATTGAAAGTCTCAATTTTTATATATTTTTTTTTAAACCAAGGGCAAAAAAATAGCAACTATTGAACACTTTATTCCCCCCCCCCCACACACTCACTCTCAATCTCTCTCTCGCTCTCTACTCCCTCTCTCGCTCTCTGTTACTCTCTTCTCTCTCTTTTTCGCGTTCTTTCTCTTTCACTCTCTCTTTCGCCCTCTCTCTCAGTATTTCGTTCTCTCCCTCTCTCTGTCATTCTCTCTCTCTCTCTCTCTCTCTCTCTTGCTCTCTCTCCTTCCCCACTGCCTTCTCCGTCTTTCTTTCACTGGCGTACTCTTGTTAAGACGTCCTTCAAGCTGTAAACATTATCACAGGTAAGACTTCGGCTACTCATATGTAGACAGATTGATCAATTCATTGATCGTGGGAACTAAAACTATAGAAGAAGAATAAGATCAGATGTTTCACATCTCATTCCAAGTTGACTTTTGTCCCATGGCTTTTTTAAAAATGCGGCCAGTTTTGTTTCGTTTTTTTTGTTTTGTTTACCTCATCGCCAAAATAAGTAGTAAGTTCTCTTGCTGGCTTAAAGAGTACAATCTTAACTGGGCCCCGCTACCCCCCATGGCCAGGTAGAGGATAGATATGATCATTGCACTATAGAATTTCAGCTGTAAGGGCTCGCAGAACCTCATGGGACTGGTGGGGGCTAAATGATGCTGAAAACGAACAGCATTAAAATAATAAAATCATACAACATATAGTTCAGGTATAGGTATAGGGACAGAAGGGTTTCTAAATATAGCTCGTGCTGTTATGGGCATGTTATGGGCATGTTCTGGGCATGGTATAACGATGAGAGCTCTTGGTTATATCGCTTACGTTTTCTAGGTCACATTTAAATCCCCATGTGACAGATGGTGGGGGGGGGGGGGAGCGCGACAAGCGTTAACAAAAAGATAAATGTCCACCGAGAGGTTAACACCGATGTCAACTACACCGACAACACTCATTTACAGCGCAGCACGTGGAAGGGAATTAAGCCACCAGCGAAACCTGATATAAAAGAGAATAATTGCCCTTTTGTAACAACAATAATTTACGTTTATGAGCGGGATGTCATATTGCCCTGAGGGGTGTCTCTGTTGTTATGCGTGTACTACGGCTTCCCTTGCTCTTGTTATCCACATCAACGGTCTTATAATTGTCTTTATTTTTTTTTTATCCAGATCTATTTTTACTAAAGGGTGAACGGGAACTTCCTGTTTTGCAATGATAGATGACCAGGCGCAGACCTTTTGAATAGACTTAGACTTGGGCAAAAAATGTTTGAGCAATTGTGGGGAAATATGTTGTGAATTGTATGTGAGTGCAATTCTTCGGACAGTTATCCGTCAAGGGGGATTTGTCAAAAAACAGCCAGGTACTCATCAAAAGTAACTACAAGATGGCAAACAGTGATCTCAATATTTATTCACTGTCGCAATGAGATTCGCCTGGGTGTAGTAGGGCCTTTAGGGCGATAGGGTGCTGTAGGTTGTTAAGGCCTACTCATTCGGGCGTTGCTATAGTGTTAATGGCGTAGGAGACTAAGGAGCAAATCACTGTGTCATAGATTGGCGTGTTGTGTGTAAAAGGCCAGTGGGGCGATAAGGAAGCTAGTCGCAAAGACTTACGGGCCCGTCATTCAGTCGAAGCTATAGTGTTAATGCCGTTGGTGACTAAGGGCAGCCCATTGTCTCATAAATTCGCGTGGTTGTAGGGTCGAAAGAAGCCCAGTTATTAAGGCTTACGGCCCACTCATGTCTTCCTGGTTGAATTGTCAAATTACAATTAATGCTTATGGCGCGAGTCTACATGGTCTAAATACCTTGCTCTTCGTATAAGCCTAGTCACAATACCAGCCACGGGGCTAAATTGCTAGGGCGGGTCGCACCTCTCATGGCCTCGGGGTGCCCTCCCTTTCTTCTCATCATTAACCTTTCATCTTCCCAACACGTCTGTTATCACAAAGGGCCATTCCTGTGGTTACAAGATTTGAACCAAGGCAACTCAAGTACTGGGCCCTCGAGTGCGGCGTTTCTCAACATGGTCGGCCGCTGAGCCACAGTGGCCACACTCACGACAGTGGAACTTTATGTATGCTAAAACCTTGGTCTGTGCTATCAACACCTATGTGGCTAGAATGTTCCAACGACCGTGTTCTAATCTATATTGCTGTCAATGTTGTTTTTACTAGGGACTAATGGATGAAGGGACAGTAACATGCTTGAGGACCGCTGGCTAAGTGCGGTAAAGTCAATTCAAGTGTGACGCTTACAGCTAGAGCCCCGTTCTCTCGTCCCGAAATTTGTGTTCTTTTGTCTCCCAGCCCTGGGGTCTCACAAAAATCCTGTTTAGCAACTCTGTTTGCAGAATTCCCACTCAAAATATTGGTGGAGAGAGAGAAAGAAAATAAGAAAGAAAGAGGGAGAGAGCGAGCGATAAAGAGAGAGAGGAGGGGAGGGGGAGAAAGAGAGATATAAGATATAAGTGATAGAGAGAGACATGGAGAGATATAAGGGTGATAGAGAGAGACGTGGAGAGATATAAGGGTGATAGAGAGAGACATGGAGAGATATAAGGTGATAGAGAGAGACATGGAGAGATATAAGGGTGATAGAGAGAGACATGGAGAGACATAAGGGTGATAGAGAGAGACATGGAGAGATATAAGGGTGATAGAGAGAGACACTAACTTAGTACGTGGTAGAGGGTTGTGTTTGTCTCAGTTTATCAATAGTTGGTTTGTGAGGGGAGTCTTCATGGTCCCCAGGAGAGGTCTTTCACATCTTGTAAATGTATTGTGTCACGACTGAGCGAGTTCGAGTGTGCCGAGGTACCAACAACGTTATTTCAACGTTTTTGTGACGTTCCGACACATGACTCTCGCCTTTTACAAGCCGATCATGTCACTGTAATGAGGGTTTAAAGCGAAAATTGTATTCGTAAAGAGGAGAGTGTGATTTAAGAACCACCTTGAGAAAACCGTGAGTTGTAATGATGCAGGACTTCCAAATGGTGAATATAACTAATGTGACTGTAGCGAACAACTTAAGAGGGTAATGTTAGGTCACATTTTAAGGAAAGGGTGTTGTCCCTAAAATAAACACTGCATACTAATGAACACTATCGGTACGTTTACATTATATAAATAGCTTTCAACTATACGCACATAACCATATCATACTTTCCATAAAAAAGTTTTTTTTTTTTTTTTTTTTTTTTTTTTTTAATTTAAAATTTCCAAACAGTCAACTTTGTTCAATGTGCTTTGATCACTTCTTGTTGCCAAACACCACGCCATTTTTGTATTGGTGACTAAAAGGTAGGCCCGTGTCACAGGGTGCTAAATATCTCGCAGCCTTTCATTTAATAGTCACTTCTGCTCTTTTTTTTTTTTCTACGCTGGCATTCACAATAACGGCGCACAATAACGGTACAAAAAATGGCACACTTTAACGGCACAGTGAAAGACCAGTTGTCAATATGTCATGGTGTACCATTGGTATGTGCAAAACTGTAAACAAATCGGATATTGGGGTTAGAGGGTGTGGGGGGGGGGGGGTTCTAAACACTGGCTTATAAACAGAGTTAACGTTGGAGAAGTAAAATACCGAAGATTAAGTTGTTGATTATGTGGAGATATAATAGTTGAAACAATGTTGTTTAAATTTGGTTTACAAATAACAATATACTAGTTTCAAAACATAACTTGATTCTCAGATAATGCTGCCCTGTACCAATTTTACAACATAACTTGATTCTCAGATAATGCCGCTCTTTACCAATTTTACAACATAACTTGATTCTCAGATAATGCTCCCCTTTACCAATTTTACAACATAACCTGATGCTATGTTGTTCTTATAACAAATCCATGAATTGTCATTAAAATTTCTTCATCTTATCAAAAAACAAACTTTTAACACACATTTAAAAAAAAATATTCTTCAAAAAGTGTCGCCGATGTTAAAATTTAATATTGGAAACGTCAAGGAAACAAAAAGATTTTCTTGTAACACAACAGTAATCATTTATCGATATTGGCAAAGTCACGTTATCTCTGCTAGAGATCACATGTAAATGTACAGGTAAGTTCTAGAGATCACATGTAAATGTACAGGTAAGTTCTAGACATCACATGTAAATGTATAGGTAAGTTCTAGACATCACATGTTAATGTGCATGTATGTTCTAGACATCACATGTTAATGTACAGGTAAGTTCTAGACATCACATGTAAATGTACAGGTAATTTCTAGACATCACATGTAAATGTACAGGTAAGTTCTAGACATCACATGTAAATGTACAGGTAAGTTCTAGACATCACATGTAAATGTACAGGTAAGTTCGAGACATCACATGTAAATGTACAGGTAAGTTCTAGACATCACATGTAAATGTACAGGTAAGTTCTAGACATCACATGTAAATGTACAGGTAAGTTCTAGATATTACATGTAAATGTACAGGTAAATTCTAGACATCACATGTAAATGTACAAGTAAGTTCTAGACATCACATGTAAATGTACAGGTAAGTTCTATATAAGACATCACATGTAAATGTACAAGTAAGTTCTAGACATCACATGTAAATGTACAGGTAAGTTCTAGACATCACATGTAAATGTACAGGTAAGTTCGAGACATCACATGTAAATGTACAGGTAAGTTCTAGACATCACATGTAAATGTACAGGTAAGTTCTAGACATCACATGTAAATGTACAGGTAAGTTCTAGATATTACATGTAAATGTACAGGTAAATTCTAGACATCACATGTAAATGTACAAGTAAGTTCTAGACATCACATGTAAATGTACAGGTAAGTTCTATATAAGACATCACATGTAAATGTACAGGTAAGTTCTAGACATCACATGTAAATGTACAGGTAAGTTCTAGACATCACATGTAAATGTGCAGGTAAGTTCTAGACATCACATGTTAATGTGCAGGTAAGTTCTAGACATCACATGTAAATGTACAGGTAAGTTCTAGAGATCACATGTTAATGTGCAGGTATGTTCTAGAAATCACATGTAAATGTACAGATATGTTCTTCAAGTCCCACGAGATTTACTTAGAATATGATGGGCGTATTTGAGGAGGCTACTTGCAGATCCTGCTGAGTCACTTTTTTGAACCAAAAAGAATGTGTTATCTATTATGACTGGTTTGTTTAGTGTCAATCTATAGTATTTTATGTATTTTAATTAATCAAAAACTTCATTTAAGTCTAAAATGTCATTTCACAAAAATATAAATGCTATATTTGCTAAATATAGTTAATTTACAACAACAAAAAAATATTTTTCTCAAAAGCAACTAGAAATTGCTTGGCAGGTTTTGCAAGTGGACTCCTCATTTTGAAGAACATTTTAAAAAAGACGAAACTAAATCAATATAGTTAACTGGTTTGTGCCCTGCAGAAACACGACCACCGTCAGAGTTCAACGTTGACCCTCCACCCATTCAGTCTGATTAGTGTCAGACCTACTCCTGGGGATTATCAAAGCCGTTCTGTAAGAAACGCAACATTTCCTAACGTTATTGACAGCGCCGATGGCGGGCCTGAAAAAAATTGCAGACGCGGGAATTGTGAGGAATGGATTTGAAACGACCAGACTGGTTATCTCGATACAGCTTTATGTATCGACTGGTTATCTCGATACAGCTTTATGTATCGACTGGTTATCTCGATACAGCTTTATGTTTCGACTGGTTATCTCGATACAGTTTTATGTATCGACTGGTTATCTCGATACAGCTTTATGTATCGACTGGTTATCTCGATACTGCTTTATGTATCGACTGGTTATCTCGATACAGCTTTATGTATCGACTGGTTATCTCGATACTGCTTACAGCTTTATATATCGCCTTGACACTTTCAGCAACGCTGTCTGGACCGCATTTAGTTTAAACAACAATTGCTGCATCATTGTGTCATGGCTGAATCATTGTATCATTGCTGAATCATTGTATCATTGCTGCGTCATTGTGCCATTGCTGTGTCATTGCTGCGTCATTGCTGTGTCATTGCTGCGTCATTGTGTCATTGCTGCGTCATTGTTACATCATTGTATCATTGCTTCATCATTGTATCATTTCTGCATCATCGTAGCGTCGCCACATCGTTGTATCATTGTATCATTGTATCATTGCTTCATCATTGTACATTTCTGCATCATCGTAGCGTCGCCACATCGTTGTATCATTGTATCATTGTATCATTGTATCATTGTATCATTGTATCATTGTATCATTGTATCATTGTATCATTGTATCATGGCTGAACTTGTTTCGTGACTGGGGAGAATATGTTATATATAGATTTTTTTTTTAAAAATCTGATCATAATCTCTTGTACTTTTTTTTTCATTTGCGTCAGACAGACAAAGTATGTCATTCCCTGAACCCTGTTCCCCACCCACCATCTCCTTTATTTCCACCACCCCCCCCCCCTACCTTTAGTCTATTCGGATTTTACGAGCTGCTGGGATTAGATTCCCTGTCACGGATACTTAACTTCTAATTGATTTGGGGATTATTCTGTCATGTTCATCATAATGGTCTTTTCTCGGCAAGATTCGCCAGTTGCAATCATTTGGGGGAAAATGAAAGTTTTATACAACCCTGCGTAACACAACTATGTGTCGGTTATGGCTGTGTTATTTTTATTTTTTTTTGGGGGGGGGGGGATTTATTATTGCACAACAATACTGTATGCGATATGATCGTGCACAGAACCGGAAGTCATGTTAGAAATGAATACACAAGGCTTCATATGTGGGCATACTTTTTTTCCCTCAAAGTATCGATACACATATTTTTATTGTCAATTCGAATGTATTTATATGGTTGCAGTTCTTTTTTTTTTAAATTGTTGGTAATTTTGTGTGTGTATGTGTAGTTTTATCTGGGAGTCTGATAGTAATCGGGTCAAGTATTCAAGATGGTATCGTCTCACTGATTCTAACAGCGATGTTACTTCATGGCACCAAGTTCAACAATCCGCTCACACACGTTACATCTTTCTAAATGTCAAGAAATTGTTACCTGTCAAGATCCGAGCAATCGAGTCGTCCGGATGGCATAAGTGTAGCAGTCCTTCAGGGGCATAAGTGTAGAAGTTCTTCAGGGGCATAAGTGTAGCAGTCCTTCAGGGGCATACGTGTAGCAGTCCTTCAGGGGCATAAGTGTAGCAGTCCTTCAGGGGCATAAGGGTAGCAGTCCTTCAGGGGCATACGTGTAGCAGTTCTTCAGGGGCATAAGTGTAGCAGTCCTTCAGGGGCATAAGTGTAGCAGTCCTCCAGGGGCATAAGTGTAGCAGTCCTTCAGGGCATAAGCGTAGTTGTCCTTCAGGGGCATAAGCGTAGCAGTCCGTCAAGGGGCATACGTGTAGCAGTCCGTCAATGGACATAGCGGGCATAAGTCTCTCAGGGGGGGGGGCATAAGTCTAACTGTCCTTCGGAGGGAAAACGTCAAGCAGTATTTCAGTGGACATAAGTCTAGTAGTCTTTCAGTGGACATAAGTCTAGTAGTCTTTCAGTGGACATAAGTCTAGTAGTCTTTCAGTGGACATAAGTCTAGTAGTCTTTCAGTGGACATAAGTCTAGTAGTCTTTCAGTGGGAATCAGTCTAGTAGTCTTTTAGGGGAATAAGTAATTGCCCCTCAAATGAGATTAAATAGACGTGTTTTTATGCCCAAAGTCAGGTAGTAAAAAAAGAGTTGCACCTTCGTGGTGACCACGTGGTTGACCCCTGGCGTGACCCACATTACGTCGAAGAGGAACGTCTGCTGAGAAGGTCACACCTGCTTGACATCCCCCATCCGTTTCTTGTCTCCTTTAACTGTGACTGTTGACGCCGCAGAGTGCCAGCGTATAGAAATAACCGTTAATCAACTTTTATTTCTTCAAGATTTATGAAGGGAGGGGGTGAGTTAGAGGTTGATGTTACAGACATGGTGGAAAGAAAATTTAAAAACAAGCGTCTGTCCCAGCCAAACAAGTAAGATTGAGTTAACCGTCATCCCATTGACTTCCATCTGCCTTATTTCCTACCCTTCTGCCATGGTGATAGAAGAAAGTCATAGGAAAAATATTATGTGGGGGGGGGGGGGGGACACACGTTTTACTATGAAACAAAAACACATATAAAAGAAAAAAAACAGTTTGAAAAGTCACTGGTAGAAAGATGATAGGAATTTTTTTTAAATATGAGAATTAGACACATTTACACAATAAAGGCTACATGCATGGTTGAGTATTAAATAAATTTATCAATACATACTATCTGAAAGTATCTAATTGTAAAAAAAAAAATTTTAATACATTTTTAAAAAAAACTGAATTTTTTTCTATCATAACAGCCGGAGAGCAAGTTGGTTGATTTTGACAAGATTTTTTGAACAAATGAATTTTCATATATTTCGGTCAAACGTCGCATTAACCACGTTGATGGCCTTGAAGCTTCGTACGAATAGTGTTGTCACTTAACTGGTACCACAGTGCAATGTGCCTTGCTTTCCTTTGATTCATTTACTATGTGAGATGTGTCCTTGAGATCTTAGTCCTGACCTTTTAAATCACAATCACACACAGGCACTCGCAAATAAATACTCCTAGCGAGTATCACATCATGGTCCACCTCGGCGAGTATCACATTCTCTTTGGCGAGTATCACATTCTCTTTGGCGAGTATCACATTCTCTTTGGCGAGTATCACATTCTCTTTGGCGAGTATCACATTCTCTTTGGCGAGTATCACATTCTCTTTGGCGAGTATCACATTCTCTTTGGCGAGTATCACATTCTCTTTGGCGAGTATCACATTCTCTTTGGCGAGTATCACATTCTCTTTGGCGAGTATCACATTCTCTTTGGCGAGTATCACATTCTCTTTGGCGAGTATCACATTCTCTTTGGCGAGTATCACATTACGATCCGTAACTGATACCCCACCTCCCAGCTTCTTAGCCCCGTCACCTCCCCCCCCCCCCCTCCAACTCCACCACTTGATCTACGTCCACCACTTTCTGGACATCAGCCTTCATGACCCCCGCCTGTGTACCGCTACAAATGTCCAGGCCAGTGGTTGGGGATCTCTCGGCTGACGAATTCACTCTACAATACTGCCATAAAACAAACAACCCATCGAAACCAATGTCATCTTTTTTATCCCCAAGTTTTGACTATTCCCATCCACAACGTCGTCAACCACAAAAAAAATTATTAAAAAATGGCAGTCTTACGTGTACACCAGGTAATCCACATTCACAAAGCGACAGACATCGTCTAGATCACTTCGATCTAGAACGATCTCCCTCATATTGCGCCACCGCCATGCCCGCATCTGCCCGCATCGACACTTAACTACTCCTTTACGGTGGCACCCGAGGGATTTAATTGGCAATTAAGGGCCCACTTAAAAGGAAGCGGTACCCGGTAACTCAAGACTGAACAAGGTGGGCCTTTTGGTTCGCTCATGCCAAGATGGATGCCCGATAAGCCAGTGAATTGCCTGAGAATAGCCGCACTCCGGCTGATTGACACAAGAAATTGAAATGCCTCAATTCAGATTTTCTGACACCGTGTTTATAAATAAACTCCCCGACCATTAAATTTGTTAAATAGAAACTCTCTAAAAATAAATTTTTGCTGCAGCACTAAAGAAAAGCGAACAATGTTATCTTTACTATCTAAACACACAAGGACCTCTTAACGAGATTCTTCATTTTTATCTAAGAAAAGAAATTGCTCAGTTGTTTTTCCGGCCAAGATAAGCACAGCATAATAATTTATTTATTTTGAAATTTTTTTAAAGACGTCGCAAGAACAAAATAAAGAATAAAGCTACGGTAGGAAATACCTTCTCCGTTTTGAGAGTGTTGTTGTTTTTCTTCTTCTTCTTCTTCTTCTTCTTTTTCTTTGGACTGATTTAGATATAAAAAATATTCACTGTACTGTTTTGTTTTTTTTAATTACAAAGATACCAGCTGATACTTGTCATACCCAGGGTATCCTTTCAGTATTCAAACAGCTCGGACTACAAAGTGACAAGAGAGTAGCCATATATCGAAATGGTCAACCCACAATTAATCCCTGTTGGTTTCACAGACCCCTTCAGTTCTTCCCTGAAGATTTAGCTACCCACACCCCCCCCCCCACAAAGTTCATCCCTGAAGATTTGGCTACCCCTCCCCCCCCCCCCAAGTTCATCCCTGAAAATTTGGATAACCCCGTCATTTCATCCCTGAAAATTTGGCTAACCCCCTCATTACATCACTGAAGATTTGGCTACCCCCCCCCCCAACAAAGTTCATGCCTGAAGATTTACCTACCCCCCCCCCATTTCATCACTGAAGATTTGGCTAACCCCCTCAGTTCATCCCTGTAGGTTAAGCTCAGACTCTCAACTCCTTCCTGTATATTTGTCTAATCCCTATCAACTCATCCCTGTATAGGTTTAGCATTACATCATAATCTTGGGCGTCACTTTCTGTACAAGCCATAGTTATTGAGTTATACCTTATTTCCTGGGCTCGTATAAATACAAGCTAGCTTCCCTAAGGAGTAGAGACGACCATGCCAGAATTGTGGAAACTTATGTTGGTAAAAGCAATTTGAAAAGTGATATCTATATCTATATATATATATCGTTTGTCGCCGTGACTGCTGCTGAAACAGACAAGTCAAATATTGCCATGTAATCTATGCACGCACAGAGGTAAACGTCTGGATTGAGGGTAGAGAAAGCCAGACATTGTGGGTGGGTGGGTGGGTCTCTGGGGGTTTAAAAATACCGCCGCCACCGCGGCCCTTGGCCTGCTGTGTTTAACGTAAGAGTTGGAACTCATTTAAATGTAGTTAAGGTATCAGATTTAAAATAGGGGGGGGGGGGGCGGCGGGGCGCGGGCGTCATTGCTGCGCGACGTCATGATTACATTGCGTCACTTATTAAAGCGAGTTGCGTCAATCAGGGGGCGTGTCCATTTAGGGGCTTTCAAATGGAGTGTGTCAATATTTAAAATGGTCTTTGGATGACTTTATTTTTTTGGTCAAAATTTTTCAAATGGGTCTTCAGCTTTCTTTAACATTCTCACCGATGGAAGAAATTTTATCTCCGATCATTGTTTGAGACGCACTTTTTCATTGACAGATTTTTTTTTTCATATAAAAAATTGTTAAATTTAGTACAGCGTTGAAGACGATACAAAAAACATACTTTGGCCGTGTCTTCTTGACCATTGATGCTTTGTCCGCGGCATCTCTTCTTGACCATTTATCGTTTGGCCATGTCTTCTTGAACATTCATGCTTCGTCCATGGTATGCCTTCTTAGCCCTTTTATTATTTGTCCTTGGCATGTCATCTTGACCATTGATGTTTTGTCCGCGGCATATCTCCTTGACCATTGATGCTTTGGCCTTGTCTTCCTGACCATTCATACTTTGCCCATGTCTTCTTGACCATTCATGCCTTGGTCATTTCTTCTTGACCATTCATTCTTTTGCCATGTCTTCTTGGTCATTCATTCTTTGGCCATATCTTTTTGACCATTCATGCTTTAGTCAGGTCATGTCTTCTTGACCCTTCAGGCTTTGGCCAGGTCTTCTTGACCATACATTCTCTAGGCGTACTTTCTGGGCCATACCCTTTCTGATCCAAATGCTTGCCACGGCTCAGCCACAGCTGTCCACACACTTGTCTACTGCCAATAAGATTGTACAGAGTCTCTCAATACTGCTCGGCTATTTCCGTCTCGCCCTAGTACGCCCTCATCTCTCTACCTTTCAGCATTCATTTGAAACAATCACAAACGCTTAACCAAATTAACATAAACTACACACATTCTTTAAATAACTCATTATTTTAACTAAATTAGCTCATGGACCTGTCTGTAGAATTAAACACATTAAACGCACGCCGCCTGCGACTAATTTGACCAAGGGGTATTGGAATTTCACGCCCCAAACAGAACGGGGATTTTGCGCTCACGGAAATACGCAAATGCGACGCCAAAAAAATACCACACAGTAATCCGCCACTATGCCTATTCACATCTGTACCAGCTCCATATCGATAGAAATATATTGTTTCATTACTTTAAGCAGTATAAGTTGATTTTTATGTTATGCGCAGAGAGATGGGAAGGAAGTAGTTTTATGTGAGAAGTCTACTGAGATATCGCATTGGGAAATGGCGTCGGTTGGAGCGTGAGCTCTTAATGCCCTCCGGCACACCTCCACATGGGCCAGACGCCGGGTTTCCCCGCCGACAGATCGTGCGGCGGCACGCCCTGACCCCCCCCCCCCGGGTCGACCGAGAACGCTGCGTTTCAAACGTTTGCAGCCCACTCTCCCTTTGGCCTGGGCGGGTTTTCTTTATCACCCCCCCCCCCACCGCCCGGGGAGTTTTTCGGCTGGGACGGAAAGCTGGGACGAAACGGTTGCCTAAGAGCGGCTTTCTCACGGCCGCGTAGCTAAAATCATCGGCATGAGTTTCTGACCACCACCCAAGCCTCATATTCATCCCTGGCAACAAGTATTCGTGTTATGACGTTACTACTCCCGCTGTGTTGGGAGTCATGCGATCGGCCGGGGTTTTTGGCTTCTTATGGACAAGTCAGCCTTACTTGTCCGCCACGCCACGAAGAGGCAAACCCCATGTGGGCGCCCTAAAGTTTCCTCGGAGACGCTCCCGCTTGCGCAGGACGGGGAGAAGTCTTCTGAACGTGGAGATTGGGTATTAGGAAATTGCTCTATCATTATGTTAAGATTATATAACGTTGATCGGAGAAGCTGTCTTGCATCTGGTGTGATTATAAAGTGTATGAAGTATATGATGTCATGACACTTACTTTATTCCAGTTTTGGATAGTGGATACATAATTATATTGTGAATCTTCAAGTGAATAAAAGTTAATTGGAGTGAAGTGATGCTCTGATGTTGCCCCGTGCTTTCATAGCAATATATGTCATTAATAATTAGGACCGGGTTAGTAGCACTAGAGAAGCTAAGTTACAAAATCTCTCGTCTGAAACGGTAAAAAAAGAATAATAATCTTTGTCCCCAACACTCCATACAGCCTCCAACACTCCATACAGCCTCCAACACTCCATACAGCCTCCAACATTCCATACAGCCTCCAACACTCCATACAGCCTCCAACACTCCATACAGCCTCCAACACTCCATACAGCCTCCAACACCCCATACAGACTCCAACACTCCATACAGCCCCCAACACTCCATACAGCCCCCAACACTCCATACAGCCTCCAACACTCCATACCACCTCCAACACTCCATACAGCCTCCAACACTCCATACCACCTCCAACACTCCATACAGCCTCCAACACTCCATACCACCTCCAACACTCCATACAGCCTCCAACACTCCATACAGCCTCCAACACTCCATACCACCTCCAACACTTCATACAGCCTCCAACACTCCATACAGCCTCCAACACTCCATACAACCTCCCAACCCCATCCCCTCCCCGCACTCCATTCAACAAGCCCTCCTCCACCACAACCCCATCCAGACCGACGAATTACGTCACTAGATCTGCTCTTAATAAAGTTTTAAACTTTTTTTCTTATTAAATATAGACCTATAGCGAAAAAAAAATAATCAACAACCGAACATGTACTCGGTGTCTGTAGTTTGGATTCCAACAACCTCTTTTCGCTAAATTCCTTATACTCTTGAAACCCTCTTGTGACCAGCTGGGCTAATATATACTCTTCTTATACAATCATGCTCTTTCGTCTGACACTTTTTTTTTCTTTTAAAGTTAAAAACACGTGAATTTGACCCCCCTCCTCTCCCCACCACCCACCCCAACTATTACGTAGGGATGACGCCCCCTTGACTCCCCGAGTGTATGTTGTTCGACTTGCCTGTCGTACTCCATTCGAGTCCTCGAGGGGCCGAGTGTTTCCCCCACCTCGTTCAGCTCTCGTGTAACTTGTAAGCATTCACCTCTGCATTCGTCTCGTCCACCCCGCAGCTCGTACATAAAGGAAAATTCCTTCGGTTATTTGCTCACCAAGAGTCGTCGCTGTTCATGGGCAGGCGTCGTGTCGTCTGCGGCCACTTAACCCCCTCCACCCCATACCAACAACCCCTCACGCCCACACCCCCCCCCCCCATAAAAAACCCCCGTCGCGCAGTCGGAGCTCGAGTGCTTATACAGGAGGGATGGGAGGGGGTGAGAGAGAAAAGTACCGCAGGGTGGCGTCCCCTGCTTTAGTCTAAGACAACATTGTGACTCGCCATGTAGATAGGAACTGGAAGTATTGTAATAGTTCTATCCACAGAAGAAGAGTAGATTATTGTGTACAGGTGAAGCGATTTCTGACTCGGAGATGGTGTACATGGGTTTGGTCCTGTTTGAGGAGATATTTTAAGCAGGGATCAAGTTTCTGACAAGGGTTCATTTTTTATTAAGTCGGTACAATATCAATTTGTTGACCTATTTTTTAAAATCTGTTATAGTTATATATACAGGGACGTCATTTAAACCCGCCCCCGCCCCCCCCCCTGAATGTGCAGGTTTTGTTTCAATTGATGTGTACGGTTGCACCTCCAGTAATAAACAACTTAATAAGCCGACCAAGTTTTGGTTTTTGCCCCCCTCCCCCTTTTTAAAAAAAACTGAAATGACGCCCCTATGTATCCCAGTAATTCTTTATTTTTTCGTGGGGTGGGTAAATTTGTAGGGGCCGTCCATAAATTATATCAACATTGTAAGCTATTTTTCACATCCTACATCCTCATTATCAACAACTGCCAAACTCTTAAGAACCCCCTTATAAAGCATGTCAACCACCCCCACACCAAAAAATATATACATAAATTAACACTTAGAATCTACGACTAGAGTCAATTTTATATGGCGGAACTGGCAAGGTGTCACACTGGTTCAATACGTGACACAACTAGATCCAGCATGCCAAGGATCCTAAATACTTTTGTTAACCGCGTGACACTTAGGTTGTCTTTACTGGACCATGCAGATACTATTGGACCATGCAGATACTATATGTTACGCCCTGGATTGTTATGAATGTCTGGTCTGGCGCCATGGCGACCGTGAGAGTGTTTTGTTAGGGTTGATTGTGAGGTCTGAGGTGAAATTGGTTCGTTAATGAATGTCTGGGCGGGCAAGGTGTTGAGGGGATAAAAGTTGTGAGCTGATAGTTGAGAGTAGGTAGAGCCTTGAGTTAGTCATGAGAGGAGTTCAGAGTAGATCGTTAGAGTAGTGTAGAGTCAAGGGTAGTTAGAGAGAAGAGAGTTAAACAGTTATTATTATCTCCTTTGATAAATTGACATTGGCAGAGAATAGATCATGTAATAAAATACTCTTATTGTATCATCATTGGATGCTGTTGTTTTGTTCTTTATTGGATCTGGTGTGACAGAGTATATTCGTCAACCTTGTAGAAGACCCTAGACTATTGAAGGTAGACTGCAACATTTTAGACCGTAACACTATACATAAAAATGGACTTGCTTTAACTGCTTTGGTTATGTTTAGATCTCTCTCTCTCTGTCTGTTTCTCTTTCTCTCACTCTCTCTGTCTGTCTCTATGTCTCTCTCTGTCTGTCTCTCTTTCTGTCTCTGTCTGTCTGTCTCTCTCTATCTCTGTCTGTCTCTCTCTCTGTCTGCCTCTCTCTCTGTCTGTCTGACTCTCTGTCTGTCTCTCTTTCTCCCTCTCTCCCTCTCTGTCTATCTATCTCTCTGTCTGCCTGTCTCTCTTTCTCCCTCTCTCTCTCTCTGTCTTTCTATCTTTCTCTCTCTCTGTTTCTCTCTCTTAATCTCTTAAATATCTCACTAAATCCTTGTAATCGCTTTAGACAATGACTTATTATTTGTTAATAAAAGCATAACCAATCGTATGTGTACTTTTTTTTATCCACGCCGTCAAAGACAGCGTCATGAAAATTAGCGCACATGTAATTATTGCGCTCTTCAGTTCACCACCGACTCGTGTCAATGACTGTCATTAAATTCACATTCTAACGGCAGCACCGCGCGCTTCTTCTTTTCAAGTGATCGATTTCATATGAACAGTTTTAGGACCCGCTATTAAATAATAATTGCCCCTCAAATTCTTCTATAGGAAAAAAACCCAGTGATTTCTACCACAAAAAAAAATGTGTATTTACTTTTCATTAGAGCTTCTCAAAGAGGGATATCGGGATCAGCAAGGTAAAAGGAAGCAACTAGTAGCAAGTGACCAATCTCTCAAGTCACTTGACCAACAATCTTTTTCAGTAACTGATAGACAATTACTATTAAGAAATATTATTTTTAAAAACACTAATTTTGTATAGTTAAATAGAGTTTATCATATATTTTAATTTAAATTTGTTACGTCTCCGCATCCGGCATTCCGGGATAAGACTGAATTTGTCCCATTTTGCCGGGATAAGACTGACTTTGTCCCATTTTGCCGGGATAAGCAAAACCCCACAAAGTAGAGACTACACTTTTCACCTATTTCTGGCTTCTACTACAGCTGACTTTTCCGTACAGAAGATGAATTTTCCGTACAAAAGATGACTTTTCGGTATAGAAGATAACTTTTACGTACTGCATATGACTTTTCCTTATCACAGACGACTGGTACAATAAAGTTTTATGGGTTTACTCCAGATGGAAATTTTCTTCTCATTAAAGTCGACTGCTTTATTCGCTCCTTTACGCCGGTCATGTAACGTGCGATGCCTTTGAGGCATTTTCCTGATTGCCAAGGTACCGAGGTACCACTCGTCCTATTGTCTGCTCGTCAACATCTGTCACTGTCACCAGCAACGGGCCCTTGATGACGTGTATTTAGGGCACCGCCATCAATGCTATCCACTGCTCTGCGCGGCTTGTTTAGGGTACAGCCAGGAGCTGTGCCATGTTTCTATTCGTTGTGGAATATCTAAACAAGTGGGTCTCATCCTAAATTGGCTGTACCTCATATTTGTTCAGTTAAGACGTATAATAATCTGTCAGATTTAACTTATCACTCAATGTCTTTTTTTTTACTATATGTAAATTGAAAATGTCAGAAATTTACGAGAGAAAATTAGTCTATGTATTGTTAAATAATGATGATGATGTTGGAAAAGAAGAGAATGTTTATAGAGAAACATATTTGGTTGTTGTTGTTCATTTTGTTTTTTTTTAACAAACCTCATCACCATCAAGTCTATATCTATTTCCACGTCATAATGTCCTTGACCTCTGGTCGTGAGGTGTCCCCAAAACCCATTCGTACTCATTAAATTCCATTGGCGATCAGAGGATCTCAAAGAGCAAGTGAAAGCAGCAAGACGTCGTGCATAGTTTTGAGAACACTCGGCAAATACCTATGCTATTATGCCATTTATGAACAGCGGTTTAATATCCCAGGTGTGTCCAGCCAAGTATGACAGCAGAAAAGGTCGTCCCGCGTCACCGAGTCCCCACTAAAAAAAAATAAACGAGAGAATAGAAAAACACCAGCAGAAACGTTGCTTTTAACACCGTCTGGAGAGAAAGACACGGTGCAGTGTGTCAGTGCAGAATTTGTGGGTTAATGGTGCAACGGTCGGCGACTGAGTTTTTTTGATGATACTAGTAACCAATACAGACGGATAACAGCCTTGTGAGGTGTGCAGACTTTCCGAGATGCACAACGGTTTTTTTTGTGTGTTTTTTTTTTAATTAAATATTTTTAAAATATATCTTATTTGGCGGAAGTGGACAACTTGTTCTTAAATTTAAAAAAAAACAACAACAAACAACATGAATCGAATAATTCCTGGGGGTGTAATGGGGCGGGATGGGGGGGGAGAGTTTTAATGAAATGCTAGATATTTTTAAACACGACATAATGTAGATTTAGGTCAAGAACTTCTTGGGAATTAACCTTCGACCCTCCCAACACCCGCGTCCCCGCCCCCCCCCCCCCCCAAAATAAAAATAAAAAAATTATCCTGACTTATTCTCACTTTTGAAAAAAATAATGGATTCATCTTTCGAAAGATCTTTCTATTATTACGGACCGTTATAAATGGAGAATTTAATCTCTTAATTTTAGACTATGGCTCGTTCTAGAAACAGTCCATAATAAAGGACGATACCAACGTTTAAAAATAATAACAAATATAACGACAATCAAGGCCAGAGCTAATTACAATTAATAACTTTTTAAATTTGTGAACTTCAATTAAATAATAACAGCAAGAGAAATATTATTAAAATTATAAACTTACAGATTTGCTGGTACCGGTACTGAATATAAAAAATACAACGAGCACAAAATGGTACAACGAGGAAATAGAAAATCTACACACAACAAATGACACAGCACATCTCGTGATCAAAAGAAAATCTCTCTATCTCTCTCTCGGTCAGCCCTTTTATAGGCATTTCCTACTAATGTCTAGAACCGTCTAATGCATTGTTTTGCTTTCCCGTTTTATCCAGATCCTTTTATAAGGTTCTGAATAACTAAGCTTTTTGTAAACAAGGGAAAGTTTTAGTTAGCCACACTTCAAAGGCGGTCACGAGAGTTCACGAGGGGTCATGCACGTGGAAGGCGGGCTATGCGTGTAACAAAACACATCATCCCTCATAACACTATCGATAACCAAGATAAAAATCTATAACCAACCAATATAAAACTAGAGCCCTATTATTGTTTTGGAAACTATTCATGCCTGACGGTAAGCTCATGGTCGGATCCACATACTAGATTTCAAGTGGGTGCTTAAAATTAAGAAAAGAAAGTAAGGTTAATATTTTAAAAAACCAAATGAAAAAGAAAGAAGTACAGTATTTTGTGAACACTGCGAAGAGATCCCGTGTTGGCTCACAATATTGTAAAAGCTGCGCTATGCCATCAAATACATTTTTTTTAAAAAGCAAATATTATGATGACTACATTGACTTTTGGTTTAATAGGTCAAGGGGTTCGTAAGTGTCCTTGTGTGCGTCCTATCCTTGCTGGATGGTCCTTTACAGGCACCGCTGTCGGAGCCACATATCACCGTCAAGTGCCATAGATTTACTTTGTGGTGGATTACCCATAGTTTAACATGTCAGTGTTTGAAGAGGATACAGTTCTAGAAGACACAATTCTATGGAGACACAGTTCTAGGTGGACACAGTTCAATGGGGACACAGTTCTAGGTGGACACAGTTCAATGGGGGCACAGTTCTAGGTGGACACAGTTCAATGGGGACACAGTTCTGGGTGGACACAGTTCAATGGGGACACAGTTCTAGGTGGACACAGTTCAATGGGGACACAGTTCTAGGTGGACAAAGTTCAATGGGGACACAGTTCTGGGTGTTCACAGTTCCATGGGGACACAGTTCTAGAGGACATAGTTCTAGAATACACGCTTCTAGAAGATACAGTTCTAGAGGACACAGGTCTAGGGGACACAATTCTAGAGGACACAGTTCTAGTCGAACAAAGTTCTAGAGGACACAGTTCTAGGGGACACAAGTCTAGGGGATGCAGTTCTAGTTGGACACAGTTCTAGTCGGACACAGCTCTAGGGGGACACAGTTCTAGAGGAAACAGATCTGGAGTGAAAAGATTCTTTCCTCTAGATTCATGAGGTTGTGTTTTTCGTTCAATGGTATGGGTAGTTTTGCTCAAAAAATATATTATTTGAATCAGATTGTGTGTTATTATTATTACTTTAATGATTTCCTCATACGTAAAGCAAACAGGCCGCTAAAGAATGCAATTCAAAAAGACTTCCGAAGTGAGGGAAATAAGAAGAATTGTCATGATTTGATTCTGTCCGTATTGGTTGTCGGATTACAGAGCCGTCATTACTGCCGTACGGTTCAGGTGAGATTATTAAATAGAGCAAATTTGATATTCAAGATCTTCATTGGAATAGCGTAAAAGACCCACACAAAAAAAAAAGATCATATGAAGCAACGGGGTCATCTTTGGCAGACCTGGCGTTGAATTGGAGCTTTCGATCAAACCACACATTAAAGAAATAAATCGCAATTATTACAAAAAAAAAAAAAAAAAGAAAGAAAGAAATACATTACAGATTATTCGGTGATTGTGTCTACCATCGAACAACAAAAATATAGTAAAACAACACTCGAAACGTTACCCCAGAGTTCATCGAACGCTCCCTCCAGCTCCACCCCCACCCTCCTACGCCCAAAGCAAAACAAACTTCTTCCTGTTTTACACACAGAAGAATTTGTTATCTCTTACATCATTGCTAAAATCAAATCTCTATTCTCTATACGCCATCTTCTTTATTTATCCTCTGCGCAGATCCTCTCGCTATTTGTAATTGGATTCCGTTCATACTCTCCGACCATACGCCCACCGGGGAGGGGGAGGGTAGGGTGGGTGTTAAACCCCCCCCCCCCTTTTTTTTTGCTGTCCGATGCAGCACTAGGGGAGAAATTATGACCCAACCACGAGGCTCGACAGATGCAAATATTTCGGCACACCGCTGAAAAGACCTGGGCCGCGCGGACACCTCTCTTAAGTCAACATCGCCCAGCTGTTCCGACCAATATGAAAACACCGACTCCGTGACGCGCTCTAAAGAAACGTGTTTTTCTCCAAGACGTTCGACTCGTTTCGCGTTTTGTTCGAAATTTTGCTCGCCCTATTGAGCCCCCGGGTGGCGACAACTTTGTCTGTAAATATTTCGCATTTTTTTAATTAAAAAAAAAAAAAAGTTTTTTTAAAATGAATTTAAAGATGGAAAATTGTCTAATCACTTAAGAATACGTTGAGCAATGTTTTTTCAAGCGTTTTAAAGAAAGAAAAAAAAAGAAGAAAAGAAAAGTACATATAGGGCACTTTAAGATGGGGCGAGGTCAACACGGTCGTGTTGCGTGTTTTATCTCTTGCGTACGACGCGTCACTTTTTCCGTTTTGGGTGTGGGGTTGAGGGGGGGGGGGGGGGGGAGAGGGTTCTCACCTGGAGACAGTTGAATGAGAACAAATTAATTGACCTTGTAATAACAGGCCGGCTAATTGGCGTTTTTTTTTTTTTTTTTTTGGTGTTGTTCTTGTTTTATCAAAAATTGAAAATGTCGGTCCTCGGCGCTGTGCACCGATGTTATTTATTGAACCTAGTTTAAATTAGCTTGATTATTTTCTTGGCTTATTTTTGTACTCAACAAATTTGTCTTAAAATTATTTTTATGTATTTTTAAAAATAAACTACAGCTGACTCCAAGAATCTCTTATTTAGTTTTTGTTATGAGCGTTTTACAGTTGTATTATTATTTTGTACAATATTTTTAAATTTTGGGTTCCTTTTATATTTATTTTTAAAGTTTTATTTCGTACACACCCTCTTTACAAAAAAAAAAAAGGTGTGGGGGGGGGAATGTGTTAATATGCAGTGACGTGCAGTGGCGTAGGAAGGGGTGGGTGCGGACGTGGGCGGTCCACCCGGAGAGGCACTTTATTTTTCTTTATATTGAGGGCTCCATTTTCGGACAGTAGCAGGGTTGCTGTTTTTTTTGTTGTTTTTTCGTCGAAGGGGCTGCAAAATTCTTGACCAACCCCGGGCGGCACTAACCCTAGCTCCACCACTGGTGTCGTGGAACCAGCCTATTTAAAAAAAAAAACTAATTACCTCATTAGCATCACATAACCGGGGGAACGAGGTGTGCAATAATTTCATTTTATACTTACTTAATCAGGAGAAGCTTTATGGTCTAGTAAAGACAATGAAACAAAGGTTTTGTAACCAGAAGCGTTGCTACGGAGGTGTTCCGATTCTATTCTCAGAACCACACTGGGCACGGGCTTAACAAATATGATTTATGTCTAAATCCTGGCGATGTCACCACAAACCCCAGATACATCTGACCCAGGGCCAGCTGAGTCATCGCTCCCGAAGAAGCAATTAGGATTTTTTTTGTAGGCACCCTGTCGCTTGACAATACGTTGGATAAGACAAGACTATCACAACCAGGGTTAGCTTGGAGTTACGATAAGCTCCCATTGTGTTGGTGTGCATGCTGCCGTAGAAACAACGTCTATCGTGTTGGTGTGCATACTGCTATAAAATCAACTCATTAGGTGTTGGTGTGCATACTGCTATAAAATCAACTCATTAGGTGTTGGTGTGTATACTGCTATAAAATCAACTCATTAGGTGTTGGTGTGCATACTGCTATAGGAACAACATTTTATCGTGTTGGCGTGCATACTGCAATAAAATCAACTCATTAGGTGTTGGTGTGCATACTGCTATAGGAACAACATTGTATCGTGTTGGCGTGCATACTGCTATAAAATCAACTCATTAGGTGTTGGTGTGCATACTGCCATAGGAACAACGTCTATCGCGTTGATTTGCTGAAAAACTGGAAGAGTTATTGAGCTATTATCCAACTTGTAATCGTTTGTTATAATATTATTTTTGATTGTCAACAATGTTCAAACAATTTTTAACTGTAAATTTATGTAAAACTATTATTCAAAGGGAACGAAGACCCGAGTTCAACACCAATGCCATGACTATGACTGTCATGGGACCCAAACACAGAATATATTTAGTCCAAGTTAAAGAAGTGGGGTGGGGGGAGGGGAGAGCATAGACGCCCCTGATTGGTAGTATTATACATGATGATAGCTTTACAACCACAACTTCCGTCTGTTTATTGGCCCTTCCATTTCAAGTTGTAAGGTAAACTGGCTTAGTGGGCGCAGTGTAAAATGGCGTAGTGTAAAATGACGTAGGGGGCGTTGTGTAAAATGACGTGCTGCTATCTGATGTTGAGCCCAAGGCTCACGTCATCACCATAACAACGTCGTGAATTAAGACCTTGGCCAGGTGTCACACACGGCTGCCGTGGGGGGCGGGGTAAGGGACACGTCACGACAAGTGTGGTCGAAAAACAATCTGGCTGCGATTTGTTTCGCCGACACGTCACACACACACACGGGTCCTCGCGGCGCTGCAGCTCGCGTAAAAGCTCGTGACGTGATCAAATGAATACTTGACACTCACGATCCATTTAGCCGGGATTCCACACTCTGGTGAATTCCAAGCCTGGGACAATGCCGACTTTTATAAGATCTTCCGAGCAGTCGACCCGCAGCGAGAATTGTGCAAGGATCTTGTGTTGAGATCTTTATTTGAAAAACCGTAGCTGCACGCATCAGGCCATCGGTTCAGAATAAGACTTGAACGCCTGTACAATGGCGCGGTACTTGACAGGTAGCGGGTCGTCGAAACGTATTTATCGATAATCTTGATAGGATTTAGGATTTTTTTCAAAGGGATTTAGGGTTACCGGGGGATTGCTAGTACTTGATTTTTATTTTTTAACCCAATCTCCCTCTCCACCCGTCCTTCACCACCCCTCCATCGCCACCCCTCCCTCTCCACCCTTCCCACACCACCCCTTGTACAGCCTCGTCCTGCAATCCATTTTACAGCTTCCCAATACTTAGAATATTAGAGCGCATTTGTGGGAGAAATTTGGCAAGCAATACTGACAACTGTCAACGACTAAGGCAGCGGTTCTCAACCTGTGGGTCGCGACCCCTTTGGGGTTTGAACGACCCTTTCTCATGTGTCGCCTAAGACCATCGGAAAACACATGCT
Source organism: Omphiscola glabra (assembly GCA_964017045.1). Taxonomy (NCBI): domain Eukaryota; kingdom Metazoa; phylum Mollusca; class Gastropoda; family Lymnaeidae; genus Omphiscola; species Omphiscola glabra. The sequence goes on along the minus strand of OZ024798.1, from coordinate 18,235,147 downwards.
CTACAGTTATGAAGTAGCAGCTAAAATAATTTTGTGATCGGGGGTCGCCAGAACATGAGGAACTGGATTAAAGGGTCGCGGCAAAAGGAATTTTGAGAACCACTGGACTAAGGCAAAGATATAATAGACATATATAATATATAGATATACGATTTGTTACACCGGTCAGATGTTCTTTTAAAGCAATAATCAAGACGTCTTGCAACAAAATCTTCCCGCGTTCATTGTGTTACATCACTGCCGTTGTCAGTGCCTAACCTCCCCTCCCCCCCCCCGCAGTCATGTTACACGGGGACTCTGCGTGCTGCATGCGATTTGATTCCGGCTCCCTGAACCCCCCCCCCCCCCCAACATTTTCCTGCCCATCACAGCAGCAGCTCCCACTCTCGACAACCCGCCTGGAAGTCTTACTTCAGCAACAAACCAAAAAATGTATTTTCGCCGACGGCATAATCAACAACGAAATTTAGAGCATCCTGCCTCTTGGATGTTTAACACACTATTCTTTAGATAGAAATCCGCCGAAAGTTCCATTTTTTCCCAATGCAGAGTCAGAATTATGTACCGCAAATTTTGTTAAGCTCGCTAAAGGATGCGTTGGACTTGAAAAGACTGAGAACCGCTGCACTACTAGGGCGACAACAACATGGCCGCCGCCCTCCCGGTGGGTTTACGTTTTTTTGCTGTAATTTACCTTCAGATATTGTTGCTCAGAGATGCGTGAGTGCAACCCACGCCAAGCCGCCTGATGTCGTACGACTTTCTGTGGCTGAGAACTTTTTCTCTGAGTTGACCTTTTCTCCCTACTTGACCTGTTTGCCCTAGTTGATATGGTTGCTCTAGTTGACATGTTTGTCCTAGTTGACCTGTTTGCCATAGTTGATATGTTTGCCCTAGTTGACATGTTTGCCCTAGTTGACCTGTTTGCCCTAGTTGACATGTTTGCCCTAGTTGACATGTTTGCCCTAGTTGACCTGTTTGCCCTAGTTGACCTGTTCGCTCTATTTGACATGTTTGCCCTATTTTACATGTTTGCCCTATTTTACATGTTTGCCCTATTTTACATGTTTGCCCAAGTAAACATGTTTGCACTTGTAGACATATTTGCCCTAGTTGACCTGTTGCCCTAGGTGATATGTTTGCCCTAGTTGACATGTTTGCCCTAGTTGTAGCTGTTCCTTAGCCTAGTTTTATCATTGTTAAGTGGACATGCAAGTAAGCGCTGGCATTTCATGTTTGAAAAGATTCCAATGTGGTAAAATTCCAGTGCGTGTCACGCTGGGTGTAGCGTGTGAAACCGAACAGACACCCTTTCTCGAGCATGTTGGTGCACGCCCATTTCTATAAATAGATGAGAAAAAGGACGCCGTACCCCACCTGGGGCAGTTGGTGTTTGGTACTTACGAGTTGAAACGTGGCCCATTTGTCACGATCTGGCGTCACATAACAAAAAACAATGCAGCGTCCCACCAAAAAGATCTGGGCGGGCTGTATTCAGCCCGCAGGCCATAGCCTCTCTTGCCCTCATTTTGAATACTCCTAGTTAAGAATCCTCGCTTAATTACCGTGACGTCAAAGAGGCTCTGTCGCGGAACCACCCGTCCAGTTACCCCCGCCACCCACTCCATCGCTCGTCCCACCAATCGCCCCCCCACCCACCTCCACTCCGCCAATCTAACCATGACACGGTTAATGGCCCGTTGTATCCCATGGTGAAATTCAACAGTGTTCTTCGGTGTTGGATCCCCTGTACGACTTGTGGGAACGTGATGTCATTTCTTTGGGAAAGTGCCCGAGGCTGCCAATCAAAGGTCCAATAATTAAACAAGAATTTGCACCGGCTTAGTAGTGTGAGCTTTCAACGGCACTTTACCCCCGGCTTTATCAGTGCGATCGAGTGATTAAAGTTGTAATTTATAAAAAAAGAGCTGACTTGCTCTAGGTGCAATGGAAGGCTGCTAGGTCTGGCAATCTCCATTCAGCCTTGCGTATCATAAATTATTCTCTCTCTCGTTATATCTAATAGTTGGTGCGCCTATGGAATTCTAGTTCTTTCTCGAGAGTTTTCAGGTATGCATTCAATATCATTGACAGCCAAGGGCGTAACTGGGAGCGACAAAGGGGTATGACGGCACTTGGCGTTGTTTGTGGGGGGGGGACTTGTTACCAATATCAAATAGGTCAGGGCGTTAATGTTAGAGAGTTCATCCCGGGTGGCGTTTACTCAAAATACACCACTGTTGACACGGTAGTAGAGCTTTGTGTACTAGTACAGGGTGTATCCATACTATGTACACAACCAGTACAGCAATTTATGTACTTGGGTTATGCATATCATATACATAAGCAATACGGTTATTAAATTCATATATAGGACATTTTAAAATTAATTATCGAGTATCGGTAATGGGCGCCTTGTACTCAACCTTTATATATAGCGGCATTTCTTCTTTCTTAAAGAATATGCTCATGAATTACCAGAGATGTAGGCCAGTGAAGGGGCCGGATACTTTGAGAAGATTTGTCATAGTACTTAAAAAATTTGTTCACTGCTTCCACCTCCCTTTCCAAGCATGGCATCATGCCCTCCTCGTAAACCAAGTACACCACCTCACTCAGCGAAAACACCACGCTGCTGATGAACACCCCCCACCCCCACTCCTCGTGAACACACACCATCATCCCTCTCCCCCATGAACGATTAATACAATTTAATACAAACTTACGATACATCCAATGACGTGAATCTTTCTTTTAAAAAACAGTGCAAGATAAATTTAATTCCCAGTTACGTAACGCCACCAACAACCTGAGATCACCTGACGTATAGCACCGTCGTCTTGAACCTTCACAATTATCCTTTTTGGCTTTCCATCTATTGACCCTCCACCCTACAGGGGCGCCCACTGCAAAGGAACATGTGACCCTCTCCGCCCACCAGTGCTTTAGAGGCATAGAAATACATGGCGTCATTTTGAAAGGAAATGTTATTGACAGACTGATCCAAACCGTTATAGGAGGATTGAAAGATGAATTCTGTACACTTGAACGCTGTGACGCCTTGTTGGCGTTGGGGGTCATTCTTGGATCAGTTGCTGTTCTTCGAGCGAGTAAGAGCTGACGGTTCTGTCGTTTTTTTTGTTGTTTTTTTTTGTGGGTTTTTTTTTTAGCGATACAACACTTTTATGAAACCCTCAGATTAGAACTGGTGACAAGCTGGCGATACAGGAGAATGTTACATACAAAATACAGAGGCGTATCGTATCAGGCGATGGTTTCAATGTGTAGGGTTGATTATATTAAAGCTGCATCTAATTACAACAGGTGGTTCTCACAGATCACGTGACACTTTTGACCCGCAACTAAAATGTTACAATATGAGACTCCGCGTGGTCCAAATAAAATAGCTACGCCCCTGGTCTATAACAGAGTCTGTAGTGATTTTAGATTTCATATAGAACGTGTTTGAAAGTTTATTCACCAATACCCCATGTGCCCATGCCCATACATCCATTGGCCTATTCACCCTTTGGCCCATACACCCCTTGGCCCTTACACCCCTTGGCCTATTAACCCTTTGGCCCATACACCCCTTGGCCCATACATCCATTGGCCAATACACCCTTTGGCCCTTGCATCTATTGGCCAGTACACCTCTTGGCCCTTATATCCATAGGCCCATTCGTCAATAATCTTATACATCCATTATCCCATACCGCCATACGTTCATTTGCCCATATTCCCATACATCCATTGACCCATACATCGATTGCCCATACGCCCATTCATCCACTGCCCCATGCGCACACACACAAAATCCACACGGACACTCATGTTCCCATACGCCCATATTCCCATACGCCCATATTCCCATACGCCCATATTCCCATACGTCCATATTCCCATATTCCCATACGCCCATATTCCCATACGCCCATATTCCCATACGCCCATATTCCCATAAGCCCATATTCCCATACACCCATATTCCCATACGCCCATATTCCCATACGTCCATATTCCCATACGCCCATATTCCCATACGCCCATATTCCCATACGTCCATATTCCCATACGCCCATATTTCCATACGCCCATACTCCCATACGCCCATACTCCCATACGCCCATACTCCCATACGCCCATACTCCCATACGCCCATACACCAATCAGCCAATCGGCCCAAAACAATGCATTGCGCTTCGTGTAAGAATCCAGCGGTGGCCTCCTCAGTATCAACCAACATGAGGTCACAGACACTACAACGATTGGTGTATTGATTAACATGTTAAAATTTGATTTCTTCCTATTATTCATTTATGTTTTAGAATTAATTGCTAGTTTTATTTCATGAAAATTGTAACCTGCCCATCATCCATCGTTATTTAGATTTTTTTTTTTTTTTTGTATTTGTTAGTATTTAATTAAAAAATATTAGGTATTAAGCTTGACAGGTATCTTTGCTTTTGAGAACTCCTGGCTTGAACTAAATACCATACGGAGCTTTATTTTAGGATACAAGAAAAGCTGCAGCAATAAATACAAAAATAAAAAACACAGGGTTTATAAGTCTGGTCTGGGTAGTCGGAGCCTTTTTGTCAGTGGCCAACCAGTGCCCGGGGGCGGTGGTGGCTCCCCCACCGGTCCCCGGTACACACCGTTGGTTCAACCACAATGAAAAGACCCGTACGTCGTTAGGGCTGAATGCGAAACTAACGCCCTAAACTGGCAAATCACAACTGCACGGATTGATCTCGGCTCGTGAATGGCTTTAATTTGTGGATCATAATAAGCCGAGGCGAAGGCGAGGAATTCCGAGCTTTAGACACGGCGTGAAGTAAGAACTGACTTCCATTGTCGACAGGTTTTTGGGGCGTCTTTTTTTTTATAACCGTCTCGTTCTCCTTTTTTTTTTTTTTTGAAAATGTATTCCCAAAACTTCTCTAGGAATAGAGTTTATTTTTAACTTAAAGCTGAACTTGAACTGTTGACGATAAAGTGAAGTGTGCATAGAGTCGGCATCTGCTGAAATATTATCTGTGAGTCAGTCGGAATAATGGGGGCTACGGATGAAAACATACAGTTTTAAACAGGCAAAAAAATGGATTAATTTTTTAAAAAAAATGTTTAAGAATTAGAATAAAACAAGAAAATTGAATGTTAATATAAGTTCAATAATTTTTTTTTTTAATTCACTTCAGGCTTTGGTTATATGACCCGTGAGGTGAGACATCTCCCCTGACAACTGGAATGTGCGGTGCGTGTGCTCAGTGGAGTATGCGCTTTAATGCAGTGGGTCTCAACCTTCCCAATGTCACGACCCTTTAATACAGATCCTCATGTTGTGGCGACCCACACAAACCTTAAAATCATTTTCGTCGCTACTACATAAATTAACGTTTTCCGATGGTCTCAGGCGACCACCGTGCAAGGGTCGCTCGAACGCTCAAAAGGTGTCGCGATCCACAGGTTGAGAACCACTTCATTAATGTAAAAAAAAAAATTAAAAAAATATATATGTATAAAAAAACGATTTTGTAACTTTTCTTGTTTTCAATCAAAGCATGACAATGTAGAAGTATTAGTACAACGCAACGGTTGATTTTCGTACCGCATGACGTCAGTCGACGTCAGAAAATATGTGGATTTATTTCAATTTCAAATATAATACCCGCCTTGGTAAATTTGTTAAGTCTTTTTCCAGAGTTTTGGGAAAAGTTAGTTTACATTAGTCTCATTTTACTTCCGAGCGATACCATCTTTGTCCGGCTTGAAAGAGTCTGCATTTGGTGCGCGCATTAATCCGTCTGTTATAAGATGAATCGGAACAAGGACCCGATTATGAAAACATTGTTTAACATCAACACACACAAGGCACGGCCCCTAACTCTTGCTTACTCTTCTTGTCATTGATTTATTCCCCCCTGGCTTAATTCTCCGCGTGAGCGCTGGCGCATGCTCCACAAACAAAGCATCGCTCAGTACGACTGTTATACGTCCCTATGTTTGACAACAAACAACAGCGTAAGGCCAGGGGGTCTAATAGTCGAATATGGGGGCCACAGTGAGTTTACACATTGGCTCAGATTTCAAGATTAGCGAGTGTTCACTGAAGGGGAGACAGGAATTAGCTGCGGCGACAATGTGCGTGCAATTGTTGCTTTATCGGGGGCTGATTTTTTTGGCTGTACACGATATGCGATCTGTGTAGGTGTATTACAGAAAGGGTGAATAAGCTGTAGCGGTGGATGCAGCTGTAAGGATGGGTGAAGCTGTAGGGTTTGGGTGCAGCTGTTGGGGGCGAGTACAGCTGTAGGTGTGGGCGCAGTTGTATCGATGGGTGCAGCCATAGAAGTGGGTGAAGTTGTAAGGGAAGGGTACAGCTGTAGTTTTGGGTGCAGCTGTAGTGGTGGGTGAAGCTGTAAGGGTGGGTACAGCTGAAATGGTGGGTGAAGCTGTAGGGATAGGTGCAGCTGTAGTGGTCGGTGAAGCTGTAGGAGTGTGTGAACCTGAAGGGGTGGGTACAACTGGAATGGTGGGTGAAGCTGTAGGCATGGGTGCAGCTGTAGTAGTGGGTAAAGCTGGAATGGTGAGTGAAGCTGTAGGCGTGGGTGCAGTTGCATCGGTAGGTGCAGCTGTAGGTAGGGGTGGGTGAAGCTTCTGATCATTGGTGCAGCTACTACTGAAAAGAATTGAATAAATACATCCCACCCACTTCATCACATATACCTATGATCACATCCCACCCACTTTATTACAGATACCTAAGATCACGTCCCGCCCACTTCACCACAGATACCTAAGATCACGTCCCGCCCACTTCATCACAGATACCTAAGATCACATCCCACCCACTTCATCACAGATACCTAAGATCGGACCGATCAGGGCGAATTCTTTCACTTAAAGTTAGGACCGAAAGATCTATGACTCTTTGGTTCCTCACTCTGTGGGAATTTACCAGCGTGCCCCCCTCCCCCCTTTTTCCCACCACGGGCGACTACCAAAATCTAAATGATCACTAATTAAGTCATTATTGTCACTAATGGAGCTCTTTTATGCTCTACGATTTCTAGGCTAGAGAAAAACACTTTAGACGTCTTGCGTTTAAATTTTTATTATTGTAATATGTTGTCTTGGTTAAAAGTATATACTTATTTATGTGCTAAAAATGAATATGTACAATGTAATAAAATAAAAAACATTTCCATTCATTGGTATCAATAAAGAATCTGATCTTATCATATCGTATCAGATAACATAACATATCTTTTTTGATACGAATGTTGATATTATAATGTGTGTAGAACGCCCTTGAAGTCATTCTTGGAATGTTGACACAGAATATCTTTAAGTTTAAGATTCTTTTCACGCTATTTTAGCTTCGAACACAACGAGCCAACCGTGAACCCAGAGATATTTTCTTTTTAAAACCAGCTTACTTAAAACTTTCGACAGGACGATTTGTGTAAGTTTTGTACATAAGATTTGCTAATGTTAGGGGATAAGAATTACAATATTATAAATCTGGATCATAGGAAATGTCGAGGGTTCAATTTTTTTAAAAAAATGGGGGAATTCGAACCCATTAGATTTGAGAAGTTGTGTAACCCATAGTGAAAATATGTGTAGTAAATTACCAACCATAAGGGAAATAAAGATTGTGGTATCACTTCCCTAAAAATATATTAATTATGGCAAACAGCTGATAATCTCAGCTGATACAGATTTGAGATATTTTAACCTCTTTCTAAATAGTACTCCACCTTTCAAAGAAGATGAGAGCCCAAACTTGCGATTCGCATATTTACATATTCTTTGCTCTTCTATCAGAAAGGTGGATTTAAAAATTAGATGAGATTACAAAACTTGTCCGCCCCCCCCCCCCCCCCCCATAAAAAAACAACAAGATAATGACGTAATGACTTCCTGTAAAACATCGCGTTGCATGGCAACAGATCTAAACATTATTGTAAGCGTGAGCTCGGTTCACCATCAGATACGGTGCGCGGTGTTAAAATCACAGGCTGCAGTTCCGTACGTACGGGTAAATAGCATTCCGGGGTGTTACACTTCAAACAGATAATTTATAAGCCGATATCCTTTGACTAATTTCTTATCGGTGCTGTTCTTTGATTTCCATGGTTCGTCTATTAAAATTATCGCCTATTTGCAGGTAAAGAAATATGTTTGGATTGGAAATATAGATTAGGTACAAATGAGAGAAGGGGCGGGGGGGGGGGGGGGAAGAGTGTGGAGCGGGGTAGCTGGAAGAATATGTGGTTCTCGGTTCAAGAAGTTTATCGAAGGTCTAGCCTGCTGAGTAATCACAGAAAATGAGGCTAACATCATTTTTGACGGTTCATAAGCTATATAGATCAGAGGTTCTCAGTTAGTGGGTGAAGCGACAAAAGAATCAACATAATCTCTCAACTAGCATTACCTGTAAACATTATTTTTAACAAATTAATTTATGAAAGCCACTATAGTTTCATGAAGAAGGACGGCTACTTCGGTTTTAAATATTGGTATATGAGCAATAAGGTAAAAATGTGAGAATCCTTGAAACCAAGACAATTCTGGCAATAGGAACAGGAGGTGTAAAGGTTTTTTGGCCATCTATGACGTCACTAGGGGTTAGGAGTACAATGCAAGGACGACATTGAACATTCCTTAACCAATTTCCGAGACGGTGTCTACAAAAGAATCTCATCAAATCGACTAGCAAACCAACTGATCAGAGTGTCTACCAAACCAACTGATCAAATTGTCTACCAAACCAACTGATCAAAGTGTCTACCAAACCAACTGATCAAATTGTCTACCAAACCAACTGATCAAATTGTGTACCAAACCAACCCTACCAATTGTCTTCCAAACCAACTCATCAAACTGTGTACCAAACCAACCTTACCAATTGTCTACCAAACCAACTGATCAAATTGTCTACCAAATTAACCCTGCCAATCGTCCTCCAAACCAACTGATCAAACTGTAGTATCTTATCTTATGCCCCGGCCTAAGCCCATAAGCTATTAGCTGTTGGCTCAACGTCTAATTCTCCTTTTCGCGTCTCATAAACAAAACCAACAAACAAATACAATGTTTCCACGCGCCTGCTTTTATGTGCTTTCATGCACATGTTGCACGTCCATAAAACATTAGCTTGCTGTCAGGAACTGGAGGCCATGACAGTTCACCAGCCATTCACATTAGATGTGCGCTCAACAAACATGTCCGGCATTCTAAACCTATCTTTTGCTGCTTAGCCCGGGGAGACTGTCAGGACCGGAACCACACGTGACACATTTGCGTCAACCGGCCCAACACCCATAACCTACTTAAGAGTGGCCGTTATTTGAAACAGTTAAAAGGTTTTGCCCATTTTCTCCGACAGGTTTGCCGGGGACAACAAACGCCTTGTGTGGTCCTTGCTGACAACTCCGGCACGAAGTGGTGCTAAGCAGATTAGCACCTATTATATTTAGACTTTCTGGTGCGTACCCGTGTGTCATCGAAGTGCTAAGTATTTCAGGATTTGTTTGGCAGCAGACCTGACAGAATTGTCACCATGTTATTCATTGTGACCTACGAACTTTTAAAGTTGTTGCATTGTAGGTCCGTCAAAAAACTGTATTTGAACACACTGATTTGAGAAACAAAGAGATCGCTTGAGAATACGATAAAACGCTGTAAGGTTATTAATCATTATATAAATAGGTGAAGGGAAATGCAGAACGCGATATCAAGAGTAACTCACTATGTCATGTAGTGGCAGTAGTGAAAATAGTGGCAGTAGTGGCAATTGTGGATGTCAAAGTAAGGTTCTAGTCAGGTTTTGATATTTTTATATCATCTCTGAGAAGGCGGGTCACCGGGTGAAAAAAAATAGAAGGAAAAAAGGGGGAGAGGGAGGTTGTGGAGGTGTTAATCATTCTAATGTGTTTTTTAACGTAACTTTCGTTATTGAAAAAAAATCAATTTTAATAATTGTATGGACAAAATCTGAAGTATACAGAAAAACTTCCGTCAACCAATGTATTACCCGTAACAACTAGCCCACCTGCTTCCCCGCCTCCAGTTTCAATGCATTACTTATAACAACTACACCCCCACCCCCACCGCCCGTGCTTCTCCGCCCTCGGTCCAACATACAGCGGTCTCTATCTGAAGCTATTAACTCAATAAGTACAAGGCAAGATACGGTGACTACACACGGAAACACCCCGAGTTACCCACACAATCTCATGTTTTACTAAAGATAACAGACGTTACAAGAAACTAATCCACACGATAACGTTAATTTGACCCTAGTGATGTATGTTTCTATCTGCTTTATCTGACGATTTTAAAGAACAGGTTTTTTTAAAAATTCGCCTCCCATCCTTATTCTATCCAAAGCGTAGGCAGTCACCCGGACATAACACACAAAGACACAAAATGTAATTAAACTTTAAGCGATGAATTAAAATAATAGGAACAGAATGGTTAGAAGCCAGTGTTAAATTAAGTAAAGAAAAGCAATTGAAAATATTGGACCCACAACTTGGTCTACGGTAGTGCTCCCCAAACAATTTTTTTAGCCCCCACACCATTTCTATAAAGGTTTTTATACACCCCCGCCCAAAGTCCGACCCCCTTTCATAAGTAAATACATTTCCCACGCGAATAAATGTCATGTACCAAACAATGATGCCACATCTATCTACTGTACCAAACAATGATTCCACATCTAGCTACTGTACCAAACAATGATTCCACATCTATCTACTGTACCAAACAATGATTCCACATCTATCTACTGTACCAAACAATGATTCCACATCTAGCTACTGTACCAAACAATGATTCCACATCTAGCTACTGTACCAAACAATGATTCCACATCTAGCTACTGTACCAAACAATGATTCCACATCTATCTACTGTACCAAACAATGATTCCACATCTATCTACTGTACCAAACAATGATTCCACATCTAGCTACTGTACCAAACAATGATTCCACATCTATCTACTGTACCAAACAATGATTCCACATCTATCTACTGTACCAAACAATGATTCCACATCTATCTACTGTACCAAACAATGATTCCACATCTATCTACTGTACCAAACAATGATTCCACATCTATCTACTGTACCAAACAATGATTCCACATCTATCTACTGTACCAAACAATGATTCCACATCTAGCTACTGTACCAAACAATGATTCCACATCTATCTACTGTACCAAACAATGATTCCACATCTATCTACTGTACCAAACAATGATTCCACATCTATCTACTGTACCAAACAATGATTCCACATCTAGCTACTGTACCAAACAATGATTCCACATCTAGCTACTGTACCAAACAATGATTCCACATCTATCTACTGTACCAAACAATGATTCCACATCTAGCTACTGTACCAAACAATGATTCCACATCTATCTACTGTACCAAACAATGATTCCACATCTATCTACTGTACCAAACAATGATTCCACATCTATCTACTGTACCAAACAATGATTCCACATCTATCTACTGTACCAAACAATGATTCCACATCTAGCTACTGTACCAAACAATGATTCCACATCTATCTACTGTACCAAACAATGATTCCACATCTAGCTACTGTACCAAACAATGATTCCACATCTAGCTACTGTACCAAACAATGATTCCACATCTAGCTACTGTACCAAACAATGATTCCACATCTATCTACTGTACCAAACAATGATTCCACATCTATCTACTGTACCAATCAATGATTCCACATCTATCTTCTGTACCAATCAATTCCATATCTATCTACTGTACAAACAATCATTCCACATCTATCAACTGTACCAAACAATAATTCCACATCTATCGACTGTACCAAACAATGATTCCCCATCAATCTACTGTACCACATCTATCCACTGTACCAAACATCAAGCCATTTAGCCACTCAGTGGCGTAGCTAGAGTGTTTGGCGCCCGGGGACAAGATTCGCGCCCGGGGACAAGATTCAGTTTAAAGCGCCCTCTTTTCCCCTTTTCAACTCTCAAACCCATTATTTTCATCAATAAAATAATACCAAAGCACATTTTGGCGCCCCTAACTAGCTGGCGCCCGGGTACATCTGTACCCCCTGCACCCCCTACGCTACGCCTCTGTAGCCACTGTTCCCATAAGTGGCTTATGTGTCGCCAACACTTGTGTTCTGTAGTTACATGGTCGATGATAACATACTATTCAAAGCCGATAACATGTTGAGCTCCAGGAATCCCCCATAAATCACTGGAACGATGTGAAAGGACGTAGAAACATACTAGGTGTCTTATCGGTGGAGACAGGGGCGTGAAGCTTTAATTGCGCCCCGGGTTACCTGGATTCTTTTTGAACTGCTTTACTTTGTCTCGTTATCTGTATTTTGTCTTGGTACCCGTATTTTGTCTTGTTATCTGTATTTTGTCTTGGTACCTGTACTTTGTCTTGTTATCTGTATTTTGTCTGGGTACCTATATTTTGTCTTGTTACCTATAGTTTGTCTTGTTACCTATAGTTTGTCTTGTTACCTATAGTTTGTCTTGTTACCTATAGTTTGTCTTGTTACCTATATTTTGTCTTGTTACCTATAGTTTGTCTTGTTACCTATAGTTTGTCTTGTTACCTATAGTTTGTCTTGTTACCTATATTTTGTCTTGTTACCTGTACTTTGTCTTGATACCTGTATTATGTTTGGTATATTTGTAGATCCCAAACTCCCCAGTATCACGAGACTCTCCAATGCAAACATTTTAGTCTTCTTGAGCTTCGATTTTATACATATTTAAAAAAGTAATAAAAATAATCATTCAACCCTCAAATAGCGCATCACTTGGAATAGGGCATCACGCCAAACAGCGCACCACGCGGAATAGGGCATCGCGTAGAGCAGCGCACCACGCGGTATAGCGCATCACGCCAAACAGCGCACCACGCTGAATCCTTCACACTGCTGACATAAGAACAACTGTCATATTAATACGTCATTAACCTGAAGCAATGAAGAATATTTTTTTTTTTTTAATGTTTACTTCAAATACTTTTCGTCGACCCTTAACCTTTGGATGAACGACGTAAAACCATCCCGAGGCGGCCTTAAGAGTTCAAATTCTATATTTAGGCTCTTGATAACTCTCATCATAACACGCTTTTTTATGTTTCAAATTTCCCCACACACTAATTGCATCTTCCTCCCAAATCAACCGAATGCGCTGTACGTTAACAACTGAAGACAAATCTAGTATATGTATGTTTTAACTATCTGAACACTCACGACTTGTCCCGGTCAACAATACATTTTAAAAGGCTGAAACTCAACTCCCCCCCCCCCCCCGTCTTGACGTTTACCCCAAGCACATCAATCATCTCTATCCCCCCCAAAAAGCCAATGTACCAGCGCAATAGAAAGGGCTTCCTTCTTTCTGAGCCAGGGCGTCCATCTGTCTTCGGACGATTGCCTTTGTCCATCTGTCGGCGAGCTGTCTCCTCGCTCTCTACTAACACTAAATACAGGCCCCCGGATGAAAAGGCAGGCGATCGTACTCAAAAGAGGTTTATATTATGGATAAATACAAGGCGAAATCGTTTTCCGTGGAATTCCCGTAGCACTGAGTAGATTGGAAAAGTGACGTGTTAGGGGTGAATGAACTCTTCTTCTTTTCTTTTTTTTTCCTAAATGGGAACACAGCCGAGGAGATGATGAGTGCCACTGGAACATTAACGACAGACTGCATGCCTTTCTTTTTGTGTTTCGTTACGCAAATTCTCTTTAAAATTGGTTTCAGTACAGTACACGCGTTCTCCCCCCCCCCCCCCTTTTTTTTTCTCTGATACTTATGTGGCCATGACATGTTTTGAAAGGGGGAAAAAAATCCATTTGCAACAGTTACATTTGTATTATAATAAAAGTGCAATTTCAATATTAAGCCAATACTGGGACGATCTTCAACCACGTGACTAAAGGCATTAACGAACTTTTGACTTCACTTTGCAATAAGTTTAAGCCAGGGGAGATAAGATTTTCATTTTGAAAATAAAACAACAGCGATTGGTTATCTTAAAAATTGCATTCAGGACTTTAGCCCATGACGTCAAGTGTTTAGGACACTCAAAGTTGAGATATTTCTAGTTTTCTACTCATCTGTATTAGTGAAAATGACATTAGAGCCACTGTAAAATAATTTACGGGATCTCTCCATCATCTTTCCCATCATCTCCCCCACCATCTCACTCATCACCCCCACCATCTCCCTGATCGTTTCCCCTACCATCTCCCACACCATCTCCCCCACAATCTCCCTCCACAATCCCCCACACCTCTGCTCTACCACTCCGCCATCAGCTAAAAGAAGTATTTGGCTTTTTATAGAAAGACCCATTTCTCTAACCTCAAGATTTAGCCGCCGGGTCGGTTCGCTAAGAGACGGAGACGCACCAAGCGTCGATGTTAAGGTCGTAATGGCGAACACGTTCCAAGAATCGCTAACACGTCGTTGCAACAACGTACAGAACGTTTGCGACAAAAGTAGTTCATGGTGATGGGAGATTTCAACACCTCAGATTTTCCCCTCCGCCACCCATTTCTACCCGCCATCTCCTTAATCTGATCGCTTACACACGAAGCCAAATCACTTTTTGAGTATGATTATCAAAGTACGGCTAAAAAAACAACTCATTTTCCAGCAGATTCTTACGTATATAGAAATAATTTATACATTTATCCTTTAAAACTATTGTGGTTCATTAAATCGGTTTATTTATACACCGCTGCAACTAGTTTCGATTTACCATTCAACACTTTCTATTTAACATATGACCCAGCCAATCAAAACTCTATATTTAAGATCTGAACCAGCCAATCAAAACTCTATATTTAAGATCTGAACCAGCCAATCAAAACTCCATATTTAAGATCTGAACTAGCTAATCAAAACTCTCTATTTAAGATCTGAACCAGCCAATCAAAACTCTCTATTTAAGATCTTAACCAGCCAATCAAAACTCCATATTTAAGATCTGAACCAGCCAATCAAAACTCTCTATTTAAGATCTGAACCAGCCAATCAAAACTCTCTATTTAAGATCTGAACCAGCCAATCAAAACTCCATATTTAAGATCTGAACCAGCCAATCAAAACTCTCTATTTAAGATCTGAACATGTTTTAGATTGACATGTGTTCAAAAAGGTAAAAACAATCTTCTTTAAGTTGATAAGTTCATCACCATCTTAAATTAAGAGGGGAAAAACATAACACCTGTAATAAGAGCCACTTCCGTGTTTTAAATACCCGTTAGATAACTTAATAAAAAAAAAAAAGGGGGGGGGGTGTCAAGTGAGGTTTTAACTCATGAGTCGGGAACCTGCGGCTCGCGAGCGTCATGCGTTTTTTTTCATTTGTCTCATGTTGCTGTTGGTTACTCATCAAATAGACCAACATTTGTTATTCGTCTCTTTGCCATGAAAAGATTCCAGATCCCTGTTTTAACTCCTGCAATCTTCGATCGTTCGATTTACGTCCCTTGATGGGAAAGTAGAAAAAAAAATATTTTAATTAAACATTTTTTTTTTAAATTGTTCACGTTGAACTCAAATTGCCTGTCGCCTGCTTGGACGATACAGGGTTTGATGACATCATCTGAAGGACACATCAAAGGATAACAACTGCCTTGATCATTTCTATTAGTTTGGACTATTTGAGTTGGATTAGAATTATTCAATAAATTTTTCACACCATGACCCATACACTATCTACTTAACTATATTTGAAATATGCGATGAAAATACCCTGTGAAAGTCACTATATTTCATATATATGATGGAAATACCCTGTCTACAGTAGCATATTTCATATATATGATGGAAATACCCAGTCTACAGTAGCATATTTCATATATGAATATGTGACGAAAATACCTTGTCCAAGTAGATGTGAATTATGAGGTGATATTGTGTCTGCTTCCTATCGCACTAAATATAGATGTGAGGGAAAAGGGAGGGGGGTGGTGCTGGCTAACATTAACTCCTCGTTATCTAACGTTTCCTCGCACCTTGATTTCTAACATATTTCCAATAAGTGCTGTTTGATAAACCCGATGACCAGATCAAAGTACCTGGAGATCAAAATTTTGTTGTCAGTTCTCAGCGCCCGTCCTCCTCGTCCCAGCGTACCCCTCGGGCACGTGCAATGTACACAGATACCTTAAGATACGGGGGGGGGGGGGGTTTCTACCGCTTGTTTTTAGAAGCACTCGGGCCTCCTTCAGTGACACACACCACGTGTAGCGGGTTGTACAACATGTGACAAGTGAGGTTGCATCCGCCTTTGTAGCCAGCATCGACACCAGAAAACCCGGCTCCGATTTTTTTATTTTTTTTTTACTGTGTCCTTCTAACTGCCAAATCAAAACAGTTCGCACGCGATCAAAGCTTGTTAGCCTTGTGTTCATCGGAACGTTTGATCAGCGGTTCTTAATATTTCACTCGCTTTGCATCCTTAAAACTTTATATTGAATTCCATAATATTTTTTTTTTGTAGCCGGGGCCACGCAGCAATGCTGCACGCGTTAAGTGCAGGAAGAGGCGAGTGACCTATAATAATAATTCCAGATGGCCCTCCCAATATCCACCAATGCTTAGTTGTATCGACTCAATAAAGAGTTGATAGTGGCGGGCACTAATGCCGTTTTCGATGTCTTGTGAGTTTTCAATGAGGCATGAAATCAATAAGCTTAGGAAATCAATTACCATCATACCCTTGAACGCCGCGGCACTGCTCAAAACACTCCCGATGTGCGTACGGAACTCAATACCGCAAGTCAATACCGCAAGTCAATACCGCAAGTCAATACCGCAAGTCAATACCGAAAGTCAATACCGAAAGTCAATACAGCAAGTCAATACCGCAAGTCAATACCGCAAGTCAATACCGCAAGTCAATATCGGTCAGGCCTCAGAACAACCGTAAAACCCTAAACACGAAATGTACTGTCGCCTTGCCACACCCAAATATCATGGGAGCTAATATAGTCGTTACAAATGATTTACTCCGTAACTCCATTGGGGCGGACGTGATCCTCTTGGGAATTATTATTGTAAATAATTTCATAAACATTTGAAATATTTTTTTTTATATAGAGCAACCAAAGTTTACCGACACCTTCAAGTATAATTATAAACGCTTTTATGGGTTTCTCCAACACTAAACAATAGCCACACCGTGCGGATGTCATGTAAAACGGAGTCCCACTTAGCGCTTAGCATTTAGCCAATTTTCAAACATCCGTTTGGTTCAGGGATTCCCATACTTCAACGTCATCCGTTTGGTTCAGGGATTCCCATACTTCAACGTCATATTAACCTCCGGGATATCCTCGATAGGCGGATTGCCTCTCGGCCCCTTGGCTAAGATCAAGGGGTCGGGACGATCCCTGTCACAGGTATAGAGACATAATGCCAAGAGACCCGTAAGGGTTAAGAGCCCCGTAAGGGCATATTTGGGAGTGACTACCTCAGTATCGCAGGACTTCTGAGGGAACACTCCAAAAAAAAAAATTAAAAATCTGTTTGGTTCAGGGGTGACCGAAAACAAGTGGCGTAGGAAGGGGGTGCAGAGAGGGCGGCACTTTTTTTGTTCCTTTATAATAAGGGTTGGCATTTTCGGAAAACTGCAGAAGTGGGCGGCAAAATAATTGGTACGCATCTGGTGGCAGTAACCCCGGCTACGCCACCGAGTACAATAATCCCGTTTTGAGCCGGTCTTAGCCATTGAGTACAATAATCCCGTTTTGAGCCGGTCTTAGCCATTGAGTACAATAATCCTGTTTTGAGCCGGTCTTAGCCATTGAGTGCAATAATCCTATTTTGAGCCGGTCTTAACCATTGAGTACAATAATCCCGTTTTGAGCCGGTCTTAGCCACTGCTTACGATAATCCCGTTTTGAGCCGGTCTTAGCCATTGAGTACAATAATCCCGTTTTGAGCCGGTCTTATTCTCAAGTTGGATATTCTAATAATGTCATTGTGACTTTTTTTTCAGGTTATATTTTATGTTTTAAAATCCACCCCCCCCCCCTTTTTTTTCCATTTTGTGAATGACATTACGGGTTTAATTGTTACCATCTTTTAGTATATTTATCTCTTTAAAATTATTCATTATTTACATATTCGAACTATTACTTACATTCATACGATTTGCATTGTTCATTTTTTAACCTTGTCCTAGCTGCATCAGATCTGACAATCACTGGGGACTTCAACCGAATTCCGTTGAAATTTCACTTAGTCGGTCAAGTTTGGGCAATGTTTCGAGATTTGTTACGAAAACGTCTTCAACCGGTTTACTAGGGGGGGTCTTGTCACCTGCCACCTTAACACGGCCCTGAGAAATGGTGGAGCTTCCACGGTGAGGTGTCTTGTTTGTGGGCTAAGTCATTGAGCAGTGTCGGGACAACGCGAAATGCAGGAACCCCCCCCCCCCAAAAAAATCTTAAAATAAATGTTATTTGAAGTGCCCCGGGCACCCGCGTGATGCTCCTGGTCGTGTAAATCACACTTGTATCTTGTTCTTCTCGCAGGTTTTGTAATCCTTTCAAAAGTGAACGAACCAAAAAGAGTGATGCCGGTGAATTTTGGAGAAAAGTGTCGAGAATCTAATTTTTTTAGAAACATAACAGCAACGAAGCATTTGAATTGGAGACTTTTGAGAAATGTTTACATCGGAAGACTGTCAACATGCGGGAACACTATCTGAACTTTGTTAAAGTAATGTGATGACTTCGTTACGGTAACAAGAGTTTTACTGTCATTAAAATGAAATTGTCGTGCATCAGATTGTCTTACATCGAACTCTAGATTGTCTTCCCTCGAACTCGAGATTGTCTTCCTTTGAAATCGAGATTGTCTTCCTTTGAACTCGAGATTGTCTTCCCTTGAACTCGAGATTATCTGCCCTTGAACTCGAGATTGTCTTCCCTTGAACTCGAGATTGTCTTCCCTCGAACTCTTCAAAACTTTGACTCACACTGCTGCTTGTTCATTTCGGGACTCCGTATATTGAAACCTTCTCGAAAAAATAAATCAGAAATGACAGGTGTTTAAGATATTTAAAGGCTATAAATCAGGTTCCTTAAACTACGACCCGCGGGTCAGATCCGGCCCTCCAGGGGTCCTTAATCCAGCCCGACTTGCCGCCGAAACAGTACCTGGCGAGCAGCGACAAATATGGAACCTGAAAATTGACCATCTGATTAGAAAAACTTCAATTTAAAATAATATTTAGATTTTGTTAGATTGATGTTTTTATTCATTTTAAATTTATTTTGTTTCTCAATTTGATTCCCATCCCACCACAATAAATAAGATATGTGCAGTGTGAGTAGAACTGAGATGTGTACAGTGTAAAGTAGAACTGAGTTATATGCTGTGTGAGGTAGAACTGAAATGTGTTCGGTATGAGTAGAACTGAGTTATGTAACGTGTGAGTAGAATTGAGATATAGTCCAGCCCACGACAGTGTCTGAAGGGCACTGATCCGCCCCCGCCCCCTCCGTTAAAAAGTTTGAGGACCACCTGCTTTGAACCTTCACAATAATTTTTTGGAGCTCAACAAATATTTCCATCAAATTCCTTCCTAATAATCCAGGGATTTTTTAAAAAAAAATGACTATAAATCACTGATAATAACTTACAAACACTCTTGACTGCGAAACGTCAAAAAGCTTTAAGGACCCTCCACGGGTTTTCAACAAACTCCGCTTTAAACTTCATTAACTCCCTGGGTGTTGGGGGATCAGGGGCGTCGTTTGAGCGTTGGCGGGGTGCATTCTAGTTTCTAATTGGAACATAATCCGGGTATTAACAGCTGGCCCATTTGATGTTATTGTAAGTGACAACGTCAGATTTGTTGTCAATGCTAGATGAAAAAAAAATACAGATTCTGCTTTCAGCCTGTGCATACTCGGTTAGCGAGCCGATAGCTCATGTTTAATAAAGACTCTTTTCAAGTGTGGCCTTGGTAGCCAGACTGTAAGTTCGGAGTTGTTATTTTTTAAAATTTTTGGAGGGATACTCAGTGCCGTCTTAAGGCATGGGCCCAGTGGGCACTGGCCCAGGGCCCCGTGCTTGCAGGGGCCCCACGTTTCTAGAGGACTCACTATTTTAGAAGCATCATGCTTTACATATTTTTTTTAATGAATATTGAAATATTTTGACAATTTAATTGGATTTAAAATTCCCAAAATCCTAATTTTAACCCACGCTATATATCAGCACATTCCAAAATTAATATTATAAATGCGAATCAAAGTTGGACAGTTTTAAAACTTTTAAAGGGGAATAACTCTCGACAAGTTTTACATATCCCAGATATGAATCGAAATAAAAGTAAGGTAAGAATTTATGTTTACAATCATGTTAGACAAAGATGTTGTCCCCGGGCGGTAATAACCCTAACTACGCCACAGCTAGGGCAATACGTGAAGAAAAGTCTATTCTAGCACCAGTTAAAGTACGACTGAAGTTAATTAGAATTATATAAAGGAATTTGTAGGTCACCAATGAATAATTATTTTCAAAGTAAATTTATTATAAATATAACAAACAAATAGATTTATTATTTCTAGACTAAAAATTATATGGTTTTCTGTGTCTGAAAAACATATTTAGAAGATAAATAGAGCCCAAAAGTCACCGTAGATTTGAGCTGAAGGCAGAAATATATAGGTGTTTAGGTATAATAATCATTTGCAGTCACTGTTACAATCTGAAAGTCATGTTCATCTTACATTACACAGTATAGCTCAAACATATAGATCGATTTGATTGATTGCACCATTTCAGTTATTTCCCAATGATAGTTTTTATAGTCGGGCACTTGTGAGTTGGAAAGGTCAGACAAATACTTTATTAAAAATAATTACGTTTATTAATTTTTTAAATTATCTTTTGAACGGATCGCCACTATTACAATAAAAATATTTATAACAAATTTATATGCTTCTAGGCGTATAACCCTTTAAGGTGAAAATGAAACGTAGTTTTAGGAGTGGAGCACAGAAGAGACTATGAGCTGCAGAGGTGACAAGGAAAAAGATTAAACTTGGAAAATTAACATCTTGGTTGAATCCAAGCGCAATAGAAGTTACTAATTCTGCTCCTCAAAATATAGTAGCGTCATCTACATCCACTATTGTATCCAGCAATCCAGTTCCAGGCATACCAATAACTATTCCTCCCCTGCAAATTGCAAAAGATGAAACATACAAAACTGTATCGGAAAACGAGAGTGTGATTCACGACACAGATCACAGGCTATGTAATATTAAGAATACTTGTACAGTTTAGTACTGGGTTCGCAATGGGCCAGCATTGTGTCAGAATCATGACTGCAACCTTCCAAACTGAGGCATAGTGTACCCTCATGCTGGACACAGCCTAAACTTAGTGGGCTTAAAAGCAGCAGTGTTGTCTACAAGTTGGAAAATTCTTTGACTTTGTTCAGCGCCTATATACCCTTTTCTCAGTTTCTACACAGCGATTGAATGTTCTGGTATCTTCCTTTTAAGAAAATCTCTCGTTGTCGTAAAGCGTCTGTCTGACACAAGATGGTCAGCACATTTTGATGCCGTCCATACTCTGCATGAAGGTTTCAAAAAAATTCAAGATGCGATGGATTCTACATCAGCTGACACTGATCAGGAAGTGAGTACGAGGCGTGAGGCAGAAGGACTAAGCTGACACTGATCAGGAAGTGAGTACGAGGCGTGAGGCAGAAGGACTAAGCTGACACTGATCAGGAAGTGAGTACGAGGCGTGAGGCAGAGGGACTAAGCTGACACTAATCAGGAAGTGAGTACGAGGCAAGAGGCAGAAGGACTAAGCTGACACTGATCAGGAAGTGAGTACGAGGCGAGAGGCAGAAGGACTAAGCAAGAAAATGGACAACCTGGAAACGATCTTTTTGACAATTTTTTCATGCCATAAAACTTCTTGAGTCTCTGAACTCCTATCTTCAAGAAATTAGAGAAAAGTTTAGTACCTATTAACGTAAGGCCAAGAGAATGTGTCCAGAATTGGAGTATATGAAACGAAATCGAAGTCTAAGTAGATATGATGGACCAGCAGAAGTGACAGATCGATCAATTTGATAAGATCAAAACTTTTCTCCATATTTTGGACTCCCTGAACTCTGGCCTGACACAATGTAAACAAGCTTATTTTTGGATTGAAAATTTACAAAATTAAAAACAATTGATTCCGATGAGCTAAATAAAAAGTGTGAAGATCTAGCTCATATGTTTCACAAAGGCCTTAATAAGGATGACCTATTAAATGAATGGAAGGATTTCAAGAACTACCTGGTTCTTTATGAAAATTGTGACACTATTATTGCTTTGAATGAACAAATAATGACAGACAACTTGACATCTGTATTTCCTAATTTTGAAATTGCAATCAGAGTCTTCATGTCCGTGATGATAACCCACTGTACAGGGGAACGTTCATTTTCATGCTCCTAAAAAAACCAGCTTCGCAATACAGTGAGACAAAAACGTTTGAGCTGACTTACACTTATGTGCATGGAAAATGACATCCTTAAGACCATCGACAATTAACAAATAATAAAGAATTTCTCTGCAAAAAGTTACGCAATTTATTCTTTCTATCTGTCAATAATTGTGCTTTATCATCCTCTGTTATTATTTTAGTTTATTTCTGATAACGTTTCAAAACTATTATTGATTTTGAATGAATTAGTTTTTTGTATCAATAAATTGAATTCATCGTAGTTTAACTTAATTTAATTTAATGTTTATTTTTATTTTAAATTTTTATTCATCTTGGTGAGTTGGTGGGAATCAGCAAGTGCCCCCTTCGCCCCCTTCTCGCGGCACAGGTATGTTGTGTTGCTAGGGGGCCCCAGTGCATTGCTGTGCCCATGGACCCCTATGTTGTTAAGACGGCCCTGGGGATACTTCGACATTAAGAGCTTGGGGCTTTAAACTTCTGTATCGATATGAACATCGGGTAATCGACTATGACATTGTCTATGACACATGACGTCACAAAGGAGTGATCTCTTCACGGTTCGACATAGAGCTGCAGTGTGGTTCACGATTCCAAAAGGGTTCGACTCCGATGTCACGGCTGAGGAGACGTCGCCTTGAAAGGATGAGTCGCTCGTGAGTCATCAGACAACGGGTTGTCTCTTGTGAAAACTCTTTGACTGCTTGCAAAACGTATACACACGTTTTAAACAGTTCTTGCTCCAATTTATCAAGTGATGCAAATGTTGTCTGCCAGTTCGTTTTTTCTTTGTGTGTGGTTATACCAGTGGTTCTCAACCTTATTAAGGCCGCGAACCTTTAATACCATCCCCCATGTTGTGATGTTGTGGCGACCCCCAGCCATAAAATTATTTTGTTTCTACTTCATAACCTTAGAGTAACCCTGGGAAAGGGGTCTCGACCCATAGGTTGAGAACCGCCGGGGTATACCGTAATTTTGAATCAGGCATCCACCTAATTTACATAAGTAAAAAGTCCATTCATAAATCGACGTAAAATGTTGACCACCAACTTTATCCTGTTGACTTTATACAAACAATGGACATAATACGAATTGGGATTTGTCCCCAAACGCAGTGCCGTAGTGACCCATAAGCTAAATAAGCTACTGCCCTAGGGGCTCACAAGATGCCGGCTGTGTATGTTTAATTTTTTCTTGGACCCCAAACGCAGTGCCGTAGTGACACATAAGCTAAATAAGCTACAGCCTAGGGCCTCACAAGATGCCGGATGTGTATGTTTAATTTTTTCTTGGACCAGCTGATGTTATTTAACCTCTGGAGTGTCTGTAGCTTAGCGCCTCAGCAAGTCTAAGTCCGGCGGCCCTGCGACCCCCCCCCCCCCAACCCTCCCTTAAAAATGTTCACCCTTATTTTAGTTGTACAAAGCTGGTAAATATTGAAAAAACAAAAACGAGTTAATGGTAATTAGCAATGGGGAAATCCATGCTAAAAGGGTCAACAATGCTCCTTATCTCTCTCTCCTCACCCCCCCCCCCCCCCCCGTCCCAAAAGTTTAAAACGTATGATTTACACAGTCCTGGGCATAAGTGAGTGACAGGTTGTCAATCAACTCTTTAGTTTATTGTCTGCAAGGATTCCCACGTTATGGCTTCATCAGGCCACGATTATTCGACAATGGTGCACAATGGTGTGTTTTTTTTCTTCGCGTGTGTTCGTCAAGCTTGACTCCCCACGCCTTATTCCGGAATCCAATAATCCTTCAAGTATGCCGGCCATACCGAGAGGGTGAAGATAATAGGAGGGAGCGAGTGTCACTGTGACAAGGTGTGTCCTTTGGGGGTCACAGTCCCCAGGGGTCTAAAACAACGCACTCGAACATACCCAAAGGTGTGCAAACAGACGATCATAATCGGCTTACGGCGAGAATCGGCTTCTCGCCCAGGTATACAAATCCGTTAATTGCTTTTTGTTGGGGCAGCGAAGTTATTTTGCAAACCAGTTGCCGCTGAATTGGGTCCAGGTACATTTCCATTTTTTATCAGCATTTCCAATTATTAGTTTGGAATTTATGAATCAAAATGCATAATTCTCCATGCTACTAACACCAACAGATAGTACTGATCTCACTAGAGGAAATTCCCGATAACTGAGTTAATGAGATTCTTTACAAAAGTACCGCAAGTGCTTTCGGTACGTAATATTTTTTCTTTTGTTTTACGGAAATATGGTGTTATAAATATACAGTATAATTCGGGATGGGACATTATACTCCAGGAGCATAAAAAATGGGGGGGGGGGGGGAAGGAGGGGGGGAGGGAAGGAGAACTAATTGAGATTCTGATAAATTGCGTATACCTCCAAGCATATTTTGTCAAGTAACTTTAGTAGATGGAAAGTTCACACATTGCCGGCGCTAATTTTCTCATGCTATGGGAAGTAGATGGTAATAATATGGAATTTATATTAAGTAATTATGTTTTTAATCAGGTGGTTTTTTTTTTTGTTTTTTTAAAGAAAAGACCTCAAACATTCAAGAATAGTAAAGTGCACAGAAGCCTTAAACTCAGACTGTTCTCCACCCCGTGTGTAATGCTTAATGCTTCAACTCTAACTCAGTCCTCCGAGTATTTCTCTTAAGCAATAAAGAGGTCGACTTCAGATCACATTAAAAACTTGGGCTAATGTGCTGTTGTGGTCCCCTTATTGGGAGTCACTTCCCTTTGTTTATGATATATTTAGGGTTCGGGTGAGCGACAGAGGGACCAGTAGCGTGCAATAACCAAAACTTGTATTCGCATGGTGATCAGAACTCCGCATCACCACCCATTAGTGCGGAATAGTTTTCCTCGCCCTGCCGTAATTAACTAATAGTTGCTATTAATGTTTGTTTTTACAATGTTTATTATTTAAATAAATATTTAATCATGTGATAATTACTGTAAAAAAATTAAGAAAATGGTCCAATAATTAAATAATTTGGAACGATATGAAAGTAATTCGTAATCATAAGAAGAGAACTTGGAAACGACTTTACACAAACGTGTACGTGAAATTATCCATCGATAATGACTGCAACTAAAACTACTCACAAACATATCCCGTATCACTATTGCAACTGTGCAACAATAAAAAAGTGGTACAAATTTAACACCCGACATCTTCAACGACAAATTTGACACTGCGCATCTTCAGTGACAAAATTAACACTTAACATCTTCAATGACAAATTTAGCACATAACATCTTCAATGACAAATTTAACACTTAACATCTTCAATGACAAATTTAGCACTTAACATCTTCAATGACAAAATTAACACTTAACATCTTCAATGACAAATTTAGCACTTAACATCTTCAATGACAAATTTAACACTGGACATCTTCTATGACAAAATTAACATTGGACATCTTCAATGACAAAATTAACATAGGAAATCTTCAATGACAAATTTAACACAGGACATCTTCAATGACAAATTTAACACTGGACATCTTCTATGACAAATTTAACACTGAACATCTTCAATGACAAATTTAACACTTAAAATCTCCCATGACAAATTTAACAATGGACATCTTCAATGTATCCTTCAACATCCAAACTTAACGCATGACTTAATTCTAATTTTTTTTTTAAATCCTCAAGAATCATTGGACGATAATTTCGCCCGGTCGACTGGTCCAATAGCAGGTCAACTGACGTCACATTGAGATGACATGAAGTGTAGAAACAATCATAGCATTTAAAAACAATCATAGCTTTTACCACAATCATATTTTTACCACAGTCTTATATGTAAATAGATACGGATTTACATACTCAGGATTGCACTATTGTTTTTAAAAGCTCCGGAGTTAATCTGAAAGTGGAGGCTCCGACTTTATAGAGCCGTAGGATCTAGCCATTCTAAAATGTTATGAGAACCATTGATTGGGAGTCCGGGCTCTAGCAAACCGTGATGTGGATGTTTTCATCTCAGTATTTGAGATCCCCTGATGTATAAACTGTAATACTGGTGAGAAACGTTACATCGCATGTCAGCACTCCATTGTACCCGGTGTCTCCTCGTACTGAGCCGGTGCTATGTCAATTGGTTGTCCTCGCCAGTACCGAAGTGCATCGTCACGCAGTCGTTAAGCACTTGTCAGGTATTGGGGGGGGGGGGGACACTCCTGCCATTTTAATTGGAGTAAATGTTGGTAGGGAGATTACTCCAAGGTTTCCCTGGCTGTTTGAACGTTCTTGGGATTTGGAAGGTGGGGGGGGGTGGTATGTGACTTAAGTATGTTAAAAAAAGAGAGAGAGTGTAGGGGGCTCATCATAAAGAGAGGGTCTTACTGTGGTGATCATTGACCCAGCCCATAACAGGGCTCAACATTATGAAGTAGACGTTGACTGCCATCCCCCTTGGACAATATAACCATTAATTAGGAGGAAGCTATCAAAATGGCACCAAATATGCTGTAACCAGGGTCGTGTATTCAGAATGGCACCAAGAAATTTCGTCGACGGAAAATTTATCGACGGAAATTTGGTCGAACAGAAATTTCAGTTCACACTTTAAAATTTTCGTCAAATTTCTTTTTGAACGCACTTTACTAATAGTAAAATGAAATAATGCGTTCAAAAAGAAATTTGAAGCAAAATTTGCGTATCAAATACCATCACTACTTTTTACTTCCGTTAAAAATAAACGTCTGTTTTTCTGTTTTGTCCAGAGATTATTTTGTTGTTGATGTTTACTCTCCTCTCCAGCTAGTGTTTATCTAGTGTAAGGAGAACAGGAAACTTTTTTTGGGCCCGTGCCATGTATTTCTAAAGTTAAATCTATTAATATTCGACAAAAGCGAATTTAATTTACGAAATGTCTGACTCCATACCACCGTTAGTTACAATTCCTTGTTTTTCCTCCGTCGACATTTGAATAACATTCTACACGCTAGTCTTACGTCCTCTGACATCATCTGCCATCCTCTGAAATCATCTGACATCCTCTGAAATCATCTGACATCCTCTGACATCATCTGACATCCTCTGGGATCATCTGACATCCTCTGACATCATCTGACATCCTCTGGGATCAGCTGACATCCTCTGACATCATCGGACATCCTCTGAAATCATCTGCCATCCTCTGAAATCATCGGACATCCTTTGAAATCATCTCCCATCCTCTGAAATCATCTGACATCCTCTGACATCATCTGACATCCCCTGACATCCTCTGGCATCATCTACCTACGCCTTTAGATACCTCGTAACATTTGAAATGCACCGGAAACGTCATCAACATTGCACCCCTCCCTTGCTCCTGCTCAGCCCATCTTGACACCATGGAACTACTTGGAAACAAAATAAACATTCCTCTTCGGTGTCATTGTTAGAAAATTGGCAAACACAAACAAATCGTTGCCAAGGTTTGTAGAACGCGTCTTACGATACTCCTGTTTGCCGAAGAAGGCTCTACGCCGAAACGTCCAAATCTTTTTGTCTTGTCTATTAATTCAAATTTAACGTACCTTGTTCTACTATTTCATTTAAACAACTTGAATGCAGTCCATCAATTTTTAACGACATCTAACCAACCGTGGGATATTTGAGTACCTTTAACCCAACTCCCTGCATTCTGGCATCTGTAAGCGAAATTTCCCGCCATCTAAACGTTTAGGATAGTGAGCCTCTCATCACAGGGTATGTATGACGGTAGACCAGAGATCTACTTTTGGAACAATTACAGGGAAGTTATGTTATAAGAATTTGTTATATATTAAAAGAGCTACAACAAAGTACATTATAATGCGGTTCAGCAGCTTTTGGCGGATTCTACTTCAAATACCGATCTGGTTAAATATGAAATGTTAGACTGTGGCTAAATATATAACGTATCTTACTTTCTACATGAACGGACTTCTAAAGTGGTCAACAGAGCCCAGGTTAAACCATTGTGATCCATAGAGCCCAGGTTCAACCCCTGTGCTCCACAGAGCCGAGGTTCAAACCCTTGTGGTCCATGTAGCCGAGGTTCAAACACCTTGTGCTCCATAGAGCCGAGGTTCAAACCCTTGTGGTCCATAGAGCCCAGGTTCAAACCCTTGTGGTCAGTAGAGCCCAGGTTCAAACCCGTGTGGTCCATACAGCCCAGGTTCAAACCCGTGTGGTCCATAGAGCCCAGGTTCAAACCCGTGTGGTCCATAGAGCCCAGGTTCAAACCCGTGTGGTCCATACAGCCCAGGTTCAAACTCATGTGGTCCATACAGCCCAGATTCAAACCCGTGTGGTCCATACAGCCCAGGTTCAAACCCGTGTGGTCTATACAGCCCAGGTTCAAACCCGTGTGGTCCATACAGCCCAGGTTCAAACCCGTGTGGTCCATACAGCCCAGGTTCAAACCCGTGTTGTCCATACAGCCCGGGTTCAAACCCGTGTGGTCTATACAGCCCAGGTTCAAACCCGTGTGGTCCATACAGCCCAGGTTCAAACCCGTGTGGTCCATACAGCCCGGGTTCAAACCCTAGTGGTCCATACAGCCCAGGTTTAAACCCCTGATGCAATGTCAAATAAAAAGCTACAACAACCTTAAAAGTAAAACAAACTTTAAAAAAAAAAAAGAGGAAACAAACGCTACGAAACAAATCCTCGAATAGAAATATGTTCAATTCAAATAAGATACTACGATACTAAAACCACCAACCGTATAGAATTTTTCTTTTTTTCTCTGCTGACAAGACAAGTCTCAGGGACCGCGGAAAAAAACAACAACGAGGAATGACATCATTAACTTTTTTCTTGCTTTTGATTAAAGTGAAAAGTGGTTTCGCAATTCACCTATGTTCCGTTTTTTTTTTTTTTTTTTGGTGTTTTTGTTTTGTTGTTATTCATAAATCTGTTTCATCGTTCAGGGAAAAAAAACAACAAAACAGATCTCCATAACAAATTTCAGTGGGCTTTTTCAGTTACAACTTGTGCTAAACCTTTTCAGTTAAAACTTTAGCTGAACTTTTCAGTTACAACTTTTGCTAAACTTTTCAGTTACAACTTGTGCTAAACTTTTCAGTTACAACTTGTGCTAAACCTTTTCAGTTACAACTTTAGCTGAACTTTTCAGTTACAACTTTTGCTAAACTTTTCAGTTACAACTTGTGCTAAACCTTTTCAGTTAAAACTTTAGCTGAACTTTTCAGTTACAACTTTTGCTAAACTTTTCAGTTACAACTTGTGCTAAACTTTTCAGTTACAACTTGTGCTAAACCTTTTCAGTTAAAACTTTAGCTGAACTTTTCAGTTACAACTTTTGCTAAACTTTTCAGTTACAACTTGTGCTAAACTTTTCAGTTACAACTTGTGCTGAACTTTTCAGTTACAACTTGTGCTAAACCTTTTCAGTTACAACTTTAGCTGAACTTTTCAGTTACAACTTTGGCTAAACTTTTCAGTTACAACTTGTGCTAAACTTTTCAGTTACAACTTGTGCTGAACTTTTCAGTTACAACTTTTGCTAAACTTTTCAGTTACAACTTGTGCTGAACTTTTCAGTTACAACTTGTGCTAAACCTTTTCAGTTACTACTTTAGCTGAACTTTTCAGTTACAACTTTTGCTAAACTTTTCAGTTACAACTTGTGCTAAACTTTTCAGTTACAACTTGTGCTGAACTTTTCAGTTACAACTTGTGCTAAACCTTTTCAGTTACAACTTTAGCTGAACTTTTCAGTTACAACTTTGGCTAAACTTTTCAGTTACAACTTGTGCTAAACCTTTTCAGTTACAACTTGTGCTGAACTTTTCAGTTACAACTTTTGCTAAACTTTTCAGTTACAACTTGTGCTGAACTTTTCAGTTACAACTTGTGCTAAACCTTTTCAGTTACTACTTTAGCTGAACTTTTCAGTTACAACTTTGGCTAAACCTTTTCAGTTACAACTTTAGCTGAACTTTTCGGTTACAACTTTTGCTAAACTTTTCAGTTACAACTTTTGCTAAACTTTTCAGTTAGAACTTGTGCTGAACTTTTCAGTTACAACTTTGGCTAAACTTTTCAGTTACAACTTGTGCTAAACCTTTTCAGTTACAACTTGTGCTAAAATTGTCAGTTACAACTTGTGCTAAACTTGTCAGTTGCAACTTATGCCAAATTTGTCAGTTACAACTTGTGCTAAACTTTTCAGTTACAACTTGTGCTGAACTTTTCAGTTAGAACTTGTGCTAAACCTTTTCAGTTACAATTTTAGCTGAACTTTTCAGTTACAACCTTTGCTAAACTTTTCAGTTACAACTTGTGCTAAACTTTTCAGTTACAACTTGTGCTGAACTTTTCAGTTACAACTTGTGCTAAACCTTTTCAGTTACAACTTGTGCTAAACTTTTTCAGTTGCAACTTGTGCTAAACTTGTCAGTTATAACTTGTGCTAAACTTTTCAGTTGCTACTTGTGCTAAACTTGTCAGTTGCAACTTATGCTAAACTTTTCAGTTACAACTTGAGCTAAACTTTTCAGTTGCAACAAAGAACGTTTTGAAAGTTCAAAACTCTGCTTAAACAATTTCACAAATTATTTCCGTGGCTTGCTGTGTCCGCCCCCCACCATTCTGCAAACCCTTCGACTTTCTCCAAATCCACATTCCAGTGTTTGGACACCTGTAACAAATTAGAACACCTGGCTTGGGGTCTGGTCGCCGGTGTTCTGCTACAGAGTTGTTGTTGTTCAATGAGCAAAGAAAAGTTGCACAACTTCACACCCCCGTTAACACCCGTAGAATGTGCAAGCAAACCTTGACTCGGATGGAAAGTTTCTCTTTAAAGAAATGTGCATCAGTTGTGGGGGGGGGGGGGTGTGGGTGGTACCGTTTCCTTGATTTTCAATGAGAGAAAAGGACATCGTGATGGTCAGATCGTCGTGCACGATCCAACAACCTGTGATTTTGTGAAGGATTCTCAAAGTCTGAACGAGATTCGCGTGAACAGACTTTCAGCCTGTGGGCTTCTGGTTGTAGTTTTGATTTTTTTTTTAAATTCACAGACTTCTAAATCTTAACGTATATTTTTTTTTTTGGGGGGGGGGGGGGGATCTTTCAAAGACTTTATTTTGATGTCATCACATGCCCACGCCAAATCATCTAAGCACTTGCACCCTTAGCCTTGCACATACTTTTATTTAACTTTTTGTCCCTGCTTATCTTAACATTTTTCTTTCAATCTACTCTGTTTTTTCTTTCTTTCGTTCTCATTTTCAAATTTTATAAAGTATAAGGCATTCATATTCTAGCTACACGTTGCTCCCGTCGAGCCACAAATAACACTTTTATCTCTTAGTTGGTCAACTCCATCCAACACATTCCTTCCATTCAACACTACCCTCCATCCAACACACTCCTTCCATCCAAAACACTCCTTCCATTCAACACTACCCTCCATCCAACACATTCCTTCCATCCGGCTCATTCTTTCCATCCAACATGTTCCTCCCATCCAACAAGTTCCCTCAACCACTCATACCTCTTATCTCTCCCCACCCCCTTACCATCAGGGCTGGCCCTAACTATTGCGGGGCCCTATGCGAAACGGATTGCGCGGGGCCCAGTATGGTTATGGATAAGGATAATAAGTGAAAATTAAGATTTTGTATTAGAAAATAAATTAGCGCGGCGCCTATGAAAGTGCGGGGCCCACTGCGGCCGCATAGGTAGCAGTGGCCTAAGGCCGGCCCTGGTTACCATCACCACTCTTGTCTTACTTGATCTTTCTACCTTTTTACTTCCTGCATTATTACATCCTTCCGCATCCCTCTTTCCATTCGATCACCTCAATCCACAACTATACGGTTTCCTCTCTTTAAACACACACCCCCACACACACACCACCACCAGCCCCACCCAGCAGCCCACCACCACCCCACCAACCCCACTCGTCCCACCCAACCTGTCTATTTTTTTCTGTCCCCCCCCCCCCCCCAAAAAAAAAAAAAAACGTGGTAAAGTCGAAGTCAGACAACGTCACCCAAAATGGCTGACAGTTGACGTTTCACGCCAATGAATCTTGTGACCACGACCAAACGAACAAGTCCGTGAATGCGGTAGCAGTTCACCGCGGCCGTGTGAGAGAGTTATACCCCTTTTGTAGTGACAGCAATACGTCATCGACACCTGCGGACGTTGTTCATTGACCGTCGGTTGGTAACTGGCGTGTGTCACTTCACGTTCAGTCACCCGTGACGATAACGTGCAGTTTCCTTACAGCTTTTTTTTGTTTTCCCCCAAAGGCGTTCCGAGCAAGAAACAGAAGGCTACAACATAGCCGTGTATCTTAGTAGGACACCAGATGTTTTCTGCTTCAAATGACCCGCTATTGAAGTTCATTTGAAATATTTTTTAAAAAAAATAATAATTCGCATTTATGATAATTAAAAACACTACACGTTTGGTTTTTTTAGCTGTATTATCGGAAAGTGACTAGAAAGCACATGGCTAAATATAGGCAGATCTTCTTTTTAAAAAAAGAAAATGCCTTCTAAAAAAAGACGCAAATCTTACTTCGTTCATTACGGGTTTAGAAACAAAGTTATCCGGTACCGGTACTCCAATTTCAAGAATTCACTCCGGAATGGACAACACATTAAAACGTATTACAATTATTATTATTATTATTATTATTATTATTTTAAACATTCATCGTGTCATTTGTTTTCTTTTTAACACCTTTTTAGAACCCCTGCTATCGTCTGTATATGCACATTGTTGTACAGGCTATTTTTTCAAATTCCAGCGTCGACTTCGATGCAGATGGTGTTTGAGATAACAACAGCATGGCACGAACGAAGAGGGTGTGGGAGGGGGAGAGAGAGAGGAGGATATGAGAAAGGGAAAAGAAAGTGGTGGTTGGGGGGGGGGGGGGGTGAACAACAACAGCCTCGTTGACTTTGTTGAACCAACAGTATCATTTGCTCTTTAGCAGGCTTCCTGCATCTGTCCAAGCAAATATTTGCAGCGCGAGCCGCCTATTCAAGGCAAGATTGATACTTTTGTACCAGCGGTGCAAGTGTTGTTGCAGGGAACGCCAGAAATAACACGCCGAGGAGGCCCCAGGAGTGAGAGGATTGTGAAGTACCCGGATGGAGTTTTAGTATTGGTGTTGCGTCAGCGAGTAGGGATGAACGATGTGCACACACACACACGCCAGGTTTCCAAATAATTTAAACGCCAGATTTCTAAAGGACTTAACCGCTAGGTTTCCAATGGAATTGTCCGTCGGTTTCCAATGGACTTAAAGACCATGTTTCCAAAGGACTTAAAGACCAGGTTTTCCAAAGGACTTAAAGACCAGGTTTCCAAAGGACTTAAAGACCAGGTTTCCAATGGACTTAAAGACCAGGTTTCCAAAGGACTTAAAGACCAGGTTTTCCAAAGGACTTAAAGACCAAGTTTCCAAAGGACTTAAAGACCAGGTTTCCAATGGACTTAAAGACCAGGTTTCCAAAGGACTTAAAGACCAGGTTTCCAAAGGACTTAAAGACCAGGTTTCCAGTTGACTTAAAGATCAGGTTTCCAAAGGACTTAAAGACCAGGTTTCCAAAGGACTTAAAGACCAGGTTTCCAATGGACTTAAAGACCAGGTTTCCAAAGGACTTAAAGACCAGGTTTCCAAAGGACTTAAGCGTCTTGGTCTCCAGTGGGCCGGAACGTCATGAACAAATCAGTCAGCATCCCGCAGCAAGACAACTTTACTCCCACAACACCGCACCGGATTCCACGCCCCACTGTTGTATCCCTCCTCGCCCTATATCGGATCGGAAGCCTTGCGCGTACATGACACTCTGCGAGATCAGGCTTAAGATGACGTCACCATTCTTCACCCCGTGAATAAGAAATATACGCTGTCGTCTGCTGAGAGTTCTGAATGTTTACACAGGAAATATTGGGATAACTAGAGCAATCCACCCCAGGAAATATTGGGATAACTAGAGCGATCCACCCACTTCCCAATGTTTACCAACTCTGCAAAATTGGGAATAGCGAGTGTATCAAAACGAAACCGGAAGTGGTTTATTATTTTTGATGTAACTTGTGAGCTCTAAACGGTTTTATAACATTAAACCTGTTGTAAAAATATAAGGAAAATGCTGCACTGTTTGAAAATGTAGGTTTTTAAGCAAGTTCTTTCAAAATACGTGCAAGCACTTTTAAATTACATACTCATAAAGTTCATTGTACAAGTGCAAGAATATACCTATATTATATCTATTTAGCTATGTATTGCAATGTCTATTTATAATATATACGTTTTAATTAAAATGTGATTATATATGATACATTTTAATTTCAAAAACAAAATTTAAAAAATAAGGTTTAAGGACCCCGAAATACAAAAATGTTAAATGTAACAACTTTCCATCCAATTTGATTAATATTCGGTAAATTCGCACAAGAAGTACCTCGAATTTTACTATGGCCGCCATCTTGGTTGC
Source organism: Omphiscola glabra (assembly GCA_964017045.1). Classification (NCBI taxonomy): domain Eukaryota; kingdom Metazoa; phylum Mollusca; class Gastropoda; family Lymnaeidae; genus Omphiscola; species Omphiscola glabra. Next base: position 18,200,122 of record OZ024798.1, on the reverse strand, counting down.
CTCGACCCGCGAACTTTTACGTGTTCACGGGTCGGGGCAACCAAGATGGCGGCCGTGGAAAAATAAAATAACTCATGTTTTTGATATAATGACGAGTAAAACGTTTTTAAAAATGATCTAAATCTATCCCTCACCCTAACCTGAACCCTAAATTCCTCCCTAACCCGGTTTTGACCCCCTCCCTAACCCGGTTTTGACCCCCTCCCTAACAGGGTTTTGACCCTCTCCCTAACAGGGTTTTGACCCTCTCCCTAACAGGGTTTTGACCCTCTCCCTAACAGAGTTTTGACCCTCTCCCTAACAGGGTTTTGACCCTCTCCCTAACAGGGTTTTGACCCTCTCCCTAACAGGGTTTTGACCCTCTCCCTAACCAGGGTTTTGACCCTATCGGAACCAGCGTATTGACACTCTCCTTAGCCTAACGTGGCGCTGGGTTTTGACCCTGAAAAGTAGGAAAATTAAAAAAAAAACAAAGAAAAGTGGCCAAAATTAATTATAAAATAAAGAAGTAATGAAAACCCAACTTACATTTTCATGGAATACACTTTTACACACTTTATTTCAGGTTCCAACGAAAAGAATATCCAAAAATTAATGAAACACACCGTGGTCAACCTCTAAGATTATCTTTAAAAATGGCGCCGCTTGGCGGCGCTTTTTAACGTATTTAATAGGCCAACCAATGAAATTTTAAAAATTATAATTAATCAACCAATAAAAATTTTGCCAAAAATTTGCCTCCGTCATATTAATGAAAATGTAACTCTATTTAAAAAAAAAATTAAAAAATAAGGGGAGTGAATCCACGCAAATGACGTCATGGCCCTACAGCTACACATTAATAGGTAAATGTGTAGCTGTAGGGCCACTCTTTTTTACCATGGCCGCCATCTTGGTTGCCCGACGTGCGAACTTTTACGTTTTAAATTTTGCTAAAATTACGAATAAAAAGTTTTTAAAAATGACCTAAATCTATCTACCCTAACCTGAACCCTAAATCTATACCTAAACCTAACCTGAACCCTAAATCTATCCCTCACCCTAACCTAAACCCTAAATCTATCCCTCACCCTAACCTGAACCCTAAATCTATCCTTCATCCTAACCTGAACCCTAAATCTATCCCTCACCCTAACCTGAACCCTAAATCTATCCCTCACCCTAACCTGAACCCTAAATCTATCCCTCACCCTAACCTGAACCCTAAATCTATCCCTCACCCTAACCTGAACCCTAAATCTGTCCCTCACCCTAACCTGAACCCTAAATTCATCCCTAAAGGGGGTTTTGACCCTATCGGAATCAGCGTTTTCACCCTCTCCCTAACCTAAAAATTAGGAAAATGAAAAAAAACCAAAGAAAAATGGCCAAAATTAATTATAAAATAAAGAAATAATGAAAACCCAACTTACAGTTTCATGGAATACACTTTTACACACTTTATTTCAGTTTCCATCGACAATAATAACCAAAAATTAATGAAACACATTCTGGTCATCATCCAAATTCATTTCATAAAATGGCGGAGCACATTAACATATTGCTAAGCCAACCAATGAAAATTTTAAAATTATAATTAATCAACCCAAATAAAAAAAAATATGCCACCGTCATATTAATGAAAATGTAACTCTATAAAAAATAAAATAAAGGGAAGTGACTCCCAATAAATACGCACATGAATTCAAGGTACTCCTTGTATGAAATAGCCGAATATTCTTTCCCTTTTTTTTTTTTTCAATCAGCAGCGTTACATAAATTCCAGCTGTATGTGTTTTTTTGTTTTTTTTTATTAAACACCAGTTTTCATAAAGTTATCGATAGTTTTATCCTTTACGCCCAGTGCATTGGGGTCACCAGCTAATGTAATACTCCGATGATTTAGTGATTGGCCAGATGTTTACATTCAACATCCGGGCATGCGCTGTTTCCACGACTTTGTTGGAGGAGAGCGGCATTACAAGGAAATGTCACTCAGGTGGAAACGAAAGGAGGCCAACTTTACCTTTATCTCAGGTGCAGTCTGTGATCGGGCAACTTGAGTTTTTTTTTTTTTTTTTTTGTTGTTGTTTTTACGACTGCATCTAGTGATTGGCCACCGCCATGTTCCCTGCTACAGTGTGGCCAGATTTTGAGAGAGGCAAAAGTTCAGTTCAATTCCACGCATGAACTTTTTTTTTTTTGGTAGTGGGGGAGGGGAGATGTCACATTTTCCAAAGATGTTCAGTTTGATATTTGTGTTCACTTTGTGATGCGTCACTCGGAAGAATTATTTGAAATTTTCTAAATATTTGGATTTAAGGTTATACATTTTTAATGGTTTAAAATAGTACTAAATACTATCATCTTTGGTTACCATAGTTTGTAAACGATGGCATCTCTAGATACAAATATTTATGACGCATTAAAAGTTAATGGATAAATAATAAATACCAAATGAAGTTCACAAAACTGATATCATTAAAGATCTACCATCTTAGTACCATATGAGGCATAATTTAATTAAATACCAATTCTAAAGGATACTGTGCAGAGTGATTATATTCATTGTACACTTTATACGTTTCCAGGCAGGTGTCACGTGTGAGGGAAGGGTTGCAAAAGGCGGGAGGGTATTTTCTAAATCATTGGAGCCATTAACTGCATGTAACTATATATAAATTATATAAGGTTTTTTTTTTGTTTTTGTTTTTTTTTTTACAAATTCTTAGGCTGCGATAGCATTTGAATAATAATATATTCTTTCTTGACTGTAATGATAAAAAATTAAGTCTATTAAAATATCGTTGACTAATGTTATTGTTCCTTTCCTTTTCCTGCCTTCTACTACTTCTAGGAGCATGTCAGAAAACTACTTTAAAAAAAAAAAAAAACTCCGTGGGTTGTTGAGAGGGTGGGGGGTATAGGTCATTGACCTGTTCTTTAGCAGTTACTTTCCTTGTGATGTTTTGATTAGACCTCCTGTAAATGAAGTTTTAAGAGCTTTGTTGTCAAACACGGACTGAACTCGATTGGCCTAGAACGAGATGCCACCCACAAAAAAAAAAAAAATGCTTTTCACATGCTACACCCTCACACACCAAACCTCAGCAAACTCCACACTCTACATGCAAAAAGCGGGGGGGGGGGGGGGGGTTGCTGGTAATGTCCTTATGACACCACCTGGAGTGGCAAGTTTAATCTTAAGGAAGACTCTATGCCAACATGCTCATCGTTAATTAACCTTTATTTCAACTGCATTTATTTTAGATTTCTCGTGTTGTTTAATGGCAACGTGGGATGTGCTCCGTTGCCCTGTTGCGCCCAATGCTAAAACTAAGCAAGATCTGTTTCATGATTTCAACGCTGGGAAATTCAATCGAACAGCAAGACAAGTAATTCCTTAAAAAAAATGAATTTGTTTACATTTGCTCAAAAAGTTTCAACTTAACACTAATCCATGTTCAGGGCACAGAAACTCCTCCCCCCCCCCCCCCCCCCAATCTGACACTTCAACCATCTCACCCCGCTTGAAATCTGAACCAAAACGAAACTACGATGGCACCTCCCTCTCCAACGCAGAGGTCAAGGAACTTGAGTTTCCTACTCCGAGAGTTCCTTATTTGCCTACAACCCCATGTATCAGAAATCGAAGACAGAAATCCAGTGTGAGACTCGATGTTATGGGAGGAGAAAAAAAGGAGGGGGTGTGAGGGGGCATTGTTGGAGGTACCAAAATAAATATTAATTAACATTTTAAGAATAGAATGAAAAAAAAAATCCGTCGCCTGAAATATGCCGTGCCCTACATCTGTCAAAGTCAATTCAAATAAGGCAGTGTCATCCTTGAATATGACTCTATCATGGGCTATCATACACGCACACATCTTCGACTAAGTCTGAAGACTTACATTGAAACCACCAAACCACTCAAGTAAGACTTACATTGAAACCACCAAATCACTTCAAATAAGACTTACATTGAAACCTCCAAACCACTTCAAATAAGACTTACATTGAAACCACCAAACCACTTCAAATAAGACTTACATTGAAACCACCAAACCACTCAAATAAGACTTACATTGAAACCACCAAACCACTTCAAATAGAAAAAAAAATTGTTAACTCTAAGCAAAAATAGAAATTGAATAGTAAATTATGTAATCTCTAAACCGAAGATTCGGCATTTTTATATATATTTTGTTAATGAAATTTTTTGAAATCTTATTTTAAAATGCTACCCCCCCCCCTTTCCCCCCCCCCTTTCCCCCCCCCCCCCCCCCCCCCCCCCCCCCGCGGAAATTATGAACTTTTATTGCGAGCCATTTTTCAGCAAGGCGTATTGTGAATGATGGGTATTACGATGGATGTTGCAATGGATCTTACGGTAGATGTAACGATGGATGTCTACATGTAATTAGATCTAGTTTCATTACTCCAGGCACTCTTTTTTAATTTTTTAAACGCCACGTCGGATTGACTAATCAGAAAACTAATGGGGAGGAGGGGAGGTCCAGGGGGGGGGCACATGAAAGCTTTTTATATATTGAGAACTAGGCGATTTATTTGTCAACAATAAAACAAAGTATTATTTTTTTACAATATGTATATGTACTATTTTTAAAAAGGAAAATTAAATCCAAACCATTTTCAATTGCCTTCCAAATGAAATAAAAATGAAACGAAGTCATACTTTGTTATTGTGCTAGACAAGCGGTTCTCAACCTTCCTGACGCCGCGACCCTTTAATACAGTTCCTCAAGTTGTGGCGACCCCCCCCCCCCCCAACCCAAAATCATTTTCGTCGCTACTTCATCACTGTAGAGCATATGTGTTTTCAGATGGTGTTAGGCGACCCACAGTTTGAGAGCCGCTGCGCTGGACTATAACTCAAGTACAGATGAAAGCAAGAGTGTTTAGTTTTGATTCATTTTAATTTTTGACATGACTTTAAAATATTAAAATGAAATATAAAAAAGAAATGTCTCTATAGTGAGTGTAGAATTGGGTGTATCAAAACGTTCATTTGTTAATATGCACATTAGAAACTAAAAGGATGAAATATAGTCGAAAGAAGTCGTCGAGTCAAGAAGGGCAAGTCAATGTGATCAAGGGAAGATATAGTGAAAACGCAACTAGGTCGAGGATGAAACACAACTAGGTCAAAAGATGAAAAAAAATCTACTAGGTCAAGGATGAAACACAACCAGATCAGTGATGAACATTCAACTTGGACAATGATGAAACGCCAATAAGTCAATAATGAAACAACTAGGTCAGGGAAGACAAAATCATCTAGGTCAAGGAGGAAAATTCAACTAGGACAAGGACGAAACCACAAAAAGTGAAAGCCACTACTAGGTCAGACAAGGGCGCGGTGACAATAATTAAATGATTTCACCGAAGGTGTCATTGGGGAATTAAAGGGAGGGGGAATAATGTGTAAGCTACTTCGTAACAGGTTTCACTGTTGAAAACGAAGATGGCTATCAGGATGGTCTTGATGACAGCACTCAGCATGCAATAGGTGATACTATAATGCTGGAAATGGGACAACTGGAGTTGAGTTAAAAGAAAACACACACACACGCACGGTGTAATTTCTGAAATGCCGTGGAGAGAAACCAAAAATAAGACGAATTTCCATCAAGTGGATTATGGTGGTGTTCATAGCCGAAGTGGTGATGGTAGGTCGTTGCATTTTCATGGGGATGTTGAAGGTTGTCCTGGTGAGTTTGGGAAAGCGAATCACAACTGAATGTGTTGACGGTTGTCAGGTTTGAGATCAATATTCATCAAACATGGTTCCGGCTTACGCACCCGAGGGCTCAACACCCAGATGCCATCGGCGGTGTCACAAAAGCTCACTCACAATAACTGTCGCATTCTCGTGTTTATGATTGACCCTAGGATATCACCACCATCCTGCCAGCAGCCAACTAACATGTCACCTTGGGATAGCATTTATAATTATTATTATTTTTTTTTAATTCAACAGTTGGCCGATTTGAAAAAAATAATTTCAAATAATTCTTTTTGTAGCGATTCCTGGACAAACCTTTCGTCACATCCTGTCATCCATTTCATTTTGCGTCGTTAATTTCCTCGTTTCTCTGGGACCGAGGACATTGTCCCGCGTCTCCCCATGACCGACGGTTGTGTCGCGCGTCTTCCCATGACCGGGGAGAGTGTCCCTCGTCTCAGTTGCAGAAAAATCTCCTCCTCGTCATCTTCCTCGGACCCTCTGCGTGACCCACTCACTGTGTACGGCGTCGATCTGGAAGAGAGCTTCTCGTGGACCAGCGAGTAACGATGCCACGAATGCCTCGCGGATGAGTCTGGCGAGTTGCCGTCTGCGGCCTGGAACAAACGTTTTACATACAGCAGTCAGGCAATCTAGTCAATGGATTAGGTTGTCTGTTTGTCTTAGAGGCTTATTTAGTCTATGGATAGATTGTCTGTTTGTCTTAAAGGCTTATCTAGTCTATAGATAGATTGTTCAAAATGTCCCGTGACATCGACAATGTATCAAAACTAAGTGTCGCGCCAGTGTGATCAAGTCTCACTTTATGTCCCGTGACATCGAAAATGTATCAAAACTAAGTGTCGCGCCAGTGTGATCAAGTCTCACTTTATGTCCCGTGACATCGAAAATGTATCAAAACTAAGTGTCGCGCCAGTGTCATCAAGTCTCACTTCTGACGACTCATCAAAATGTTATAAGGTGTGACCCAAGTTCGGACCAGTGGTTAGTTCTTGAGGAACGGCGCTAATTTTTATTTTCTTAAGAAAATAATTTAAATCGTGCAACAGAGAAATGATAATTGTTAACATTTCCCAAGACCCATGACTGCTTCAGTCGACGAACCGGCCTCTTTCGAAAGAAAAAAAAAAAAAACCCAAACTCACCAAATTAGACTTGTGGTCCCCAGACCTCTAAAAAAAAACCTACCGGCCCGTAAAACTCCGAAGGCCGTCGATGGCTCTGACTCTTCTTCTTGACCTTCTTGCTCTCCAGCGACTCGATGACCGCTCGCCTCAGACTCTCGTCGTAGAGCGAGTGTTTGGTGACGTGCTCTTCGATTCGCTTGGTCCTGGTCAGAGACATCCGCTTGGCCCGCTTGGCTATCTTCTCAACTTCCAGATTTCGCCGCTCGGTGTGACTGTGTGGGGGGGAAAGGAGGGGGGTCACAAAAAGGGGGGGGGGGGTTAAGTGAGATTTTTTAAAAAAGTTTAACTTTTGTGTCAAAGGATGTGTTCATTGTATAGAGATACGTGTTCATTGTGATGTTGGCATGTTCGATTTGATTTGATATGAAACAAACAGGAATGTGTGTGTTTTTTGTAATGGATATAGTAATTTTTTAGTAAACTCCACTATAGCCTACACACACACACTTACACACACACATATAGACACACACACATATATATGTATATGGATTTGCTTGGCTTGTTGCCCAGTATAGCAAATACAAGGGCTGTAATTCATACACAACATATTTCATTTGATCGACTGACCTATAATCAGAGGATGCAAAAATCCTCTGGGCGACCTGTCCTCTGTGAGCCAACTTGGTGTTCAGGTAATTCTCCATGTGAGCGAAGTCCTAATTCGATGGAAAACAACTGAAATCACTCACCGAATCAACAAATAATTCACCGAATCAACAAATATCTCGTCGAATGAACAAATAACTCGTCGAATCAACAAATAACTCGTCGAATCAACAAATAACTCGTCGAATCAACAAATAACTCGTCGAATCAACAAATAACTCGTCGAATGAACGTTTAGAGCCACATACCAATTTTACCACGTGTTTTTTTTTCCGGGGTGGAGGGGGGTTCGTTTTGTTGGTTCAACTCCACAATACCTACGTCATGAACTCCACAATACCTACGTCATGAACTCCACAATACCTACGTCATGAACTCCACAATACCTATGTCATGAACTCCACAATACCTACGTCATGAACTCCACAATACCTACGCCATGAACTCCACAATACCTACGTCATGAACTCCGCGGTTCAAACTGTACTCACCGACCTCTCGTTCTTGCAGGTCGACTCCAGCTCTTTCAACAGCTTCCTCCGGTCCTTGGACTTCTGTAGGGCCCTTTCCTTCTCCAGCTGGGTCGGGGTCTTGCCCTGAACCAGCCGCTTGTACCGATTACGTATGTTTGTAGAGGTGGAGAACCTGGAAAGTAGTCTTGGGCCATAAAAAATCTCACAGAGTCTCATAATTACTACATGTGGTTTATGATTTTACTGCACAGGTCCTCTGAAATCATCTTGGTGCAAAGGTGACCGGGCGGGGAAGTGTCTGCGGACCGGCACCGGACTGTAAATTTATGAATAAAAATAGCACATAAAGTAATGCGTCATGCTCATAAATAAAGTAAGGAGCAATGAATAAGTTGTGTTCAAAAAATATGGAGACTTACGTGGAAGCTCCGTCTGCATTTGGCCCCATACTGGACATTCGTTTGGTCTGAAAATTAGGGGGGGGGGGAATAATTGGGTGAGTTACCAGATGACACATTTGCTAAAATGTTTGGTACTAATGAATGATTGACAGATTAATGAATGATTGACAGATTAATGAATGATTGACAGATGTTCTCAAATGTTTGAGGAAAATGGTGTGGTTTTTTAAACAATAAATTCCAATTTTTGACAAAGATTTAATGAACATTTAAAGAAAAAAAACACACAAAAAAAAACTCATCTTGACGATTCAGTCAACACGCCATCGTTTGAATTTCGCGACACACTCTTACAGATGTATTGCGTCTTCGTGTCATTGTACATACAAAAAGCTTACCTGGTCTGTACAAGACATATTCACTTACATGGTAATGGGACCGCAGAACGCCCAGCTTCAGATACTGGGACCGGATAACTTGTTCCTCGGAGGGCAGGCAGAAACCCAGTTTGCTGATCCATGGATAATCAAGACATGAGCAGGTGGATGTGGATATGTGCCGTTATGAATGGGTGAGTGAATGAAGTGAGGGATACATCCTTCGTATTAGATGTTTTGATGCATTGGATGGGGCAGCTTGAATGAGTTTCTCTGAATGAGTATGGATGTATGGAGGATAGATGATCAATTATGAACTAACTAAATTTAAACCTGCGAACTCACTTTAACTTATTAGGAATGTCAATATCTCCTGGACAACACGACCTACCTTTTTAGTAATGTCAATATCTCCTGGACAACACGACCTACCTTTTTAGGAATGTCAATATCTCCTGGACAACACGACCTACCTTTTTAGTTATTCAATATCTCCTGGACAAGAAGAATTACCTTTTAAGTTATTCAATATCTCCTGGACAAGAAGAATTACCTTTTTAGGTATTCAATATCTCCTGGACAATGGGACGGTACACGAAGGGAACAGACTCTTTCCGAAAATAGATTCCTCGGTTGTATGAATGTAACGTCCACCAAGCAGGGGTCTTTGTGCTTCTTAGATGGGGGTCTGACGGCCTGTAAGATAAATAAGTCATACACATCATGAAAGCTATGTGTATATTATGGTTTTTGTCATGTGAAGAAGCACATATAATGGTTTGAATCGGCCACTAAAACACGTACTGTTGATATCAATTGCGTACATTTTAGAAGCCAATGTTTAACCATTTTTTTTTGCAAAAATCTATACAGTTGCTATAAACTCATAGCCATAAACTCATAGCCATGCTGTCACATAGTGGGTCTGAGAAAGCGCTGGTTACACCAATTAAAGCTAGAATGTCACTGCGTTATAAGACGACAAAGTAGGAGTCCAATGCAATGAATGAACTTCATATTTGGCAGTACAATTACGATAACTCTCTCACTCCTCGTCGCAGGCTTATCCCACCCGTTTCTGTTCATGACTTATATCCATGGCTGATATCATGGATTGTATCCATGATTACTATCCATGGCTTATATCCATTCTATATATCCATGGCTAGTATCCATTGCTATTATCCATGGCTATTATCCATGGCTTGTATCAATGGCTTGTATCAATGGCTTATATCCATGGCGTATATACATGGCTTGCATCCATCTAAACATCGTACCTCGTAAGATCCCAGTAGTGGTTTCATTAAAGAATTTCCTTTGTGGACGCGGGACCACTTCCGTAGACTCTCCACAGCCATACCTGCCATAGCGGCCACTGCAGGACTGAAAGGGTAGACTTAAGGTTTACATATTGTATACTGCGTTTTAAATACTTCTACATTATATACCTTTCAGTGCAAAGAGCCAAGGACAAGAACATTTACTCAAACATGGCAACATGTTAAGTGAACCAAAGTAATGCTCAATATACAGATGAAATCTCCCGCACATTAAATGATAATTCATCGTCATTTTGATAGCAGTGTAAATTGGTTTTGGCTGATTTTGATGAGCGTACCCGTGACGTCATTTGCGATGTCAAAACCCTGTTAGGGAGAGGGTCAAAACCCTGTTAGGGAGAGGGTCAAAACCGGGTTAGGGAGGAATTTAGGGTTCAGGTTAGGGTGAGGGATAGATTTAGATCATTTTTTTTCATTTTTAAAAACTTTTTATTCGTCATTATATCAAAAACAACGACCAAGATGGCGGCCATGGTAAAAATCGCGGGTATCTTTCTAAAAATTTACCTTGGTTTTATTTACGTGAATTTTTGTTTGTCTGTTGGAGCCCTGCTCTGATTTCGCCCAGAGACTGCCACCAGGTTTTAACTAGTAGTATAATATGAACAGGATTTGACAGACGCTGAGGGGAAACTTCAAGCCTTGTCGCAGATTCTTATAAAATAACATCTGTCTTCGTGGTGCAGCTTTCGGGAAGATCCGGTTATAGAAAGAAACAAAAAAAAACGAGGCGTGAAATTAACTTTAATGTAAAGCCGTTTTCATTCCCATGGACGACTTTGTAGAACTAATAAAAATATAGAGCACACAAAGTAGGGGGAAACTTGAACAGATTTACTTACCATATTTAGATTAACATTTTTATTGACTTAATTAGAAGCCCGCCCCCGGAAATTGTTCGAGGGTTCTTGCATAAATAGCATGGACACAAAAGAAAATAATTTAATAAGTCCTTTTAGTTATACATTTTCATGAGAATGAAGATTCAAGAGAGGAAATTTTCTGATTCTACTGTAATTACTTTAAGAAATGTTTCCTTATGCATGTGAGAATAAAAGTAGAACTCCCTGCGTATCCGGAAATTTGTTTGAAAGAAATATTGCCGACGGAAAATTGATCGACGGAAGTTTGTCAAATTTCTTTTTGAACGCATTATTTTGTTTTACTTTATAGTATAGTGCATTCAAAAAATAAATTTGACGAAAATTTAAACGTTTGAACTGAAAATAAAATTCGATGAAATTTTCGTTCGATCAAACTTCCGTCGATCAATTTTCCGTCGACGAAATTTCTTTCAAACAAATTTCCGGTAACCAACTCCCTGTATTAAAAAAAAATTGTAAAAAAAAAAAGAATTACGAACAATTACAACAACAAAAAAAAAGTAAAGATATGCGTATAGCGTAAGAAAGTAATATTAAGGGAATCTTTGGGGGTCAGCGTGCAGTTCGCACTGGGCACCCATAGCTCTTAACATTAGAATCTAGGGGCAGTCAGATACACTACAACACGGCCATCACTGACTGACCACTGTCCTCAATGTTAGTATTGGTGGACATACAAATACAACATGGTTATCATCTCAATAACAGCAAGTTAGTGATAGCAGGAAATAACAAAGATTGCCTGCCCCTTCTTCTAAATTTGTTTGTAAAAATACAAACCCATTGCGTAGGACAGTTAATCACCTGTGACTTGAATTCATCGCAACCTTTGATCATATGACATAAATATACACTGTAATATCATCTGCTTGTCTACCTATTACATAAATATACACTATAATAGCATCTACTTGTCTACTTATTACATAAATATACAATATAATAGCATCTACTTGTCTACTTATTACATAAATATACACTATAATAGCATCTACTTGTCTACTTATTACATAAATATACACTATAATAGCATCTACGTGTTTACCTATTACATAAATATACAATGTAATATCATCTACTTGTCTACCTATTACATAAATATACAATGTAATATCATCTACTTGCCTACTCTTCTAGAATCGTTACTTAAACAAGTACACCACATATAATTGCTAATCTCCAGCTTGTTTTATTATTGTTGTATTTTTTTCACATCTCATAGATTTAAATCCTGCAGTTTACCCAATATTTCATTTTTTTCCCCCCAGTAATCATCAATGGATCGTCTCCCCTTCAGAGGTTGATGGGCCTCATGGTGACAGCCACGTCTATAGACAAGAAAGGCAACCCATTTGTTCCTGGAGAATTCAATGTAAGCTTATTTTGTGTACTTTAATGAGTTATCTCTCTCGCCCCGTTATTAAGTCGTTTGTAGCCCCCCCCCCTTTCCCCCGCCCTTTTCCTCATTTTAGGACATATTTTATAACGAATTTTTACGTTTTCTAAAAATGTAATAGTATTCTAATAAACTATACAAACACTAAAGATATCTTTTTTTTAAACCAATGACAAAAAATGACTTAATAATACTTTGTTGTCTTTAAAAAAAATATTTTTTCCTTTTAAATGGAGTAAAACTTAAAAAGATTTTATATATAATTTATTATTTAATTGTTTAAATTATATTTTTAATATTTCTGCAAAGACTTTCTTTGCGGAATGAATTATGATGTTTGAATATTGAATTTAAGATTTTTTTAAAATATAATTTGTACGTGTTGGAGCATTTCAACTGGTCCTTGAAAGAAGGACTTTTAAAAAATAAAACACATTGCTTAACTTCCAGGAAAACCAAACTATTTACTTTCTAAATCCTTGATCAATTCGTATGTCCAGTAGCGTTATGTTGTGTGACGGTTATTGTGTGACCAGTGTTAAGAGCTCTGTGTCGTTTTGTGTCCAGTATTGGTATTGTCATAGCTTGGTCATTTCTATCTCAATGTGACAATTTTCGTTTTCAACTTTTCTTGCCCTCTATAAATACATTCCCATCATTCACCACGCTTTTCTTGCAAAATTTATCTAAATTGCCAACAATGCCGTCAATTTTCTTGCACTATTTATCTATATATTCCCACGAAGCACCCCAAGTTTCTGGCAATATTTATCTATATTCGAACCAATGCCCTACAATTTCTTGCACCATTTTCTGTATCCCCAAAAATCACGTTGATTTTCCCCAGACTTCCATTGACATCAGAGTCCAGGATTTGAAAGTTGACAAAACGTGCGATAAATCTGTCATATCACACAGATACTTGGTAAACAAGAACGGCGCAGAATTCCTCTGGGTATCTCCTACTCCGGGTACTGGATGTGTCCACTTCAAGTAAGTTACTTTTAGATCTTTTTAACATGAATTGATGGCAAAGGGAAGTAACCACTTAAAATATGGGGCGAAAATATTTTTTTTTTAAAATCTATTATTACTTCCCTTGTTTTTTTTTTTTTTTTTTTTTTTTTTTTTTTTTTTTTTTTTATTTATTTTTTTTTTTTAAAATTATATTACCATTCGAATTGTGCAGTCGTGAAATTTTAAAAAAAAACAATACATTGTGAATAGGGTGATAGGTTTGTGAATAGGGTGATAGGTTTTGTGAATAGGGTGATAGGTTTGTAAATATGATGAAACGTTACTAATGAGTCGGTGAGTTCTCCGCCAGCTCACCAAACCAAGAAAATAATAATTTAAATCAACCATAACTGAACTTGGTAACTAGCAGAATATTGCAAAGTTATAACGTACAATTTAATGATTTTTTCCACTCTCGTAAAGCGTCAAGATCATACTTTCCGTATTTTCATAGATACTTTCTTTTCAATATTACTCCCTTAAACATCCTAAGTTAGATAAAAGAATGTTTCAACTCTTTTTAACTTCTGTATGGATGGAGAAAAACAAAGAAACTTGATCAATTTTGTGATATCCCACGAAGGTATTAGCTCCCTTCCTGTTCCCATTCTGAACAGCTTTTCTCTTCGCTGTTTGTAATGTTGGGCTGTGTTTAAATACCCACTAGTACTCTTCTTTCATGTGTTTAAATACCCACTAGTACTCTTCTTTCATGTGTTTAAGCACCCACTAGTACTCTTCTTTCATGTGCTTAAATACCCACTAGTACTCTTCTTTCATGTGTTTAAATACCCACTAGTACTCTTCTTTCATGTGTTTAAATACCCACTAGTACTCTTCTTTCATGTGTTTAAGCACCCACTAGTACTCTTCTTTCATGTGCTTAAATACCCACTAGTACTCTTCTTTCATGTGTTTAAATACCCACTAGTACTCTTCTTTCATGTGTTTAAGCACCCACTAGTACTCTTCTTTCATGTGCTTAAATACCCACTAGTACTCTTCTTTCATGTGTTTAAATACCCACTAGTACTCTTCTTTCATGTGTTTAAGCACCCACTAGTACTCTTCTTTCATGTGTTTAAATACCCACTAGTACTCTTCTTTCATGTGTTTAAGCACCCACTAGTACTCTTCTTTCATGTGTTTAAGCACCCACTAGTACTCTTCTTTCATGTGTTTAAGCACCCACTAGTACTCTTCTTTCATGTGTTTAAGCACCCACTAGTACTCTTCTTTCATGTGTTTAAGCACCCACTAGTACTCTTCTTTCATATGTTTAAGCACCCACTAGTACTCTTCTTTCATGTGCTTAAATACCCACTAGTACTCTTCTTTCATGTGTTTAAATACCCACTAGTACTCTTCTTTCATGTGTTTAAACACCCACTAGTACTCTTCTTTCATGTGTTTAAATACCCACTAGTACTCTTCTTTCATGTGTTTAAGCACCCACTAGTACTCTTCTTTCATGTGTTTAAGCACCCACTAGTACTCTTCTTTCATGTGTTTAAATACCCACTAGTACTCTTCTTTCATGTGTTTAAGCACCCACTAGTACTCTTCTTTCATGTGTTTAAACACCCACTAGTACTCTTCTTTCATAGATTACACTAACATCAACACCAAGCCTATCCAAAAATCACACCCACACGACCATCACACATTACACCTCTGAACAACTACACCACAACTCTCATCAATTACACCACACCTCCAACCAACAACACCACAACTCCCACGAACTATATCACACCTCACACCAGCTACGTTACACTTCCCGCGAACCACATCACTCGTTCCACCAACTTCACCACACCTTCCACCAGCTAGATTCCGCCTACCACTAATAACCTCACACCTCGCACCTACAACACCACTCGTTCCACCACTTGCATAACTCCACCCAAAAACACCACACCTCCGACCAACGACACCACACCTATAACCAACAACAACACACTTTGCGCCAATAAGCCCACACCTTCCATCAACACCACACCTCCCAGCTACACCACACTTCCCATCAACACCACACCTCCCATCAACACCACACCTCCCATCAACACCACACCTCCCAACAACACCACACCTCCCACCGAGAGTGCCACACCTCCCACGACCGGCAGACACCAGCTTGAAGGTTTTATGACTGAAGAAACCGTTCTTCTGCTCCCGAAGTCACTTTCCCTTCGTTTCAGCCAGTTTTTCCGATTCAGCTTTTTAAACAATTGCTAGCGTCACTCACGCTCGCTCCGCGCCGTCCTCCCTAATGGCCTTGAGGGAAATAAAAGCAAGAGGCGGTTTGGTTTAATTTTCTCTGCTCAAAGGGAGATGACTCCATGACTTGGGTGCAAAGCGTCAC